>CM076184.1:97003896-98246533 GCA_038277355.1 Encarsia formosa | reverse complement strand
GAGGAAGTTTGGACTCCGGAGGGGTCAGGGCGGACACCTGGTGCACCTGGTGATACTTACGCCTTGGAGATGATTTCCCCAGGAAGTTTAGACTCCAAAGGGACCAGGGTGGACACCTGGTGCAACTGGTATTAATTACGCCTTGGAAAGGATTTCCCCAGGAAGTTTGGACTTTGGAGGGGTCAGGGCGGACACCTGGTGCACCTGGTGATTCTTACGCCTTAGAGATGATTTCCCCAGATAGTTTGGACTCCGGAGGGGTCAGGGTAGACACATGGAGCAACTGGTATTAATTACGCCTTGGAGATGATTCCCCCAGAAAGTTTGGACTTCGCAGGGGCCAGGTGGACACTCGGTGCACCTGGTGATACTGACGCCTTGGAGATGAATTCCCCAGGAACTAAGGACTCTGGAGGAGTCAGGGCGGACACCTGGTGCACCTGGTGATACTTACGACTTGGAGATGTTTTTTCAGGAAATTTTAACTCCGTAGGAGTCAGGGAAAATACTTGGTGTGCCCGGTAATAACTACACTCTGAAGATGCTATCCTAATCGTAAACTTGATGATGTGAACCCACTGGGATCATAACTTCCTGAGAAAATCATTTTCGAGGCGTAAGTATCACCAGGTGCACCTGGTGTCCGCCCTGACCCCCCCCCCCTCCCCAGAGTCCTTACTTCCTGACGAAATCATCTTCAAGGCGTAAGTATCACCAGGTGCCCCGAGTGTCCATCCTGGCCCCTCCGGAGTCTAAACTTCCTGGGAAAATCAGCTCCAAGGCGTAAGTATCACCAGGTGCACCAGGTGTCTGCCCTGACCCTCCGAAGTCAAAACTTCCTGGGGAAATCATCTCCAAGGCGTAAGTATCACCAGGTGCACCAGGTGTCCACCCTGACTTCTCCGAAGTCCAAACTTCCTGGGGAAATCATCTCCAAGGCGTAATTAATACCAGTTGCACCAGGTGTCCACCCTGGTCCCTTTGGTGTCTAAACTTCCTGGGGAAATCATCTCCAAGGCGTAAGTATCACCAGGTACACCAGGTATCCGCCCTGACCCCTCCGGAGTCCAAACTTCCTCCGAAATATTTTTTCACCCTTCTGTTATAAAAACTTCTTGTGCGTATGCAGGTTACAAGCATAAACTGCTGTGCGTCGACTAGACTTGACTCGACTCGACTCGAGTTACTCGATATTGGATTCTCGACTTGAGTTTACAACCATGCCAACCTCTATTGTTTGTTTACATTTTTGCACACTGCTTCATCCAAGCTGTGTTTACATTTTTTTGAATTTAATTCATTTTACAGAGAGCTTAACACGTGCATAAAGTTAAGAGTGCAACACTCTTTTATTTTTTCAAGAGTTTTACTCAATCAAGAGTAAAAATATTTCTGCAAGAAAGAAAAGTATAAACCTCCTCAAGATTTAGAAAGTTTTGATGAAACTAAAAGTATTTTTTATTCAAATTCAAATACAGTACAACTTGCTAGGTAAATTTATTAGTATTACATAAGACTGATAGCTCTCAAAATTATAGGTTTCACCCTACATCCATTATACGGCATAGTGGACTGGTGTTGGATCCCAGGATTCCTCAACTCAGCAGCGTAGTGGACTTTCTTCATCAGAAATTGGTAATCCAGCTTCCTGATGGTCCAGCCAATCTTCAAACTGTTCAGCGAGCCACCAGTATTGCTTCGCTTATATTCTTGGTGTCAGTACGAGCACTCTATCTGGTAGTTTTTGGTTACTCGAAGGACTCCCTAGTCTTCGATGGAACTACATTACTTGATTGCTGTATCGTATACTACCCTTTAGTTTATTTTCAAAATTGATAGAATTAGAATTAGTTTTTCATCCATATTTATTTAGTATTTTTTCCATTTTCTCTGAAATATCGTTTTGTATGTTTTAGGTTTATGAAGAGTACAAAAATCCAAACACATTTTTGGCAATTGTAAGTTTTCGGATTTCATTTCAATGAAATCAAATTCTGTGGGCTTGTTGGTAAACAAACCCAATTGGTTTTTTGATGATATATACTGTGCTCTGCACAAAACTTTAAAGATTTAAATTACTACTAACCTAAAATTTACAGACATACAACACTTGTTACCCCTTTAGCTGATGTTAGTGTCATCGTTCTTATTTTTTCACTGTGTAGTGAAAATTAGTTATTGCTTAGGTTTTTCTATAGAAGTTTGTCCACCAACGTGGAATAGATTTTTGATTAGGGCCTTTTACACCCTTTCAACACATTACACTAAACAAAGATAGATAGAAGTGAAATTAAAATGCTTGCTCGTCAATCACTTGAATTGACGAAAGTTTTTTCATGTGCCTGGCCACGCATTCTTATATTCAACGCTCGCATGAATATAACTCCAATCTAAAGTCGTACCTCGTTTATCAGCTACTGACAAACCAAAAACCTTAGTTTCTTACTTCGAAAGTGTTTGTCATAGAAATAGAAGTCGCAATTAAAACACTGCTCTGGTTCAGAGATTTAAAACCCCTGATCAATTTCAAAATTCAAGTCCAATACTTGATTTATACTTTTTAGAATTTATGTGCGTTGTCACATAATACCTACGTCAGACCTTCATTCTGGCTTAGAATATACTCCATAGCAAGGTTTTTAGTTATTACCTAAGTAACTAAAATTCATCTCAAGCTTAGTTCACTTTAATTAACACTCGCTTAATTAAAGCCTCTTTTCAAGGTTTAGTTAACATTCTCGTAACTAAAATTCATCTCAAGTTTATTTCACTTAAATTAACACTCGCTTAATTAAAGCCTCCTTTCAAGGTTTAGTTAAAAATCGCATAACTAAAATTCATACTTTAGTTTAGTTAAACCTCGTTCAACTGAAAAAACTCTTTTAGGCCAAGTTGACACCTAATCAGCTTAAATACACGCTTTAGGTTTAGTTGACCCTCGATCAGCTAAAAATTCATCTTTTGATTTAGTCGACATTCACTCAACTAAAAATAATCAGTTTTGGTTTGGTTGACGTTCAGTCGACTAAAGCTCACTCGTTAGATAGTGTTGATAGTTACTCAACTGCACCTCTTTAGAATTTCACATCAAATTCACCTTTCTTAATTCTCAATTAAGACCCAACATTGTGCACTGCCACGCATTGAGCTAAGCCTTGCTTAACTCAAATCCATTTAGTTTACTTGTACTTCACCAAGTAATCTTTCAAGTTTTTAACATGTAAGCTGCTATCGCTAAGCAGTACGCTACTTTTGTTAAAATTTCAAATCATTGTCTCAAGTTTGTTTTCATGGAGGCAGAAGGCCTTACAACTCTTCTCGCTGAAATGCGAATTCGAAGGCTAGAGCAGCAGTGGCAAAGCTTCGTCGAACTCGACAAAGATGTCGTGTCGGCACCAGCTCCCCTTTTTAATATTAAAATAGTTTTCAGCTAATTTTAAGTTATTTACAAATGATTCAATTATTAGTTAAATAAGATAAATTAGTAAGTATAAGTAAGAGAGAGAGAGAATAAAAAGAAGAAAAACAGAGAGAGAGAGGAAAAGCGAACAGGAGCTGGGAAAAAGAAGAGAGGGAGAGGACAAAAGAAACGCATCAGCACGGGACGCCTGGCTGAGTGAAGGAAAAGCCAGCAGCGGACCCCAACAATAGAGCGTCACGGCAAGGAGGCGGGAGGCCATAAACAATCCCCCGCGACCGCCGGTCAGTGACATTGACCCAATGAGGCCTCAAGGAATCGGGTCCCATAATAGTTTAGGCGGACTTTACTTTTAGGAGAGGGAGTCCACACATGAGGAATATTATAATAAATTAGGCCAAGGCCAAGCCCTCGTGGAAAAGAGGCCAAATCATTGGTTTTTCCCCCAGATTCGGGCACACATGGGAGGGTCCATGATCCCCTCTACGGGGGTGGGTCCTCATGCGTAGGGGTATAAATAGGGCCGCGAACGCGAGCCCGGGAGCTTGGTTTTTTTAGTCGCGATCCAGAACTCGACCCGTGCACATCGCTCCGCGAGGAAGATCTTCCCGACTTGACTCACGGGAGTTAAAGATTTTCAAAGTCTCGATATTTTTAAAAACATATCGAGATCAACCTGAGTGACTATTTATAGTCTCGTTTTAAGGGCAATTCTGAGTGTACTAATCAGAGCTCCTAATCCGCGAGTTTCGGATAAGTGCGAGTAAAAATAAAAATTAGAGTTCCGGTAGTGACAACTATATTTTGTAAGACTTTTAAGGAAACAACAGCCTTTGTGACCGACTAGAGAAAAGTGCCGGAAAGTTCCTTCAGGACTGTGCTGAACCACCGATTCACCACCTCAAGCAGCCCAGCGGGAGTCTTCAGTCTACAACAACGTCACACTCTCTCTCTCTCTCTGTGCAGTGTCCAGAACTTTAATAGAAGTAAGATTATTTTTAAGGAAGTAGATCGTGTAACGTTTGTAATGGTTTGGTTTTGATAATAAATAGATTTTTCTTAGTAGTCTTTCGGGTTCTGTAGTTTCATTAATTATCCTCCTCTCAGTTATTCGAGTCACCTACCCGGTTATAAAAAAAGGGTGAAGTAGATTCAAAATAAGTAAATAGATCTGTCCCGATTTTGGGACTTGACAAAGACATACGCCTGCTTACTGACTGCAATCTTAATCATGAATACTTTACCCAAGATATTTATTATGAATCTCAAGATGCCTATGATCTCAAAAAATCAAGGTACTTGTCATTCATTTCTAATCCAGATGCTAAGTTGTTTACATTTTTATTGGACCAGCCAACAGTGACACCTTTAATCCAGGGTCTGGCTGTACTCTATACAATGGAGCCACCGGAACTTACTCAAGTTCAAACCCCGGCACTCCATTTTGAAAATCAGCCATCTGAACCGCCCGAGTCACAGACACCAGCTATTTTCACAGTAACTCAGCCACCTGAGACGCCAATCGTTCAGGTTCTGGCTAAATCCTTGGAAATCCAGCCACCAAAGCCACCCCAGGCCCAGGCGCCGGCTAGATTTATCCAGCCACCTGAACAGACTCAAGTTCAGGTTTCGGCTACTCGTTTCTCAAAAGGTCAGGTACCTAGTTCATCCAGCGTTCACACCCCAAACACAAGCAAGAATTCTGATGCACATCGAGTTTCAGACCACGCTAGTCGTAACCCCTTTTTAAAATCTCAGTTTTTGAAATTAGTTTTAGACAGTTTACTCAAGATTGATGAGAAAGGCTTGGTATTAACTCACGTTTACAGTTATTACGTTTCATATTCATTCCAGTGGCTATTCGACCCTGGAATACTTTCCGTAAAGAGTTTTACGCTCTTGCCTCCAGCCAGCTCTTGTGCTATAAAAGCTGGATCTTCAACAAGGATTAGCTGAGTAAATCCACCAAACTATGTTTTTTTTTCAGTAATTTTAAAACTTTTACCTGGAAGCGATTAAAGGGGGCGGAATGTTTGAGATTTAGCGCCTTTTTTCGACAACTACACCGGTCAGCTGAGCGACGGACGCCACGAAAGTCCCGGCTGCCGACATCCGCCCGCACCAGTCTCCCTCCACCCGTGATCGCGGCCTCCACGCATCGCGGGGCTTGCGAGTACGACTCGCTATGACGCTCTTGTTCGGCATTTAGTCTAAGTTTAGTGGCCCTTGTGCGGCATTCCAATTAGTAAAAGTTTAGTAGCCCTAGTTCGGCGCTCTGAGAGTTCGAGTCCTCCCGGTCCAAACGGCGAGGTCCTCGACTCTCATTTACATAAAATACATGGAATATAGTTCAGCTTAGTGTTCATAATAAAAAGTGCTTCATTTATTTATTTTTACCCCCAAATCACACACCTCAATTACGAGTACGTTGCCTCTCGTTAAAAAGGCAACTGGTCCTTCGTTAAAATAAGCCTTAATCGCTAACATTTGGTCCTTCGAGCCGGATAAGCCTTAATCGCAAACAAGTACTCTTAGAAGTTTGTCATTGCTAGTCTATTCAATTTAACCATTATCAAAAAATTTTTTTGTACTTTCGTCATATATAACTGTATTTATATCACAAACGAATTATCAACTTAAAATTCAACAAAAATAGAAGCATATAAAAAAAAAAATTGCGGCAGTTCAGTTTAAAACCGTTTGGCTTCAAAAGGCAACCGAAGTTTTAGAATTTTTAATTTATGCAAGTAATGACTCAAAATTTTAGTTGATAGTTTCATTGAAACCTGCTTGTCTAAAAACAATCAAAAAATGGGTCCGTCGAGTATGAAAATGGTTATACCTATATTGAATTTTTGTCTTTTAAATAAATAATTTTGCGTTTATTTAAAAAGTAGATCAGGAAGATTTTTTATTTTAAATAAATAAAAGGTGTCACTCTTTTTACCGTAATATAAAAATAATGTAAGCCAAAATAAGACTTTTCTTTTAATAACAAAACTTAAAAAGGTCATAAAAAAAGAGTAAAGTTATTGCAATTTTTTTGGGCACAACTTAAGTTAGATCAAGTTATTTTTTAGCTGTAAAAAAATTAATTTATAATTTTTTACCTTACAGGTTAATGAAGATGCGAGAAAATAAGATGTAACTTAAAAAAAGATTCTGTTCATGAAAAAAAAGCTTTTAAAGGAAATTTATAAAATTTTTTTTTACTCAATGATATTTATATTTCATTTATTTTTGATTTACTTTTACTTACATTATATATAATAGTAATTATAAAGATAGATAATATTTTATGCACAATCTCATAAAGCAAAAACTGTACATATTAGAGTAGATTAAATTTTGAAAGATTCAAATGTATTCATTATACATTCATTATACAAAATTATAAATGTCTAATAAACTTATTCAAAATAAAAAAAGTTTGTTTCATTATACATAATAAATAAACTATGAAAATTTATTATGGTGACGTTCAATTTAGTAAAATTTAAATTAATATTCAATATATTTTTACTTATAAAATAGAAAGGTTTTTAAATCAAAAACATTAGATTTCTGTTGATCAATGTACAAAGAGAAGGCAGCGATACGAAAGTCTTGAAAGTCCGTTATGTTTAAAAATTGTGGGCTTTTGAAGTTTTTTGAACTTTTCGAATAAGCTCGATGAAATGTTTTTTAATTTCAAATTCAATTCTAATCATCACTATTTTAATTTTAAATATTCAACGTGCAAAAAATTATTATTACAAATAATTATTTAAGAAAAAAAATATCGAAATAATAATAATAAAAACACTGACAAATAATTTTTGATTTAATTTTAAGAAGTAGTCAAGTTTTATCAGCGCTTTTGTAGGCTAGATTTGGCAGTTACTACTTATTGAAACACAATTTTTCAAAAAGACTATTAATTTTCTAATAGTATTTAAAAAAATTCATTTAAAAACGAAGATAATTTTAAAAAATCTTTAAAACATTCCAGATTCCTTGGCACAGGGCTAAATTATACGCAATTATCGTTATTATTTTTGATGGGAATATCAAACGTTGTCTCCTAATCATATGCCCGTACCTAGTAGACAAAAGTTCGAAGAAATTTCTTCTATGTTTTGGCAGCGATGGAACTTTCCGCATTGTATAGGTGCACTTGACGTGCGACAAATTCGTGTCAAGAAGCCCTCAAATGGTGGTTCTAAATATTGGAATTACAAGGGTTACCATTCGGTATCATTGCAAGCTCTAGTTGGACCCGCTTACAAATTTATTTGCATTGAAGTGGGAGGATTTGGTAGTCAAAGCGATGGGGGGACTTTTCACGCATCAAATTATTCTCCAGTTTGAATAAAAAAATATTAAAAATACTAAAAACAGGAAAAATGCCAAATTCTAATATCATTCTCCCCTACTTTATGGTCGGTGATGGTGCATATCCATTAATGGAAAACTTAATGACTCCTTATCGTGGACTAGAGTTGGGTCTAGAGAAAGAAATTTTCAACAAAAGACTTTCAAGAGGGAGAATGGTAGTAGAATGCGCCTTTGGCATAGTTTGTGAAATTTTCAGAATATTTTACCACACCATAGAGCAGGGTCCAAAGGTGGTCGAGCTTATTGCAAAAGCTGCATGCATTCTTCATAATGTCATTATAGATCTAAACCCCAAGGAAATTGTTTTGGAAGAAAACATAGAAAGCTATATTCGAACAGGAAGGGCAGATCTTCCTTTCAATGATAGTGAAGATAACGGATTATGTGTTGGGTATGGTAACGAAGTAAGAGAGGAATTAACAAAATTTGTACTTCAAAATCTCATTAATTAATCTTACGTGTAACGTTTTGATACAGAAAAATTATTTTTATTTTTTTTTATTTTTTTTATTTAGAAATATTAGCACAAGAATTATTTGTTTATCATTGATTTGTAACGAAGCACTTCAAGTTGAATACTTTAACAAAACTAAACGTATTCTAATAAATTTTATTTGACCCGAAGGTTTAAATTTTTACTTTTATTTATCTTACATTTATTATAAAATAAAAATAAATTTTCACAGAATTCCTGTAAAATAATTAGATTTACTTAATTAACTTAATTAACAATACTTGTTAATAAGAAAGCTGTATGTTTAGCTGCGTGCTATTGGTGAAAAAAAATAAAAATTTGCCTTATACTTTTTAAAACTATATTGTTTTTTTTTAATTTAAAGAATTTACTTTACGCAAATACATACGCGCATAAGTAGTCAGTCGAAAGGGTCCCGCGAACAATGAATACTTAATAAACCCGTTTCGTCATAATATTTATAAAATAATTCTTTTAGTTTGTTGTTTTCTTATATGACAAAAATTAAAAAATGAAATAAAATATTATTTTCTGCTAAGTTTTTATGTGACTCAAAATTATATATATAAATTTTGGACTACATAATATATCAGTTATGGCAAACTTTATATTTAAAAAACGCCATAAGAAACCTCTAACTAAAAAGTTGCAAGTCACATACTAATTATTTAAAAAATTAAAATTCATTCGTTGAATATTGGACGATTATGACTTAACCAAAGAGTTATTTATAAATAATATGACTTTTTAAGCTCGGACTCATGTTATCTGATTTTTTTAAGGCACATGTGTGCTTTAAAATCTTAACAGTTTAGATCACAAAATGTTGAAAAACGTTCAATTTTAGGTCATAAAAAATACTACTGTTTGCAAAAATTCATCTATATTATAAGAAAATTCACTTGATTAGTATTCAAACTTTTAATGGAATTCAGAAAAAAAAAAAAAATTGTTAACTGCTAATAAGTTAAAAAATAATTTTCACATAATTTCTAATACTGTGCTTGAAATAGTTAATTTATTTATAATAAATTAATGACTAATACTTATATGCGAAGGCATTGATCAAATAGTATTTAGTTCTCATAAAAATAAAAATAAAAATAATTTTCTTGAATAAAAAAAAAAATAAATATCCTTTAAACAAAATCAAATAACGCGAAAGACAGACTGCTAATTTTTACAGCCCCAACACAATAAGGTCTGAAAATATTGCAACCAGTTTTAGCCAGAAGACTTCTGCTTGTAGCTGAGGTGAATGTAAACTGTCGAATCTTATTCAGCACTTTCTAGGAAGTATAATCATTGTAGTAATAATCATTGCACTCTCTTAAGATTCTTAAAATTTAAAAGTGGTTTCTGATTCACAGCTTCCCATGTAAAGAACCTCGTAAAGAACGTCTAAAATAAGATGATGAAGCTCATAAAATAACATGATGAAGCTCAAAAGAGTCTTTGGTCGTTCCAATGGTATTATTAAAAAAAAATTGGTTAGCATAATTATTTTTATGCCTTTTTCCAAAATAATATTTGTACATATCTTTTCTCTTTATCCAAATTTTTTTTTTTTTTTTTTAATTCAATTCTTTATATTTTGATTTTATTCTCATCGGTAAAAATTAATATTTTACAAACTTCATATTTTATTTTGATTATTGATAGTTATCGATACTTATATAATTTAATTTTTGAAGTCACGCGTTTTTCATTCTTTTTGTTTCGTTATCTCAAAAGTTAATACCGCTTGCTATATTTTTCTTTGTTCCTCACGATTCCTAACATCTTGCTCTATCAGAAAACCTGTTTTTAAAAAATATTCTATGAAAATTGAATATGCAATTCAAAAGTAACTTTCAAATTTTTACGAATTTTTATGCTTGGCAGAGCACTTCCGCCTAGTGAAAATATATGATGCGTACGCATATGCGTACGCACGTGCTGTTAGCGTTCAGTAAATTAAAAAAAAAAAATAACAACAACTTTATTATTCAAAAAAAAGTAAACAACAAGGTAACAGTTATAAACAATAAGTTCAACATCAAAACTTAACTTGTCTCCGCCCTCTGCTCGGCTAACGGCTTGCAACCTGCACGAACTCTATCATTGTGAACCTTTCTCCTGTTCTCGGCCATCACTGCTGCTGCTAATCATTTGCGACCATGTGTTAGCAGTTTTTTTTTTTTTTTTTTTAAAGTCAAAGAAGAAAGGAACTGTATATGGAAATATGGAAAATTTGTCTAAATTATAAATTGATACTCGATTTATTTAAGTTAAAAATTTGAGATCGTTATTTCTTTGTGCTTTCTTGATTGCACAGATCTATGCTCATCGGAGGTTTTAGTGTACCTGACTTTAGACAACCCAAAAATGGATTTCAAATTTTTTAGTTGAGTTTTAATATTGACATTAAAAGAAAAAATTATAAAAACTTTTTCATTAAAAATATATAAAATTTTAAGATAACAGCAAACTAGTGGTAACATGTTTATTTCTAATTCGAAAAATTTCAGGTTTACGAATATTTGGTTCATTTTGCCATAAATTGAAAAATAAATTCTTTATTGTTGAACTTATTGTTTATAACTGTTACCTTGTTGTTTACTGTTTTAAAAATAATAAAGTTGTTGTTATTTTAAAAAAAAATTAACTGAACGTCAACAGCACGTGCGTACGTACATGCTTACGCATGTGAGTACGCATCATATATTTTCACTAGGACCATGCAATAAGTTGAAACTTCTGAGCTAAATATCTCAAAAATTAGCGTGTAGGGGACACAAAAAACTAGCTCTGTTCAAAATTAGAAAAATTTTGTAAGAAACACGAAAACTATAGGGAGCCACCTTAAGGTTACATTTTTTAATCTTTTCATACCTTAAAAAAAATAATTAATCAAATGTAAAAAAAAAACACAATTAATTATACTGTTTGGTTGTATTGAATTATATAACTATCAATAATCAAAATAAAATATGAAGATTGTATAATATTAATTTTTAAAATATTAATAAAACCAAATGAAAAGAATTGAATTGAAAAAAAAAAAAAATTTGGTTAATGAGAAAAGATATGTACAAATATTATTTTGGAAAAAGGCATGAAAATAATTATGCTAACCAATTTTTTTTTAATTATTATTAAATAATAAAAAACATTTGGAAAAAAAAAAATTATTAAAAAAAATAAATTCTTTGCTTTTGAATATCCATATGGAAATCTGTTTAAATTTTCCATACGGAATTCCATATGGATTCTGTTATGGATTTCCGTATGGGGTCCTGCATGGATTTCCATATGGATTTTCAACTGGGTAATTATAAAAATAAAGAGTACATACGTGAAGTACCAAATTTGTTAAGTTATTGAATAAAATTTTTTTTTTCCTTAAATGCTTTGTATTTAATAAAACCTGGCATTGCCAAGCTATTTATTGTTGCAAAGTATTCGAATTAAAACTTAATTATAAATAAAAGAATAGAGTAGCCAAAACGATATATGTTAGATATCTAACAAATATCGTTTTGGCTACTCCACGTTCTGCTAGTATCGTCTGCTTATGAAAAAGCCTCATACTTTACTTTTATGTTTCATTAATGTAACTGAAATATTGGATTTTGATATTTTCACTATAAAACTTATTATATTTTTTGTACAACAGTTAACTCCCGCCCTCCCCCCCAAAAAAAAAAAAAAAAAAATGGAAAAAAAAAAAAAAAATTAGCACTGAAATCAGTACGGAAATTAGTGCGGATATCGGTCTCAATTATCAGTACTGGAGACCAGTACGGATCCCAGTACGGATCCCGGTACTGATTTCTGTACTGATTTCCGTACTGATTTTTTCAGCTGAGACCGGTAAAGTGTGATGATTTACAGTAGAAGGATCAGTTTCTTGAACAAAATTTTTCTTCTTGTCACAATCTACCTGGGCCTTCTTATCTAGAACATCAAGATTCCCTGTTGTTTCTCCACATCGAACCTGACTAATGAAAAACTGCATTCGAGGGAAGTGTATCCAGGTAGACTGATAATTAATGGCTTCTGAGCCAGAAAAAGTTTTGGTTGACAAGCTATTTCTTTTCTCATTCGCAGTATAAGACTTCCATGTACACTGGCCGGACACCATATCGTTCCGAGGTTTTAACTGGCGCTCGAAATCTGACCGTCAGTCTAAAATTTTTCTAGTGCCAACCTTCGATTCACGAACGAACAATAAATATTATCTTTGCTGAAGTGAGGTTAGAAAGCCGATGTAAATGATCGAAATTAATCTCTACTTTTGACTTTTCACTATAAACGAATCAAAAACTCAATCAATGAATGATTATTAATTTTTTTAATAAAAAAGCTTGAAAAGTGAAAAGTAGAGATTAATTTCGATCATTTTCATCGACTCTCTAACCTCACTTTAAGAAAGATAATATTTTTAGTGCATTCGTGACGCGAAGGTTGGCAATAGAAAAATTTTAGACTGACGGTCAGGTTTCGAGCGCCAGTTCAAACCTCGGAACGATACGGTGTCCGGCCAGTGTCCTTGCCATATTTTTTCTGAAAATTATTAATCAACTTAAATGACAAATTTTTTACTTCATTACTAACAACTTATTCTTATATGGATTTTATTATGCTAGCAATATTAGACAAGCATTCCAATTAAATTTATAGTAGAAATAATTATTAAGCTCTTGTTGCACGCCGAGTGAGTCACCCACGCGCAGCGTCATAGTCCCTTCCTCCTCTCCCTCTCTCCCCCCTCTTCTCCGACCTCTTCGCTTCCCTGCCACCGCGCCGCTCCAGAAAAGGTTTCCCATCTTCACCGCTACGCGGCGATCGACACTTCAACCCTTAGAATGAAGTCGTCGAGTCGCGCTACGACCCTCGCGCCTTTTCCGGGGCCGCGGGGCTTCGCGCTCTTCCCCCACCAAGAGACGTCCCGACTCGCGGGGCCCGTCTCAATTCCTATAAATACCGAGAATTTCGGCCACCAACGCACTTCCTTCCGGGTCGCGCTCGCGGCCTGACACATCACCTTCCTCCTTCTTCCTACGGACCAACTAGCACTCTCCGGAGGCGGACTTTGTCCTGCGGCTAGCGTCTATCTCGCCCTTCGCCCTTAACCCAGGAGCTTCGTCACGTCTGCGGGCGAAGTAACCGACAGTGGTTCAAGGGACCCCTTACCTTGCGGCCTGACACCTCACCTTCCTCCTTCTTCCTACGGACCAACTAGCACTCTCCGGAGGCGGACTTTGTCCTGCGGCTAGCGTCTATCTCGCCCTTCGCCCTTAACCCAGGAGCTTCGTCTTGTCTGCGGGCGAAGTAACCGACAGTGGCTCAAGGGATCCCTTACCCTTTCCTTTGACCAGTAGGGAATATTCTTTGAATAAACCCGAGTATTCTAAACCAAATTACTTTTATTCTTTTTTTTTACCTGTACCCTTATTCGGCCCTGATTGCCACAAACAGTCCTTATCAGGACTACGCACGATAAACGTAAGCCAGCCCTTTTTAGGGCTTCACAACAACAACTTCCTGCTGTTTATCACGAATTTGAGCTTTGAAATATCAAATTTTAAAGCTTCAAAACTAAACAACTAAAAATAGAGTTATTTTGTCAATACCTATTGAATTTTTTGTGCTTTTTGATTAAAAAATTTTTTTTTATCTATTTTTTATCCATTTAATTGAAAATTTATAATCATTGTAAATTTTAGGTAATGAATACGAAGTTAGGTTCATTCAACTGCCATACTATTCATGTTACTATATAGTAAATAGAGTCACTGGTTTTAAATAGCAGATATAAAATATTCTCTAAAAAATAAAATAATTAATTTTTTATAAATCAGTAGTAAGTACTAAGAATCTCTTAATTTTCTTAATCTCTTTCATGTAAATGAAGTACTGTTAAATCGCAACTAATCATTTTCCATTTTATTAAAACAATAAAATCATTTTAATAATTAAAATTTCACTTTGAAATTTTTTTTAACAAATAACTTTATGGCAAATAGCATGAATGATAAAAATTTATTTATTCAAAATGACTGTGTACATTTACAAATTTTTGTTGTTGAATATTTAACTGCAAATATTTTTTTTTCTTACAATATAATTTTATAACATAAAGTGGTTGAATAAAAAATTTCTAATTTAATTAAACCAGAATAAAATAAATTTGCTCAGCTATGGAAGACCACTACAATACCCCAAGCGAAACCTTAAATTTTTTGAAAACCCTAGTGCCATTTATTCAAAAGATAAAAGGTATAGAAAACCAGATGAGGTTTAGGCAGGAGGTTTTTACCTTGATCAGAAAATATACAAAAGAGGGAGAAGAAAACAATAAAAACAAAACAGACCGTGGTGACTTTATATATTTATATTTATGGAATATACAATTCAGTAAATTAATTGCTTGTGTCATCCTTCCAGATGTTATTTGTATCCAGTCTACTCCTTCTAGACCTCCAAGGAATATTTATATGAAACAAGAGTTTCCTCCTCATAATCCCATCCCAATAAAGCAGAATGCTATGAGACCCGGTATCATGGATAGAGATCAATTTGGTGCTGCCAATTACCCACCCGAATGTGGTTCTGCCAGAAGCTTTAGAAGACACTGAATTATCCCTGACTCACCTATGGTTGGTGGATACCCCGCTACAGGGCCAAATCGGAATTACCTTAATGGTTTGGATGGTCAATATAGTCAGCAAAAATTTTTTCAGACACTATGATTAGTATGTAAAATTTATAAATTATTATAGATGGAAAGGTTTTGTAAAAAGTGCTTTGTAAAATTTTTAAAACCAATATAAGTAATTCATGTGACTAATTAATTGTTAATTATGTATGGTGGATAACATTGTGTACAATAGTGCCTTGAATAGTTTTTATTTTAATACAAGAATTATTAATTTTTTTTTTTTTATCAATTTAATTAATGCAATCTGCAATAATATATTTTCTTAATTTAATTTTCAGAGAACGACAATGGTTTGACTGTAGATAAGGAAAAAGAAATTAGGAAACTGTTTTTGCAAAAGATGACTGATGAGAACTTCAGCAAAACTGTGGAGGCTGTGACAGTCAGTGATCGTAATTAAATCGTCGGTAACGATTTAGGATTTGGCGCGAATCACGTGACTGTTGAGCGCAGCTCAGAGTGGACCTCTGAGGTGGTAGAGTGGGAATCGGGAAGCCACTCGTAGTTTTAGTGTCCGAGCGTTCGCACGTACATGGAAGTTAACTTGTCTCGGTTCGACGGTTTACCGGACTCCTCGGGAGTGGCACGCCGTCGAAGAGAGGGTTGGAAAAGACAGAAGGTGCGGAATCGATGATCATCGCCCGGAAAGCATTCTTCTGTCTAGGCGAGGCTTTTGGAAGCCGCGGACGACGGGGAACTTGACCGACGTCCGGCAGACACGCAAAGATCTGGTGATCGATTCATGGCAGATCTTGGAGAACCTCGCTCGTTGCGGAAGTCGAAGCAATTATTGTCATTCGCATGGCACGTTGTTGTAGTGTGAAAGTGTGGTGTTTAATTGTGAAATTGTCATTTCACATCAATGCCTGGACCTCTTTACGACGGCTACAAGGCGACTCGAGTGTGGTAGCTATTGCGGCTGGTAGGCATAGTAGCCTGGCATTTTGTTTAGCCTGACGGCTTGGTACGAGGTGCACCATAGCGACTCCGTAAGTTAATTGTATATGTGCGAGTGAGTGTGAATGCGTGTGAGTGTACTTAGTACACTGTTATTGTAACAATCTTTGTTTTTCTCACGCGCGCGTCCGCTGCCGGTAGCAGCAGGTTGTTGTGTGCGCGAGCGACTCGATTTGGAGAGCATTGACGATTATTTGTTTACAGGTTTGAACGACACCGAGTCGTAATTCGGAATTTTTATTTTAGGTTTAGATTTGTCATAATAAATTGTTGAATTATTAATCTAACTTTTATTGACTAAACCTAGTGTTCCTGCGAATCGATCCTGTTTCAATACCCGCACCCACTACCGGTAAACGAACTAGTCGACCGCGTCGTGAAGTCTAGTAATATTAGCGGACGTGATTTCCTCATTTTATTATTCCAGGTCGACCAGATGCAGTTCGACGAGTGCTTGGATCAGCACTAAGTACAGGTGGTAAGGATTTAGTACGCACCGTGGGTATTTCTATCAGATCATACAAACCCTTAAATCCACCCCTGTTACAAGGCTTACACTTCGTTGCTAAGAAAAACTTCAGACATGGATAAGGTTAATAAAGAAATGGATGAAGGACCAGAAAAAAAAAAATTTTTAATTAAAATTTTATATTAATTTTTTTTTTCTTTTATAAATGTTCGTCGCCCTGATTCAGAAATCGCGCGTGAAACGCGCAAACTCATAACTCAAATTCCGTTTAAAAACATGATAACTGAATTTCAGTTAGAAAAATGCTATCTCAGGTTAGATTCCTGTTTTTTTTTTTTTTTTTTTTTTTTTTTTTTTTTTTTTTTTTTTAATTTTACATCTAATTGATCACTGAAAAAGGAGTCCAAGCTGAGATAGTACTTTTCTAACCAGAATTAAATTAACATGTTTCTAAACGAAATCTGAATTTGCACGTTTCAGAACCACTTGCTGTGAGTTATAGCGTTTCACGCCAGATTTCTGAGTTAGCATGTTTCTGAATTGGGGCGACGATTTTATGTAATACTATTTCTAATTTGTTCGTTTAGTTAAATTATTTTAGTTTGTTAAATTAATTATTTGCATATATAAACAGCATGAATTGTACGCATGTTATTGTTTTATAATGTTATGATTTTATGAATAACATGCATGGATTAATTACTGCATGTAATAAATAATTACGGCGAGTGGTTTTTTTTCGGACAGAACTAAAACAAAAGTATATATGTTGTTACTTTCAGATCTATGTTAATATTAATCAATTCATCCCGAAAGATACGAACAGATGAATAAAATAAAAAAAATAAAATAAAAAACCATCTTTCAGTAGAGTTACAGTGAATTCTGTTCATTTTTTTAAACTTTAATTATAAATTAATTCGAGTATCTACTCTGATTTTGATATTATGTTAAAAATCATTTTCCGGACGAGTTTTTAAAAAATTTTTTCCAGTTTTATTTCTTTAATTAATTTTTACTCAAATGATTTAAATTCCTACTCTGATTCTGCTGATATTTTTTTGGAATATGAAGAGATGAAGGAGATGAAATCAAAGAATCATCTTCCGGACGAGTTTTAAGTAAATTTTTCTTTCCTTTTTTACTCATCTTTTTTCTTTTTTTTTTTTTTTACTTGAATTAAATTATTTTTTAGTAAAAGTTTACTATCAATTTATTCAATTTAGGTGTCGTTCAATATCGTTAAAATCATTCGAACTCGACGGAGCCGCAGATTAACGATTAACAGTCGACCAAAGATATTCATGCATCACCGAAAAGCAGAAACTGTATTAGGGTAACTAAAAATAAAAAGACTAAAAAATCTAAGAGCTTTTTTTTTTAATTGATTCTTTGAAAAGTAATATTATTCTAATTAATAAATCTGCGGCTCCGTCGAGTTCGAATGATTTTAACGATATTGAACGACACCTAAATTGAATAAATTGATAGTAAACTTTTACTAAAAAATAATTGAATTCAAGTTTAAAAAAAAAAAAAAAGAAAAAAGATGCGTAAAAAAGAAAAGAAAAATTTACTTAAAACTCGTCCGGAAGATGATTCTTTGATTTCATCTCCTTCATCTGTTCATATTCCAAAAAAATATCAGCAGAATCAGAGTAGGAATTTTAAATAATTTGAGTAAAAATTAATTAAAGAAATAAAACTGAAAAAAATTTATTAAAAACTCGTCCGGAAAATGATTTTTGATTTCATTTCATTTATCTGTTCGTATCCCCGAAAACATAATATCAAAATCAGAGTAGATACTCGAATTAATTTATAATTAAAGTTTAAAAAAATGAACAGAATTTACTGTAACTCTACTGAAAAATGGTTTTTTATTTTATTTTTTTTATTTTATTCATCTGTTCGTATCTTTCGGGATGAATTGATTAATATTAACATAGATCTGAAAGTAAAAACATATATACTTTTGTTTTAGTTCTGTCCAAAAAAAAAAGCACTCGCCGTAAATTCTTACCTTTTTAAAGGTCTTTCTTTTTAAAGATTTCATTTCTTTTGCTAGGTATAAGGTGAAACTAAAAAAAAATGGTAAAATTTACCAATTGATGCCTGAGTAGAACAAACAACTTATGACTCCATTGAGATGAATGATTTTATCGATATTGAAGGACAATTAAAATGAATTGATTTTATTGTAAACTTTTTTTACTGATTTTTAAACATCAAGTATAAAAAAAAATTTTTATTTTGATAATTCTGTTATAGCAACTATAGCAGTAAAAACCTAAGTTGCCATTGGTATCTTACATTTTTAAATGTTTTTTTTTTTAATTTTATTTATCTCCAGGCTTTAAAAAAAAAATTATATTTTAATTACTATTAATTTTTTATTTTTCAAACTATTTAATAACTAGGTATAAGGTGAAACTAGAAAAATTGGTAAAATTTACCAATTGATTCCTGACTAGAACAAACAACTGATGACTCCGTTGAGATGAATGATTCTATATATATTGAGGGACAATTAAAATGAACTAATTTTCTTGTATACTTTTTTTACTGATTTTTAAACAGCAAGTATAAAAAAAATTTTTATTTTGATAATTCTGTTATAGCAACTATACAGTAAAAACCCAAGTCGCCGTTGGTATCTTACATTTTTAAATGTTTTTTTTTTTTTTAATTTTATCTATCTCGCAGGATTAAAAAAAAAATGATATTTCAATAATTATTAATTTTTCAGTTCTCAATTAAAATGAGAGTAAAATAAATTGAAAAGATTTTTTTTCTTAGTTATGTGTTGTTGTTGCTCTGCAAAAGAGGTTCTGGCGTAAGAACCAAACTATACTTAAATGAATTTTTTGAGATGTTTTTTTTTATCATGCAGTCAAAAATATTTTCTCAAATCTCTGATCTTACTGAATTGTTTTATATTTTTTTCATCATTTTATTTACTTGAAATCTTAACTTTTCAGGCTTGAAGCATAATAGTTTTATTCAAAATTGTATCTATTTGTAAAAAAAAAACAACTCAAAACACATCACTATGACTAAACCGACTTAAAACCCACACAATTTGAAGGTTTCACAAAAATATTGCGATTTGTAGTTATAACAGATACTGTACCGATACAATTTTTGGTGATAAAATTTATTATATTAACAATTTTTGCAACATGTCTGACAATTTGAATAATCCCATGAGACATTGATCGCCATCACATTTAAAGGCAGCAAATGTCAATGACCAAGTTGAGGTAGTTGGTATATAGCGGATAAAACTAAAATTAAACTTGATAGTCAGACAAATTCATCTTGGAAAATAAACTGAGAACAATAAAACTTATCCGTGTTGGTGTATTGACTCAGAATTTATAAATTCCAGTGATGATTTAAATGTATTTACTTGCCTGACAATTTGAATAATTCCATGAGACATTGATCACACTTAAACTACCTCAACTTGGTCATTGACATTTGCTGCAGCAAGTTAAGGTAGTTGGTATATAGCGGATAAAACTAAAATTAAACTTGATAGTCAGACAAATTCATCTTGGAAAATGAACTAAGAAAGTAAACCTTATCTATGTTGGTGTATTGACTCAGAATTTATAAGTTCCAGTGATGATTTAAATGTATTTACTTGCCTGACAATTTGAATAATTCCATGAGACATTGATCACACTTAAACTACCTCAACTTGGTCATTGACATTTGCTGCAGCAAGTTAAGGTAGTTGGTATATAGCGGATAAAACTAAAATTAAACTTGATAGTCAGACAAATTCATCTTGGAAAATAAACTGAGAACAGTAAACCTTATCCATGTTGGTGTATTGACTCAGAATTTATAAATTCTAATGATGATTTAAATGTATTTACTTGTCTGACAATTTGAATAACCCCATGAGACATTGATCACCATTCACATTTAAACTACCCCAACTTGGTCATTGACATTTGTTGCAGCAATTTTCACTGTATAAATAAACCTCTACAGCACCAGCAGAAGGTTTCACAAGTTCAACTCACTCTAACTAATAGATGATTATCATAGGGAGACTTTAGATATTTTGTTTTGAAAAATTATAGCCAAATATTTTTCTATAATTATTGATGGTTAACGGTCATAATAGTTATTAATTAAATTATGTTAATAGTGAATTTAGCGTGATGCCACTGTATATTTTATTATATACTACTTTTTTAATTACTTAATTATTTCTAAATCATGTAATAAAATAATAATAAGAGCGGTCGTTGGGTCAGTGGTTAGCGTGCTCGCTTCTGAAACAACGTCGTTCGAGGGGTCTTGGGTTCGATTCTCCGCGCAACTAGCTTGGAATTATTTTCTTCGTTCGTTGCGTCGGTTATGTCGATCCCTACGTTCACCCCGACTGCTTTGGAGTCGGTTATACCGGGGGCCATCATTTCAGCGCTGGTCGTAAGTTTATCTCGACTGGAGGCAATATTTGGGGCATAATTTCCCAATGAGCTAAACTCGCTTCGGCACTGGTCTAATCCAAGACTATCTGATTGGGGGCGATATGTGGGATAAAAAGTCCCAATGAGCCTGCCGGTTCAGCGCTGCTCTTACGATTAACTCGAATGTGGCACATACCCTGGGTTTCCCGTACTCCACATGGTCCATATGGGCCATGGGCTAATGCGAAGCAGTGTAGGGACAAAGTCGTCAATAAGCCCATACGGAGCATAAAAAGTCGCGACTATAAATAAGTATTAAAAAAAAAAATAAAAAAATAAATAATAATAATAATAATAATAATAATAATAATAATAATAATAATTATGACCGCTGTCTTCTGCTCAGCTGCTCGGGTCTCGGCGGCTCGGCCTCTTGCGTGCGCGCACCTCACGTGCGCAGCCTGCTCGCATGCCTTGCTGCAGGCTGCAAGAGTAAGACAGCGTTACGTAAGATCCGGTCTAAGCCACATGCAGCGCATGTAGAGAAACCGGATGCTCAGGGACTGGAAACGAAAAAATCTAAAGGAAATCACCGTTTCGAACTTTGAGACGGTCATAACTTCTTAACGCAGAAATTTTTCAGGATGATTTTTTTTTTAATCTTCTCAGGGGATCTTAGGCTATGCGTAGAATATATGGTAAAGGAAAAATAATCATCCTAATAGTGTTTTTTTCATGAACGACCTAACCTAAAACTGAAATTCAAAGTATATAAAACGGTAGTCGGTTTTATTAAAAACCCACTCGCCGTCCAGGGCTACCGCCCTTTAGGATTATTTTTTCTTATGTTATATGTTGTTTAAATTATAATATTTGATTAATTTAATTTGACTTTTCAGATAATCATTTAATAGTCGATTTAAAATTAGCTTTGATTTTATAGTTTTAAAATTTTAATTAAAATTTTTTTAGTTTTTTGAATTTAACAAATGAAATTTCAAATTTTGAATTTTATTTTCAACTATTTTAAGCAAAAATTTACAGCTTATTTTTTAAAACCTGGTCTTTTTGAAAATACAAAAAAAATAATTTTTTAAATTTTTTATTTTTAAAGTAATTTCAGTAAATTTTTTACCAAAATGCAAAGTCTTGTTTAAAATTGTACCTTAATGAAAATTTGAGAAAAAAAAAAATTATTCAAAATTTATCTGATGATTATTGTTTGATAATTAATGAATGAGTTTTATGTTAATCAATTTGATAGCAAGATTTTAAAGAAAAATATTTGTCACGATTATTTCGGTACCTCTTTCGATTCATGTAACCCTGCGAATATAATTTTATTTTTTAAAACTATTGAACAGAAGAAGTCGCAAAAAATTAAAAATCAGAACGATGCGTTCCTATTACCAACTCTTGATAAAAATACTTAATTTTTAACTTTTTTACTTAAACCGGTCGTCCCGAACCTTCCCATGACATTTTTCCGAAGCTTAACTTTCAAGTTCGGTATTTCCGAAGCTTCGGGTTCGGTATTTCCGAAGCTTCAGGTTCGGTATTTCCGAAACTTAAGCTTCGGGTTCTATTTTTCAAAACTTAAGTTTCGAGTTCGATTTTTCGAAGATTTAGATTCGTTAAAATTTTTTCGAAGCTTAAGTTTCGGGTTCGATTTTTCAAAGCTTAAGCATCGCTACGATTTTTGAATTTAAAAAATCGTTTCGATTGTTCAAAACTTGTACTTCATTTTGATATTTCAATACTAAAATAAAGATCAATTCAAAGCTTAGATTCGCGCAAACTCAACTTAAGTTTAGTTCGGTTGATCAGAACTAATGTGAAAAGTTTAGGTTAGATACAAGCCCAAAAAATTATCTCAAATCCTAAATAATGCTCATTATTATTATTATTATTATTATTATTATTATTTTTTTTTTTTTTTTTTTTTTTTTTTTATTTTTTTTTTTTTTCATTCCAATGGAACCGTTCAGCACCCCACTAGCATCGTCGCTACGAACGTTGTTTTTAATTTTTGCTCTTGTAACTAACATTTTCGACGTTATTGGCGTACCTGTAATGATCATAAACTCAAAGTTAGCTCTGATTTTTTTTTTTTTTCTTTCAATCCAGGCTTGGGTTGATATTTGTTTTGTAAAAGTAACATATTTAATTTCAAGTTTAAAAGATATAATTCATCAAAAAAATATATTTAACTCTGATATTTTATTTGATACGAGATTGCAAAGCTTAAATAATTTTTTTTCATTGTAATTAATACGTAAACTAGTTTATGATTTTATAATTTAAATTTTTTACATCAATTTTTCCTTGTCTGGATGATGATTTGTAAATAATAATGTAATAAATAAATAAATAAATAAAATTACGGTTTATCAAGAAGCTTCCTTGTAAAAATACATTTTATTTAAAGAATTTTAACTTTTCAGAGAATAAAAAAGGCATTTTTATCATAAAAAAAATTATCAATTTATAGTTTGGATAAAAAAAGATATCATAGTTGGAATTAAATACTCGCACGAGATGTTAAGAATCAAATTTTGAAATTTAAAAATTGCTTGAAAAAAGAAAAAGTAAGAAGTCATCTTTGTACGAGATCATAATTTTTAAAAGCGAGTACTCATTACACAAAAAAATGGTACTTTAGTTTTGAGAAAAATTTGACGCTGTACTAAGAATTCGATTTTCTAATTTTTTTATTTTAGGTATAAATTTAGTTCTCGCTTTTTCGGCTAGTTTGGCATTGTTTACTTGCTGTTTAAAATTATTTGTTACACGCACAGTAGTGATGATGATCCAGATGATGATCATAAAAAAGTGAGGTCACAAATTTAAGAAAAACTCTCACTGACGAACAAAAAAAGGAACAGCAATGCGTCCAAATCTATCGATCGAGGTGGAATTTTCACATTCTCATCTTATTTTTTAACGTAGTAAGAATGTAAAACTTTGTCCACAGAACTGACACATCGAAAAGTGCTAATTACATGGCTGAGTGGAATAATGATATATTGTTAAACAAAAGGGCAAAGTTTTACATGGCCGTCTCGAGTGAAGTTTGCCACACGAGGCGAAGCCAAGTGTGGTGATTCACTCGAGATGGCTATGAAAAACTTTGTCCTTATTGTTTAACAATAAATTTTATTCTACTAGGACATGTAAATTGGCACTTTGAGATAACCAAATCAATAATAATTTTTTTATGAAAAAATAGTTGTAATCACGGCAAATAAAAAAATTTTCTCATTGTACGAACAAATTTTTTAAAAAGAATTTTTACTTTTAAAAATGTAGAAAAAGTATTTTTTATTAAAAAAAAATTTAAAACTTTAGAGAAGATTAAAAAATGCTGTGAAAACTAACTACTTTAAAAATTAGAACTGAGATTATCAGGCATAAGATTTAAGTCACTAACTAGAAAAATTCAAAATGTAGTCAAATATTTTTTGCAACAAGTAAAATTAAGAACTTATCACTGTTTATATTAATACAGCGTTAAACAAAGTCAATGATGCTCTAAGAAAAATTTTGGAAGTAGGCTTGTTAGCCCACAACTCGATTTTTTATCAACTAATTTTATCATCTTCACGGTAAAAATTCACTCCTCGTTTTATTCGAGGCCATTTTACATTATTGAAAAAAAAACTCTATTGTCGGTTACACGCATAGTGGTGATGATGATCCAGATGATGATCATAAAAATGTGAGGTTACAAATTAAAAAAAAACTCTCACTGACGAACAAAAAAAGGAGCAGCAATATGTCAAAATCTATCGATCATGGTGGAATTTTTACATTCCCATCTTATTTTTTAACGCTGTTGGAATGTAAAACTTTCTCCACAAAACTGACACATCGAAAAGTGCCAATTACATGGCCGAGTGGAATAAAGATTATTACAGCTTATTCACAAACATTGAAACTTATGTTTAAAAATTTAACTAAAACTCTAATTTTTTGATATTGTTCTAACGAAACAATTGAAATTTTCGAAATGAATTAAGTTTGAGTTTCAATCGAGTGATTTCGCTTGTTTTAACCCTTAAAGGCCACACCCAAATCCAGAACTGCCACACTGACAGTTATGTGGGGTCATTCTGACCCCGTGTGGCATTTAAGGGTTAATCGAGTCATCGCTAAGTTGTAGCTTTTTATTACAATCGCATTTGTATTGACACTTATCAGCTTGAATAATGTTCCGATTTACTTAATCCACGAAAAACATTCACCACTATGAAAGGGCTGTTAAATATATATAAAAACCACTAGATTTTGCAGTTTTACAATTTATCCAGACTACTTAATTATTAAAGTAAACAAAATTTTTATCTTCATCACACATTACAGTTTATCCTCTCTTATTTGGACTCTTCTTATTCGGAATTTTCTAAGAAAACGTATTGAATGTCTTTGTCTCTCCCATGCAGATCTAAGTAGAGGCAGAAACACAGAAGTCCACCCGTTTTTTCTGAATAAGCAAGGTTCAATATGTGAATAAGGTGATGGACCCCATTTGGGATCACGTACCTATTTGGGATCAGTCATGGATTTGTATAACTATACATATATACTTGCATCTCCCGTGCCGTTTGTACAGAGTGATCCCAAAAAGGTACGTGGGAAAAGGTCCCAAATGGGGTCCACCACCTTATTATTATTATTTTTGAAAAAAAAGTATAAAAAATTTTCTAGCCTTGACAAGGGTAACGATGTTTCCGAAACTTCGGATTAAAAGAAAAACTCATTTAACAAACTATCCTACACTTTAAGATTTAGAAAGATTGACAAAGTCAGATTTAATTATATTTTAACACTCGTCACCGAGTGTTAAATCGATCAAACAATTCATACAATATAAGCTATTCAAATTAACATTAATGTTTAAAGTAAAGTGTTAAGTTTTCTTCTGTTCTTTGTTTCAGACGTTCATGGATCTCACGACCACTAACATATTTGATTAATTCTTGCGATGCTTCTGATAGTAATGAATTATCGCTCCGGTAAGTAATCTAATGACTTCTTGTCAATACAATCTTTTGTGCTATATATGTGTTTGGAGTGGCACGTGAGTGCAGTTGAAGTGTAGTAATAACTAAAAAAACTGATGAGTTATATTTGAGGTGTTCTTTATTAAATGACTGAAATACAACTGCAGCTCATACGACGAGCCGCGGGTATGCTCACTGGTGGCTTACATTATATGCTGCGTTTGCACTTTCATACCTGCATACACCACAATCTTCCCTCGTTTTAAATAATAGAGTTTACATTTTTATTAGTCGCTTTGAGCCTCGGAAAGATTTTACAATTTGATTCGTGTGACGTTTGCTTATCACTTCTGAATCGACCTGCATTTAAAACGTTGACGGTGACACTTGTTTTCGTACTATTTTGGGTACGTGCTTAGCACCTGCATATCCGTTATTATCTATCGTGACAGCGTCTCCTGACTCAAAATGCACCTTACGTGAGTACTATCTGTGGGATATCTGTTCCTCTTTCTTTATTCTGATTCTCTCGTGCAAGCCGAGGCGTAACAGGTCAAAGCGAGTTTTCATTTCTTGGTTGTACATTAAATTCGCCGGTGTTTTTATTCGTGGTGC
Organism: Encarsia formosa; assembly: GCA_038277355.1. Taxonomy (NCBI): domain Eukaryota; kingdom Metazoa; phylum Arthropoda; class Insecta; order Hymenoptera; family Aphelinidae; genus Encarsia; species Encarsia formosa. The sequence continues at coordinate 98,220,083 of CM076184.1, read as the reverse complement.
ATTTGGGCGTACTGCGAGAGTCTAATATAGTATATTACAGTCCCGAGGGAGTCAAAAATGAGTTAGCCTCTAGCAAACCCAAATTGATGTCCGAGCCGAAGGCGAGGTCATCAAAGGTTTGCTAAAGGTTAGCTCATTTTTACACTCCCAAGGGCTGTATACTATTTTTCACGCTAGTAGTCAGAAAGTAAAATATTCGTTTCCGGTACGAGCCCGAAAATTGTACTTTCGGGCTACTAGCGTGAAAAGAACTTTTTTACGGCGTTGGTTACACTTTCTCCCCCCTAAACAATGTTCTTTATTTTGTCCTTTGAAGGTACTGACAAAATTTTCGGCGGCGCCGTTGGTGGTAAACTGAAAAGGTGGAAAATAGCTGTTTCACACCAAAATATTCCAAAAATTTGTTAAATTCTGAGCTGACAAAGTTTTTTCCGTTGTCTGTGACTAAATGATCTGGCGAGCCATGTTTGGTAAAAAGGTCAAAGTGGTCAACTTCTAGAAAACCCAGTGTTGGAATCTGCTTGCCACTGTAAGTAGGACTATCCATTTTGGTCTGAAAATTGTTTCCAGTGGCTTGTGGTCAATGCAAAGCGTGATTTTCAGTCCGTAGACAAAATCACAAAATTTTATAAAACCAAAAATAATTGCACCAGCTTCTTTGTCGTTAATGGCCCTGTTTAATTCTTTGTCTGAGATTCGTTTTGATGCATAAGCGATAGATCGCTCCAAGCCATCTTTGTATCTGTGTGATAAAATTGCTAACAGGCCTTAATATGAAGCGTCGCACGCCAGAATGAGCTCTTTACTCAGGTCGTAGTGGGCTTGTACTGTTGGTGAAATCAGCTCTTCCTTGACCCATAAAAAGACTTTCTCGCATTCCTTGTTCTATTTGAGTTCTTTATTTTTTGCGCAATCAAACAGGGGTTTTAATTTTTCTGCCCTCTTTATTATTTATTAGCCCGAAAATGATATTAATTGTTTTTTATTCGTCAGTCGCGGTACTTCGTACATCGCTTTAACTTTTGATTTTGCCTTATGTAGCCCGTTTTTATCACCAAACCTAAGACTTCAATTCTATCCTTCATGAACCCACACTTATCTTTATTTAGATGGAGACCCAGGTTCTTCACCCGTTCGCAGACCGCACGTAAGTTTCTTAGGTCAGTTTTGCTCGTCACGTGAACGTTATCTAAATAGGCGATCGCGTGCGGGATACCTTGTAAGCATTCATTCAATATCTGTTGACAATTGGTGTTGCCCATTTGCTGGAGAATTTTTATGTAAATGACCTAATTTCAATAATCGTGCTATCTGTTCTTTGACCTTAGGCTTTAACGCTTAAATCACGTGCCTTGCAGCGAACGGGACCAGTTTCGTGTTCGGTTTCAAGTGTAGATTTATCTGTCTTTTATTGTAAGTGCCCGGAGTTTCTTTGAAAACTTTTTTAAATTCTATCATCAAAATTTCTTTCACATCATTCACACACAACTTGTTTATTTGAATAAATAAATACATTTATTTTGCATTATTTATTTAATAAGTAAATAATACATTTTTGCGTTCATTCTAATTCTTAGAGTTAACGTACAATTTTAATGGCCATCACCCGAAAGCTGCAAGCCATTGTCATCGGATAAGCGGCGCTTTGTCACCTCTATGAATCAAACAGCTTAATCATTTTGTTTCCCCGTTGAAATTTACTTTTGAATTTTTCATTTGTCTGCGCGGATCCATTTTATTATTTTCATAGCCCACCAGGCGAGTAGGTGTGTGGCTAATTTGAGCTTTCACAAATTTTTAATAAAATTTTCAGACATTACAGAAAAATATGTGCCGGTATCTACCCCCATTTTTACAGTTTTATTATTAATTCTCAATGGCACGAATGATGAACTCACCACGTTTATTACATTTTTGTTACCTTCATGGTTTATGTTGAAAAACTCGATTGGATTCAACTGCACCGTTTCGTTGTCGATGCTGTTGTCTTCCTCGAACTCATCGTCACTGCTCTCTGCCTGTAGAAAATTTGTTTACTCATTTCTTTTTTGTTATGCAGGCTCGTTCCAGATATCTTTATTTGTTGCAGTAGCTGCATATTGTACCTCAATATTTGCATAGGTGCATCGCATGTCCTTCTGCTCTGTAGCAGTAGCATTCTATAGGTTTTTTTTTTCTTTTGTTCATTGCCCTCTGGTATTGGTTTGTTTGAACGTAGCGGGGTTGTTTGGGTCGGTACTTTTGCTCTTCGATTGAAAAATTTTTTTGCCTGTAGTTTGTATTGGTAAGTGATTTTTCTTCTTCCACTGCATTTTTTATAGCGCTTTCTCTTGCTATTGCCTCTTTGTATGCTGCGTCAAATATTAAGATAGCGGGCTTAAAAAGTTCAACTCTAGTTGATTTATTTCGTATCCCTCACACAAATTGGTCCCTGAGTGCTTTATCCAAGCTTTCAAAATTGCAATGTAATAATAGATACCGTAGACGTGTTGTAAGCTCTGATATGGTTTCGTGTGGTTCTTGCTTAGCACGGTTAAGCTTGAACCATTCGATTACCTCTGGTGGAGTTGATTGTAAGTGTTCACCCATAATCTTCTTAAGATCGTCTTACGTTTTTATCGCTGATTGAACTGGAGCGCCTAAATTACTAAATAGTTTATAGGGGTCATCTTCACAATGCGTTAGTAGCATTGCACGTTTTATATCTGCGTCTTCAATCTTTTTTACAAAAAATGTAGTTCTAGTTTAGTAAACAACTCCCAATCGTTGGTTCCTAGCTTGAATAATATTTTCGTTTTTGACATAATATTGTCTTCTGAATCCTTATCACTGATGTTTTGCGTATTTATAATTTCGTTTTTTAACCCCGTTGGCTTGTGCGTTGTCTGCAGTTTTTGTGTTGATAGCCTTGATGCATAATTCTGATTTTGTTACATCGTTGACCTGTTCTCCTTGCTTTTTCTGAGTCAGATGCTTCTGTAGATTCATTTTCGGAATCTGATGTTGAAATCAAAATTTTCGGTATTTTTTTTTCTAGCAATGAAACTGTATTTGCTATATCTGTTGAAGTACTTGCGTAAGTTTTTTTTTACTTTATTTAGTTCTTCCTGACATTTTATCGCTGCAAGTTCTTGCTGTACCCCGTTAAATGTCCACACGTATGCCACACATAAATATATATTTTAAGCGAATAGATTTAATCAATAGATTTATTAATAGGTATAAATAATAAAAACTCATTATATTTGAAAGGAATATGTCATAAAAACTTGTTATTTCCATTTATTATCAACTTTAAAAAAAATTAAAATCATACAGTAATTTTTATTCATTATTGAGTCAAATCATCTGAACTGTGCCACTAAAAATGATGCACTCGAATTTCATAAATATTTTTAAAGATTCTGATTAGATGTTATCTTAAAATTAACGTCCTAAAATTTTTTTTAAAAATTTTAATTTACGCAAAAGTTATAAACAAATGAATTGTAAGCATCTTTTTTTTTTAAATTGCCATATTTTCAAGAATTTTTTATAAAAGTTCACAAAAATTTAATGGCAGTCTTAGGAATATGTACAGAACCGAACAAAATAGTAAAAAAATAAAATAAAATGTTTTTAACAACAAATAATCAATTTTTTAATAAACAATTAAGGTTTTTACTACTTTCTCGACTATTTCAATTCAAATTTTTTTCATAGTATTATTGTTTAAAGTCTTCTTTGGACGATCGCATAAAAAAACTTGTGCATTCTTACTTAGGAAGAAAGTCATAAATTTTTAAACATTGACGCGCGGGTGCTCGACGGCTGCCGAGCCGCGCGTACAGCGCCTTGCGACGCAACCCGCAACGCATCATACTTACTTTAGAGTTTTTGCATGCCGTTTTAAATAACAATATGAATTATTTTATAAAATAAAAACCTTTATTTACGTACTGACAATTACTCTTTATTATTAATTTACAGTTTTTTTGTAAGTACTTGTATTTTAACAAATTTTGAATGACTCGAAATAATTTTACATTCTAATAAAACCTCTCGCAAAACTATTTGTCTAAAAATCATAAATAAAATGAATCCCTTTCATTTTCATCGTTTCAATATTCGTAGTGAATTATTTTAATTAAGTATAACTAATTTCGATAGCAACTAGTTGCTATCGAATTTAGTTGCTTTCAACTTTTAGTGCGTAACAGACGAGTGTAAAAAAATGAAAATCGGTCTTCATGCTTACAAGGAGAGGTCACACTCTCCGGGTCACCGATCTTGACGAAACTTTGGGGATCGTTTTCTTATACCACAAGATGAAGAAATCTACCAATCATCCCGTCTAATGGGCCTTTTATACCTAGTTCCTACATAGCTTATATCGTATTTTTAGCTCTTTTTGGGTTTTTTTACGAATTTTCAAAAAATTCCTGTTCGAAGCCTATTACACTTACAAAATTCTGCAACCCCGCATTCTCTTTATTTTTTCATCTTCTTTTGAGAAAAAATATTTTTAAATCTAATTTTGAAGAAATAGTCAATGTAAAATTAAGGTAATCAAAAGCATTTTTTTACTGTTTTTTTAGTTTTATGAACTTAAATTGTACGTCGTCAGCCTTATCAAAATTATGTCTAAAAATATTTTTTCTAAAAAATTCATAAAAAAACAAAGAAAATGTGAGGTTGCAGAATTCTGTAAGTGCAATAGGCTTTGAGCAGGAATTTTTTGAAAATCAACTTGTTTTGACACTTTTAAACCTTTGTGAGACTTTTGTGGTTATTCGTGCCAATTTTCAAAAAATTCCTGCTCAAAGCCTATCGCACTTACAGAATTTTGCAACCCCACATTTTCTTTGTTTTTTTATGAATTTTTTAGAAAAAAATATTTTTAGACATAATTTTGATAAGGCTGACGACGTACAGTTTAAGTTCATAAAACCAAAAAAACAGTAAAAAAATGTTTTTGATTACCTTAATTTTACAAGGACTATTTCTTCAAAATTATATTTAAAAATATTTTTTCTCAAAAGAAGATGAAAAAACAAAAAAAATGCGGGGTTGCAGAATTTTGTAAGTGCAATAGGCTTTGAGCAGGAATTTTTTGAAAATTTGCAAAAAAATCCAAAAAGAGCTAAAAATACCATATAAGCTATGTAGGAACTAGGTATGAAAGGCCCATTAGACGGGATGATTGGTAGATTTCTTCATCTTTTGGTATAAGAAAACGATCCCCAAAGTTTCGTCAAGATCGGTGACCCGGAGGGTGTGACCTCTCCTTGTTAGTAGCGTGCATTGTTTTTTCGTGTGCATTTGTTAGTTTGTTGCAATATGGCTCCTCCACCGAGATGCTGTAATCCTTTTAAAAAAAAGGGTCATAACTGTGTTGAAATGAAATTATGTGTCTTATCGGAACATTGTGATGAAAAATTCAAGGATTTGATTGGTTTATTCGTTTGTAAGTCTTGCAGGAGTCGGATTTACAAAGATAAGGACCATATTTAAATTAATAAAGAGCAGCTCAACTTACCCAAAATAGTTGATGATAAAACAAGTTGCGAAGAAGAAGAGGTAGAGTCAATTAGTAGTGTGAAAGATGTCGATTATGTTTGTAAAGCTGTTGATAATGAAAATAAAAGACTGAAACTTGCAGCGGTTTTTCAAGAAGCAATTATGGCTCCTGCTTCGAAAAAACTACGCTTAAATTTATCATCTGATGAAAGTGAAATGGTGCGAAAGTCATTTGACAATATCGGTGCTAATATTTATGACGATTAAGATCGTAATAGTTGGAGCAAAGATTTTAAAGAAGCGTTGTCAAGTGCGTCTACTCGAAATCAAAAAATAGTTATATTGACAACATTACCAGTCAAGCTTTCCATCAGAAAAACTGCAAAAGAGTTTGACGTGCCCCGATCTATGGTTATTTCTGCTAGAAAATTGTTGAAAGAGAAAGGATACTGTGCTGAACCGAATAAAAAAAAGGACGAGCCATGAGGACCGATTTACTAACGAAAGTTGACGAATTTTTTTTTTCTGACGAAGTTAGCCGTGTTATGCCAGGAGTCAGAGACGTTAAGTCAGTCAAAGTCGATGGAAAAAGGCAACTCAAAACAGTACTGTCAATTTTTCAATTATTTTTAAACAATTTGAACTTGCTCAAAATTTTTTTATTCTTCAAATTATTTTATTTATACTAAAAAATTTTATCATTACTCTCATAATTCAAATACTCTAATGTATTTTTAATTAACAAAAAATTCATTATCTTTTAATTGAAAACAATTTTTAACTTACCTAATAAAAAAATTCCAGCTGCAATCTTTTGAATTAAAAAATTTTTTTTCCAGAAACACTTGCTGTTAGGAGATCTTGATGATCTGCACGCTAAGTTTTTAAAAAAATACCCTGATCTTAAAATTTTTTTGACAGCTTTTAGAAGTTTGAGGCCTAAAGAGTGCATTCCCGTTGGTGCTAAAGGCACACACAATGTGTGTGTTTGCAAAACACACGAAAATATAAGATTAAAAATGAAAGGTCTCAAAGATGAGTTTGCTCATAAATAATATAATTTCGAAACAAGTTATCGAGAACTCATGAACGGCTCAATTTGTTCAAGTCCAACTGCAAATTGTTATTTACTAGTTTGTGCTAAGTGTCTGGGTCCAAAGAAAGTTCTTCAAACTTTGAAACAAGCTTTACAAACGCATACAATTCAGAATATTCCTTTTAGCCAGTGGCTCAGTACTGATAGGTATTAAATTAAAACTTAACTAAAGTGTTATTCAAAACTCGACGGCCCTTGCGAAGAAAACCCTTAGCCGAAAATCAGTCGATTTAAAATTACCCGTAAGAGGCTGAATTGAATTTAAAAATCGGTTTGATTACAAAAATTCGATTTATTAGGCACCACTTTGTTAAGATTTTTTATTTTTTCTAATTTTTTAATTTTACAGTCCTTTATTGATAATTTTAAATCTACTGATTTTCGGCTGAGGTTTTTCTTCGCACGGGCCGTCGAACTATTTGAATATAAATCTGGGGCTTGCCGGGAAAACTCTCGTAACAATTTGATAAGTCAATTTTAAAAAAATAAAAGATTCAGAAATTCAAATAAATTTATTAATTGCAAAAATGTATTCGGGATGAAATTTAATAATTTTTCTAAATACATTATCTTGAATTATAAATGAAAAAAAAAATTTTGATTAAAAAACAAGTTTTACTTTTGGGATATTCATTTAAGTTTCAAAAGTTTATTTTTTTTTGTAAACGGACTTATCTACATTTTCCTTTAACCCACAATAATAATAAACTAGTTTTGGAAAATTATTTTTATTTCAGGTTTCAATTGCTTACTGTAACTGAAACTACAGATGATTTCATTGAGAATCTGTGTTTTGAATTACCGAGCATTTTAAAACATGATTTTATTGCTGAATCACAAGGAAAGTATTTAAAAACAGTTAAAGAATCACTTAAAACTGGAGAATTTTTGGTTACTTTAGACTTTTCTGAAAATTACTCTTTTAAATATCAAAACGCAATTCAGGCTCAACATTGGTGTACAGGCCAAGCTTCTTTACATGTTTACGTTATCTACTATAAAAAAAACAACGTTGTTAAGCATTTAAAGCCTGAACAGCAGAACTTTTAGCCCCCAACATTTATCATGACATGATAATGTTATGCTACCTGTCTTTCCTTGCAATTTTCATCTTCCACAGCCTGACTTTATTCGTAGAATTTAATTCTACATTAATGACTCATTACCAGAAAATTAAATTGAGAAATTTCACCCTGTACACATCAAGTCGAGTTTCAACCTGACCAAATAAAATAATGCATGAAATACTTCGTCCTGCGTTTCATAATCAGTAAACTAATTATCTCCAACCAGTAAATAGACTATCTCGGTCTGGTTTGATCCAGTAACCGAGGTGTCGGAAAAACTCGCAATATCTTTCCGTTTCAACTTATCCCGGTCTATTTGTGGTTTTTCAATAGAGGTCACACTCCCTCCGTTTCAAATAACTCTGCCTGTTTTAAAATTGGTTCAGAGAGATTCACAAATTATTTAGATTCAGATTTCTCCACATCCAGTTAACACTTATTTCTGATAAATCGTTTATTTTTCAAACTAATCTGTCACTAAAAAGTGCAGCTCAGTTATCCCGTAATATGATATTTCTTTACCAGATAAAATCATCACGCAACCTGTAATTTCACATTGAACCCGTATTATTTCACCTCTCTCAACCTGTCTCAAAAATCACTCAACGTTAAGTTTTCCAATACCGTCACGTCCTGGACTCTCTTCGTAAATTAAATAAAATTTAATTTCCAACTTAAACTTTAACTACGAAACAGCAAAATTTAACACTCTTAGTAACGTGAGGTACACATTTCAACACCGACCGCCTATTCTCACTTTATCAGTAAATTTGAATCAAACACCTAAGTTTTCTCATCCCTGACATTTTCTGGATCATAAATTATGATTCAGAGTATTCGAACAAACAAACTAATGCTTGTCTCACAGCCTCAATAACACCCGGGCAGTTTCCTGAAAGCCCAGAGTTTTCTTTCTCTCTGTTTCGAGATTAAAAACTTATACTCTTCCACACTCCAAAGTTTTAAACGTTTCTGCCTAACCTCCTGCATTCTCCTGCCTTGCTTTTTTACTTCATCCAAAAATCACAGCCAGTCGAAAAAGCAGTTACTCATGCGATCAACCATAATTTTCATCCCCTGAAAGAAAATCTGACCGATCACTCCCTGAAATTCAACCTTATCATTTTTTTTTTTTTTTTTTTTATCCATGCACTTCCCGATTGCCTAGAAAATGATAAATCACTTAATATTTCGATTTCAAACCAGCTCAAAAATTATCACTTATCCCTGATCAGTGAGTACAATATTGCACTTTTCACCGAACAACACAATCCTGTCAAATTATCTGCCGAAAATATTGGTAGCTATTTAAAATTTGAGCAGTACACAGTCCAGTATAAATCAGCAAAGCTTAATTCAAATTCAAGCGACCAGTAGAGTTTTCCTTACTCTTTTTTTTCCCAAGTCCTGAATAAGCAGATTCAAACTCAAATGAAATTGCAAAATCGAATTATCGATTATTCAGACAAACACTTGAATCAGAACAAGCTCAAGCTGCGGAGTTACAAGTAACTATCCGGATAACTTTGGCATAAGTTACAAAATTCAGATGAATTAGTTGTGCATTGTTTTCAAAAATACCGATCAATCGGACTCCCTCCGATTTTTAGGTTCAGACTCAACTTCTACCTGACTTCAATTCGAGACAAAACATTTCGGAATCTCCACTAGCAAATCTTATCACGTCCAGTTTGCCACACAACCAATCACTTTCTCTAGTGAAATAGAAAATCAAATTTCTCGAAAGATTTTGACCCAATGTTAAGCACAACCAGCAAAATAAATTCATTCTGAATTTTCGCTCCCTGTTTTGCCGTCCTGCACACCCTGTATTTGTCGAAGACTGAGCCAAAAACTCAAATTCATGGTGACCTTTGCGATAACCTTCGACAACACCATGTCCACGCCCAAAGATATCATTCTCTCTCCCATCTTTCTCTTCTTCAATTTTTAAAAACTAATTTATTAAATTCAATTAATTAATTTTCATCACTCTCATTCCTTCAGCACCCTGTAACACTTCCTATCCTTGCTTCAATCTTCCCGGTCTGATTGGATTTTAGTTGCCAATTGTGAAAAATTAACAAACTTATACCCGTGCTGACCACTTGACAGCACCTGGGAACTCTCGGGTAACTGCGACCTGGAGTAGATTAGCGGTTAAGCCAAGGTCGTCTACCTCGCTCATAAGATCACTAGCCTGCAAATTATTATTATTGTCAATAATAATATTTATATGATAATAATATTATCATACCTCCTGCCTTTTATTTCAGCTTTGTTGCTGTCTAGCTCAACACTTCCCGGAATTTAAAGGACCTAACCCAACTAAGCCTTTTTCTATAAAGCTGACTGTCTCAGTCATTTTTCAACAGATTTCTCTCAATCATTTTCACTTAATTGATTTCGTTCACTATAATACTGTCTATCAACTAGATTTAAAAAGTGTCACTCACTTTATTAGTCACGCTATCACTAGCGTTTACCGCTCAATAAACAGATGACTCGATAATTAAATAAATAATCATCCAGTTAATCACAGAAATCAAAATACGAACCCGCAACTGTCGAATACTATTCACACACAGTCACGACGAGGTCAAACATGCAAAATTCATGCGCACGGCGCTTCAACTTCAAACGGTCGACCACATGGCAAGCACAAGCCCTGTTTTTCAGTCACAAGTTTTAGTCAAGTTATACGGTCAAACTTGAACATAAACACATTCACCACCCGAAAGTATTATTCACACCCAGTTTATCCTGACACATTTAATTTAATGATCAATCTAATTAAATGATCAAATCACTACCTGAGAATACTTATCATAACTTTAAGCAAACATTCCAATTTAAAAGGACTTTACAACTTCCCGAAATTCTTCACCCTGAGATCTTGCTCAAAAATCAGCAGCCCGTAGAGTCTCACCCTTCTTCATGCCTGTGCACTGATTAAAATACACGTACTGTAGGTTGAAAAGAACCTGCACTGTTGGATTCTTCCCAGTGAGTGTCACGATTCGAGTTTTCAATTTCATAAAGTCTGAGGTCAACGAACATCGCCATACTTCACCTTCATGAAAAGCAACTTTTCCTGTCTTAAATTTCATAGAGTCTGAAGTCAACGAACATCGCCATACTTCAGCTCCATGAGAAGAAACTTTTCCTGTGCCTTCCGATGTTTCACAATCCTCGTTTCAGTCCCTCAGCTGACCAACGAGCTTATCACTTCCTCACTTCCTGAAAAATCACTTGACTGTATTAGAAATTCTCACGTTAACGATTCAACCAAATATTTTTCTTTCTGTATGTGCACCGGTGCCGCCCTGTATCACATTTTCACTACCTGAGCTCTTTCATCAAACTACCTGAATTATTAAAACGCCCAGCTTCCGACTTTGATTTTTAAATTTAACCTAATTTTTCACACAACTGCCTGTATAAAATTGTAAAATTGCCCAACAGCAAGTGCACTTCCTGGGATTTTTCCTCAATCAAAAATCTGTCGTCAGGTTGTTCAATCACTTCCAGTTAACAAACATCGGAGGCTAAGACAGTAGCCAGCTGTCCAGGATTGGTTGGTATTCGTACCGCAGTTATGTTCTGCTAAGCACATTCACAGCCTGTAGTCACCTGATATTCGACTTAAGATTTATAAATCAGCTGACATTTCACCCACGCACCTGATTTAAAAACAGTCGATCCAACCTCTCGTTTCTTCCCTCTGGGAGAGCCTTTTCCTTGCTTTCCTGTCAATTTATTCCACACCTGTACTGTTTTTCTCACCCTGGAGGTTGAATCAAAGGAGACTGAAATTATTCACCATGCACAGAAAAAGGTCGCAGAGTGTGAGTAAGAATGTAACTGAACGCAAGCTACACTCTTTTCACAACCAATGCATGCAAAGATTCATGCGCACGGCGCTTCAATCCAACATGCATGGTTATATGGCATGATAGCGTGGTCAAAACACCACAAGTGAGAATAAACGCCCACGAGCAGATGACCACGAACATCGCAAGCCACCCACGCGCCAACGATACCCTCACTATGCTCGGGTATTTTCGGAGCTAGGATTGCATTAAGCTAGTTTAAGCACTCCTGTCTAGAATTTTCAGGTGTGCCCCTAATCTCGAGACTATGCAATTTTAATGAGCCGCACGACCTGTAAGCACACACCACCTGAAACAACCGGAGTCACTTGTAATATCTTCATCTAACTAACCATGCATGGATTTATTTCACAATTCGTGAATATATACTCCACTACAAATATTCACTCGTTCATGCGCATTCTCGCCCTGTAAAATACATGCCCGAATTAACCTTCCACTGCAGTCTAGCTAGACGTAGTAAAAATCTCCACAACGACGGCAGGAGATTAGCGTGGACCACGGCCCTGCTTGGTACAGCGTTTTTATTCTCCATTGACGCCGTCAAATATATTTAAGCCGTAATAAATCCGTATAAACACACACAGCCCACGCAGCTGATCGGCCCGCAAAAACTGAATACGGTCAATATTTTCTCAAAAAAATATTCTCACACCTACAACGGCTCGTCCTGACTTTATTTAACTTTTCCGGAAAAGAATAAGAATAAAGCCTAACAGAAGTTGGGTACCCATTAGAGAAAGAAAGAAAAGAAAGCACTATAACCTCTCACTACAGAGTCTTTCGCAAGAATAAATTTAATCATCACCCCGAGTTTAATGCAAAGCCTCAAACTCGTACAGCTGATCGTCACCAGCTGCACGAGCCCTTCGGCTGCAACACATCATGCCCCGGTCGAAGAAAGAGGCATGCGATGAGAAGTGGGAGTATCTCCGCCGCCGGCCACATGCCAGCGGAATGGTGTGCGCGGCATCACCTGCGAACGCTTGAAGCGCGCCGCCCGCGCTCGCCGAACGTTAGAGGGAATAACGACGAGAGCGAGAGAGACAGAGCACTATAACCGCCGCTCGCTTCCCGGAATTCCAAATCCTGTCACAACACGCTCCCCGGCGTCTCTCTCCTCGCCGATATCACAACCAGAATTTTCCAAGCTCACCTGCAAACCAGTGGTTTGAAATCACACATGAAACTCCCAACCTCGACCCCTTCTCACGCGCCTCTCCCAGGCCAGGATTATCACCGACGTTCCCGGCCCCGATCATCACATGTCACACATTCTCGTGCCGCACCCTGAACAAAAAAAAAAGCCATCCCCCACTGGCTTTATGAAAAACTTCACTCCGTTTTTACAACATACATTCAAACATGCAAACACGAGGCCAAACGAACATGATAGATAAAGCATGATTTTTACCTTCCTGTACAAAGCCGCACTCGACTTTCTCCCTGTCACGTAGCGTCATCTCCTGGAACACTACCGTCAAAGTTGCTTCTTGACTAGATTCTCCGATTGGCATTCTCTCCGACTTTCCAAAGCACTAATACACACTGAATAATCACGACCAATTTCACAAATAAAAAGCACGGCCAGATTCACAAACGAATGCACAATGCAAAAACTCCCGGTATTCCTCTTCGCGCTCTGGAAGCATGCCTGGCTCATAACCTGTCGGGGACGAGGGTTTTATTGTAAATAACAAGGCGAGGAAGTTCACTTTAACTAAGAGAAACTTTATTATGTAAAATAACAACGACCAGATTTAAGTAAACTAAACAAGTAACAAAAGGCACAAACACCGTGTGTACCGGGAGAGCGAGAGCGTCTGATCGCCATGACAGCACGTACCAGAATCGCAAGGCCCCGCGAGAGCAGCAGCGCGCGGCGCGCGCATCTCGGGGGCAGCGGGACGAGTCAGCTGAGAGTGAAGTTCACAACACATATTCCCAACCATTTGTTGTTAAAAATATTTTATTTTATTTTTTTACTATTTTGTTCAGTTCTGTACATATTCCTAAGACTGCCATTAAATTTTTGTGAACTTTTATTGAAAATTCTTGAAAATATGGCAATTTAAAAAAAAAAGATTATTACAATTCATTTGTTTATAACTTTTGCAAAAATTAAAATTTTTAAAAAAAACTTTAGGACGTTAATTTTAAGATAACATCCAATCAGAACCTTTAAAAATATTTATGAAATTCGAGTGCATCATTTTTAGTGGCACAGTTCAGATGATTTGACTCTATTAGATTTTTTTCCAAAAAAAAAAAACAGATTAATAAATTTGTTTTCAATTTTCAAGATTTTATTTAATTAAGTATAACAATCAAAAATATTTACTCGAACAAATTTGATATACAAAATTTAACCCAGACAGCACCATTATTCGGAAAGAATTTCCGAAGAATTCATTTTTAAGATTCATAAAGAATTCATTTCAAAGTATTCGAAAAGTATTCTAAAAATATTCCATATGAATTCAAAACGAATAATTTCAGAACCAACCAAATGAATTTAAAACGAATTCTAAAAGAATTCCCAAAATGTTCACGTAATGTCCCCTGAGAAGAATTCATTCAAAATTCAAAAATAGTTCATTATTTTTTAAAAGTAGTTCATTTTTTTTTGCATTCTTAAAAAATAGCATTTATTCAGTAAATTTTGATTACTGCAAGATCAAAGAGTTCATTTTTAATTCAGTTTGTCTACCTCAAAAAAGTTCAAAAAGAGTTCAAATCTAATTCAGTGCAGATAATGCACCCAGGGCTTCGAACATGCACAGTGATGAATTCGAGAAAGCGGGCATGGGGACATAGCGGTTACTTCAGACCGTAGAAGCTCGACCAAGAGGTTATTTCAGATTGCTAGGGGTTCTGTGTGCTAAGGTTAAAGAATTAAAACATTCGAATGTTTTTAAAAATATTAAATTTATGACAAAATTTATGTTACGAAATTTATACGATTGATTCATTTAAGTTTTTTTCATAAATAAATATTTAACCATTCCCCCAAGCTGTAAAACTCAAGAACCCTGAGCGTTCGAAACATTTCAATAAATAACAAAATTAATGAATGATTCCCCCCACCACTAAACCCACGAAAGTTTGTGTGAACGAATTTAATTTTTTACCAAATAAATAATCCACCAAGCACTAATCCTTGAAAACCCTAGGAATGCAAGTTTAATTTTTTAATTTACAAATGATCCCCCAAGAACTAAACCCAAGAAACCCTGGGCGTCAAAGTTTCATTTTTAACTGAATAAATAATCCCCCAAGGAATAAACCTTGAAAACTCTGGGAAGGCGAGTTTATTTTTTAATACACAAATGATCTCCCAATCACTAAACCCACGAGACCCTAGGCTTCTGAGTTAAATTTTCAAATAATTAAATGATCCCCCAAGCTTCAAACTCACTTATTTAAAAATTGAACTCAAAAGCCCAGAGTTTCGTGGGTGTAGAGCATGGGAGATCATTTATGTATTTAAAAATTAAATTCGGTAGCCGAGGGTTTCATGAGCTTAGAGCTTGGGGGTTTGTTCGTTTATTTCACAATTCGTCGGTTTAAAGTAAGAACCTATTGTCCCATCGGGCCAGAGCAAGAACCTGCTATCTCGATGGGCCAGAGCAAGAACCTACTATCTCAGGGGCTGGAGCAAGAACCTGCCATCTCAGGGGCCTGGAGTTAAAGGCTACTCTTTCACGGGCCCATTTAAAAAATGGCATCAACATTTTTTTTCTTTTCTGAAGCGTAGCTTCTACACTTATATTATTACTCTGGTACGCTTCAAAAAAGAAAAAAAATTTTGATGCCATTGTTTAAATGAGCCCGTGAAATAGTAGCCTTTAGTAGGTTCTTGCTCCGGCCCCTGAGATAGTAGGTTCTTGCTCTGGCCCGCCGAGATAGCAAGTTCTTGCTCTGGCCCGCTGATATAGCAGGTTCTTACTCTAAACCGACGAATTGAACTCTAGCGCCCAGGGTACTGTGGGTTTGAAGCTTGTGAGATCATTTATTTATTCAAAAATTGAATCTGGAATCCCAGGGTATCGTGTTTTTAAAGCTTGAGAGGTTATTTGTTAATTCAAAAATTTTACTCAGGAGCCCAGGGCATTGCGGGTTTAAAGCTTGGGGGATTGTTTGTTCATTTAAAAATTGAACTCGGAAGCCCAGGGCATTGTGGGTTTGAAGCTTGGGGGAACATTAATTTATTCAAAAATTGAACTCAGAAGCCCAGGGTATTGTGGGTTTGAAGCTTGGGGGATCATTTAATTATTTAAAAATTTAACTCAGAAGCCTAGGGTTTCGTGGGTTTAGTGATTGGGAGATCATTTGTGTATTAAAAAATAAACTCGCCTTCCCAGAGTTTTCAAGGATTATTCCTTGGGGGATTATTTATTGAGTTAAAAATGAAACTTTGACGCCCAGGGTTTCTTGGGTTTAGTTCTTGGGGGATCATTTGTAAATTAAAAAATTAAACTTGCATTCCTAGGGTTTTCAAGGATTAGTGCTTGGTGGATTATTTATTTGGTAAAAAATTAAATTAAATATATTCTTATGCAATCCCTACAATTATAAAAATTACATCGCCATTAAGGTAGTTCACCCATAATACCAAAAGTCTCAAATTTTTATAAATTTGGTAGACTTACATTCTTTATGACTTATTAAATCAAATTGTGCACAAAAAAAATAGAAAGCGGTGCTAATTTTCGAGATATTGATGTTCAAACAAGACTCTTTTTCACGAACACAGGGAAAATGCGGAACGAATTCAAGATTTTTGAAAAATGTAAAGTGAATAATGCTTATAAAGGTAAAAAAAAAAACAATGTTATACTTTGAATTATGAGAAACAAATTGCAAATTTAAAAAATAGGGCAAGCGGTGCTAACTTTCGAGAAAAATAGAAATAACTCCGATAAATAAGCCAAAAATAGTTGAGTTTCTATACTTAAGGAGGCTTGGCAGTTTTTTCAAAATCCAAAAGTAAGAACCCAAAAAGGGGTCTGAGACAGAACGTCAAAACGACATAACGTCGGCGATGAAACGTCAACGACAAAACGACAGATATACATAACGTCAAACGACAAAACGTCAAATAGACAAAATGTCAAACGACAAAATGTCAAAATAAATGATAAACGATACTTGAAAATTATATTTGAAAATATATAAATTTTTGAAAATTATTATCAATTTAGAAATATAAAAAGTTTTAAGAATTATTATCAATTTATAAATATAAAGATTAACAATATAAAAAGTTTTGAAAATTATTATCGATTTATAAATATAAAGATTAACAATATAAAAATATTTGAAAATTATTATTGAAATTTACAAATAAATTTTTTTTTTAATGAGGAATTATTTGAAAATAAATTGACAATAAATTTATCACAAAACATTTTAATTTTCATTCAAAACATAAATACATAACTCAACAATCACAACATCATGAAAATTAGATCATAGACAATAACGTTCAAATTTCACAAATACGCTTACACATTTGTTTACAAAACAAAATTTACTTCATTCAAAAACGGAGATTTTAAGCCAAACTTTCTAAATACTCCAATTTATCAATTTCATCACTATAATCTCTAATAATTTCATTTATTTTTCGGTTCAACTCTACATATTTCTTAATTAAAGTAGGAAAAACTTTTTTAGCGATAATATCAGAAATTTTATTTTCAGTTAAGCTCTGCTCTAACTGTTTTGATTTACTAATTCGAAATAAGACGCTGCTACAAACACACACTCACTAAGATAAACAAGAACATAAATACAAATAAACACAAATAATATTAAATTTACTTTATTTTAATTTTTTTTGACGTTTTGTCATTTGAGATTTTGTTAATTTGACGTTATATCAATTTGACGTTTTGTCGTTTGTCGTTTTGTCGTTGACATTTTGTCCCTTGACGTTTTGTCTTTTGACGTTTTGTCGCCCACCCCCCAAAAAATTCCTGTAGATTCCTTGAAGTAAGACAAACAACTTTCCTATTTAACACAACAATGGTTGTCGGACTCGTTTTCGAGAAAAAGATCAGTTTAGAATTTTTTTTTTAACATGAGCTCTTATGGAAAAAAACATTTAAAAATTTGGCAAATCATCAAAATCCACAAGTTTACTACGAGTCAGGTGTCATTTTAAAGATAAAAATTTGAAGATTATTTTAAAATTATAAAAATTTAAGATTATCGGACTAATTTACAAGAAAAATAGAAAATTGCGGTTGTTTGAGATTTACCGCCTTTTATTGCCACGTGATTGGTCATGCGAGCGACCCACGCCAGAGCTGCCCAGAGTAACCAGTTTCCGCCCTCACCAGTCTTGCTACGACCGTGATGCCGCGACCACGCATCACGGGACTCAGCGCCATCGTCGTAGATCGACCGCTTATCTACGACGATTCTACCTAGTTTACCTGAGGTTGAGAGACTCCCGGCCAAAACGGCGAGCTCTCTCTCCTCATTTGTATATAGTTTAAATAAATAGTTTAAGTGCAGCATAAAAACTATAAGTGTTGTGCTTTCCAAATAACCTCGCTTTTCACCTTTCCCGCTCCCTCATGATCGCGTTAAATATCCTTTTAACCTTAAGCGTATCCTCCACGTTTCCCCAAACATTTGGCATCCCTTGTGGGGAAAAGTTACCCGGAAAAAAGCGCGTCGCGAGTGAAAATAGTAGAGAAGTGCATCGACGCCGCCAGTTTCATAACCGCAAACGGCAAAGACGCCTCGCCGGAGAGCCACGAGAAGCTTCGCGGCCATATTGGAAAAGGGGAGGAGTCTCACCTACAGCACGAGCCACGGAGCAACAAAGACGCCCAACGGCCCGACCAAAAACTAAGACGACGGTGGATCGGAAGGCGACTCGGCAACACCGCTTGCCATCAGCTGAAGACCATCGGTCTGCTACATCCCTGCCGCACTGCAGCCCCTCTGCAGTGGGAGAGAGAAGGCACCTCGACCAGCTGACTCCGCTAATACGGTGGGTCCGCTCCAAGTTGCAAACTTGTGTTGCGCAATTTAATAATTTTAATTTTTTCTTGTATTTGTTTAGCCTTGGAACTGTGTGGGTAAAGTTAGCTGCATTGTTCTCCATTCTATTTTGCCTTTTTCTTAAATTTATTTATTTTTATCTTTCCAAAACAAATTGGTCAGTTGACCCAATTCCTCAATAATTGAGTACTGCTGTTACTATTTTAGCAAACAATTGATTATTTTAGGGTTAAGTGACCAATAAAATTAGGAATAATTTTTTCAATTTTTACTTTGTAAATATTGAGCTCACCTGAAAACTTAATTTCATTTTATTTTGTTCCACCTTATCTTACATTATTGAATTTGCAGGTGAAACTACCTGTTAAACTGAGGTCCACGCTTACTGTCCAACCACATCTGAGCAACCTTTGGCACCTGTGGGAGCAAGCGAAGGGACTTTCTTCACCAACTGGTAGTCCTCGAGCCCTCGTACAGCTGCAGCAGCGCTCCCAGAGTTCTTCGATAGCCTTGGGTTCAAAAGTACTGTTTTTATGGTTGTTAGAGTCAGCGTTGAAATCAATTTTTTGCCAATCTTATTTAGTATAGTATAAGCTGAAATGATTTACATTGTTGAAATAATTACTGATTGTTTCATTTTTTCAATTATATATTTTTTCAAAAATTCTTATTGAATTTTTTATACATTTTAGGTTGTTTCAAGACCAATTTTCAAAAGATCAATCCAAGTGCCTAATAACCCTTGCCCCCACTCAACCCAATTAGAGTTGTTGAGGGATTTTGATTTCCTTTTTTTCTCTATAGTTTTTTTTGTTCATCTATTTACCTTTTCTCTTCTACATTTAATTTTTGATTTTTTCCCTTTCTTCATTTTTTTAAACTTTCATTAAAGATTATGCTTAAGTTTTCTTCCGAAGTCAGCCACCTGCCTGGCTTCGTTGTTATTATTTAAATTGTATTTCAATTTAAATTATATTCCACCAATAATATTCATATGTTTGAATAATTTTCAGTTCTTTTATTTAAAGAATAATTGCCTCATCTTAATTGTATTTCAATTAAAGATTGTTCCACCAGTGATATTCATAAGTTTGAATATTTTTTGCATTCTTTTGTTTAAAGAATAATTGCCTCATCTTAATTGTATTTCAATTAAAGATTGTTCCACCAGTGATATTCATAAGTTTGAATATTTTTCCATTCTTTTGTTTAAAGAATAATTGCCTCATCTTAATTGTATTTCAATTAAAGATTGTTCCACCAGTGATAATCATAAGTTTGAATATTTTTTCCATTCTTTTGTTTAAAGAATAATTGCCTCAACTTAATTGTATTTCACTTAAAGACTGTTCCACCAGTGATATTCATATGTTTGAATATTTTTTCCATTCTTTTGTTTAAAGAATAATTGCCTCATCTTAATTGTATTTCAATTAAAGATTGTTCCACCAGTGATATTCATAAGTTTGAATATTTTTCCATTCTTTCATTTAAAGAATAATTGTGTTTCAATTTACATTTTCACCACTCATGTTTTTTTTTGCCGAGTCCAAATCGCCTCAAGTTAAGAAAACAAATTTAAGTTGTGTTTCAATTTAAATTTTCCCAAGCCAAAAGATAGTTTTAACTTTTATCTATTGATTTATTTTTTCAAATACCACCCTATCTTGCAAAATGAATAAACCAAATTCATTTGCGCAAATCCTTAGCAGGCAAGCTATAATCCGAAATCGAATCGTCACTCATTTTGAAATCTTTAAGCGAAAAGGAGCCTTGATGTTTCACGAGTTAGCAGAGAAGCGCATCCTGCGTCTCGAACAACTCTGGCAAGAGTTTATCCAAAATGATCAAAGTTTAAGAAACTGCCGGGATGTAGACCGTGGCCACGACTACTTCGTCAAAGACATGTTCTACCATACGCAGGACACCTTTGATGACGTGTGGTGTGACTACATCCAATTTCTTAAAATTGAGCCACCTGTGACTCCCTTAGTCCAGGTTTTCATATCACCCATTGAGAACGAGCCACCTGAACCACTTGAGTTTCAGGACCTGGCTAATTATTTTAAAATTCAGCCACCTGCGACACCTCAAGTCCAGGCCTCGGCTACTCATTTCAAGGTTCAGCCACCTGCGACACCTCAAGTCCAGGCCTCGGCTACTCATTTCAAGGTTCAGCCACCTGCGACACCTCAAGTCCAGGCCTCGGCTACTCATTTCAAGGTTCAGCCACCTGCGACACCTCAAGTCCAGGCCTCGGCTACTCATTTCAAGGTTCAGCCACCTGCGACACCTCAAGTCCAGGCCTCGGCTACTCATTTCAAGGTTCAGCCACCTGATCTAATCCAAGCTCAGGCTCCGGCCTCACTTTTCAAAACTCAGGCACCTGCGGCAGCCAAAGCCCAGGCGCCGGTCACGTCTCTTGAAAATCAGCCACCTGAATTAGTTCAAATTCAGGCTTCGGCGACCCCCTCCAAGATAAAATCACCTGAGACACTTCAAGTCCAGGGTCCAGCGAACATCTCCGAGAGCAAGCCACCTGTGGCTGTTCTGGCTCAGGCACCGGCTATCGCTTTCGAAAAACAGCCACCTGAACTGCTTAGAGTTCAGGCCTCTGCGAAACGCCCCAGAGTTAAGCCACCTGCCACAATGAAAGTCCAAGCTCTGGCAATCATGATGAAAGTACAGCCACCTGAACTAATCCAGCTTCAGGCGCCAGCTATATTCTCAAAAATTCAGCCACCTGAACAACTCCAGGTTCAGGCCCCAATCATGATCTCAAGCGTTCAGCCACTTGAAGTACCTCGACTTCAGACCAAGGCTGTATCATTATTTAACTGTTGGGTTTTCAACCCAGGAATTTTCCTTGGACAGAGCATCAAGCTCTTACCAAAATTGCCCAGTAAGCCCCTACGTTTAATCGTACGCTTGCTAACCACCCCAGTCTTAACCTACAATTATTTTTATATATCACTTAATATTATTTTTATTTTCATTATGTTCACAGATATTATTAATCGACTACAGTAGATTAATTTATTAATTTTTTCGCCCAGCTTTATGGGATTGTCGGCTTGTTGGTTTATTTATTAATTTATTTATTAATTTTTTCGCCCAGCGTTATGGGATTGTTGGCTTGTTGGTTTATTTGTTTATTTATAAATTTATTTATAAATTTTTTCGCTTAGCGTTAAGGGGTTGTAGGCTTGTTGGTTTATTTGTTTATTTATAAATCTATTTATGTTACGGAGTGGACCACTATTCGCTCGTAAATATTTAGGCTCATTCGCTCAACTTTAAATTGATAGACTACATGGCTCCATCTATGAGTCTAGGTGGGGACTTTAGTCCCAATTCTCACTCCCGCGCGCCGTAGTGCTGGGCAGTACCACTGTCGCCGTTGCTGCTGCCACAGGCCTCGCGTGCTGGCTTCTGGTTTTGGTGCTCAAGTGTGTGTGTGTGCAGCAGAGAGTTCTCCCGGCTTTTTCATGGTTCGTCTCAACGGCCTCTCTTATCGCCTTTTTCACCAGGTAGTCCCGGAACCTGCCTTTTCACCGTGCACCAGCTCATCGTGCACCAGCTCGCAGCCGCGCCATTACCACGTGTATCAGCTACTCTTCACCGGTGGTCTACGGAGAATTTGTCTGGTTCAAGGACAATCATCACTCATCGAACATCTCCAGGTATTCAGGTGCAAGGAACAGTCATTTCCTTGCCCCTTCTCACTTTTCATTTTCTCTAGCACAGAATTTACGACTCTGTGCTGATTTCGTCTATCTCAATGTGCACAAGCACGTAGCCATTTCGGCCATTTTCTCTCTCTCTCTCTCTATCGGGCTATCTCTCTCTATTTTCAAGGCCACTCTGCTGCTACTCGACCAACGCTCACACCTTTTAATGTAAATAAGAAAACTCTCATAATTTAAGTTCAAATATATATCGGTGTTTACATTTACTTATGACTTGACTGTTACGCTCGGGCCTCTCTCTCTCTTCAAGACAACGCTCGTGAATAGACGGTTTCACTCGCCATTTTGTGAAACTTCTCGGGTTTCTCTTGGTTCTTTCTCGTGACTTATAACTAATTAATTCAAACGGCTCGGCTCAATTCAATTCTTGGGTTGATTGCTCAGCAAGGAGAGCTTTCACGGCGTGGCATCTTCAGGTATTTCGCTCAGAACCGGTAACAATAATTTACCGGTACTTTTACATTGTCCTTCTCACAGCCAGAAAATCAATAAAATTACTGTGCATTCTCTTGCTCTCTCTCTCTCTTTTCTTGGTGCTGTCTTACACGCAGCCATTTTCTTATCTACTCTTTTCAAGGCCATTCTCTGTTGCTTTGTTTACCTCAACTGTACTCAAGCAAAACTCGTATTTATGGTTTGAATTAATATAATCAAATTCGTCAAGAGTTTTGACTAGGCGATTTCTCAAATAAGTTAAGTTTCTTTACACGGAAATTAATGCTGGCAATTCTCAATTCAACATATTCTCATATCTCAGTTTCTCTCTTTAATCAGTTATTATTCTCTCTCTCGAGCTCATTCTCAGCTCATTTGCATTAATTCATGAAATTCAACTTAACCTTCTGGATATTTCTCTTAAGTATACTACACTGATTTATTTTATCTCATTTTACATTTCAACTGGACCTGGCTCAATAGTGATTCTCCATATTTTATAATTAAATTATTTTATACTTTGATGATTTGTCTTATTCTATTTTATAGTAATGAGCTCATGTTATCAACATCAAACTTATTTATCTGTCAATACACATTAACTACTTAAATTTCATACTTGTTGATTAATAATTAAGAGATTTAATAAAAGTTATTAAACTTGAACCTTTTTTTGTAAATAATAATATATTCTTAGAAAATAAAATTCAAATAAACTTAATTAATGGTCTACTCAATTTATTTGACAACCCTCCCCTACCAGCTTTTAATCCGGCAAATAAAAATAAAATTAATGAAGCAGTAAATCCGCAACAATTTATAAATTTTTTCGCCCAGCGTTATGGGGTTGTTGGCTTGTTGGTTTATTTGTTTATTTATAAATTTATTTATAAATTTTTTCGCCCAGCGTTGTGGGGTTGTAGGCTTGTTGGCTTATTTGTTTATTTATGAATTTATTTAATAATTTCTTCGCCCAGCGTTATGGGGTTGTAGGCTTCTTGGTTTATTTGTTTATTTATAAATTTATATAATAATTTTTTCGCCCAGCGTTATGGGGTTGTAGGCTTGTTGGTTTATTAATTTATTTATTAATTTCTTCGCCCAGCGTTATGGGGTTGTAGGCTTGTTGGTTTATTTGTTTATTTATAAATTTATTTATTAATTTTTTGCCCAGCGTTATGGGGTTGTTGGCTTCTTGGTTTATTTGTTTATTTATAAATTTATTTATTAATTTTTTCGCCCAGCGTTATGGGGTTGTAGGCTTGTTGGTTTATTTGTATTATAAATTTATATATTAATTTTTTGCCCAGCGCTATCGGGTTGTAGGCTTGTTGGTTTACTTGTTTATTTATAAATTTATTTATAAATTTTTTCGCCCAGCGTTATGGGGTTGTAGGCTTCTTGGTTTATTTGTTTATTTATTAATTTTTCGCTCAGCGTTATGGGGTTGTAGGCTTGTTGGTTTATTTGTTTATTTAATAATTTATTTATTTATTTTTACACGCCTAAGGTTATGTGGTTGTATAGGCTTGTTTGTTTATTTATAAATTATTTTATTAATATTTATGCCCAGCGTTATGGGGTCGTAGGCTTGTTGGTTTATTTGTTTATTTATGAATTTATTTAATAATTTTTTCGACCAGCGTTATGAGGCTGCAGGCTTCTCGGTTTATTTGTTTATTTATAAATTTATTTATTTTTTTTTTCGCCTAGCGTTATGGGGTTGTAGGCTTCTTGGTTTATTTGTTTATTTATAAATTTATTTATTTATTTTTTCGCCCAGCGTTATGGGGTTGTAGGCTTGTTGATTCATTAATTTATTTATTAATTTCTTCGCCCAGCGTTATGGGGTTGTAGGCTTGTTGGTTTATTTGTTTATTTATAAATTTATTTTTTAATTTTTACACGCCTCAGGTTATGTGGTTTTATAGGCTTGTTTGTATATTTATAAATTATTTTATTAATATTTATGCCCAGCGTTATGGGGTTGTAGGCTTGTGGGTTTTTTAATTTAATTTTTCTGTGCCACTACTGCCCCAAAATTTCAAATTTTTGTTCCATTCCCGCCATTTGGAACTCTGCCACTTTTGAGAGGCCTGGTGTGCACACCACAATGTCAAGAGACCTATCGAGAGCGGTATCAATAAAAGTCAACGTCAATCCAACTTTGTGATTCATCCATAGTACTACTCATATATATATATAGGTTTAGAAAATACTAGGGGGGATACCCTCCAGCTCGCTTCGCTCGCCAACCCCCCAGAATTTTATGCTTGAATCTAACCTTGTACCTACGCTTATACACATACTCTTGTGTCTACCTCTGTACCTACTCTGATACATACCATTGTTTCTTCTTTTATAGCTTGTGACTACACCTGCACCTTATTTCGTGCCTACCTTTGTTCTCACCTTTCATCTTACTCCAAACCCTTGTTTTTACCGTCGCACATACTGTTTTTTATAACTAAGCTCTTACCCAGGAATATGCTCATGTTTATATATATATTTCTATCATGGTGATAGCTGTAGTTTGAATTTTTTTCATGCTTTTATTTCTAATTCTAAGACTACTTTGTTCTAATCTTTGATCATACTTTCATTTCAATCCTTTGTTAAACATCTGTTTCTATGCTTTTACCGACTTATTTTCGTCTTTTTATTTATTAACCTTCCCTGCTTTATGACCTTGCTACTATCCACGTCTGTTGAGTATTTTTTCCGACTCTCTTTACTACGTCTGTTGATTTTTTTTACTTCTTACATATGTTAATAATCTTGTGCTTACTACCTATTTTTTACTCAAGCTTCTAACGCTGAACCTTCTACACATGCATTTGTTTCTACATCTGTTTCTACTCCCATGCTAACTCTAGTTCTTTATTTTTTTATTTTTTTAATTTTCTACACTGAATCTAGCCTTGTGCATAATCTTTTTTATCCTCTTGTACTTATTATTCTAAATAACCCTATAACAAACCTTGTTCATAACATTGTTTCAAACTTGATAACTTCTGTGGTAACTTCATTGTACCTAAGGCCGTACCTGGACTTGTCATTACGTTTGTAACTTTGAACCTACGCTTATATGTACATTTTTGCTTAATATTGTTTCTATCACTTTCACATGAATCTACCTGCTTAAATTTTGGTGTTTGCTGTTGTTTTTTCTTTTTTTCATGCTTTGGTCTCTAACTTTGAATCTTTGTTCTAGTCTTTGTGAAAACAATCTTTTCTATTGTTCTTCTCAAATTTTTTTGTAATTGCAATCGTGAAACTAATCATCTTCATACAACTTTACCCACACAGCTCTTTAACTTTTTTGACAAATATTTCCTACATCCTTTTACATTTGTTATCAACGCTTTTTCTACGTAGGTCTGTCCCAATCAACCTATCTTGATTTATATCGAAGTTTATCTTACGACACCAGTTTCCAGCCATGTGTAGCCTCTTTCACTTTGTTATTATTTTCAATCTTCAATTTGTAACTTTGAACGTATGTTGTACTTTTTTTTTTTTTTTTCTCAACATCTAACCCTGAAACTAACATCTTTTATACTATTGTTTTCGATCCTGTACAAACCTTTGTAGGTAAGCACTTACCCACTTTTGAATCTACCGATGTACCTGCCCTCTTGCCAAACCTTGAAGCTCTCTAAGCGAAGCGCACGCACAATTGTATTATATTATCTAAAACAAGTTTTGTCGAAGCTTCATCTAAATTAATCGACAATAATTTATATATACCCTTTACCTTTGCGCTACGTTCAGAGTTCATATTCATAAAATGAGATAGAAACCTCTAGTTTGCGGCAAAATTTTGTTCAAAATAAGTTCTTTTTTGTAAAAATATTTTGACAACATAGTTTGGTTATTTTTATAATAATACAGTCCTACACAGATTTTGCTATTTTTGCTCATTTGCAGGTATCTTCAAACGACCGTAGCTTTTTCTAGGCTAAATTTTTGTGCTTATTAAAAAATTGTTAAATTTTTTTTATGAAGAAACAAAAATTTTGCGACCAAGCGGAACCCTGTACGATATTCCGCTTCCAAAATACAGCTGTTTAAAGTTGTCAAAAAACACAAAAAACGCGTTTTTTACGATTTTCACACGCATTTTTGAACGGTTTCGACCTTTTTTTTTCTCTCAAAAATATGTGGAATCTTCTCTTCATATGTTTCCAAACAAGCTCCCATAGTAATTGTAGTGCGGATTTGGGGTTTTAGTTGATTCCGAAGCATACACTTTTGACACATTTTATGTGTTAAACTAGTGTTTTTTTAGCAATATACACGCTACGTTTAACTTTTTCGTTCATTATAGATGTTTTGAAATTATTTTTTAACTAAAAACCATTTAAATTCCAGCCAAAATTGCGATGAAAAAAATGATACTCAACGAAATATTGATCTCAATATCAAAATAATATATTGTAAATAATATACCACTTGTTTATTTATTTTTTTCTATTTTTGAAATTACAAATAATTGATCATAGTTTATCAATTATTCTGATAAAACAATCATGGATTACTATTGCTTACTCTGAAAAAAATGAGTCCAAATTAAAAATGTTATTTTTTGAATGCTATGAAGCATAAAACAATCTACCAATCTACATTCTACTTATAATTATATCCACTTATGAAAAAGAGGATCAGAGATTCGATTAGAAAGTCGAGTCTATATATCGAATCGAAACTTAAACTTTGATTCTTGGAGCAAGAGCGCCGCCTTTCAGGCCTCTAAAAGTGTGAACTAGCCGGACGCGCCAAATTTGAAATCTTCAGGCATGCTTGATTTGAATTTTTTTTTTTTTTTTTTTTTAATTAATAAAGTAAGTAATGAAATTTAAATTTTTAATAGCCAAATAAGCGGACAAGCTTACAACCCCATAACTCTAGGCGTAGTGAATAACAAATAATTAACTTTTGTAATAAACAAATAAGCCGATAAGCTACAACCTCATAACCTTGGGCATGGCTGAAAAAATTGTTAATATTTTTAATAAACAAATAAGCTGATAAGCTACAACCCCATAACCTGGGGTATGGCTAAAAAAAATTTTAATTTTTTTAATAAACATATAAGCCGATGAGCCACAACCCCATAACATTGAGCGTAGTGAATGAAAAGTAATAAATTTTTTTAATAAAAAAATGAGCCGATGACCTACAACCCCATAACATTGGGCGTACCGAATATACAATATGTGAATATTTAAATAAACAACTAAGCAAACAAGTTTACCACCCCATAACCTTGGACATGGATAAAAAAAATTTTTGAGCCATGCCCAATGTTATGGGGTTATAGCTAATCGTCTTATTTGTTTATTAAAAAATTTAATTATTTATCATTCACTCCGCCCAGTGTTATGGGGTTGTAGCTCATCGCCTTATTTGTTTATTAAAAATATTAACTTTTTTTTTAGCCGTGCCCAAGGTTATGAGGTTGTAGCTCATCGCGTTATTTGTTTATTAAAACTATGAACATTTTTTTTAGACATGCCCAAGGTTATGGGGTTGTAGCTTATCGCCTTATTTGTTCATTAAAAATATTAACATTTTTTCAGTCATGCCCAAGGTTATGGTGTTGTAGCTTATCGGCTTATTTGTTTATTAAAAACAATTAATTATTCTTACTCAGTTCGCCCAGTGTTTTGGAGTTGTAGCTTATCGGCTTATTTGTTTATTACAAAAATTAATTCTTTGTTATTCACTACGCCTAGCGTTATGGGGTTGTAAGCTTGTCCACTTATTTGTCTATTAAGAATTTAAATTTTGTTACTCACTTTATTAATTAAAAAAAAAATAAAAAAACAAAAAGTTCAAATCATGCATGCCTGAAGATTTTAAATTTGGCGCGTCTGGCTGGTTCACACTTTTGAGAGGCCTGAAAGGAGGTGCTCTTGCTCCAAGAATCAAAGATCAAGTTTCAATTCGATATATCGACTCGACTTTCTAATCGAATCTCTCATTCTCTTTTTCATAAGTGGATATAATTATAAGTAGAATGTAGATTGGTAGATTGTTTTATGCTTCATAGCATTCAAAAAATAAAATTTTTAATTTGGACTTATTCTTTTCAGAGTAAGCAATAGTAATAATGATTGTTTTATCAGAATAATTGATAAACTATGATCAATTATTTGTAATTTCAAAAATAGAAAAAAATAAATAAACAAGTGGTATATTATTTACAATATTTGAACATAGATTTTTAACGAATCAAACAACTAAAAAACTGAATAAAAGGAGTATATCATTTTGATATTGAGATCAATATTTCGTTGAGTATCAATTTTTCATAGCAGGTGACCTAATTTTGGCTAGAATTTAAATAGTTTTTAGTCTAAAAATAATTTCAAAACATCTATAATGAACGAAAAAGTTAAATGTAGCGTGTATATTGCTAAAAAAACACTAGTTTAACACATAAAATTTTTCAAAAGTGTATGCTTCGGAATCAACTAAAACCCCAAATCCGCACTACAATTACTATGGGAGCTTGTTTTAAAATATATGAAGAGAAGATTCGACATATTTTTGAGAGAAAAAAAAAGGTCGAAACCTTTCAAAAATGCGTGTGAAAATCGTTAAAAACGCGTTTTTTGTGTTTTTTGACAACTTTAAACAGCTGTATCTTGGAAGCGGAATATCGTACAGGGTTCCGCTTAGTCGCAAAATTTTTGTTTCTTCATAAAAAAAATTTAACAATTTAACAATTTTAATAAGCACAAAAATTTAGCCTAGAAAAAGCTACGGTCGTTTGAAGATACCTGCAAATGAGCAAAAATAGCTAAATCTGTGTAGGACTGTATTATTATAAAAATAACCAAACTATGTTGTCAAAATATTTTTACAAAAAAGAACTTATTTTGAACAAAATTTTGCCGCAAACTAGAGGTTTCTATCTCATTTTGATCAAAAGTTAGAATTTTTGGAAAATTACCTTTAATTTGCTTAAAACAGCTTAAAAATAGGCTATTTTTTATTCTTTGAAAAAATCTAGCACCAAGCAGAAATAACATAGAGACTTCTAGTTTGCGGCAAAAAACTTCTATTAAACAGTACTTTTGCCAAAAAAAAATTTCAATAAAATCGGTTAACCTCGTGCGGACGGTTTTTTAAAAAAGTATTATTTTGACCCATATATATTTCTATCATGGTGATAACTGTAGTTTGAATTTTTTTTCATGCTTTTATTTCTAATTCTAAGACTACTTTGTTCTAATCTTTGATCATACTTTCATTTCAATCCTTTGTTAAACATCTGTTTCTATGCTTTTACCTACTTATTTTCGTCTTTTTATTTATTAACCTTCCCTGCTTTATAACTTTGCTACTATCCACGTCTGTTGAGTATTTTTTTCCGACTCTCTTTACTACGTCTGTTGATTTTTTTTACTTCCTACATATTATGAATCTTCATCAAGTAGATGCCAACTCAATCCAATACTTCCTACATATGTTAATAATCTTGTGCTTACTACCTATTTTTTACTCAAGCTTCTAACGCCGAACCATCTACACATGCATTTGTTTCTACATCTGTTTCTACTCCCATGCTAACTCTAGTTCTTTATTTATTTTTTTTTTAATTTTCTACACTGAATCTAGCCTTGTGCATAATCTTTTTTATCCTCTTGTACTTACTATTCTAAATAACCCTATAACAAACCTTGTTCATAACATTGTTTCAAACTTGATAACTACTGTGGTAACTTCATTGTACCTGCTGCCGTACCCGGACTTGTCATTACGTTTGTAACTTTGAACCTACGCTTATATGTACATTTTTGCTTAATATTGTTTCTATCTCTTTCATATGAATCTACTTGCTGTTGTTTTTTCTTTTTTTCATGCTTTGGTCTCTAACTTTGAATCTTTGTTCTAGTCTTTGTGAAAACAATCTTTTCTATTGTTCTTCTCAAATTTTTTTGTAATTGCAATCGTGAAACTAATCATCTTCATACAATTTAGCCCACACAGCTCTTTAACTTTTTTAACAAATATTTCCTACATCCTTTTACATTTGTTATCAACGCTTTTTCTACGTAGGTCTGTCCCAATCAACCTATCTTGATTTATATCGAAGTTTATCTTACGACACCAGTTTCCAGCCATGTGTAGCCTCTTTCACTTTGTTATTATTTTCAATCTTCAATTTGTAACTTTGAACGTATGTTGTACTTTTTTTTTTTTTTTTCTCAACATCTAACCCTGAAACTAACATCTTTTATACTATTGTTTTCGATCCTGTACAAACCTTTGTAGGTAAGCACTTACCCACTTTTGAATCTACCGATGTACCTGCCCTCTTGCCAAACCTTGAAGCTCTCTAAGCGAAGCGCACACACAATTGTATTATATTATCTAAAACAAGTTTTGTCGAAGCTTCATCTAAATTAATCGACAATAAGTTATATATACCCTTTACCTTTGCGCTACGTTCAAAGTTCATATTCATTTAAACTTTTGTGGTTATAGATTCATTGGTTTTGTTTCAGTTTGTATACTAATAATGATTATTTTCATGATTATAATCGGATAATTTCGAACACTTGATTACATAATTATTTTTTCATCAAATCTATTCTCTAGATGTTTTAATTGAATTGTAACATAAAAATTAAAAATAAAAATTCAAATTTTAAATTTTGTTCTTTAACTAATCACATCACGAATAAAATGCTAACATTCTTTTTGGGTTCTCTCTTTTATCTTTGGATATAAGTTAATTTTTTTAATGCTTCGTAGTTACTTTTTTAATTTCTTCTATAGATACATAGCTGATAACTTGTACTTAACGCTGTATGCCTAGAAAAAAGTGCGGAGGGAGCGGACTGCGGAGGCAATCGAGTGCGCGCGTGATATAAGATGAATGCGTGGACTTGCATACCTTAAAATTACTCAATTTTATTATTATTATTTAAATAAACCAAATAACCCATTTCTATTTTACTTTTAAACTTTCTTTTTATTGCTTAACCCATTAAGTCCCAGGATTTTTTAAATTTTTCTTGTACTTTGAGCTCTGGAATTTTGATGAAAACGATAAAAAATATTTTCAAAAAAACCATATACAACTACTCGATGGTGTAGTTTAAAAAAATCAAAAATGTCATTTTCAATTGTTAATTAACAAATTTAAAAAAAAACCTCAGTTTTTTGCTGTATTTTTTTTTTTTTTTTATGAATTCTTTCAGTTGGATTTTTTTTTTTTTTTTCAAAAGATTTTCAGAATTTAGAGGTTTCAGTAGAGCAGACAAATACAATATGATTAAGATGTTTCAATGTAATAATACGTATTATTTTGTAATATTTTCAAATTACTTATTATGTAATTGAGAGAATTTTTTATTATATTTAAAAAAAAAAATCAAGAATTTGCACAAATCTTTTAAAGAGAGTTTGATTTTTTTTTTTTAACAGTGAGGAATCGAACCCATATCACTCACACTATTTGATAAGCAATTAACCCACTAGACCAGGGTATATTTAAATTTTCCCAAACCAAAAAATAGTTTTTAACTATATCTATTGATATATTATTCCAAGTACCAGCCTACCTTGCAAAATGAATAAACGAAATTCATTTGCTCAAATCTTTAGAGCACAAGTTTTAATCCGAAATCGAATCGTCACTCATTTCGAAATCTTCGAGCAAAAGGGAACCTTAATGATTCGTGAGTTTATATAGTTTAATTATATCATTTATTTTCTTAATTTAATAATTCTTTTTAACAAAACTTGTAACAAAACATTAAAAATGGGGGGCGGGGAAAAAAAGAGCGGGGGGGGGCGTGGGAAGGGCGGGCAGGTGGCGTGATTGGAAAATCATAGGACAATTCAAAACTCATAGAAATAAGCATATTCCGGTACACTTTTACGGTTAGTTAAGCACTTTTTTGAGAGGCCTATCGAGAGCGGTATCAACAAAAGTCAAGGTCAATCCAACTTTGTGATTCATCCACAGTAATACGCATATATATATAGGTTCATAAATAATACTTTCACTTTTAAATGAAGGCTAATACAACCATACTAATACTTGTGTGCGTGTGTGTGTGCGTGTGCGCGCGCGCGTGTGTGTGTGCGCGCGTGTGTGTGTGTGTATGTGTGTGGGCGTGTGGGCGTGCGCGCGCGTGTGTGTGTATGTGTGTGTGTGTGTTTGCGCGCGTGTGCGTGTGCGTGTGCGTGTGTGTGCGCGTGTGCGTGTGTGTGTCTATATAGTATATATTGAAAACACTTTTGAATGTTATTCCGTCATATTAAACAGAGGGAATAATGGCATGTGATTGGTTAGATTAGGCTCCGCCTATTTGTTTGAACAATCACTTTTATTTAGGCCACGCCTACTCTCCAAGCTTATACTACTATTCATGTTTTTTGTTTTGTTCTCATGAAAAAAATCAACCTTTTTTTGTGTTCTAATTCTGATACAAATAAAGCATCTTGATATAAGTTTAACGATTTCTTTTCTTGTAAATTTAAACAGACATCAACAGACCGACACTCGAGAGTTGATCGAGACCTAAGCTGCCACTCAATCATCGATCGACGCCCAAGAGTCGGAACTTGACGAATTCGACCCAGCAGCAATGGCCCTGATCGCTTGCGAGGTCCCATTTAAATCAGTAATGTTCGGTCCAGACAAGGCACAGTGGGAGGAGGCAGTCTATCAAGAGACAAAAAGCCTCATCCTCAATGGCACTTTAAACCAGGTCGCGTTAACGCGCAACGATATAAACTCTTAGCGGGAGAAATTTTTAAGTATATGGCCCAGACAGCACAAAAAATTCAAAATGAATTTCATAAAGAATCCATGGAAAAAAAATAAGTTCATTACGAGTTATAAAAAGTGTTCCTAATAAATTCATAATGAGTTCTTGAATAAGTCAGTGAATGTCCCCTTGAAAGAATTCTTTTGGAATTCAAACTGAAGTTGGTAAGTAAAGGGTAAATTTGCAAAAAAAAGTTGGTTCTCCGATGAGCTCAAAATGAATTCATAATGAATTGGAAAATAATACAATATGAATTCGTGATTTATACAGTCAAATGATAAAAAATTAAAATTAAAATTCATTTTCAATAGCAAAAACAATTCCTAACAAGTTCTTAAAGAATTTACAAATTTATCATTTATGTTAGCCTGAAGTAATTTTTTAAGAATTGAAATCGCAATTTTTAAAGCCAAAAAAATAGGACTACAAGATATACCAATGTAGGATGACAGTGCGGGCTATTCATGATTCGTCCCTAAGGCTTAATGAGCTGGCCCTGCCGTGGATAAGTATCTGGATAAGGCCAGTATACTAGCGGGAAGCCAGGCGCCTCCTGGCGGTGGGATGTAGTACCCTACAGAACTCCCCTCCTAGCGATGTCAAAATAATTGAAAAAAATTATAAATGTACTTAAGAATTAACAAATAAAAATATTAAAAGAACAATTATTTAATGTACATAATTAAGCTTTTATAATTAAGCTAAGGAGGGGCACAATTTAAATATAAGTTCCAAGTTAATGGTAACGATTGGGGAACGTGACAAAATGTCAGACGACAAAACGTCAGCGACAAAACGTCAGATCGACAAAACGTCAGACGACGAAAAGTCAGAACGACTGATTGTCAAAAATATCTCAAAATTGCAAAGTAATACAAAAGTGAAAAAAGAATCGATTTTTAATAAAACACTAATGGTTATTTTTTTAAAAAATGCGCGCCGTGGGGCCCGAAGAGCCCCCGCAGAGGCGCACCATAAAATTTAGTTCCAGCCAGTTCGAAATTTTAAATTGTTATAATTGCAAGAAAAACATTAAATTCATGTCTATTATCTGACGTTTTGTCGTTCTGACGTTTTGTCGCTGACGTTTCGTCGTCGACGTTTTGTCATTCTGACGTTTTGTCGGGGACCCAACGATTGAAACACGTGGTCTGGTGGCTATAGTCCTCGTCTAATATTTTGCCGATGATGTTGTTTCGATTCCCGGCAATTTTTTTTTTTTTTAGATTTTTGTCAAACTTTGAGATATTTTAAGGAAAATTTGACATTTTTTCACTATTTTTTTGAATAATAAATGTATTAGTACACGGTGGAGAAATGATTAAATAATCTTTGTACGTTTGCATTATAATTTTTATTAAGCAGTAAATGTGAAAAAAAATTTGTAATAAAAAGAATATAGAAGTCTTTTCATATAATTTTTTAATTTTTAAATAATCTAACGGAAACATAAATTTATTAATGAAGTATGAATTAATTTATAGAGTACTTTTTTTTTTTTTTTTAAAAGACAAGAGTACTGTAAGACCTATTCTTTAACTGTGAAAACAGTTAAACTGGTAGTCAAAATAAATACCTAAACAGTAGTATAGCAAAGAGAGAACGGGCTCATGAGCCCGCTCTCTCCGAGAGAACGGGCTCATGAGCTCGTTCTCTCGTACCTTTTTGAGCTCGCTCTCTCGTGACTTTTTGGGTTCGTTCTCTCGTACTTTTTTGAGCTAGAACTATCATACTTTTTTGAGGTGGCGCGAAACTCTCATACTATTTTGAGGTGGCGCGAGACTCTCATACTTTTTGAGGTGGCGCAGAACTCTCATACTATTTTGAGGTGGCGCAGAACTCTCATACTATTTTGAGGTGGCGCGAGACTCTCTTACTTTTTGAGGTGGCGCAGAACTCTCGTGACTTTTTGGGGTAGATCAGGTCTGTGCCCGCTTGGCCCCGTTTTCTCATACATTTTCGGCGCCATGCTCTCGTACATTTTTGGTCCAGAACTCTCGTACGGCTCGGACCGCTGCTGGCTGCTGGCTAGGGGGTAGCCCGCTGCTGGCTAGCCGCTAGCTCTACTCATTTTTAATTTTTTAATTTTAAGAATTCATTGATATTTTAATTTAAAAATTAATTTTAATAAATTTATTAAAGAAAAAAAAAAAATCGTTTCAACCGGGATTCGAACCCACGACCTCATGCACGACAGGCAAACACTCTACCGCCTGAGCCACCATTCTTTTGTATGAATGTAGTAGACTGCTGCGTGGAACGTAGCTCTACCACGGACTACCTCAGCCCAGGCACTGATGTCTATCCGCCGCCTCGAGTCTGCAGCTCGGAGCGCACTCGAGTGGGGATGTAAGCACCTGCTGCGATTCGAATCGGGGAATCGGTAAAGCACCGAGACGCAGCCGGCTGCTCTCTTGAGGTGCTGAATTAAAACTCAAATGTTTTTATTGATTCAGAATTTTTTATAATTTTAAATACTATTTTTTTTATTTTAAATTACACGCGTTTATTTGAATAATTATTCTGTGATTAATATTTACTGCACACTCAAGTATCTGATAATTAAAGAAGTTAATTAATACTTAATTTTACAGTACATATTCATCAGAGAATAATTACTCAAATAAAAATACAAAGTGAAGTGCCCGCGCTTTAAATAAAAGTATGTGTGAAATTATTGATGATGGCACTGTAGCGTCTCACGTAATTGTGGCGCTGCACATCACCGGAAACAGCGATCTCTGTGCTGCATCCACGACACTTTGCTGTTACTACCCGAGATCGCAGGACGTGTACTCTTTAAATTCGTTTTTTAATCCACGTTGTCTTCAAGAATCATCATCAAAATTAAAGTGAGTAAAATAAAATTTACTTAATTACATCTAGATGGTTGTTTTTAATTGATTATTTTTATTAATTTAACAAATAAGGTGGTTTTCTACTAAATGCATGACAATAAAAAATCAGTTCAAATTTTCTGGAGTTGTTCATCAGATATTATTAAACATTTATACGAAGTCTGATCAAAATTGACCATGAGAAATTATTTCTCCATGACAACTTTTATATTTTTTAGAGCTTATTGAAGCTAAACTGAAGCTAAATCCTAATTTATAGAGCTCTGACAGCATTATTTTAAATTTGGAATATTCGGAAATTAGGACAATAAGAGACAAATATGATCAAAATTGGCTCAACTTTTTAAATAATGCTAACAGAGCTCTATAAATTAGGATTTAGCTTCATTTCAGCTTGAGTATACTTCAGGAAGTATTAAAATTATCATAGAGAGATAATTTCTGTTGGTCATCTATGAAAACATGTGTTTTATTATTTAAAAAGTCATACATATGTTTTCATGAGTGACCATGAGAAATTATTTCTCCATGACAACTTTTATATTTTTTAGAGCTTATTGAAGCTAAACTGAAGCTTAATCCTAATTTATAGAGCTCTGACAGCATTATTCTAAATTTGGAATATTTGGAAATTAGGACGATAAGAGACAAATATGATCAAAATTGGCACAACTTTTTAAATAATGCTAACAGAGCTCTATAAATTAGGATTTAGCTTCATTTCAGCTTGAATATACTTCAGGAAGTATTAAACTCATCATAGAGAAATAATTTCTATTGGTTATCTATAAAAACAGGTGTTTTAAAAGTCATACATATGTTTTTATAGATGACCAATAGAAATTATCTCTATATGATAATTTTAATACTTCCTGAAGTATATTCAAGCTGAACTGAAGCTAAATCCTAATTTATAGAGCTATGCGAGCATTATTTAAAAGGTTATTCCAATTTCAGATGCTTAGTGCACCTGTGTTCGCTCACGTTCAGCGGGTAACAGAACCCATGCTACCTCTTCGGTTGATGCTTACTTTCATCGATACTATACCTCAGGCACCACCAACCCCAGAGACGACGCCACCACCACCTGCACCTACAACCCCACCGCCAACACCGGGGTCACCACAACAATAACAACCAGAAGTCATCGACTTGGTTACACCACGCAAGTCACCAGTGGTCGTGGTTGACCTGGTCACACCTCCATCAGTGAGGTGTGACAATTCTGGATACTGGACACCCGAATCAGGTGGTGAGGACGACGACGTTGAGGAGGACGACAACGACGACGAGAACGACGAGCGGGACGAGTGGATACCTGTGCCAGGAAGACCCTCGTCGCCAAACAGTATTACCTCGTCGGAGGTTTTAAACTTTGAGCCAGATTGGACCGACTTCGAGGACGACGACGAGGACGATGCGGACGACAACGACGACGAAGAGGACGACGACGACGACGAAGAGCTCGAGGAAGAGGACATCGACGACCAGGAGGACGTCAGGTACTACCCCCCACCTGCACCCCCTGCGATCTACGACCCTGTAGAGTGGGAGGAGGACGTAAACCACGGTAAGCACACACACACACACGCGCGCGCGCGCGCGCGCACACGCACACACACACGCACACACACACCGATTTTAAACATACCCCTCCCCTCCATCCCCTTAACACCTCCTCCAACACCTCAACACCCTGTAATAGTTTTTCCTTCCATTTTACCCAATTTGAACCCCATTTTTTTTTTTTAATTGTCCTCCTTCCTCATCATCATCACCCCTCATGCCCATTAATCCTCCACCACCTCCCACCCCTCCTAAATCATTTTCCCCCACCCAACCATCATCGACACCCCCCACCCCTCCTAAATCCTTTTCACCTATCCCCCTATCATCACCACCCCCACCATCGGATGATTGGCTTGACAATTTATTAACCGAAAGATCACCATGGTGGGGGTGTATAGATCTTGCCTACATGACCGTAGGTTTCGAAAATTAAAATTAAAATAAAAATAATATTGTATTAATTATAATAATAAAATTTCAATTTGTATTTATTTATCTTGTTGTTGTTGTTATTGTTTGCTTTTTTTTTTTTTTTTGTTGCTTGTTGTTGTTGTTTTTTTTTTTTTTTTTTTTTTTTTTTTTTTTTTTTTTTTTTTTTTTTTTAACAGTTGATAGTAAAGTCAAATTTAAACTTTCAATGTGAAACCTTATACTTTTACTACAAAGTTTAAACTTTCAGTATAATACTTCAAAAATTCAAACTTTAGACCTATAAGTTTGAACTTTACGTTTCAAAGTTTAAACTTCTAGGTCTGAAATCAAACCTTTAAAGTAAAAGTATAGTTAAAACTTTGAAACATAAAGTTCAAACTTATAGACTAAAGTTCTAATTTTTGAAGCATCATACTGAAACTTTAAACATTGAAACTTAAAGTTTAAACTTACAATGTGAAACCTTATACTTTTATTACAAAAATTCTAACTTTAGACCTTTAAGTTTAAACTTTATTTGTAGTCAAAATATAAGGTTTCACATTGAAAGTTTAAACTTTAAGTTTAAATGTTCAAACTTTCAGTATGATACTTTTACTTCAAAATTCAAACTTTAGACCTATAAGTTTGAACTTTACGTTTCAAAGTTTAAACTTTTGGGTCTAAAATCAAACCTTTAAAGTAAAAGTACAGTTAAAACTTTGAAACGTAAACTTTGAAACTTATAGATTTAAAGTTTGAATTTTTGAAGTAAAAGCATCATACTGAAAGTTTAAACATTTA
Organism: Encarsia formosa; assembly: GCA_038277355.1. Taxonomy (NCBI): domain Eukaryota; kingdom Metazoa; phylum Arthropoda; class Insecta; order Hymenoptera; family Aphelinidae; genus Encarsia; species Encarsia formosa. The sequence continues at coordinate 98,180,886 of CM076184.1, read as the reverse complement.
AACTTTAAGTTCAAGTGTTCAAACTTTCAAGATAATAATCTATACTTTTAGCTAAAATGTCTAAACTTCCAGTACGATACTTTATATTTTTACTTCAAAAGTTCAAATTTTAATAACCCACTTTCAGTTTACATATATTTTTCCGTCCACATGTCACACTCATTAATTTTATAATCAAATTCAATCCTATAGATCTCAAACTCTAGAATGAAATAATCTTACATTTAGTAACATTCATTTAAAGTTTGTTTTTTACACTTCAATATAAATCTCTCTCTGCAACCTTGTACAATCCATTACGTTGAAAATCTTGAAAAGTAGTTTTATATGATCAGCAAATATCAGCACCTTACCATAATCTAGCTCAGTGGTCAAGTCATTTATAAACAAAATAAAAAGAAAAAGGTCTAAATGAAACCCCTCAGGAACCTCAGATGAAACATTATAACAATCGGACAAACGTCCTTGTCCTCTACATGCTGGTATTTTTCCTACACCCCAAGCCATACTTAATTTTGTAATATTGGGCTCAGAAGTTTCAATTTTTACTTAAGATTCCTATGCTGAACGTAAAAATTTGAGGGTTAATCTCAGACAGCAAACTTAATTTTCTTAAAATATTTTAAAAACAGGTTTTCTTGAAGGGTAAGATCTAAGAAATCGTGAGGTACAAAGCTTAACATAGCAGGTGATATTAACTTCTGAGATGATAAATAGAAAAGAATGAAAAATGCATGATTTCAGTATGATTTGGAGCTGCGTCGGCCGCGGCGGTGCGTGGCGTCATAGTGGGGCAATGAGCGTCTATATCTATATTTTAGGTTAGCTATATACATAAGCAGTAACTACCTTAAATTAGATATTTATTTTATTGTTTGATTTTTATATTGTTGAATATTAGTAGGAAAAGTGACTTTGTATTGATGATCCAGACACAATAATAACAAGATGTAATTAGTTATCAATTTTTTATTGCACAACGTTTCAAGGACAATGCTCTCCTCTTCAGGTGACGAAATAATATTATAATCATTTTAAAAAACATAATACATAAGTAGAATATTCATAACAGTAAAATGTACGTATAATACATACAAATAATAACATTGTTGAATCTTATATACAATAATTATGATCAGAGATTCAATTTTATAAATAGTAAAAGTTGCTGAATGATGGTGCTGATGTAAGTGTAGAGTACTTCAAAAGATAATTGAAGATAAACGAATTAAGTTTTGAACTCTCAATGTGATAATTTTTACTTTAAGACTTCCAAGTTAAAGTTCGAAAAGTATATTCTAAGTTTTGATGATATCTAATATATGTAACCACCCTCTGCTAGCTCTTCGATGATGTTATAAATTTCAAAGTCGTGAGACATACTTCCAGTAAGTTTTTTAGAGACCAGTAATTTAAGATGTTCAACAAGTTCATTGGGATCATCCTCTTCTTTATTTGTAACAAGTTCATTTGGATCTACCCAGGATAGATCATCTTTACCATCTAACAATCCTTCTCCAGTCTTTTCTTCTGCATTTAAAAACATGGGAGCAATAATTTTGATAAATTTTTTACTTTTCGATGTTCGTATTTTTTCATTAGGTTGACAACGAACTTTATGAGCATGAGTAGTTTCCATGATCTGTCTATAATTTTCTTTATCATTTTTATTATAATGAACTGGATCTATTTTAAACAATAATTCAAGCAACCCAGGAGTTTTTTGATAAGTTTGATCGTTTACTTTTATAAGACTATTTAAAAAACTTATTGGAGTTTTTCCAAGTAAGAGTTTTCCTTTGTCCATTTTTACTCCATAAATTTTATCTAAGCTTCCTTGATTTTGAATTGTATTGAATAACTGATACACATCTTCATCTTCATCATCTTCAGCTGCAGTTTCATAATCAGTGCTTGTAACTGAATTATCGCTTTCATCAAGACAAAACTTTTCACTTAGAGTAGAGATTTCATTCTGACTACTGTTATTTTTAAAAGTTTCTTCTGGTTCTGTGATAGTTTCATCTTGGAATAATTCTCCATCTGCTGAGTTAGATGATTCTTTGACAGTCATTAATGGTTTTTCATTATTGTCTATCAACGTTTCAGAAAATGATTCTTCAAGATCGTTAGCAGGACACGCTCCTTTTGTTTTTAATTGTTTTTTCAAATGACTATTTTCATCATTAAAATTTTCATTGATATATTGCTCATCTATATTACAAAATTTTCTACGTTTGTAAGAGCTTAAATTAACTAACTCTTGTATAGGATCGACAATGGGCTTAAATGTTTGATGTAAAATTCGCTCAGTATCATCCCTTCGAGAACGCATAATATTATATTTGCGTTTTGCTGCTTTTTGAGCTTTGACTAGCTCTGCAAGGATTTTTTTCTGACAAATAAATTTATCCATATTGACTCTTCAATGTCTAAATAAAGATTGAGCACTTTTTTCTTTCATGGTCATATTTATACTAAAATGTACAGAATACACTCGTAACTTATTTCATTCTCTATCATATTTATACTAAAAGTTGAGAGTTTACTCGTGTCTAACTTCATTTCATTCTCTATCATTATAAACGACCTTAGTAAATTCATATCATTTTGATACTAAAATATATGTAATTTAAATTTTCCTAGCAGTCCATGATATTAACTGTATCAAAAATTTAATTTTTAGCTAAGCTTCAAGTTACTATAAATACAGTACATTTATTACTATTGATTTCAGTTATAAATTAACTTTCATAGAGAGATGATCATTTACAATAAAAAGAAGAAGGGGGGTTCCAGATTGATGAATACTATCATCAACAAACTCCCCTTCGAACTAAACTTGTCGGGTAACAATTACTTCGAAACAGTTATGAGACCAGCTGAAAGACTCATGTACGAGAGTTAACATTCCACCAGAAAAAGTCATGTTGATAACGTTCAACACTCAAATCCTATTATATCGATGAACCTGAAATCGAAATTAGGAATGGATACTAAGTCACGTGTTATTAAAAAACCTTTGAAAACTGGCAGAGCCCTACCACTTGTACCTTTGTTAGCTGGGTTGAGTGCAGCAAGTGCATTAGTGAGTGGCGCTTCTGGAGTTTACAAGGCTATTAACGATTCAAAAATTGATAAAATCAAAAGGTCTAATGATGTGATAGAAGCTATAGCCCGAGGTAAAAAACCTGATATACAAGGTCAAGGTTTAATATTTGAACCATACAAACAACTAAGTCTAAAAGAAGTAAGACCAAGAAACAACGATTCAACTATCATCAGAAACAAACTATTGGTTTCAAAGCATCCCAAAACACTAAAACGTCAAAACAAAAATTTTTTAAAAAGTCTTGGATACAACGTAATAAACCCTGTTAATTCATAAATCAGAATGAAGCTTTAAAAATACTTCGATGTGTTAAGAAATTGAATGATACATAAGATTTCTGTAAACCCCATTACTATTTTGTATTAAAAGCTTAAAATTGAAGTTTAAACTTTGCTATAAAAGTAAAACTTTTGTACCGAAAGTTCAAACTTCTAGGTATAAAGTTTCATAATAAAAGCTTAAAATTCAAGTTTAAACTTTGATATAAAAGTAAAAACTTTTGTACCGGAAGTTCAAACGTCTAGGTATGAAGTTTAAAACTAAAAGTTTGAACTTTTGAACTAAAAGTATAAAGTTTCATAGTGCAAGTTCAAACTTTTGTTTAAACTTTTAAAGTAAAGTATAAAAATTCAGAATAAAAGTTTTAACTTTCAAATAAAGTATAAAGTTTCAAACTAAAAGTTTGAACTTTTGAACTAAAAGTATAAAGTTTCATAGTACAAGTTCAAACTTTTGTTTAAACTTTTAAAGTAAAGTATAAAAATTCGGAGTAAAAGTTTGAACTTTTAAAATCTAGTATAAAGTTTAAAACTAAAAGTTTGACCTTTTGAACTAAAAGTATAAAGTTTCATAGTGCAAGTTCAAACTTTTGTTTAAACTTTTAAAGTAAAGTATAAAGTTTAAAACTAAAAGTTTGAACTTTTGAACTAAAAGTATAAAGTTTCAAATTTACAAATGTTAAGTTTGAACTAAAAGTATAAAGTTTCATAGTACAAGTTCAAACTTTTAAAGTAAAGTATAAAAATTCAGAATAAAAGTTTGAACTTTTAAAATAAAGTATAAAATTTAAAACTAAAAGTTTGAACTTTTGAAATTTGATCCTTCCACGTTGGATGTTGGTTGCAAAAAGAGCTCCTCAGTGAGAAGTTACTAGCTCCCTCCTTTCTACGCATCGCCACAGCACAATACCAACTTAATTTTTAAATCATGATTTTTAATTTTAACACACGCGCGTAATTTAAAATAAAAAAAAAATAGTATTTAAAATTATAAAAAATTCTGAATCAATAAAAACATTTGAGTTTTAATTCAGCACCTCAAGAGAGCAGCCGGCTGCGTCTCGGTGCTTTACCGATTCCCCGATTCGAATCGCAGCAGGTGCTTACATCCCCACTCGAGTGCGCTCCGAGCTGCAGACTCGAGGCGGCGGATAGACATCAGTGCCTGGGCTGAGGTAGTCCGTGGTAGAGCTACGTTCCACGCAGCAGTCTACTACATTCATACAAAAGAATGGTGGCTCAGGCGGTAGAGTGTTTGCCTGTCGTGCATGAGGTCGTGGGTTCGAATCCCGGTTGAAACGATTTTTTTTTTTCTTTAATAAATTTATTAAAATTAATTTTCAAATTAAAATATCAATGAATTCTTAAAATTAAAAAATTAAAAATGAGTAGAGCTAGCGGCTAGCCAGCAGCGGGCTACCCCCTAGCCAGCAGCCAGCAGCGGTCCGAGCCGTACGAGAGTTCTGGACCAAAAATGTACGAGAGCATGGCGCCGAAAATGTATGAGAAAACGGGGCCAAGCGGGCACAGACCTGATCTACCCCAAAAAGTCACGAGAGTTCTGCGCCACCTCAAAAAGTATGAGAGTCTCGCGCCACCTCAAAATAGTATGAGAGTTCTGCGCCACCTCAAAATAGTATGAGAGTTCTGCGCCACCTCAAAAAGTATGAGTGTCTCGCGCCACCTCAAAATGGTATGAGAGTTTCGCGCCACCTCAAAAAAGTATGAGAGTTCTAGCTCAAAAAAGTACGAGAGAACGAACCCAAAAAGTCACGAGAGAGCGAGCTCAAAAAGGTACGAGAGTCTCGCGCCACCTCAAAAAAGTATGAGAGTTCTAGCTCAAAAAGTATGAGAGTTCTAGCTCAAAAAAGTACGAGAGAACGAACCCAAAAAGTCACGAGAGAGCGAGCTCAAAAAGGTACGAGAGAACGAGCTCATGAGCCCGTTCTCTCGGAGAGAGCGGGCTCATGAGCCCGTTCTCTCTTTGCTATACTACTGTTTAGGTATTTATTTTAACTACCAGTTTAACTGTTTTCACAGTTAAAGAATAGGTCTTACAGTACTCTTGTCTTTAAAAAAAAAAAAAAAAAAAGTACTCTATAAATTAATTCATACTTCATTAATAAATTTATGTTTCCGTTAGATTATTTAAAAATTAAAAAATTATATGAAAAGACTTCTATATTCTTTTTATTACAAATTTTTTTTCACATTTACTGCTTAATAAAAATTATAATGCAAACGTACAAAGATTATTTAATCATTTCTCCACCGTGTACTAATACATTTATTATTCAAAAAAATAGTGAAAAAATGTCAAATTTTCCTTAAAATATCTCAAAGTTTGACAAAAATCTAAAAAAAAAAAAAAATTGCCGGGAATCAAAACAACATCATCGGCAAAATATTAGGCGAGGACTATAGCCACCAGACCACGTGTTTCAATCGTTGGGTCCCCGACAAAACGTCAGAATGACAAAACGTCGACGACGAAACGTCAGCGACAAAACGTCAGAACGACAAAACGTCAGATAATAGACATGAATTTAATGTTTTTCTTGCAATTATAACAATTTAAAATTTCGAACTGGCTGGAACTAAATTTTATGGTGCGCCTCTGCGGGGGCTCTTCGGGCCCCACGGCGCGCATTTTTTAAAAAAATAACCATTAGTGTTTTATTAAAAATCGATTCTTTTTTCACTTTTGTATTACTTTGCAATTTTGAGATATTTTTGACAATCAGTCGTTCTGACTTTTCGTCGTCTGACGTTTTGTCGATCTGACGTTTTGTCGCTGACGTTTTGTCGTCTGACATTTTGTCACGTTCCCCAATCGTTACCATTAACTTGGAACTTATATTTAAATTGTGCCCCTCCTTAGCTTAATTATAAAAGCTTAATTATGTACATACACCTCAAAAAAGTATGAGAGTCTCGCGCCACCTCAAAAAAGTATGAGAGTTCTAGCTCAAAAAAGTACGAGAGAACGAACCCAAAAAGTCACAAGAGAGCGAGCTCAAAAAGGTACGAGAGAACGAGCTCAAAAAGGTACGAGAGAACGAGCTCATGAGCCCGTTCTCTCGGAGAGAGCGGGCTCATGAGCCCGTTCTCTCTTTGCTATACTACTCTAAACAACATTCCGACATAATTAAATTTTAATAATTAAGCCTTGGAAGGGCGCAATTTAAATATAAGTTCTAAGTTTACCAATTTAATAGAAACGCGTGGTCTGGTGGCTATAGTCACCGCAAATTATTTTGCCGTCGTCAGTTCGAATCTCAGCACTTTTTTTTTGTTAAAGCCTTTGAGTTTATTTGAAATTTTTAGGCATTCATATTCATATGTATATAATCCCTCAAGCATTAAAATTAAAAAACCTTGAGCTTTATTTGCAATCAAAAATAAATTTTTTATCCTCCAAACATTTTTTTTTTTTTTTTTTTTTTTTTTTTTTTTTTTATTTATTATGAAGGCGTACCCAGACTTCAAAGAAGTCTATACGGCCTAAACATTGAAATTAAAAAATTTTGGGCTTCGCTACTAATAAAAAAATTGTATATTTACTATTCAATCATTTAAACTTAACAACTCTAAACAATACAAAAATTGTTGATCCCTCATGCGTTGAGACTAAAAAACTGCATACTTCGGAACTATTGAAAAACTTAATTGCTCATCTCTCTAGTATTGAAAGTAAGAAACCCTGGACTTTGGAATCAATAAAAAATTTATTGCAACAATTTAGTTTTTAATCAGAAATGAAGCTCAGAGATTTTTTTAATTTTCATGCTTCAGGGATTAATTATTATTAATTTTTGTTTTTATTAATCTTGTTTTTGTTTAACGAATTCTTTTTTACATAGTTACTACTTTAAATAATAATTTCAATTTAACTTATATATATTTATTACGAAAACATTTTTTCATTATTTACTAATACATGCCTAAAAATTTTAAATCAACACAAAGGCTTTAACAAAAAAAAAAAAAAAAGGTGCCGAGATTCGAACCGACAACGGTAAAATATTCACCAGACCAAGCAATTGTTTTAAAATTACAAACTTAGAATTTATATTCAAATTGCGCCCTTCCAGGGCTTAATTATGTCGGAATGTTGTTTAGGTATTTGTTTTGACTGCCAATTTAACCGTTTTCACAGTTAAAGAATAGGTTTTACAGTACCATATTTTTTACTTAAAAAAAAAAAAAAGTACTCTAAAGATTCATACTTCATTTATAAATTTATCGTTCCAAACGATTATTAAAAAATCACGTAAAAAAACTTCTATATTTTGTTTTTTATTTCACAAATTTTTTTTCACAGTTATTGCTTAATAAAAATGATAATGCAAACGTACAAAGCTTATTTTATCATTTCTCTACCGTGTACTAATACATTTATTATTTTAAAAAATAGTGAAAAAATGTCAAATTTTCCTTAAAATATCTCAAAGTTTAACAAAAATCTTAAAAAAAAAAAAAAAAAAAGTGCCGGGAATCGAACCAACATTGGCAAAATAATATGCGGGGACTATAGCCACCAGACCACGTGTTTTAAATAATATAATTAACTTGGAACTTATATTTAAATTGTGACCCTTCGGGGCTTGATTATAAAAGCTTAATTATGTACATTAATTACATACATGTCGCTTAGAACTCGGCGAGGAGCGTACCGCGCATGCACCGAAAGTCGTGCATGTTTTCCGAGACATATACTTGATGTTACTCGCTGTTTTGATTCTATTTATTTTTTTGATGTTAAGAATCAGCTATCATTGCAGAAACGTAAGTCAGCCATTGCTAAATTTTTGCTTGGCTTGGAAATTAAAGACGTTAATTACCGGGTATTTCACCTACAAAGACTTTTGAAGGGACTTGACAAAAAAATACGAGACTCGAAGCTGGACGCACAAACGATGTTTACTTTTTTTGACTTTACTGCATGCAAGTCTGATAAAATTCATAGGTTGCAAATGTCAGCCCTTGATAGAAAATTATCACAAAGTGCTCCTGCTACCCTTCCTACCCACATTAGCATTGACAGAAAGAAAGACTGGATCATTAACTTGACTGATACGCAGCTCCCAGAATATGTTACGGACGTTTTGACTGTAGGTGACAACTATAGTATTGCTATTCCGATTTCTAAGACTGATATTTTGAATACGATTAAGAATGTCGAGAACTCTTTTCTTTTTAAAAAATGGACTGAGGAGAGTTGTAATAAAATCAGGGAGATTATTATTAATATATACAAGGACGAGATTAAGTACGATAGACACTCGACACAAACAACGACTGACTTTTATTTTAAACTCGAGAAAACCAAAGAATTTTTGAAGAATAATCCCCAGCTCTTTTTTACAAATGCCGACAAAGGCAACCTTACAGTTTGCATAGATAGGAATGAGTATCTTACTAAAATGAAAGTAATGCTTGACGATGACAAATATTACGAACGGATCTATGACTTTGATAATCTCTTGACGACTTTGCAAAGGAACGTATATAATATTTTATGTTTTCTTAATAGTAATTATAAATTATTTTCTGATAATTTTAATGAAAGACAGTTTACACAGACAGACACCCTACTACCCAAATGCTACGGACTCCCGAAAGTTCATAAGACTGATACACCGATGAGACCGATTATATCGATGGTTAACACTCCGACTGAATTTTTATCAAAAATTATTTTGCGCGAACTCAAGAAAGCAATCAACCTTCCTAAATCTCACATAAACAATAGTTTGGAACTCATCCAGAACCTAAGGAACATACACATTCCACCTAACTATATTTTAATCTCATTAGATGTAGTATCACTTTTTACTAACATCTCTCTTCAGTCGGTGACTGACAGCCTTTCGAGGAGAGCCCACGATATTAGTTCTAAATGCATGATAAATTTTAATGATCTCATTTTTTGCATTCAGTTTCTTTTTGAACACACTTTCTTTATATTTGATAATGCATGCTATCACCAGATTTTGGGTACACCTATGGGCTCCTCTATATCCCCGATTTTGACTGATATAGTGGTCGGTGATTTGGAATCATCCTGCCTCGAGACACTGCAAAGGGACCACGATATTCAACCTCGTTTTTATTACAGATACGTTGACGATATTTTTATTTGCATTGACAGGTCACACCTCAACCGGGTGGTTGAGATTTTTAACAGTCATGACGAAAACTTAGTTTTCACATGTGAGACAGAGCAGGATAGGAAGATAAACTTTCTAGACGTGACGTTTTTTAGAGATAATGACAGAATTATCACCAATTTGTACAGGAAAGACATATTCACATCTAGGACAATTAATTTTTACTCAAACCATACAGACTCACAGAAAAAGAATATCGTGTATAACTTGGTTGATCGGGCCATCAAACTCTCAGACGTACAGTTTCACCACGCGAATATTACGATAGTTAGGAAGATTCTTGCCGATAACGACTATGACGGGGATTTTGTTCATAAACATATTAAAGTTAGACTGAGGAACATTAAATTCCAAACACAAAACTCCAACACTACGGACGACACAAACAATAATCCTTCAAATAACACTCTCATTATCCCTATTCCTCTCAATGACAAACGCTCCTTTAGTAGAATTTCAAGATCCTTGAGTTCCTACAATGTTAAGATAGTGCCCCGGATGTCGAAGCCACTGAAAAGGCTTATTAAACTGGGGAAAGACAGTACACCTAGGATGCGTAAAACCTGCTCTGTTTACAAGTTGGTTTGCAAGAACTGCCCAGCTGAGTACGTAGGGCAGACAAAAAGACCACTCGAGGACAGAGTCAGGGAGCACGCTGAATTTAAAGACCCGTCCTCGGTAGTTTCATTACACAGACAATTTCACGACCACGAGTTTGACTGGGGGAAGACTGAAATTTTAGACACTGAGAGGAACCCGTACAAGCGTAATATTTCTGAGATGCTTTTTATAAATTCAAATCCCAATAATTTGAATAAAAAGCATGAAGTAAAAAATTTGAACTCCATTTACAAAAATATTTCCCGTCTACTCCGATGAATCCTGTAGTTTAAACTTTTTTTCTCCCCCTTTTTTTCCTCATTTCTATTTTAACTACTCATTGACCTTCACACGGACTCCACCACACTGGACCTGCTCTTGTTCTCGTTTACGACTTTTTCCCAAATTTGACGCTGCTTGAAAAACATGAGGCCCACGTGTTCAGAGTGCAAGCGTTGGTCATGCGTTTTTCACTTGCACCCTCGCCTCGCTCACCGTGAAGCTGCGGGGGAGGAGCAGTCTGTTTTAAACACTCGTGCTGTTCACTCCGTTGTGCTACATAGTTTTTCAAAAATACATTGATTAAATTTGTAATTGACTTTAGTCAATTGTAAGTTTAATTAATGTAAATGCGCTTTTTGAGTTTTTGCGAACGTGACTTCTTGCAGGTGCATTATTGAAGTTTTTACCTTTTCTTTGTGCAGTTTGAAGTTTTGACAGAATTTAGTGACTGAACTGTGTGTGCAGTGTGTTGAATTTTTTACCTAAACTGTGAGACTGACTTGAGACTGTATTTAATTTGCCACACGATTGACGACTGCTTTTTGCATTGGCGATTTACACTGCACCTTCGATGATACTGTACATCTCATTTTTATTATAAGTAAGTTGAGGTTGATGTTTGTATAACTTGACTGTTAAGGTTTTATTCAAGTTTGTAAGCTAATTGTGAATTTTGTTTTTGTTCATTAAAGTCCTCCTGAAGAGGAATTCAGATTATAGATTAGTTTTTGAAAAATTCTTTTTGCAAACACACCTCCTGCCTTCAACCGATCCATGCGCCCTATTGGGTGATTACTCTAACAAAAAGTATTCTTGACAAACAATTCTTTTTCTTGAAAAGGAAATCAGTTAAAATTAACAATAAGAAAAAGAATACATAAAAGAGAAAATATTCAAGCCATTTAGTAAAATTATAAATATGTCATACTAATGCTTCTAATATTTTCTCTAAAATGAACTCTTGAAAGTAGTAAAATCAAAATAATATTGAACGGACGAGTTTTATGCAAACTAACAAAAAGTATTCTTGACAAACAATTTTTTTTTCTTGAAAAGGAAATTGACAATTTATGAAATTTATTTGTCATTCGATGTTGATGAAAATTATTCATTGATTTCGATGCGGAGCCATTTTGTATTTATAATTGTTCAATATTAAAAACTACTAGTTATTTTGCCTTTACATAAACATTTACGCAAATCCACTTCTGGGAGCAGAGCTTTTCAGAAGCCAAATTTTCTTTCAAAATTTCACGGCACTTCTTCATTTGAACATGCACAAATAAAACTTTTTTTTTCTAAAATTCAGCTGTAAAATAGAATAAGAATCTTTTTAAAAGGTGGCTCCACGCCGAGATCAATGAATAGTTTTCATCAACATCAAATGACAAATAAATTTCATAAATTGTCAATTTCCTTTTCAAGAAAAAAAAATTGTTTGTCAAGAATACTTTTTGTTAGTTTGCATAAAACTCGTCCGTTCAATATTATTTTGATTTTACTACTTTCAAGAGTTCATTTTAGAGAAAATATTAGAAGCATTAGTATAACATATGTATAATTTTACTAAATGGCTTGAATATTTTCTCTTTTATGTCTTTTTTTTTTTTTTTTATTGTTAATTTTAACTGAATTTTAACTCTGATACCATTTTTCAAATGAAAAAACATCTCGCCGTTATTTTTTATATAATTAACTTGGAACTTATATTTAAATTGTGACCCTTCGGGGCTTGATTATAAAAGCTTAATTATGTACATTAATTACATACATGTCGCTTAGAACTCAGCGAGGAGCGTACCGCGCATGCACCGAGTGTCGTGCATGTTCAGTGATGAATTCGAGAAAGCGGGCATGGGGACATAGCGGTTACTTCAGGCCGTAGAAGCTCGACCAAGAGGTTATTTCAGATTACTAGGGGTTCTGTGTGCTAAGGTTAAAGAACATTCGAATGTTTTTAAAAATACTGAGTTGATTACAAAATTTGTACGATTGATTCATTTGAGTTCTTTTTATAAATAAATATTCAACCATTCCCCCGAGCTATACAACTCAAAAACGCTGAGCGTTTAATTATTAAAATAAATAAAAAAATTAATGAATGATTCCCCATCACTGAACCCACGAAAGTTTGTGTGAACGAGTTTAATTTTTTACGAAATAAATAATTCCCCAAGCACTGAACCTTGAAAACCCTGGGAATGCAAGTTTAATATTTTAATAAACTAATGATCCCTCAAGCACCAAACCCACGAAACCCTGGGCGTCTAAGTTTCATTTTTAACTCAATAAATAATCCCCCAAGCAATAATCCTTAGAAACCCTGGGTGTGCAAGTTTGATTTTTTAATAAACGAATGATCCCCTAAGCACTAAACCCTGGGCGTCCGAGTTTAATTTTTAACTAAATAAATAATCTTCCAAGCAATAAACCTTGGAAACCCTGGGAATGCAAGTTTAATTTTTAAATAATAATATGATCCCCCAAGCTTCAAACCCACAATACACTCGAATTTTTAAATGAACAAACAATCCCACAAGCTCTAAACCCACAAAACCCTGGGCTTCTGAGTTGAATTTTTAAATGAACAAATAATCCCCCTAGTTTCAAACCCACAATGCCCTGGGGGCCCCAGTTCAATTTTTGAATAAACAAATAATCCCCTTAGCTTCAAACCCACAATGCCCTGGGCTTTCAAGTTCAATTTTTAAATGATTCAAATCTTGAATAGTGGTAGCTTCTACTTGATGAAGATTAAATAACATTTTTAGGAAATAAATAAATAAACTCTTTTTATAGAGTAGTTAAATTGTAACACACTCGGGTGTGCATGCACGTAATGTCCTTGAAAGGCCCGGGAATTACTTCCTGTTTTTACGGGCGGCGAGGAAAAGAGCGTGGCGATCCCGTTCTGGAGTTCGTCGGCGTGGCCGACGATTCAAGGTTCGGAGTGCGTTTCGACGATCTTCGGTCCGGTCCACCGGTCGCGCGTTGGAGACGAAGTAGCGAGCGCTGGTGGGTGGTGGGAAGGGTGTATCGCGGTCCGGCTGCCGGGAGTTGGGTGAGGTCGCCGATGTGGTTCGGTCTTCGAAGGGGTTGTCGGCATCCAAAGCGTGCAGCTCGAGGATGTCCTCGTCGTCCTCCCGGTCTTGCACCTTGCAGTTTCGCGTAGCTTGAGTTATTAGTTCGGGAAGGCCTTCCACTGAACGGGCGGCCTGGCGAGAAGGTAGTTGATTTTCCTTCAGCGATCCCTGCTGCCGTGGCGACTTGCACGGCCTTATCTGGTATTTAGCCCTGTTATACGGGCGGCGGGGTCGGATGCCGCACCTTGGTGGCTCTTTACGTTGCGGTGCAACCCGACTCGCCTGAGTAACTATCCGGACAACGCTTTTTACTTGGTAGTGTAATTCGGGGCTCGAACCGGTCACGGGAGACTCTTCCCCGTCGGTAGTTTTACGGGGGGTCCGTTTCGACGATGGGCTTGTCGAGAGGCTGACCCTGGGAGTCGGTCCTAAACGGGCCCACGCACTGACTCGTTCAAGGGAGGCCGAGTCCGCCGCTCGTCGAGCTGCAGACCGGGTGGCTCGGTCGAGACGTCTTTTGATGCGACGACTCGTCCGGTACCGATCTCTCTCCTTCTCCCTCTTTTGTTCTTGGCGGGCGCGGCGTAGGGATTCGTCGTCCCTTTCCTCGACTCCACGTCGTCTAGTCGGCTTTTCTAGCCGGAATTCCAGGATCAAGGAGGTGCCTGATGGACCTTGGGGTTGGTCCCTGTGGCAACGTCTCCTGGGTGAGTGGGTTGGGTCGGCGTAGGCAGATAACATAAAGTTTAATTTTAATTTATTTATTTACTCTTAGCCCTAGCTGGCGAGTACCGTGGCTCGTCTTACCAGCTGAAGTGGCTGGCAGCGTCTGCTTCCGCGTTGGGTGCGCCTAATTTATTAACTCTCCAGCGCTGAGCCGCAGCCAATCGCAAGTTGGCTGGGAGCGCGGAGAGGGGGAACTAAACTGTGCGCGAGTGTTTGGTGTATCAGCGGGTAACAAAATTTTCACTTTATTATTGTTTAAAAATATTCGGAAAAACCGTTACATATGTTTCACCTCACAGTGGCTTCTTCAGACGGTAATCATTCAACTGATTGATAATTAGTTTTGTGAGAGAATAAGTACAAGGTACATCGTCGTTAAAATCATACACACACTTACAGCTTTCACAGATATACTAATACATAATTGAACATAAATACATAAAGTGACTAATACAGTAGGTTTCGTTTACAAATATAAAAAGGAAGGGGGAGTAGGGAGACAATCAAAACAATGTTAACGACGATGTGCCTTGTATTTATTCTCTCACAAAACTAATTATCAATCAGTTGAATGATTACCGTCTGAAGAGGCCACTGTGTAGTGAAACATGTAACGGTTTTTCCAAATATTTTTAAACAATAATAAAGTGAAGATTTAATTACTCTTTTAAAAGAGTTTATTTATTTATTTCCTAAAAATGATACAAACTCAGAATACCCTTGGCTGCCGAGTTCAATTTTTGAATAAAAAAATAATCTCCAAAGCTTCAAACCCACAATGCCCTGGGCACCCGAGTTCACGTTTTAAACGAATAAACAATCCCCCAAGCTCCATACCTACGAAACC
Organism: Encarsia formosa; assembly: GCA_038277355.1. Classification (NCBI taxonomy): domain Eukaryota; kingdom Metazoa; phylum Arthropoda; class Insecta; order Hymenoptera; family Aphelinidae; genus Encarsia; species Encarsia formosa. The sequence goes on along the minus strand of CM076184.1, from coordinate 98,165,785 downwards.
CTGGGGTTCCGAGTTCAATTTTTAAATAATTGAATGATCACCCAAGCTTCAAACTAACAATACCCTGGGCGCCCGATATCAATTTTTAAATGAACAAATAATCCTCCAAGCTCCAAATTCATAATGCCCTAGGCGTCCGAGTTCAATTTTTGAATAAATAAATGGTATAAATAAATGGGGATTATTTGTTCATTTAAAAATTCAACTCAGAAGCCCAGGGTTTTTTGGGTTAAGAGCTTGTGGGATTGTTTGTTCATTTAAAAAATTCGAGTGTATTGTGGGTTTGAAGCTTGGAGGATCATATTATTATTTAAAAATTAAACTTGCATTCCCAGGGTTTCCAAGGTTTATTGCTTGGAAGATTATTTATTTAGTTAAAAATTAAACTCGGACGCCCAGGGTTTAGTGCTTAGGGGATCATTCGTTTATTAAAAAATCAAACTTGCACACCCAGGGTTTCTAAGGATTATTGCTTGGGGGATTATTTATTGAGTTAAAAATGAAACTTAGACGCCCAGGGTTTCGTGGGTTTGGTGCTTGAGGGATCATTAGTTTATTAAAATATTAAACTTGCATTCCCAGGGTTTTCAAGGTTCAGTGCTTGGGGAATTATTTATTTCGTAAAAAATTAAACTCGTTCACACAAACTTTCGTGCGTTCAGTGGTGGGGAATCATTCATTAATTTTTTATTTATTTTAATAATTAAAAGCTCAGCGTTTTTGAGTTGTATAGCTCGGGGGAATGGTTGAATATTTATTTATAAAAAGAACTTAAATGAATCAATCGTACAAATTTTGTAATCAACTCAGTATTTTTAAAAACATTCGAATGTTCTTTAACCTTAGCACACAGAACCCCTAGCAATCTGAAATAACCTCTTGGTCGAGCTTCTACGGCCTGAAGTAACCGCTATGTCCTCATGCCCGCTTTCTCGAATTCATCACTGAACATGCACGACTTTCGGTGCATGCGCGGTACGCTCCTCGCCGAGTTCTAAGCGACATGTATGTAATTAATGTACATAATTAAGCTTTTATAATCAAGCCCCGAAGGGTCACAATTTAAATATAAGTTCCAAGTTAATTATATTATTTAAAATACGTGGTCTGGTGGCTATAGTCCCCGCATATTATTTTGCCAATGTTTGTTCGATTCCCGGCACTTTTTTTTTTTTTTTTTTTAAGATTTTTGTTAAACTTTGAGATATTTTAAGGAAAATTCGACATTTTTTCACTATTTTTTTAAATAATAAATGTATTAGTACACGGTAGAGAAATGATAAAATAAGCTTTGTACGTTTGCATTATCATTTTTATTAAGCAATAACTGTGAAAAAAAATTTGTGAAATAAAAAACAAAATATAGAAGTCTTTTTACGTGATTTTTTAATAATCGTTTGGAACGATAAATTTATTAATGAAGTATGAATCTTTAGAGTACTTTTTTTTTTTTTTAAGTAAAGAATATGGTACTGTAAAACCTTCTTTAACTGTGAAAACAGTTAAATTGGCAGTCAAAATAAATACCTAAACAACATTCCGACATAATTAAGCCCTGGAAGGGCGCAATTTGAATATAAATTCTAAGATTCTAATTTTAAAACAATTGCGTGGTCTGGTGACTATTTTACCGTTGTCGGTTCGAATCTCGGCACCTTTTTTTTTTTTTTTTTTTTTGTTAAAGCCTTTGTGTTGATTTAAAATTTTCAGGCATGTATTAGTAAATAATGAAAAAATGTTTTCGTAATAAATATATATAAGTAAAATTGAAATTATTATTTAAAGTAGCAACTATGTAAAAAAGAATTCGTTAAACAAAAACAAGATTAATAAAAACAAAAATTAATAATAATTAATCCCTGAAGCATGAAAATTAAAAAAATCTCTGAGCTTCATTTCTGGTTAAAAACTAAATTGTTGCAATAAATTTTTTATTGATTCCAAAGTCCAGGGTTTCTTACTTTCAATACTAGGGAGATGAGCAATTTAGTTTTTCAATAGTTCCGAAGTATGCAGTTTTTTAGTCTCAACGCATGAGGGATCAACAATTTTTGTATTATTTAGAGTTGTTAAGTTTAAATGATTGAATAGTAAATATACAATTTTTTTATTAGTAGCGAAGCCCAAAATTTTTTAATTTCAATGTTTAGGCCGTATAGACTTCTTTGAAGTCTGGGTACGCCTTCATAATAAAAAAAAAAAAAAAAAAAAAAAATGTTTGGAGGATAAAAAATTTATTTTTGATTGCAAATAAAGCTCAAGGTTTTTTAATTTTAATGCTTGAGGGATTATATACATATGAATATGAATGCCTAAAAATTTTAAATAAACTCAAAGGCTTTAACAAAAAAAAAGTGCCGAGATTCGAACTGACGACGGCAAAATAATTTGCGGTGACTATAGCCACCAGACCACGCATTTCTATTAAATTTGTAAACTTAGAACTTATATTTAAATTGCGCCCTTCCAAGGCTTAATTATTAAAATTTAATTATGTCGGAATGTTGTTTAGGTATTTATTTTGACTACCAATTTAACTGTTTTCACAGTTAAAGAATAAGTCTTACAGTACTCTTGTCTTTAAAAAAAAAAAAAAAAAGTACTCTATAAATTAATTCATACTTCATTAAAAAATTTATGTTTCCGTTAGATTATTTAAAAATTAAAAAATTATATAAAAAGACTTCTATATTCTTTTTATTACAAATTTTTTTTCACATTTACTGCTTAAGAAAAATTATAATGCAAACGTACAAAGATTATTTAATCATTTCTCTACCGTGTACTAATACATTTATTATTCAAAAAAATAGTGAAAAAATGTCAAATTTTCCTTAAAATATCTCAAAGTTTGACAAAAATCTAAAAAAAAAAAAAATTGCCGGGAATCGAAACAACATCATCGGCAAAATATTAGGCGAGGACTATAGCCACCAGACCACGTGTTTCAATCGTTGGGTCCCCGACAAAACGTCAGAATGACAAAACGTCGACGACGAAACGTCAGCGACAAAACGTCAGAACGACAAAACGTCAGATAATAGACATGAATTTAATGTTTTTCTTGCAATTATAACAATTTAAAATTTCGAACTGGCTGGAACTAAATTTTATGGTGCGCCTCTGCGGGGGCTCTTCGGGCCCCACGGCGCGCATTTTTTAAAAAAATAACCATTAGTGTTTTATTAAAAATCGATTCTTTTTTCACTTTTGTATTACTTTGCAATTTTGAGATATTTTTGACAATCAGTCGTTCTGACTTTTCGTCGTCTGACGTTTTGTCGATCTGACGTTTTGTCGCTGACGTTTTGTCGTCTGACATTTTGTCACGTTCCCCAATCGTTACCATTAACTTGGAACTTATATTTAAATTGTGCCCCTCCTTAGCTTAATTATAAAAGCTTAATTATGTACATTAAATAATTGTTCTTTTAATATTTTTATTTGTTAATTCTTAAGTACATTTATAATTTTTTTCAATTATTTTGACATCGCTAGGAGGGGAGTTCTGTAGGGTACTAAATCCCACCGCCAGGAGGCGCCTGGCTTCCTGCTAGTATACTGGCCTTATCCAGATACTTATCCACGGCAGGGCCAGCTCATTAAGCCTAAGGGACGAATCATGAATAGCCCGCACTGTCATCCTACATTGGTATATCTTGTAGTCCTATTTTTTTGGCTTTAAAAATTGCGATTTCAATTCTTAAAGCATTACTTCAGGCTAAAATAAATGATAAATTTGTAAATTCTTTAAGAACTTGTTAGGAACTGTTTTTGCTATTGAAAATGAATTTTAATTTTAATTTTTTATCATTTGACTGTATAAATCATGAATTCATATTGTATTATTTTCCAATTCATTATGAATTCATTTTGAGCTCATCAGAGAACAGCCTTTTTTTGTAAATTTACCCTTTAAATACAAATTCTTAAAGAAATAAATTCAGGTTAGAATCACTGACAAATTTGAAAATTCTTTAAGAACTTATTAGGAACTGTTTTTGCTACTGAAAATGAATTTTGTATCATTTAACTGTATAAATAACGAATTCATATTGTATTATTTTCCAATTCATTATGAATTCATTTTGAGCTCATCGGAGAACCAACTTTTTTTTTGCAAATTTACCCTTTACTTACCAACTTCAGTTTGAATTCCAAAAGAATTCTTTCAAGGGGACATTCACTGACTTATTCAAGAACTCATTATGAATTTATCAGGAACACTTTTGATAACTCGTAATGAACTTATTTTTTTTCCATGGATTCTTTATGAAATTCATTTTGAATTTTTTGTGCTGTCTGGGCCATATACTTAAAAATTTCTCCCGCTAAGAGTTTATATCGTTGCGCGTTGACGCAACCTGGTTTAAAGTGCCATTGAAGATGAGGCTTTTTGTCTCTTGATAGACTGCCTCCTCCCACTGTGCCTTGTCTGGACCGAACATTACTGATTTAAATGGGACCTCGCAAGCGATCAGGGCCATTGCTGCTGGGTCGAATTCGTCAAGTTCCGACTCTTGAGCGTCGATCGATGATTGAGTGGCAGCGTAGGTCTCGATCAACTCTCGAGTGTCGGTCTGTTGATGTTTGTTTAAATTTACAAGAAAAGAAATCGTTAAACTTATATCAAGATGCTTTATTTGTATCAGAATTAGAGCACAAAAAAAGGTTAATTTTTTTCATGAGAACAAAACAAAAAACATGAATAGTAGTAGTATAAGCTTGGAGAGTAGGCGTGGCCTAAATAAAAGTGATTGTTCAAACAAATGGGCGGAGCCTAATCCAACCAATCACATACCATTATTCCCTCTGTTTAATATGACGGAATAACATTCAAAAGTGTTTTAAATACGCACACACACACACACGCACACGCACACGCACACACACACACACACCCACACACACACACACGCGCGCGCACGCACACACGCACACACACACACACACACGCGCGCGCGCGCACACACACCCGCACACGCACGCACACACACACACACACTGAGGCCCTGCAGGGGCTTGTAAAGCTTTTATAAGACCCATTTTTTTTTAACTCGAATTAACTCTGAAACAACGCATTTTTTGTGTAGCACATGCATTGGAAAAGTTTAAGGTCTTCTTTATTTATTTATTTATTTATTTATTTATTTATTTATTTATTTATTTATTTATTTATTTATTCATAAAATTACTTGAATGTCCAGTGTATTGGGTCGTCAAATTTTTCCCTACATAGCTTTAGCGTTAGAAGTATCACTACGTGTTGTATACACCTCGCACGCATACCTAAGATACACAGTACGCTATGCGTTTCTAGCTTTTCGTTGGGTACGTCCGGCGTGTGTTCATGGTCTTTGCGTGATATAGCCTTAAAGCGCGAGAACCATTACCACGTGTTCGTGTTTACTTTCTTTATCGTAAGTGTTATCAGAGTTAAGAAGGAGTTTACTATTTTTTTAAATGAGCTGTTGTTAACTATAATAATCAATTGAATTTAGAAATAAATCTGATCTTAACATTAAAACTGTCCAAAATAATTGAATAACTACAAATAATAAATTGCTATCCAAAATCTTATTGTTTTTTATAAAGGTAACCTGATTGCGTTCTATTGTTTTTTGTTGAAATTTTTATTGTCAAATAAGACATTTGATACATACATATTCTTATTCGCAAATTTTTTATGATTTTATCAATGTATTGGCCAATCACTCTAAAAATAAGTTTGATAAAGTTTTAGTTAAAAAACTGGTTAGTTTTAGTTTCACGTATGATTCGGTTTTGGCTATTTTTATACGTAGTTCATCTTACTAAAACTCATCCATAAACAAGAAGTAGTGAAAATATTTTTTACGTTAAAATTCATTTCAACGAATTATTTCGTTTTATTAAAAACCTTGAAATGGCAGATTATACGCCCGACGAAATAGTTAATATGATCATGGTGCTTGGGGAATGCAGAGAGAATTTTGCTCAAGCTGCTGAGCTATATGCACAGCGATTTCCTGGTATAAGACATCCATCACAAGTTACGATTAGGGATATTACTGCAAGAGCTCGGGCTGGGCATTTATGTCGGCAACGACGACATCGAGAATATGGCGCTGACGATGTTCGAGCTGTATTAATTTTAGTGGTAAGGCATTTAAATCCTCACACGAGCAGCAGACAAATCAAAAGAGAACATGGTATACCCCAGAAGACAGTAATACGGATATTTAAAAAACTTAAATATCACCCATTCCATATAAATTTGACTCAGGCGTTAACGCCTGCTGATTTTATAAGTCAAATAAATTTTTGCAATTGGGCTCTTCAAAAAATTCAACAAAATCCCAATTTTTTTCATCACGTGATGTTTTCTGATCAGGCCACCTTTAAAAACAATGGACAGTTAAATCGTCACAATTGCCATTACTGGTCTACAACAAATCCTCATTGGACCAGAGCTGTGGATAATCAAAACCGATGGAGTGTTACTGTTTGGTGCGGCATCATTAATGGTTATTTAATAGGTCCTTACTGTTTCGATGGGACTGTAAATGGTAACAAGTATCTAGAGTTTCTCAGAGATCATCTTCCAAATTTATTTGAAAACGTTGATTTAGAAACCAGGCAAAGAATGTGGTTCCAACAAGATGGAGCACCTCTACACTATAATGCGGAAGTACGAGCTTTTTTGAATGATCAGTATCCAAACAAATGGATTGGACGTGGTGGACCTGTTGCATGGCCACCACGCTCACCAGATTTGACTTCGCCGGACTTTTATCTGTGGGGTTTTTTGAAAAATATTGTCTACGCAACAGTTCCAACGACTCGGCAAGATATGATTAACCGTATCCAAAGAGCGTGTGATGGTATTCCACGTGAAGTACTACTAAAAACTATAATTAACTTTCAAAAAAGAATAAATTTATGTATCACAGCTAATGGAGGACACTTCGAGCCAAATCTGAATGTATAGTTAAAAAAAAATTGAGGCTGCCAAATTTACAAAGTCCTAAATACTCTGTATCACCAAATAAAGTTAATGCTAAATATCTTTTTACAAATATAAGGCCCCGGGCCCAATTTTTTCTGGCCCATTTTGTTAGAAATTTCCAACCAAAAAACTTTTCCTATGCATGTGCTATACAAAAAATGCGTTATTTCAGAGTTAATTCGAGTTAAAAAGAAATGGGCCTTATAAAAGCTTTACAAGCCCCTGCAGGGCCTCAGGGGGCCCAAAAAAATTTTCGAAAAATACTTATAAATCGTAAAATTTTCTGCTCTTTCTGAATCGGGGGTCAAAAATAGGGGTTCCCATTTAAAAAAACGGACTTTGGGTCCGTAGGGCCCAAAGTAAGGCCCCGGGCCCAATTTTTTTGGCCCATTTTGATAGAAATTTCAAACCAAAAAACTTTTTTAATGCATGTGCTATACAAAAAATGCGTTATTTCAGAGTTGATTCGAGTTAAAAAGAAATGGACCTTATAAAAGCTTTACAAGCCCCTGCAGGGCCTCAGGAGGCCCAAAAAAATTTTCAAAAAATACTTAAAAATCGTAAAATTTTCTGCTCTTTCTGAATCGGGGGTCAAAAATAGGGGTTCCCATTTAAAAAAACGGACTTTGGGTCCATAGGGCCCAAAGTAAGGCCCCGGGCCCAATTTTTTTGGCCCATTTTGTTAGAAATTTCAAACCAAAAAACTTTTCCAATGCATGTGCTCTACAAAAAATGCGTTATTTCAGAGTTGATTCGAGTTAAAAAGAAATGGACCTTATAAAAGCTTTACAAGCCCCTGCAGGGCCTCAGGAGGCCCAAAAAAATTTTCAAAAAATACTTAAAAATCGTAAAATTTTCTGCTCTTTCTGAATCGGGGGTCAAAAATAGGGGTTCCCATTTAAAAAAACGGACTTTGGGTCCCTAGGGCCCAAAATAAGGCCCCGGGCCCAAATCCAAGGTAACCATTTTCTTTCCCCCTCCAAATCATTAAACGTTTACACGAAAAATTTTTTGGTCCGGGGCTTCAGTTTCGAGATTTTGGAGCCTATAGATTAAAATGACCTACCCTGTATATATGCGTAGTACTGTGGATGAATAACAAAGTTGGATTGACCTTGACTTTTGTTGATACCGCTCTCGATAGGTCTCTTGACAATGTGGTGTGCACACTCAATCCTTTCACCTCACACCAATTGACGGCGTATTAAGGTAGTTCACCCTTGTCAGTGGTACTCAAATCAACCTACAAATATTTATAGCATTTTATTGCTATTTACTAATGAAACCAGGATCTCTACATTAAAATAGTATCGAGATTTATGTAATATTTATTCAAATCAACTGTCTATCACAAAAATATATTCGAAATAAAATAGTTAGAAAGGTTTAAGAAGACTTGGCAGCGTAGGGGTCGTACCTAGCGGGGGCACTTGCGGGTGCATGAAATTGAAAATAAGAAAAAAAGTCTTTTTTTTATTTATTTTTATTAGTAAGTGATTATTTATCATTTTCAAACATATTAAAACAAAATTTAAGATAAAAAATTTTTAAAAACGTTGAAAAATTGCATGTTTTGAAGGTTATGTACCGCAATTTTCTATTTTTCTTGTAAATTAGTCCGATAATCTTAAATTTTTATAATTTTAAAATAATCTTCAAATTTTTATCTCCAAAATGACACCTGACTCGTAGTAAACTTGTGGATTTTGATGATTTGCCAAATTTTTAAATGTTTTTTTTCCATAAGAGCTCATGTTAAAAAAAAATTCTAAACTGATTTTTTTCTCGAAAACGAGTCCGACAACCATTGTTGTGTTAAATAGGAAAGTTGTTTGTCTTACTTCAAGGAATCTACAGGAACTTTTTGGGGGGTGGGCGACAAAACGTCAAGGGACAAAATGTCAACGACAAAACGACATACGACAAATCGTCAAATTGATATAACGTCAAATGACAAAACGTCAAATTAACAAAATCTCAAATGACAAAACGTCAAAAAAAATTAAAATGAAGTAAATTTAATATTATTTGTGTTTATTTGTATTTATGTTCTTGTTTATCTTAGTGAGTGTGTGTTTGTAGCAGCGTCTTATTTCGAATTAGTAAATCAAAACAGTTAGAGCAGAGCTTAACTGAAAATAAAATTTCTGATATTATCGCTAAAAAAGTTTTTCCTACTTTAATTAAGAAATATGTAGAGTTGAACCGAAGAATAAATGAAATTATTAGAGATTATAGTGATGAAATTGATAAATTGGAGTATTTAGAAAGTTTGGCTTTAAATCTCCGTTTTTGAACTAAGTAAATTTTGTTTTGTAAACAAATGTGTAAGCGTATTTGTGAAATTTGAATGTTATTGTGTATGATCTAATTTTCATGATGTTCCGATTGTAGAGTTATGTATTTATGTTTTGAATGAAAATTAAAATGTTTGGTGATAAATTTTTTGTCACTTTATTTTCAAATGATTCCTCATTAAAAAAAAAATTTATTTGTAAATTTCAATAATAATTTTCAAATATTTTTATATTGTTAATCTTTATATTTATAAATCGATAATAATTTTCAAAACTTTTTATATTGTTAATCTTCATATTTATAAATTGATAATAATTTTTAAAACTTTTTATATTTCTAAATTTATAATCATTTTCAAAAATTTATATATTTTCAAATATAATTTTCAAGTATCGTTTATCATTTATTTTGACATTTTGTCGTTTAACATTTTGTCGTTGACGTTTCATCGCCGACGTTATGTCGTTTTGACGTTCTGTCTCAGACCCCTTTTTGGGTTCTTACTTTTGGATTTTGAAAAAACTGCCAAGCCTCCTTAAGTATGGAAATTCAACTATTTTTGGCTTATTTTTCGGAGTAATTTCTATTTTTCTCGAAAGTTAGCACCGCTTGCCCTATTTTTTAAATTTGCAATTTGTTTCTCATAATTCAAAGTATAACATTGTTTTTTTTTTTACCTTTAAAAGTATTATTCACTTTACATTTTTCAAAAATCTTGAATTTGTTCCGCATTTTCCCTGTGTTCGTGAAAAAGTGTCTTGTTTGAACATCAATATCTCGAAAATTAGCACCGCATTCTATTTTTTTTGTGCACAATTTGATTTAATAAGTCATAAAGAATGTAAGTCTACCAAATTTATAAAAATTTGAGACTTTTGGTATTATGGGTGAACTACCTTAATGGCGATGTAATTTTTATAATTCTAGGGATTGCATAAGAATATATTGAATAAATACATAAACTTTATACTTTTTTAAGTTAATTTATATTTTTTTCAATTTTTAAATACACTAGCGTCTCTCAGCGTGCACGCGCGCACATTATTTAATTATTTTTTTTATTTTTGAAAAATTTTGACTCATAAGAGAATATGAAAAATTTTATCAAAGCCTTTTCTAGATTAATATAAGTACTATTTTACTTAATGAGGTTTTTATGAGACTTTTTTAGGTCAATATTTTTAAAATTTCGAGAAAGCGAAGTTTTTGTTATAAGAAAAAAAATTCAGATTGGGGACTGATGGAAAGAAATATAAGTTGAAAAACTTACAATTTCAACACATATCCTCATGAAAATTTGATTATTTTTCTTTCGTTAAAAATCTAAATATTTTGGTGTAAAGGAAATAATAGTTGGGGGCCATTCATAAATTACGTAACGCTAATTTGGGAAATATAGGCTCCATAACGGTAACATGAAAATATTTTATAAAAAATATTTATTTTAACTAAACAGATTCAACTTTAAATAAACTAATAAGAAACAATTATGTAATAGAATGATTGTGAATACTTTAGTTAATATTTTAATTTAAATTGTAAGTTACAATTCAAGTTTTTTAGTTATTTCAATATTCTTCAAATACATATGTCGTGTATCAACCTTTAACATAAATAATAATACTAATAATAATCATAACCAATACCCATCACCCTCCTAAGTTGCGCTAACGACTTTTCGAATATTCTTAATTACTCCCGCCGAAAGAGTGAGGAAGCGGGCCCGTCGCGAGCCGAGCTAAAAGCTCGAGCTAATTGGATGCAGCTCCGATCCTTAAGTCCTAGGTGGGGATAATCGGCGACCTCCAAGCTCGCGCGAACCTCAAACGCTCTCTCCCGTTCCCAACACCAAGCGATCCGGAGGCTACGCGCAAGCTGAAAGTCGTAGAGGCACACCTGGACGAAAGGAGCCGGAGTTCCACGGGCTTCGATAGGCCACTGTGTTCGACAGCCCTGACACGTGGGTCAACCTTAGGGGTCACCGGCCTAGAAACCCGGACCCCTCTCCGTTTAGCCTAGGTTCACACCTAGTAACAAGTAAGACTTTTATTGATAATTTATAATTTCGTCGAAGGACGATAAACTTAAATCGTATAAATTTCTTTTAATAATTATTAATAATAAAATTATCATTAACTTCAAAAATTACTTTTATTTTACCTCAAATTAATAAATCCTACCAAAGACAAGCAAAAAGGGTGACGAGCAGATTACTGCGTGATCTGCTCATAGCGGGTAAGTTCCCACTTAACTTAAATTAAATTTAAATTAAATTGAATAATTATTGTCACGTTCGCACGCGACATAAATGGCATCCCTTGTGGGGAACCATACCTGCCTTTTCGCTTAAGCTCTTTGGTTGGATCTTTTTTTCTTTTTCTTTTTTTTGGGAATGTAAATTTATTAAAATTAAAAATAAATTACTTAATTTAAAATCTGGTTTAATTAGTTCGCGAAAATCAGAGCTGAAATTTTATTTCATCATATTTTTCGTGTTCGAGAATTTCAAGGAGAAAGTTTAGCGACTTATTGCTGATGCGCACATTCTTTGTTTCTTTCATTCTTTCATTCGCCGTTCATTTCTTTCAATTCGCTTTTACGAAGACTCCGAATAAAATTTGTTTCATTTGTTTGACGTGTAAATTTAATTGTTCGATTCGAAAACTTTTGTTCGAAAATTTGCTACCCACTTTGTTTAGCTCATCGCCCCGAACAGTAAACTTTTCTTTCAACCTCCTCTCGGACTCTTGTCGTTCATTGACAAAACTTTATTAGGCCCTATTCGAAGATGGCAGGTGCAAATTTGACACTAGTTGAAATAGAAGCCCTCCCGGACGAAACCCTGAAAACTCGGGCTCGACTCGAGCACGGCCGCCGCATAGCTGAAAATATGTCGGTCATGGCCGTGACCATGAACGAGTCTCGTGCCGCGTTCGCGAACTTGCAAGCTTCCGCCCTGATGCAAAGCGCCCTCGCATCCATCCCTTTTTATTCAGGTAATTCTCCCCTGCGAGTTTGGCTCCAGGGTGTTGAGAATTATGATAATCGGTTAGCAGACCCAGAACTTAAAGGAGTGTTTTTGCAGGGAGTGATTTCACGCCTGACCGGCAAGGCGAAATCAAGCATTGAAGGCAAGACCTTTAATACCCTAGCGGACCTCCGCACACACCTCACAGATAGATTTAGCCAAAAGCGTTCTCTTTCGTACTACCTTAATTTAATATCGGAGTCGTATATGAAGCAAGGCGAATCCGTGCTAAACTTCTTTGATCGTCTTTCATCCATAGTTCGCGCCACCACAAAGTTGAAGAACGAAGGTGCGGCCAATGATCAAATTAAGGAACACAACAAGACCCTGTTCGAAGATTTGGCTAAAGAATACTTCATACGCGGTCTGCCCTCGGCTATTCGTAACCAAATGGCTACACACACCCCGGCAACGTTCAACGATGCCCTGTTAGCGTGGAGGAGTGGGTAAACATTGGGACGACTAACCGTGCGGACATCGAGTACTCGCCCTCACCACGACCACCCCGGTCGTGATCCCCGAGTCCGTACCAACGCCCTCAGACTCCAGATCGAGAAGCTTCTTCGAGAAATAACGTGCGTTTCTCAGATTTTGACGACCCCTGGAATTACCATCGCACCATCCCTTATTCTTATCACAGAGATGATACCCGAATGCACAAAACTGTTATGTACACATCGGATGCTAAGCTAGACGCCCACCCGTCTCTTCGCTATGACCAGCCGACTAGCATACTTGAATCCCCCGAAAGGACTAGCAGACCCGGTCGCCCAGGTTCGCCGAACGATCGACCCAGACCCGAAAGCCCTGAGAACCGATATCAAAATTATGATAGACCGAGAGAACCTTCACCCTACCAAAGTCAAAACCCTTATTTCGCTCCGCCCTCGATGCATTACTACCCACCGCCACTACCTTATTACTATCCCCCAATGTCTATGCCACCGTATCAAATGCCCTACGCGAACCCTTATGCTTATGGGTACCCGCACGACTCGCGCGGTCCAAACCCATCACCTAGACATGCATCCACTGGTCCATCAATATCTGCGAACAACCCGAATATCCCTCGCCCGGTTACACCTACAAAACCTGCGACTGTAGATTCTCTTGACAATTTAAACTGGGGAGCAGCTCGCCAGAACGGCGCCCAGGCGAGCTACCAACACCCGGAGCGCTGGTCAGTGAAAACATACAAGTCCGGGAAGTACGACAAATCGTCGGAACAAGGAGCGCACCATCAGTCAAATTAAACCACCCCTGGTTCAATAAGGGCAATATCACCTGCTCTGCAGCGCTTTCTAACGAGGTAAATTTGATCAAAACCTCAGTCCTTAAAGACTCCGCATACTATCTTGAAAATCCCCCTCTCACGATACAGAGTGAAGACGGAGATAAAACAGAGTCCACTGGCCAAGTACCCTTAAAATTTTACAAACAAAGACTTTTATTTTACCTTGTTGGCGACGACGCCCCTTTTTCTCAAGACGCCGTCATTAGCAGAAGATCTTTAAAAAAACTCCTAAAAGCAAGTTTATTAAAAACAAAATTAGCTGAAAAGATGCGGAAAGACTTCCCAGATTCCCTTTTTGAAAATTTCTCTTCCGAATCAGACTCCTGTTCTGATTCTGGATCAGAATCCGAAAACTCTACCCAAGAATCTTGTGACACCTCTGAGACCCCCTCCGACTTCAGCCCAAACTCTGAGTATCAATCCCCTCAAATATTAGATCCCAAAAACACAGGAAATTTGTTTAAAAAGGGGAGGAAACGATCTTACGGTACCCCTAAAATGACTATTACAAACGAGATATTTCGAACCGGAAAAGGTAGAGTCCTTATCGACACGGGCGCAGACGTGAGCGTGATAAAAATTCAATCTCTAAACCCTACGTACCCTATTGACAGGTCACGAGTGTTGCAACTCGACGGGATCGGAACCCAGCCCGTCTACACACTCGGTACCGTCCTCTTTTGCAAAAGCGGGAGAACCCATCGAATGCACGTCCTCCCCGAACAATCCTCATTAAAGGATGATGCTATTCTAGGATCCCGCTACTTGCATAATGAGAAAGGCCGCATCGATCTGGCCAATAATACTTTGATCACACAAGATAAAACCCGAACTATCTCTTTTTCAAGTGCATCAGATAGTAGCGACTCGGAGTCCCAGAATTCTGACGACAGGCAGAGTACCTAAAATCATACACCTTCTACTACCTGTGATACTCACCCCACATCTAGTAAAATTCCACCAACAGTTTTTCATTATAGGGCTCGTCGACTGAGAGGTAAAGCCCTTCCTACTAGATACGTCTTGCCAGCTCGCGGTAGAGTCGCGATCGAAGTCCCCATTACGCAGAAATCTCCAAAAGGGGAGGCGTACCTACCCTGAGTTCAGACCCCTACGGGAATTTTTATTGGAGAAGCCGCGGTGACTAACGAAAATGGCTCTTGTTACGTCTTAGCCGTGAACACTAAAGAAGAACCCCAAGAAGTTGAAATCCCAGTTCAGGATCTGTACCCTTTCGAATTTGATGACTCTGAAGACTTCTTCGAATCTGAAGGTGAAGGAACCCCTTGTCTTCCTGAAGAAAGAGTCCCCAAAATCATTGAACTTCTAAAAAGAGAACACCACGATTCCGAATCTTTGGCTCAACTTCAACGAGTAGAAGAGAAGTTCCCCTACCTCTTCATGCTACCTGGCGATGATCCACCTCGCACACACCTAGTGCAGCATAGTATCCCTTTAAAAAACGACACACCCATTTATACCCATCAATACCGCTATCCTCTTATGCTACAAGAGGAAGTTAAGAAACAAATTAACGAGATGTTGGAGAAAGGAGTCATCCAACCATCTTCAAGCCCTTGGAATTCTCCCCTCCGGATAGTCCCTAAACGCCCTGGCCCGGACGGCCGAAATCAACATCGCCTCGTAATTGATTACCGTAGAATTAACTCTTTAACGGTCCCAGATTCTTACCCACTCCCCAACATTCAGGAGATCTTGGAATCTCTGGGAAAATCAAAATACTTTTCAGTCTTCGATTTGGTAAACGGGTTTCATCAAATCCCCATGAACCCTGACGACAGAGCTAAAACTGCTTTTTCTACCCCTTACGGCCACTACGAATTCACAGCAATGCCCTTTGGGTTGTGCTGCGCTCCACCTACGTTCCAACGACTCATGGATACAATTATGACAGGGCTTCAAGGAGTCGAACTATTCGTCTACTTGGACGACCTTATTATCTTTGCCGATTCCCTGGAGACTCACGAACGCAAGGTTAATGAAGCTTTTCAAAGGCTGTTCAACGCCGGACTGAAGCTAAAAATAGAAAAATGCGAGTTTCTTACCCCTGAAGTCAAATACCTTGGTCACCACATCGACCAATTTGGAGTCAGACCAGACCCCGGAAAAATTGAGGACGTCAAAAACGCCGCTCCTTTAAAGAGCGCACATGACGTCAGATCTTTCCTTGGGCTCTGTAGCTATTACCGGCGATTCATCCATCAATTCGCTGATATTGCTAAGCTCCTTAACGACCTCCTTAAAAAGAACGTTAAATTTTATTGGGAGTCTGAACAACAAAACAGTTTTGAACGGCTCAAAGAAGCTCTATGCTCCGCACCCGTTCTAATTTGCCCTGATTACTCCCAACCTTTCATTCTTACAACAGACGCAAGCGCTTACGCCATAGGCGCAGTTTTAAGCCAGGGAGAACCCAACAACGACTGCCCCATTGCGTACATGTCTCGAACTTTAAAAAAACACCAGCAGAATTACTCTGCTACAGAACGAGAGTGCTTGGCCGTAGTCCTTGCCATATTGCACTTCAGACACTACCTTTACGGTCGAGTCTTTTACGTATACGGCGACCCTGAGCCCTTAGAGTGAATTGACTCCATTAAAGACCCTATGTCTAGACTAAATCGCTGGCAAGCCAGACTTCGTGGTTACAGGTATATTTTTCGATACAAACCTGGTAAACAGAATACCAATGCGGACTGGCTGTCCCGAAATCCAATCGATAAAGAACATCCACCCGAAAAGGCTTCCACAGTCACCCCCAGAACCAATCCACAGAGCAAAATAAAATCCAAAACGATGCTGCCGATTCGGCACCCTAAACCCACCAAAACCTCTTCAGCTCGCGAAGCCCAGAACAAAAGCATGAGCGAAAAATCACCCACTAAGGCTGGTCCTCCAAGGAGAGGCAGACTAAAGGGGTCTAAAAACAAGTCACAGATACCTTTGAACGCTTCTGGTCAAGGCACCCTTCAAGGTGAAACCATAGCCTCCCGTCTAAAACTCAGACGCAACCAACGACTCACAGAGACCAGGGAAAAGGCACGCTACACAGAGCCTGAAACAGAGAGCACGACTTCGGAAGCAGAAGAATCCGAAAGTACCGAGTCAGACGTCTCCGACGTGCCCGTTCCCTTACGTCATATATCTCTGCTCCCCAGTCTAGTAGACCCTTCACCCACGCCGACAACATCTTCTGCCACCGAATTCGAAAATAACACCCCTGAGCAAGCCGCGCCAACCCTTGACGTGGACGAACTCGATGAGACAATGATACCGTCCGACGAATTCGAAGAGGTCGTCTCCCAATTCGATAAATCGCCCCAGAGAAAGGCTTTCTTCGACACTCCTTCAAAAAGAGTAAAACCCTCGGTAGATCGGACGAAGAAGACCTCAGTCCACCAGAAACGCAAAGTCGGAAGCCGAAAACTCCATCACCCTTGAAACCCACAAACTTTACCTCGGAACAAAGGAACGAATTCATCGAAGGGTTCAATTCCTTTTGGTGGGATTCAGGAAAATGGGAAGAACTTCTAGAAACCACCGAACTAGGACCCAATTATTTTGAAGCAGACCACTCCGTCGCTCACAGTGACCCTGGTTATTTAGAAAATGATCTAATCGACCCCCATGATCAGCCTACTCTTAACAAAACCCAATCTCTGCTTGATTTGTCAAAATGGCAGCTGGCCGACGAGTCTGAATTAAGAACACTCTTGCTCTCGTCCACCATGATAACACCAAGAACACCACCTATGAATCCAGATCTGCTTTCTCAATCTAACGCTTTGCCTTTAGACGACACAAAGATCATGTCGAGCGAGGAATCCGATTCATCTGCGAGTTCCACGTCTACTATCCTATCTAAACACGATACCAGGGAACCGCGTAAATCTATCATCACCATCAAAAACGTAATTCCTACGCCGGTAACCGTCCCCCAGAGAACTCACGCGTCTGCCGATCAACTGGAAATCACCAAAACGAGAACAACACTTGATAACCCTGAAAACTCGATTCACTCGCACCACGACTCAAATAGTTCTGTTGATAATTTGAACTCGTTTAATTTAAAACCCCATAGCAATCTTTTCGTAAAACCCGACAGCATTCCACCGATAATACTACCTGACTCCAGTATTCCTGGCATTCACCCTGATCCCAGGAAAACCATGGTGATCAGACCTGTCAGAGAGTCCCTGACCGGTCACAAAGATAATATAATTCATTTCATACCTGCAAATTTAAATCTGAACACACCCAACAATCAATTGCTAAACAAGTTGAAATTAATCTCAAAAATCGACCTCAGTGACGCGAACCCGACGGTGGGTGACGTGCTCGTCTCCACAAACAGGGGGAGAACCATCTTTTCGTTAGTCGTAACCGAAACGGAGAAAACACCAATTAGACAAAGCCCTTTGAGAGAATGTTTTTATAACCTTTATCATCTGCTACTTGAAAGAGAAATAACTTCAGCCAGGATAGCACGAAAAGGCGAGCTTACAGACGTTTTGCCCCGCGGTACCCTTTATCGGAAAATTTGAGACCATTTGAAAAATGTTCCCATAACCCTTACAATCCGTCTAGGATCCTGCGTGATACCGCCGCCCGAGTTGCGTGATACTATCTTAAAAGAGCGTCACGACAGCTTGTTCGGAGGACATCGCGGAGTTGAAAAGACTTATCGTAGAGTTAGGGAAAATTTTACTTGGCCCGGTTTACGCAAAGACGTAGTCGACTACATACATCGCTGTCGAATATGCCAAGAGTTTAAACTCATCGGTTATCGCACCAAAGAACCTATGGTAATCAGCGATTCTCCTGCAGAACCCTTTTTCAAGATTGCAATCGATGCCGTTGGACCTATGCCCAGAACAGTTAAGGGTAACGCCTACATCCTGACCATGCAATGTTTATTTTCAAAATTCTGTATCGCAGTCCCTATACCAGATTTAAAAGCCCTCACCGTAGCACAGACCTTAGCGATTCACCTCATAGCCACCCACGGAGTCCCAAAAATTATTCTAACCGATCAAGCAAAAAGCTTCAGAAACAGACTGCTCAAACACCTCGAAAGCATGTTTGACTGCAAGTTAAAAACCATGACATCCTGGCACCAGCAGTCCAATGCCTCGTTAGAACGAAGTCACTCTGTATTGAAAGACTATCTTCGAACTAACGCCCCCAAGTTTCAAGATTGGGATGAACTCGTCCCTTTCGCCATGATGGAATATAATTCATCCGTCCATTCTTCTACGGGATTCTCTCCTTACGAGATCGCGATGGGTCGCAACCCCCGCACCCCTTCTGCATGCTTGGATGACTTCGAAAATGACACTTATAACGGCTATATTTACGACCTAGCTTCAAGAATAGCCGAAATTAGGGAAATCACTCTGAAAAACTATGAATCTTCAAAAATCCACAATAAAATGTATTATGACAAGTCCGCTAAGCCCCTTAAAATACAACCTGGAGAAAAGGTTTACGTAAATAAATTACCACGGAAGAACAAGCTTGACAAGTTTTACAACGGAGTCTTCGACGTTCTTGAAGTTCGAGATAATAACACAGCTTTATTGCGCAGTCAAAACGGCAAAACCATTTTAGTACACAAAGACCGTTTAAAAAAATTTTATTAAAACACATCATCTTGACCTATCCTCGACGTTACTATTTCTACCTATCTATAGCTTTCCTATCATCAACAATTACAGTAACAAGCCGTGCTGAACCTGTTCGAACGCCCGATCCGAGAAAATACTTTAGTTTGTCTTGTTGTTTTTGAGCTCGACCTTAGTTGACGTTGAGTGCAAAGACGAAAATCCATTATTTGAATTGAAAGATATCCACAACAACCCCTGGATTTATTTTGAGCACGTGGGAAAGGTGAAATTAATTAGAACAAAAGTGCATTTTGATATTTTCATGAATTGCCGCCAATAGAGAGAGATTTCGACGTGGAGTACAGAGATTTCAAAATTTTTATTGATAAAATAGTAGAAACCTTCCCCAAAGAAGTCGTCCCAAACTCCGTTAGAGAATTAAACTTGAGACGGAAACTAGGCGATATTAAAGACCTAAATCAATCCATACGTACTTACTTTATCTTACCAAAACCGAATCGCGAACCATCGAGCCGACACGTACGCGGAGCACCCATCGAAATAGGTGGTTGGGCCGCTAAATGGGTTTTCGGGATCATGGACGGCAAAGATAGAGAAATCATGACTGCAAATATAGACCAACTGTATTACAATCAGAAAAATCTAACAAAATTAGCCCTCGGCACAACCCATTATATGAAATCCGAACTTGAAAACTTACACAAAGTTGGTGAAAGCAATGCAAAAGAGATGAAACACCTTCTCGCTGTAATTAAGGAAATCTCCAAAAATTATTCGCTCGAAGAATACAACATTAATTACCTGAATATTTCCACCTGGTGGAATAAGTACGAAATCGAAATTGACGAATTGAAACACAGCTATAAAACGCTGTTAGAAGTGCTGCAAACAACAGCCCGCGGTCACCTGCACCCCTTGATTTTATCCCACTCACAAATTACAGATTTGCTTACTAAAATTAACCACTTGAGCAATATTTATAAACTCCCGAATGCGACTGAAATCACTACTGCATCATATCTGTTCGGAATAGCAAAAACAAGTGTCTTCATAACCGATGGAAAACTCCACGTCTCTCTAAAATTACCGCTTTTAAACAATGATAATTTAGATCTTTACAAAATTCACAGCTTTCCGAACCCCATAGATCTGCCCCTTAATAATTCCGGCTATGTGGCAATTCAACCAAGAACGAAAAATATAATTATTTCGGAAAATTTGAAAACTTATGTCCTCGTGAATAATGAGTTTTTACGATCGTGTCTAGACCACGGAGATTCAAAATTGTGTGATAAATCTCTGCCCATAAGAGACGCAGGTCCAGACGCCCCCTGCGAGTATTCAATGTTCAAAAAGGCAACACCAACCTCAATCAAAACATGCCAGACAATTATAATTCCAAAAACCGACATTATTCTTACCCCATTACTTGCTTCCAACATATGGTTATACACCACCATAAAACCGACCACCCTCGCTATAACCTGCCACGGTCAACCCCGTAAGAAACTCGATATAAACGACACAGGCTCCCTTTATCTATCCGGGAGTTGTACCGCACACGCCCTCAGTGTCACACTTCATGGCTTGCAAAAGATTTCTTTCCAATCTGAATATAAGTGTGAACCCAACTTAACCGCAGAACTGAAAATCGTCAACCCGACTATCCATGAACTAGCAAAACAATACCCTTTAGAAGCAAAGCAAGAATTTACAGAATCACTCCAAAAATTTGACCCCACCCCGCTCAATGAAATAGAAAACAAACTCAAATTAATACATACAAAACGCATAGAACAGAGTGAATCGCATTCAATCCTAGCATTCGGCCTAGGATCGTCGATAATTATTACATTGATAATAAAATACGTTCTTGATAATTTCAATTTTCTGGAAAAGCTTTGGCCCATTCTCTTCTTCGCCTGCAAAAAAGAAAAACGTAATCAAAATCAAATAGAATCCTTTCAATTATTAAATCATAATATATGTGCAAACTGCCACCAGACCAATACTAATCCTGGTAGTCAAACCCACAGATCCGAGAGTATAGATCCAACGGTGTCAAACGAACTGCCCAAAATCGAAAATCCCACAATGCCAAAATCAAGCCCAAGCAACCAACCGTCTGTACCAACCAAAGGTAACGAATCAGAGACCACGCCGCCCCGTGACGGATACAACGTCAACAAACACTGAAAAAAGAAAAAAAAAAAAAAAAAAAAATTTTTAATATCTCCCTATATTATAATCCGGTTTTTTTTATTATCCTCAAAGTTGAGTCCTCAAAATTGAGTCCTCAAAATTGAAAATTCATAAAAACACGGTCAAAAGACAAGTAAAAACGATACTTATAAATCCTCAAAGTTGAGTCTACGACGAAAAAGTTGAGTCCTCAAAGTTGAGTCCTCCTTTTCTCAAAACGGTTTTTTTTAGATTCTCATGTAATATTTTCTATAGAAGCAGCTTGGTGTATAGAAAGATTTGAATTGTGTAAATGTAGTCATTCAGTACAACGTTTAGCAATTCATACAGAAAATCAACAAAACATAATATAAAAAAAAAAGAAGAAAAAAGTTAAAAAATTGGAAAACAACTTGAGCAACTTGGTTTGAATTAAATAAAATTGATCTGTTAGAAATATTAAAAATGCCAATATACCAAATTACTATAGATTTCTAAATGATAAAACTTTTGTTAGATAGAAAAATAAAAAAAAATTTCAAACTATAGGTAGAATAAACGTTGTTTCTTCTAAAGATTCAGAGAGTTTTCCCTTAAAATTAATATCAGATAAAGTAAAAGGTGCTACTTCTCATGAATACTTGAGAACTCATAATAAAATTATTTATAAACATATAGAGAAGGAGCTATTTAAATGGATCTAATAGTAAATGATGAGAATGTATATGCCATTTTTGAAGAATCTATAAACTATTTAAGTCCGAAAAAATTACAAGAATTTTTCGGATTATTTTTATTGTCAGAAAAAATTCCTGGTAAATTAATTTCGAATGTAAATATAAATTACATTTTATAAAAGATTTCTAAGATAATGCAGAAGGTAGAGGTTTAAATGAAATAAACAAATTTCTATCTAGCGAAGATTCTAATTCAAGTAATAAATGTTTTGGTTTACCAGAACCTTGCTTAGAAAATATTACTTATATTTCTGAAAATTATGACTGCATAAACTGAAAAGAAGAGTATGAAAAAATGTTTGAAAAATTTAATAATGATCAAAAAAATATATTTAATACAATAACAAAAAGAAAAAATGATATGTACTTTATAGATGGAGCAGATGGTACAGGTAAAACATTTTTTCCTTTTGGAGGAAAATTAATAATTTTAGGTGGCGATTTTAGAAAAATCGTTCCTGTAGTCAAAAGAGGGAATGAAAAAATTATTGTAGAAGATACGATTAAATACAGTAAATTGTGGAAAAATTTCAAAATTCTTAAACTCACTGAAAATATGAGATCTAAAGATAAAAATTTTTCTAAATTATTACTAAAAATAGGAGAAGGTAAAATTGAAAATTTTAAAATACCTATTAAATGGAAAATTAAAGATGTTTGCAATTCAATTTTTGGAGATATAAATGAAAATAATAATTTAAACAAAGTTAATTTAGCTCCAAAAAATGAAAATGTTGCAATGTTAAACAGAAAAGTATTAAACATATTAAATGGACCAAATAAAACATATTACAGTATAGACAAAGCCATTCATAAGGGAGTAGATCAAACTGATTCAAATATATGTTTAGATTATCCAATTGAATACTTAAATTCAGTAAATGACGGGCTTTCTACCCATGAACTAAAATTAAAAAAAATGCAGTTGTAATGTTAATTAGAAATCTAAGTAAAAAAGATAGTGTATGCAATGGAACTAGATTGAAAATAATAAATTTATATGAACATAATATTGAAGCTACATGTGAAAAAACAGGAAAAATAGTACAGGTTGGTAAGGTAGATGAGGCTGGTTAGGCGGAGGTTATGGGGGAGGAGCGTGGAAGGGGAGATGAGGTGGGAATGGTTTGTTATTGCACATAAAAATGTTAATAGAGCTTTTTCAAAATTTAAAGTACTTCAACAAAACTTTAAAGTTAGTGACTGAGTTGATGAATAAGGTGAATAAGATTTGTTCGTAGATTGGGTGAGATAAGTTTGGGGGATAAAATACGGTATTTGAAGTAAATCAAATTAGTGAGGTCAGTAATGTAGCTAAAATTGAATTAGGTCAGGTGGTTGAAAATAAAGTAAGTATAGTTAGTAGGGTTCTTAATATGGGTAAGAATAGTAAGTCGGGTTAAATAAGGCGAGTGTGTCCGGAGGGTAGGGTGTAGGTAAGGTGGTTGTGGGCTGGTAGATCAGATATTAAAATTAAAACTTTGGCTCTAATTAGAATTTTCATATAAAATCATATATCATTAAAAAGGTCTTGAGCTCAGCTTTCTAATTATGTCATTTTATGTCATTGAAATTTTTATTAAATACTTTTTGTTGTCATGAGAGGGTGCTGAACAAAGCCGTTTATCCTTTTAAATCCAAGCCTACCCCTACAAAATCATAAATCGGCTTCAACGCAATTTCGCGAGCTGTTACTATGCAGAAAGTAAGTTCATCTCATGAAAAATCTGTAAAAAAATTTTGTAGATTATTTTCCCGAGCTGAATTTCAACCAATAGGAACGCCGCATTTGACATTTGGCGGAGGGGTGTGGGTAAAATTATTTCGATAATTTGTCGGTTATTTCCAATTCGAACGTTTTGAGTCGCAGAGCAACTTGAATTGTTAGACTTACTCGAATCAGCTTTTGGTTTAGAGCCGAGTCTCTGCGGTGTATACCTATATATGAGTATTCATAGGTATATTCATAGTAAACAAAAAGTACTATGAGTAATATAACTATAACGGCAAAAATGTAAAAAACAACTTTTCTATGGGTTGAAATTCAGCTGGGGAAAATAATCCAGCCGAATACCCCTCGTACTTGAAAATTTTAGATAATTTTCCTCTAGTTTTTTTGCACAGCAACCAGGGGGGCAAGTTTGACAGGTTAAACTTTGTCGAACTTGCCCCGCAAAACACAGTCGGAAAATTATCGACAATTTTGAAGCACTAGGGGTATTACGACTGAAAATCGAGGCTTGCTTATACGAGATTGCGAAATTTGAAAATAATCGTGATTTTTTTATTATTTTGCTAATTACTACAGTAGTTTTCAGGGTGGGCAGCTTAAGCTAGAGATCTAAGATGAGTCAGGTCCAGAATGAATAAGGTGAGTAGGGTTTGTTGGTAGAGTGAGTGATAGATGAGTTGGGGATTGAGTGTGGTATTTGAAGTAAGTGAAATAAGTAAGGTCTGTAATGTGGCTAAGATTAAAATATGTTAGGTGGTCAAAGATGAAAAATCAAGTAGGGTTGGTAGGGTTATGAATCTTTTGGTAACATAATTTGGTAAAATTATGATGAGTAAGTAAAGTTCAAACTGAACTCTCGTGTCTAATTTTTATTGATTTTGAGCACTTAAGTCTTTTTATGATTTTACTCGTTATTTTACCAAACATATAGCTTACGTATTGTTTCGATTAATTTTTATAGTCATCAATTTTTATTAGGGGGTTGGCGAGCGGAGCGAGCAGGGGGGTACCCCCCCTAGTATATATATATATATATATATATACATACACACTTTTGATCGAATAAATACAAGCAAAACACTATACATAATTATCCTTCTTTCCTGCCTTTTCTGAATATTTTTTTTTCTGGTTCATCCAGCAAGTTCACGCAGCCGCCAACCGTTCTGTAGTTCTGCACTGCTGCACGATGGCCCCTGCAAAATGCGCACCCGCCACACACCATCCTAACTGCGTACTGCACAACTTGAACTGCAAATAATTCAAAGATCAGTGAAACTGAACGTCAATTATTTATTACATACCTTGAACTTTAACGAAATTATTGTCTTCCAATCACGTCAGCAAAATCAAAAAACTACTTCAAAACCATCACCGAACAATTAATTCGTCTTAACAACAAATTACTTTTCACATTTTATTATTTATAATCACCTCACGTTAATTTAATCCGATTTCACGTATTTGTTTATTCGAAACTCTGATTACACGAAAATAACTTTAACAAACAATTCTAATTATTTTAACTATTGACTATTTGCTTACTTTTACTTTACCTTATATTACACGTTTAAAAAAAAAAAAAAAAAAAAAAAAAATTTAAATGAAATTTAAATTTGGGAATAATTTTAATATACGTTTGTTAATCCCTCGTCTAAGTTTGAATTCCAATAACTGTCCTTGTAAACTAACCACGGGCCAAGCCAAAGCCTACTGCACTACTAAAGCAACGTCAACTGAAGTATAGCTTAATTACGATATGATAACTAAGCACTGCGTTGCCAGCCGCGACGCACACACCATGAAAGCAGCAGCCACACACACGTACGAGATAGCTGCCCGATCAGGCCTCTCGGAAGTGGCAGAATTCCAAATGGCGGGAATGGAACAAAAATTTGAAATTTCGGGGCAGTAGTGGCACAGAAAAATTAAATTAAAAAACCCACAAGCCTACAACCCCATAACGCTGGGCATAAATATTAATAAAATAATTTATAAATAAACAAACAAGCTTATAAAACCACATAACCTTAGGCATGAAAAAATTAAAAAATAAATTTATAAATAAACAAATAAACCAACAAGCCTACAACCCCATAACGCTGGGCGAAGTAATTAATAAATAAATTAATAAACCAACAAGCCTACAAGCCCATAACGCTGGGCGAAAAAATTAATAAATAAATTTATTAATAAACAAATAAACCAACAAGCCAACAACCCCATAAAGCTGGGCGAATAAATTAATAAATAAATTTATAAATAAACAATTAAACCAAGAAGCCTACATTCCCATAACGCTGCCCAAAAATAAATAAATTTATAAATAAACAAATAAACCAACAAGCCTACAACCCTATAACGCTGGGCATTGATACTAATCAACTAGTTTTTAACTAAAATAGTTTTTCACTATCCTCCGAGCTCTAGAACCCCAAAAGTCTGGGCGTAGAGTTCAATAAAGAAACTGATGTGCTACCACTCGAAACCCTAGGCATCGAGTTCAATAAACTAACTGATCAGCTATCTCCCGAAACCCTGGGTGCCCGAGCTCTACAAAAAAACTGGTCGGCTATCCCCTCAGCTTTCAAACCCCCTGGGTGCCTGAGTTCAAGAAAAAACTAAACCCTCAAAACCCTGGGCACCCGAGTTCAACAAAGAAGCTGATTCGCTACCCCTCAAGCTCTAAACTTCCAAAACCCTGGATGCCCGAGTTTAACGAATAACTGGTCCTCTACCCCCCAAGCTCTCAACTTCCAAATACCCTGGGCACCCGAGCTTAACAAAAAAACTGGTCGGCTATCCCTTAAGCCTCGAGCCCCCAAAACCCTGGGTGCCTGAGTTCCACAATAAAACTTGTCGGCTATCCCCGAAGTTCTAAACTGCCAAGACCCTGGGCGTCCGAGTTCAACATAAAAACTGGTCGGCTATTCCCCAAGCCTTGGGCCCCCATTCTATGTTGAACTCGGACGCCCAGGGTCTTGGGGGTTTCGAGCTTTCGGGATAGCCGATAAGTTTTTTTGTAGAACTCGGGCACCTAGGGTTTTGGGGGATAGCTGATCAGTTCATCTATTGCACTCGACGCCCAGGTTTTTTGGGGGTAGCTTATCAGTTTCTTCATTGAACTCTACGCCTAGACTTTTGGGGGTATAGCGCTTGGAGGATTGTTAAAAACTATTTTAGTTAAAAACTAGTTTATTAGTATTCACGCCCAGCGTAATGGGATTGTGGACTTGTTGGTTTATTTGTTTATTTATGAATTGATTTATTAATTTTTTTGCCAAGCGTTATGGGGTTGTAGGTTTCTTGGTTTATTTGTTTATTTATAAATTTATTTATTAATTTTTACACGCCTAAGGTTATGTAGTTGTATAGGCTTGTTTGTTTATTTATAAATTATTTTATTAATATTTATGCCCAGCTTTATGGGGTTGTAGGCTTGTTGATTTATTTGTTTATTTATAAATTATTTTATTCATATTTATGCCCAGCGTTATGGGGTTGTAGGCTTGTTGGTTTATTTGTTTATTTATGAATTTATTTAATAATTTTTTCGCCCAGAGTTATGGGGTTGTAGGCTTGTTGGTTTATTCGTTTAATTTAAGAATTTATTTATTCATTTTTTCCCCCAGCGTTATGGGGTTGTAGGCTTGTTGGTTTATTTGTTTATTTATAAATTTATTCATTAATTTTGACACGCCTAAGGTTTTGTGGTTGTATAGGCTTGTTTGTTTATCTATCAATTATTTTATTAATATTTATGCCCAGCGTTATGGGGTTGTAGGCTTGCTGATTTATTTGTTTATTTATAAATTATTTTATTAATTTTTTCGCCCAGCGTTATGGGGTTGTAGGCTTGTTGGTTTATTTGTTTATTTATAAATTTATATTTTAATTTTTTCGCCCAGTGTTATGGGGTTGTAGGCTTGTTGGTTTATTTGTTTATTTATAAATTTAAATATTAATTTTTTCCCCCAGCGTTATGGGGTTGTAGGCTTGTTGGTTGATTTGTTTATTTTTAAATTTATTTATTTGTTTTTACACGCCTAAAGTTATGTGTTTGTATAGGCTTCTTTGTTTATTTATAAATTATTTTATTAATATTTATGCTCAGCGTTATGGGGTTGTAGGCTTGTGGGTTTTTTTTAATTTAATTCTTCTGTGCCACTACTGCCCCGAAATTTCAAATTTTTGTTCCATTCCCGCTATTCGGAATTCTGCCACTTTCGAGAGGCCTGCGCCCGATACCGTTACACCTTCGTGCGATAATCACAATATTATCGCTACACGAGATTCTCCAACCGCAACGAAATTAAAAGTGAACAGTGAATATATAAACTTTACAGACTACAGACTTTTATTTTAAATTTATTTTATTACATGACCTAAAATTTTTATGATTATTTAAGAATTATTTTTACTGCGAACGATTTTCACAACATTAAAATACCTATCATTATTATTTAACTTATTCTAATCAAATTTTAAAAATTGACTTTTCAATTAAAAATTATACTTGTCAATAATCATCTTTCTTTTCTTTATGCGTATATTCGAAAATTTCATAACTATGTGTACATTTTTTTTTATCGTTAAATAATTAATAATCAAATAATTGAATAATTAAAATTGATTAATTTTTTTTTTCATTTTTGCAATAATGTACTTACTCTGTTTTTTTTTCTTTCTCTTTACGGCAACCTATTCATTGATAAAAATCTAAAGACTTGGGACCTGTCTACGTGATAATTGTGAACCTTTCTCACTCTTAGCATTTTATAATATCCGATATATATTTTTTTTTTATCAAAGCGCAAACGCAACAACTCCAACCCAAAAAAAAAAAAAAAAAAAAAGAG
Organism: Encarsia formosa; assembly: GCA_038277355.1. NCBI lineage: Eukaryota > Metazoa > Arthropoda > Insecta > Hymenoptera > Aphelinidae > Encarsia > Encarsia formosa. Next base: position 98,137,020 of record CM076184.1, on the reverse strand, counting down.
GAACTTTGATTTTCTGTTACCTGACAGGCGCAAGACATATGAAACTCAAATTACGAACGACCACCTTTGTCTCGATTAAATTTTTTTCATTTGTTCATTCTTCAAAATGAAAACTGTCATTACCAGAATTCACCGCTGATAATTATTATATTGTTAACAATAACAACTATGATTTTTCAACAATAATTGATAAATTTAACCGATCAAATCAAGACCAATTATCGACCTTCTTGGTCATAAACTGATTTATTAATCGGTAGCACTACAAACAGTGCTCTGATTGATCATAGTGCAACACGAGCTGAATGCACCGCCGCTATAAACGCATAGGTCATTCAAACGCGTCATGCACACCCTCGAACACTAGCCGCTTCGCTATTGTCTAAAATCACACTTTAAAAATAAGGTCGATACACCTTTCTATCTTCGATAAAGGACTGCACTTCCTTAGTTGCGCAGCCCTGCATTGTTGAGGACAACAATGGACTAAGAGGGGAGGCATGTCGTGTATCAACCTTTAACATTAATAATACTAATAATAATCATAACCAATACCCATCACCCTCCTAAGTTGTGCTAACGACTTTTCGAATATTCTTAATTACTCCCGCCGAAAGAGTGAGGAAGGGGGCCCGTCGAAAGCCGAGCTAAAAGCTCGAGCTAATTGGATGCAGCTCCGATCCTTAAGTCCTAGGTGGGTATAATCGGTGACCTCCCGGCTCGCGCGAACCTCAAACGCTCTCTCCCGTTCCCGACACCAAGCGATCCGGAGGCTACGCGCAAGCTGAAAGTCGTAGAGGCACACCTGGACGAAAGGAGCCGGAGTTCCATGGGCTTCGATAGGCCACTGTGTTAGACAGCCCTGACACGTGGGTCAACCTTAGGGGTCACCGGCCTAGAAACCCGGACCCCTCTCCGTTTAGCCGAGGTTCACACCTAGTAACAAGTAAGACTTTTATTGATGATTTATAATTTCGTCGAAGGACGATAAACTTAATTCGTATAAATTTCTTTTAATAATTATTAATAATAAAATTATCATTAACTTCAAAAATTACTTTTATTTTACCTCAAATTAATAGTTCCTACCAAAGACAAGCAAAAAGGGTGACGAGCAGATTACTGCGTGATCTGCTCATAGCGGGTAAGTTCCCACTTAACTTAAATTAAATTTAAATTAAATTAAATAATTATTGTCACGTTCGCACGCGACACATAGATAAATGTACTCGATTAAAAAACTTCTAAATTTGCTCAAAGAATGAAAGCAAACTCTCAAAAAATTCTTAAATTCATATCGTATAATCAGATATTAAGAAAGATATTAGAAAATATACCGATGTGAGTAATTCTGTAGCGTATTTAGACGATTTGAAAATAAAAAAAAATGGTTTCGAACTCAGAAGCATGTGTAAGGAGAGGAGAGTAAAAAATTAGGGATCCTGTTTCTAAACCTCTCCTAAAAGTCTACATGTATGTCCACATTTGAAAGACTTTGATTGGTAAAAAAAAAAAAAAAATTGCAAAATCAAATTTCAATTTTTCTAGTTTTTACGATAAATATCCCGAACAGAAAGATCTTGGGGAACGAATGTGGCCCTCGTAAGGCCGCGTTGTGGGGGCCTCGCAAGGCGTGTAACGGGGCAGAGAGGGGGCGCGAGCTCGGCCCCTAATCGCAATTATAACAGCTGGCTTGTCAGCTGTATATATATAGGCATCCAGCAGCCTAGCAGCGTACAAGCAGCTGATTAAAAATTTTTTTTTTTAAATTATTTTTAACATAATATATACTGTAGTAATGAGTGAAAAATTTAAACGAACTAAAGAATTTACAAGAAAAAGAGTACAAAATTTTAGAGAAAATAGTAAAACTAAAAGATTTAAAAGTAATGAAGATAATCAATTTTTAAATGGCAAGTATAATTTTGAGGTTATTTCAACTTAATTGTTTACAGAATTTTTATTTAACTTTTTATTGTTTAGAAGAAGTCAACTGTACAAAAATTATTTTCGAAACAAATAATTGTGAATCAACGCAAGAATGGGATATAGAATATTTACCCGCGAGTGATGTGGAACTAGGTAGTGCAAAAAATTTGGAGTTATTTGAAGAGTCAGAATCCAATGAAAAAAATGTATCTCATGCTTTTGAAGAATATTTAGATTGGAGTAGATTTTCGGATGATGGTGATGACGCTTGCAGTGATTTAGATGATAGTGATATAAATTTGGTTCATAGTGAAACAAAAAACAAAGTTGAAACAAACATTTTTATTGATTTAAGGAGGTGGGATGCAGAAAATGAAGTCACAGAAAAGTGCTCAGATGATTTATTGAAAATCCTCAAACCCTACTTTCCAGAACTTCGAGTGAGCTCAAAAACTCTACGTAAACTTGATACCCCTTCTAAATTTAAGATTGTAAAACTAAAAAATGGAGCAGAATTTGTTTATATAGGAATAAGTGAGAATTTGAAGAGAATAGTAAATATTGAGTTGCACAAAAATGGAGACCTGCAGTAACTAGTAAACATAGATGGCTTGCCGTTGTATAAATCATCTTTAATACAATTATGGACAATATTAGGAAAGATTTTTTATCGTCCTGATGTATACAAAGCTTTCACAATTTCAGTATGGTGTGGGAAAGGAAAGCCAAATGACGTCAAAGAATTTTTAGCTGAATTTATAAAAGAGATAAATTATTTGATAAAACATGGTATTATAATTGATAAAAAAAAACTTAGCCTGCAGTGCCATTGTTTTATTTGTGATAAGCCTGCTCGATCATTGATATTAGGAATTAAAGGACACACAGCATTTTACAGTTGTGAGCGGTGTACTACCAAAGGAGAGAGGCATGAAAATACGACTGTTTTCCCTTCAATAAACTCACCTTTAAGGACAGATGCTGCTTTTCGTAGTCAAGAACAGCCAGAGCACCATAAGTACCTTTCTCCTCTTTTAGAAATAAATCCACCAATCGATATGATTATAAAAATGATACTGGATTGGATGCACCTTGTTTGCCTAGGTAATATGAAAAGATTGATTGTTGAAAATTGGACAAAAACTGCTGGAATATTAAGTCGTCAACAAATTTTTCAACTATCTCAAAGGCTTGTTAACTTATCCAAATTTGTGCCATCAGACTTTCAAAGAGGAACAAAATCTCTGGCAGAGATATCTAGTTGGAAGGCCGTAGAGTTCAGATCTTTTTTACTTTATTGTGGGCCTTTTATTTTGCAAGATATTTTACCTGAACCTTACTATAAACATTTTTTACTTCTATTTACAGCTTTTAGAATTTTATGCAGCCCATTATTATACAAAAAATATTGGGAACAAGCTCAATCATATCTGAAAAAGTTTGTGGAAACAAGTCCAAAATTGTATGGAAAGTGTTCACAAGTATTTAATAACCATGACTTAATTCACATAGCTCAGGATGTCAAAAATTTTGATTGCACGTTAGATGAAATTTCAGCATTTCCTTTTGAAAGCGAACTTGGCAAAATAAAAAAAAAAATAAAGAGTGGATACAAGCCTTTACAACAGTATGTTCGCAAATTAGAAGTAGATCTAGAATATAATACCAAAAAAGCAAAACTGCCAGAACTTTTATCTATTTTACAAAGTAAAAATCAGCATGAAAATGTTAAAATAAAAAAAATAGAATATTTGCAATATGAAATTGGCACTAAAATGCCAAATAATTTTGTATTCTTAAAAGATAACTCAATTATTGAAGTAGAAAGTATTACTGGTAAATCTTCCAAAAAAATAGGACCTGAAGATATATCAATTTCTGGAAAAAGGTGGAGAATAAAAAATTTACCTCTCAATTACCCAAAAAACCCATCAAAAATTATGAATATTTTTGAAATAGAAGTAATAAAAAATACAAAATCAGAATCTTTTTCTTTGGATGCTGTCAATTGTAAACTTGTTATTATGCCTATTTTTGAATTACCAGAAGATCAAAAGGTCTTTTTTGTTTCTCCATTGCTACATTAATAATCAATGTATACAAAATAGCATTTGCGAATATTACACAAGGAATAAAGTTTATTTTCAACAAATATCGAGTTCACAAGTATAGACATAATCAAAGCAGCTTTCACATTCCAGGATAAATTTGTAAGTATCACTTTTTTAATATGCATATTAAATAATTAAATTAAAATCATAAAAATGAACATGTTTTTCATTCAATCCAGAAAGCTTGAATTACTGAATATAATCTTGCCAATAAAATGACTTATAAGTTATACTTGAGAAAATGTTCAAATTTAAAACAATGTTTTGAAAATTGCAAAAATTTTTAAATGACAAACATTTTTTTAAACTTAATAATTCAAAAAGTCAAATTAAATTTATTTCCAATTATTTATTGTGCAAATGTATCAGTATTAGTAAAAAAAAGCTTTTAAAAATTTTTGACTTAAAGATACTACAAAAAAATAAAAGTCAGGATTTTTGTATCATGAATGCTTTTTCTAGGAAAAAAAAAAAAAAACAACAATTATTTAATTAAATTTGAAATTTAAATTCTTTCATTTTTAATAAGAAATTAAATTAACGTAGACTACAATACAATTTACAACAAATATGTTGAGCAGCAGCAATAAGCATAAGCCAATAGCACTTAGCCGAAGTCAACTGCAAATTCTGCTGTAAATACACACACACACACACGCGCGCGTGTGCATTTTATACCTTAACGGTACGCATTTTGCATTTGTTTTTAATGTTTACGGGCTCGTGAAACTTTCTCCTGTCATTATTGATAAATTGTAAAAAGATCAGGAGTGAAACTAATAAAAATAAGCGTAAGTTGTATTTTCTTTAGAGATACTAATGAAAAAATTAAAGTTCTTTATTTAATTATTGCATAAAAATAGTTCAAAACAAGTTTTTTATGACAATTTGCAAAAGAGGTTAATGAACATACTAGAAAGTCATTAAAGATTTTTTTTATCTCTACAACTGTAATTAATTTTATAAAATATGATTTGATAATGATTGAATTTAAAAAAATTTATGAGTTAGACATACTATTAAGCAAATATTTACAAAAAATTAAAATTTTTTCAGATGGCCTCAGATTCAAAAAAGTTTCAAATTGTCCAAATCAAGATTGAAAAAACAAATCCTTTCAATAATACATTTATAGTTGTGCCATCTGATTATGTATTTCTTGAAAAAGGCAAACATTCTGTAAGACATGATGAACCGCCATATAAAAACGAAGAGGATGACAAATGTTTCATTGAGGAAATGGTGAAAAACTGTACACTACCTATACCAGACTCTTGGGACACGTATAAATGTTTACCAATTGATTATGCTGGTACTTAATTTTGATATAAATGCTAAAAGTTTTTAATGAAAAAATAAATGTTAAAATACATTAACACATATTTTACTAAATGCATTTTTTTACACTTACAGGCACTTATGAACTTGCATTAGCAAAACTAAATGGAATCCTTAAAGGAAAAGGGTAAAAAACCCCAAAAAGACAACTGAAAGTACAAAATGTGAATAAAAATAAGTTAGTTAAGCTGGAAGCTATAAATATGGATGAGTTGGAATTTGACAATATTCTTACTTTACCTGATTCTGAGGAGGAAAGTTTGTGCGCTGTATTGAGCAAAGAGCCTATCAACACTAATTTTGCTGGAGAAGATAGGGGACTTGATGTTCTCGTTGATAATCAAAGAATAGTGAATTGTACAAGTGAGAATGAAACTGTTACAGAAAACCAGGACGCTGAAAAACTTTATGATATGGAAGTCATTGAAGGTGATGTGATCAATTTATCACCAAAACAAAATGAGATTGTAGTCGACAAAGTAGAAAGTTTATTTTATATTAAAAACAATCAAGAAAATATTCCCCCAAGCTTGCAGAAATTAAAATCTATTGAATTAAATCATAATGATATAACACCTTATAATAGTGCTTTAGCAATTAATTCTGAAAACACAGATAATTATGGAAATACTTCAGTTAATAAATGTGAAAGTTCCAAAAAAATTAGAGGGACTTTTTCTGATATTTCCCAAACACATGATGTCAGTTCTGAAAATAATTTTTATAAAAGTGCTAATATAGAGAATCAAAGAAAACAAAATATTGGACTTTTGACAAAGAGTGATATAGACTCTACTATTAACACAACATTCATAATGTTTCAAAAAGAGATTGAAGAATTTAAGACTGTCGTTAATGGTAAGTTAGCTGTTTTGACTCGACATGTTCATGAGTTAAGCAATATTGTGAAAGAATCAAAGCCTGATAGCTCTCAGAAGGTTTCTATGTTTGATGTTACTTTTAAGCATAATATAATTTTTCCAATCCAAACACTAGATGATTTCATAGCTATGGATAGCAGATTACTTCCAACATCTGAATTTTTTAAGTACCTAAAGAGCCACTTTCAATCTTCAATTTCCATAGAAAAAAATGATTTACTGACAGAACTAAACATAACTTTTCAAGCTATATTTACTCATGAAGTTCTGAAAAATTACACTGTTCAAAAACTTCAAGAAGGAAAAAAGTTATTCAAAAACACAAATTTTTATATATGTTTGAGAGAATCATTGATAAAAACTGTCAACTCACCAAAAAATGGAAAATTAACCGAGTCAGAGTTGAAAAGTATTCTTGGTATAATTATAAGTAATTATGCTAAAGACTGGCATGGAGGTAGAAAATTAAGACACAAGAAAGAAAAAGAAGAAATTGAACCTAGTGACTTGAATTCAGATTTAAATTAAAACAAATATACCATGCATGTATTTTATTGATAGTATTTAAGGTCTTTTTTAATATTATTATAAATATATTTAATTTACGTTTCTAAATATAAAATATATGTATTTAATTTTCTTAAAATATATTAAATGTAATGATTAAATTAATAGCGTTTTTGTTAAAAACAACTTCAGTAGAGCTCTATATTGAATAAATTTATTTATAAAACTTAAAAATTATTAATTATTAATACTAATATATACTGCAAGAAAGGTCATAATTGTTCAATAAAAAATATATAATTATTAAAAAAAGTTTTTCTTTTTATTACACTTTATTTAAAAAATATTTATTTCAGCTTAAATACATGCAGCCAAACATTTACTACTTACAAATGTTTACAATTGTGTCAATTTTAGTATTACTTTAAATTCACTGTATAGACAGAAAAATCAATGAAATAAAGAAAATTTTAATTTGTTTTAAAAATGCGGTTGATTTAATCACAGTTTATGAGTATATACACTGCAGATAAGGTTAACCTAATTTTTATTTTCGTTACTATTGTTTCGCACTTTATTTATTTACGATGAAATAGTTGCATTGCAAATCATTGTAACTTGGATAAGAATTTAACTTGGAATCAAATTAATTAAAATGTTATTCAATGTTATTCAAATAAATCATAGATAGATTTATTTAAATAACATTAAAATCCGAACGATTGCCTTACGGGGCCCTTACTCGCGCCCCGTTACACGCTTACGTGCTGTCAAGCTAAATTTCTAGCGAGGGCCTTGCCAGCATCTTGGGGCATCGAACGTGGCCCACGCTAGCGCCCCGAAAAAATTTCTGTTCGGGATACTAATGGAACTGCAATTGATTAAATTGATATTTAAACGCAAAAAAAGTCTGAAATACGCTTATTTAAACTCTTATTTTTATAAATTCAGAGGTAAAAAATACTCTCTTGCTCGAGGTGCCCTTACTTGATACGGCCCTGCTCAGGTGAGCTTTTTGAAAATGTATCTTATTTCCCAAATTTTTTGCTTCCAGTTAAAAAAAACTTTTGCAAAATAATTTTTTGGTGAATTTTATCGGAAACATCAAATTAAACAATTACAGAGGAAATCATTTTAAAAATACATTTAAACCATGTTAAAAAATTTTAAAAGATTTTTTATACAATTGCCAAAGATTTGATGGTCAAGGTCTGAAACCTCGTAGAGAGATTTTATTTTTAAAATCTCTCAAATAAGAATTATTGTGTAAAGCTCGCTGTAAGGGTTCTGATCGAATTCTCCATACCAACTTGCAACATAGTTTTACTTTATAGTTTTATTATTTTTTCACTATTTTTATAAAATTTCAAGGCTAATGCACTGTACGGCCACCATAAGGAAAAGAGTATGTAACTGCATAAGTGTTCGAAATTGAGATTTTAAATTTATTAAGTATAATTTCATCTTCTTTTTTGAATTTTATTAACTCGAAGTTATGATGAATATTAGAAAATTGATGATTTATAAAAGTTAACCTCATGACCTACGAATCAAAAATTTCGAACTATTTTACCATAGCACATAATTTTACGTAATTTTTCGACAGATATTTTTGATGACTGATATAAAATGTTTGAAATTCTCATCAGTTGATATATATGAGCAAATCCGCCAAACTCTTATTTTCAAAGTCTGGGCCCAGAAAAAAGATTTAAAACAATATTTTTTTTTATATCTAATGGAATAATTATTTAGATTCACACTTTTTGAGATTGCGGAAACAAATATTTGTTATACATATATTTATAAAAGCTGAAAAATTCATGCAAATTTTTAAAAAATTAGGTTTTATCCTGTAAAAGGCAAGAAAACGCAATGTCCGGAACTAAGTTTTGAAAATATTATCTGCTGCAACTTTTTCAGGCGATCTTTTTACATATTTACAACTGATGGAGGTATTAATACTAGGCTCAAGGAATGTTTTACGACCAATAAAAAGATAGTGCCTGTATTTTTCGAGAAATGACATAACTTCAAAAATGTGTACACATGTTTTTGATAAAAATGAATAACCTATTTTTCGAGTTTTTGCTGGTTCAGGCATTATTCAAACGCTATAAATGTAAATTCGTCTGAAACTACATACTTTGCCGAATAATTTAAGACCAATCCGAATAATGTGCTTTCAAAATAAGCTATTGTTTACATCGTTTTATTCTGAAAAGTTCCAGCGTGAATTCTTGTAAAAAATGTTATTTTCAGCTGGCACATCCACAGATTAAAAAAAAGTCTCTAATTTTAAGAATGAACAATAAAACATGACTTTCTTTAACCAAGACCAGCTGCCTGAAGCCAAAAAACTTTATTTAGTTAAAAAAAAAAAGTTTTTCTATTATTCGCACCTTCGAACTCAACCTGTAGTAGACGACACTGACTAATGTCTTTCAGCAGCAGGCAGTCAACGACGTAGTTATGAACTTATATTTATCAATTTTTTTGCTCTTTACTTATAATTTACTTAGTAGATTAGTGTAAAAAGATTAGTAGGTGGATATTATCGCCTATGTATTATTATTGCCAATATTAAAATACATCCTGAAGGCTCACGGTAGTCAGGGGAATTCGATTTCAGTTTCGAGCATCCGGTCGCTCTGCCTGTGCTCTCTGTAGACTTAACCGGACGTGACGTATGTGGTGGGCGTGTCTATTTTTGCTGTCTCACTCTTACTGCTTACCTACAGAGGGTGTATTCGGAAACGGCTCCCAGTTACTGCCAGTAACTTATGTGGCAACACTGTCGCCAAACAAAAATAAAAATATATCAAACATAACCTATAAATATTCGGAGTAGGAGGAGGCAGGACTCAATTAGGAACTTTTAAAGTAGAAAAAGCTGTATATATTATATAAATTGTATATTTTAAAAAAAGTTGTACTATTAAATATTGGAGTATATACCATAATACCATAATAACTTAATTAATTGATAAGAGTTGACATAATATTTTACATAATAACTTAAGTAATAAAAACTAAAAAAATATACTGAAAAACTGTTTTATTTATTTGTAATTTGAATATTACATGTACAAGTGCAATAATTTTTGCAACTACTTCAACACGATCAGACTTAACTGCCCCTGGATTCGGTTAGCTGTCTCAAGCATCCCTTGTTGCGTTGGCCATTTAATAAAAACATGTCTAAGCTTATATAAAGCTTTCACCACATGCCAAGATGCTTTCCGGGTAGTAGAATTGGATATATCAAATTTTAAAACAACTGACCTGTCAATATTATATAAAAATTAAAAGATGAAACCATTAATAATCATAAATTTTCAAGTTTGAGTTTTTTAATAATACTCTTTACATACCTATATGAATCTGGTGTACCAAGCATCCACAAGGCAATATAAAGTTGCTTTTCAGGAGATATGGGTTTTCTTCCTATAGGTAAGCTCCTTCCAAAACTGGACAAAGTAGGAGTAGCAAGTACTCAAAAGTGTTTCGACTCAACCTGAAAGTGAACAAATACAAATAAGAAGTAGTATATTAAACACATTACTAATAAAATTAATAATAATAATATTAATAACATTAATAATAAAATTTGTTTCAGCGTACTAATTGAAACAATTCTATATATTTTAATTAGTTTTATTGAAAGTTATTTAAATTTCTATTAGTATAACTGTTTAATAAGCATTATTTACCTGAAATTTTCTTTAAATTCTTTATCAATCAATAAATTGACAACAGTCTCAATAAAATTCACTACTCTTGGCTTTTTCCTCCTCTCTTCATCTTTGGAATCAAGCAATTTCTCTTCATCACTCATCAGATGATGATTCACTTTCACTGGAGTCTATTATAACTAACATTAACAAAACTGCTACTTCTTCCATTGTTTATAATGGAACTTACTACTTTAAAGGTTCCTGCCTCCTACTCCGATTATTTATAGGTTATGTTTGATATATTTTTATTTTTGTTTGGCGACAGTGTTGCCACATAAGTTACTGGCAGTAACTGGGAGACGTTTCCGAATACACCCAGTGGCAGACGGGGGCATGTAGGCCCGAGCCTGTAGCCATGAGGCGACTGGTGGCGCTGTATCAATTAGCAGCTCCCTACAGCTGACTCGTGAGCTGACTACAGCTGACTGCGGAGCCTCTGAGCAGAGCAGCTTGCAATGTGTTATTATGAGCAATAAATTTTTTATAAATAATTGATTGTCATAGAAAAAACCGTACTGAAGACCCTTTTTTTCATTATATATTAAATAAGTGGTAGAATTTATAATTATTAATTTGTTTAATTTCAATAAAAGAGAATGAAATAAATAATCTCTACAGTCTTTTTATGATCATCATCATCAAAGATTTTTCAATTATTGTGGTGTGCCCTGTGAGTTGATAATAATTGTGCTGTGGTTGTGTTGGGGACCTGATGGCTGGAGGTGCATATTGGCAATATTAAAAATAAAGTTTTTTCTGAATGAGTGTGTGTGTGTGTGTGTGTGTGTGTGTGTGTGTGTGTGTGTGTCAGGTTGAACTTGCAAATTACTTTTTTATAATCCACCCAACTTGCAAATTGCAAAAGGTGCAATTGCAGCACATAATGTCATTGTCATACGCATTATCGCTTAATTTCATAGAATCATCATAGAAATGTATATGCTCCGAGCCAATACACTTGAACTGTTAAAGTTTTGTAATCCTACCCTTTTTCAAAAATAAACTTGATGTCTGAAAGTTTTGTAATCCCACCTTTTTTCTAAAATAAACTTGATGTCTGACAATGAATTTTAATTATGATTGTAACTGTTACATTAACTCAGGGTGTTAATGATAAGTATATTTAAGTCAACATGAATCAATTATTAAAAATTTTTATCTTTTTTGTTGTCTGTATGCAAGCTTAAGTTATGCGGCCAAAGTGATTTTACATTTTAAAATTGGTTAATTAAGAAGTACAAAACAAATAGATAGTTTTGGGTCTAGGTATCCAGTGGACCAGAAATTATGAATTCTATTTGGCATGGATTTTTAAAGTACGGATAAGCATTTGCTTCATTATTTTCAAAGGGGATTTAGTTTGTCCATCAATTATGTATGTGTTACGGTCCATTCGTGTAATTGGTCAATTCGCGTAATGAATACAAAATTTGCTTTATAAGTCGAACAACAGTTTAATTGCGGTATGTATAACTATTGCATTAACAGTGTAATATGTATTTATACCTTAAAAAGGAGATGTGATTGCTATAGTCACGTATTTAATATTTATAAACGAATATTTCATAAAAATTTGTAGGTTAGGTTCAAATAATAATGAATAAAATTCTGATAAAGTATATTTCTTTGACGGTAATGAGCTATTTGACTAGAGCAATCATATCTCTTCTTTAATACTGTTATAATTATCCAAACTAGTGAATATTTGACAGTTTTTTCACAAACAGACCAGCCCGTTTTCTGGTCATTACGCGAATTGACCAATTACACGAAAGGACCGTAACATATGCAAAATGAATTCAAAAGTACTTCATAACAGTAAATTATGTCTATGATTTTTATGTGTTCTGACTAATGATAAAATTTATATAAAAGAAATTTAAACCTAAAGAACTAGATATATCCAAGTCAACATGAATCAATTATTAAAATTTTTTATCTTTTTTGTTTTCTGTAAGCAAGCTTAAGTTATGCGGCCAAAGTGATTTTAAATTTTAAAACTGGTTAATTTTTTGTTACAAGAATTAAAAAGTACAATAGAAATAGATAGTTTTGGGTCTAGGTATCCAGTGGACCAAAAATTATGAATTCTATTTGGCATGGATTTTTAAAGTACGGATGAGCATTTGCTCCATTATTTTTAAAGTGGATTTAGTTTGTCCATCTATTATGTATGCAAAACGAATTCAAAAGTAGTTCATAACAATAAATTATGTCTATGATTTTTATGTGTTCTGGCTAATGATAAAATTATATGAAAGAAATTTTAAACAGAAGAACTAGATATATCTAAGTTAACATGAACCAATCATTGAAAATTTTTTATCTTTTTTTTAATCATTTTAAGGTTACAAATGAGTATTTGCTACATTTCAATGTAAATTTACATTAAAATAAAGTTATGCAATGTACATTTAAAAAATAGGTAAATACTAAATTGAATTTTTTTTTTACATATAAAATTGATTAACCTAGGACTTTTATAGGTTCTGGTTTATGTCGTGGTTTTACATCAGAATAATTGAATATTCTTAGTTATTGTTAAATTAGAATTTTTTAAGATCGTGAAATCATTTATTAAGACATATTTCAACAATATTAATGATTTATTTATTGAGTTTGGTTTTTTGAACTTGTGGACAAAAAGGAAATACATTTAAATATTTACCGAATTTACGCAATAAAATCTTTAAAAAATACTTTTAAAAAAGTAATATTTACGGCGATTGGTTTTTTAAAAAGGAATCTAAATAAAAAATTATACGCTAAGTATGATCTTTAAAAAATACTTTTAAAAAAGTAATATTTACGGCGATTGGTTTTTTTAAAAGGAGTCTAAATAAAAAGTTATACGCTAAATATAATAATCTTTTTTTGAAAATGAATGAATGAAAGAAGTGAAATCAAAAAATTTATTACGGACGAGTTGAGGCCGAATTACTTATTATTTAAAAATAATTTCTCTTCTAAAAGATGATCATACACTGAGAAAAATATTTCATTGAGTTAATAAGATGTACATTGAATCAATGAAATATCGGTTGAAAACATTAATTTCATTAGCTCAATGAAATATTACTTCAAAAATAATAAAATATTTCATTAACGTGAGTAACTTTTCTTTAGTTGTAGCTTCAATGAAATATTTTTTTATTTCAATGTTATTGTTTTATTTTCAATGAAATGATTTTTTTGAAACAATAATTTTTGTTTCATCGTAATTTCTTTAAAAAAATAATGAAATATTGCATAGCGTCAATGAAATATTCTACTGATTCAATTTCCATTCTATTAATTTTATAAATTGTATTTTTTTTTTAAACTCAATGAAATTAATCTTTGACTGTATAATCTAATATAATCGCTTTACTGAAAATATTTAATTTTTTTTCTTAGTGATAAACTTTAATTTGTCAGTTATGCCTCTTCTACACTGGCGGATCATCCGAGGTTCGGATTAACTTTATAATTGTTATATCGCGCTTCCATATTTGTAAATCATACTAATTTTTGTGATTATGGGTAGAGAATATTGATTTTTAATGAAATTTCGAAAAACAGTGCTGTATATTTACTCAGAAGCGAGATATAACAATTCAAAAGTTAAGCCAATCCTCGGATGATCCGCCAGTGTAGAAGAGGCATTACTTGAAGCTAAAAAATATTTCATTGAATTTCAGAAACGTGATATTGCAGCAAAGAAATAAGAGAATTGATTCAGTTAAATTGATACTTTACAATCCTTTAAAAATATTACATTTTTATCAATGACACATTTCATTGACTCAATTATAATTAAAGTAAAGCAATGAAAAATTCGCTATTTTTTAAGATAAAAATGTTAGTAATCAACGAAAAACAAATTCTTTTTTAGAACTTTGTGCAATATTTTACGTAGCAAACTTAACTACTATATTTTTGAAACTAAAAATCATCGATTGAATCGCGTAAAATTATACTCCATCAATGAAATCACTTCGTTGATTTAATCACATTTGACACTGACTGTTATTTAAAATAATATGTTATTATTAATCAATTATTTCATTGACTCAAAGATTTAATTATTATTATTAAAAAAAAAAAATTAAATTTTTTTCAATTCCACCAGCTTGCTCTAGCTAACGTCTTTTTTTTTAAGGCCACGAAATACTTTTAAAAATTATTAAATTGTTTAAATAATTTAAATTATGAAAAAAATAAAAATAATAAATAATCGACCCGGCTATAAGATTTAATAAATAAATAAATAAATAAATAAATAAATAAATAAATAAATAAATAAATAAATAAATAAAATCCATCAAGCACGACCACCCTGTAACTCTCAGAGTGTAAATTGTTAATAATAACATAAAAAATATATTAAAAAATTGTTAGTTCGAGTAAGTTTTGATAATTAAGTCCCGAAGGGGCACAATTTAAATATTAGTTTTTAGTTGTAAATATTGTCTTGACCGTTTGGTCTAGTGGTTAGGGTAGCAGCGTTCTAATTGGCCAGCGTCGGTACGAATCCCAATGATTATTTTTTTTTTCTTTTATTTTTTTTTTCAATGGAAGTTTTTTTTTTTTTTTTTTTAATTTAAAAATAGTGAGAGAGAAATTTTCAACACTTGTAATGTGTGCGCGAGACATTGTAAGACGTTTTTATGAGAAGAAAATTTCATTGTTTCAATAAGATGTGCATTGATTCAATGAAATATTGTTCAATAAAACCAATTTCAGTAGCTCAATGAAATATGACACAAATAATAATGTAATATTTCATTAACGCAAATCAGATGACTAATTTATTTCTACTTTATAATATAGAATATTTCATTGGCCCCATAAAGTTATTTTTGTTTTGATGAAATTATATTTTTATATCAATAATATTTGTTTCACCTAAATATTTTCAAAAAAAAATGAAATATTTCATAGAGATAATCAAGTATTCTATTTATTTAAGTGCGGTTGTACTGAATTATAAAAAAAAAATTTTTTTTTTGGAACTTCAATGAAATATATGTTTAAGTATACATAGTCTGATATCATTGGCCGAATGGTGTTATTATTTTATTTAATGAAATTATTTTTCGGATCAATAATACTTGTTAAACCAAATATTTTCAAAAAATTAATGAAATATTCCATAGACGCAATGAACTATTTCATTTATTCAAGTTTAATATATTGACTTTGGAAAAAAAGTTTCGTTTGAAACTTCAATGAAATATATATTTGAGTGCATAGTTTGATATCATTGGCCGAATGGCATTATTACGATTTTTTAATGAAATTATTTTTCGGATTAATAATACCAGTTTCAGCCAAATATTTTAAAAATAGTAATGAAACTCGGCTTATGATATCAGACTATGCATTCAAACATATATTTCATTGAAGTTTCAAACGAAAATTTTTTTCCAAAGTCAATATATTAAACTTGAATAAATGAAATATTTCATTGCACCTATGGAATATTTCATTACTTTTTTGAAAATATTTGGTTAAAACGAGTATTATTGATCCGAAAAATAATTTTATTTAAAAAAACAAAAACACCAATTAAGTATAAAAATTAAAAAAAAAAAAAAAAAAAAAAAAAAAAATGTAATCTACCAGGAATTGAATCGACGACAGCAAAATAGGAACCTCTGACTTTAGCCACCAGACCACATTATTATTTATAGAAAGTTAACTTAAAACTGATATTTAAGTTGTGACCCCTTCGGGGCTTGATTATAGAAACTTAAATGCATTAGATTTTGCTTAACCATGCATCAACATGGAATGTTAAATTGAATAATGTTATGAAGAGTTGTGATTGGATCAAAAAACTAATATATTTTTTTTTTTTATTATTATTATAGAGCAACTAATTTAATTGATGAAAAGAAATTGTCCTTTGATCCAATGAAATATTTCATAGCGCAAAATTTATTAAATTGTTAAGTTTCGTACAAAAAAAAATTAATAATGGGTTGTTACTCGACCGCCCAGGACTATTGGGTTTTAGAGCTTGGGAGACAACTTATTTATTTATTTATTAAAAAAAAAATCAATCCTGACCATCCAGGATAAAGGGGTTTTAGATCTTGAGGTGATTATTAATTTATTCAACTATTTAGTGAGGAAATCTCGCAGGAAATAAAATATTCTTCTGGTTTAATGAATTTTAATCATAATAAAATAAAATTATATATTAAACCTATTTCAACAATGAAAAATTTCATTGCCTCAATGAAATTTTTAGTTATTTATTATGTAATATATTAATAAATAATAATTAAATATATCGAAGTATAAGCAGTTGTTTTTAGATATACCATTTTATTTGTGCCTATATTGGTTGCACAAACGAACTTCTTCGTCCGAAATCTATTTTAGTTTCTAATTTTAAATGTAGATGGCGTACTTTTATTCAAAACTGTGGGGACGAGCCCTGTGTAGCGCGTACCTGTATATCTATATCGGTGTGAGCGAGTGAGAGAGGAGATCAGAGCGAGCTGCCACGGAGTATACCTACTACTATACTCCGTGCACACTACACCGCGACGCTTGGCTGTGCATCAGCCAGTTAGTCGCTCCCGAGTTAGCTACCGGAGAGCATGTTCACGCAAGAGCGTGAGAAAACTGTGTTAGCCTTTACTAATAAATTCTAATTAATATTATTTAGGCCTTGTCTCATTTCACCCTGGTTCACTTTCCTGCACCATTCCGGGTCCATTCTCCTACATGGTGACCCCGACGTGATTGTCGGAATTTTTGGTGGAAGCAACCTGGATGGCTTGGAGGTGGTGAAGCAAAACTACAACGGCAACAACAGGTCCCCGGCTCGAGTGCAGCACGCAGCTGCTGATCTCGCCGTGACAGGGCCGTTCCTGCGACCTGGACATCACAGCACCCAGCACAGCACTGCAGTCATCATCCTCGAGCATCGCTGCAACATCATCAGCTAGATCATCACCTGGGACTGCTGCCAGCAGCGCAGTTTGAGGTATTTGAGTGATAAAAATTGCAGTGCGGACTTTATGCTTATTGTTGTGCGTGATTGTCATTATTGTTGTGTTGTTGAAAGCGTTCGGGGTGAGACGTGAAAATCCTCGGCGACGATTTTCTTCGTTGGGAAGATCGGGCGAGTCTGGACTTGCATCGCTTCAACCGTCATTTTCCTCATGTTTTTCACGGCGGGAGGCGAAGGTTGTTTACTCGCCGGGCGCACGTGCGACCGCCTGGGGTGCTAGCGCGTAGCCACTGCTGTTGTGCATCGCGGTCAGCATCAGCCGGTGATGCATATAGCTACACACCGATCCGCGCGCTCGGGAACATCGGTACGGTAGAGCTCGACTGCTCCTCGCGCGGTGTTACCACCTCTCGCACGCGCGGTGACTGCAGTGCGCCGGTGCTGCGGAGCTCGGTTGCCCTCTGCGCGCTGTTGCCACAACACCGCCCGTGCAGCGTCTTGTTGGTGTGCTGAGCGTGTACATACGTGTGTTTCGCGAGTTTTTGTACTGCTTGTATCGTTGTATATATATATATATATATATATTTTCCAATATATTTTTGCGTTCGTGTGTTTGTTTGTTCATACGTCTTTTTTTATCGCTCTCTAGTTTCGTGTGGGAATGTCGAGCAACGACGACGTGCCGGTCGGCGTGGGGGTGAAAACCCGCAAGGGAGCTGGCTCACGGGCGACGGGCCAGGAGGACATGGAGCTGCGGGGGCAGTTTACTGAGCTGCAGGCTCAGCTTGAGCGTGCAGAGAGCGAGCGCGCTGCTGCACGCGCGCGCGAGCAGGAGCTGCAGCAGCAGCTTGACCAGCTTCGGGCTGATATGCTGTTGTTGCGCGCACCTCCTGCCGCGGGCGGGGCCGGTTCTGAGACCTCGGGCTCGACGGATGCGGACGGGATGATCGTGAGTTCGGCGCCACTGGGATTGGGCGTCGGCGCGACGGCAACGGGCCCGGTGGCCAACGCAGGCCACGTGCAGTATTGCAGGCTGCCGGTGTTACCGAGATTCTTCCGGGATGACCCGGCGATGTGGTTCGGGCAGGTGGAATCCTCCTTCAGGAACGCGGGCGTTCTCTCCGAGAGTGTGATGGCCGACGCTGTAGTCCCGGCCTTGGATAGTGATGCGGCATCGATGGTGCGCGATCTCGTGCTCAACCCGCACCCTGTGCAGCCATACACCAAGCTCAAGGAGAGTTTGTTGTCGCTTTTCGGGGAGACGGAGGAAAACAGGCTTCGGCGTGTCCTGCGCAAGGACATTGACACCGGGGGCCGTCCTTCCCACATACTCGCCCGGCTTAGAGCCAACGCAGGTAGTGGCACCAGCCCGGCGATCATGCGGTCGATATTTCTCGACTACCTTGACCCCGAGATCCGTGCCCACTTGGTTAACAGAACCGAGGAGGACTTTATGAGTCTCGGGAAAATGGCGGACTTGCTGGTGGACACGATGTCCTTCCGCAGGAGCAATGTCTCTGTTGTGGGAGCACATCCGTGTGGCAACGCTGCCGCAGGGTTTAACTTTGCCCCAGCTGCCCAGCCAGCGGCCTGTGCGGCTGTGACCCTGGAGGGCTTGGCGCGTGAGCTCCGCGAGCTCAGGACGCTCGTTGACGCCAGAGGCAAGGGCCAGCGGAATGGCCGATCGCGATCGCGACGTCGCGGGAACCCGGGCGACGGCCACGAAGGCGCGGGTGGTAATGCCAGCCAGCCCAAGCGCGCCAAATCGGGTACGCGCGATCCGTCCGGTCTCTGCCGGTACCACCTTAAGTGGAAGGAGGATGCGTATCAGTGCCATCAGCCGTGCTCGTGGACGGGTCCGGCACCCAAGGGAAGGCCGGAAAACTAGCTCCTCAGGCAGCTAAGGAGGCTAGCGTGCCTGTGAGCGGAGTTTCCCGTCGCCTCCACCTGACAGATAGGTTTACGAAGGCCCGGTACCTTGTCGACACTGGTGCCGACATATCTCTGATACCGCGGCCAGAGGGCTACCCTTGCAAAGCGCAGCCCTTGACTCTTTTCGCGGCGAACGACACGCGAATCCCTACTTATGGCACCTCACGGCGGGTGCTGGATCTGGGCTTACGCAGGCCCATCGAGTGGGATTTCGTGGTCGCGGACGTGCCCCATCCGATTATCGGAGCTGACTTTTTGTACCACTACAACCTGACGGTTGACCTTAGGAATCATGCGCTTGTCGATAAGACAACTAAGGTCTCCGTCAAGACTGATCTGGTCTGCGTGCCAGACTCCAAGATCAGCTTGGTTGCTCCAGATTGTAAGTACAAGCAGCTGCTGTCCGCGTTCCCCCGGATTACCGGTGCTGAACCCCCTGTTGCCCTGACGGAGCGGGGCGTTTTTCATCACATTTTGACCAAAGGTCCACCAGTGGCGCAGCGAGCTCGACGTCTCCCCAGCGAGAAGCGCAAAGCCGCCTTCGCCGAGATTCGGCGGCTGTGCAATGCGGGTGTGTGCCGCCCGTCCGAGAGTCCATGGGCTAGCCCCATTCACCTCGTCGATAAGAAGAATGGCGAATATCGAGTCGTGGGGGACTATCGCGGTCTTAATTTGGTCACTGTACCAGATCGCTATCCCGTTCCGCGACTGCAGGACTTCACCTCAAATCTGCACGGGAAGACGATCTTCTCAGCGCTCGACCTGCATAAGGCGTTTCACCAAATTCCGGTTGCTCCCGAGGATATTCCGAAGACGGCCGTCATCACGCCCTTCGGGCTTTATGAATACCTCGTTATGGGATTTGGTTTTCGGAACGCTTCGCAGACCTTTCAGCGCTATATAGATCGGGCACTTGGAGATCTTCCATTTGTCTTCCCATTCATCGATGACATTCTTGTTGCTTCTTCCAGCCCGGAAGAGCACGAGGCTCATCTAAAAATAGTGTTCGAGCGTCTCGAGAAATTCCATCTCCGCCTGAACATTGAGAAGTGCAGATTTGGCCTGCCGGAGCTAGTATTCCTCGGACACCGGGTCAACGCCCAGGGCATCCGACCCCCGCTGGAGAAAATCCAGGTGGTGAGAGAGTGGCCCGAGTTGAAGACCGTGGACGACGTCCGCAAGTTTTTGGGCGTCATCAATTTCTACCGGAGCTCCATACCCAAAGCTGCCGAGATGCAAGCTCCCTTAAACGTCTACCTGCGCGGCGCACGGAAGAAAGACAAACGACCGGTGGAGCTTACTCCAGAGGCTAAAGCAGCGTTTATCAGGTGCAAGGAGAGCTTAGCAAATTCAGCTCTGCTCGCTCACCCTGCACCTGACGCTGAAGTTCGGTTATGCACCGACGCCTCTGACTTCTCCATGGGCGCAGCGCTCGAGCAGCTCGTTGATGGATGCTGGCAACCACTCGCCTTTTTCTCGAGAAGGCTCACTGGTGCGCAGACTCGATACAGCGTGTATGACCGCGAACTTACGGCTGTATACGAGTCAATTAAATACTTCAGGTACTACCTGGAGGGCCGGAGATTCACGGTTTTTACGGACCACCGGGGTCTGACGTACGCGTTGTCGAAGAGTCCGGATAGTCAATCGCCGCGGGCGGGACGTCAACTGTCGTACATAGCGCAGTTTGATTGCGCTATTCTCTACCTGCCCGGGGCAGACAACCACGTGGCCGATGCACTGTCTCGCATTGAGGCCTTCCGCCTTCCTACCCAGTCCGAAATGCGTGAGCTTGCGGCCGAGCAAGCGAAGGATGGGGAGCTAGGTAGACTGTTAGCTGAGGGCAATAACCATAGTTTGAAACCTGAGTGTTTGACATGGGGCCCAGAGCATGCTGTAGTCTACTGCGAGACAGCGGGTGGTTCGACTCATCCGTACATACCCACCTCGATGCGCGATCGTGTCGAGGCCTTTCGTCTACCCACGCAGTTTGATTTGCTTGAGCTTGCAGCCAGGCAGGTGGAGGATGAAGAGCTCGTCGGGCTGTTAGCCGAGGGCAACAACCATGGTCTGAAACTTCAACGTTTGACATGGGGGCCAGAGCACACTGAGATCTACTGCGAGCTTTCGGCTGACTCGATTCGTCCTTACATCCCACTATCACTGCGTAGGCGCATATTCGACCTCATGCACTCTGCTGCTCATCCGAGTGCGAGAGCAACCGATCGTCTGATCAGACAGCGATACGTTTGGCCTAAAATGCATCGAGACATTGCACTCTGGTGCAAGGCCTGCATGGACTGCCAAGCGTCCAAGGTATCGCGCCATAACAAATTGCTACCAGCCTCGTTCACCGCCCCTGATGGCCGTTTCGAGCACGTACATATCGACATCGTCGTTATGCCTCCCGTGGAGGGCATGCGTTATTGTCTGACGATGGTCGACCGCTTCACGCGGTGGCCCGAGGCTGTCCCCATGAAGGACATGGAAGCCTCGACCGTAGCCCGCGCGTTCTACGACACTTGGATCGCGCGTTTCGGTGCTCCATCCTACCTCACCTCGGATCAGGGTTCTCAGTTCGAGTCGCAGCTCTTTGACGCTCTGCTTGCCCTTATTGGCACCCAGCGCGTTCGAACCACTGCCTACCACCCCGAGGCGAATGGCATGGTTGAGCGTTGGCACCGGGACGTTAAGGCCACGATAATGTGCCACAACCGCGATTGGACGAAAGTCCTGCCCACCGTCTTGCTGGGCTTGCGAACCCGCGTGCGCCTGGAGACCGACTGCTCGCCAGCGGATCTCCTGTACGCGCGAGCGTTGCGAATTCCCGGGGAGTTTTGCTTACTGGACGACTTCCGCCCCAATCCCCGTATGTTCCTCGAAGACTTTCGGGAACATATGAAGGACGTCCATCCAGTGCCGGTTGAGCAAAAGTACAGGCGCAAAGTGTTCTTTTACAAGGACATGACCACCTGTACGCATGTGCTAAAACTCACCAAAGCCGTGAAAGCTCCACTGGAGAGGCCATACAAGGGGCCTTACAGGGTTCTTGAACGGGTCACCGATCGCGTATATCGCATCGACATCGACGGCAAACCAACTTGCGTGTCGGTGGATCAACTGAAGCCAGCGTTCTTCATACCTGAAAGCGTGGTCGATGCGATCCTCGGGGCCCCTGCAGGCGATCGCCCAGTCAACCAACCCCCTGCCTCGCCCGGACTACGCACCTATGGCCGTGCCAGGAAAGCCGTTTCGTTCGCGAGGGAGCTGGAGTCCGTGCGTTTTATATAACCGCGAGCGGGTTGAGCGCTATTGTAATGCGTAATTGCTGTGTACACTCTTTTGTAAGCCATATGTAAGTTAATCTTAAGTCTTTATTTTATTACGTCTTTCATGTCGACTGGACCTCTCTGAGGCAACTGCGTGAGACTGATTGTTAGTTCCTACGGAGATTCTGAGTCTATATTTTTGTACTCATACATTGTGTTATTTTTCCTACTCTAGGCGGATCCGCTAGGCTTAAGATCTTGTGTAATTTTTATTTTCATTTGTCGACCTTATTTTTTGATATTCATTTTATATGTTCCTAGATGTAAGATTAGTTAAGCTGCAACAAGCATAATTTATGCTATTGAGGGCCTAGAGCCCGTGAGAATGTTGCCTGCGATGGGTGTGACCCTGAGTCTGATATTTATGCCAAAGATGTGCCGAATATTGTACCGTTTGTTGAGCTTGCAAGCTCCCACCTCGTGTGCCCTTGATGCATGGGTTTGAATGTCCGCGCTCTTATGGTCAATGACACCTCGCGACTGCCGTAGCTGTCATTTGGAGGGGGAGCCTGTGGGGACGAGCCCTGTGTAGCGCGTACCTGTATATCTATATCGGTGTGAGCGAGTGAGAGAGGAGATCAGAGCGAGCTGCCACGGAGTATACCTACTACTATACTCCGTGCACACTACACCGCGACGCTTGGCTGTGCATCAGCCAGTTAGTCGCTCCCGAGTTAGCTACCCCAGTTGGCACAACTATTTTATACGAATTGAGAAAAAGTTCATTTTCATGAATTCAATTTGAGTTTATGAAAATGAATTCATTATGAATAACCAAATCATCGTTATGATTTAAAAATGAATTCACATCATGATTCAAAATATATGTAAAAAAAGTTCATGATGAATTTTTTGCTTAATCATTTTATGTCCCCTCAATTGAGTTCATAGTGAATCCAATATTGACTAATTTTTTTATTAAATATATTCTTAATCAACTCATTTTTTATTCAGAAAAATGGCCTCCTCTATTAAAAATTTTACTGACTCGCGATAGTTAACAGAAAAATAATTCATTCTGGACTCATCATGTACAGTATTAATAATTAATAAAAGTAGTAAAAAGGTATTAATAAAAAAAAAATAAAATAAAAAAAACAGAATTTATTATTAAAGTTAGGTACTATTTATAATGGCGTTGGATTGGATCTTAATACTTGGGTGTTGGGTGTTATTATCATGAACGTGATTTTCGATTTGATTTTTACTTTTAGTACACTAATTTGCCTCAAGATGGCGCTACAAGTATTTTCTTTGAGCCCGCATCTTTTAAATTTGTTTTTCACCAAAGTTTGAAAGTAATCGTCGTCTCCATAGGTAGACGCGCAATAAGGGCAGAAGGGGGCGGCCCTTGAGGAGAGCGAGAGAAGGGGAAAGGGGAGCACGTTAGACAAATAGTCTAACTGCTTGGCTCAATCTTCTCTCCGGCCACTCATGGAAAAATATGGGCCCGGGACCCCCCCGGCTGCCGGGAAAACCCCCAAGGAAAATCAACTACTCGAAAATATTAAGAGCGGACCAACATCGAGACGTGTTGGTCTCCGCGTTCTTTACTATACTTTCTTTAGAAAATGTTGAACTGAAAATAAATTAGGGGATTTTTCGGGCCCCTGAATTCATTCGATGGTGGCTTGAGTTCTTTTCAAACTCGAAGAAAAAAAAATGAGAGTTCGCAGTAATATGCCCTATACTACTCCCTAATACAAAAAAAGATAAAAAATAAATAAATAAATAAAAAATAAAATATAATAAAATAAAATAAAATAATATAATAATAGTTACATTGTTCAATAAACAAATAAAACTACGCTCAACTATAAAGTATGAAAAAAATATTTTAAAAAGTTATTGATAATTATAAAATACTAGCGTCTCTCAAGCGCGCATCATTTCAATTACTTTTTTAACCCATTAACGCTTGAAACACAAATTTTTTTGATAAACTTTGGGTTAAAAAATGTTTAAGGCAAACTTGAAAAATTAATCGGAAAATTCCCATTCCTACTATTTTCAAGTATGCTCTACAAAATCCTGTGGTTTAAAAAATCGAAAAAATTGTTTTTCAATTGTTTATTAACAAAATAAAACAAAAAATCACTTTTTTTCATGCACTTTTTTTTTTAATCGAATTTTACGGAGGGTAGAAATTTTTTTTTAGTGTCGGAAAGTTGATAAAAGGGAGACGTTAGGTTTGAAGTTTCCAAATCTTCTTTAAAATTGGTGATGCGATTTTTTTTGACAAAATGGCGGCCAAAAAACTTGCACATAAATTATCGCACTACGGCCAATGACGGTACCGATGTAAAAAACACGTTTTTCTTTGAACTAAATAAACTTTGACGATAAAAAAATTTATAAAAAAAAAAAAAAAACATCGAATTTTGCTAAAGTTTTATAAGAATGCTTTTTCCTTTTTTTATTGAATCAAATATTTTTGAGTGAAAATTTGTGGAAATTGATGGGCAAAGGTTGCACAACCATAAATTTTTTTACTTTTGATTCCGTATGGTATTGGGCCTTATTACTATAATTTTGAAATTTCACCTCAAATTTTTGAACTGTAACCTTACCAGCCTCTTTTGATACTATTTTTTATAATAAATAGTCACTAACTTCGGTGAAGGCTCGGGAAAATCAATGGCATGGCTTCTAACGTGTTAGGCCCAACTTGAATGAATTTTTATACAAAAACGATATGCCCAATAAAAAAACACCAAGTATACTTTATTCTTAAAATTTTGAGTAAAATACAGTGGTATTTATTTTTCGAAAACTCAATTTTTACTTTTACCCTTAGGGCTTTGGGCCTTATATTTCGAATTTTGCAGTTTTAACAATGGAAATTACCATGAACCAACTATATCATCCTTTCTTTATCGTCAAAGTTTATTTAGTTCAAAGAAAAACGCGTTTTTTACATCGGTACCGTCATTGGTCGTAGTGCGATAATTTATGTGCAAGTTTTTTGGCCGCCATTTTGTCAAAAAAAATCGCATCACCAATTTTAAAGAAGATTTGGAAACTTCAAACCTAACGTCCCCCTTTTATTAACTTTCTGACACTAAAAAGAAAATTTCTACCCTCCGTAAAATTCGATTTAAAAAAAAAATGCATGAAAAAAAGTGATTTTTCATACCTCTGGGCCGAAAACACCAAATCCCTGGAGCGGGACTTTGGGTTTTCCTCCCGTCGTTATGAAAAAAACATTACACATGACACTGGAAAAGTATTAGCAAATCTCTAGCAAACCCTTAACACCCTCGCCTTCGGCTCGGGAGTCAATTTGGGTTTGCTAGGGCTTGCTAATACTTTCCAGCGCACTATAGACGAAAATGCTGATTTTTCGGCAAAAATAAGCTGACGAAGACGATCGCACGAACAGGAAAATGTAATGTATCAATTTTTTCTTCATGTAATTATCTACAAGAATAGAGGTACAAACCATGAAAAAGTGACGATTAAATCCTTGTTTTTTCAGCCGAAAGTTGAAAAAAATGAAAAAAACGAGTTTTTTCAAGTTTTTGCTAGTATTTTAAAACGAGCTCGCACTTTTTTGACTTTTTTAGATGTACCAGGATTGTGTATTTTTTTATCACGAACACGAATCTGGGATTTAAATTACGAAAAAATCCATGAGTACCCCTTGAAAATTGAAAAAACCAAAATTTTTACCCAAATTTTGATGTTTTTTTACTTTATTGATCATTTTAGAAACTACACAAACTTTTTTAATTTTTTAGATGTACCAGGATTGTGTATTTTTTTATCACAAACACGAATCCGGGATTCAAATTACGAAAAAATCCATTAGTACCCCTTAAAAATTGAAAAAACCAAAATTTTTACCCAAATTTTGATGTTTTTTTTACTTTATCGATCATTTTAGAAAATACACAAACTTTTTTATTTTTTAGATGTACCAGGATTGTGTATTTTTTTATTACAAACACGAATCCGGGATTTAAATTACGAAAAAATCCATTAGTACTCCTTAAAAATTGAAAAAACCAAAATTTTTACCCAAATTTTGATGTTTTTTTTTTACTTTATCGATTATTTTAAAAACTACACAAACTTTTTTAACTTTTTCGAAGTACCAGGATTGTGTATTTTTTTATCACGAACACGAATCCGGGATTTAAATTACGAAAAAATCTATAAGTACCCCTTTGAATTCAACATTTCGTTTAAAGTAATGCCTCTTAATGAGCAAAATAAAAAAAAATTTTAGTTAAAATAATTTTTTTAAATATGAGGTATAAAAATATGTTCGCTAAACATAAGAAAGAATATCTTGCCAGAACTAAAAGTTCTTAACCGAAAATACGTAAATCGAACGTGAAGAATAACACAAAGTATAAGAAATCTACACCTCGATAGTCGCCCCGCGGGATATGTTTGCTATACCGCGTTAACCATACAATTCCACGAATTTCAATCAATTTTTAAGGGGTACTAATGGATTTTTTCGTAATTTGAATCCCGGATTCGTGTTTGTGATAAAAAAATACACAATCCTGGTACATCTAAAAAATTAAAAAAGTTTGTGTAGTTTCTAAAATGATCGATAAAATAAAAAAAACATCAAAATTTGGGTAAAAATTTTGGTTTTTTCAATTTTTAAGGGGTACTAATGGATTTTTTCGTAATTTAAATCCCAGATTCGTGTTTGTGATAAAAAAATACACAATCCTGGTACATCTGGAAAATTAAAAAAGTTTGTGTAGTTTCTAAAATGTTCGATAAAGTAAAAAAAACATCTCAATTTGGGTAAAAATTTTGGTTTTTTCAATTTTTAAGGGGTACTAATGGATTTTTTCGTAATTTAAATCCCAGATTCGTGTTCGTAATAAAAAAATACACAATCCTGGTACATCTAAAAAAGTCAAAAAAGTGCGAGCTCGTTTTAAAATACTAGCAAAAACTTGAAAAAACTCGTTTTTTTCATTTTTTTCAACTTTTGGCTTAAAAAACAAGGATTTAATCGTCACTTTTTAATGGTTTGTACCTCTATTCTTGTAGATAATTACATGAAGAAAAAATTGATATATTACATTTTCCTGTTCGTGCGATCGTCTTCGTCAGCTTATTTTTGCCGAAAAATCAGCATTTTCGTCTATAGTGCAGCGCCTGGTGTGTAATATACTATTTTTTTTTTTACTTTGCTAATAAACAATTGAAAAACATTTTTTCGATTTTTTAAACCACAGGATTTTGTAGAGCATACTTGAAAATAGTAGGAATGGGAATTTTCCGATTAATTTTTCAAGTTTGTCTTAAACATTTTTTAACCCAAACTTTATCAAAAAAAATTTGTGTTTCAGGCGTTAATGGATTAAGTTATTTATTTGTAAAATCCACTCTTAAAATTGAGTAAGCGATATCGATTTTTGAGTTTAAGATTTTTATTTTTGATCCTATTGGTTAAGCATTCAAGTTCTTCATCGTGAACTTGGTTATTAATCAATAATAAATTTTAGAGGTTGTATTTTTGTCAAATTCTGCGCGGCGCGCATACACGCACCCACTCGACTCGTAGTAAAGATAAAAAATACTAATTTTAATTTTTATATTCATTCAGACGTAATATCCCTAGTGTTTCAAAATTGTCGATAATTTTCCGACTGTCTAGTTGCACAGCAACGAGGGGGGCAAGTTTGGCAGGTTAAAAATCACGAGCATTAAGCGAGAGTGATTTTTTGGCAAACTTGCCTCCGATCGTCCCGGTCAATCACGGGACCGCCGAAAGAGAAATCGGAAAAGGGAAATCGCGAGGCCCTAGCCGGGAAATGCGAGCATGCAGCACGGAAGCAACACATGTTACCGATTAGCTCAAGGGCGTTGCAACCAAACTGCAACTTGAATTTTTCCAACAGAGGATTACGATGCGCGGAAGGTCATGATTTCTCTTCCAGTCGTTTAAACCCGAAACACGGACGCTAGAGCCGAAACACAGAAAACACAAAACTACTTCTTGTGAAATTTATTAAAATCTGAAAATTAAAATAAATGTGAACTTTGGTAAAAAAGGAGCTACTGGCTTTACACATTTTATAGCTAATAACTCGCTAATTTCATCGTTTACGCCACTGCACTATTATCCCTTTTTATAATGATGAAGCATGTTTGAATGTCTCTGTTTTATAATTGATTTCATTGGTTGAGAACGTTTAATTCAAAATTTGAATTGCATTGAAATATTGAATACTTTGTTATTAAGATATTTTTTGCAAAAATTTTTTGGATAATTGAATATTTTGTTTCAATAAAAGTAAAAAATGACTTTTATGAATTAAAAGATTTCCAGACCGCTTATAATTTTTTCCGTTCCGGGTCTTTTTTTTACCGTATGAGTATATAGCCTAATCAGCAAGTTCGCTGCCGTGTGCATTTTTCGGGCGAAGGTAAAATGCGCACCAAGTTTTTTCTTGGTTTTTAAAATAAGTAAGTTTTGACAATTCTGTAAGTTGCTAATAATATGGAAACGTATATTAAATTTTTTTTTGTTTTATAAACAATTGAATTTTTTTTTTTTTTTTTTTTCTTGTGTCGACTAGATCTAAGTCGACAACCGAGTTGCGTCCGGGTCCGTGTACCTCGCGCCATCTCAAGAAAAGAATTCAATTTTTAATCAAAAATTCATTCTGCTTAAATTAATATTAACATCAGAAATTAAAAATTTTTGTTTCTTCAGCATTACTTTTGAATCGTACTTGTAACTCGGAGAATCTGATACTTCAACTGTCATTAAAAAATTTTAAACATTGGAAACTCAGGTAACAACTTCAAATGCGCCAAATTTCGCACTTCCTTAATGTACGTGCATT
The DNA here is from genome assembly GCA_038277355.1 of Encarsia formosa. Classification (NCBI taxonomy): domain Eukaryota; kingdom Metazoa; phylum Arthropoda; class Insecta; order Hymenoptera; family Aphelinidae; genus Encarsia; species Encarsia formosa. The sequence continues at coordinate 98,107,480 of CM076184.1, read as the reverse complement.
TGACAATCGAAAGGTGTAGGAACCAGTCATTTAGCGCTTCAGAAGTCGTTAAAAATGTATTAGGGGGTAAAACCACGGGTAAAACTTCGGTAATGACCATAGATTATTCCCTCGATTTGGTCTGTCTGTCTGCCATGAAGTAAATAAAATTTAGGCGGGAGGTAATAATTTTTTGGGGGGACCAGTGCCAGGCACGGATGTGATCAGCAAACTCAATATACTGACGGATGGGGAAAAAAAGGGGGACCGTTTACAAGCTGAACCTCAAGCGGGAAAATGCCAAATCCTTTTCGGCGCCGGGTTTATGACACGTCTGTGCCAGCAGCTCGTTTACGATGCAAGGCCAATAAACGAGACAAAAATTCTACTCCAGCCCTGTTTTTCCCCTAATCCTTCAAAGAAAACAAGACAATCATAAATTCAAGACCTGGGGCCTTGTTCGCGGCTCGCGCTCGTAACGTCCAAGTGTTTGATGCTTATACTTATGCGCATGCCAGAATAATGCCTTGTCTACATCAGTGCTTGAAGCAAGACTTTGCACGCTGTAATTTCCTAATTATTATATCTCATTCGTTCATACATGGAATGCATTTTTTTTTTTTTTTTTTTTTTTTTTGAATTTAAGATAAGAGATAAAGTTTTTCGACATATTTTCAAAATCCAGTGTAATATACATAACTGATAGAAAGATGTAACAGTTTAAAAATTAAATTGAGCTTAAGTAAAGCCGTGTCTAGCACTTTTGTAGACATTAGACAGGGCATAAGGCCGTTAATAAAGATAATAAACTTTAATAAAAAACTTTCTCGCAGAAAGTTTTTATTGAGTCCCGATTAAAATTTGTGGAAAGTTTCAAAGCTATATTGAATAGATAAAAAATGACAACATTTTTGAAATAGCTAATCGGGCTACCTGGACCGATCTGGAGCGTCTCGAGCGCTAAGGGAATTGTGAATCCAGGCTCTGAATTGCCGCTCAATTTTGGCTGAAAAAAATGCCCATGTAATCGCAGCCTAATTGATTCTCTAGCTTGAGCTTAGCCTGCGTTCAGAGGTGGGCATCATTCGGACGCTTAGGTTTTCAAATACATTTTTTTATAAATTAATTTTTTGACTATTTTTACGTGGATAAATTTGTTTCAGAACTTTTCTGACCAAACGGTGTAAAAAAATCCGAAGTATTCAAAACTTTAATTGTCGAATATTTTTGAAATTGCGTTTTTTTGAATTTTTAGGTCTTCTTAAGTGCATCGTAAATATTAAAACCCGCCAATTAGGTCAATATTACGTATCTGAAACACATACAGATACATATTTAAATTTTTACATTTAAAAAATTACAAAAGTGATTCAAAATTCGTTGGTGTTATTCCAAAATCTATCTAATCCAGAATATGCTTTACATTTGTTAAATTTATCCAAATTATAGTCATTGCTTATTCAAATGTGATTTGATCTTGCGTTTTATCAGAAATAATTTTTAATTGCAAACTAGCTTCTATTAAAAATTATTATCTTTATTTTATTTTTAAACTAAAACAAAAAGTTTAAAAATATTGTTACATAAAGTATCAAAAACAAAATACATATTAAAAATAGTTCATACCGAAATATATTAAATTTTAAAATTTTTATAAGAAATATATTGTTTTTATAGCTTTTTTACATATTTTAATTTTAAAAATAAAGGTCAGATTAATAATCAGCAACTCTAAAAACCCCGTTCATAAAGTTTGAAAAAAATGCTATTCAAAATAAATTTTTACCTTAAGTAGACCCTAGCCCATAGCCCTTTCAGTAGACCAAATTAAAAAAAAATGAAGGTCAGATTAATAATCATCAACCTAAAAAATCCCCGTAGACAAAGTTTGAAAAAGATGCTACACGGAGAGAAGAGTCGGAGATCCGTTTACGAAATTGGGACCTAACCTGGTTGTCTTTGTTAAGCGCAATCGGGCTTCGAACTAGTTCGCAATCAGATTGCGAACTGCGCGAAGCCCGATATCGAACAGGCGAACGTAATCTGGGAATGTCGCCCCAAGAAGGCGCCGCTTCGTTTACGATCTCAGTTCGACATCGGGCCTCTCGCCCGAGTTCGCAATCAGATTGCGAACTCGTTCGAAGCCCGATCGCGCTTAACTAAACACAAGCAGGTTATGTTCCAATTTCGTAAACGGATCTCCGACTCTTCTCTCCGTGTATTAAAAATAGATTTTTACCTTAAGTAAGCAGCCTTTGCCTAGGTAAATTTTAAAAATGTATATCAGATTCATAATTAGCAACCCAAAAAACCCTTTTATGCGATGTTTCAAAAAAATGCTATTAAAAATGAATTGTTACCTTACGTAAGTAGCCCTTTATGTAGGTCAATTCAAAAAATAAACGTCAAATTCGTAATCAGCAACCCCAAAAACTTCCATATACGAAGCTTCGAAAAAATGCTATTGAAATTGAATTTTTACCTTAAGTAAGTAGCCCTTTACCCTTACATAGACCAAATCAAAAAATAAAGGTTAGTTTTATTATCAGCAGCCTCAAAAACCCCTGACTACTCAATTTCTAATTAATCATAGACGTCAATGTCTGAAAAGAGCCAGAGAAAAAACAAATTTCAACCTTAAACAAGTAGACTTTACATAGGTCAAATTAAAAATGAATGCTGGATTCGTGATCAGCAGCCCCGAAAACCCCCGAGTACCAAATTTCTAATTGATCTGAGACGTCTAACTCACTTTTTTTTTAAAAAGAAAGTTGATGACGACGACGACGAAAATGAACTTCTTAATTTAATAGAGGATTTTTTATTTTTTTATTTTTATACATAAAAATCCATTAATAAGAAGAGTCCTAAAGTAATTACTGCTCATTTGTGGAAAAATTAAGCGATATATAGCAAGTTGTGGTTTTATTTTTGAGGGAAAAAAGCATTAAAAAAAAAAAATTGAAAAGCTCCTTGTTTGAGTGGAAAATCACCTCAGGTCTCTTGTTTTTGGTTGGGGATATTTGGGTCTTGGCGGCCAGCGCGCGGAGTGCCTGAATGCTGACGCGTGAGCAAGACGGGGTGGGGGATGGTGGACCAATCACGGAGGTCGAAGCATAGAGGTAGTACATATATATATACTATTACTATCTCTATGGTTCAGACTTCAGAGGGTTGATCTTCTTCAGATGGCGCAATGGACCGTGGTGGCACAGGAGAGGGGAGTGTTTTGAACTGCGGCCCTTGACGGCCCTCCGTGAGTGCCGGCGGAGTTTGGGTCAGTTAATCGGTGTTTGCGCTTCGACTTCATCACTTCAGCTTCTATTTCGAACGAGTGTCAAAGTTTTTTTACCGAACGTTTTCTCTCGCATTTTCTAACAGAACTTCTCTTGTAAACTTGTAAAATCTTACAAGTTTTTTAGATTAATTGCGGTAATCAGTGTTGATTAATTCAAATATGGCACCAACGGTGGACAACAACAAAGAGGTGAGTAAAAATGTTCTTAAACTATTTTATGTCTTTTTTTTTTTTCGTTTAGAATGTATTCATTTTTAAATATTATAACATTACGTTATTATGTGGTTTATTGGTATTTTTTTTTCTTTCAACTTCTAGTTTTTAAATAAAAAATAAAAATAGTATGTTTTTGGAGGAAAATTTTTAAAAAATTCAAAAAAACCTGATTTTTTCATTCTATTTTTTTTATAATAAGTTATAAATTTTTAATCGTTTATTAAAATTTTGGTAAATTTTTTTTTTTATCATAATTACACAATCTAACAATAATACTTTTAATTTCAAGTAATTTATTATGACGAAATAGTTAACTATAAGTTAAAATTGTTTAAATTAAAAATTACAAAAACTTTTAAAAAGTATAAAAATAAACGTTTAATGGGAGTAAATTTTATTTTATCAATGTTATAATTATTTATAAATGAAATTAATTATATTTATCATCGTTTCATTCATATTGTTTAATTTTAAAATTACTGTAAACAAAGTATTCGCGCTGAAATCGATTATTCGATAACATTTTTGTTACAATAGAAAAAAGATCAGATACAACAATTAATTAAAAATTCAGTTTTATTATATATTGGTGTAAGAAGTTTTTTTATAAATTATAAAAATTTATAATAAATAAAAGTAGTGAAAGTCTATATGTGAACAATAATTTATAAACATGTAAGTGATTAGCACATGGGCGTTTTGTTTTGATAGAGTAAAATCAGATTCTGGACAAACTTCATCATTAATATAAATACACATTATAGAACCGAATTCAACATAAATAGTGTCAAATACAACTAACTTCACTCAAACCTTTTAAGTGAAATTAGCCGTTTATAATAATGCAAAAATTTTTCATTTATTTTACAGAGAGATCACATGCGACAATTAGGAAGTGAGCGACTCACGGCGGCTGAAATGACCAGAAGCGTGATGTACTATGCGTTTAAAAACAAAGCTGCCGACCAATATTCATGGTCTGGAAGCAGCAGAAATGGCGTAGTCAAAAAATGTTTTAAAGAAATGGATTTATGCCAAGTACTGATAGGTAAAAATTTTTCTAATTTCAAAAATTTTTCCAACAGTTTTTCACTATTACTGACTATTTAGAAAATTTTTTTAGATGCAATTTTAAAAAATAATAAAATTTACAAACGAGGAGATGTTGAAAGTGCTATGAAGACGTGGATACAATATACAAAAGAAAGAATAAAAAATAAACAACTCAGACAATAAGTTAACAGAGCATCTAGCAGTCCTTGAAAACTTCCAAACCCTGAATAAGACTTTATTTTTTAATTTCGCCCTGAAAAACCTAGAAATGTAAATAATGTACATACTCATGTAAATAATTACTGTAAATAATTACCGCAAACCTCATGTAAATAATGACTGTATTTTAAACAAAGTACTGTGAACTTAACAAAAATATGATGTAAATTTTTCTTTTATAAAAAAAGAAAACTTCTATTATGTAACTGTTTTTTATTTATTATGTTTTTACTGTAAAAATCTTTTGAGTAACAATGCAGCTGACCACATAATTACATTGAATAATTATAATTGATAGTACAAGAATTTATAGTAGTAAATAGCTTTGAAGCTATGAATAACAAAGTATTTTATTGTAAATTAATTGTGAAAATACCAGAATTATTAATACATGAAAATTGATTTGTGTCAGACATCAGCTCACGGAAAATGTACCACTGTATGTACATTTCCTACAGAAATATTAATTATTATAAAATTAATTACAATAAATTGAAAAAATTTGTAAAGCATTCAATAAATATTGTGTTAGTTGGTAGTATTAATATCTAGGCGTTTACTTTAATAATTAAATTTGTCGTCATTGAAGCTTTCAGATATTTTTATATTAAAAATTAAATTTATTTGTCCATTTAAATTTTAGTAGATTAATCATTTTTTGTATTTTATTTTTCTTTTATACAGCGCGTCATGCCTAGCTAACGATTACAATGTATTTTGTAGCAGGGTAAAATACCAAATGTAATAATATAATATCTAAATAAATAAAAACTATTTTATACAAACTTTTATTTTCAAAATTTATTTAACCTTTTTTATAGAAAGTGTATTTTGTAATTTTAATACTCATATTTTAAATTTTAAATAACAGCGTTCTTGTGTTTTTTGAAAAAAGAAACTATCACAAATTTGAACCTAAAATAATTTTTTTTTAATTGTTGATGCAATTTGGTTTATGTAAAAATTGCAGTAACCATTTCACACTTACTTTTAATTCTAATTGAATTTATTCTAAGAATTTGATTGATCCAAAAAATAAAACAGTTAAAAAACTAAAAAACTAAATTGATTTTGAATTCATAATGCGTTCAAATTCACGTGTTAAAAAATCGTATGAGATCGTTTTGAGTTCTCATTGAATTATAATTGAATTCATTTAAAGGTTATAGTTAATCCAAAATAAACATAATAAAAACCGTATATGAGTTCGTTTTGAGTTCTCATTGAATTCATTTAGAGGTTATGTTGAATACAAAATAGACATAGTAAAAACCGTATATGAGTTCGTTTTGAGTTCTCTTTGAATTCATTTAGAGGTTATGTTGAATACAAAATAGACATAGTAAAAACCGTATATGAGTTCGTTTTGAGTTCTCTTTGAATTCATTTAGAGGTTATGTTGAATCCAAAATAAGACAGTTACATACTCAAAAAAATACCAAGTTGAATTTGAATTCATAATGAGTTCAAATAGTGGGACATTTTATGAATACTTTCAACACTCTTTATGAATTCATTTAAAACAGTTTCAGTAATTCATTATGGATTCATTTTTTTTCATGAATTCTTTTTGAATTCATATAAAACTTTTTGTGCCAACTGGGTACCGGAGAGCATGTTCACGCAAGAGCGTGAGAAAACTGTGTTAGCCTTTACTAATAAATTCTAATTAATATTATTTAGGCCTTGTCTCATTTCACCCTGGTTCACTTTCCTGCACCATTCCGGGTCCATTCCCCTACAAAACCGCCGGTGGTGAAACAATCTGTCAATTCGTATACATACCGGTGCAATGAAGACTATATCATATAATATAAATTGCGTAAATGTAATATTTCATTGGTTTAAGTGTCTCGATGTATTGTATAAAATGTGCGTTTCATAGTGTTATGTATATGTGTGTATAGTTATAAAAGCGTAAAATTTATTTGTCAATTAAAATAATTTGTAAACTTTAAAATAATGAATAATTAAACTACTGGTTACTTTAAATCAATGAAATTATATAATTCTTTCAAAAACTTGAAATTATTAAGTACGTCGTCTGAAAATTAAAAAAATTTTTTTGATATTTTCGGAAAAATTTTGGTGTAAAACCAATGAAATATTTCATTGTAGCACTGGAAAATTCACAGCTGTAGCATCATAAAAATTTGAAAAGATTTCTCAATTCATTAATTCAATGAAATATTTCATCGATCAATTGAAAAAAATAAACTTTTGCAATTATGAAAAGGAAATATTTCTTTGGGTCAATGAAATATTTCATTGCAGCACTATAAAGTTCATTGACACAAGGTAAATTGAAACCAAAACGCGCAATTAAATAACTAATCCAATGAAATAATTCATTGAAGGAATTGAATATTGTTTTGAGCAAGTATAAAATTTACAGTTTTAAAATGAAATATTTCATTGAGTAAATAGAATTTTTTTTGATTTAATGTACAAAATTATATCATTAGCCGGTGATGAAATTTTTTCATAGAGGCAATATTTTTTTCATCGATTCAATGAAATTTTTTTCTCAGTGTATGATGTTGAATCACCTTCAATATACGTAAAGTTAACAATTTTTCAATTATCCTAAAGGGCGGTAGCCCTTTATCGGCGAGTTGGTTTTTATACAACGGACTGCCGTTAAAGCGTACGCTTTATATACTTTGATTTTTGGTTTTAGGTTAGGTTGTACATAAAAAAAAATCCTAAAGGGCGGTAGCCCTTTATCGGCGAGTTGGTTTTTATACAACGGACTGCCGTTAAAGCGTACGCTTTATATACTTTGATTTTTGGTTTTAGGTTAGGTTGTACATAAAAAAAAACATATAGCATGATTATTTTTTTCATAATATTACGTCTTATATGTAGCCGATGATCCCCTGATTTATTTAAAAAAAAAAAATGTCCTGAAACAATCTCAAATTAAAAAGTTATCAACGTTTCAATTTTCGAAGCGCTGATTTCTTTTCGCTGAGGATTCGGGCGACATCCGATTTCAGCCTCGAGCATCCGGTTTTCTATGCATGCTCCCTTGCAAGACGCTGCTGCCTAAGCCGGACGTGACGTAACGCTGAACTCGCAGACTCGCTCTTGCACATGGTATCGGGCGACAGCCGACAGGCATGGCCTGCCGGGCGCTAGAGTGCGCAAGTGCACAGCGCCTTGCGAGCTGCTCACAGATGGCTGCTGGCACCTGGTAGCAGTAGGGATCTTACAGGGAGGCAGCAGTGAGCAGCAGAAGATTGCTAAAATCTGTTCCGCAGAATAAGCATAATTTAACAAACAAAAAAAAAAGCAGCCGAAGATGCAGACTGGCAGCTTGCCACTCGGCTCAAGTTGTTTATGTACATTATTATTATTAATAACAAACAAGTGATCATGACGTCATGATGACAATAAAAGTTTTTTTAGTTTTTTTATTTTATTTCTCATCCCTCATCTCATCCAGAGCTCTAGGCTCTTCTGAAGGAGCTGGTGAAGCTCGCTTTAACATACAGAGCTATATAGGCTCCTCCAAAGGAGCTGGTGAAGCTAACTTTAACACCCAGAGCTCTAGGCTCCTCCGAAAGAGCTGGTGAAGCTAATTTTAATATCCAGAGCTCTAGGCTCCTCCGAAAGAGCTGGTGAAGCTAATTTTAATATCCAGAGCTCTAGGCTTCTCCGAAAGAGCTGGTGAAGCTAATTTTAATATCCAGAGTGCTAGGCTCCTCCGAAGGAACTGGTGGAGCTAGCTTTAACATACTGAGCTATATAGGCTCCTCCGAAGGAACTGATGGAGCTAATTTTAACATCCAGAGCTCTAGGCTCCTTCAAAGGAGCTGGTGGAGTTAACTTTTATATCCAGAGCTCTAGACTCCTCCGAAGGTGCTGGTGGAGCTAACTTTAACATCCAGAGCTCTAGGCTCCTTCAAAGGAGCTGGTGGAGTTAACTTTAATATCCAGAGCTCTAGGCTCTTTTGAAGGAGCTGGTGAAGCTCGCTTTAACATACAGAGCTATATAGGCTCCTCCGAAGGAGCTGGTGAAGCTAACTTTAACACCCAGAGCTCTAGGCTCCTCCGAAGGAACTGATGGAGCTTATTTTAACATCCAGAGCTCTAGGCTCCTCCGAAGGAACTGGTGGAGCTAGCTTTAACATACTGAGCTATATAGGCTCCTCCGAAGGAACTGATGGAGCTAATTTTAACATCCAGAGCTCTAGGCTCCTTCAAAGGAGCTGGTGGAGATAACTTTAATATCCAGAGCTCTAGGCTCTTCTGAAGGAGCTGGCGAAGCTCGCTTTAACATACAGAGCTATATAGGCTCCTCCGAAGGAGCTGGTGAAGCTAACTTTAACACCCAGAGCTCTAGGCTCCTCCGAAGGAACTGATGGAGCTAATTTTAACATCCAGAGCTCTAGGCTCCTCCGAAAGAGCTGGTGAAGCTAATTTTAATATCCAGAGCTCTAGGCTCCTCTGAAAGAGCTGGTGAAGCTAATTTTAATATCCAGAGTGCTAGGCTCCTCCAAAGGAACTGGTGGAGCTAGCTTTAACATACTGAGCTATATAGCCTCCTTTGAAGGAACTGATGGAGCTAATTTTAACATCCAGAGCTCTAGGCTCCTTCAAAGGAGCTGGTGAAGCTAATTTTAATATCCAGAGCTCTAGGCTCCTCCAAAAGAGCTGGTGAAGCTAATTTTAATATCCAGAGCTCTAGGCTCCTTCAAAGGAGCTGGTGTAGTTAACTTTAATATCCAGAGCTCTAGGCTCTTCTGAAGGAGCTGGTGAAGCTCGCTTTAACATACAGAGCTATATAGGCTCCTCCGAAGGAGCTGGTGAAGCTAACTTTAACACCCAGAGCTCTAGGCTCCTCCGAAGGAACTGAAGGAGCTAATTTTAACATCCAGAGCTCTAGGCTCCTTCAAAGGAGCTGGTGGAGTTAACTTTAATATCCAGAGCTCTAGGCTCTTCTGAAGGAGCTGGTGAAGCTAACTTTAACAACCAGAGCTCTAGGCTCCTCCGAAGGAACTGATGGAGCTAATTTTAACATCCAGAGCTCTAGGCTCCTCCGACAGAGCTGGTGAAGCTAATTTTAATATCCAGAGTGCTAGGCTCCTCCGAAGGAACTGGTGGAGCTAGCTTTAACATACTGAGCTATATAGGCTCCTCCGAAGGAACTGATGGAGCTAATTTTAACATCCAGAGCTCTAGGCTCCTCCAAAGGAGCTGATGGAGATAGCTGCTGGTTGTTGTAAGCAGGCTGAATCATGTGTATGTGTATATACAATAATTTTATGTATACTTTATTCTACTATAGGTATAATATAGAACTTCATGCAACAAGTTTTTTTTATTTATGTTTGATCTTTTTAATAAATAGTAAAATATTAATATTTATAAATTTTAAAAAAACAAAAATTGCAGATGATTATTTTATATCTTATTTATTTATTGATTTAGCACAGATTTTTTTATCTCATTTTAATCATAGTTAAATATTCAAATACAAAACAGTCAGCATCGTACAATATTAGGTAAAATATTAATTAATTTATATCAGTTATATGTTAAAAACTACTGTTTCCTCCTTTTTTACACTTATATTTGAACTATTTTTTAAATTATAAGAGTAAAGTATGGAAAAAAAAGCACTCAAATAAAATGAATTATGAAAATTTCACATTTACATATAGAACTAGATAGAGTATATGGAACTGAGTACATAAGTCAACAGTATAGCATGTCAGAAATACGTATAAAAAATTCTTCTACATTCTAACTTTACATTTTAAATGTACATTTTTATTAAAGTATATTTTTTTTACATTTATATATTATATAATATAATATTAACAAATACTTTAGTAAATTTAGTATTTCTCTTTATTTACTACATATTAATTTAAAAAAAAAATTTTTTCCTGCATTTCAATTCATTTTCACCCCACGAAAGAACTTAAATTCATATACTATTATACTCTTGAGTGTTGTAAAATATGTTTTTGCAAAAAAATTTATTTCATAATCTATACATGCCTCGTGAATGAAATGAAATCTGCTAAAAAAACATACCTTTAAAAAGGTACAAATCTACGGCGAGTGGTTTTTATGTAGATATAACAAAATAAATATATTTAACACTTAAAAAACCTATTTTCAGTTAAATTATTTTTAAAGACACTTAAAATAATTTTAATATGAATACATTTCGATCTTTCAATTTCAATCTACTCTAGAATATATACCCCTTTTACTTCATTTGATTTTTTATCTTAGTAATTTTTCTTCACTATTAGTACGATAATTAATAATTAAAAGTACAAAAAGATTCATCATTACAAAAAACTTTATACATTTATTTTATAGATGCAATCTTCTTTTAAATTACAATCATATTTTTTTGCGCCTTTATTGACCTTTTACTAAGAAATAAAAAATTTAGTTTTTTGCAGTCGAAAAATAACTTGATTTAACTTATTATGCGTATAATTTGAAATTATTATTGTTCGTCATTTAAACAAGTGACTGTAGTGAAATAAAAAAAAAAATGAACGTTTACTTTCAATGTATTCCCAGAGTGATTAAATTAATTGATGATTACTCTGAAATAAAAATTTTGTTGTCAAATCAATGAAGGGCTACCGCCCTTTAGGATTTTCATGTACTTTCTATGTAACAAACACAATTTTCTTTTATCTTAATATCATTTTAAATGTGAAATTTAATATTTAATTTAGTACAATTCAGAAATTATTTAATGTTAAAGATGCTATAAAATTTTTCGAACTTCACTTATTACATAAGTGTGAAATTTGAAAATTTGTATTAATCGTAACACGAAGAGTTGAGTGCAGTGAAATCAAAAAGTAAAATTCCGACGAGTTTTATAGTGTACCAATAGTTAATCAATGTTTTTAAATAATTTGTTTTCGTTGATGATTACTCTAAAATAAAACTTTTGTTGTCAAACCAATTTTCATCATGTAGTTTCTATGCAATAAATAAAATTTTCTTTTATTTTAATATCATTTTAAATGTGAAATTAAATATTTATATATAATTTTGTACGATTCAGAAATTATAATCCTAAAAGGCGGTAACCCTTTTTAAGATGCTATAAAATTTTTCGAACTTCACTTATTACATAAGTGTGAAATTTGAAATTTTTATTTATCGCAACACTAACAGTTGAGTACAGTGAAATCAAAAAGTAAAATACCGACTAGTTTACCAGTAGTTAATTGATCTTTTTAAATAACAAAGAATAGTATTTTACACACCGGGTGCTGGAAAAGGTTTGCTAGGGATTGGCTAATTATTTTCCTGCATCAAGTGTAATGTTTTTTTCAATACGACGGGAGGAAAACACACAGTCCCGCTCCGACCCAGGGAGGGAATTTAATGTTTTCGTCCCGGAAGTATGAAAAAAATTATAACTTCAGAGTTCATGATCAATGGTCCAACAACCATTACTTTTATAAACAATTATAATTATTGAGTCCAATTACTAATCATTACATTTTAGAATTCTTGGTAAAATAAACTTACGAACACTTAAATAAAGAAATTTGATAGCTTAACTCATTTATTTGATGTTTTTAAATTTTGTTACTATAATATTAGTTTTATTTTACATTTTACAGGACGTCCTACATTATTTAATAATGGAAAAGAGTGACACCTTTTTTATTCATCCGTCAAAAAAAGTGTTTTACTCATATACTTTTGAAGGGTGTATTGAAAAGTGCCTCCTCCTGATTTCGCCGAAAACGTTTCTCGCCGAAAGTTTTCTCGTTGATTTCCCTATGGCGGGCATCATGCTAGTGTCATAGAGCGCGCGTCGATCTAAATTCTGCCGACCACCGAGGATGGTGGGACGGCGCGAATTTTTTGAATTTAAATGAAAAATTTTTTTTCTTTGTATTTTTTTTTTCAAATTCCGTTCAAAAAATTTTAATATTTATAAAATTTTAAAAAATTAAATTTTTTTTCTGTTAAAAAAAGAAAAAAAATGAAACCGTACTAGACAATAAGTTATTTTAATAATATAATTCGTAAATTAGTTATTAATTTTTTATTTCATTTAAAACTTTTAAATTAATAATGACAAGTTTTTCTTGGAGTTTAAAATCATTCAATTTTTCTGTTACTAAAATACATGATATAGTAAATAATTTTTTCTTATAAATGATGTCATCATCAAAATAAATTCATTAGGACTTGTTATAGATTTTTTGGTTTTATTTTGATGATTTCATACATTTATTAGGAGTTGTTATAGATTTTTTGGTTTTTTAATCACGATCAACAAAATTTTAGTCTTAGTTTCTATACAAAAAATTTCAGCTTTCATATTCTTTTTATCGTATATCGGGCTGAGTAGAAGTGCTCAGGAGAAAAGTACAAAGGTAAGTGAAAAATTAAAATTTTTTTATTTTTCATTTTTAATAACATCAAATAATTTTATTATCTTTTCCTTACAAAAGTCTAAAAGTTGATTTGGTTCTTATGCTTAACTATAAATAATATATTTCATTTAAACAACGTCAGTACTATTTACTTTCGGAACTATCTGAACAACGCTTCACATCTTTTTTAATTTTCAACAAAAATTGAGAAACAGTCTTTGATTTATGATTGAAAAATTTGAATTATTGCAAGAAATTAGATAACAATTAGAAAATAAGGTCAGTACATTTCTCGTTAGTAACATTAATTTGAAGAAATGTTTTGTACATAAATAAAGAAAACTATTACTAATTTGACATATTAATGAATATTAAAGTATACACTTTTGTACTTACACACTTTTCATATTCTCCGCATAAGGTGTGAAAAAAATCAAAAATAAAAATATGCGCACTACAGTATTCAAACTATTATTTTGTTCAACGAGATGCGACTTCTTACCTCGCTTTTTACATAAGTTTCGATTATTTTCTATTAATATGTTTTCGTAAAGCTACATCAAAATTATTTAATATTAATCTATTTTTAATAACAATAAATTCTGATTACATTATTTCGGTGTTCCCAGCGAGGAAAAATCTTAGCCGAAAAACTTCAGTGTTAAAATTACCAATAAATGGCTTAAATATTTAAAAACTCGTTTTGCATACACATTAGCAAGCTACGATTAATTATTAAATGTACACTTTTTGTTTATCGATACGGATAATTTAAGTTTCCAAAATACGCAAGGTGATTTTGTAGTTTAGAATTTTTTCATTATGTTTTACTTACTATACTAATACAAGATACTGACTACAATAAAAATATTGAGATTCGCATTGTGTACAAAGTGGATGATTGAGTTTTTGTCGACCACTTTAGTCAGGCGTTTTTTTCTCTGAGTGCTTTTCTTTTTGACTTTTCTCTGAAAAAAAAGAGATGGTTTTTTATTGCATTTACTCACTAGAGTTTACATTATTGTCATTTTTATTCTCTAATGACACTTACTTTTTCAACGACGCAGTCGTGTAAACAAAATTCGGATCAATTTTCATTTTCCGCTTTCGACCATGACTAGAAACTAAAGAAACCTCTGTTGTGTTCTCTTTCACTTTCAGTTCTGAAATTTAAATTAAAACTTATGTAAATAATTAAATTTTTCCTCTGTTTTTATTGTTCTTTTTCCCATACTACACGGTGGCTTAGTCGCGGCTTCAATCTCGAGTGTCTTCTGTTTTCAATTGCACTCCCATATTAGTAAACTATTTTTTTTATTTTTTTTAGTTTACAAAAAAACATACAATTTTTCAACTTAATCTCACCAGTAGAACTATTTGGGAAAAAGTTATAGTATTTTAAAGAAAAAGCCACTCGAGGCTTCAGCCGCAGTGTTGAATGGGAATTTTAAATTAATTTTAAAATTCCAATTTTGAATTAAATAAAACTTGTAGAAATCTTAATGTCCAAAAAATTTTTGTAATACGCTAACAGCATCTTCTTTTAAATTAATCTTATAAATTAAAATTAAAAACCAACTTTATACTACTTATGATTTTTATACATAAAAAAACTCAAATTATACAAAAAAAAAAATAAAAAATAAAAAATAAGAACAAATTAAACCTAATACAAAAAAAAGGAACTGAATTTTAAAATCTAGAATATTCAAAATACCCCTTTTAGTATTCCTTCTTCAGAGTTCATATTATTTGGCAAAATATATGTTGGGTTTTACCTTCGAAAACATCAATTTTCGGCATTGTCACTGCTTTTTTTGATATTTTTTTTTTTACTGCAATCTCCGCCACTTTTGCGTCTTCAATTTCGTCGTTGTTTTGCTCCAGTTCTCGCTCAATTTCTAAAAGCACAATTTTATATTATACCAAATAGCAGCAAATTAATCAAATCATTTATATATTTTACCTTCTTCCACCGTTTTTATCTTACTACCGTGTAACAAATCAGTTGCGGCCTTATTCAAAAAATTCTCTGGGGACAGTTCTGCAGTTTTTAGCTGATGCCACCACTCTTTAATGTTTTGGTCATTCAGCACAGAAAATTTCTTCTTTCTTACCTCAGCAAAACGAGATTTTTGGCGTCGTATATCAATCAATAAATTGTCAACATAACTTAGCAAAAAACCTACGAGCAGAAATTATTATTAATTAACGAGTTTATGGTACGATTATTTAGAGCTAGCCCATTCCTGCCAATTAGTAATATTCCTGTCAACCATAAAATACACACACAATTATGGACTGATTTTGGCTTGCATGGTTTTTCGAAAATCTAAGTATAATTATAAAAATGATTGTTTTTGCAATAGTACGTTCTATTGACTTTGGGCGGCCATACACTTCAGAGTCAACAAAAAATTAATCATATTACTTCAAAACTTCACAATTTACAAAAACCTTTCTTTTCCGAAACCTTTTGGTCTAAGATAATTTAAAAGCGCTATGTCTCCGTAATGTTTAAAAGAATTAAAAAATCACGAAAAATAAAATTAATAATTTTGAGCCTGAATTATACAGACCCTTCATCTACTTAAAAAAGTTATTTCAATCAAAAGTTACAATTCATGAGAAAAAATATTAATGATTCTAGTTTTAATGCTTGCTATGAATAACTTATTAAAAATTTTTCTTTTTTAATTATTATCGTAGTTTGAATGTTCTTCTGACTTGTCTAATTCTTTTATTCACACATTCCAAATTTATATAATTTGCTTACTAATTATTTTCCAAACAGTTGGTCTAATATGCTTCGTTTTCAGATGCAGATCTCGATGATAAGACTCAATTACGTTATTCGTCCTGTTTATTTGCCCATATACGCAAAATGATGATACTTTTCTATTCCTGATCCAGTAACTCTCATAATAATCAAAAAAATCATCAAATTGATTATCGAATTTTTGGCGCGCTTCCTGTTTGATATTGAAAAACTGCTCTTCTATCTCTTCCGCTTGTATTAGAGCCAACGCCATCACTTTCAATAATATAAAATGTTTATCTGGGTGGTTTATCGCGTTTCGTCTTTGAGCTGCACCTCTATCAATTGCATTTCGGAATAAAGCCTAAAAAGTCAAAAACAAAATATTTTTACACTGCTACTATTAGACCTTTTAATTCACTAGTCTCTCTCAGCGCGCAAGCGCGCGCAATTGTATTTATTCCACTATCCACTATTAAATAAGAGCTAGCGCCATATTGCGTAAACTTTTTATTCGTGAACTGATTGGTGGAGAAGGTTTTTTAAAATATTCGAAAAGTGCAATTTAAGGTTACAATTGTTGTTTTTTTCCTATGCACGTTTGCAGCGCGCTGAAGGGTCCTACTTCCACTATTAAATAAGAGCTAGCGCCATATTGCGTAAACTTTTTATTCGTGAACTGATTGGTGGAGAAGGTTTTTTAAAATATTCGAAAAGTGCAATTTAAGGTTACAATTGTTGTTTTTTTCCTATGCACGTTTGCAGCGCGCTGAAGGGTCCTAGTTTCATTAAATTTAACAAATTTTGGCGAAGCTTCATCTAAATTAACCTACGATAAATTGTATACACCCTTTGTCCCTTTACCTTTGCCGGTACGTTCAGAGTCCATTCAAGCTTTCGTGGTTATAAATTCATTGGTGTTTTTTTCATAATCTAATAATTATTATTTTCGTGATTTTAATCGAAAAATTTCGAACACTTGATTAAACAATTATTTTTATCAAATCTATCCTCTAAATGTTTTAATTAAATTGTAATATAAAAATTAATAATAAAAATTCTTCAACCAATCACATCACGAATAAAATGCTGACATTATTTTTGGGTTCTCTCTTTTATCTTAGGATGTCCGAACCTTGAGGGCTCGGAAAAGCCTTATATTTTTTTATCTTGCGAGGATATAACCGAAAACCAATATGACAATAGTCAGAAGTATAGGTTTAATTCAGGTAAATAATAGGTAAATAACTTAGAATCGAGGACCCGAGTACAAGAACCAACTCGATTGTATACAGACGTACCTGAGTGTAATGAAAGTAACACCCTACTACGGTACAACCAAAAATTGTCTCTATTGCATTCATGAGGCCTTGCTCGAAATCTGAATGGAACTCGTCTGGATTAAATTCTGGCCATAAAATTCTTATTTCAGCGAAAACTTTTTCGTAAGCTACTTCCGCTTTTGAACTCATAAATACCCACATGCAAGGATAAGCCTAAAAAAATCACCAGTTGTATTATCTGCTTTCATTTTATATTTTTTTATCACCATTTAAATATTTTTAAAAACTTACTTTTCCAAACATTCGCACAAGAATAGACAAAAGTTGTGAGCATCCTATTAATTTTGGTCGACTACCAAATGTTGCATCGATGTGGCATTTTTTCCCGTCTTTCAGTTCTTCAAGCAGTTGTTGATTGTACATAATGATATGGATTTTTCCATTTTTATCCTTCACCACTCGAGAACCTAAATTTCGAGTGGATCCATCTTTTAGTTTGTGCGAAAAGAGATCGTCAATGTCTGCTTTTAATTCTAAAAATGATGCAAAGTCATTAAGTGATTTTACTCCTTTATAGCCTTTTCCTTGTATTTTGATTCTAACGTGATTCATGCCATGACGTTCTGCTTGGTAACTTGTATTGACGGCAACTTCAGGGTAATATTTTGAAATATTAAATATAAACAGAAGTGTGCTTGGTTTAGCAACAAATCGAAATGTAAAGTAACTAAAAAACAGTTTTATTTTATTAAAAAATTGCTATCTGAGGATTCTTAATTAAAGTCTCTTTTGTAATAACAAACGAGAGATTAGTATTTGAAACGAAGTTATTATTGATTATATAGTTAATTATTTACAAACGTTTTAATTTAAATTTCAGAACTGAAAGTGAAAGAGAACATAGTAAAGGTCTCTTTAGTTTCTGGTCACGGCCGAAAGCGGAAAATGAAAGTTGATCCGAATTTTGTTTACACGCCTGCGTCGTTGAAAAAGTAAGTGTCATTAGAGAATAAAAATGACAATAATGTAAACTCTAGTGAGTAAATGCAATAAAAAACAATCTCTTTTTTTTTTCAGAGAAAAGTCAAAAAGAAAAGCACTCAGAGAAAAAAACGCCTAACTAAAGTGGTCGACACAAACTCAATCATCCACTTTGTACACATTGTGAATCTTAATATTTTTATTGTAGTCAGTATCTTGTATTAGTATTAGTCCAGTGGCCAACGGGGTTTCCGTAGGCTTTCAAAATTTGCAACTCCACTCAGGTTTTTTTTATTTATTTTGAGCCCCTTAATCGAAATATCTCGGGTGGAGTTAAAAAAAATTATTTATAACAATTGTTTAAACAAATTAATAACAAAAATTCATGTTTTTAATGCAAAAAAGATTTTTTTATATTTCTCAACTCAAAACAAATCGAAAATATACTTGAACTTTTTTTCTTAAATTCTATAGTTTTCAAGTAAAAAGTCATGAAAGTTTGAAAAACACGATACTGATCGTTATAATTGACTCCGATTTTTTCAAACTTTCATGACTTTTTACTCAAAAATTGTAGAATTTAAGAAAAAAAGTTCAAGTATAATTTCGATTTGTTTTGAGTTGAAAAATGTAAAAAAATCTTTTTTGCATTTAAACATGAATTTTTGTTATTAATTTGTTTAAACAATTGTTATAAACAATTTTTTTTAACTCCGCCCGAGATATTTCGATTAAGGGGCTCAAAATAAATAAAAAAAACCTGGGTGGAGTTGAAAATTTTGAAAGCCTACGGAAACCCCCTTGGCCACTGGACTATATTATAGTTAGTAAAAAATTCTAAACTACAAAATCACCTTGCGTATTTTGGAAACTTAAATTATCCGTATCGATAAACAAAAAGTGTACATTTAATAATTAATCGTAGCTTGCTAATGTGTATGCAAAACGAGTTTTTAAATATTTAAGCCATTTATTGGTAATTTTAAAACTGAAGTTTTTCGGCTAAGATTCTTCCTCGCTGGGAACACCGAAATAATGTAACCAGAATTTATTGTTATTAAAAATAGATTAATATTAAATAACTTTGATTTAGCTTTACGAAAACATATTAATAGAAAATAATCGAAACTTATGTAAAAAGCGAGGTAAAAAGTCGCATCTCGTGGAACAAAATAATAGTTTGAATACTGTAGTGCGCATATTTTTATTTTTTATTTTTTTCACACCTTATGCGGAGAATATGAAAAGTGTGTAAGTACAAAAGTGTATAGTATAATATTCATTGATATGTCAAGTTAGTAATAGTTATCTTTATTTATGTACAAAACATTTCTTCAAATTAATGTTACTAACGAGAATAATTGAAATTTTTCAATCATAAATCAAAGACTGTTTCTCAATTTTTGTCGAAAATTAAAAAAGATGTGAAGCGTTGTTCAGATGGTTCCGAAAGTAAATAGTACTGACGTTGTTTAAATGAAATATATTATTTATAGTTAAGCATATGAACCAAATCAACTTTTAGACTTTTGTAAGGAAAAGATAATAAAATTATTTGATGTTATTAAAAATGAAAAAAAAAAAATTCAATTTTTCACTTACCTTTGTACTTTTCTCCTGAGCACTTCTACTCAGCCCGATAAAAGAATATGAAAGCTGAAATTTTTTGTATAGAAACTAAGACTAAAATTTTTTGATCGTGATTAAAACCAATAAATCCATAACAAGTCCTAATAAATGTATGACATCATCAAAATAAAACCAAAAATCTATAACAAGTCCTAATGAATTTATTTTGATGATGAAATCATTTATAAGAAAAAATTATTTACTATATCATGTATTTTAGTAACAGAAAAATTGAATAATTTTAAACTCCAAGAAAAACTTGTCATTATTAATTTAAAAGTTTTAAATGAAATAAAAAATTAATAACTAATTTACGAATTATATTATTAAAATAACTTATTGTCTAGTACGGTTTCATTTTTTTTCTTTTTTTAACAGAAAAAAAATTTAATTTTTTAAAATTTTATAAATATTAAAATTTTTTGAACGGAATTTGAAAAAAAAAATACAAAGAAAAAAAATTTTTCATTTAAATTCAAAAATTCGCGCCGTCCCACCATCCTCGGTGGTCGGCAGAATTTAGATCGACGCGCGCTCTATGACACTAGCATGATGCCCGCCATAGGGAAATCAACGAGAAAACTTTCGGCGAGAAACGTTTTCGGCGAAATCAGGAGGAGGCACTTTTCAATACACCCCTTTTGAAATCAATCCAAAACTCATTTTTTAAACAACAAAAATTCAATATAGATATAACCATTTTCATACTCGACGGACCCATTTCTTTGTTGTTTTTAGACAAGCAGGTTTCAGTAAAAGTATCAATTTCTTTTTTTGAGTTATTACCTATTAATTTAAAATCCTAAAGAACAGTAGCCCTTCAATTGGGACTGAAACTGAGGTTATGGTGGGGAGTGCTGCCTATGCTGAGTCCAGGTACAGTTCCCCAAGCGGCGGTCATGTTGGATTTAGTGAATTACGTGCAATTCGGATAGAAACTCCCCGAGCGGTGGCCATGTTTTCATCCCCACCATGAATGCTGTTTCAGTCCCAATAGCCAGTAATTTCATACTCAACTGCTGCTAATGCATGTCGCTTCGTGTACTTTTATTTTGTTGAATTTTCAGTTAATAAAAATTTTTTCTTTGTACCACAAATTTATGCGAATTTTTTCCTTATACTTTGCTAAAAATTTGCAAATATTTTCATAATTACTTTTTGAGCAAGAATAGGTATTAAAATGTTTTGTAAATAACTTATATTACGAACATGAATGATTTTTTATCGCTCATCATTCAGTTTATATTCATTCTCATTGTCTTAAACAACAAAGAAATGGGTCCGTCGAGTATGAAAATGGTTATATCTATATTGAATTTTTGTTGTTTAAAAAATGAGTTTTGGATTGATTTCAAAAGTATATGAGTAAAACACTTTTTTTGACGGATGAATA
This sequence comes from Encarsia formosa, assembly GCA_038277355.1. NCBI lineage: Eukaryota > Metazoa > Arthropoda > Insecta > Hymenoptera > Aphelinidae > Encarsia > Encarsia formosa. Next base: position 98,086,287 of record CM076184.1, on the reverse strand, counting down.
AAAAAGGTGTCACTCTTTTCCATTATTAAATAATGTAGGACGTCCTGTAAAATGTAAAATAAAACTAATATTATAGTAACAAAATTTAAAAACATCAAATAAATGAGTTAAGCTATCAAATTTCTTTATTTAAGTGTTCGTAAGTTTATTTTACCAAGAATTCTAAAATGTAATGATTAGTAATTGGACTCAATAATTATAATTGTTTATAAAAGTAATGGTTGTTGGACCATTGATCATGAACTCTGAAGTTATAATTTTTTTCATACTTCCGGGACGAAAACATTAAACTCCCTCCCTGGGTCGGAGCGGGACTGTGTGTTTTCCTCCCGTCGTATTGAAAAAAACATTACACTTGATGCAGGAAAATAATTAGCCAATCCCTAGCAAACCTTTTCCAGCACCCGGTGTGTAATGATATATAACTGCCCTTAAGGAGTAAGTTAAACTTTACCGTCGAGAGGTTAGTTCGCTGCCCGAGACGCAGGGGGAGCGCGCATAGCGCGCGAACCCCGTAGTCGAGGGCAGTGGACGTACCTCGAGACGGTAATGTTTGACGTCTCCTTAAGGGTAGTTTCATATTTTACTTCTCCAGGGCATGCAATATGGTACTTTGAGAAAACTTAAAAATATAAATATTAAATCTTTTTAGATTTTTCCGGTATAATCGAACTTAGAGCTTATTCAGCTAAATTATCAACGTCATCAACTTCCATCGGAGAAGACATCTTTTAGCTTTTTGTAATTATGAATTTATTCACACTTTTTATCACAGCACTTGAAACCACTAACAGATACGATTGAATTTAAGTAAAAAAATTTGTAATGCAAAGGTAAGTAATGGCTAAAAAAGAGATGTTCCTCTACCGACTGCCCGAAGAGATCTAACCGCTTACCTCAACTGCAAAATGTTTGCAGGAAATTTTTTGTGCGTGAAGTTTTCAGAAAAGCGAAGCATTGTAAAAGTGAAGTGGGAGCATAAGTTTTATTGGTGGTATTAGCTTACGGGAGAATTTTGGGAAAGAGTGCTGCAGACCAGGTAGGTCATTAGACTGGGTCCGACCCATCGACGCTACGGTTTTTCCCCTTAATACCTGGCTCTTCGGTAGCACGTAACGGTTGTAAACGAACGCACCGTCGTGGAATCGTATAGTGCAGCCAAAATTTTACATCTCTCCGGGATGGAAAAAAATTTTCCATCCCGGCGAGGTGTAAAATACTCCCCCTCCACTGCTCGAGAGTAAAGAGAAACTTACCCAGGCTAGCTCAGCAGTCGAAAAGTACCTATTGCATGGCCGAGAGAAGTAAAATACTATTCTTTGTTATTTAAAAAGATCAATTAACTACTGGTAAACTAGTCGGTATTTTACTTTTTGATTTCCCTGTACTCAACTGTTAGTGTTGCGATAAATAAAAATTTCAAATTTCACACTTATGTAATAAGTGAAGTTCGAAAAATTTTATAGCATCTTAAAAAGGGTTACCGCCTTTTAGGATTATAATTTCTGAATCGTACAAAATTATATATAAATATTTAATTTCACATTTAAAATGATATTAAAATAAAAGAAAATTTTATTTATTGCATAGAAACTACATGATGAAAATTGGTTTGACAACAAAAGTTTTATTTTAGAGTAATCATCAACGAAAACAAATTATTTAAAAACATTGATTAACTATTGGTACACTATAAAACTCGTCGGAATTTTACTTTTTGATTTCACTGCACTCAACTCTTCGTGTTACGATTAATACAAATTTTCAAATTTCACACTTATGTAATAAGTGAAGTTCGAAAAATTTTATAGCATCTTTAACATTAAATAATTTCTGAATTGTACTAAATTAAATATTAAATTTCACATTTAAAATGATATTAAGATAAAAGAAAATTGTGTTTGTTGCATAGAAAGTACATGAAAATCCTAAAGGGCGGTAGCCCTTCATTGATTTGACAACAAAATTTTTATTTCAGAGTAATCATCAATTAATTTAATCACTCTGGGAATACATTGAAAGTAAACGTTCATTTTTTTTTTTTTATTTCACTACAGTCACTTGTTTAAATGACGAACAATAATAATTTCAAATTATACGCATAATAAGTTAAATCAAGTTATTTTTCGACTGCAAAAAACTAAATTTTTTATTTCTTAGTAAAAGGTCAATAAAGGCGCAAAAAAATATGATTGTAATTTAAAAGAAGATTGCATCTATAAAATAAATGTATAAAGTTTTTTGTAATGATGAATCTTTTTGTACTTTTAATTATTAATTATCGTACTAATAGTGAAGAAAAATTACTAAGATAAAAAATCAAATGAAGTAAAAGGGGTATATATTCTAGAGTAGATTGAAATTGAAAGATCGAAATGTATTCATATTAAAATTATTTTAAGTGTCTTTAAAAATAATTTAACTGAAAATAGGTTCTTTAAGTGTTAAATATATTTATTTTGTTATATCTACATAAAAACCACTCGCCGTAGATTTGTACCTTTTTAAATAACACATACATGGGAAAACACATGCAAATTGCACACAATTCAAACACTTTTTGAAATTAAAATATGTTGTAATAAAGTTAGAAATCAACTAAATCACAATGTGTGGCTATACTTCACCTGTAAAAATTTAATATTCTTTGAACTAAATTATCTCGAAAAAAATCATTGATACCTGTATTTTTTAAATTATATTTTGAATGCTCAGTGTGTTTCTTAACATCATATTTCAATTTTTAATTTTAAAAAGGGTTTGAGTTGTGTGCAATTTGCATGTGTTTTCCCATGTATGAACTATAATTGAAAAATTGTTAACTTTACGTATATTGAAGGTGATTCAACATAATATGATCAACTTTTAGAAGAGAAATTATTTTTAAATAATAAGTAATTTGGCCTCAAGTCGTCCGTAATAAATTTTTTGATTTCACTTCTTTCATTTATTCATTTTCAAAAAAAGATTATTATATTTAGCGTATAAATTTTTATTTAGACTCCTTTTAAAAAAACCAATTACCGTATAAACATTACTTTTTTAAAAGTATTTTTTAAAGATTAAAAATAGATGACCCCAACCTATTCATAAAGTGCCGTTTGATAACTATTTTAAAAAATTTATTGATAGGAGAAGTGACTTTGTATTGATGATCCAGGCACAAATAATAACAAGATGTAATTTGTTATTGATTTTTATTATTGCACAACGTTTCAAGGGCAATGGCCTCCTCTTCAGGTGTCAAACAATTAGATAAACATCACAAAGAAGAGGAGGGGTGCGTTTTTTTATTCCGAGTCTCGCTCGGTTCTCGCGATTCTCTCGTTCCGTTCGTCTCGATCAAAAAGATTCTTTCGGTTATCTCTCTAGGTTATCCTAGTCAATGGCATTCAAATTTTAAAACTGCAGTATTGGTCATGTTTTAAATATTTTGAATTTAATTTCTATAACAATTTGAAAGTTGTAAATTATTTTGATATTTTGAAAAATCGATCGTAGTTTACCCATAAAGTATTTATTCATGCACCTTGTTTTATTTAAAAAAAAAAAAAATCAGATAACTGATTTATACACTATTTTTTATTAAATCAAAACTGAATAACCCATCAATTATTTATTTATGCAAAATTTTTTTATTTGAACAAATAAAAAAACACCAAATAACCCCACGTTTCTTTTTCAAATGCATCTGGATTTTTATTTTATTTTAGTAGAAGAATCAATACGACTTTTATCTACCCCTGTTGTTACCCCACACGTGTGGCAGAAAAAATGATGCGCGCGAAATCGAAGACCAATGCTGGTGCACCAGGTCGCTAAACACTCGTCCGGGGCGACTTCCCCAGGAAGTTTGCCTCATTACGACCTAACTTAGCTAGAAAAAGGTACCTGGTGCACCAGCATTGGTCTTCGATTTCGTGCGCATCATTTTTTCTGCCACACGTGTGGGGTAACAACAGGGACTCAGTGATGAATTCGAGAAAGCGGGCATGGGGACATAGCGGTTATTTCAGGCCGTAGAAGCTCGACCAAGAGGTTATTTCAGATTGCTAGGGGTTCTGTGTGCTAAGGTTAAAGAACATTTGAATGTTTTTAAAAATACTGAGTTGATTACAAAATTTGTACGATTGATTCATTTAAGTTCTTTTTATAAATAAATATTTAACCATTCCCCCAAGCTATACAACTCAAAAACGCTGAGCGTTGAATTATTAAAATAAATAAAAAAATTAATGAATGATTCCCCACCACTGAACCCACGAAAGTTTGTGTGAACGAGTTTAATTTTTTACCAAATAAATAATTCCCCAAGCACTGAACCTTGAAAACCCTGGGAATGCAAGTTTAATCTTTTAATAAACTAATGATCCTCCAAGCACCAAACCCACGAAACCCTGGGCGTCTAAGTTTCATTTTTAACTCAATAAATAATCCCCCAAGCAATAATCCTTAGAAACCCTGGGTGTGGAAGTTTGATTTTTTAATAAACGAAGGATCCCCTAAGCACTAAACCCTGGACGTCCGAGTTTAATTTTTAACTAAATAAATAATCTTTCAAGCAATAAACCTTGGAAACCCTGGGAATGCAAGTTTAATTTTTAAATAATTAAATGATCCCCCAAGCTTCAAACCCACAATACACTTGAATTTTTAAATGAACAAACAATCCCACAAGCTCTAAACCCACAAAACCCTGGGCTTCTGAGTTGAATTTTTAAATGAACAAATAATCCCCCAAGCTTCAAACCCACAATGCCCTGGGGGCCCCAGTTCAATTTTTGAATAAACAAATAATCCCCCAAGCTCCAAACCCACGAAACCCTGGGCTTCCGAGTTCAGTTTTTGAATAAATAAATGATCCCCCAAGCTTCAAACCCACAATGCCCTGGGCTTTCAAGTTCAATTTTTGAATAAATAAATGATCCCCCAAGCTTCAAACCCACAATGCCCTGGGCTTTCAAGTTCAATTTTTAAATTTTTCAAATCTTGAATAGTGGTAGCTTCTACTTGATGAAGATTAAATAACATTTTTAGGAAATAAATAAATAAACTCTTTTTATAGAGTAGTTAAATCTTCACTTTATTATTGTTTAAAAATATTTGGAAAAACCATTACATATGTTTCACCACACAGTGGCTTCTTCAGATGGTAATCATTCAACTGATTGATAATTAGTTTTGCGAGAGAATAAATACAAGGTGGATCGTCGTTAACATCATACACACACTTACAACTTTCACAGATATACTAATACATAATTGAACATAAATACATAAAGTGACTAATATTGTAGGTTTCGTTTACAAATATAAAAAGGGGGGGGGGGGGAGTGGGGAGACAATCGAAAGAATGTTAACGACGATGTACCTTGTATTTATTCTCTCTCAAAACTAATTATCAATCAGTTGAATGATTACCGTCTGAAGAAGCCACTGTGGGTGAAACATATGTAACGGTTTTTCCAAATATTTTTAAACAATAATAAAGTGAAGATTTAATTACTCTTTTAAAAGAGTTTATTTATTTATTTCCTAAAAATGATTCAAACTCAGAATACCCTTGGCTGCCGAGTTCAATTTTTGAATAAATAAATATTCTCCAAAGCTTCAAACACACAATGCCTTGGGCGTCCGAGTTCAATTTCTAAGTAAACAAATACTACTCCGAGCTCCAAACCCACAATGCCCTGCGCACCCGAGTTCACGTTTTAAACGAATAAACAATCCCCCAAGCTCCAAACCTACGAAACCCTGGGGTTCTGAGTTCAATTTTTAAATAATTGAATGATCACCCAAGCTTCAAACTAACAATACCCTGGGCGCCCGATATCAATTTTTAAATGAACAAATAATCCTCCAAGCTCCAAACCCATAATGCCCTAGGCGTCCGAATTCAATTTTTGAATAAATAAATGATCCTCCAAGCTTCAAACCCACTTATTTAAAAATTGAACTCAAAAGCCCAGGGTTTCGTGGGTTCAGAGCTTGGTGGATCATTTATTTATTAAAAAATGGAATTCGGGAGCCCAGTGTTTCGTGAGTTTAGAGCTTGAGAGTTTGTTCGTTCATTTCAAAATTGAACTCAGGTGCCCAAGTATTGTGGGTTTGAAGTTTGTGATATCGTTCATTTATTCAAAAATTTAACTCAGGAGCCCAGGGCATCGTGGGTTTGAAGCTTGGGGGAACATTAATTTATTCAAAAATTGAACTCAGAAGCCCAGGGTATTGTGGGTTTGAGGCTTGAGGGATCATTTAATTATTTAAAAATTTAACTCAGAAGCCTAGGGTTTCGTGGGTTGAGAGCTTGGCAGATTATTTATGTATTTAAAAATTGAATTTAGGAGCCCAGGGTATTGTGGGTTTGAAGTTTGTGAGATCGTTCATTTATTCAAAAATTTAACTCAGGAGCCCAGGGCATTGTGGGTTTGAAGCTTGGGGAATATTTATTTATTCAAAAATTGAATCTGGAATCCTAGGGTATCGTGTTTTTAAAGCTTGAGAGACTATTTGTTAATTCAAAAATTTTACTCAGGAGCTCAGGGCATTGTGGGTTTAAAGCTTGGGGGATTGTTTGTTCATTTAAAAATTGAACTCGGAAGTCCAGGGCATTGTGGGTTTGAAGCTTGGGGGATCATTTAATTATTTAAAAATTGAACTCAGAAGCCTAGGGTTTCATGGGTTTAGAGCTTGGCAGATCATTTATGTATTTAAAAATTGAATTCAGGAGCCCAGGGTTTCATGAGTTCAGAGCTTGGGGGTTTGTTCGTTTATTTCACATTTGAACTATAGCACCTAGGGTAATGTGGGTTTGAAGTTTGTGAAATCGTTCATTTATTCAAAAATTGAATCTGGAATCCCAGGGTATCGTGTTTTTAAAGCTTGGGAGATTATTTGTTTATTCAAAAATTTAACTCAGGAGCCCACGGCATTGTGGGCTTAGAGTTTGTGGGATTGTTTGTTCATTTAAAAAATCAACTCGGCCTAGGTATTGTGGGTTTGAAGCTTGGGAGATCATTCAATTATTTAAAAATTGAAATCGGAAGCCCAGGGTTTCGTGGGTTTAGAGCTTGGCGGATCATTTATTTATTCAAAAATTAAACTTGCATTCCCAGGGTTTCCAAAAATCAGGGCTTGGGGTATTATTTAATTAGTTCAAAATTAAACTTGCACGCCCAAGGTTTTGTAGGTTTAGAGCTTGACGGATCATTTATTTATTTAAAAATTAAACTTGCATTCCCAGGGTTTCCAAGGTTCAGGGCTTGGGTATTATTTATTTAATTCAAAATTAAACTTGCACGCCCAGAGTTTCGTGGGTTTAGTGCTTGGGGGATTATTTATTAAGTTAAAAATTAAACTTGTATTCCCAGGGTTTCCAAGGTTCAGGGCTTGGGGTATTATTTATTAAGTTCAAAATTAAACTTGCACGCCCAGAGTTTTGTGGGTTTAGTGCTTGGGGGTGTTACGGTAATATTTCTCTTGAATGAGAAAATTATTTATTATATTGTATGTGCTACTGAATATTGTTAAACACTTTGAAAATATGCCGCGTACAAGTGTGTGTGAGGAGGAAAGAAACAAATAAGCAAACATAGCGAGGATCGGTAAGCCGCGCCGACCGACGAGACGGCTGATAGGAGTGGGGGTACCGAGTCGCCCCACCATCCGCCTCAGCAGCTGATCGTCGCGCGCTGGCAGGCTGACGAAGAGTCGAGACTCACTTTTTCTTGATCCCTGCTTCTAGCTTTGTCGCGTCGCGCAATTTACAAAATTTTTTTTTTGTGCTTACGCGTATCGTTAGAAATTCTACAAATTTCACATATAAATTGTGAAACTAATTCTTATTTGAGAATTATTTTTTTTTAGTTACTTTAATATTATTTTTTTTTTATATAGAACACAAAACAAGTTTCTTAAATTTCGGAATATTCTAAATAAATACATTTTTTTTATTATCAATAACTTTCGAGAACTACGGCGTCAACTACCAGAGCGATTCCTCGTGGGAGCCATACGTAAGTGTAAATACATTTGGTAATAATCCTGGGAAATAAATTTCCTGTAAAAGAAAACAAAAAGGAGTTTCTTTTTTTTTTATTTAGAATTTTTTTTAAATTTCTTTTTTGCTATCTGGCTGGAAGAGAGAAAGTAAGAATAATTTTTCTCTCTTCGATTAATGAATTAATTTATTCTGTTCGAGATTAAAGATTTCTTATAATATTGTAACACTGATTGTTTGCTGATGTCCAATCGACTACTTGAATTTTAAATCTTGAGATGGATTGTGAGTGTTAATGAATCGCTGGGTTGTTAATGAATTCAATTGAGTACTGTATGGGCATTAGCTGAGACATTATTATATTGATTAATAAAGAATCGACGTATTCAACGCGTCGCAAATTATAGTGTAAAATAATTGATTTAATTTATTTCTGACCTTGTTTCATTTATTTAATTTCTCTCTGAGTTGATCTTGTTGTCTTGATAAAACTTAAAATAAAAATCATTTTTTTTATCTACTCATAATTAAAAATACAACTCCTAGATATTTACTTATTTTCTTAACCTCGCTCAAATAAATTATGCGTTGTAAGTTAGTTGATTTTTGCTGTACCACGGATTAGGACCCCGTGAGTGTGAATTATTTTTATGAATAAAAACCTTACTCAAGTGGAACTACTGACGATACTAAATTTCGGAAGTATATCGTGAAGATTGATACTTCCAAAATCAATCCAGTAGTAGCGAGAGTAATATTGGTTTTTCTTTTGTACAGATAGATTTGTACTAGGTACAGCAACTCTCTTTTTGATTAAGAGGGAAATTCTTGAAAATAAGCTGGCGCTCATTTTATAGAAAAATCAACCTAACATTTGGTACCCTCGGTGGGACCCGGTGTCCGTTTTTATCCTTTTATAAAAAAAAAAAAAAAAAAAAAAAAAAAAAAAAAAAAAAAAAAAAAAAAAAAAAAAAAAAAAAAAAGAAAGAATTTTATTACTTTGTAGATTTTAGTGATAGAAATAATTTTCGAGTCCGAACAAAGAAACACGGGATTACGCAACTTCCAACGAGCGCGAGCTCAGGAATGTGCGTTGCTAGTAAATAGTTTGGAATTTTGTTTATCCGCTGCGTCGAGGAATAACGTAGTTTTGTAGACCTGCGACGCATAACATCCGAAGCATTCATACGGAGGTTTACTAACTTAGACAGAATTGTCGTTGATTTTTTTTTTATTATTTTTATTATCTCGTCAGGAATAAACTTGAATCAATTAATGCACTAAGGGTGACCTGCGATACAGAGGTGATAGAATTTCTGGGTCGGGTTCATCACAATCGGAGCTCAAGAAAAAATTCTTTATTCCTTGCCTAACAACTGGTAGTAAGGCGGAGGGAATAGTCGATCTTCAGTATAATAAAGTGGGTTCGAGGTCCCACCGGGTCGGTGATCTGATCATTAAGCCGTACGGATTTTGAATTTTATTTCTTTTGAAGGAAGGTTTTTGTTTACTCGGGTTGACATTGATTTGAATATTTTCAATTGAATTGAAACTTTTTTGTTGTTGTTTTGAGATAATATTCTGTTTTACACCGGAGAGAGAGAATGACTCAGCCAGGTAGTAAAAAGAAGGGAAAGAAGGGCGAGAGTAAGAATTTTCAGCCGACGAGGCAATCGGAGCGCATCAGAAAAGCCAACGGTGATGGTATTTCTGACGTGCCCGGGGGACGGTCAGGAAATGACTTACAACATACCGTGTTGGACTCTGATTTTAATCAGAACATTCGGGCAATGTTAAATATGGGCGCGGCAGATAAAACTCTTCGCGCTAGTGTTGATAACGTGAGTGAGGAAGCGCGAATTAGAACGTTCACGGAATCATTGCCGGATGCTTTCGAGAATTCTAACCTCAACGCGAAACAGGGAGGTACAACATCGTGCCGGGAGAATAATGTTTCATTGGGTGCAATACGGAAAACCGGCGTACGAAGTAAGGACGTTGTGGTTGACGACGCGGATTTAGACATTTCCCGCGTGAGTGATGAAATGCTCGACAAAACCTTGTTGGAATTTAATTCATCGGTTGGAGATGAGCGGGTGGCAGATAACGGAAATTCTTTGGGTGCAGAATGGGCATCGAAGCTCGAAGAGACTGCTTTTATCTTAAAGGAATTTCGTTCACGCCAAAAAGTCGCCGATAGACGCATCGAAACCTTGTCGGATACGATTAATCGTGTTGATGGGTTGAGTAAAACCACGTATGAAAATTATTCTCGTACGGGCAATCGAATGACAGAGATCGCGAATGACGTGGTTCAAAATGCGCAAGACATTATTTATCTGTCTGAGGCGAGCGAAAAGTTAAGTCTAGGCGTAGGGGAACAGAGTCGACGTTTGTCCACTGTTGAGAAACAAGTTTCGTATCATGATGCATCACTTCGGAGTGTTATAAATTCAAATTTTGAGATGGTGCAGCAGTTAAAACAGCGGCAGGCTGATATTTCTCATTGCATGTCAAACGTATCGCTTCAAAATTCAAATGCAGGCAGTGCGAGAGTCAAAATAGAGCTGCCAACTTTTAGTGGCGCAGCTGGCGAACGACCTACTAGATTTTTAGTGAATTTTGAGAATTATATGAAGGTGATGGGTCTTTCTCTGATGGAGTATAAGGTTGTACTTTCCCAGTCGTTGTCTAATATTGCACGTGATTGGTTGGAATTTTCGGAACATAGTTTGAAAGATTTCTCTGATTTCAGACAGAAATTTTTAAATCGTTTTTGGAGTGAGTCTATTCAAAACCAAGTGCGTGTGAAACTTGAGAGAGGTCGCTACGACGCTGAGCACAATTTATCGCGAAGTGAATACGTAATTCGTTTAAATAATGACGTGAAGTTCTTGACGTACACAATTCCGGAAGCACACGTAGTCCAATGCTTAGCGAGACATTTTGATTCACAGGTCCAGGTTGCTGTTGCAACAGGTGGTATTCGTACTATAAATGGGTTGATTGAGCTGCTTGATAACCTAGATGCTATTGGTCCTTTGAACCCAGAATTCTCTGGAAACCGCATTGATTTTTCTAAGGTTTCTGTCATGCCTAATAATCGCCACGGTAATAATAACAATTACAACGGAAATTTTTCAACGCGTCGGGATCAGAATTACCGTAACGGTTCGAATAATTTTAATCCCAAGACTAATTCGACTAAACTCAGCGTGAATAATATCGAAATTGAGGAAGTCGTGGAGGAAACGGGTGACGCGACCTTGGTTTCGGAAAACTAAAAAAACGTTGCTCCGAAGACCTCGGATCAGATAGGTAAATTACCTATTTCGGATGCAACGTGTAGTGAGGGACACAGCACCGCAAAGATAGATGGTTTGCTCTTCTGTGACGTGAGTCGGGGACTAACATGCGACGCTCGAGATGATGATAACGTTCCTCGGATTACATCTATTGTAGATGAGAACGAGGAGAGTCTGATCGAACGACATGTGAGAGAAAATAATTTCAAATCCCCTGACTCAAGAGCAAGAATGATATGCATATCCTCTATTTTTGACTGTCCCCGGGATGAATTAATGCATGATGAAAATGCGATTGTTCCGGTCAGAGAAAAAATTAATTGTCCCGAAATTAACATTACGGTTCAAGGCAAGATTTTTCGCGCATTGATCGATACCGGGAGTAAGATCACTTGTATCGCCAGCGAGGTGTTTGAGAGATATTCGGAAGATTTTGAGCCATGTGCTAAGTTTCCAGTTGTTGGATTGAAAGCAATCGGTTTTTCGGGAGACAAATCAGTTCGGCTAAAAACGCAATTCTTAGCACGCTGCAAACTCGGTAATGCCGAACTCGACGTTAGCATAATGGTAGTACCGCGTTTAGTGAAAGATTTTATAATCGGTATCGACGCATTAAGAAAATTTCAAGTAAGCGTGAATACGTTCGGAGAATCAATACATGTGGGAATATCGGGAGAAAAACTCCTCTGCTATGGGCACGTAGATTTTTTGTCAGATCCGAAATTTGTTCATGTCACTCCTGAAAATAATTGTTCAATAAACATTACTGATGTGGATGTTCAAAATAAATTGAATTTGGTTGAAGGTGTGACTGTGCGAACGAAAGAAAGTCTCGGCAATTTGATCTTAGAGTTTAAGGATATCTTTGATGATAAGCCAGGTCGTTTCAGGAACTTTGAATACAAATTCACAGTACTTGATCATAGCACTTTTTTCACAAAACCCTATCCTATACCGTTCCAGCATAGAGAAGCTGTCGATCGCGAAATTCAACGAATGTTAGAATTAGGAATTATAGAACCTTCGTACACTCCTTATATTAACCCTTTAGTAATCGTAGTAAAAAAAGATGGGTCGGTCCGTATCTGTCTCGACGCACGTGAACTAAATCGCAGGCTGCAAGAGGACCATGAGGGTCCCGAACCGATCGACGTGGTATTTAAAAGATTTTCAGAGGGAGGTGTCTTGTCTTCTGTCGATTTAACTGCTTCATTTTGGCAGGTGCCATTGGCCAGGGAGAGTCGAAAGTATACGGGTTTTATCTATCGCGGTAGAATTTTGCAATTTTGCGTGATTCCGTTCGGCACGAACGTGAGTACAGGTGCGTTGGTGAGAGCTTCACGTCCGATTCTGGATGCCATGGGTGACCGTGTGATTGATTTTGTAGACGACTGGACGATTATGTCAAAGAGTGAGTTAGACCATCTGCAACACTTACGTAAATTGTTTTCTTTATTGAGCAAGGAGGGGGTCACCATCAAATTTAATAAAGTCAAATTTTTCTGCAAGGAAATCAGATTTTTAGGCCACATCCTAACTCCCGAAGGGATAATGATTGATAAGACGAAAGTCAATGGCATTTGGGAGTATCCACGTCCACGTAACATTACTCAATTGAAAGGTTTTCTTGGTCTCATAAATTTCTGCTCCAAGTATACTAATAGGCTGGCTCATGAATCACTACCTTTGATGGAGCTACTCAAGAAAGGAGTAAAGTACGTATGGACACCAATACACGAGCAAGCTTTTAACGATCTCAAAGAACTCTTTGTAGAGAACGCTTTTCTGTATCACCCCGTGCGCACTTTACCCTTCTATCTCAACACAGATGCGTCAGATCGGGCATTAGGCGCGGTCTTAACACAGATTGATCATGAGGGGAACGAAAGAATAATTTGTCTGGCCAGTCGTATCCTTCGCAATAGTGAAATTAATTATTGTACCTCTGAGCATGAATTGCTTGCTATTGTTTGGGCACTAGACAAATTTCGTACCTTTTTAATCGGGTCAGATTTGACTATTTATTCAGACAATCAAGCGCTAGAGTATCTGTTTACTTGTCGTTTTTTGAATAAAAGGATGACTAGGTGGAAATTAAGTATTGCAGATTACTCTCCTAAAATCAGGCATATTCCAGGTCGAAAAAATATAATAGCAGATATTTTATCTCGCATTTGTTGGAATGGTGGGGAGAAAGATGAGGAGGCCCTGATCGCGTCGATCTCTTTGGACAGGCCTGATCCTTTAATTTTACAATCCTTGAGAAACATCCGAGAAGTGCAGCGAGAAGACGCCAAACTGTCGAAAATTTTCGCGAGTATATCGGCCGGAAAAATCACACCGAACGTAAAGATCGTAGATGATATTTTGTACTTTACGTCTAAAACGCGTTTGGATAAATTAATTCTTCCTGTTTGGCTAACGCGGTTACTCTTGAAAAATTTGCACGAGATATATGTGCACATCGGGTATTTTAAATTAATCAGCATATTTTTTGAATCATTTTATTGTCGTAAGGCCGTTAAGATTGCTAGAGATATTTCGCGGACATGTGAAAACTGCCAAAAGAACAAAATATACACGCAACCTAACCATGGTACGACTTTTAACATTATTCGTAAAGGTCCGCGGGAGCTCGTGTCGATCGATTTTTTTGGACCCTTACCAATGTCGAGAGCGGGAGTCACGTATATTTTATCCATGTTGGATGTATTCTCGAAATATATTAAATTTTATGCATTGAAGAAAGCCACCACGCGTGCCGTCATCAATCGTGTCGTAAATGACTACATACCTCTAATGGGGAAACCTCGAAGTATTCAGTCTGACCGGGGAACCCAGTTCACCGCAAAACAGTGGGAGGATTTCTTAAATCATCACGGTATCAGGTTAGTATTCTCATCGGTGCGAAATCCGCGATCTAACATCGTGGAAAGAACTAACCGGGAGCTAGCTCGGATGCTAAGAGTTTTAACTGCCGAAAATCACAAAGGTTGGGCGTATTACATACCGATGATTGAAAAAATCTACAACGAAACAACCCACGCGAGTACTGGTTATACCCCTTTGGAACTCCATTTCGGGAAACAACCGGAAAGATTCTGGGATAGGGTAGTAAATATCGATAAATCAAAGGTACCGTTGGGTGAGAAAATTAGCAAGGTATATGATAAGTTAGTAAAGGATGGGGCAAAAAGAATCAAAAAACAGCTAACTTTGCATCCACCTGTCAATTATAAGGTCGGTGATAAAGTTTTGCTGAAATCTCTTAATATCTCAAAAGCTGCCGAGGCGGTCACCTCGAAATTCATGCCTCTGTATCACGGGCCATTCTTAGTCGTCTCTGTCACAAACGGATGTACCTTTGTACTCTCCGATCTCGCAGGACGCAAGAATTTGAAAGGTACTTATAGTATACGTTCCCTCAGGCCCTACAATGAGTCCATCCACGAGCAGGAAGACAGCAAAAAACCGGAGAAGGAAAGAGATACAGAAGCAGAAAAAAAAAGTTTTCCAGCGGAGCCGTCGTCTACTCACAGAAGCCGCATACCTCGAGGAGCGAGCACAAAGCAACAGGCTGGAAGCGTCACAGCTGCTCAGTCAGCTGAGCACCAAAACAACCAAGGCTCAGTGCCACGCGCTCAGCGCGAGCGTCATACACCCAGCTGTTCTGATTCCGGTGGTGCATGAGCTGGGCGAGTTCCGGAACGTGGAAAGAACGATGGCGTCGCAAAGCGTCCTGGACGACAGCCCTTCGTGTGAAGAAAATTCTTCTATGCGTGATTTTTGTCTGACATTCGGTGATCTCATGATTCATGAATCGAAATAGTTTTTTTTTTTTTTTATTACCATAAGTTTATTTTTTTTATCGTTCATTTCTTTTATAATATTGTAGAGACGTGCGTGAAACTTTAACTTAGAAAATAACCATTGATAATTGTTCTTTCTAATCTTAAACGTTCAGGGGACTCTGTTACGGTAATATTTCTCTTGAATGAGAAAATTATTTATTATATTGTATGTGCTACTGAATATTGTTAAACACTTTGAAAATATGCCGCGTACAAGTGTATGTGAGGAGGAAAGAAACAAATAAGCAAACATAGCGAGGATCGGTAAGCCGCGCCGACCGACGAGACGGCTGATAGGAGTGGGGGTACCGAGTCGCCCCACCATCCGCCTCAGCAGCTGATCGTCGCGCGCTGGCAGGCTGACGAAGAGTCGAGACTCACTTTTTCTTGATCCCTGCTTCTAGCTTTGTCGCGTCGCGCAATTTACAAAATTTTTTTTTTGTGCTTACGCGTATCGTTAGAAATTCTACAAATTTCACATATAAATTGTGAAACTAATTCTTATTTGAGAATTATTTTTTTTTAGTTACTTTAATATTATTTTTTTTTTATATAGAACACAAAACAAGTTTCTTAAATTTCGGAATATTCTAAATAAATACATTTTTTTTATTATCAATAACTTTCGAGAACTACGGCGTCAACTACCAGAGCGATTCCTCGTGGGAGCCATACGTAAGTGTAAATACATTTGGTAATAATCCTGGGAAATAAATTTCCTGTAAAAGAAAACAAAAAGGAGTTTCTTTTTTTTTATTTAGAATTTTTTTTAAATTTCTTTTTTGCTATCTGGCTGGAAGAGAGAAAGTAAGAATAATTTTTCTCTCTTCGATTAATGAATTAATTTATTCTGTTCGAGATTAAAGATTTCTTATAATATTGTAACACTGATTGTTTGCTGATGTCCAATCGACTACTTGAATTTTAAATCTTGAGATGGATTGTGAGTGTTAATGAATCGCTGGGTTGTTAATGAATTCAATTGAGTACTGTATGGGCATTAGCTGAGACATTATTATATTGATTAATAAAGAATCGACGTATTCAACGCGTCGCAAATTATAGTGTAAAATAATTGATTTAATTTATTTCTGACCTTGTTTCATTTATTTAATTTCTCTCTGAGTTGATCTTGTTGTCTTGATAAAACTTAAAATAAAAATCATTTTTTTTATCTACTCATAATTAAAAATACAACTCCTAGATATTTACTTATTTTCTTAACCTCGCTCAAATAAATTATGCGTTGTAAGTTAGTTGATTTTTGCTGTACCACGGATTAGGACCCCGTGAGTGTGAATTATTTTTATGAATAAAAACCTTACTCAAGTGGAACTACTGACGATACTAAATTTCGGAAGTATATCGTGAAGATTGACACTTCCAAAATCAATCCAGTAGTAGCGAGAGTAATATTGGTTTTTCTTTTGTACAGATAGATTTGTACTAGGTACAGCAACTCTCTTTTTGATTAAGAGGGAAATTCTTGAAAATAAGCTGGCGCTCATTTTATAGAAAAATCAACCTAACAGGGGATTATTTATTTAGTTAAAAATCAAACTCGGACGCCCAGAGTTTTGTTGTTATAGTGCTTAAAAGATGATTTATTGAGTTAGAAATGAAATTTAGACGCCCGAGGTTTCGTTGGTATAGCTTGGGGGATTATTTATTTAGTTAAAAATTAAACTCAGACACCCAGAGTTTCGTGGGTTTAGTGATTGGGAGATCATTTGTTTATTAAAAAATAAACTTGCCTTCCCAGGGTTTTCAAGGTTTATTGCTTGGGGGATTATTTATTGAGTTAAAAATGAAACTTTGACGCCCAGCCCCAGGGTTTCTTGCGTTTAGTTCTTGGGGGATCATTTGTAAATTAATAAATTAAACTTGTATTCCTAGGGTTTTCAAGGTTTAGCTTGCTTGGTGGATTATTTATTTGGTAAAAAATTAAATTCGTTCACACAAATTTTCGTGGGTTTAGTGGTGGGGGGAATCATTCATTAATTTTTTTATTTATTGAAATAATTCGAACGCTCAGGGTTCTTGAGTTTTACAGCTTGGGGGAATGATTAAATATTTATTTATGAAAAAAACTTAAATGAATCAATCGTATAAATTTCGTAATATAAATTTTGTAATGTATTTAATATTTTTAAAAACATTCGAATGTTCTTTAACCTTAGCACACAGAACCCCTAGCGATCTGAAATAACCTCTTGGTCGAGCTTCTACGGTCTGAAGTAACCGCTATGTCCCCGCTTTCTCGAATTCATCACTGCAGGGACTGGATACAACCTTAATAAAAGTAAAAATTTTTTTAATAATTCAATTTATGATTAAAAAAATAAATTCTATACAAAATAATTTACAACTTTCAAATTGTCATATAAATTAAATTCAAAACATTTAAAACTGACCTGCTGCAGTTTTAAAATTTGAATGCAATTGACTAGGATAACCTAGAGAGATAACCGAAAGAATCTTTTTGATCGAGACGAACGGAATGAGAGAATCGCGAGAACCGAGCGAGACTCAGAATAAAAAAACGCACCCGAGGGCATTGCCCTTGAAACGTTGTGCAATAATAAAAATCAATAACAAATTACATCTTGTTATTATTTGTGCCTGGATTATCAATACAAAGTCACTTCTCCTATTAATTCACTCCTAGGCATTACAAAGTTGATCTACAATACAATATTAAAAAATTTAAGTTGTTTAGATGATTATTATAAAAAAACTCAGCTTTCAATTGAAAAAATACTATCCATCCTTTTATTTTTTTAATAAAAAACCGATTGGCATAGTCAGATTTTCATTTTTTTTAAATAATAATTTAATTGTTTGAATAATTATTTCAGGCAACTTCTTATGACCATCCAGGCTACATTTTTTTATTTATTATTATTTTAAAGAGTTATTGTCAAAATTTCAAGAGTGTGCTTCAAAAATTGAAAAAGTTTCAAAATTACTGAATAAAAAACAGAGTTTGGCGGATTTACTCATATATTTCCTTCTTTTTTTTTCTGTAACGATTTGTTCAATCTGAACATCCCTGAGATTTCAAACTTTGAATTCAAAATACTCGAAAAGTGACAGATTGCGGTTACCTACCTTTTTGCTTATAATAGCAGAGTAGTAAAAAAGGGGCAACCAATTTTTTTTGGACCTGCCAAAGTTATACTTTTTTATCATAAGCAAAAAGTTTGATAGGTTGATGACTTTTATTAGTTTTAATTTTTGTAAAATTATAATTTAATTCTAAATTAATCATTAAAATATCCATTTCTTAATCATATAATTATCCACGATCAATTTATTGATATTAAGTTGTGACATTCAAAATTTGAAATTCAATTTTTTAATTTTGCTCTTCAACCGATCATACCACGAATAAAATGTTTTTAAGGTTCTTTTTTTTTATTTTATGGTTTGATGGTTAATGATGATGATGATGATGATGATGATGATGATGATGATTAGTTTGAATGTACATTCATCACACTTATAGTCAAATGTTGCATAGGTTAACAACATCAATAATAAAACCTCAGTTGTCATAGCAACCTCTCTGTACATGAATTCACTCAGTATGAAAACGACTGCAAACATTTTGTTATTATATAAAAAAAATGGGATTTTCACCAAGTGAATGCAATAACTCTACAAAATATTTACATTTTTTTTGTGCAAAAAAAAGTCAGAAAAAATTATTCATTATTTTTCCAATATTTTAATTAAAAATCTACACTAATAATAATAACTAATTCTTGAAAAATTAAATCTTTAAAATTTATGATTTGAATTTTATCGTCTCAGCCAATCACGTCACGAATATAATACTGACATTCTTTTTGGGTTCTCTCTTTTATAAGGGGACTAGAAACTCGCTAGCGCGCGTACCGCGCGCCGGTGCTATCATTCATTTGTCGCTTTTATTGATTTGAATCAATCGATGATTAAAAAAAGAAAACATACAATAAATATTTATTTTATTCATTTTTTTTGATTAATAAAAATTTCGCTAGTGCGTACCACGCGCTTATCTTATTATTCATTTACTACTTTTTTGAAATTAATTCAGCATTGTTAACAAAAGCCCCAAAACAAAGGAATGATGGTTTTTCTTTGCTGATTCATAAAATCAGTTCTGGGATGATTTATTATTAAACATATAACCTTACTCGATACCGAATTTTTAATCAAGAGAATCCTGAAAAGATTTTACGATATTTTATTTTTTATCAATTTTGAAACCAAAACTTATGACCAGATTGTACTAAATATTCATCTTGACTTTTAAGTTGACATAAATGGCTGTTAGTTTTCTGATTTGATCAATTTTTTGCCTCGACTTCGTCTCGTGCTGAAACATCCAACTCTCGAGGAAACGACGCGTTTCCCTTACTTGTACAGGAATATACTATTCTTCAGTACATACTCTCTAAATCTGGAAGAGTGATTTTTTCACTCTAGTTGTGGAGTGATTGGCTGAATCACTCTTATTAGAGTTATACTTTGTTTAAAATGAGACTTTATAGAGTGATTTAAATCACTCTTCAGCAAAGAGTGATTAAATGACTCGATTTTGATGAGTGATTATGTTCACGAGGTTTGAAATCACTCTTACAAAGAGTGATGACTTTGTAATAACATAACCAAAAATTGTAAGTATCACTTGGTGACCTTTATGCACAGATAATTAAAAACAAAATATTTATTGCATAGCTCTGATACCAATAAAAAAAATTAATAATAATAAACGCTTATTCTTATTTATAAAATTATTGTTTCATAATATATCAAGACCAAGATATAAATTCAAATTTAAAGTCAAAATAATTTTTTTTTCTTTCTATAAACATTTCAGTCAAGCTTAAAAAAATTATTAAAAAAAATTTTTTATTTATCAATCGCATTTTGATATTATAAAATCGTATTCAAATAAAAATTAAGATACTTATATCCCAAAAAAATGATTATTCAAATTTAACAGATAACCTTAGTAAGTTTTATAAAATTAAATTTTAAACCTTTCTAAGGATTGCAACGAGGTTTTCAATTTATATACGCGCTAAAACACATTATTGACAATTGAAAACGGTAGCTGAGTGGTTATAGTGAGGCGTTCCAGACAATTCAAATGACGAGGCAACCTTAGGATCAAGGTTCAAATCCTGATCACAATCTTTTTGTTTTCTTTTTTTTTTTTTTTTTCATAAGTATTATAGTTAAAATTAACACTTGCAATAATAAAAATTCAGAAAAATTTTAAAAATTATTTAAATAAACAATAATTTTGCCTATTTCTAATCACTCTTCGAAAAGTGAAAAATCACTCTTATTAGGGTGACAGAAATCACTCTTTGAAAAAGTCATTTATCACTCAAGTACTACTGGCTCACTTTTTTCTAGATGAAAGAGTGAAAAATCACTCCTATGGAGTAATTTTTCACTCATCCAGATTTAGAGAGTAGTGTCCTTCTGTTTATTGATGTTATTAGGATAAAAGTGAATGTGATGAAGTAACTTTTTATCCTGCAGTGTTCCTTATATGGCCCCCGCGAATTAGTAGAAATGGCGATATTTCAAAGTGTATTTCCGAAGTCTTTAGTTTCGTATGTACTTTTTAGAAAATCCCATCCTTATGTTATTTTAATGAAATAAATTTTATTGTTTCAAAGCCTTTTTTCATTTCATAACTAAAGAAACAAACTTTGATAACAATTTAAAGTTGTAATTTTTCTACTGGTTGCAAAGCTTTCAAAAACATTGTAAAAGGCTCAATTTAAAAAAAATCGTTTTTAAAATAATTAAAATTTTGCAGTTTTTTAAATCTCATATCCTGATTGATTTAAAAAATAGGAACAAATCGCAGTTAATAAATAACTTCAAGGGGGCCATATTAGGTACACAAATTTTTGGTGTCTTAAAAAAACGAGTTTTCGTAAATCCTCAGGCATTTCAAGCTCATTGATCGAAATCAAACGCATAATGTTTCACTTTAAAGCTCTTGAATTAACCTTTAAAATGAGACCTTACACGTCAAAAAATATTGATTTAATTCGCCACAACGTCGATTCTCGCTTAGGGGGGCCATATTAAGTATACACTTACCTTATATAAATTATCATGTAGTTCAAAATTTCGTTTTCAAAAAATTTAGTCTACATTTATTTTTTATTTTTTGCGAATTCAAATGGTTTAGGACATTTCTAACATGATAATTTTTTTCAAATATTCCGAGACCCAGACCCTAATGGAAAAAAAAACGTGATAAATTCTAACAAAAATTAGATTCAGAAATTTTTCAAGATTTTTTAGGAGGTCTAAAGGCACTTTTAAAACTAATTCATGAAAATTTAATATTGATTGTTATCTGGCAGGCAAAAATTTCATTAATACTAAATCTATATGAATAGCAAACAGATTTTTTTGTTAACAAAGTTTTGCAAAAACCGCGTTTTTCTAGCCATCTTTGGTTTCGAGATATCAAAGGAAATGATTTTTGTCTTAAGTATCCTTTTTTAAAGACCATAAAATTGATGCATTTATATTTTGTAGGAGTTTCTGCAAGAAACCTTAAAGTCATTCCATGGGTGATCGAATGCTAAAAAAACTCTAAAAACTATTAAAAAATCGTCAAGCCAGACAAAGTTGTCAAAAAATTTTTTTTTTTCAGTAGCCTCTATTTTTTATGTAAATTAATCGAATAGTATAATGCAATACAAGAGCAGAAAGTTGAACATTGCTGCACTGCGCGACATGTAAGAGATTAGAAGCTCGACATTTCTTTCTGCACTGCTGTTATAGGTCGGTATAGTAGAGCGCCTGATTGCAGCAAAGTTGAACTTTCGACTGAGAAATCGGTGCACAGGATTCGTACTTTCGACCATCAGATGGAGAAAAAAACTTTAAAAAGGAAAGTTTTAGGCGCTAATAACAACATTCTATTCTCTTTTTTTAGGGACCCTAGGATTTAAAGTATTCATTTTTACACTTTGATTCTTACCTTGAAACCTCGGATGGCTAGTAAAACGCGGTTTAAAACAAAAATTTTCTACTAAAAAGTTTAGTTTAGCTCCGTATGTTTTTTTTTAATTTTGATGAAATATGTGCTCTTAAGGTGGCGATTTATATTAAATATTTTAATTTTTTTTTTTTTGGTGGTGAACAAGACTTGATGAAAAATTTACCCTTTCAATTTAAATAAAATTTTTAACTGATACCCGTTAAATTAATGATTCTGATTTTAATAAAATTGAACAAAAACGTGCTTTTTTATCTTTTAAAAAGTTGAAACAATATGACCAGCTGTGCGAGGATTTTACCGCAAGTTTTTTGGTTTTTTTTTTCAATGTAGTTTTAAGGTAAAAAAACAGCTTAAACTGTTTGAATTCGGTGCAAAAAAATATTTTCAAATCATAGTCAAACTAAATTGATCGTATCAAAATTTGTTTAACAAAAAATTTAAAATTTAACATTTTTATTTTCGATTCTATTTGCCGAGGAAGCTGATTCGGCTATTTTATTTGGCGAAATACCCTTTCTTCTTATAAAGTTTTAAGGCATCTTTTATAAACCTGTCCTGAATCTAAGGCAGGTTGGCTCAAAAAATAGCAAACCCAAGAGCTTGCTAAGGGTTGGCTAATATTTTTCAAGCGATCGTGTAACGTTTTAATCGCAAAGGCCCCGAAAACCATACCCCTCCCACGTAGCGGGGAGAATATTTGCGTATTCGGGGCCTGTATAATATGAAAAGTAAAAGTTGAGAATAGTTCAATACATATATTTGAGAAACTGTTTTGATTTTTAATCTGGTTACTCAATAAAAATAACTTTTGTATGTTCTCTAGTTTCAAATCACATTATTCAGTTTAGAATGAAAATACTTTTTCGCTATTTTGGGCATGCATTTTTTTTAAATTGACCGACCTGCCTCAGTTTCTCCTACCTGCAATACGTGATCAGTTTTTTCGTTGACCTCGGGCGCCCAGGGTTTCTGGGGTTTAGAGCTTGAGGGATAATTAACCAGTCTATTTAAACCAGTCTATTAAACTCAACGTTTTTTTTTTTTTTTTTAGATGCCAGTTTTGTTGGGAGCGGGGGGTGACGCGCCCCTGCGTTTTTTTAAATTTTTTTTTAGTCGGCAATTTCAAAATTTTTGTCGGCAAATTCTCATGACACCCCCCCACGAAATTCGAGCTTGCTACGTCCCTGCCTGTATAATATGAAAAGTAAAAGTTAAGAATAGTTCAATATATATATTTGAGAAACTGTTTTGATTTTTAATCTGGTTACTCAATAAAAATAACCTTTGTATGTTCTCTAGTTTCAAATCACATTATTCAGTTTAGAATGAATATACTTTTTCGCTATTTTGGGCATGATTTTTTTTTTAAATTGACCGACCTGCCTCGGTTTCTCCTACCTGCAATACGTGAGCTTTATTATAAACTACAAAATATATTTCTGTGATACTTCTTACAATTAAATAAGATCATACATCTTAACATTAATTGTTGTTAGTATTAATACTATTAAAATTTTCATTGTAATTAATATTTATATTTATACTTTTGTTTTTAAAAGTATCCATTTCATACCTAAAAACTTTATGTACGTTATTATCTACGTTAAATAAAAATTATAAAATCAAAATACTCGATAAAATTCAAACTAAGATTTGAATTACGATGAAAAGTTTTTTTGAAAAATTAAAGTTTTTACTTATATTCATCGATTATGAAAGTATTAAAAAGTATATACCTGCAGGTCATGGCCTAGGTGTGTATATTTAATTTATGTTCAACGGAGTCAGAAAGCAACAACCTCGTTTTAGGCCGTGCCCCAAAAATACTATTCTTTGATCGGAAAACATAAAAATTTGATCTTACATTTTAGTTTTATTACTCATTTCAAACTACAATATGAAAATTGCATTCCTTTTATTTAGTATTGTGTATTCAGAGACAAAGCCCTTGGTATTTCCATCATATCAATCAACACATGCTCTAAATATCCAATCTTTTTTTTTTAGTCCGTAATTGTACTGAGTCAATTACCTGAAATACTTGCGCTCCAATTGAAACATCACATATTTATGTTCGTCACTTTTTGATAGTCGTTATTAGGATTCTAATTTATTACATGATTGATACTAGTATTCAACATTTACATTTACACTTGTATTTTTACTCTTTCATAACCCTCAAATTTTTTGTACTTCATAATATTGGGAGTTGAATAACAATTATTCATTTAAATCAAATCAGTCTTGTAATCATGAAGTGAAAAACAAAAAAAAATTAAAACGAAGATTAAAAATTTGTATTAAAAGTTGCTTTTTCAATATTAATTTAGAAAAATATCACTCAATTTTTTGAGTACCGTGACTTTAATCTTACATAGATATTTTATTATTTGTTTTCAATCTCAAGTAAAAAAAACGTATTTTATTACTAACTATGGTGTATTTAGACCTTGGTATTTTTATTAAATAGTTGAAAAAATCAAATATATTTTTGTTGCTGAACACTGTAACATTGTAAATGATTTAATGTATAAGTTATTGAATCAATTCTGTTAAAGCTTTAAATGAATTGAATTAGAGATATTCTTGCATCTTTTAAAATTCTAGTTTTTAATTTATTTAGCACTAAACTTTTCAACAACATTATTATCATAGAATCGGATTTTGTTTTTACAATAGAGGTAAATTTTGAGATTATTTTATCTATTTGATTTGGGGTATTGAATTGACTTTGAAATAACTTAAATTAACTCACGTAATTAATTTATTATAAAATTTGTAATTTTTATACTCCTCTTCTTCTATTTATTTATGATGTTCAAGAAAAAATAAATAAAATGAACAAAAATGTTACAAATTTATTTTTTAATTTCCGAGATGCGGTTATTCCAATTCTCATGGACCTTGAAATTCAATTAAAAAAAACTTCTGTAGCTTTCAAAAAGTTTTTTTATTCCACATTGATTCATTAATTGTTGATCAAAAATCAAGTCGTACAACCTCATGGATCGAACAATTGTTTTCTTGGAACTTTGACAGTTCGTTATCAAAAATTTACCTCTCTATACCTTCGCGGCAACGTTCGCTTCGCATTTTTTATGGTTGTCGTCACTCTGAGCCAATCAGATCCAGAATAAAAGTCTTAATCTTCAATTCGATAGTTTCTCGAGCTCGAATCTCGACACTCGCGTACTCCCTTTTATAAGAAGGACTAGAAAATCTGCTAGCACACGTACCACGCGCCTGTACTTTGATCGACTTTTCGCTTTTTTATCAATTTAAATCAGAGTTAAATAGTACACGAGCTTGCACATATTCTAACTCAAAACTTTTTTATAAGTCCCATTAATAATTGCGGACAGTTGCGCCTCGTATAAGTTCACGTGGAAATTTCAAACTGCTCTTTTTCTTAACAAATATTAATTTTAGCATCGAAGAATCACGTACTTAATTTTCATCAAGTTTAGTTAATTTTTGCAGCTGGGTGCCCAATGTACTCACATCAATCACAATCACATCAACATAACAAAACCCCGAAATATAAAAATTCGAAGTTTTCATTCTCTCGATCATTGAATCAGAGTTCGAGTGTATTATTAGCTTTGCTTGTTTTAAAGCTTTCCTTTTCTAATGCTCAATTTCTATCTTAAATTATTGTGGGAAGCTCACTCAAATTAAAACCAGCAGAGTGTAAATAAAACACACTATTCACAGTAATTTCAGTTTATGTCCTATTTTTATGTATTATATTATACTTAGGGTGAGATCGAAGATCGTAATGTCGTAGCAGCCGCTCTTCAACTTTCCACCTTCCCACAGACAGCCTCCTTTTATGAGTGGCCACCCACGGCCACACCCACATGTATCTCTCTCAGTTGAAGCAGGTTTCTAAGTACTCGCGGCACAGACGGTCGACCAGGTGTCACGTCCACCGTAGTTGCCTCCTCCCGGCTGGATCACATTCAACGCTCGGGCTCAGTGGGATCACTCTTTCTCAAGATGAAGCTTCGAATGCTCTCACCTTCCTTCGGTCGTTCGACTCGCATCCCTTTAAGGATGCGAGTTTCTTCCGTTTCCTGACTGAATTCTTAGGTAAGCCCCTTCTAAATATCAGCCCAGGTACTCACTTTGCGCTCGCAGTCAACCTGCGGCTGCTCCATTTAGTGCCTTACGGCTGGCTAACCGGAGCTGACTTTAACACCAGTCGGAGGCTTCGGCAAACGGTTTCGTTCGCTCAATCCAAACTACCATAGGGTTCTCTAACGAAGTCTGCCCCCCGTTTGACAAATTGCACTCTCTACAATCGCGAGCTACGTTAGCTTCTTTGCTCATTCTTAACCCTTAACCTTTATCCACTCACACTCTAATTGTCTACGCTTATACTTCGCTTATACTTTGCTCCTTTGCTCTTACTTCGCTTCTTCGCTGAACTTCGTTATCTTCGCTTCTTTGCTCAATCTAGCTCTTACTTCGCTTCTTCACTCTTACTTTGCTCTCACTTCGTTTTTACTTCGCTCTTACTGCTACCTTTTACCTTTTTATTCAACTAAGCTTAATTTTTTCTTTTTTTTTTAACAAAAAATCCCGGTTGAACTTCAATTTGAGAAGCTTACTCAATTTAAAACCAGTTAGGTGCTCGAGTCGCTCGAAATTGGCTCGGGCAGCGCTAGTCGATTTGTGGTAAATACAATCATTTTTAACCTATAAGAAAACTAAAACAAAAACTGAAATTTCGTTCATCATACAAATTTTTGGTTAAACTCGTTAAAACTCGTTAAGAACTAAATATTTTTTAATGAAAATTTAAGACCACATTCTTGAAGCTGTTACATTGCTAATAAAATGGTCCAGATATTTGTAAAAATTTTGTGAGCCGTGTTACTTACTTGTAATACAACACATTACCACTCTTTTTAACCTAAAAAAATTTGGATTCTAAGCGCTTAAATGGTTTTTTTTTTTTTTTTACCAAGCATTCATACTGTCGAAATTCAACACGCCTACACGGAGGGAACTATTCAGGGTCAAAGACAGTGAACAAAAATCGCTCACGCTCCCGAAGCCTGCGTTCACGGAAAAATCCAGTGAACAACACTACAATACCCGTGTAGAGGGCGCGCGTTCACATAAAAAGATGACGCCAAGCACAACGTAGCATGCTGAACGACCACCTGCTTTGACTGTGATTGCTGACCACTGAAAAACACTGTGAATTGTTCTCTCCTTGTAGCATCTCAACAATTGCCTTTTCATCTATAAAATAAAAAAAAATTTTACTTCCCATTCAGAAAAAGGTTTTTTCAGCCCATCCTAGCGTGTTAAGATTTGATAAAATATCAACAAAATGAGGTTACTTATACTGCCGTACAGGAGCAAAACCGTACTATCTGCTATGTGTTTCCTATGTAGATAGTGCAATTTTGCTCCTCTTATATCAACAATCCATTAGCATTGAAAAATCCTAGAAAATTTTTTCTGAAATTAAACATTCAGTTTTTTTGTTAGATTTGTTTATATCTTTCAAAATTAGTTCTTTTAAGTGAGAATAGCTTGTAAAAATTTGAGGAACACGGATCAAAAGAGAAATATATTTCACTTTTAGTTTTTTAAAATTACTATTGACCTTACAGAATTCTTGAGGCTCCGTAGCAATCTTAAGCATTCAGAACTTTTCATTAACTTCTTAGCGTTTTATTACCTTTTTTAAAAAAAAGCGAAAAAGAAAACTTGAAAAAAAATAACAGTTATTTTGCTTCTTATATTTTAGATTTATAAGGATCTGGTGTTCTAATAGCATATTGTTCAAAATTTACCTATATTAAATCAAACTTTTACTATAAAAGATAAAAATAAAGAAATAAAATAAATCACATGAAAAACTAAATCTATGAGTATGGTCTAAGGAGTTGTAAGATCAAAACAAATTTTTTTGGTTAAGAGTATCTTCTTTTTTAATACTAAAATAACATGATACATTAGCTTTTATCTTTAATTGCATGTTTAAAAAATTTTGGACTGAGAAGCTCGATATGGACTCAAGCGGTGCCAGTCGATTTTTGAAAAATACTGTCATTTTTAACTGATAAGAAAATAAAGCAAAAACTTAAGTTTTGTTTGTTCATCATACGAATTTTGAGTTTAATTCGTAAAAACTCGGGAAGAGCTAAATATTTTTTTATGAAATTTTAAAACCACATTCTTGAAGTTTTTCCGCTGCAAATAAATTGGTCCGGATATTTCTAAAAATTTATGAGCCTTGATTCTAACTTTTAAACCATATATTGGTGATTTCTAACCTAAAAACTTTGGATTAAAAAATTAAGCATAAATTTAAGAGTCTAAAAAACTGTCAGAGAGAAAATTTTTCATTAAGTTTCAAAGAATGTTTCTGTAGAATTTCAAAACCATATTTTTTATAAGTAAAAAATAGCAGTATTTTTAAAAAATTGGCTTTTTAAATTTTCATCGTTATTACTATTTAATAATTATAATTATACTTTTATTTAAAAGTGTGTCCATGTCGTACCCAAAAAATTTTCGTACGTTCTAATCTTCGTCGAATGAAAATTATCAAATTAAAATATTGATTAATTTCAAACTAAGATTTGAATTACGATGAAAAGTGTCTTTGAAAAATTGCAGTTTTTCATTCTTGATATAAGTTTCGACATATATCAATCGATTTTGAAAGCATTTAAAAGTATATACCTGGTCTATTTTATTTCAAGTTCTACGGACAGAAGTCAGAAAGCGTCAATTGGGTTTTAGGCCGCGGCCAAAAAATACAATTTTTTGGTCAGAAAACATAAAAATTTGATCGTACATTATAGTTTCATTACTCATTTGAATCTACAATACAAAAGTTGCATTTTTTTTATTTAGTATTGTGTACTCAGAGACAGAGACCCTGGTTTTTCCATCGCATTGAGCAACATATGCTCTAAATATCAAATATTTTTTTCTAGTCCGTTGTGCTGGGTAAATTACCTGAAATCCTGGAGCCTCAATTCAAACGACATCACATATTTATTATGAAGGATATTAATTTGGAAGTAGACTATAAAAGCAAAACACTGTGTTTTCGTGAATTTCTTTTATTAAGTTTCAACTTTTCGACACTACAAATGGTGTCCTCTTCAGGATATCTATATAAAACAGTTTATCTTGTTAAAACAATGAAAAATATATGAATTTTATTTACAAATTAAAAAATAATTTAATAAAATATAATAAAATATATAAATTTGTAACCAAAATTTATATATTTTTCAAATTAGTTGTTTTACGTCTGAGATTTAGATAAATCTGAAAGTTACGATCTTTTCGGACAACAAAAGGGGAGTATTATATAAATAAAAAACTCCTTCTTTTTATGTTTATCAATCAAAGTTTCGGCTACCAACGGCTGCGGTCATCTTCAGGATTTTATTATTTAAAGTCACAAACAGTTTGTAAAGAGATGTCAAGCGAAGCAGACACTCAAAACTCTAGAAAATCGACGTTGAGTCTTAATCTTAACTTTTAATTATAAAATCCTGAAGATGGCTAGCTGATATGTCGATTGATAAACATAAAAATAAGGAGTTTTTTATTTAAATACTACTCGCTTTTTTGTCCAAAAAAGTCGTAACTTCCATGTTTATATATTTTTCATTGTTTTAACAAAATTAACTGTTTTCTATAGATATCATGAAGAGGACATAATTTGTAGTATCGAAACATCAAAACTTCATGAAAGAAATTTAAGAAAACACAGTGTGTTGCTATCATGCTCTATTTCCAAATTACTAATCCTTCATAATTAACCTAATTGAGCAAAAAACTACTGTTATGCATATCACTTATTTATGTTCGTCACTTTTTGGTATAGTTACTGTTCTTACTAAGTTTATAATCAATTACATGATTTATATCAATATTCAACATTTACGTTTTACATTTGTATTTTTACTCTTTCATAACCCTCAAATTTTTTGTACATTATATTATTGCGCATTCAATGACAATTAATCATTTAAATCAAATAAGTCTTACGTTTATGAGTTACATGAAGTGAGAAGTGAAAAGAAAACTTATAATTCATAGAATGATTAAAATTCAAACGAAGATTTACAAGTTGTATAAAAAGTTGCTTTTCAAAATTGCAGCCTTTCATTTCAATATCAATTTTAAATCATTTCTCTCAGTTTTTGTAGTACCTACCGGGAGTTTAAGCTTACATAGATTTCTCATTTTTTGTATTCCATCTCAAGTACAGAAACGTATTTTTTTACCAACTATTGGGTATGCAGACCTTAGTATTTTAATTACATAGTTGAAAAAAACAAATTTAAGATTTCTTTACTAAATGCTTTAACATTATAAATAATTTAATGTAAAATTTATTGAACCAATTTCAATTATATTTGCAACTTTTAAAACATTAGTTTTTGATTTATTAAGCATTAAACTTTTCAACAACAATCTATTGAATCGAACTTTGCTTTAACAATAGTGGTAAATTTTGAGATTATTATATCTATTTAATTTGAAGTATGAATTGATATTTTTGAAGTATAACTTAAATTAATTCAAAAAACTAATTTATTACAAAATTTGTAATTTATATACTCCTCTTGTTCTATTCATTTAAGATATTTGAGAAAAAAAAAATAATAATAATCATAAATGTTTCAAATTTATTTTTAAATTTCTAAAATGCAGTTGTTTGAGTTCTTATTGCTCTTGAAATTCAATTTTAAAAAAATTTCCTCAGCTTTTGAAAAATAATTTTATTTCGCTTGATTCTATCATTTATGATCAAAAATCAAATCGAATAACCTCACGGATAAAACAATTGTTTTTGTTGAACTTTGACAGTTCATTATCAAAAATTTATCTCTCTATACCTACGTCGCTACGTTCGCTTTGCATTTTTGGTCGGTGTCGTCACTTTAAACCAATCAGAGCCAAAATAAAAGTCTGAATCTTCAATTTGATAGTTTCTCGAGCTCGAAACTCGACACTCGCACTCTCCTTTTTATAAGTACATGGAACGACGGTTGTTCCATAAAAATCGTTCCTTGCATCGAAAAATTAGTGCATGGCATCTAAAAATCAGTGCTTGGCACTGAAAGGTTAGTGACAGTCACTTATATTTTTTCTGATCTCTGATTTCTGAAGCACTATGGTGGCGTCTGCTAGTAATAGAAAAGTTGGCTCATTAAAGTTATTGATTCGATCTTTTTTTCTCGTAATTTTTGTCAATATTCCTTTTATTTAAGTTGAAAAATTAAGCATTAAAAAAAAAAAAAAAAAAAAAAAACAAGAAAATATTGTCTGGTTTGCAAAGAACTTCAAAAAAAAAACTTATAACCTCAACAAGGGTTAACTTCCTTACCGGCAGCGCTCATCGCATGAACCTAGAAAAATTTCGACATTGCATCCTAAAATCAGTGCACAGCATCAAAAAATCAGTGCTTGGCACTGAAAAGATTGTGAAGGTCACTAATATTCTTTGTGCTATCTGAAGCACGATTTTTATGGAACAACCGTCTTTCCGTGTAGAACTAGAAAATCCGCTCGCGCGCGTACCGCGCGCCTGTACTTTGATCGATTTCTCGCTTTTTTATCAATTTAAATCAGAGTTAAATAGTACACGAGCATACACATATTCTAACTCAAAACGTTTTAATGTCTTATTAATAACACTAAATTACATATAAGTTCACGTGGGGATTTCAAACTGCTCTTTTTGTTAAAAAATATTAATTTTAGCATCGAAGAATCACGCACTTAATTTTCATCAAGTTTAGTGTATTTTTGCAGCTGACTGCACAATGTATGCGCATCAATCACAATCACATCAACATCACAAAACCCTGAAATATAAAATTATGAAGTTTTCATTTTCTCGATCATTGGGCCAGTGTTCGAGTGTATTATTAGCTTTGCTGGTTTTAAAGCTTTCCTTTTCTAAAACTATCAATTTCTATCTTAAATTATTGTGGGAAGCTTACAATTAAAACCAGCAGAGTGTAAATAAAACACACTATTCACAGTTATTTTGGTTTATGTCCTATTTTTATGTATTATATTATACTTAGGGTTTATAGGGTTATTATACTTCCCACAGATAGCCCCCTTTTATAAGTAGCCACCCACGGCCACACCCACATGTATCCCTCTCAGCTGAAGTAGGTTTTCTCTAAGTACTCGCGGCACGGACGGTCGACCAGTTCAACGTAGTTTCCTCCTCCCGGCTGGATCACATTCAATGCTCGGGCTCAGTGGGATCACTCTTTCTCAAGATGAAGCTTCGAATGCTCTCACCTTCCTTCGGTCGTTCGACTCGCATCCCTTTAAGGATGCGAGTTTCTTCCGTTTCCTGACTGAATTCTTAGGTAAGCCCCTTCTAAATATCAGCCCAGGTACTCACTTTGCGCTCGCAGTCAACCTGCGGCTGCTCCATTTAGTGCCTTACTGGTAGCTAACCGGAGCTGACTTTAACACAAGTCGGAGGCTTCGGCAAACTGTTTCGTTCGCTCAATCCAAACTACCACAAGGTTCTCTAACGAAGTCTGCCCCCCGTTTGACAAATTGCGCTCTCTACAGTCGCGAGCTACGTTCGCTTCTTTGCTCATTCTTAACCCTTAACCTTTATCCACTCACACTCTAATTGCCTACGCTTATACTTCGCTTATACTTTGCTCCTTTACTCTTACTTCGTTTCTTCGCTGAACTTCGTTATCTTCGCTTCTTTGCTCAACCTAGCTCTTACTTCGCTTCTTCGCTCTTACTTCACTCTCACTTCGTTTTTACTTTGCTCTTACTTCACTCTCACTTCGTTTTTACTTCGCTCTTACTGCTACCTGGTACCTTTTTAGTCAACTAAGCTTAATTTTTTCTTTTTTTTAACACAAAATCCCGGTTGAACCTCAATTTGAGAAGCTTACTCAAATTAAAACCAGTTAGGTGCTCGAGTCGCTCGAAATTGGCTCGGGCAGCGCTAGTCGATTTGTGGTAAATACTGTCATTTTTAACCTATAAGAAAACTAAAACAAAAACTGAAATTTCGTTCATCATACAAATTTTTGGTTAAACTCGTTAAAACTCGTTAAGAATTAAATATTTTTTAATGAAAATTTAAGACCACATTCTTGAAGCTGTTCTATTGCTTATAAAATAGTCCAGATATTTGTAAAAATTTTGTGTGCCGTGTTACTTACTTGTAATTTAACACATTACCACTCTTTTTAACCTAAAAAAATTTGGATTCTAAGCGCTTAAAGGGTTTTTTTTTTTTACCCAAGCATTCATATTGTCGAAATTCAACACGCCTAGGATCTCAAAAATTGCCTTTTCATCTATAAAATAAAAAAAAAATTTACTTCCCATTCAGAAAAAGGTTTTTTCAGCCCATCCTAGCGTGTTAAGATTTGATAAAATATCAACAAAATGAGGTTACTTATACTGCCGTACAGGAGCAAAACCGTACTATCTGCTATGTGTTTCCTATGTAGATAGTGCAATTTTGCTCCTCTTATATCAACAATCCATTAGCATTGAAAAATCCTAGAAACTTTTTTATGAGATTAAACATTCAGTTTTTTTGTTAGATTTGTTTATATCTTTAAAAATTTAATTCTTTTAAATGAGAATAGCTTTTGAAAATTTGAGGAACACGGATCAAAAGAGAAATATATTTCACTTTTAGTTTTTAAAAATTTGTATTGACCTTACAGAATCCTTGAGGCTCCGTAGTAATCTTAAGCATTCAGAACTTTTCATTAACTTCTTAGCGTTTTCTTACCTTTTTAAAAAAAAAAGCGAATAAGAAAACTTGAAAAAAATAACAGTTATTTTGCTTCTTATATTTTAGATTTATAAGGATCCGGTGTTCTAATAGCATATTGTTCAAAATTTACCTATATTAAATCAAAATTTTACTATAAAAGATAAAAATAAAGAAATAAAATAAATCACATAAAGAACTAAAATTATGAGTATGGTCTAAGGAGTTGTAAGATCAAAACAAATTTTTTTGGTTAAGAGTATCTTCATTTTTAATACTAAAATAACAACATGATACTTTAGCTTTTATCTTTAATTGCATGTTTAAAAAATTTTTGATCGAGAAGCTCGATATTGGCTCAGCCAGCGTTAGTCGATTTTTGAAAAATACTATCATTTTTAACTGATAAGAAAATAAAGCAAAAACTGAAGTGTTTGTTCATTATACGAATTTTAAGTTTAATTCGGAAAAACTCGGGAAGAGCTAAATATTTTTTCATGAAATTTTAGAACCGCATTCTTGAAGTTTTTCCGCTGCTAATAAATTGGTCCAGATATTTCTAAAAATTTATGAGCCGTGTTTTCTAACTTTTAAACGATAATTTGGTGATTTCTAACTCAAAAACTTTGGATTAAAAAATTAAGCTCAAATTGAAGAGTCCAAAAAACAGTCAGAGAAAAAATTTTTCATTAAGTTTTGAAGAATGTTTCTGTAGAATTTCAAAACCATATTTTTTATAAGTAAAAAATAGCAGTATTTTCAAAAAACAACAGTTTGCGAAGCAGACGCTCAAAACTCCAGAAAATTGACTTTAAAAAATTGAATTTACAAAATCCTGAAGATGGCTAGCCGATGGTAGCCTAATCGTCGATTCATAAATATAAAAATAAGAGTTTTTTTTTCAAATACTCCCTTTTTTGTCCAAAAAATTCGTAACTTCCCTGTTTATACATTTTTCATTGTTTTAACAAAATAAACTTTTTTATACAGACATCATGAAGAGGACATAATTCGTAGTGTCGAAACATCAAAACTGCATGAAAGAAATTTAAGGAAACACAGTGTGTTGCTATCATGCTCTATTTCCAAATAACTTATCCTTCATAATAAACCTAACTAAGCAAAAAACTACTGTTATGTATATCACTTATTTATGTTCGTCACTTTTTGGTAGTTATTGTTGTTAATAGGTTTATAATCAATCACATGATTCATATCAGTATCCAACATTTACATTTTACATTTGTATTTTTGTTCTTTCATAACCCTCGAATTATGTGTACATTATAATATTGCGCATTTAATGACAGTTAATCACTTAAATAAAATTTGTCTTATATTTATGAGTTACTCATGAATTGAGAAGTGAAAAGAAAACTTATTGTACATAGGATGATTAAAATGCAAACGGTAAGAAATTAAATGATTTTGGTAAAAACGTTTGTAAATAATTTCAATAAAAATATACTTTAAATTATTGTATAAAACAATCAAAACAAAATTTTTTTTTGTAAAATTCAATAGTTTATCAGATTAAAAAATTACTTTTTTCAGTTTGGAGGTTCGATTTAAAAAAATAAAATAATATGGTTATTCATAAAAAATTTAGTGCACTACGCGCGTGGGAATCAGAATAAACACTAAAAATTTAAAAATAATTCATACATACAGAAAAAACGTGCATGTGGGTAAAAAAAACAACCAGTAGCATAATAACATTAAGCATAACACACTGTGTGCTACGCGCACGCAGTAAAAGAGTGATGAAAAACAAATTTGAACAACTGTTATTTATTAAAAACGAATGAAACTCTAATGTTAAAAATTTACTGGTAGAAATAACAGCTTGGGGTATACATACATAGGTGCCTATCAAAGAGGCTTTTTCAACAGAACTCAAAAATAAATTAGCAAATGTTTTATAAAATGCAATTAAAAAAGAACTATTTAATACATAAAAAAAGGCTGTTTAGAGCAAAAGTAATAATTAAAGCAAGACACTCAGATTCAATCAACTAACAAACACATTAAGCTAAGCAGACCAAAACACTCAAACTTATAACCAACAAAATTGAGAAACAAAAAACACAGCACCACAATCAAATGTGAAAATATTTTAAATGCTTAAATAATGATTATCCATCAAATTTGAGAAAGCACAGTCCTGTACAAGTAAGAGAAACTTGTCGTTCCCACTCGAGTTGGATTTTTTCAGTACTCGACTTCGTCTCGTGCTGAAACATCCAACTCTCGTGGAAACGACGCGTTTCCCTTACTTGTACAGGAATATACTATTCTTAAGTACATAGTATGCTTCTGTTTATTGATGTTATTAGGATAAAAGTGAATGTGAAAAAGTAACTTTTGATCCTGCAGTGTATCTAATATGGCCCCCGCAAATTAGTAGAAATGGCGATATTTCAAAGTGTATTCCTGAAGAGTCTTTAGTTTCGTATTTACTTTTTAGAAAATCCCATCCTTATGTTATTTTAATGAAATAAATTTTATTGTTTCAAAGCTTTTTTCATTTTATAACTAAAGAAACAAACTTTGATAACAATTTAAAATTGTAATTTTTCTACTGGTTGCAAAGCTTTCAAAAACATTGTAAAAGGCTCAATTTAAAAAAAAATCATTTTTAAAATAATTAAAATTTTGCAGTTTTTTAAATCTCATATCCTGATTGATTAAAAAAATAGGAACGAATCGCAGTTAATAAATAACTTCAAGGGGGCCATATTAGGTACACAAATTTTTGGTGTCTTAAAAAAACGTGTTTTCGTAAATCCTCTGGCATTTCAAGCTCATTGATCAAAATCGAACGCGTAATGTTTCACCTTGAAGCTCTTAAATTAACCTTTAAAAAGGAGACCTTACACGTCAAAAAATATTGATTTAATTCGCCAGTACGTCGATTCTCGCTTAGAGGGGCCATATTAAGTATACACTTACCTTATATAAATCATCATGTGGTTCAAAATTTCGTTTTCAAAAAATCTAGTCTACATTTATTTTTTATTTTTTGCGAATTCAAATGGTTTAGGACATTACTAACATTATAATTTTTTTCAAATATTTCGAGACCCAGACCCTAATGGAAAAGAACAAACGTGATATATTTTAACAAAAATTAGATTCAGAAATTTTTCAAAATTTTTGAGGAGGTCAAAAGGCACTTTTACAACTAATTCATGAATATTTTACATTGATTGTTGTCTAGCAGGCGAAATTTCATTAAAACTAAATCTGTAAGAATAGCAAACAGATTTTTTTGTTAACGAAATTTTGCCAAAAACCGCGTTTCTCTAGCCATCTTTGGCTTCGAGATATCAAGAGAAATGATTTTTGCCTTAAGTATCCTTTTTTAAAGACCACAAAATTGTTGCATTTATATTGTCTAGGAGTTTCTGCAAAAAACCTTAAAGTCATTCCATGGGTGATCAAATGCTAAAAAAAAATAATATAATAATATGGATAAATTTTTGTCAGCAAAAATTTTCAAAAATAGTTTTGATCGACCAAAATTTTGCCATCTAGTATAGAAAATAATTAAAAAAAAAAAATTATTAATTACTATGCTTAATTATTGCTGCATTAAAATGAATTGTAACTAGTTTTCTGGTAACAGAGATTACAAAATGAAAGTCATAAACTTATACTGAAATTAACAGAAAGTAATTCTTTTAAACTCAAAAAATTCACTTAACAAATTTTACTTCTTACTTTATTTGACTAGAAATTTCTCTGCGCGCAAGCGCGCATAGCTCTTTTTTTATGGCTTTTGTAAAGAAAGCTTGAGCTTTGATTATTAAAAGAAAATCTGAAATGATGATTTTATTTTAATTAGATAAATTAAATTTGACACTTCAAGTTATTACTTAGGTACGACTTATAACATAAATTAATTAGTATTAAATTTTCAAATGAAAATAATTGGATTTTTTAGCTACTATACTGCCGCCATAAGGAAAAGGGTCATAACTGCAAATTTTCAATTTTGAATATTATGAATCCAGCTATTTTGAAAACCATTGTGAACTTTTGAAAAAATTATAAACTGAATTTTTGATGTTTTGTAAATGTTATCTTTTTTTTGAATTTTATCAACTCGAAAGTTATAATGAATTTAATTTTTTTTTTAAATTCATGATTTGTTAAGGTTAACCTACAAACACACGAATCCAAAATTTTGAATTATTCTACTATAACTCAATTTTACGTAGTTTCTCGACAAATATTTTGAAGACTGTTATATAATGTTCTAAATATTCCGTATTTATTTTCTTCGTTTTTTTTTTCTGTAACGATTAAATAAATCAAAACATCCATGAGAATTGAGTTTTAAGACATGGAAT
Source organism: Encarsia formosa (assembly GCA_038277355.1). Taxonomy (NCBI): domain Eukaryota; kingdom Metazoa; phylum Arthropoda; class Insecta; order Hymenoptera; family Aphelinidae; genus Encarsia; species Encarsia formosa. Next base: position 98,047,974 of record CM076184.1, on the reverse strand, counting down.
TCAAAATACTTGAAAAGTGACAGATTGCAGTTACCCGATCAGAAAGATTGTCAGGGCGCTAGCTAGCCCCATTGCAAGTATCCTCGGTGAAATCACCGATGAATTCATCGGTGAATTCATCGGTGAAATCCTCGGTGAAATCCTCGGTGAATTCCTCGCTTTTTGCGGTGAAATCCTCGGTGAATCTTAACAGTAAAATCCTCGGCATTTTAACGGGATCGAAAACGAAGGGGTCAGAGCGGACACCTGGTGCAACTGGTGATACGTACGCCTTGGAGATGATTTCCCCAGGAAGTTTTGACTCCAGAGGGATCAGGGCGAGCAGCTGGTGCACCTGGCGATACTTACACCTTCGAGATGATTTCCCCAGGAAGTTTCGACTCCGGATGGGTCAGGGCGGACACCTAGTGCCCCTGGTGATACGTAAGGCTTGGGGATGAACTCCCCAGGAAGTTTTGACTCCGGATGGGTCAGAGCGGACACCTGGTGCTCATGATGATACTTACACATTGGAAATGATTTCCCCAGGAAGTTTCGACTCCGGATGGGTCAGGGCGGACACCTGGTGCCCCTGGTGATACTTACGCCTTCGAGATGATTTCCCCAGAAAGTTTCGACTCCGCATGGGTCAGGGCGGACATCTGGTGCACCTGGTGATACTTACACCTTGGAGATGACTTCCCCAGGAAGTTTTGACTCCACATGGGTCAGGGCGGACATCTGGTGCACCTGGTGATACTTACGCCTTGGAGATGACTTCCCCAGGAAGTTTTGACTCCGGATGGGTCAGGGCGGACATCTGGTGCACCTGGTGATACTTACACCTTGGAGATGACTTCCCCAGGAAGTTTCGACTCCTGAGGGATCAGGGCGAGCATCTGGTGAACCTGGTGATACTTACACCTTGGAGATGATTTCCCCAGGAAGTTTCGACTCCGCATGGGTCAGGGTGGACATCTGGTGCACCTGGTGATACTTACGCCTTAGAGATGACGACAGCCTTGGAGATGATTTCCACAAGAAGTTTTCCAAAGAGGCCAGGTTGGGCACCTGGGGCAACTGGTATTAATTAAGCCTTGGAAATGATTTCCCCAGAAACTAAGGACTCCGGAGGGGTCAGGGAAGGTACCCGGTGCACCTGGTGATACTTATGCCTTGGAGATGATTTCCCCAGGAAGTTCCGACTCCACATGGGTCAGGGCGGACACCTGGTGCCCCTGGTGATACGTAAGGCTTGGGGATGAACTCCCCAGGAAGTTTTGACTCCGGATGGGTCAGGGCGGACATCTGGTGCACCTGGTGATACTTACGCCTTGGAGATGACTTCCCCAGGAAGTTTTGACTCCGGATGGGTCAGGGTGGACATCTGGTGCACCTGGTGATACTTACGCCTTGGAGATGACTTCCCCAGAGAGTTTTGACTCCGGATGGATCAGGGCGAGCACCTGGTGCACCTGGCGATACTTACGCCTTAGAGATGACTACCCCAGGAAGTTTCGACTCCGGATGGGTCAGGGCGGACACCTGGTGCCCCTGGTGATACTAACGCCTTGGAGATGATTTCCACAGGAAGTTTTCCAAAGAGGCCAGGGTGGGCACCTGGTGCAACTGGTATTAATTAAGCCTTGGAAATGATTTCCCCAGAAACTAAGGAGTCCGGAGGGGTCAGGGGAGGTACGCGGTGCACCTGGTGATACTTACGCCTTGGAGATGATTTCCCCAGGAAGTTCTGTCTCCAAAGGGGCCAAGGTGGACACCTGGTGCAGCTGGTATTAATTACGCTTAGGAGATGATTTCCCCAGGAAGTTCCGACTCCACATGGGTCAGGGCGGACACCTAATGCCCCTGGTGATACGTAAGGCTTGGGGATGAACTCCCCAGGAAGTTTTGACTCCGGATGGGTCAGGGCGGACATCTGGTGCACCTGGTGATACTTACGCCTTGGAGATGACTTCCCCAGGAAGTTTTGACTCCGGATGGGTCAGGGCGGACATCTGGTGCACCTGGTGATACTTACGCCTTGGAGATGACTTCCCCAGGAAGTTTTGACTCCGGATGGATCAGGGCGAGCACCTGGTGCACCTGGCGATACTTACGCCTTAGAGATGACTACCCCAGGAAGTTTCGACTCCGGATGGGTCGGGGCGGACACCTGGTGCCCCTGGTGATACTAACGCCTTGGAGATGATTTCCACAGGAAGTTTTCCAAAGAGGCCAGGGTGGGCACCTGGTGCAACTGGTATTAATTAAGCCTTGGAAATGATTTCCCCAGAAACTAAGGACTCCGGAGGGGTCAGGGGAGGTACCCGGTGCACCTGGTGATACTTACGCCTTGGAGATGATTTCCCCAGGAAGTTCTGTCTCCAAAGGGGCCAAGGTGGACACCTGGTGCAGCTGGTATTAATTACGCTTAGGAGATGATTTCCCCAGGAAGTTCCGACTCCACATGGGTCAGGGCGGACACCTGGGTCCCCTGGTGATACGTAAGGCTTGGGGATGAACTCCCTAGGATGTTTTGACTCCGGATGGGTCAGGGCGGACATCTGGTGCACCTGGTGATACTTACGCCTTGGAGATGTCTTCCCCAGGAAGTTTTGACTCCGGATGGGTCAGGGCGGACATCTGGTGCACCTGGTGATACTTACGCCTTGGAGATGATTTCCCCAGGAAGTTTTGACTCCGGATGGATCAGGGCGAGCACCTGGTGCACCTGGCGATACTTACGCCTTAGAGATGACTACCCCAGGAAGTTTCGACTCCGGATGGGTCAGGGCGGACACCTCGTGCCCCTGGTGATACTAACGCCTTGGAGATGATTTCCACAGGAAGTTTTCTAAAGAGGCCAGGGTGGGCACCTGGTGCAACTGGTATTAATTAAGCCTTGGAAATGATTTCCCCAGAAACTACGGACTCCGGAGGGGTCAGGGGAGGTACCCGGTGCACCTGATGATACTTACGCCTTGGAGATGATTTCCCCAGGAAGTTCTGTCTCCAAAGGGGCCAAGGTGGACACCTGGTGCAGCTGGTATTAATTACGCTTAGGAGATGATTTCCCCAGGAAGTTCCGACTCCACATGGGTCAGGGCGGACACCTGGTGCCCCTGGTGATACGTAAGGCTTGGGGATGAACTCCCCAGGAAGTTTTGACTCCGGATGGGTCAGAGCAGACACCTGGTGCTCATGATGATACTTACGCCTTGGAGATGATTTCCCCAGGAAGTTTCGACTCCGGATGGGTCAGGGCAGACACCTAGTGCCCCTGGTGATACTAACGCCTTGGAGATGATTTCCCCAGGAAGTTCCGACTCTACATGGGTCAGGGCGGACACCTGGTGCCCCTGGTGATACGTAAGGCTTGGGGATGAACTCCCCAGGAAGTTTTGACTCCGGATGGGTCAGAGCGGACTCCTGGTGCTCTTGATGATACTTACGCCATGGAGATGATTTCCCCAGGAAGTTTCGACTCCGGATGGGTCAGAGCGGACACCTGGTGCCCCTGGTGATACTTACGCCTTCGAGATGATTTCCCCAGGAAGTTTCGACTCCGCATGGGTCAGGGCGGACATCTGGTGCACCTGGTGATACTTACGCCTTGGAGATGACTTCCCCAGGAAGTTTTGACTCCGGATGGGTCAGGGTGGACATCTGGTGCACCTGGTGATACTTACGCCTTGGAGATGACTTCCCCAGGAAGTTTCGACTCCGGATGAGTCAGGGCGGACATCTGAAGCCCTTGGTGATACTTACGCCTTGGAAATGACTTCCCCAGGAAGTTTCGACTCCTGAGGGATCAGGGCGAGCATCTCGTGAACCTGGTGATATTTGCACCTTGGAGATGACTTCCCCAGGAAGTTTTGACTCCGGCTGGATCAGGGCGAGCACCTGGTGCACCTGGCGATACTTACGCCTTAGAGATGACTACCCCAGGAAGTTTCGACTCCAGATGGGTCAGGGCGGACACCTGGTGCCCCTGGTGATACTAACGCCTTGGAGATGATTTCGCCAGGAAGTTTTGACTTCGGAGGGTCAGGGCAAACGCCTGGTGCACCTGGTGATACTTACGCCTTGGAGATGATTTCGCCAGGAAGTTTTGACTTCGGAGGGTCAGGGCAAACACCTGCGGCACCTGGTGATACTTACGCCTTGAAGATGATTTTTCCAGGAAGTCTTAACTCCGGAGGGGCCAGGATGGACACTCGGGGCACCTGGTGATACTTACGCCTTGAAGATTATTTCGTAAGGAAGTTAGGAGTCTGGGGAGGGGGGGACGGGTCAGGGCGGACTCCAGGTGCACCTGGTGATACTTACGCCTCGAAAATGATTTTCTCCGGAAGTTTTGATCCCAGTGGGTTCACATCATCAAGTTGACGATTAGGATAGCATCTCCAGAGTGTAGTTATTACCGGTTACACCAAGTATTTTCCCTGACTCCTACGTAGTTAAAATTTCCTGAAAAAACATCTCAAAGTTGTAAGTGTCACCAGGGGCACTAGGTGTCCACCCTGACCCCTACAAAGTCCTATTTTCCTAGGGAAATCATCTTCAAGGCGTAAGAATTACCAGGCGCACCAGGTGTCCGCCCTCACCCCTCCGAAGTCCAAACTTCCTGGGGAAATCATCTCCAAGGCGTAATTAATACCAGTTGCACCAGGTGTCCACCCTGGCCCATTTGTAGTCAAAACTTCCCGAAGAAATCATCTCCAAGGTGTAAGTATCACCAGGTGCACCAGGTGTCCGCCCTGACCCCTCCGGAGTCCAAACTTCCTGGGGAAATCATCTCCAAGGCGTATCACCAGATGCACCAGGTGTTTGCCCTGACCCTCCGAAGTCAAAACTTCCTTGGGAAGATCATCTCCAAGGCGTCAGTATCACCAGGTGCACCAGGTGTCCGCCCTGACCCTTCCGAAGTCCTAACTTCCTTGGGAAATCATCTCCAAGGCGTAATTAATACCAGTGGCACCAGGTGTCCACCCTGGTCTCTTTGGAGTCCAAACTTCCTGGGGAAATCATCTCCAAGCTGTAAGTATCACCAGGGGCACCAGGTATCCACCCTGACCCATCCGGAGTCAAAACTTCCTGGGGAAATCATCCCTAAGCCTTACGTATCACCAGGTGCACCAGATATCCGCCCTGACCCATCCGGAGTCAAAACTTCCTGGGGAAATCATCCCTAAGCCTTACGTATCACCAGGTGCACCAGATATCCGCCCTGATCCATCCGGAGTCGAAACTTCCTGGGGAAGTCATCTCCAAGGTGTAAGTATCACCAGGTGCACCAGATGTTCGCCCTGACCCATCCGGAGTCAAAACTTCCTGGGGAGTTCATCCCCAAGCCTTACGTATCACCAGGGGCACCAGGTGTCCGCCCTGACCCATGTGGAGTCGGAACTTCCTGGGGAAATCATCTCCTAAGCGTAATTAATACCAGCCTCACCAGGTGTCCGCCCTGACCCATGTGGAGTCGAAACTTCCTGGGGAAATAATCTCGAAGGCGTAAGTATCACCAGGGGCACCAGGTGTCCGCCCTGAGCCATCCGGAGTTGAAACTTCCTGGGGAAGTCATCTTTAAGCCTTACGTATCATCAGGTGCACCAGATGTCCGCCCTGACCCATGCGGAGTCGAAACTTCCTGGGGAGTTCATCTCCAAGGCGTTAGTATCACCAGGGGAACCAGGTGTCCGCCCTGACCCATCCGGAGTCGAAACTTCCTGGGGAAGTCATCTCTAAGGCGTAAGTATCGCCAGGTGCACCAGGTGCTTGCCCTGATCCATCCGGAGTCAAAACTTCCTGGGGAAGTCACCGATGAATTCATCGGTGATTTCACTGAGGATACTTGCAATGGGGAGGGCCTCGTTATTGCCCCGAGAGCATAGTAGGGCCCTCGTTAGAATTGTAACGGGGCATTCACGGGGCGCGACTTAGGGCCTAATAAGGTTCAGTTGAAATGGTATTTTTGGCATTTAGATTTCGAGGTTATATCTAATTCCATATGTATAAACAACAACTTGGACAGTAAACTCTTGATAGTTTTATCTTATTTACTCACGTAATTATTCTGAAAAAATCGAAGAATTCATTGTTTAAAAAAAATGAAGTGCAAAATGTCACTAAGATGCTAATTAGTTTTTCTACTAAAACCACCACTACTTTTTGATCAAACTTTTTTTTAACGGAATTTGAATATATATTTAGTTTTATTTTTAAAATCACTTTTTCCGTATCAAACACTTACTATGAATATATTTATACCACTAGTGCGTAGGTACTCGATTTTACGCACGCTTCGAAATTTATAAACTCACCCTACGCACCTGTGGTATAAAATAGTATATGCAACGGGTGCAGCACGTCACCAGGGCTTCTTAAAGTTACTCGTGCTACGCTTTGCTTCGCACTCGGTACCTTTAAAACCGCCCTGACGACGATACTGTAACCCGTTGCATAATATATCAACCACAATGTTTACATGACACATAACCTCTAAGACAAGTTATTTTTTTTATATTCTAAGATTGTCAGTGTTGTTTAGAGGGTTAGCTAAATTATTGTTTAATTCTTTAAATTCATTATCCCCACTAAAGCTTTAACTTTTCAATTTTCAATTTCATTTTCTAAAAAAAAATTTTCACCTGAATACAGTTTTCAAGTCAATTATTACTTCATACGTCTGTAGCAAATTATCTAACGAGGCCCGAAACAGCCGCTTGGCTTCGCCCCGTTACATGCCGAACTAGGGCCTCCGAAGGCTACCTTACGAGGCCCTCATTCGCTCCCCAATAGCCTTCTGATCGGGTACCCACCTTTTTGCTTATGGCGGCAGTAGATTATGATCGGTTTTATACCTTCAAGCTTCATTTAAGCGGTTTTCAGATTCTTGTTGTTTTAAAGAGTTTCCTCAAAAATCGACAAATTTTAGCCCATTTGACAAAATTGTAATTTTTGATGAAATTTCATGCAAATTCATAGCGCATGCAAATTCCACAAGCCATGATCTTTGAAAATATTATTATTTTTCAAAAAAATTGACAGTTACATCAGAAGTCAAAGTCAAAACTGGTAAAGTAATACTTAATAATAGATTCAGAATCCGTTTGCTGGTGATAAAAAAGAACAGTTTTCATCGCCTCAACTTTGTAAAAAAAAAAAAAAAAAAAAAAAAAAAAAAAAAAAAAAAAAAAAAAAAAAAGATAGTGGTAACAATAATATTTTTTATTGCTGAGAGGTCTATAAGTGTGAGAATTGTATAGTTAATAATTTTTTTTTTTCATGAAATAAAATACAAACCAAGAAAGTCATAGCTAGGACTTGTATAGAGTAATGCTTGTTAATAATGATGATTTTTGATAGCCTTTAATTTTCTTGTTATGAAACTGTTATTTTTGTCAGTTTTATTGAAAAAGTGGTTAAAAATTTTTTCTTTAGTGAATAAAAAAATCAGAAAAATCTAAACGATCTCAGTAAAAATAATTTCAAAATTAAAAATTCAATTAAATTTTGGTTTCAATTTCTTATTTTTAAAATTTTAAACAATCGACTCAACTTTTTTGAGTTAACTTGTAGTAAATTGTAGGGGGTTTTTTTTATTAAGAATTTTACTTCTGCTTTAGACCAAGAAAAAGAATAAATTTTCCTTCAATAAAGTCAGAAGAATAGATTAGTCTATATAAATAGACAATTTTAAAAAAATTGTAGCGTACATAAACCAAGAAGAAAATTTTTGATATTTTTCAAACGTTTTAAACTATTTAAAATAATGTTTCGATTTTAAATTCTTATGCAAGTTAGCTAGCATTCTAGAAAAAAAGTTCTTCATAAGTTCTTTTATAATTTTCCATTTAAGTTTATTGAAATATAGCTAAATATTATAATATTAGAATCGTTTCACCATCTATTGTCCGACACCCGACAGTGAACACGAATAGAATATGTGTATGTGTGAGTGAGAACGCAACTACGCGACGCGACGCGACGCGATCAGTCTAGTACTGTATCTAGCAGGTGACCGGGGCGGAGCACGATGCTCGCATGCGGATGATTTGTAATCTTGATACTAACTAATTATTAAATACTATTAATTAAATACAAAGTGCTTCACTTATTTGATCAACCTCTATATTAATTCCAACATGGTAGCATAGAGTGTAGTTTAGTGAAGAAAAAGTTTGGCTAAAAATAACATGTGCTCCGAAAAATAAGTTTTTTTTGTCATTCTTCTTACGTACTTTTAAGTCATAAGGAAATGAAAGATTCCCATCTGGTAACGGTGCTTTTTGTTCCGCATTGTCCTTGCAGCTGCGGTTAGTTCTCTCTTCGTAAATTCCTCTAGTACAGGAATTTCTTCTATAGTGTCCTCGTTTTCCCGCTTTGGACGTGTCGGAAAGAGAACGTTTACTATTTTTTTCATCGTCTTGGCGACCATGTTGCTAATGGATGATGACTTTTATCGTTTCATCGGTGAGTTCTTCCACCTCCCTTGTGGCTGCCCTTCGTGGTGCTGCTAGGATATTATTGTAACCTCGACAAAGTTTGAGCCTCATTCTTCCAATGTCTACCTTTTCGACGTTCTAGTGCGATCAGCGATCCTGCTAGCCAGCTGTTTCATTGCAAAGGTGACTTCCGGGTGCGTGGCTCTGCATCCTGCCTTCATGTACGTTGCTATTTCATCGTTTAGGAACACTAGGTCAGTTCTAGTGGTCATTTACGTTAACTTCCCTCCACAGTTATTGGTGTAGGGCTCTCTCCACTCTTCCACCGTGGCGTCTATGTCTCCAGCCACTATTTTCTCGCAGTCTATCGTCCGAAAGAAATCTTCCTGTTTGTCCAGCTTACCTGTGAATTATAGAGTATTATCACTTGGCATGACATAGCAGCTGACAACTACCATCCATCCTCTCTGTGCCCAAACAAATACAGCTTATCTACCATGCTTCACTACCTGGATTTTCATTGGATCCGGGATTCAGACCTTGGCCCTGTTGATTTCGTCTTCTTCTGCTTTCTTACACTGTATCTTTCTCGGTTTAGGGGGAGGATGGAGCGACGGTCATTTTGGGTTTGTGGCCTCAATGTTTATTTGAAGATACGATAGTTGATCGTCGCTATCGCCCACTTCAAAATATCATCAATAGAGGACTTGTATTTGCGCTTTCAGTTCACTCCAGGGCTGTTCAGGGACATTCGGGTTCCCTTCTAGAAGCCTCGGACCGCTACTTCTAAGGGTTTCCTGCAGCGTCCAGCATCTTCCTTGTACTACTTCTCTTTCAGCTTAAGTAGCTTCAACGCCTTAAGGAGCCGTACCTTGATGGGTTTTGGATAATTTTTCCTTTATATTCTTCATTGTATCATCTATCAGTTAGTTGATCTCATGGAATATTTCTTCCTCTCTGCCGAGTTTGACTTCCACGATATTCTTGAAGACTTCTCCTGGGCTGAGTGTCCCACTTGTACGGAGTTTTCAGTTGGTTTCTCCCATCTAGCGCCTCCCTAAGTTATAGATAAAGGAATGCTTGCTAGTAGGTAGAAGGTATCACGGAGAAATAAAATACCAGGGCTAACAGGAAAACCAACCTAAGGGGAGGATATACCGAAGGAAAACCAAGTCATGGAAGTAACCAATCTTCTCAGTGGTTCCGATCCACTGAAAGCCCAAGTGGCTGGCGCAGTCTCCATAGATTCTGAGGGGGGACAAGACCGTGTTCAAATGAGAAAAAAAAATCATGATGTGTCAAAAGAACGAAGAGGAAGCGCATCAAGCATTGCAAGTGCCATGAACGCCTTAAGCAATGCCACTGCTGATGATTTGTGATACAGTAAGGAAGATTGAGAGAAGTTTCCGAAATGCAGGCAGAAAGAAAAGAAAATGTTAGAGGATATAAAAGGGCACGTAGAACGGATGCTGGAGTCGTGTCAGCAATGGAAAAATGTCAACATGACCATAAAAGATGGTTTGAAAGCAGCGGTAAATTTGACAGAGGATATTTTGAAGAAACACGACGAAAGTGACAAGGAGTGAGAGAAGTACAAACATGGAATCGACTGGACAAATCAGAGCGAAAATACGTCGAAAGATGCGAGAGCACTTGATGAGGGACGTGGTTCTTTCACCTCAAAAATATAGGAAGGATAGCGAGGAGGACTCCTTGCATCACTGAAAAAAGAAGAGACCACTATAGGTACTACCACTATAGGACATCTATGAGCGAATCGCTTTGGATGAAGTACGAAAAGTGACTAAGAAATTAATAGAAAATTTTCAAGTGGTCATAAAAAAAGAAACTGAATAGCGAACAAAAAAAAAAAAAAGGAAAAATGGAAGTGTCAGCAAATTTGGATTTCGACATAAGACAAAACGATTGGCGAAAACTTGTGGACCGTATCAAGCAATATCTTATAGCAAACGATGTAACTGATGAAAAGAAGAATAAAGCTTTTTTATTGAGCAAAGTAAACGCAGAAACATATGATGTAATCGATAAAATTTGTCAGCCACAGAAACCAGGTGGTAAAACTTACAAAGAAATTATTGAATTGGTTAAAAAATATTGAAAGCCGGAAATGTCATATTTAGTGCATCGTGCTAGTTTTCGGCATCGGATGCAACATGATGATGAATCCATTAGTGAGTACGTGGCAGTATTGAGGAACATGGCTAAAGATTGCAAGTTTTCGAGCTTAGAAGAGCAGGTTCTAGATCAAATGGTAACTGGTCTTAAAAATAGAGTGATAAAGAAAGAATTACTACAAATGGAAAATCCTACATTTAAAAAGGGAATAAAAAAGCATTGGCTGCAGAAGGAGCACATAAAGGTACAGAGACACTGAATCCGAACGAGCAACAAAAAAGTGATTAATTTCATAAATTGAATAACGGTGGAAAAATTGGTGGCGTCAATCGGCAGCAGTAGAATTCTTCATGGAAAAGGCGAGGCGGAAGTAATTCAACTTCAAGAGGAGGATTCAGGCAGCAACGTCATCACGTTGTAAATCAAGGACAAAGTGTTACCTGTTATTGTTGCGGTAAGATGAATCATTATGCGAGAGATTGTAAACATAAAAAAGAAAAATGAAACTATTGTAAGCGACGCTGGCATCTTGAAAGAATGTGTAGAGATAAGCTGCAGCAACAGTAAAGCGATAACGGACGCGAGAAGGTTGGATATATAAATGCGCGTGACGTTGATGAAAGCGATACCGAGAGCATCGCACGCGACATGTTTCCTGCAGGTCAGTCAAAAAACGTGCACGTGATTAAAAACAAAAAACGACGTTAATTCCACAGCTTGAGGGAATGCAAGTATGTATCGGGTAGAGAAAAAGTTGATCCGCAATTTTTGACCGTGAACATTAATAACGAACCAAATCGTATGGAAATAGATTCGGGGGCAGCTATTTCAGTTATGCCGATAAAGATTAAAGATGAGTATTTTGGAAATTAAAAATTACACAAGGCGGACATTCAAGCAAAAAATTACAATGAGTCGGAGGCAACGTTCGTAGGTATGTTGAAACGGGTCGAAGCAATCGCAAACGGAAAAAAAATTGTTTCAGACATTTACTTAGCAAAATCGGCAAATTTACCAGTAATCGGACGACCGTGGTTAAAAGTATTCGGACTATAGCCGTTGTTTGAAAATTTTAAATTCAACGCCTTAAAACCTAGTTTCAGCAAAACGGAGCAATCAAAGAGTATTTTGAACGAACACAAGAAAGTTTTTGAAAATAAACGTAGGTTGTTTAAGCGAGCAAAAGTAAAATTCGAATTGAAAGAAGGGTCAAAGCCAAAATATATGTTGGTACCGACGGTACCATTTTCGTTGAAAGATCGCGTTGAGAAAGAGTAGGAGAAATTGAGAAATGACGGGATAATTGTACCGGTTAAATCGAGTGAGTGGGCAACACTGATTGTACCAGTAATAAAGCCGAACGGGGAGGTTCGTATTTGCGCGGATTTTAAAATTACGTTAAATTCACAATTAATAACAGTAAGACATCCTGCTCCAAATTTTGATCACACGATATTGAAGATGCAGGGTGGTAAACGATATTCAAAGATTGATTTGAAAGAGGCATATTTGCAAATGCCAGTAGACGAAGATTCGCAGGAATTATTAACCATAGACACACATAAGGGTTTGTATAGATATTTATTTATGGCTTACAGTATAAGTTCGGGGCCAGGATTTTCCCAACAGCAAATGGAAGAATTGTTGAATGGTATTAAAGGAGTTGCAATCGTAGTCAATGATATAGTTATAACAGGTATTACTGATGAAGAACATTTAGAAAATTTGTATAAAGTCTTAGCGAAAATTAAATAAAGCAAATTTTTTCAGAAACAAATGCCGTTTTTAGAATTTAAAATTAACGAGCACGAAATAAACGTAGACGAGGAGAAATTTCAAGCTATAAATGAAATGAAAGCTCCGGAAAATAGCTCCGGAAAGAGTTAGAACTGTTTATCGGGAAAATTAGTTATTATTGTAGAATGTTTAGAGATCGAGCAAAAATGTTAGCACTATTATATGATTGTAATAAGGCGAAAAATTTTGTATGGACGAATGAATGTAAACAGGCTTTCAAGGATTCGAAGAAAGCTATAAAACAAATTGTTGTAAATTACAATTCATTAAAACCATTAATTTTGTCGTGTGACGCTGGACCAAAAGGCTTGAGTGCTTATTTGAGCCAACTGTATGAGGACGGTGAAAAACCTGTAGCATTTGGATCAAAAAGATTGAGTAAAGCACAAGAACATTATTCATAGGTTGATAAAGAAGCTGCCGTGATAATATTCGGGGTAACTAAATTTTATGATTATGTGAACGCGATAAATTTTAATATCAGTTCTTGAAAAATAAGTATTGAGGCTTTCCTTTAGAGCAAATTTCACCGATTATCTCATGGCTGGCTTTCAACCTCCAAATTCGCCTAAAAAATGGACAATTCCACTCGACTATAGTGTGCGGGGAAGGGGAACTTGGCGCCACTGACCGTCGAGATGCTCCCCCAAGTTTCGAGAACCTCATGCTCTTTAAATTTCTATAATCACGCGTAATTAATTCAATTTACTTTCAAAAGGTTAACACAAGACATTTAATTTTAACACAGTATTTGTTCGATCTAAAGGATGTTTATGAGTCTTAGTGGACCATAACAACACCGTAAAACACGATGCGTGCACGGTGTTTTTCAGTGTATGCACGCTGTTTTCTTGCATTGGTTTTTCGTGTAAAATTTTGAAAAACTGGGTTTGTGGTTGTTTCGACCGCCATCCTCTGCTCTACCAAATTTGTCTCCCTAAAAATTTGCACTGAAAAACAAGGTGCATGCACATGTAATTACAATGCGCCACATGCCACTCTACGATTTACGCATTGACTAACACGGTGGCGCTGTACACTATCTTTCACGGTGTCTCTCCTTCTCCGTGTACGCACTTTTGGGAGTCAATGACATCCGGTGTTTTTAATTCCGACCTCGATACCCACTAAACACCCATCTCTTTTACCCCCACCCAGTCCGGTACTGCTTCTTTATTATTACTTTTTGGCTGAGCGGCGCGTCTGGCCCCCTCCTACGAGAGGGGATCCCGGTTTCTCTCGCGCCGCCAACTGTATGATCTCGCCAAGTGTATTATCCGGTCTTGGGGCCTTGCTGGGCTTCAGGGAAAAGACAGCTCTTTGCAGCTCTTCCGCCGTAAAGCCCAGCAAGTCGGGCAGGATACCTTCGTCACGCGTCCATAGGATTCACCTTCTCCTTCAGGGTCTTTATCACGTCCGCGTGTGACGTGCCAACCTGTGGCTTCAAGAGAAGTTTAGCAACCTTGTAATCAAGGCCAAATCTATGCAGGAGTACTGGCAAAGATGAAGAAAGAAATCCAGATGCTAGCGGATGGGACGTCCGTCACCATCCAAGGGACAGGCAAGATATCCTCTTGTGACGGAAAGTTGGCCTCGACTAGGAAAATTTCCTGATACAAGTCGATAAAACAGTCTAGGGGACCGGAAAGGTTGAAAACATCCAGCGCAAGGAAACTTTGCTAAAGGTTCGAGGGATCAACCCTTCAGCTAGCAAGAGAGACGTGGAGGAGGCCCTCATAAGCCACCTCTATAACTTACTGAGAAGTGGAAGGTCGCCCTTCATCCACCAGGGAAGTGGGGCAATGGACTGGTAGTAGTAAGTCTTCGTGAGGAGACTTCGTTTGGAGTGGGTATCGAGGACAGAGTCTCATACACCGGGTGTCTTTGACACCCAAAGGTGCATAAGTGCATTTACCAACTTCATAAGCAAATAATGATAATTTATTTTATTTTATTTTATTATTATTATTTTTTTAATTTTTTAGTGGCCAAAAATTTGGGAATTTGTCTAAGCCTGTAGGAAAGGCTAGGGTAAATAAATATTATTGAAGCAATAATTATCAATGAACTATAGGAATACTTTTATTGAATCAAGAGAGTTAAGATCTATATGTTATCAGGAGCGAGGCACAAGTTGAACAGGCAGCAGCCTGCACGCGGTCCAGTGATGCAGCTGCGTATCAGTCACACAGACTCTCACATACACATACATATTAAGCTCATAAGTATTATTCATTAGTTGGCTAAGCTAAGCGCGCTCTTATTCAAAATCTTATTTTATTTTTTGTAATCTCCAACAAAGCCGAACGTTGTCACGGGTTAACCCATTGCTTCTTCTTTCGTGGCGTCGGTAGATGTGTCTAGCGGCGAGGGGATATAATGCAGTATAGTGGGACCGTGTAATAAGTTTTTCAGCTTTATTTGATGAAACTGAAAAATAATATCCACTTTTGCGTCCACCCATCACGTGGAAATACGTTAGCAATTACCATGACAAAGCCTTACTGTAGACTCGCGTCTGTTTTGTAGTATTCTGTCTTTTCATTCTCAATTTCTCTCGCATTCGTTCTGTAACATTCAATCATAGTCAAAACACCTTTCATCCTTCTTGCCCCTGACGATCGTCTCGCCGATGGCCGCGAGCACACTCAAATTTTTCTTGCTCTATAGCAAAGCCGGTACAGTGTTTTTCGGCTTTGATTCGCCAGTAACTGTCTTTATGTCGTACATCTAGTACAGACGTAAAAGATGTGTTCCGTCGTCCGTCTCATCCCCGCATAGTTTGCAGTGTGGAGTGCGTACTCGTTTTATTCTATGTAGGTAAGCCCGGCCGGAAGTAACCGTGTCTGGTTAGAAATTGAGTGAGGTAGTGCTTACCTTTCGGAGTCCCCGATCCATCAACGCCTTCAGGTCGTTTATCACACGTTTTGTACATCTACCTTTCGTTTCTGTAGTCTATCTGTCTTGCTACTTTGACTGTAGCGTTGCGTGTCATCGCTACTACGTCAGCTCACCCGTCTCACGCACTGTTTTCCTAAATCTTTTCCCATTCATTCACCAAGAGATCAATTGAAAGCACTCCATTGACTACTTAAACCAGCTTTTTCTCATGCCTCCTCCGACAAGAGCGCCCCGCCCAGAAGTTCGGGTGGATCTGGTTCTAGAGAGTAGGATATCGTTCCACTTGTCCTTCCGCTTGGAATAAAATCGTTGTGTGTATGAGCGAAGACATGCTTCCTAGTGTGGATTGTGTTCTTGTTTTCGTATAAGACTGATGTAACATTAACCAGGACTGATTCGAGCTTTTTCTCTCGCTCAAGGGAGGAACCCCCTACTTTTATTCTGTAAGACTGCTTATTCATTTTGTACATTCATGTCCCTCGTCCGGCTCGTTTATTGAACCACCTGTACTATATGTGAGACAGGAGAGGATAGGGTGAAGTGATAAACACTGTGGTCCCATTAAAACTGATTCTTTATTCGTTATAATACATCTGCGATGCAGTATTCTGCACACTCAGCGCTATGCGCTCACACACACATACACTACATCCTCCCCGGCAGGCCTCTTGAAAGTGGCAGAATTCCAAATGGCGGGAATGGAACAAAAATTTGAAATTTCGGGGCAGTAGTGGCACAGAAAAATTAAATTAAAAAACCCACAAGCCTACAACCCCATAACTCTGGGCATAAATATTAATAAAATAATTTATAAATAAACAAACAAGCCTATACAACCACATAACCTTAGGCGTGTAAAAATTAAAAAATAAATTTATAAAAAAACAAATAAACCAACAAGCCTACAACCCCATAACGCTAAGCGAAAAAATTAATAAATAAATTTATAAATAAACAAATAAACCAACAAGCCAACAACCCCATAACGCTGGGCGAAAAAATTAATAAATAAATTCATAAATAAACAAATAAACCAACAAGCCTACAACCCCATAACGCCGGGCGTAGATATGAATAAATAAATTTATAAATAAACAAATAAATCAACAAGCCTACAACCCCATAACGCTGGGCATAGACATTAATAAAATAATTTATAAATAAACAAACAAGCCTATACAACCACATAACCTTAGGCGTGTAAAAATTAATAAATAAACAAATAAACCAAGAAGCCTACAACCCCATAACGCTGGGCAAAAAATTAATAAATAAATTTATAAATAAACAAATAAACCAACGAGCCTACAACCTCATAACGCTGGACGAAAAAATTAATAAATAGATTTATAAATAAACAAATAAACCAACAAGCCAACAACCCCATAACGCTGGGCAAAAAATTATTAAATAAATTCATAAATAAACAAACAAATCAACAAGCCTACAACCCATAACGCTGCCCAAAAATTAATAAATTTATAAATAAACAAATAAACCAACAAGCCTACAACCCTATAACGCTGGGCGTGAATACTAATAAACTAGTTTTTATCTAAAATAGTTTTTCACTATCCTCTGAGCTCTAGACCCCCAATAGTTAGGCGTAGAGTTCAATAAAGAAACCAATGTGCTACCACCCGAAACCCTAGGCGTCGAGTTCAATAAACTAACTGATCAGCTATCCCCCGAAACCCTGGGTGCCCGAGCTCTACAAAAAAATTGGTAGGCTATCCACTCAGCTTTCAAACCTCCTGGGTGCCTGAGTTCAACAAAAAACTAAACCCTCAAAACCCTGGGCACCCGAGTTCAACAAAGAAGCTGATTGGCTACCCCTCAAGCTCTAAACTCCCAAAACCCTGGATGCCCGAGTTTAACGAATAACTGGTTCCTACCCCCCAAGCTCTTAACTTCCAAATACCCTGGGCACCCGAGCTTAACAAAAAAATTGGTCGGCTATTCCCCAAGCCTTGAGCCCCCATTCTATGTTGAACTCGGACGCCCAGGGACTTGGGGGTTTCGAGCTTTGGGGATAGCCGATAAGTTTTTTTGTGGAACTCGGGGATACAAGGTTTTGGGGGTTTAGAGCTGGGGGGGTAGCTGGCCAGTTTTTTTGTAGAACTCGGGCACTTAGGGTTTTGGGGGATAGCTGATCAGTTCATTTATTGAACTCTACGCCCAGACTTTTGGGGGTATAGCGCTTGGAGGATAGTTCAAAACTATTTTAGTTAAAAACTAGTTTATTAGTATTCACGCCCAGCGTAATGGGGTTGTAGGCTTGTTGGTTTATTTGTTTATTTATGAATTTATTTATTAATTTTTTTGCCCAGCGTTATGGCGTTGTAGGTTTCTTGGTTTATTCGTTTATTTATAAATTTATTTATTAATTTTTACACGCCTAAGATCATGTAATTGTATAGGCTTGTTTGTTTATTTATAAATTATTTTATTAGAATTTATGCCCGGCGTTATGGGGTTGTAGGCTTGTTGATTAATTTGTTTATTTATAAATTATTTAATTCATATTTATGCCCAGCGTTATGGGGTTGTAGGCTTGTTGGTTTATTGGTTTATTTATAAACTTGTTTATTAATTTTTTCGCCCAGCGTTATGGGGTTGTAGGCTTGTTGGTTTATTCGTTTATTTAAGAATTTATTTATTCATTTTTTCCCCCAGCGTTATGGGGTTGTAGGCTTGTTGATTTGTTTGTTTATGTATAAATTATTTTATTCTTATTTACGCCCAGCGTTATGGGGTTGTAGGCTTGTTGGTTTATTGGTTTATTTATAAACTTGTTTATTAATTTTTTCGCCCAGCGTTATGGGGTTGTAGGCTTGTTGGTTTATTGGTTTATTTATAAACTTGTTTATTAATTTTTTCGCCCAGCGTTATGGGGTTGTAGGCTTGTTGGTTTATTCGTTTATTTAAGAATTTATTTATTCATTTTTTCCCCCAGCGTTATGGGGTTGTAGGCTTGTTGATTTGTTTGTTTATGTATAAATTATTTTATTCTTATTTACGCCCAGCGTTATGGGGTTGTAGGCTTGTTGGTTTAGTGGTTTATTTATAAATTTATTTATTAATTTTTACACGCCTAAGGTTATGTGGTTGTATAGGATTGTTTGTTTATCTTTAAATTATTTTATTAATATTTACGCCCAGCGTTATGGGGTTGTAGGCTTGTTGGTTTATTTGTTTATTTATGAATTTATTTATTAATTTTTTTCCCCCAGCGTTATGGGGTTGTAGGCTTGTTGATTTGTTTGTTTATGTATAAATTATTTTATTCTTATTTACGCCCAGCGTTATGGGGTTGTAGGCTTGTTGGTTTAGTGGTTTATTTATAAATTTATTTATTAATTTTTACACGCCTAAGGTTGTGTGGTTGTATAGGATTGTTTGTTTATCTATAAATTATTGTATTAATATTTACGCCCAGCGTTATGGGGTTGTAGGCTTGTTGGTTTATTTGTTTATTTATGAATTTATTTATTAATTTTTTTCGCCCAGCGTTTTGGGGTTGTAGGCTTGTTGATTTGTTTGTTTATGTATAAATTATTTTATTCTTATTTACGCCCAGCGTTATGGGGTTGTAGGCTTGTTGGTTTAGTGGTTTATTTATAAATTTATTTATTCATTTTAACACGCCTAAGATCATGTGGCTGTATAGGCTTGTTTGTTTATTTATAAATTATTTTATTAAAATTTATGCCCAGCGTTATGGGGTTGTAGGCTTGTTGATTTATTTGTTTATTTATAAATTATTTTATTCATATTTATGCCCAGCGTTATGGGGTTGTAGGCTTGTTGGTTTATTGGTTTATTTATGAATTTATTTATTAATTTTTTTGCCCAGCGTTATGGCGTTGTAGGTTTCTTGGTTTATTCGTTTATTTATAAATTTATTTATTAATTTTTACACGCCTAAGATCATGTAATTGTATAGGCTTGTTTGTTTATTTATAAATTATTTTATTAGAATTTATGCCCGGCGTTATGGGGTTGTAGGCTTGTTGATTTATTTGTTTATTTATAAATTATTTAATTCATATTTATGCCCAGCGTTATGGGGTTGTAGGCTTGTTGGTTTATTGGTTTATTTATAAACTTGTTTATTAATTTTTTCGCCCAGCGTTATGGGGTTGTAGGCTTGTTGGTTTATTCGTTTATTTAAGAATTTATTTATTCATTTTTTCCCCCAGCGTTATGGGGTTGTAGGCTTGTTGATTTGTTTGTTTATGTATAAATTATTTTATTCTTATTTACGCCCAGCGTTATGGGGTTGTAGGCTTGTTGGTTTATTGGTTTATTTATAAACTTGTTTATTAATTTTTTCGCCCAGCGTTATGGGGTTGTAGGCTTGTTGGTTTATTGGTTTATTTATAAACTTGTTTATTAATTTTTTCGCCCAGCGTTATGGGGTTGTAGGCTTGTTGGTTTATTGGTTTATTTATGAATTTATTTATTAATTTTTTTGCCCAGTGTTATGGCGTTGTAGGTTTCTTGGTTTATTCGTTTATTTATAAATTTATTTATTAATTTTTACACGCCTAAGATCATGTAATTGTATAGGCTTGTTTGTTTATTTATAAATTATTTTATTAGAATTTATGCCCAGCGTTATGGGGTTGTAGGCTTGTTGGTTTATTGGTTTATTTATAAACTTGTTTATTAATTTTTTCGCCCAGCGTTATGGGGTTGTAGGCTTGTTGGTTTATTCGTTTATTTAAGAATTTATTTATTCATTTTTTCCCCCAGTGTTATGGGGTTGTAGGCTTGTTGATTTGTTTGTTTATGTATAAATTATTTTATTCTTATTTACGCCCAGCGTTATGGGGTTGTAGGCTTGTTGGTTTAGTGGTTTATTTATAAATTTATTTATTCATTTTTACACGCCTAAGGTTATGTGGTTGTATAGGATTGTTTGTTTATCTTTAAATTATTTTATTAATATTTACGCCCAGCGTTATGGGGTTGTAGGCTTGTTGGTTTATTTGTTTATTTATGAATTTATTTATTAATTTTTTTCCCCCAGCGTTATGGGGTTGTAGGCTTGTTGATTTGTTTGTTTATGTATAAATTATTTTATTCTTATTTACGCCCAGCGTTATGGGGTTGTAGGCTTGTTGGTTTAGTGGTTTATTTATAAATTTATTTATTAATTTTTACACGCCTAAGGTTGTGTGGTTGTATAGGATTGTTTGTTTATCTATAAATTATTGTATTAATATTTACGCCCAGCGTTATGGGGTTGTAGGCTTGTTGGTTTATTTGTTTATTTATGAATTTATTTATTAATTTTTTTCGCCCAGCGTTTTGGGGTTGTAGGCTTGTTGATTTGTTTGTTTATGTATAAATTATTTTATTCTTATTTACGCCCAGCGTTATGGGGTTGTAGGCTTGTTGGTTTAGTGGTTTATTTATAAATTTATTTATTCATTTTAACACGCCTAAGATCATGTGGCTGTATAGGCTTGTTTGTTTATTTATAAATTATTTTATTAAAATTTATGCCCGGCGTTATGGGGTTGTAGGCTTGTTGATTTATTTGTTTATTTATAAATTATTTTATTCATATTTATGCCCAGCGTTATGGGGTTGTAGGCTTGTTGGTTTATTGGTTTATTTATAAACTTGTTTATTAATTTTTTCACCCAGCGTTATGGGGTTGTAGGCTTGTTGGTTTATTCGTTTATTTAAGAATTTATTTATTCATTTTTTCCCCCAGCGTTATGGGGTTGTAGGCTTGTTGATTTGTTTGTTTATGTATAAATTATTTTATTCTTATTTACGCCCAGCGTTATGGGGTTGTAGGCTTGTTGGTTTAGTGGTTTATTTATAAATTTATTTATTAATTTTTACACGCCTAAGGTTATGTGGTTGTATAGGATTGTTTGTTTATCTTTAAATTATTTTATTCATATTCACGCCCAGCGTTATGGGGTTGTAGGCTTGTTGGTTTATTTGTTTATTTATGAATTTATTTATTAATTTTTTTCGCCCAGCGTTTTGGGGTTTTAGGCTTGTTGATTTGTTTGTTTATGTATAAATTATTTTATTCTTATTCACGCCCAGCGTTATGGGGTTGTAGGCTTGTTGGTTTAGTGGTTTATTTAATAATTTATTTATTCATTTTTACACGCCTAAGATCATGTAATTGTATAGGCTTGTTTGTTTATTTATAAATTATTTTATTAGAATTTATGCCTGGCGTTATGGGGTTGTAGGCTTGTTGATTTATTTGTTTATTTATAAATTATTTTATTCATATTTATGCCCAGCGTTATGGAGTTGTAGGCTTGTTGGTTTATTGGTTTATTTATAAACTTATCTATTAATTTTTTCGCCCAGCGTTATGGGGTTGTAGGCTTGTTGGTTTATTTGTTTATTTATGAATTTATTTAATAATTTTTTCGCCCAGAGTTATGGGGTTGTAGGCTTGTTGGTTTATTCGTTTATTCAAGAATTTATTTATTCATTTTTTCCCCCAGCGTTATGGGGTTGTAGGCTTGTTGGTTTATTTGTTTATTTATAAATTTATTTATTAGTTTTTACACGCCTAAGGTTATGTGGTTGTATAGGATTGTTTGTTTATCTATAAATTATTTTATTCATATTTACGCCCAGTGTTATGGGGTTGTAGGGTTGTTGGTTTATTTGTTTATTTATGAATTTATTTATTGATTTTTTTTGCCCAGCGTTATGGGGTTGTAGGCTTGTTGATTTGTTTGTTTATTTATAAATTATTTTATTCATATTTACGCCCAGCGTTATGGGGTTGTAGGCTTGTTGGTTTATTTGTTTATTTATGAATTTATTTATTAATTTTTTTCGCCCAGCGTCATGGGGTTGTAGGCTTGTTAGTTGATTTGTTTATTTATAAATTTATATATTAATTTTTCCCCCCAGCGTTATGGGGTTGAAGGTTTGTTGGTTTATTTGTTTATTTATAAATTTATATATACACTTTTTTCCCCAGCGTTATGGGGTTGTAGGCTTGTTGGTTTATTTGTTTATTTTTAAATTTATTTATTTTTTTTTACACGCCTAAAGTTATGTGGTTGTATAGGCTTGTTTGTTTATTTATAAATTATTTTATTATTATTTATACCCAGCGTTATGGGGTTGTAGGCTTGTGGGTTTTTTTTAATTTAATTTTTCTGTGCCACTACTGCCCCGAAATTTCAAATTTTTGTTCTATTCCCGCCATTCGGAATTCTTTCGAGAGGCCTGCTTCCCTGCTTATTTACTTCGCATACTCATACTATTCTCATGCCTCATACCGTACAACATATTTTCTCTTGCGATTTTCTTAACTTCACTTTTGGATTACACTTTTCACCGTAACTTTTATTATCATTATTATTTCTCACTTCCCAATGCTTCACTTGATTAGGGTGTCGCTTATGTAGCTTTTCCCCGTCAAACTTCACAAGCACACTACGCGGTGACACTCTCTTAACCACCTCCCCCTCTTTCACAGATGGATAATTTTTTTGAAAATCTTTCGCGATCACAGTATCATCCTCTTTGAATGACTCTAAACGATTACCTTCATAATTTTTCACTTGATTTTCTTGCTTTAACAAAATTGACGTTTTTACATCAGGACGTAATGGTTGTAAAGTTGTCCTTAATACACGCCCATACATCATTTTCGCTGGTATTTCGCCCATCGTACTATGTTCGGTTGTTCGGTACGCAAATAAAAATCTTTGCAACGCTGTTTGTACATTCACACCATCGCTTCTTATAATTGCTTTCATTTCACGCTTAAGCGTTTTTACAAAATTTTCTGCCACGCCATTGGTTGCTAGATGTTTAGAAGCTGTATACGTATGCTGAATTCCTAACATTTTAAAATATTCTTGGCACTCTTCACTTTAAAATTGAGCACCCGAATCTGTCACCATGTGACTTGGCAACCCGTGTTTTGCAAAAATTCCCTTAAGTTACTCAATTGTCGCTGTCACAGACATATTTTTTACAGTGTAACTTTCCAGCCACTTTGAATGCGCGTCTACAAGTAATAAAAATACGTGACCAAAAAATGGTCCCGCAAAATCCGCATGTACCCGTGGTTAGGTCTCTCTGGCCACGGCCATGGTGATAAGACGATTTTTCTCGGTGCGTCTCTCACCTCAGCACAATACTTACAATATCTGGCTTTATCTTCAAGCTGCTTATCTATACCAGGCCACCAAACAATCGATCTTGCACAACTTTTCATTTTTACAATCCCAAAATAATTTTCATGCAATTTTTCTAAAATATTCGCTCGTAATTTACTCGGTATCACAACACGTTGACCCGACACAATAAAACCTTTTTCTAGCGATAATTCTTCTTAACGTATCAAATACGGTTTTATTTCATCCGGAACATTTTTCTGTCTCCAGTCTGGCCATCCGTGGATTACCATTCGCTTTACTAATTCGAGTACTTTGTCTTTTACGGTTTCTCGTGCTACAACTTTATAACCTGGACACGTATTACAATTTTGCATAACGTAATGTATATAAGTATAATCATCAAACTGATCTAAAATTTCATTACCACCCTCGCTTACGGTTGGTAATCTTGATGAAGTATCCATCACGACATTTTCTTCGGTTCGAATACATTCAATTTTGTAATCAAAAACTGTCAAAAAATATGCTCCATTTTGCAATCTACTTGTTGCCATCTTCGGAATACCTTTTTCAGGTCTGAAGACTCTATGAAGCTGTTTATTATCAGTTCTCAGATAAAATGTCTCGCGTACTCATAATCATAAAATTTAGATACCCTGAATATTATCGTGGCAGCTTTTTTATCACATCTGTGAATAATTTTCTTGTGCCTTACTTAATCTTTTCGATCCAAACGCTACAGGTTTTTCACCGTCCTCATACAATAATTAATTTTCCCGATAAACAGTTCTAACTCTTTCCGAAGCTATTTTCTGGAGCTTTCATTTCATTTATAGCTTGAAATTTCTCCTCGTCTACGCTTATTTCGTGCTCGTTAATTTTAAATCCTAAAAACGGTATTTGTTTCTGAAAAAATATACATTTATTCAAGCGTACTTTCAAACCACTTTCTTCAATTTTCGCTAAGACTTTATACAAATTTTCTAAATGTTCTTCATCAGTCATACCTGTTATAACTATATCATCAACTACGATTGCCACTCCTTAAATACCATTCAATAATTCTTCCATTTGCTGTTGGAAAAATCCTGGCTACGAACTTATACCGTAAGCCATAAATAAATATCTATACAAACCCTTATGTGTGTTTATGGTTAATAATTCCTGTGAATCTTCGTTTACTGGCACTTGCAAATATGCCTCTTTTAAATCAATCTTTGAATATCATTTACCACCCTGCAACTTTGCTATCGCGTGATCAAAATGTGGAGCGGAATGTCTTACTGTTATTAATTGTGGATTTAACGTAACTTTAAAATCCGCGCAAATACGAACTTCCCCGTTTTCATTACTGGTACAATCGGTGTTGCCCACTCACTCGATTCAACTGGCACGATTCAACTTGATTTCAACGAAAATGGTACCATCCGTGCCAACATATGTTTTGACTCTGACCCTTCTTTCAATTCAAGTTTTACTTTTGCTCACTTGAACGACCCACGTTTATCTTCGAAAACTACCCTATGTTCGTTCAAAATACTCTATAATCGCTCCATTTTGCTGATACTAGGTTTTAAGGCGTTCAGTTTTAAATTCTCATACAACGGCGATAGTCCGAATGCTTTTAACCATGGTCATCCAATTACTGGTAAATTTGCCGATTTTGCTAAGTAATTGTCTGAATTAATTTTTTTCCGTTTGCGATTGCTTCGACCCTGTTCCGGATCGATTCCCATGCTTATACGGGGGCAATGACAGGGACGTTCTTTTTTGTGAGTCTTGGGAAATCAGCTGAAGGATCCCGCGGTGGGAGTTTTTTTGCCAGGGGCGATGAAATTGAGTTTTCAAGGTCATTGGGATGGACAGGCTTTTCCAGTGCAGACGGGGGGAGCATGAGCTTCAAGGCCCAAGGTGTTGGGGAGGCGGGCTGCAGCGGCGTTACTTATTCATCTCTGTTCGGGGGAGAGCACCTCGACTTAAACACGTGTGCGACTGTGCAGCGGGGAGGTAGCGCGCCTCCGACTCACGTGAGCTTTATTCCGGTTGATGCGAGTTTGCTTGGTTACTTATTTCTTTATTTCCTTTCTTGAGCCACGGGATCGTACTGAGGGCTGGGGTGGAGGCAGTGGGATTCACTCACGATATAGCTCGAGTTGCGCTTTTGATAAGGGAGGAATGTAAAGGCATCACTCGGTTTGCTGTTATTTGCGTCACTCACTGATATGCGCTATGAAGTTAGGTTAGATTTAAGATTCATGCATGACCCTGGTGTGCAGGGAGTTGTATGAAGTATGAGTGAGAAGGATTATTGGAGTGAGACTTATGCGCTGTAATAATAATGCTTGGCTCTGAGAAGGAAGCAAGTTTCGATGTTTTTATCATTGGTCCGATTAACCTTGTGATAGAATTCGGGAAGTTGTCTCCGATTCCGAATCCTCTTCAAAGCGCTAAGGTCCAAGTTGCAGGTGTATAGGCGTCATGTCCCACGTTTATGCATTAGCCCGACAGCAAAATGATCTTGGATCATCGGGATGCGGTTGGCTTTGTTGAAAGGCGACAAAGTCAGGTGGAGGGGAGACGACTGAGTCGAACTGAAGGCTGTTGCACTGGACTTTGGTATAGGGTAAGCCAAACAGCCAAACGATCTGGGATCGTCGAGGGCTGCACCTGATCTCATTGAAAGGGCGATGAAGTCAAGTGGAGGGGAGACACGGCGTCAAACCAAAGGCTTCATGCAGTGAGTTTGAAACAGAAGAGGAGGGGAAGAGGCTCCCGAGGGGCGACTTGGTTGCTCTTCCCCGCCCTCTGGTACTCCGTGATGCACGGAGAGAGACCCAAGCTCTTTGCTACCCGCATTGCTGCACCCTGACCGAAGGGTGGAGGGACGACTTTGAGGGATCGGGGCGTAGGGTTCTTTGTTCATCTGGCACGAAGTTTAAAACTTCTTCTGATTCAAACTTTCCCAAAAACTCAATTAAACTTTTCTTTGATTGCGCATGCACCCACGTTGCGTTTTTATCTTCAACAAGTGCACTTCTTTCTGCTCTATTCATTTGATTAATTTTCAACAATTTACAGGGTGAGTCGTTTTAATCTATTATAGGCTCCAAAATCTCGAAACTGAAGCCCCGGACAAAAAAATTTTTCATATAAAAGTTTTATGATTTGGAGAGGGAGAGAAAATGGGAACCTTGGATTTGGGCCGGGGGCCTTATTTTGGGCCATACGGACCCGAAATCCGTTTTATTAAATGGAAACCCCTATTTTTGACCCAGGATTCGGAAAGAGCGGAAAATTTTACGATTTAGGTATTTTTTGGAATTTTTTTTTGGGGAACCATGAGGCCCTGTAAAACTTTAAAATAACGCATTTTTTTTATAGCATATGCATTGGAAAAGTTTAGGGTTTAATTTATTCATTTATTTATTTATTTATTTATTTATTTATAAAATTACTTGAATGCCCAGTGTATTGGGTCGAAGAGTTTTTCCCTAGATAGCTTTAGCGTGAGATGTTGGAAATTACAAAAAATTATATAAGACTTTGAATAAGAGCGCGCTTAGCTTGGCCGAATAATGAGTAATACTTATGAGTTTAATATGTACGTTAGAATCTGTGTGACTGATACAGAGCTGCGTCGCTGGACCACCTGTAGGCTGCGGTCTGTTCGGCTTGTGCCTCGCTCCCGATAACATATAGATCTTAGCTCTCTTAAGAAAATAAAAGTATTCCTATAGTTGATTGATAATTATTGCTTCAATATTATTTATTTACCCTAGCCTTTCCTACAGGTGCCCTATAGGTTATGGGCCCAGTCTAACGCGTGTGATTAAACAAAGAATTAATTAATAATTGCGAAATAACTTTTATGTGATAGTTTCAAGTGCGTGTCTAATAAATAAATTTGCAAGCCCTCCTTTTTCTTAATTATAATTAACTATGCATTAAAGTGCTGCTTATATGCGTAAACAATAACTTTTCTATAAAAATATAAAGCTTATTTAATCGTTCCTCAAGAAATGACCAATTCGATTTAAGGAGGTTCCCTACCAATATACATGTCAACTGCGATGCTACGATAAGATTTCTGTATATACAGGTATACACGCGCAGTGTACCGTAACCTCGCAATCATGCATATTTCACGTAAACGATTTTTATTTATTACTTAGAGTCTCCTAATGATTAATTAAAAAAAACTAAAAATTTTAATTAATTTGCTTTTATTTTCTAAAAAAATTTAATCAAAATCTGTGGGCTGGAAATAAAAATATTCTTGATAAAAGTAAATTTCCCATAAGAGACTATGCTAATTGAGTCAAAACTGAAATGTTAATTTCTTTTTTCTGAAGTTCCTATGCGTCTTGAAATTTTAGCTAACCATTTCTTACATCAAAAATTGACTGTACGTAAAATTGAATCAAAATCTGTGGGCTAGATCTATTTGGTAGGGAGCTTCCTTAAGAGATTTAAATCAAATGAAATCGCTTAACTAACTGTCGACCCAAATTACTTTGAGTCGCATAAAGAAGCTATTCATAAAACAAATAAAATGAATTTTTAGCAAGATGGTGAGCTAGCTGATATTTTGAAATCTGAATTTCCTTCAAATACGAGCGCAAATTTTATTTGTTCAAATTGCTTTAAAAAGCTACGCAAAATTTAAAATGCTTACTATGATGAGACCAGCTGGGACTGGAAAGTGACTCGAGGGATGGTGAATATCTGATATCTAAGATAAAAGTTTTGAATTAAGTATTTCGGAATTAATTCATGAATTAAACTTCCATATTTTTAATAATTTAAACGTTTTACCATTATAATGAAAAGGAGAAATATTAAGTCAGAGTTGCATTACCCAAAAAAGTACAGAAATTAATGATGCTGCAAAAGCAAAGTTACAAAAAATTTATGATGCCGAAGAAGAAAACAATAACTCAGAAGTTTTACAAAATTACAACTCTAAGTAGACTCAAAATTTTGATGCAGCTTTAAAAAATTGTACTAATATATCAGAAAAAATTAGATTATTGACTCTATTGCCTCAATTCTTATCAAAATTTGCAATACTGTCTGCTTATCCAGTAGTTACTATTTACATATTAGTTAAAGCTAGAAAACTGGATAAAAATTAAGGTAAAAATTTATAGCTGACTTGTTTTGAAACATTGTTTATAAATATTTACTTTTACAATGTATTTTTTTTTTAAATTTCAGATGTTTTTGCTACCCTTAATGAATATCTTGGAATCGTATGTAGTTAAGAAAAAGAAAAATTTTTATTAAATTAATATTGAATATTAATTATCCTAAAGGGCGGTAGCCCTTTAACAGCGAGTTGGTTCTTTAACGCCAACTACCATGAAAGCGCACCGCTTTATATACTTTAAATTTCGGTTTTAGGTTAGGTCACTCATAAAAAAACGCTATAAGGATGATTTTTTTTCAATAATACATATCCCACGCATGGCCGATAATTTCCTGAATAATTTAAAACTTTCCCAAAAAGTTATAAGCATTTCAATTTTCAAAGCGCTGATTTCTTTTCGTCTAGGCGTCAGGCGATTTCCGAATTCAGTCGAGAGCATCCGGTTTCTCTGCATGGGCTGCATGTAGCCAAAACCAGAACACTTGACTCTCTGTCTCACTCTTGCAGCCTGCAGCAAGGCTGCGGCCAGCGCACTGCGCAGGCGAGGTGCGCGTACGCAAGAAGCCCAGGGCCTGACTGCAGCAACTGATCAGCTTGAGCTGCTGCAGCTCTGAGCAGAAGACAGCGGTCATAATTATTATTATATTACATATGATTTATTACAAATAATTAAGTATTTTATTATAACATGAATTAGGAATAATTAAGTTATTAAGAAAGTAGTAAAATATACGAAGGTATCACGTTAAATTCTTCACAATTAGTATAGTTTAATTAATTTAATCATTACGACCGATAACCTTAACCAATAATTAAAGTAATAATTAGCTTTAACTATTCAAATTAAATCAAAGTATAAAACAAATAAAGTCGTCCTATGATCATCATCAACAAATTATATCAATTTTTGTCCAATTTTATTCATTATTTACTACTATTATTTTTTGTTATTTAAAAGTTTCATAAATTTATGAAGTGTTGATCTTGACAATGGACACATCTATCAATTAATGAACAAGATCAAGTGATTTTAATAAATGATTTTTTAAATCAATTACTTTACAATCAAAAAGTTTTTTACTATAATTCTTGATAAATCATTTCTGTTATGTTATTGTGTATCATTGAGTGAATTGTATCTAGTTTGGGTAATATAAGTTATATTGATTAAGAATTGATTCCAAAACGCTAATTAAATACAGTTAAGGATGTTTGGTACTTTCGTGAGGGGAGGGGATGGGCACCGCAGCGCCAGACTAGACGATTTTATTTTCAAGTCATTAGTACTTTGACCAATGAATCATTTTGAAAATTTTACACAACATAGTTGAAAGTCTCTGCTTTCATGTAGTATTAATTTTTTGTTTAAAAAATATTTTAAAAAATTAGGAAAAATCACGAAAACATAACCTAATTTTCAATTTACAAGACAGTGACAAAAGTTTAAAAACGTTAACTTTTTCAATTTCACATTAAAAATTAAGACCTCAAGATATTGTGTACAAATTTTTAGATAAAAATGCAGTAGAAAAAAAGTTAGAGCGTTTCTTGTTCAG
This sequence comes from Encarsia formosa, assembly GCA_038277355.1. Classification (NCBI taxonomy): domain Eukaryota; kingdom Metazoa; phylum Arthropoda; class Insecta; order Hymenoptera; family Aphelinidae; genus Encarsia; species Encarsia formosa. The sequence continues at coordinate 98,017,877 of CM076184.1, read as the reverse complement.
ACGCGCATTGAATTTAACCGCTGCGCGCTTGTTTTTCTTTGTTATCTTTTTCAAATGGTCGGAAACGTATTATAAAAAAAATCTTAAAATCTTCTTCAAGCTATAATCTACAAATCCCAATAATTCTTTTAACGATCTCTGTATTTTTAGAAGAGTGACAAACGATCAAAGAAAAAAATTGCTTGATTTCCATAAGCGTTTGGGTTAAAGTATTTAAAAAAATACTTTGATTTTTTTAAAAACTAAATCGAACAAAAAAAGGCAAAAAATTCAATGATTATTTTGATATTAATCATTAATTGATCTGATAAAAATTGACAAAACGGCTGCATTTTTTCGTAAGTACCAAACATCCTTAAATTGTGATCATCATATTATTAAAATGGTGTTGCTATAAATTTAATATTATCTTTTTTTTTTAACTAAGAAATTACCATTCCATTCTAATAAATCAGTTTTACAAAACTACATAAGAGAGTCATGCTGATAGCTTATTTTTCCCAAGAATACTGACATTTTATCAGAGTCAATTTTTCACACAGCTTAGATAAACATGACTACTTGTTTCTTTTAACTATAAAAGCATAATTTTCCATAATAGTCTCTATCGCAAGGCTTTTTTTTAGCTATAACTATTCCATTGAATAAGTTTTATTAAATACAAAGACTCAGGTTGATAATTATTATTTATTTATTTTTTTTTTTATAATGACATTTCAGCAAAGTCAATTTTTGAAAGTTTTAAAAGACAATGTAATTAATTCAACCAAATGGTTGATTTAGCAGAGTAAATTTTTTACAAAGCTTTAAAATACAATTGCAGTCAGATTAACCTAACTACTTGTTTCATTTAACTATTAAAGTATAGTTTTCCATATTAGTCTATCGCAGGGCTTTTTTTGGCTAATATCATTCTATTGTTCAAGTTTTATTGAATACACAGACTCAGGCTGGTAATTTTTTTTTCAAGCTATTGATATAATATAAAGTGCTCATTGATTTAGATCAAATAAGATAAAAAGTAAAATTTGTTAAGTGAGTTTTTTGAGTTTAAAAGAATGACTTTTTGTTAGTTTCACTATAAGTTTATGACTTCCATTTTTAATCTCTGTTATCAGAAAACTAGTAACAATTAAGTTTAATCCAGCAATAGAGAGCCTTAAGCATGGTAAAAAAATAAAAAATTTTTTGAACTATTTTCTATACTACATGGCAAAATTTTGGTCAATCAAAACTATTTTAGAAAATTTTTGCTGACAAAAATGTATACATATACCACACACAGCTATTTTTGAGAATTTCAGGTTGATATTAAAAATTTTTCTATTTTTCTAATTTCAATAAAATTGAGTATTTTTATAAAAAAAATTTTTTTCAATTACTAAAGAATACATTGTTTTGTTGTAAAAAAAAACGTTTTTTAAGTTTTTTTTTTTTTTTTTTTTTCAGTCGAGGGAGCTCCTGCCCCCCAAACCCCCAACGGGGTCAACGGGCTACCGCCGAAACACAGCACAGTCCCCCTCATTAACTGTTGAAATTTTATTAAATGTAACGAGATTACGTGCCCCAGATTATTTTTGACTAGCGGCTCTTTTTTTAAAGAAATAACATTATTAATTATCAAAAAATATACCTTTAAAATGGTAAAATTTAACGGCGAGTGGTTCTTATCTGTCCGAATATAACAAAGTAAATCTTTGACACGTCAATTAAGTAGCATCATAAAATAGTCATTTATTGATAGAATTTTTTAACTATATATTCAAAAAAAAATGATCTTTCTAAAAATAAATGTTAGATTTTATTCTTTATAACCCAAGTTATGTTCACTCTACCAATATCAATTTTCATTTCAACTTCATTTATAAGTTATATCCTTTTAAAAAAAGTCATATTTTGATTACATAATATTTATTTTTTAATTCGTAATTTACATCTATTTTAAGTTCAAAATACTACTGAAAATGAGATCAAATTATATAACTCTTAATATATCAATAAACTCATAAACTTAACGTTGTTTACTAACCTATATAATTTATTGTTTACAATTTTAAGGCTTTACTATTCATAATATAAACTATATACTGAAATAAAATCAGACAATAATAACGACAAGTTTTTCTTGGTGCCTGTATTGATTCAATTAACTTATTAAACTTAATGCAATTTATCAAGTTTAATTATCATGGAATAAATTTTGGACGTAAAATAAAAAATTGTCTTTTTCAAAACTATACATATATTTTATTTTATTTAAATACATGGTTAAATTCCCATTACAATTTATTTAATAAGCATATATTTGATAAATCTACATAAAAACTTTTTCACACTTAGTCTTTGAAAGTAAAAGCGAACTGAAAATTGCCCATGAAGGTGGCATAAAATTTCTCCTTTTCTACATTATCTTGTACTTTTTCCCAAAAGAAATCGTGCTTCGTCAGAGCATCTGAAATTTTTTGAGGTGAATAAACTGAAAATTCGTTATCGAATGTGGCTAAAACTTTGCGTCCATATTTTGTTGTCGCTTTGGTTACGGCTGTGACTCTATAGTGGCGATTTGTGTCAAGTTGCTTCAAATTTTTTCGAGGTAACTTGGAAGCTTGCGATATACCGGTAAGCCAGTCGATGCCTATTTCTTCTGCTGCCATTTTCAAACCTGAAACACATTTTTTTTTCCCATTAAATTTTTATAAAGTAAAAATAAACTATACGATTAAAGATGTCGAAAAATACACTTACAATGATTTTCAGGAAGACGTTTTTGAGAATTCCTGATGCCTGTTTATTGCCTTTGTGCGGAGGGCAAAGAGTAGGCGATCAGCTCGGTCGACTGGTTGCGCAGAGACTAACTTTCCTCGTGAAGCCTCTTGAGTTTTTTCAGCAATACACGTGTGTAAATTGTATCAAATAACGTCGGCCAAATTCACAAATGCCGCATAAGCTTTTTTACAAAGTCATGACAACGCTGATTTTACAATAAAGACATTTTTGAACTACTACTCTGTAAACAATGTATGACACATCTACCGTTACCAGTAAATCGATAATTATCACGTGATTTGTGTTTAACAAAAGATCTTGCAATACAATCATTATTTTTCAAGTCGTCAGAAAAATTATTTAGAAAAGTCTCGAAACCCAATTCCGTTAGTCATATAATGTAAAAACATTAAACAATATTGACCACATACGTCGGACGTTTCACTCTGAAGTTGTTTTACATTCCACCATAAATGCTTAAAATTTGTGCGCAAAGTTTTAATATGATTGGGTATAAAGGGAGGTATACCGTAGCTATCTAGAAAATGCTCAAAACCGTGTTAATCTACATGTATCGCAACCCAATGCATACCAGGTTGAGTGTGATTATCAGTGTTAAATACAAACGCCGTTGGTTTCACCTAAACCCATGGAATCCGATCCGCAGGGAACACACCGATAGTATGCGTTGGCATCAGCGATAGCTTGTTTAGAATCTGCAGGCTGTTCATTGTAAAATATTACAGGTGAACTTAAAGGGAAATCGTTACTCAAGCTTTGAGGTTTAGAAAGTATGCTTTAATTCGGTAGGCGTTATTTAAAGCACAAGCAAATTTTAAATAGTTATTTTTTACAGCGTGATTTATACAGTACTTGTCGTTCCACGGTAGGTTATTAAATGACGGGCAGTTCGTTCGTATCGTACTCTAAATTCGTAACTTCTCTAGTAGTCATTTTATGAAACAGTAACCACTTTTCTTTACCCCTAACATAAGTTTTATCGACACTTTTAAAAATATTGCTGAGCACACGATTGAGCGTTTTCAAAGTCACGCTCCCTTCTAAATAATCAATGCCGTGTTGATTTCTTGTCAGCCAATTATTCTCTTTACGAACTTTACTAGGGAGCAAATCTACTCGATCCACAGCGTTAACAATCCAATGCGCGACCAATTCATTTTTTAAAGATACCAAAGCTATTTCTTTTGGAACAAACTTGTTATTTTTATCTTTGAAAAATTGAACATCTGTAATGATTTCCATTGTAGGACTCTATTTCGATAACTAACTCATTTTTAACAAGACTGACTACTTTATATACTTAAAAAGCAACATCTAGTGATTCAACCGCTAAAGTCTACAATCACTTGCCTCGACGCGTCAATTTCTAAAATATTTTCATACTCCGAGTAAACTATGCAATTTACCGTTTTGGTTAATGGATCGTCAAATCGAACATCTATTCTAACACTGCCATGTTTAATTGAATTCCAATGAGTACACTCACTTGCGGATATGTCAGGCGTTAAATCGAAAGCAAAAAGACAGTAGCCATTAGGGTAAGACTCCTGAGGTATGTTATTACCTTCATTAAGAAAATGAACGCTGGCACCTGAAAATAGAGAGTGATAACAATCTATGTACGAGCCGTTTTTTTTTTAAATCAGGCTGCAAAGGTTTCGACGGTACCTGTACGCCGTCAACGTACAGACATAGAAAATTTATGTTAAAATTTTTAAAGTTAAAGGGATTAAGGCGACGATCGCCGTTAAAAACTTTATTATTAACAAAACCTTAAATTATTCTTTTTGGCAGCTGGCCTAAAACGACGTTATCCAATGTTTCATCGTGAATACCGCTGTGCATCGTAATATATTTTGTTTCTACGCGCGTAAGGGGATACTTACTAGTTGACTTTGAAAGCGCTCTAGCATGAGCTAACAAAAGACTAGGACTTATTTTTACACGATGCACTAATAAGGACGCCTCTTCGATGTGAACGGAAAAACATCCTACAGGATCCATGTGACTAAAAACATCTCTAGATTTTACCAATCAAACTCTCATTTCGACGCCGTTTATTAATAATTTTTCTTGATTGAAGACATCGCCGTGTAAATGACCAATTAAATCTACAGATTTTTTGTAGTTGAAAAGTTTTCTACACGTTTCGAGGCCACTGTTTGCTGCATCTACGTCGTCCATGTTTTTGGCTGTATCGTCGTACCAAAGAACACTGGTCAAATGAGATTTTTTGGCAGCAGGTCCATAGTTGAGTAAAGTTTCTATGTACGCTCTGTAGGCGTAAGCATGATTAGGTGGCAAAACAGCTTTTTGATTGAAAAAGACATCCACTTGGTTGAACAGGGAATGCATAAAATTGTTAACAATCCCAACTTTTTTTGCTTCATCCTCCGACGATTCTTTCGGTATTGTACCTCTTAAAGATACTCTCAGACTCAACATCGTGTGAGTTAAATCTAGATATTCATCTCCTGTGCCAGTGATAACAAATTCTATAGGTGAATCATTGGTGAGTGAAGATATGGGTTTGTATTGAACGTACTTTGAACTTTCTATTGCCGTTAATGTTGGAGGAATGTCGAATAACAACAGCTCTTATTTTAAGCACTCGCAAGATTGAGTATGCAGGAAAGCCATTTTTCTGATTAATCAAAAATATCTCTTGCACATCTCCTCACAATTTTTTTCTTCTTCTTTTTGTTTATCTTATTTTTTTCACTTTTCTTGAGCACTTTTTTTTCGATTTTGTCTTGCGCTTGCAAACAGTCTCAGAGCCGGATAACAACTGCAAAGCACTCATGCCGCAAGGCCTTTTATAACCCGAACGTTCCATCATCATTGCATTCAATTTATCTTCAGCCTTACGCTTCAAGTTCATTCCAGACACGCGTATGCGTTTGCGCGGTGATTCTTTTAAGGGTGTATTTTGAGTCACGTCGTTGACAACGTTCATACCAGCACGAAAAGCTTCTTTGCCCATGGCTCGTGCGCCACTCGATAATAGGGGCAAAACTCGTCGAAATATGCCAGCAAGAAAAGACCCTATGCCGCCATGACCTCTTTGATATGGCGATCCAATAAAAATATGACCAACACCTTTTCCAGCACCACCTCTGTTTTGAATGAAAAATTCATCGTAGCGATCCAGAGCAATTTTTTAAAATTTTTTTTATTTCACTAATTTAATCCGTACGTTTGAAATGGAGTGTCACTGCCAACGTATCAAAATCAAATGGTATTGGGCTACCGTGTTCATCTCTTATATCGATTTCGATAGTCTCAAAAGAATAAAATAACAGATCTAAATACATGGGTGGGAAGAAACTTTTGATTCGAAGACCACTGTAGGTGTATTCATTGGTACCAAGTGAGACAACGCGTAGCAATCGGGTTTGCACGTCACCTGTGATATGCGGCTCACAAATGTCTGTGTAAACCATTAGCATCGATGGTAGACAATTTGAAAGATTAGCAGGCCGAACTCCGACAATCGTCTCGTTTGATTCAAATATATTAACACTGCTGGCTTCCAAACCAAGAATAATTTTTATTCGCACAGAAAGATCAACTTTATGGTTAAAACTGGCACACTCTACTTCAGTTCAGAGACGTTTAATCGATACGTAATCACCGCGCTCAATGCAAAACTCTAGATGATTTTTTGTACAAGACAAGTTATTGAGCTCACGAATTAAAGTTTTTATATCTTTATAAACGCCTGGTGACATATTTGAAGTTGAAATCGTAGTTTCTTTTTTTTCTTCATCGACGTCAGAGGTTAAATTAGTTTTATAAACAGCGGTCGAAGCATGTGTTTTTTCTGCGTCGAGTAACAAGTAGTTTATCGTGGGTTTCTTTGAACATCGTGTTACAAGAAATAAATCTCTCTTCGCGCTCAAGTCGAATGTGTTGAAAGATCAATTGAATCCTTATCTCTGTTAAAGCGACTGCCCAGGTACCGTGTAAGCGTATCTGCTGAGGTAGCTGCGTGACGAAGCGAGTTGTCTATTTGTCAGGGTAATAATGCATGCTGCTGTTACTGGGAAGAACAATATAAAATTGATCCTTCATTTTAGATTTTTTAATTGACTTGCTTTGATCCAAGAGCAAAATTTTTCTGAATAACCACGCCGCCGAACAAAATATTCTTTCAAGCGACACTGGTTCTAGTTTAAAAAATTTTTTCGACGTCAGAAAAAACCTTTTTAAATCTTTTTTTACACGGCTTAGCTCATCCTCGTAGAAAAATCCATCGATTTCTTCATTGGCTAAGTCTTTTAGGTGATAAACAGGAGGATAACTAGTCAACGATATCCGAGAAATCTTGAATAACTCCAAACTCCAACCACTCTCGTAACCTTTCGCAAAAACGTTTCGAGCTCGACTGACCCGCACAAGGTCGTTCACGTTATATTTAGGAGCTCTGACGATGGGGCGTTCGTAACGATGCTTAATGTTTCTACGAGCTTCGGCAGCGTTATCAAGGATAACAGACGCCGCTGTCATTTTTGTAGCTGTGTGCTTAGTGTGATTGTAAGCTTCCATAATGTTAGACAAAACATCTAAGTATCTATGCGTGTTTTTATGCGTTAAATATCTGTAAACTCGTTCTTTTATAGATTTTATAAATCTCTCTACGACTGCGGCTTTAACATCGGGACTACGAACAACGCGGTACAATATATTTTGGTTTTTCGGGTAAAGTTGAAACTCGCAATTTACAAACACTTTACCTTTGTCGAATTTCATGGAAACGGGAACTCTGTTGTTAGACTTTTTAAATATATTATCGATTTGTTTTTTATCGGCTCAACCCATGAATATTTGCTAACAACGTCTATAACGGTAAGAAGATAAGCGTAATTATTGTTGTAAGATTTACGTGACCTCATGTCCATCAAATCAATTTCCCATACATCGTCCATGTTACGAACGTTGTAATGGCGTCGAGGAAACCGTTTTCTCACCTGCTTATGTAAGTTATAGGTATCTTGACCCTCTACCCAGCTTAGAACCTTCCGTTCATCATGTTGCTTTCGTGTAGAGTGTAAAAGATTGTTTGCACCCATGTATGCCGTGTCACGAGGTAGTCTGTAATACAATTTTTGGTATACAACTGCTTTGCAGTCGTCTATGCATTTTTTTCACTCTTTTTATTCTTCTTCTTCTGCAAAGGTTTGCAGTTTACTGAATTTGGCTTCTTCTTGTGTTTCCTCTTACTAGCTTTTTTTATTCGATTGAAAAATTTTTCAAATGTAATCTTGCTGACCATGCACCAGGCCGTCATCATTGCAACTGTTTTTCATCGGGAGGAGTCTCACCGACTAACAAACGAGAAAACGCTTTTTCGGCAAGCACGCGATCAGCTTGACAGCGGTTGGCCTTTTTATCGGCGTACGCTATATCGTGTTAACGACACGCTTCGTCTAGAGGATTGATGCCTACGTCACCACGATTCAAACGCTCGGTCAATTTTGTACCTATTGACCGCAAAATTTATAACCGGATACTTGCATTTCAAAAGGCATCAGGTCTACGATAGCATCCAAAGCACTTTTTTCTTCCTCTTCGCTCTGGGTGAGAGTACCGTTTTCTACAGAAACCTCCATCCTCCCTGGTTATTTAATTTTTGTTTTTTCAGAGTTCCAATAGCGATTGAATTTTTTTCCAAGGCCTTTTTAGCGTTTCTCTTTTGCCTTCTTAACAAACTTTTTTCAAAATTATCACTTTTTTTGGCTTCATTTTCATCTGTCGAGCGATCTTGAGCTAAATTATCAGGAGTCGAGATAAATTTTTTTTCTGTCTTATCGTTAAAAAGAAGAAACCTCTGAAGTGCACGGTTGTAATCGCTCCACTTTTCGCGATCATCTCTTGCAGTTGACTTCAAAATATCGTTCATATGTGCATCGAACCTTTTATTTGCTGTACCAGGAGTCTGGACTGTTTTGATGAGGTCGTCTTTGCCGACCAGCTGTTGTATCCGCTGAAGACTGTCGTACGGTAGTCAAACTGATTTTCGGGCGTGATCCATTATTTAGCTATGAGAGTTGATAAACAGTCCCGAGAAGAGGCATGAAGAGTGCAGGTAAAAATCCACTTCTACGCTGAACGATTAGTTTTTTCTTTCGAGACAGACTCACTTTGGGCTTGGATAGCGCTCGTAATGTGGAGGCGTGCTGGCGAAGACACGTCTTGTGGCTTTTACCCAGCGGAACGTTTCCCGCTAAGATATTTAAAGCGCACTCGCAAATACATTTAATCAGCGAAGGGTCAGCTTCACGCAATACTGCTTTTCTCTGCTCCTCGTTGAGATGATACAAGGCTCGCCAAATGTGTTTTTCTTTTTCAGAAAACGGCGCTCTACCTTTGCGAGCCATCAAAGCGATGCGACTGGTACGAGATTTGCTCTGCCATTACCTTTAATATTTTTACGCGGCACGTTAACGTACTGCCACTCGTCGTCGGCGAAAATAGATGTTCGAAATGGAAAGACTTGGTGAAAAATATTTTGCGTAATGAAAATCACCAACAAGTTATTGTGGTGGCTCCCTTTTGTAAATAAATCGACCACCAGCAACCAGCTCGCGTACCAATCCTCGTCCCACGACCTAAACCTCAATTCGTTACAGGGTCATCGTTGAAACTGACTCGCTTGGCACGACTGCTTAAATTTTTGATCCGATTGTGCTCGAACTGGGGGAAAACGACCGCTCTCAGGCAAAGCGCTAGCGCCTCGATACTCTTTTTTTTCCGTTTTGCTTGAGCTTGAGCATTTGCTTGAGCTTCAGCGTTTGTTTTTGCTTAAGCTACGCCTTCGCAGCAGCAGTGAGTTCGTCAGTGAATTCGTTAAAAAAATTTTTTATTTTTTTTTTATTTATCAATAATATTTTTAAAAAGAAAGTGAAGAGTGTTAAGACTTAAAATTGTTGTTTTAACTCTTTAATTATTTAAACATGAAAGTTAAAAATTTTGAACTTTTTCAGTAAATAAAGAAACAGGAGAGGAGGAAAAAAGGGTTTTTGCCAACAATAGATTTATTTTACATTTTAATACATTGACACATTAATTTTTTTTTTTTTTTTTTTGGAACAATTCTTATTTACAATACTTAAAATTTTCGAGAGATGTATTTCACTTTTAACCATTTTACACTCTTTGACGCACTGTGCATGTGAAATCTTTTTTCCAAGGTCTTATCTCACTCGTTGGCAACAGCAGCAGCAGCAGTAGCAGCAGAAAAGTAGCGTTACATACTTATCAGAGAAAGAGAAACGCGAGAGTGCGACCATCACCACCAGCTGCGAAGGGGTCTACGCCCGCAAGCACTGTTATGCCCTATATACGTATCACACCTACAAGATCGTACGCAGCCTAGTGAAAAATGCTGACGAGCTCTTCGTTAAAATCATCGTCGAAATAAAACTGATATGCTGACTATTTTTTTCTTTTCAAGTTTTTGAACACAGAGAGACTATTCAAGCGTTGGGGATTTAAATCCATAAGGATAACTTTTTTCTAAGCTTTTAAAATACCTCTTACCGTACACGAGCTTACAAATCTTGAATTCGTTTTGCGTGATTACTTCATGAAAAGCTGTTCAGCGTATGTTTGAAAAATAAATAACGATATTTTCAATTTTTCCTACTATCATATCGTGTATAGATTCAAAATTAATTTGCTGTCTATTTATAAAGTTAATTCTAATTCCTTTTACTTTACAAACGTAATCCTTGCTACCGTCTGGTTTCACGTACTCAAAAGCCGTCACAACTCGTCCGTCAACTTTCCCAGCATAGTTCCGATAGGTAAATGGGGCATATCAGGTTTGCTAATATAAAGCACGGAATCTGTGTCATAATAGAGAGCTCTGGGGCCCAAAAAATGCAAATATTCGAAGAGTTTTAATCGGGCTAGCGCGGTGGTGCATGCCGGGACAACAACGTTCGTAGATTGTGAGGGAGTAAGCGCTTCTGACTTGTAAGACCAATCAATGTACAACAACTCGTCATTTACAGGTAGGATACTATTAACATCTATATCTTTACTGTGTAATAACTCAAACAATCTGCTCGATGAGGTAAGCACACACATACCACAAAGCGGGAAGAGCAACTTATCGTGCATTTTTACAGGTAAAATATAATGAAACAAATTTATAGGCGGTAGCACTTTACATTTTATCAAACCGTTCACGTTTAAAAAGTCGTTTGTATTTTGCACAAGGCGCAGACATTCCTCTTCGCCTACGTACGATTTTAGATGGCCCACGACATACTTGGCTTTTTTACACACCATAGGATACAGACTATTCACGTCAACGTATCAGATTTTTTCATCCTGCTTACAAAAGTACTTTTTAACAGTATAACCCGTGCGACCTCCAAACAAAGCATCGCGAAGATTCAACGGACTTTGATAAATCATTTCTATTTTTTCACTTAAAAACTGTTTTATACCTTCGTTTGTGTTTTTAAAGTGATCAAATTCGTGCTCCCAGATCTCAATTAGTTTGTGCTGCAAACTCTTTATTCGCTCCGATTGAGCGTGCGTACTTTCAAACTTATTATCCATTGTTTGACCAACTGACAGAAAAAATTGCAAACTTGATGCACAACACACAAGTTCGGTTTATAAATTTTTTTCTCATCATCTCCAAGCACAGGCACAGTTTGTTGCGTCTCAAAACCATAAAACAAAAATATGACTCTGTTTGACTTTTTAGATGCTTTGATCGGTTGCATGAAACATTGATGGTCTGGCATGTGCATGCAGCAAGCCCTACAAAAACTTTTTCCGCACTCGTGTTTAAGATTAGAAACGAGTTTAAAACATATTTGACGAATCCTAATACTCGAACATACACTAGATTTTTCAGATAAATTCAATTTTAAATGATTTTGAAAACACGCTTGGCCTTAAAAAAATCTAAATTACAAGTGACATTTGATTAATGTTTGTCCCTCGTCGCACGCAGGGTAGTTCAAACACTTAGAACACCTGCTTGTACATCTGTGATTATTGAATCTTGAATAGCTTTTATTGCAGGGTATGCAGTAGCCATGACTTTCTGATGCCCCAACGAGATTAAGTATAGGTTCAAAATGATGTAAGGCTTCATAATACATTATACAAATAATATAATCGACACTTTTGTGCTTGTAATTAACTAAATTCGTTCCATCGTAAAGAGGGTTTTCACCCCGTGCAAAATTTTTAAAAGAGTAGACAACTATAGTGATTGCTTTTGTCGCAAGATACCGCTGAAATTTTTCAATTTCTATCAAACTACAACCTTCTTCAGGAATGTCATTTCGAGCTAATTTTATTAAATCAAGAGCTGCTTTTTTGTACCTGATCGTACTTTACCTCTGACACTGTAAGCGCAAGCAGCAACGAGAGAACGCAGCCAACATAGATTATCGTCATTTCGAATAGTAAGTATTGATTTTTTTTACAGCGTCCTCGGTCAACCTCACGCGTCTGCAACCTGTTATATTTTTAACTATACTGTAATTTATATTCAAAGAGTCCTTGATGTTGTACTCATTTGAACTCTGAGATATGCTAAAAAGCAGTTGCCATAACTCTTCTGCGTTGAAATCACGCACTGGCCTAAATGAAAGCCACACTAGGCCATGAGTGAGTCTTTCTGAATTTATTGTAAGTCCGATAAAATCAGAAGGAGTCGCTTTTTTAACAAGTTCAGCGTGCAAATCGTGTAAAACTTCCTCTAACCATTGAAAAACATTGGTTTCAACATGCGGTGGCACTATTCTTACATTTATTTCACGACCTTCGATTCCAAATCTTTGATAATATCTACTTCTATCGCTGTCTATGACTATTCGTTGATTTTGTTGTCTTCCATTACCAGTCTGTAAAAATACATCTAAAATAAAACACTATGAGAGTCTGAATTTATTTTTCAACTCTATAAACAATTAATTATTCTTACTATTAACATTTTGGAGCGCGTCGTCATCATCATCATCATCATCATCATCAGCAGCTGTATTGGTATCTGAATCGTTTGAATCAGAGCTACTTTCAGATGACAAAGGCTGTGGATTGTTATTTTCGGCTGATGTCAATGGTTCACCCTGCTCATATACGCAACGGTTGATAAACTCATCTCCTTCTTGATCAGTCATCATTTCATCGAATTCTAAAATTATAAGTTAAAAAAAAGTTTCAAAATTAGAAGTTAAATAATAATAATAACACAAACAATTTAGCTACCTTTACAGGTGTTGAGAAGCTTGAATGTTGGTTTATCCAATAAATTTTTAAGTTTTAAAACGTTTTTCAAAATCAAAATAATTTTTTGGTCGTGGAAAATTCCTCGATTATATAGGTACTCGATTCTACCTTCGCTGCACTGCAAAATCAAAAAATGCAGTTTTTTTTCCAAAACTTCCATGGTTAAACTTGGTAAATTTTTTGACCATACTTCACTACACATTGTTTTGATGTAAGGGTCTCTCTGATAAGTGACCTCAAAACGCACTTATAACATTCACTACCTTTTTCACTGTAACTTCCGACATGATGAAAAAAAATATTATATTGAAATATGCTTGAATGCTCTGAGTAACGCGTGTGATTCGAAAGCTCATGCGCCTTTCGTTCGACTGATCGTTGGAATAGAAAGAGAAGTAAAGGATCTAGATAAGCATTTTTTCACACGGTAAAGTACAATGTTTGTGAAGTTTTATTATTGCAGTTTAACAAAATATGCTTGCCGTGCTTTTTGCTTCGTATCAAACATGGTGAAAGAATGCAAGCCATGAAAGCTGACGCTGCGCGATAAGAGTAAATACATGAGCAGAGTTAAAATTCTTTCTTAAAATATATGCAAATTTTTCATTGTTGAATCCTAAAAACAATCAATAAGAACAAGATGCAAATTTTTCATTGTTAAATTCTAAAAAACAATCAATAAGAAGAAGATGCAGCAGCAGCAGTAGCAGCAGCCTCAGCGAACCCACTCACTCGCCACACCCGAGCACTGCGCCTGGTCTTACCTTGAATAAGTCACTTCAAAGAGCTGCAGTTTTTTCTATAGCGCGGGTGTTCAGCGAGAATCAGTGTAAAGTTATGTCGCGAACCAGGACTAGCTCTTTTAGGGTAGCTAAGCATCCATATTTACGATTAAAAAGTGAAAATCAAAATTGTAGGAAACGCAGCCTAGTGAAAAAACGTAGACGCTTGATAGACGATGTAGATGTGTTAGGTCATGCCATAGAAGAAGAAATAGTTCGTCATCTAAACTAAGTACATGGAGACCCTCAACAAATGCAAGATCTTTTTGATCTTGAACCTTATGAGACTGATGAAGAAGAAGATGCCCTGGCTGACCTGGAGAAGCACAGTTTATTGGCCGTTATAATTATGCGATTCCTCAACTACAAAGCCTTTACAATGACTCGATCATATTCGGCATACCCAAATCAGATGACTATTTAGAAAAAGGGAACGAAACAATGTTAACCAAAAAATTCTTACACCTTTGATAATTAGTTCTGTGGTACTTCGAGTAGTTAAGGGAGGGTTCTACAGTAAATCAGCAAATTTTCATTGAATTTTTTTTTAATAGTAATATTTATTTTATAAAATTAAAATTTTACCAGCAATTAAACACACATTTCGAGATTTGAAAAAAAAATTTTTTATATTTTTTTAATTCAAAATGGTGGCTATAGAGGGCCTCACGTGCGACGTCTTTCTTTTTCGGGAGACATTGTCACAATTTTTCTGCAAGTCTGAAACAAAAAAATGGAACGGGAATTTTTTTATTATATATTTTTACCCTTAGTAAGCCTAAATTTTATTTTATTATTTTTTTTTTTTAGCAAATTATGGAATAAATAAAAAAAGTGACCATGTTTTTTTTAGCATATTTGTTATTAAAAATCGGGTTTTAAACAATTATTTTTTTTTAATTTTAGGCTCACTAAGTGTAACATATTGTTTTGAAAGTTTTCACAAAATTTTAGAGAAAAATATTAATTATTGTAAGAGTTATGATCTCTCCCGTTTTAAAAATGCTGTTTCGAGAAAAACGCGTTTTAAGTTTTAGAAAGCACATTTTACACGTTTTTGAGTACTTACGGCTTAGTCAGCGATTCCTGGACCATATAGCATGTCTTCTACACCAACTTCGCCCTCTTCTTCCTCTAATAGAGCATCTTTGCGAGCTTTTCGGGCTTCGTGGGTCGATTGCTTACGACGTGTTTCTTTTTTTTTATCTCGACGCTTGTTCACGAACTGAGCATATTCAAAGCTTCTCTCGCCAATCTCTCTCTCCATGACTTGCAGAATCCACAGTATTGCTAGGTAACCTTCATTAAAAATGCATCCCCCAAACCAAGATGCAATTTCCACGGTTTCAAATCCAGAGTGCAAGTGTTTCGGCGCAAATTTCCAGATGACGGCATTGAGGGACTCGTTCGAATTTTGAGTGTATCCACCCAAGCAACGTTCCAGTAAATCGTCTCTGCTCAGCTCCTCATAAATAGGCCAAATTTTTTCAGCAACTTCTTCATTTAAAGGTCGGTCGTGCTCAAGTTCATTTTCATATTCAGGATCGTCGTTTTCTTGGCGAGCTTCCTTGCGCACTTTTCACCAGCACCAGCTTGCTGAACAGTATGTATGTTGCGGGGCGTCATCGGTAGAAATTTTGTGGAAATACGTTGCTTGTATCTCGTTTTTCATAGATTCAACACTAGTATTTTGCATTCGTCTTATGGCCAACCCATAGTACATTGTTAGGTCTTTGATTAAAGTATCTGTAAGTTTACCAATCCCGCCCAAACCTTCTTTTTTTTTTAAATTTCTAAGCCGACTACCCATCCTCTTTTGAACATGGCCCACGCATTCTGCTTTTTCCACTACTAAGTCATCACCATACGGTTTACAATCAACAATATTTTTAAAAGTACTGGAATCGCCGTCTCCGATGTACTTGTTATATCTAACACCATACTTGGGAACCGACTGCTTGAACATTTCGATCATAGCTGATGGCTCCATAGCTCCTGCAGAATCCTCGTGATTTTTACTACACTCACTTTCGTGTTCTTTCCACCATGTATCATACTCCGGAGTGTTTTTCTTTATTTTGTTGTTGGCACACTCTTGACAAAAACTGCTCTTTACCATAATGCCTACACATTTTTTTATATTATTGGCGATAAGTGTGACAACTCCAAATAATGATAAGTGACCCCGTTTCTTCCATGTTCCGTCACCTGATACGACCAAATCTGTTACAGGTGCAACTTCATCTTCTTCATTTTTAGCAATTGCCTCTTTAACAGCTTTTTTACAACAAAAACTAAACACAGTTTGACACGCTTCGTGTGGTTTCGTATTCAAGCGACTGTACGTGTTATTCGCGAAACCTTTTCCGATGTCCATCAGATTACAAAACAAGTTGATTCCTTCGCCACTTACTGCTAATAAACGCATGACTACAATAAACCGACGATTAACTTCAAATCCATTGTCGACCATTGGTCCAGAATTAATTTTAGTTTCACCACAACGACAAGTAACAATTATATAGAAACCCAAGCCACGTAAGGGAGTCTCTTTAAAATTCAATTTTCCTTTGCACGTACCACAGATTAGCATTTCCGTTAATGCCATGAATACAGTAAAAAAATCAATGATACGGTAAGAAATGTTTTTATTTATTCCTATTTCACTGACAGGTTTACCTTCAAACTCCGGCTTTTTAAACTTTTTATTTCCGTCTTTATCTACAAACTTATTTTCAGTAAAGCTTCTTTTTTTTGCACGCGAATGATTCACTTTCTCTACTCTACTACCTTTACCGAGGTGAAAATGAGACATCTTGAACTGATGTTTACCTTACAAAATTTCGAATGGTACTGCCAGTAGCAGCTGCGACGCGCTCCCTACTCGAACAATAAACCGGACGGAGAATAGCTACAGTCTAACGGTCCCCTCCTTAAGTCCTGAAATACTAACCATCTAAAATTTTAGTATACTACCAAACCTAAAATTTTAAGTTCAAGGAATCACAGATGATCCGGCTCTATGAATGTAAGGCGGAGCTGCAGAGATCAGACTTTATTTTTGCGGGCGGGCCGGTCTCCTGTGGAGCGTTCGACCGCTCACTTTACACTTGCCTCAGTAAAATCACCATAACTTGAAAAACAACCAAGATATCATTCTAAAATTTTAAGGGAACATTTTTGAGATATTTTTAAACAGATTTTTGGAGAAAAAAAAAATCGATTTTTTTTTTTTTTTTACTGTAGAACCCTCCCTTAAGCAATTACTTAGCCTTTCTCTGTTGATCTCTGATCTTAGAACTTTACATAGATTGTTTCAGTATGAAACATCGCAATTGTTATTATTTTATGGAAAAAACTTACCCAGCACAATACAGAGACTTCTAAAAATGCATGTAATGCAGGTAAAAAAACTGTTTACATGTTCAATTAAATTTTTAGATTCAACTTCTCTGCGGCCTTACAAGGGTGTATTAAAAAAAAATTCTTTTGTCTTTGTCTAAATATATGAATCCTTTTGCACCTTTGTATAGTATTCGTGTAAGACACTGGTGTGATGCTTTAACAAGTTTAGTTGACGGTATAAAATATTTTTACTGACTGTGTACATTCCGGAGAGGCAAACAAGATGTCTCACATGTAAAACAATCTCCAGCTGCTCTTATGGGAGATGTACTGTCTACATCAGAAGGAAAAAGTCTTCCAGAGAGTAAACATCTCTGTTTTCTTTTAAAAATGGCCAATACAATTGAAATTGTGAAGGTGTATCTTGACGAAACGGATCAAGCTATTGATGTTGGAGGCCCTGAGGACTTACCAAACGAGGACGACTCCCTTCAAATCGAAGTAGAAGAGGAAACACGCAAAGTCTACGAAGATACGCAGCAGTTGTCAATATCCGTAGAGAGTTGCTCAGAAGATGATGCTTCATCATCCTCGTTGTATCCTGCAGTGCTTATAAAAGAAGAAGTTATAGTTAGTGATTTTGAATCAGATCTTGACGATGAAGATTTTATCGGTTTTACAAAAGACGAAGTGGATTTTTCAGAAAATAAACGAGACAATTTTCATAATTCCCTTATTCGCATTTTTAGTAAAGAAGCATCAGGACTGTTACCAACGAAATTAAACTTGAACAACAGCACCAGAAAGAGCAGAAGGACATCAAAACCAAGACCGTTAAAGAAGAAAAAATCAAGCTTAAACGACAGTAGCATAATGGCTACAAGACCAAGACTGGTACCGAAAAAATTAAGATCAAGCTTAAACGACCGTGACATAATGGCTAGAAGACCAAGACTGGTACCGGAAAAATTAAGATCAAGCTTAAACGACAGTAGCAAAATGGCTACAAGACCAAGACTGGTACCGGAGAAATTAAGATTTAATAGTGAGACGTCGTGTGTTATGTGAAATAAAAATTATGTGCCTGGAGGAGAAGAAGAATGGTTTATGTGTCACCACGATTGTCGCGGGTGGCTGTGTCAAGTATGTATTGCAGAGTGTGAGTGGTTATTTCCTCGTGGAAAAAAAAGACCGTGCATAAAAATCGTATTTCAAATAAATAATTCTGTTGAATTGTAAGAGTTGCGAGGGAGTGAATCCCTCGTAAATTATTTTTTCTTACCTGGCAGTGTCAGGTCACCTGGGAAACAAAGAAATAATTAATTTATTTGTTTACCTTCCCAGGTGATAACCATGCCACTTTCTCGCGCAGCAGAAGCCGACCACGTGGCGACGATCGCCGTCGGCTGGACGCTGCTGTTGCAGCAGCACGAGCACCCGGCGCGCGCACGACACATACGCACACACACATGTTCACCACCCGGGAAGGCTCTCCCGGCCCAGGGCGCGCACGTACACACACATACACCACACACGGGTTCCAATTCTCCGTCGGGGAGTTTTCGGCGACGGAGGAGGTGCGCGGCGCGTGTCGGCAGACGACGCAACTGCATTGCCAAGCGCGTGCGCGCACGCTCACCACAGTAGACACGGGCGTGAGTGAGATATTATTTTTTTTCTGTATTGTGTACGTTGCGCGAACAATGTGTGTGTATGGGGGAGAGCGAGAGAGAGAGTATGTGCGCAAGGGATAGGGTAACGCAGTGAGTGCCTCGTGTGCATTATTTTATTCTTATTTTGGATTTTCGCGCTTACTATAGGTGGCGTGACGATCGCCACCGGAATATTGTAGACGGGAGCGTGATTGGGTGTTGTGGCGTGAATGTGTCTGATTGGTGGACAAATGACTGTTCCTCGAGTATGAATGAGGCTTAATTGGATTGATTTTCGTTGATTGGTAGAGAGTGTTTGGAGGAGATGGTGAGGAAGGAAGTCGAGTCAGAGAGACGCGGGGAGCGTCACTCTGTTCTCAGTAGCCATAGCGTGAGCTAGTGTTTGAGAGTGTGATTTTTTTTTGGTTCTTTGAGTAGACTGTTTCCTAAGTTCCCTTTTCCTCATTTTCTTTAGTTGAGTTGTAGACATTTTTTTTTATTTACAGCTAGGTACAAGAAGAATTCGAAGACTTGGGTTATTTCCTTCTTGCAATACCGAGAGTTGAAAAACCAGAGAGTAGCCATTTTGGGGCATCAGAGAATTTTGGTTGAAATTTTTGTAACGTAAAGTTTTTGTTTTATTTTATTAGAAACTTGATAAAGCATGGTTTTCCGGAAATTTTGTACATTGCACGATAAATGAGAATTCTGTTTGGCTATTATTAAGAGTTTATTAAATTCGATAGAGTTTTTTTTTGTCTTGGCGCGGCGTCGTTACCCGCCATTTTGTAGACTATTTTATAGTTTGTTTAATTCCTTTGTTCTCAAATTAAAATTTTATTTTTTGTAATTGTAGACTTGATTTTTTTTTATTTTTGTAGACAAGAATAAAAATCAAATTTAACCTAAAATTTTTGTAATAATTTATTTTCTCTCTCTCTAGCTCACCAACCGTTCCCGGAGGTTTTCTCTCCGTGGAAACCCTGACCCCAGATTAAGGAGTTTTCCCCTAGAGTTTTTGAAAGAGATTTTTCTTGTAACGGGAGGGCCCGGAAAACTCCGTTAATTATTTAAGGGAGGCCCTTTTCTTAAGAAATACCCCGTTACAGAGTGTAAACGTGAAAAAAAAGTTTTATCCAAATCAACATTTTAATGACTTTCAAAGACTAAGTGTGAAAAAGTTTTTATGTAGATTTATCAAATATATGCTTATTAAATAAACTGTAATGAGAATTTAAGAATGTATTAAAATGAAATAAAATATGTGTATAGTTGTGAAAAAGACAGTTTTTTATTTTGACCTGTACCTCTAAAATTGATTCCATATAATAACTGTATTTTTTATGAAAAATTAAAATTTAAAACTTTCTTATTCACTTTTAAAAATATTTAAAAGTTCAAAAATGTTAAAATATTAAAAAAATAATTAAATTTCCTATAAAAAATAGATACCAATTAATTTTAATGTTTTAAATTTAATTTAAAAATTTTTATTTAATTTTAATTTAAAAGCTAACTATGATGATGCTCTCTCTCTCACTCTCTCTTTACATGCAGAGTCAGCATTGGCTGCGAGAAGCAGTCACGCGCTCCCCAATCACACCGCTAACTCCACTGCACTCGCGACACCCGAGGCAGCCGCCGCCGAGCACTGCGCCTGGCGAAGTAAATGAATCATGTTTGTTTACTTTCGCCAAAACGGTGCTATACTACTTGTATTGATTGTAGAAATTAAGCATGCGCTAAATTTTTTTTCTGCGTATAGGGTTGAGAAACTTCTAGAGGAATACTCGCACCTATGTATAAGTTGAGTGCAGACTATAAGGTGTCACAAAATTCGATGAAAAAATTATATATTATAGAATTGAAACTAATTGTTGCATTGTACAGACGCACGATGCAGATTTCACCCTAAGAGTCTAATACGAAAAACAATATGCTCTAAAAAGTGTGTCGGTAGCCTCGAGCAAAAATATCTAAAAAGAAAAAAAGTATGGTGAATTATAAAAAGTGAATATAATTTTGCTAGTATGTTTCTAAATTGTACAATTGCATATTATGCATCTCCACAGGAAATATCTTGATATAAAACGCATCTTAATGCATGATTTATCGTAATAATCAATGCGTCATATGAAATCGGATCACATAAGATTACAGTCGATCACATTTAACACCGTAGAATTACAGTAGGACCTGGCATTGCATTGTTTAAAAATATATCTGACTGGATCGCAGCGTATTGCATTTTAAAAATTACATTTTGCTGGATCGTTTTGGATCATGATGCATCGAATTAGACAGCGTTGTATTATTTTGGATTGGCTTGGATTACCTGAATAGTGTTGAATCGAATTGGGCTTTATTTCATCACTTTTTATTCATTGCATTGTATTCGATGTATTTGGATCGAATTGAGCTTGAGAGAATCACTTTTTTTAATTGCACTTGGCTGAATGTTGATTTGGATTAAAATAAATCGTATCCGATGACGCCGTACCACTTTGAATTGTATTGAATTCGATTGGGTAGAATGGGATTGGATTGGATTGAATCGGATCGCCTTGAATTGGATTGGATTCGATCGCATCGGATCGGATTGAATCGCATCGGGTCGCATTGGATCGCATCGGATCGCATTGGATTGGATTGGATCGCATCAGATCGCATCGGATCGCACTGGATCGCATTGGATTGGATCGCATCGAATCGGATCGGATTGGATTGGATCGCATTGGATCGGATTAAATCGCATTGGATTGCATCAGGATCGGATCGTATCAGATTGGATTGCATTGCGATCGGATCAGATTGGATTTGTATTAAATTCATTAAATTTCAACTGGAAAATAATAAGGAATCTGAAAGGGAACTTAAGCTCCCCACCCAGTAGCAAAATAAATAAAAGACAAATTTGAGATAATGACCGGCTGGATATTGATATTTAAAATACCGAAAAAAAACTTTCAAGCATTCTAGCAGTGAGGTATTAAGATATTTTCAGGATCTTAAAAATGGAATACCATTATATTCGATAATGAGTACTTAATTTCATAAACGACCTTATGATAAAATTTTTCAGTATTATAAGTTTAGCGTCCAGGCGTGACCGTATACACTGTGTTTGATATCGCTCTCTAGTACTTCTCGAAATCAATAGTTTTTAATGTTACATTAATTGTGTAAACGAATGTGATCGGTGCATTAAAGTGTTCACGTGCCTATGCTTGCAACTTAATTTATTTAAGTACATAGTACGCACCTACGAACTGCTCCAAACCTACTTAACCTCAAAATGGCCGGCCGCGAGCGTGGGAGAGGCGGCAACAACAATACACAGAACCGAATACACAACAACCAACGAGCACTTCGTAGCTCCACAGCTCAAAGGCAAAATGATTATGAAAATACCCAAAATTCTCAAACTTACTGCTTCAAGTGTCCTCGTAGTCACGCTTCCATGAGCCAAAAATCAATCCTTGAAGCCACTTACTGTACCAGCTGCGGAGCAGCTTACCATCCTGGCTGCATCAAAAGATGCCACATAAACAAAGACGGCTCTGTTGTTGATTGTTGTGGGTATCAACAGGAATTACTGCAGGATCAGAATCAGGATCTAGATCAAAACCCTTATGAAACTCAAAACTTTACTCAAGATGATGAGGAAACCTACTCTCCTAACATCTCTTTCTCCCAAAACAAACCCGATTTAACTAATAAGCAGCTTCTAGAAATCCTAACAAAGAAAATGGATCATATTTCCCTTGCTCTTGGAAAATTTGACAAAAGAATAACCAAAAACTCCAATGAAATCAGTACACTAAAAAATTCTATTTTACAGATCCAAATCAAACTCAAAGAACCGCCAAACACTAAACCAAACGACATTGTCTCCTCTGTCCTATCCGAGCAGGAAGACAGAACCAGCCGCCAAAGGAACATTATAACTCTACTCTTATAACTTCAAAGACGCAGACTATATTTCTATCAATAACCTCATTTATAATCTTCTTCCTACAACTTATAATACTGATGACATAAATGAATCCTGCAACATATTTTACTCCAAAATTCTATCGTTCATTGACATACACGTCCCTAAAATCCCCATTTACAATCGCAACTTTCCAAGATGGTACAGAAACGAGCTTAAGCATCTCATTATTTTGAAAAAATCAAGCCATAAGAGATGGAAAATTACAAATGACTCCAGCATATATATAAAATTCAAACGCTTCAGAACTATTTGTCTTAGAACTTCAAAATAATGGAAAAACTCATGCGATACCCTGGTCGAATCTCGAGAGTTATCAACTCGCAACACAGTAAGAGTTCCAAAGAGTTATAAAGAGTTATACTCTCATAACTCCCGCAAGAGTTGCAAAGAGTTATGGAGAGTTGTAGAGAGTTTCAATGATGAGTCACCCCCAGCCGCGCGGTTCGCAGCCTTGCGTGTTCATGTTTACAAATACTGCAGGACCCAGCCGCCAGCGGGCCAGGCGGCGGCTTTGAAGGTGGCTTAAGATTAAGTATCTTAATTACTTTTGTTCTATAGGTGTACTACTATCAACTACTTTTTTTCCAATTAAAAATTCTCAACGAAAATTAAAGTTTTATTAACATTAAGTTAATTAGAAGCGTCGAGATGCGCGTGCATGTGCCAAAATCGAACGTACTCACTTAGTACAAAGTGATAATTGTTATTTTTGTTTTAATTATGGAAAGATTTTTTGATATTAAAAAATAATTATATATAAAAAAATGAATAAATAAATAAATAAACTCCCAAGCATCTATAACCCAATAACGCTGGGCTTCAGGGATTTTTAAATAAATTAACTAATAAACCACCAAGCGCTACAACCCCATTACGCTGAGTGTCTGAGTTTTTTTTAAATTAATTAACTAACCATCAAGCACTACAACCCCATGAAGCTGGGCGTGCGAGTTTTTTTTAATAATTAATAAATATATGACCGACCACCAAACAATACAACCCCATAATACTGGGGGTCCGAAGTTGTTTTTTTTACATAATTTAATAAATTAATTAATAAACCGCCAAGCGCTACAACCCCATAACGCTGGACATTTGAGATTTTTTAAATGAATAAATAAATAAATGTGCCACCAAATAACACAACCTCATAACGCTGGGCGTTCGAGTTTTTCAAGTAAAGAAATTGATGAACTCCCAAGCGCTACAACCCCATAGCACTGGAAGTCCGATTCTTTTTTTTTCAATTAATTAGCTACTAACTGCCAAGCATTAAAACCGCGTACTGCAGAACGTCCGAGTTTTTCTAATAAATAAATTAATAAACCACCAAGAACTATAACCCCATAACGCTGAGCGTCCGATTTTTTTTCAATAAATGAATGAATATGAAAATGAACCACCAAACAATACAACCCACTATACTGGGCATCTGAGTTTTTCTAATAAATAAATCAATAAATCGCCAAGCGCTACAACCCTATAACGCTGGACGTCTGAATTTTTTATTTAAATAAATTAACTAACCACCATGCAAAAAAACCCCATAACGCTGGGCGTTCGAAATTTTCAAATGAATAAATTGATGAACCGCCAAGTGCTACAACCCCAAAACGCTGGGTGCCGAGTTTTTCGAATCAAAAGATTAACTAACCACCACACGATGAAACCCCATAACGCTGGGCGTTTGAGTTTTTCAAGTAAATAAATTGATGAACCCCCAAGTGCTACAACCCCATAACACTGGACGTCCGAGTTTTTTTTTTTTTAAATTAACTATTAACCGCCAAGCAATAAAACTCCATACCGCAGGACGTCCGATCTTTTCTTATAAATAATTTGATAAACCGCCAAGAACTACAACGCCATAACACTAAACGTCCGGGTTTAAAAATAAAAAAAAATTAATAAATAAATTAACAAACCGCAGGGCATAACAACCCCATAACACTGGGCGTCCGGGTTTTTCTAGTGAATAAGTTAATGAATAAATTGATAAGCCGCCAAGCTCTACAACCCCATAGCGCTGAGGATGCAAGTTTGTTTAATAGTACAGTACCGATAATATTTTTGAAGGGAAAAATTAATGAGCAGTAACTAACTACGGGAGTTTGTTGATTATATGATTCTATATGAGGGAAAAATAACTTCAAGAAATTCAGTTTGGAAATCGATGGAAGGGGTGGGTTTTTAGGGGTGAAAAGTGGTTTTTTGCATTTTCTGAGAAAACTACACGTTTTATCAAAAAAGTTGGAACACAAAAGTTGTAGATAATCAAAAAACCTACAATTTTTGTTCTAACACTTTTTTTACATAACCTCAAAATTTCTGTGAAAAATGCAAAAAACCACTTTTTTCGTTTTTGATTTTTCCTGATCGCAAAAATTAATTAAATTAAACAATATTTGGTGGAAGTTTAGCATTTTATGTGCAAAATATGTGGTTTTTTTTTTTTTTTTAATTTTGAGCGGTTTCAGAGAAATCGTCAAAAAACGTGAAAAATTTTTTGTGTTCATATGTGCGTGGGCTTTAAAATAATGCTTCTGGAAAATTCTGCTTGGGCTCATTTTTTCTTTGAATTTTATATTTTTTGAAAAAAAAAAAAATAATAATAGTGTTACTAGAGAAAAACATCCGGAAAAATGCGAAAAACTGAAAACAACAATTTTTTTTACACAATTTTTATACTATTTGTTATAAATAATGTATTGTTTGTCAATTTTTATTGTTAAAAGTCATGTTTATGGAAACGTATACTTTTCTATGTTCTAGTGCTTTATTGTCGAATATGTCCAATCACGAAAAGTGTCGAAAATGACTAAGAAAACATTGAAAGTTAAAGAACTGAAATTTGTTAAGTCGAGGTTTTTTTTCTGAGATTCAATTTTGATTTAATAAAAATATTTTAATTAATATTTTCCGGTATTTTGTGCATAAATTTTCTAAAATGTGTAAGTACATTGTGCTATTACATTTATGTAGTATGAAAATCATGATACGGGACATGTTTCCGAAATAAATATTGCAATAATTTTTTAAAATAAAGGTTATTAATACAAATAAATTATTGAATAATGACACAAAGACTTTGGTTGCTAAAAAAATAAATTTTTATTTCTTAGATTTTGTACAAATTGAACGCTGATATTAACCTACAATTGAGTTTATACAGATATATTACACTTTTCTTCTTTTTACTTGAGTCGGACCTGCGTCTTCTTCATCTTCTGAATCTTGTCCTGTTTCTCCTTCACTTTTTTCCTCTTTTCTTTGTCTTCTTCTTCTTCTTCTACTTCTTCCTCTTCTTCTTCCTCTTAATCTTCCGCTTCCTCTTCCTCTTCTTCTTCTTCTTGTTCTTCATATACGCATGTTACTAAATCGTATGGATCGTGAATATCGAAAGGATCGAAAGAATCATTGGAATCTGGTATCGTTTGATCTTCTTCTTCAAAATTTTTACAGCAGTCAGAATCACATTTTGTACATAAATTAGTACATTTAAATCCATGCTTTCGACATCCACATCTTTGTTTATCACAACCAGTTTCACAACTACAGGAAATTTTTTTAAGTAAATCATCTGGAATTAATTTTTCGGCACTGAATTTTGGTATTAAATTATTTTCAGAGTCATATTTCCAGCCCCACTCAATTGCAGATTTATGAACTCCTAGCCACTTTTGTATTTGGTAATAAACCCTATAATTGTGTTGATCTGCAGCTGCTTCAGTGGGTGGTAGTTTGTCCAGTTTGAATCCAGATTTATATGTTTTAGTTGTATAATTTAAATATCTGACTTCATTGAGTGATAAATTTTTTTTTTTTTTTTCACAGAGTACATCCAAGCAATTAGTTCACATCCATTTTTACCAATCATTTCTTGGAATTGACGATTTTCAGTTTCACTTTCAAAAGACTTGTAAAAAGCTTCGGCTAAGCTCAATACATTTGGATTTGCGAGTAGTGATTTTACAGCAGTTAATTTTCCTTTACCAGAAAATCCTGAAGTAGAATCACATCCAGTAAACGCATGTAAAAAAGCTACTATTTTACGATTATGTTGAAAACTATCTGATCCAAAGAATGATTCTTTTACTGATGCAGTCCCAACTTTATTAAAGAAAACATTTAAATCATCTGAAACAATTTGACACAAAAGTACTAAAAGGTCTACATCTTGTCCTACTACTACAACATTTGTCGTTATTGATGACGATGACGATGTTTTTTTCTGTATTGCTACGGTCTTTGCAGTAATGATAATCAGTCTGTCTGCATCTTCCTCTGCTTGTTGACAGTTAAAACCTGAATCCGAAAGTTTTTGCATTATTTTTTGAATTTATTTATTTTTATTACACTCATTAGTTAAAAATTTATCGGAATAAATTAATATACAACCAACCAAAAACTTTTTATTTCAATGTTTACATACTTATTTTTCTACTTTCTGTTCTCTTTAATATTATAATAATTTGCAGCACAATACACTCGACTATCAACATGACTTTTAACAATAAAAATTGACAAACAATACATTATTTATAACAAATAGTATAAAAATTGTGTAAAAAAAATTGTTGTTTTCAGTTTTTCGCATTTTTCCGGATGTTTTTCTCTAGTAACACTATTATTATTTTTTTTCGAAAAATATAAAATTCAAATAAAAAAATGAGCCCAAGCAGAATTTTCCAGAAGCATTATTTTAAAGCCCACGCACATATGAACACAAAAAATTTTTCACGTTTTTTGACGATTTCTCCGAAACTGCTCAAAATTTAAAAAAAAAAAAAAAACCACATATTTTGCACATAAAATGCTAAACTTCCACCAAATATTGTTTAATTTAATAAATTTTTGCGATCAGGAAAAATCAAAAACGAAAAAAGTGGTTTTTTGCATTTTTCACAGAAATTTTGAGGTTATGTAAAAAAAGTGTTAGAACGAAAATTGTAGGTTTTTTGATTATCTACAACTTTTGTGTTCCAACTTTTTTGATAAAACGTGTAGTTTTCTCAGAAAATGCAAAAAACCACTTTTCACCCCTAAAAACCCACCCCTTCCATCGATTTCCAAACTGAATTTCTTGAAGTTATTTTTCCCTCATATAGAATCATATAATCAACAAACTCCCGTAGTTAGTTATTGCTCATTAATTTTTTCCATTTTTTTTTTTTTACCAGTATCGGTACTATAATTCATAAACGATTAAATTAATTAACAAAACGCCAAGCACTACAACCCCATAACGCTGAACGACCGATTTTTTTTCAATAAATTAATGAATATATAAATGAACCACCAAACAATACAACTCCCTACACTTAGCATCTAAGTTTTTCTGATAAATAAATTAAAAAATTACCAAGCGCTGCAACCGTATAATGGTGGAAGTCCGAGTTTTTTTTTTTTTTTTAAATAAATTAACTAGCCACCATGCAAAAAAACCCCATACCGCTGGGCGACCGAGTTTTCATAATAAATAAATTAATAAATAAATTGATTAACCACCAAACGCTACAACCCCATAACGCTCGATGTCCGGGTTTTATTTCTTGAATAAATTAACTAACCTCCAAGCAATAAAACCCCATAACGCTGGGTGTTCGAGTTTTTCTAATGAAAAAATTAATAAAACGCCAAGCGCTACAACCCTATAACAGTGGACGTCCGAATTTTTTTTTTTTTTTAAATAAGTAAACGAACTGTCAGGCTCTAAAACTCCATAACGCTGGACGTCTGAGTTTTTCAAGAAAAGAAATTGGTGAACTCCCAAGCAATACAACCCCATAGCACTGGACGTCCGATTTTTTTTTTATATAAATTAACTACTCACCGTCAAGCATTAAAACCCCATACTGCAGAACGTCCGAGTTTTTCTAATAAATAAATTAATAAAACGCCAAGCACTACAACCCCATAACGCTGAGCGTCCGATTTTTTTTTCAATCAATGAATATATATATATATATAATTGAACCACCAAACAATACAACCCCCTACACTGGGCATCCGAGTTTTTCTAATGAATAAATTTAAAAATTTTTTATTTATTTATTCCTAATCAATAGATTAACTTACCACCACGCGATGAAACCCCATAACGCTGGGCGTTCGAGTTTTTCAAGTCAATAAATTGATGAACCGTCAAGCGCTACAACCCCATAACACTGGACCTTCGAGTTTTTTTTTTTTTAATAAATTAACCATTCACCGTCAAACAAAAAACCCCATAACGCTGGGCTTCCGAGTTTTTCTAAAAAATAAATTAACTTACCACCAAGGAAGGAAACCCCATAACGCTGGGCGATCGAGTTTTTCAAATAAATAAATTGATGAACTGCCAAGCGCTACAACCCCATAACGCTGGGCATCCGAGTTTTTTTTTTTTTAATAAATTAACCATTCACCGCCAAATAAAAAACCCCATAACGCTGGGTGTTCGAGTTTTTCTAATAAAAAAATTAAAAAATTGCCAAGCGCTGCAACCGTATAACGCTGGCAGTCCGAGTTTTTTTTTTTTAAATAAATTAACTAACCACCATGTAAGAAAACCCCATAATGCTGGGCATCCGAGTTTTCATAATAAATAAATTTATAAATAAATTGATAAACCACTAAACGCTACAACCCCAGAACGATCGATGTCCAAGTTTCATTTCTTGAATAAATTAACTAACCGCTAAGCAATAAAACCCCATAACGCTGGGTGTTCGAGTTTTTCTAATAAAAAAATTAAAAAATCGCCAAGCCCTGCAACCGTAAAACGCTGGAAGTCTGAGTTTTTTTTTAATTAATTAACTAACCATCAAGCACTAAAACCCCATGAAGCTGGGCGTCCAAGTTTTGATAATAAATAAATAAATATATGACATACCACCAAACAATACAACCCCATAATACTGGGCGTCCGAGTTTTTTTTTTACATAATTTAATAAATTAATTAATAAACCGCCAAGCGCTACAACCCCATAACGCTGGGCGTCCGGGTTTTTTTTTTATTACCTAATTTAATAAATAAATTGACTAAACTTCAAGCAATAAAACCCTATAGCGAAGGACGTCTGAGTTTTTCTGATAAACAAATTGATAAACTGCCAAGCGCTACTTCCCCATAACGTTGGTTCCGAGTTTAAAAAAAAAAAAATTAATTAATTCATGAGTGATAAAACGCCAAGCGCTACAACCCTATAACGCTGGATGTCTGAGTTTTTTTAAATGAATAAATGAATAAATAAATGTGCCACCAAACAACACAACCACGTAACGCTGGGCGTTCGAGTCTTTCAAGTAAAGAAATTGATGAACTCCCAAGCAATACAACCCCATAGCACTGGACGTCCGATTTTTTTTTTATATAAATTAACTACTCACCGTCAAGCATTAAAACCCCATACTGCAGAACGTCCGAGTTTTTCTAATAAATAAATTAATAAACCACCAAGCACTATAACCCCATAACGCTGAGCGTCCGATTTTTTTTCAATAAATGAATGAATATGAAAATGAACCACCAAACAATACAACCCACTATACTAGGCATCTGAGTTTTTCTAATAAATAAATCATAAATCGCCAAGCCCTGCAACCCTATAACGCTTGACGTCCGAATTTTTTTAAAAATGAATTAACTAACCACCATGCAAAAAAACCCCATAACTCTGGGCGTTCGAAATTTTCAAATGAATAAATTGATGAATCGCCAAGCGCTACAACCCCAAAACGCTGGTTCCGAGTTTTTCTAATCAATAGATTAACTAACCACCACACGATGAAACCCCATAACGCTGGGCATCCGAGTTTTTCTAATAAATAAATTAAAAAATTACCAAGCGCTGCAACCGTATAATGGTGGAAGTCCAAGTTTTTTTTTTTTTTAAATAAATTAACTAACCGCCATGCAAAAAAACCCCATAACGCTAGGCGTCCAGGTTTTCACAATAAATAAATTAATAAATGAATTGATAAACCACCAAACGCTAAAACCCCATAACGCTGGATGTCCAAGTTTTATTTCTTGAATAAATTAACTAACCGCCAAGCAATAAAACCCCATAACGCTGGATGTCCAAGTTTTATTTCTTGAATAAATTAACTAACCGCCAAGCAATAAAACCCCATAACGCTGGGTGTTCGAGTTTTTCTAATAAAAAAATTAATGAAACTCCAAACGCTACAACCCTATAACACTGGACGTCCGAATTTTTTTTTTTTATATAAATAAACGAACTGTCAGGCTCTAAAACTCCATAACGCTAGACGTCTGAGTTTTTTTAAATGAATAATTAAATAAATAAATGTTCCACCAAACAACACAACCCCATAACGCTGGGCGTTCGAGTTTTTCAAGTAAAGAAATTGATGAACCCCCAAGCGTCCGAGTTTTTTTTAAAAATAAATTAATTATTAACCGCCCAGCAATAAAACCTCATAACGCCGGACGTCCGAGTTTTTTAATGAATAAATTGATGAACCTCTAAGCGCTACAAAACTATAACGCTGGTTCCGAGTTTTTCTAATCAATAGATTAACTAATCACCACACGATGAAACCCCATAACGCTGGGCATCCGAGTTTTTCTAATAAATAAATTAAAAAATTACCAAGCGCTGCAACCGTATAATGGTGGAAGTCCAAGTTTTTTTTTTTTTTTAAATAAATTAACTAACCGCCATGCAAAAAACCCCATAACGCTAGGCGTCCAGGTTTTCATAATAAATAAATTAATAAATGAATTGATAAACCACCAAACGCTAAAACCCCATAACGCTGGATGTCCAAGTTTTATTTCTTGAATAAATTAACTAACCGCCAAGCAATAAAACCCCATAACGCTGGATGTCCAAGTTTTATTTCTTGAATAAATTAACTAACCGCCAAGCAATAAAACCCCATAACGCTGGGTGTTCGAGTTTTTCTAATAAAAAAATTAATGAAACTCCAAACGCTACAACCCTATAACACTGGACGTCCGAATTTTTTTTTTTTATATAAATAAACGAACTGTCAGGCTCTAAAACTCCATAACGCTAGACGTCTGAGTTTTTTTAAATGAATAATTAAATAAATAAATGTTCCACCAAACAACACAACCCCATAACGCTGGGCGTTCGAGTTTTTCAAGTAAAGAAATTGATGAACCCCCAAGCGTCCGAGTTTTTTTTAAAAATAAATTAATTATTAACCGCCCAGCAATAAAACCCCATAACGCCGGACGTCCGAGTTTTTCAAGTCAATAAATTGATGAACCTTCAAGCGCTACAACCCCATAACACTGGACGTCCGAGTTTTTTTTTTTTTTCTAAATTAACTATTAACCGCCAAGCAATAAAACCATATACCGCAGGACGTCCGAGTTTTTCTTATAAATAATTTCATAAACCGACAAGAACTACAAGGCCATAACACTAAACGTCCGAGTTTAAGAAAAAAAAAATTAATAAATAAAATAACAAACCGCAGGGCATAACAATCCCATTACACTGGGCGTCCGGGTTTTTCTAGTGAATAAGTTAATAAGTAAATTGATATACCGCCAAGAACTACAACCCTATACGCTGGGCACCCATCTTTTTCTAATAAATAAATTGACAAATAAATTAACAAACGGCCAAGCTCTACAACCACATAGTGCTTGGGATTCAAGTTTGTTTAATTAATAAACGATTAAATAAATTTACAAAACGCCAAGCACTACAACCCCATAACGCTGAGCGACCGATTTTCTTTCAATAAATGAATAAATATATAAATGAACCACCAAACAATACAACTCCCTACACAGGGCATCCAAGTTTTTCTAATAAATAAATTAAAAAATCGCCAAGCGCTGGAACCGTATAACGCTGGAAGTCTGAGTTTTTTTTTTTTTTTAATCAATTAACCAACCGCCAAGCAATAAAACCCCATAACGCTGGATGTTCGAGTTTTCAAAAAAAATAAATTAATAAATAACTGTATTATTACTTCTTTGATTAATTAATAAACTGCCAAGCGCCACAACCCAATAACGCTGGGCACCCGTGTTTTTCGAATAAATAAATTGATAGATAAATTGATAAACCGTCAAGCGCTACAACCTCATATTGCTGGACGTCCAAGTTTTTTTTTTTTAATAAATTAACTAACCACCAAGCAATAAACCCCATGACACTGGGCGTCCGAGTTTTTTTTTCTATTACATAACGAGTTACATATTTTAATAAAAAAATTAATAAACCACTAAGCGCTACAACCTCTTTACGATAAACATCTGAGTTTGTTTTTTTAAATAAATTAATTAACTGCCAAGCAATAAAACCCCGTAACGCTAGGCGTCTAAGTTTTTCAAATAATTGGATTGATAAACCGCCAAGCGCTACAACCCCATACCACTGGATGTCCGAGTTTTTTTTTTAAATAAATTGATAAACCACCAAGCGCTACAACCCCATAACGCTGGGCGTCTGAGTCTTTCTAATAAGTAAGTTAATGAATAAATAAACAAATTGCCAAGCTCTTCAACCACAAAACGCTGGGCTACCAAGTTATTTTTAATAAATAAACTAATAAATAAATTGATAAACCGCCAAGCGCTGCAACCCCATAACGCTGGGTGTCTGAGTTTTTCTAATAAGTAAATTAATGAATAAATAAACATATTGCAAAGCTCTTCAACCACAAAACGCTGGGCTACTGAGTTTTTTAAATAAATGAACTAATAAATAAATTAACAAAACGCCAAGCACTACAACCCCATAACGCTGAGCATCCGTTTTTTTTTAAATAAATGAATAAATGATTAGTTAATTTATTTAAAAAATATACTCAGACGTCTAGCGTTATGGCGTTGTAGCGTTTGGCGGTTTATTTTTTTATTAAGTTATGTGACACAAATCAACTCGAAAGCCCAGCGTATTGGGATTGTAGTTCCCTGCAGTTTGTTAATTAATTAATTAATTAATTTTTTTTTTGAGACTTTGACGCCCAGTGTTATGGGGTTGTTATGCCCTGCGGTTTGTTAATTTATTTATTAATTAATTTTTTTTTTTATCATTGACGCCCAGTGTTATTGGGTTGTCATGCCCTGTGGTTTGTTAACTTATTTATTAATTAATCTTTTTTTTAACTCGGATGTCCAGTATTATGGGGTTTTAGTGCTAGGCGGTTTATCAATTTATTTATTTATTTATTTATTCGAAAAACTCGGGCGCCCAGCGTTATGGGGTTGTAGCGCTTGGCGGTTTATCAATTCATTTATTAATTTATTTTTTAGACAAACTTGGACGCTCAACGTTATGGGGTTGTAGTTCTTGGCGGTTAAGAGTTACTTTATTTAAAAAAAAAAAATCGGACACCAAGTATTATGGGGTAGTAATGCCCTGAGGTTTGTTAATTTATTTATTAATTAATCTTTTTTTAAACTCGGACTTCCAGTATTATGCGGTAGTAGTGCTTCGCGGTTTATCAATTTATTTATTTATTTATTTATCAAATTATTTATTAGAAAAACTCGGACGCCCAGCGTTATGGGGTTGTAGCGTTTGACGTTTATTTATTTATTTATTAAGTTATGTGACACAAATCAACTCGAAAGCCCAGCGTATTGGGATTGTAGTTCCCTGCAGTTTGTTAATTAATTAATTAATTAATTTTTTTTTTTTAACTTTGACGCCTAGTGTTATAAGGTTGTTGTACCCTGCGGTTTGTTATTTTATTAATTAATTCGATTTGTTTTTTTAACTTTGACGCCCAGTGTTATTGGGTTGTAATGCCCTGTGGTTTGTTAATTTATTTATTAATTAATCTTTTTTTTAACTCGGACGTCCTGTATTATGGGGTTGTAGTGCTTGGCGGTTTATCAATTTATTTATTTATTTATTTATTAGAAAAACTCGGACGACCAGCGTTTTGGGGTTGTAGTGCTTGGGGGTTTCTCATTTTATTTATTTATTTATTTATTAGAAAAACTCGGACGACCAGCGTTATGGGGTTGTAGCGCTTGCCGGTTAATCAATTATTTCATTAATTTATTTATTAGAAAAACTCGGACGCCCAGCGTTATAGAGTTGTAGCACTTGGCGGTTTATCAATTCATTTATTAATTTATTTTTTAGACAAACTTGGACGCTCAACGTTATGGGGTTGTAGTTCTTGGCGGTTAATAGTTACGTTATTGAAAAAAAAAATCGGACACCCAGTATTATGGGGTAGTAATGCCCTGCGGTTTG
Organism: Encarsia formosa; assembly: GCA_038277355.1. NCBI lineage: Eukaryota > Metazoa > Arthropoda > Insecta > Hymenoptera > Aphelinidae > Encarsia > Encarsia formosa. Next base: position 97,982,844 of record CM076184.1, on the reverse strand, counting down.
TTAATTTATTTATTTATTAATTTTTTTTTTATACTTTGTCGCCCAGTGTTATGGGGTTGTCATGCCCTGTGGTTTGTTAATTTATTTATTAATTAATCTTTTTTTTAACTCGGACGTCCAGTATTATGCGGTTGAAGTGCTTCGCGGTTTATCAAATTATTTATTTATTTATTTATCAATTTGTTTATTAGAAAAAGTCGGACGCCCAGCGTTATGGGGTTGTAGCGTTTGACGTTTATTTATTTATTTATTAAGTTATGTGACACAAATCAACTCGGAAGCCCAGCGTATTGGAATTGTAGTTCCCTGCAGTTTGTTAATTAATTAATTAATTAATTTTTTTTTTTAATTTTGACGCCCAGTGTCATGGGGTTGTTATGCCCTGCGGTTTGTTATTTTATTTATTAGTTAATTTTTTTTTTTAACTTTGACGCCCAGTGTTATTGGGTTGTAATGCCCTGTGGTTTGTTAATTTATTTATTAACTAATCTTTTTTTTTACTCGGACATCCCGTATTATGGGGTCGTAGTGCTTGGCGGTTTATCAATTTATTCATTTATTAATTTATTAGAAAAACTCGGACGACCAGCGTTATGGGGTTGTAGCGCTTGCCGGTTAATCAATTTATTTATTAATTTATTTATTAGAAAAACTCGGACGCCCAGCGTTATGGAGTTGTAGCGCTTGGCGGTTTATCAATTAATTTATTAATTTATTTTTTAGACAAACTTGGACGCTCAACGTTATGGGGTTGTAGTTCTTGGCGGTTAATAGTTACTTTATAAAAAAAAAAAAATTGGACACCCAGTGTTATGGGGTAGTAATGCCCTGCGTTTTGTTAATTTATTTATTTATTAATTTTTTTTTATACTTTGACGCCCAGTGTTATGGGGTTGTAATGCCCTGTGGTTTGTTGATTTATTTATTAATTAATCTTTTTTTAAACTCGGACGTCCAGTATTATGCGGTTGTAGTGCTTCGCGGTTTATCAATTTATTTATTGAAGCGAAGCTTTTTATATGAGGAGTGAATCTGTAAAAAACGACAAAAAACCGACCCAAAAAAGTGACCCAAAAAAGTGACCCAAAAATCCGACCCAAAAATCCGACACCAAGGTATATAGATATGTATATATACTATGCAAATATGTGTATATATAGTATCTAATATGGCCTATATTAGATATATACATATATGTAGTAGAAGGGTTGCTAGGCCATATCTAATATATACATATCTATAGAAAAAGAGTTGCTATATTCTAAGCCATATTAGATATGTATTTATACTATATAAATATATATGTATATATTTTACCAATTTCAAATTGGTAAATTTACAGCGACTGCCTATATATGTTTTTTCAAAAAGCCACATAACCCTATTTTTAGACCAAATAACCCTTTCTAAAGCAATAATATCCCTCTTTTCGCCCTAATAACCCAAAATAACCCTCCTAGGTTTACCCAGATACTAGTTTTAACCTTCAAACCAATAACCCATCCCAAATTACCCTTCTAGATTTAAGTGGATACTAGGTTTATGTGGAAACTCATTTTTATCCTTTATAACAGGGAAAAAAGAAAAAAAAAAGGCCCGGAAATTGGCGTTTTTTACCGACAACTTCCGGGCCGGGCCGGAATTAGTCTCCAGGCCCGGAAATTGGAATTTTTTATGCAAAAAAGTCCCGGAAATTGGTAATTTATCCATTTATGTGTATATAGTATCTAATAAGGCCGAGAATATAGCATCCTTTCTACTATATAGCCTTTAGACATTAGATATAAACATATATATGAATATATCTAATATATACATATCTAATAAGCCAGATTATGGTAGATGTTATTTTACCAGTACAAAATTCTCAGTTGGAAAATTTTTTTTAAATTTTTTCTAAATTTTCAGTTTTATTTTATAATATATATATTTAATTATATACGTAATTTTTATATTGTCAAAGTTTCAAATTTTAAATTAAAATTTTCAATTAAAAAATAATTATGCTTCGCTTCTAACAGGCGTCCAAGACACCTTTTTTATTTATTTATCAATTTATTTATTAGAAAAACTCGGACGCCCAGTGTTATAGGGTTGTAGCGCTTGGCGGTTTATCAATTTATTTATTAATTTATTTATTAGAAAAACTCGGACGCTCAGCCTTATGGGGTTGTAGCGCTTGGCGGTTCATCAATTTATTTATTAATTCATTTATTATCAAAACTTGGACGCTCAGTGTTATAGGGTTGTAGTGCTTGGCGGTTTATCAATTCATTTATTAATTTATTTTTTAGAAAAACTTGGACGCTCAGCCTTATGGGGTTGTAGCGCTTGGCGGTTCATCAATTTATTTATTAATTCATTTATTATCAAAACTTGGACGCTCAGCGTTATGGGGTTTTTTTGCATGGCGGTTAGTTAATTTATTTAAAAAAAAAAACTCGGACTTCCAGCGTTATAGGGTTGTAGCGCTTGGTGATTTATTAATTTATTTATTAGAAAAACTCGGATGCTCAGTATAGTGGGTTGTATTGTTTGGTGGTTCATTGATATATTTATTCATTTATTGAAAAAAAATCAGACGCTCAGCGTTATGGGGTTATAGGGCTTGGTGGTTTATTAATTTATTTATTAAATTATGTAATAAAATAAACTCGGACGCCGAGCGTACTGGAGTTGTAGAGCCTGTCAGTTTGTTAATTTATTTATTAATTTATTTATTAGAAAAACTCGGACACCCAGCGTTATGGGGTTGTTGCGCTTGCCGGCTTATTAATTTATTTATTCAATTATGTCATAAAATAAACTTGGACATCGAGCGTAATGGAGTTGTAGCGCTTGGTGGTTTATTAATTAATTTATTTAAAAAAACCCGGAAGCCCAGCGTTATTGGGTTGTAGATACTTAGGAGTTTATTTATTTTTTTATTCATTTTTTTATACATAATTATTTTTTTATATAAAAAAATCTTTACATAATTAAAACAAAAATAATATTTATCACTATGTACTATGTGAGTACGTTCGATTTTGGCACATGCACGTGCATCTCGGCGCTGCTTATTAACTTTAACGTAAATAATTTATTTATTAAATTATGTATTAAAATAAACTCGGACGCCGAGTTTATTTTATTGCTAATTTATCTTCAAACATTTTGCAGTTCAAGTTAGTCGTGAATTTTATTTTATCTGTTGTTTCAAAATTGATCATCGTATTTTCTTCATCAGCTTAGGTTCATTTTAAAAAGGTTCATTCAGGTTTATATCTCAAGATTTTTTTTTTTTAGGATAGGAGCTTGGAAGTTGAAAGGTCAGAACGTAGATTTTCGGTCTTAGCAGGATTTCCAATCGGTCCGTTCTTTATCATCTTAATTTGTGTAGAGCTTGATTGGAGGAGTTCCATTTGATGCTACTCCCATATCGAAGTTCTTTACCGTGATGATGGCATCCGGGGGTGAGAGCCTGCATTCAGTTCCATCGGTTCCACTTTATGGGTTAAAATTCTGGTTTTCGCAAGGACAAGTACTTTTGGCGTGAGCGCTTCGGAGATTTCTAGCTCTCACCCTTGTATATTCTAGACCCAGTTTGTCCAAATCTGAGTTAGATTTTCATCCATTCCAAAGTCCAATATGATGTAGTTTCATTCCCAGATTACCTGTAATCATACGAAAAATATTAGTGATTTTATTGGTACTCGCGGGGTCAAACTGTATGCTTATGAATCCTTTCCCTGTGATTTTGGAAGTCTGTTACCATATTCACGGCTCGGACAAGACTCATTCGTATCCGTCTGACTTGCCACAGAGTTTTTGGTCATTATCTTCGTTGCAATTTCCCGTTCTCTCGCCTGTATTTGCATTTCATCCAATCTTGCAGATAGAGATTGTACGTTCTTAATTTTACCTCATTGGAAATTCTGATCGGGAGTCTGGCCACTCGTCCGTAAACTAACTCAAAATAAAGTTAGTTGCGGAATGCACGCTTGTGTTATACGTGAATGCTGCGAAGGGGACTAGACGATCCCAATCGTTGTATTCTTCTGAATACACCCGAATGAAATCCATCAAAAGCATGGCTCCGTTCAAGTTATCCATTTGTTTGCGGTCGGTACCTGGAGGTACATAACCGGCGTATCTGAAATAGTCGCAGTAATTCATCAATTAATTCTGACAAAAAATTCTTTACTTGGTCTGACAGCAGTGCTCTTGGTGCCCCGAATTGGCAAATCAGATATCGTACTACCGCGTCCGCGATGGTACTGGCTCGTATATCTGGAAGCGGGATCGCTATCAAGTATTTTATCAAATTGGAATGCATAGTAAGCACATGTTGGTTACCTGACGAGGTCATTCGTAGTTTGCCTACAGTGTCAATCGATATTTTATCAAATGCTTCGATCAGTGTGTCCATCAGTATTAATTCCTGTCTTGTTTTACATCGGTTAATTTTCTTTTCACGACAGTTTGGGCATCGTCGAACATAGTCCAATACGTCATTCCGCATGCCTTTTGCGGCCCCATGCTAGCGTTGGTTTCCTCAGCAGAACAACGATCTATTTTTTGTTCGGGGCTGACATCGGCTTTTCTTATTAGTTCCTGAACTCGTTGGGTCATAACGCTGTCATCCAGAGTATCTTCATTGTCAGGATCTGCCTGTTGGAGCATTTCCCTCGTTTTCGAGGCCACCTACTTTCCTTCGGAGTGGCATTCCCTAATTTCAGGCTCCCTGACTTCGTATTTGACATCACCATCCGAAAAATGCGCGGGGATTTCCTCAGACCTGATTGCTGGCAATTCGCACCACTCATTGGTCCGATAATAATGCTCCTGCAGGCTTTTGTGTGTGTGTGTGTGCGCGCGCGCGCGCGTGTGTGTGTGTGTGTGCGCGTGCGTGCGTGTGTGTGTGTGTGTGTGTGTGTGTGCGTGCGCGTCCTGGGCCAGGAGAGCCTACCTGGATATGTGGGACTTTGTGTGTGTCGGTGCGCGTGCGCTGACAAGCGTGAATACAGCAGCAGTCAGCCGTCGGCGGCAGCCACCACGTGGTCGGCTACAGCTGCTCATCCGGCTTACGGACGTAGCGTGGATATTACCTGGGAAAAGTAAACAAAACAAATTAATTAATTTGTTGTTTCCCCGGTGACTCGACACTGCCAGATAGGAAGATAAATTTACGAGGGATTCACTACCTCGCAATTTTTAAACAATGCAATGCGAGGTCCTACTGAAATTCTACGGTGTTAAATGTTATCGACTGTAATCTTGTGCGATCTAATTCCATATGACGCATTGATTATTACGATAAATCATGCATTATGATGCGTTTTATATGAAGATGTTTCCTGTGGAGATGCGTAATATGCAATTGTACAATTTAGAAACATACTAGCAAAATTATATTCATTTTTTATAATTCACCATACTTTTTTTTCTTTTTAGATATTTTTGCTCTAGGCTACCAACACACTTTATGGAGCATATTGTTTTTCGTATTAGACTCTTTGGGGGAAATCTGCATCGTGCGTCTGTACAATGCAACAATTAGTTTCAATTCTGTAATAGATAATTTTTTTATCGAATTTTGTGACACCTTATAGTCTGCACTCAACTTATACATAGGTGCGAGTAATCCTCTAGAAGTTTCTGAACCCTATGCGCAGAAAAAAAATTTAGCGCATGCTTAATTTCTACAATCAATACATTCTTTTTTATCAAATTAATTTTTTTTTTCGAGTTTTTTTTTCTAGTTGTTTTTGTACTTGTATTATGCAACTTTTTGACATTTTAGCACTTGTCATATTTTCTTTTCTATTGCTATTTTTAATAATGTTATTGCATCCAATTCGTTACAGTGGGCCTAACACTAATTTTTAAAATTTGACTAGCTGTCATGCCACTGTGACACCACTATCTTTAAAAAAAGAGTGTATTTTATCAAAGGAGGGTTTCATTCCAACATAATTAAGTTTATTAATATCACTTTTTAAAGATGAAGAAGTTTCATGTTGAATAATTTCAGTGTTAAGATTATCAATTTTAGAATTATCAAAAAAGATATCAACTATTAAAATCCCTAATAACTCCATTTTACTCTCTTTTGATGTAGTTAATTTGTTTCCTAATATTGATCCTCTTGAAGTTAAAGAATTGATAGAAAGATTATTATTTGGGAAAAGATTTAACCCATTAATTATTAAAGATATCATGCAATTACTAGATACAGTTTTAAGTCAGAATTATTTTGAATTTGATCAAAAGTTGTTTGTTAGTAAAGACGGTTTGATAATGGGGAGCCCTTTAAGCCCTATTTTATCTGAAATATTTATGGATGACCTAGAATCTAAAATAAGTAACATTGAATTTTTTGATAAATTTAAATTCTGGTTTAGATACGTAGATGACATTTTTGCTTGTTTTACAGGTTCTAAAAGGCAACTAGATGTATTTTTTAATAATACTAACAAGATCCATAAAATCATAAAATTTACATTAGAAAAAGAGATTGAAAACTCTTTAAATTTTCTTGATCTTAGTATAACAAAAAGAAAAATTAATTCTTTTGAGAGTGACCTGATATTAGGAATATTTCATAAACCTACTCAGACTGATACAGTTATACATTATAATTCTTGTCATCCTCATACACAAAAAATGGCATCTTTTAATTGTTATATACATAGATTATTGTCAATCCCAATGCCCTGTGAGAATTATACGAAAGAACTGAATATAATTAAACTGTTAGATGTCCCCGTGGACATCTACACCTACTCCTAATTTTTGCAGACCCGGGTAGGAGTGGAAACCGGGGGCAGAAGGCTCCCCTCGTGTGGGGACGGGAAATTAACTATAGTTACCGAAGAGGGAAAAAAAAAACAAGGGAGAGATCTTAGGACTAACGTTTTATTACTTGAGACCTTACCTTACTTCCTGTTCTCTCCTTTCTCTCCTCTCTCTCCTGGAAATAGGGTGACTGGTAATGAACGTGCACGGTTGTTTAGGTCTTTTTTTTTTTATTATTCACTTGGTCACAATTAAAAATATAATATAAATGATGTTAATTTAAATAAGAAAACCCGACACACTGTTATATAGTAATTAGAATATAAAATTATATTATATTAAAATTAAAACGACGCGCTATTACTTCCTAACTATAATATAAAAATATTAGACTAAATTAAAACACGATGTTTTATTACTTCAACTTCGTACTGAACTGTTCCTCCAGCATACGTCTCCCAAGAGCCCGGCTGTCCCCTCCTCACCTCAATCCAAAGGTGCTGATTAGACAGCTTAGACTCCCTGGGAACGTATGCTGATTTAACACTTTTTTCCTTTGGTCGTTTCAACTATTTTAATGTTTGACTATATTAATAATGTTGCGTCACGTAACAGGATCCCCCTCTTAGTCTTTTCCGTCCCGGGAAAGCTACATTATCGGTACCTCGGTAGGATTAATTTGGTCGGGGATTCTATTTACAATCAATTAAATATCTCCTCAGCCGCTCACATGAGGCGTTAGAAGAGGAGAAGGGAAAAACTTCCCGGGAAAATAAGACGGGGGAAACGGTTGACATTTTTATTAGGTCGTTGTGTAGGGTTATTAGGTCCTATCCGCTTTACAATTATACTTTGATCGCGAACTATTACTTAAAATTAACCTGATATAAAGACGCCTATATATATCATCCAATCGCATACACATTCTTTTATCATTCGTCCATCAATACGTTCTCACAATCTACCTTTCACTTTTCTATACTGTCATTCACTTAAAATTAACACTTTTTTTTTTTTTTTTTTTTTTTTTATTTATTTATTTATTATTATTTTTTTTTGTTTACAAGATTTCAACATTCCTCTAGGAATTTGGTCATCCATTCATTCTTCATACAAACTGGTAAGCAATTGAATAGGTCAAGGAGGATCGGAAATTTTGATCGGGGATATATGGGATTTATTCGAATGAGGATGGTGGCGGAATTATGTCATCATTCAGTAATTCCTCAAGATCTCCGAGGAAGGCGTATGACGACATGGAGAAAACGCTGGACGTCTCGTCTTTATCGGTTGGTTCGTTGTTGTCGTCGTATATCTCATTACCTCTGTTTATTTCTTCAATTTCCCAAATCACCTCCTTTGCGTTACCCGAAGGCAGATGTTGTGTCCTACTGTGAAATTCCCAATGCTCTCGGTTTTCTATGGTGTAAAGTAACTCTTTACACGTTTCGCATCTGTAGGTCAAGGTATTTTCCCTCATTTTGCTTAGCGGTCGTCGAAGTAAACGAGGGTAGAGGAACCTAGCACCATAAATCTTCGGCAACCTGTTTACGGCAAACGAGGCTGTGAATCGGTCTTTATATTTAGCGAAGGCCAGATATAAATCATCATTTAATTTCTGTCTGTATAGTCTCATAGAGAGCAATTGTCCATGTGTCGACAATTCTTCATAGACTTCTCTCCATGTGTATTTCCTTGGTATTTTTATAATTATTCGTTGTGTGGCTTCGTCCGCCCACAGTTGACGGTTTTGCCATTCTTTAATTTTCATCACACCTCGTTGCGTTTCGTCTAGACTTGCGAAAACAATTTCTATAGTCATTATCTGGTCGGTCAGGTCATCTGTTATTTCTTCCATTCTTATTTGTACAGGGCAATCTTGTACCAGCTCCGTGTGGAGGTCCATTAAGTTGAAAGGTGCATTTAGGTATAATTTTATTCGGCAATCTCGATCCTCAACTGGTTTCCTCATTACGAATCTGTTTCTTTGCGAATCCAGAAAGGGTCCCGGCGGGCACGTAAGTAGCTCTTCTTTATTGATCACTTGCATGTCTTCTTGTTTGAGTAGGTTTTGATGTGATTCTTCGTTCACAGTCGACCGTGTTGGCCTCGATCTTTCATTTGTCGTTTGTCTGGTGATGGGTCGTGATCTATTAATTCCTGCTTGTTCAGTTTTCCATACTGCATTGTCCTTTATTGAAGGTTTGTTAACATTCTGCTCTTCTTTATTTCTACCTATTACTCCAGTGTTCACGTACTGGGCATAAACTGTTGGTATGTTGGAAGCGGGGTACAATTCTTTAAGGAAAAGTTGTATTGCTTACTCTCTTTCCTTTACTTCATAAAATTCCAACCATATTAAACAGCGACTGGGCGTTCTGAAGTTGTATTTTCCTGTCCGATTATGCCACAAGTAAACCGGCACTTGTCTTTCCAGCCATTCTCCCAGAGTCGAGGCTAGAAAAGGCTGTTTTAACTCTAGGACTAATTCCTTTGACCCATTTTTCTCCAGATGCATGAGTTGCAGCTTCCTTCCTTCAGGGTCCCTTAGATTCTGGAGTGACATGTCTCCTTTTCTGAAAACTAATTCAAATATAAATTTTGGGGGTATATATTACTAGGTGGTGGGGGGGGGGATAAAGGATCCTAAAGGAATCATTGTATATATGTAAATTTTTTGAATCGGATAGGGATGAGGGATGTTGTCTGGGGGGCCATACACACTGAACATACAATGGTTGTCTCAACTGGACCTACTTAATTTTCTACCCGATTGGTTTTATTTTATTTTTTCATTTTTATTTTTATTTATTTATTTATTTATTTATTTATTTATTTATTTATTTATTTTTTTTTTTGAATTTTCTTCCGTCTCGGCACACTCACACACTCTCACTATTACACTAGGGTCTCTAACGGTCGGAGGTTCTTCGTCGACTCCAATGATGCTGATGGATCCGGTACCCTTTCCATGAGGCTTTTGGTCAAATTATGGTCTACCTCATGGGGTTCCTTTCTTGACTCGGTTTTTTCTTCTGTGTTTACTTGTGTTGTGTCTGAAGCATGTCCTCCACTTTCTGCGACGCTTAGTTCTTTTTGGTCAACTGTTTTGATCAATGGGCGCGGCAGTTGTGGCGGCGATTTATAGGGGATTAAAGGAATTGTCCCAGGGATTTGGTCCATCTCGAAGTCCATTAATCCATTTGCTGATTGGGGTTCCCTTCGCCCTCGGATCAATTGTTTTACATAATTGATTTGTCGGGAGCAAATTTGGTCGTGATATTTATATGTTCTCTTCCCAATCCATGCCCCGCAACTATGGCGTATGGTCTCCGTGGTAGTGCTCGATTTTTTGTGGACAGACGCATGCCTGGGCTTATATCTTTGATCGCTTTGGACCAACGCGCGTCCGGCGTCTTCTTGATGGAGGTAACGTACATATCCCCACACAAGTTTGCCTTGTCGATTACAAACCGTATGACAATATTCCAAGGGTCCAAATTTTGCGTACTCTTTGAAAAAGAGTTCCTCTTGATATTCCCTTGGAATTGAATTTGGTAGTAGACAGAATAGACGATTGTAATCTCGCCTCTCGGGTTCGGTTCGTTTAGGGATGGCTCCTGCTGTCTCGGAGTTTTTTTTGTATTTATTTTCCCAATAGGACGTCTCGGGAATTGCAGTTGTGGGTTGTGATTTTCCGAACCCGGATGGGGGTGCTTCGGCCCTTGTCTTCGGGCTCTCCCTTTTCTCGACAGGAACTTTGTACACCACGGATTTCCTCGATCGTTGGCCCGACGCTTGCAACGGCTGGGCAACGCCTGGTGAAGATAGGGTCCTTTCTTCATTGTATCTTCTTTGATTTGCTCGCACTTGGTCCGCGTCTGCTACATGCTTGAAGGTTATTCGACTGATACATTCCGTCGGTCCCATTGTCTCCAGATGCCCACCTTGAATCGGGCCATAACGCCGTAATCCTTTTAATACCTCCCACAGTTTAACTTGGTGAGGGTGTTTCACTCGGATTACGTGAGGGTCCTGACCCGGTTCTTCTTTCAGGATTCGCCGAGCACTCTCCATTATTGTTATTCTCTTCTTCGTTTTCTGTTCCTGTAATCAGAACGTATATTGAACTATATTTATTATAAATAACTTTTTTTTTTTTTTTTTTTTTTTTTTTTTTAGATCTATCTCTAGGAGGTTTGGAACTAGGTATCAACGATGGGTTCCTGTATGCCACATTTGGTCTTCGGAGGGGTTACAAGCGGGGATCTTCCCGTCTCCTCATCTCTGGCTTCGGTCGAAACTGTTGGTGCATTAAGGCTTGTCATATCCGGTGTTCCCCGAGGTCGTATGACCTTGACGTAGATGATTAGCCCCAATGTGGCTATGGCCAACACTTGGATTCCAAGGTTACCCAAGTTTAGGCCCGTGTTCACAAATTTGTCGCTTTGTTGTTGTTCTAGGGTTTTCAGCTGAGTCAGCATTTCCTTCAGGGGCAGTCCCCGCCGGGCTTGCCGTCCATCGTCTTGTGTCACCTCTCTTCTCCAATTGATTTGTTGAAGATTTACTGGTTGGTCCGCCAATTCGGGGTATAGTCGGGAGAGGGTTAAATTGACCGCGGGTCGATAGAAATGTAGACCCTCTTGCACATGAGTTTCTGGATTCGGTAGCGTCACTCCTACAGTCTTTCCTACACACTGATGAACAATGTGTAGTATTCCTAATCCTGTAATGGCGAGGGTGGTTGCCTTTTGGGGACACAGGAGTTGCACGGTTTTTTCTTCGGCGATGGAGAACAACCATGATCCCGATGTTTTTAAGTAACTCCATTGGTCCAGGAATTGTGGGTGAAACCTTACGTCGCACAACTTCAATGTTTCCGGCGTTGGTCTGAGGAAGAGGGTGATTTCACAGTTCGGTATATACGAACTCTTCCAGATTCCCATCTCAGGGTTACAGAGAGACCCGTCATATAGGTTTTGACATTTCCCAAGGTCGTCTTGGTTAAATTTGAAGTATTGAAGTTGATCTTCACTAACTCCAAGATATCGATGAGACGGTTCAATATACGCAGTCCCGTTGACTCCCGTGCTGATGAGTTGTGGCACCGCTAGAGAATGTATCTGGTATAGTTCATAAGTAGTTTGGTCTACTAGTGGTAGGTGAACATATACCAGCAGTTTTCCTCGACTGTTGACGATATCGACCTTGGAGATCCTTGCTACTTCGTCCAAACACCAACGTTTCTCAGGTATGGGGAGGGCGAGGTTCTTAGTGGCTTTGGCAATCTCGTTAAGAATTTGATTCATAAATTCCGTTGAAATCAGTCCAGGGGCGAGTTCCCCTTTTTGGCCCATGGTCAATATCTGCAACAACTTTCGACGAGCCTCGATCAATTGCTGTAGATGACGGCCTACATTCTGACACTGAGCGTGTATTCCCATAAGAAATTGCGACGAGCTCAGGTTTGCCAGGATAGCCTCTACTTTTTGGATCTTTGCCCTTTGTGCCAGAGTTTCGTTGTGAAGTTCAGTCAAAGCGCCGGTCACAATGTGTACTTGCTCCTTTTGTAGAGCTATCAGTTGCTTTTGGCCTTGCTGGACTTGATCAATTTCACGATGGGCTAGCTCTACCCCATCGACGGTGGCAAGTCCAAACAGGCTTTCGCCGAGGGTGCCAACAATTCCAAACGGGGCCATCCGTTTATTCCGTTGGGACGGAACTGCTTTGGGTTCTGTCATGGTTTCTATCTTTAGGTCGTTCATTCGGTCGTCGATCTCTTGGTCTAAACTTTCCAGAGTTTGGTAAGCATTGGTCAGAGATTCTAGGTCCACCACTCCCTCACAAGGTTGGTTTTCCACGTGATTATGGCACCTTAGTGTGAGAGCAGCTATTCGGTCCCATACTTCAAGGTCTTTCAGTAGTTTTTCGGTCTCCACGGCAACGATCAGCTTCCAATCGGCTCTTCGAAGGTGAACGTTCCCCACCTTCTCATAGTAGAGACCTGGGTTGGTTTGGAATTCGGTCAAATTATAGGTCTCTTCTCCCTTTACAAGGGGTATTCCACCTATGAATAAGAAGAGTAGTCCTATCATCTGTAATCATACAAAAGAAGTATTAATCATTTTTTTCTGACCCTTCGGGGTCGGACGGGGCGCCTATGAGCTTGTCCATGTGCTTACGGATTCTTTTGCCGTTAGGCAATTCTAGAATCACATTGTTTCGGCCCACTATCTCCACAATTTTCAACGGCTTCTTATAGTAGCTATCGAACTTGGAGATGCGGGGTTCCAACAAAACCCAGGCGTACCCGCCCGGTTTCCCACAAAACTTTTTGGTCTTTCGGTCATATCTTTCCTCGGCCTTCAATTTTCCTGCGATTTCCTTTTCTCCCGCAATGAATCTCATTTCGTCCAACCGTACGATCAGATCGCGCAGGTATAAGTTATAGGTCCGTAACTTCTCCTTATTAGGAATTCTAATGGGGAATCGCGCTACCCTAGCGTATACCAGCTTGAAGGGTGTGAAGTTGGTGGCGGTATGCACACTGGTGTTATAGGTGAAGGTGGCAAAAGAGATTAATCGATCCCAGTCATTATATTTCTCCGAATATGATCTGATGAAATCCATGAGAGGAGCGTGACTTCTTTCTAAACTTCCGTTCGTCTGTGGTCTATAACCGGAAGTGGTAAGACGATGCACTTTAAATAACCTTAAAAGTTCGTCGATTAACGTGGAGAGAAAACTTTTACCTCGGTCCGACAAGATCGCTTTCAGCGCTCCAAACTGGCATATCAACTGTCTAACTAACGCATCGGCAATTGTACTGGCGCGCAGGTCGGGAATTGGAACGGCGATGACATACTTCGTGAGGTTACACTGCATGGTCAATACGTGTTGATTGCCTGACGGGGTTGTTCTCAACTTCCCGACTGTATCTAAAGAGACCTTGTCGAAGACTTCGATGGGTGTGTCTGTGAGCACTAGTTCCTCTCTAGTTTTACACCGGTTTATTTTTCTCTCCCGGCAGGTTCCACACCGTCTGATATAATCGAGCACATCATTTCTCATGCCCTTCCAATAATACCTTTCACGGATCTTCTGATACGTCTGATTGACGCCTTTATGTCCTCCGGAAAGACTGTTGTGCAAAAGTTTGATGATTTCTGGGCGTTGAGCTTCCTCCGGCATCGTTACGGTACCAAAACAGAGAGTTATGTCGGACGGGCTTTGAGTGAAGATATCTCGTAAAAGCTCCTCTAAGACTCCCGGTTCTAATTGGTCGGATAAATCGCCTTTCCGGGCTATTCGGAACCCACTGAGGTTTCGTTTTTGTAACACACTTCTCAGACCCTCCAGGCATTTTCGGACGGTGGCTATGTCCAACGGGTCATAATAATGGTTCTTCACGATCAGGGACAGGATATTATGATTCTTGTAAGGAGTAATCATAATCTGTCCTCTCCGAGGGCGTTTCTGTCGGAGTGCTGCTTGGTTGATGGCGTCCAGGTCTATGAGCAGCCTACTAATCGGTCCATTTGGGACACAATCTTTTGACATAAAATGTACGAGATTGTCCCTTTTATAGGTCAGGCAATTCCTGCTTCTCATGATTTTCCCAGTAGGCTGTTCACGGAAATTAGGCGACGGGGTTGAAGAGCTGTCACTGAAAGATGAATTCTGACTATCGGGGTCCCAGCAGTTACTATGATCCGGGGGGTCTCTTTGTGCGAGGGGTCCATAACTCGATTTAAGGTAGTTTAATACCTGTTAAATACTTTTGAATACCTTTGAATACTTGTAAAATTTTAAATATCTGTAAATACAACTACTAATAATGTTTATATTGAATGAATTATCATTAAGTGATAATGCACTGATAAATTACACCCCTCTTCTTGGTTCGGAGGGTCCCGGTACTCCGGAGACCTAGACATCTTCTTCAGGAAACTAAACTAATTCTCGGACTAAATTTTGAAACATGACTAAAGATTTACGAAAAGTCAAACATTTCAGTTTGACTTTAACGAATCAAGTGAAAATTTTTTGGAATATCCTCTGGACGCCTTGATGACAGTTTCAGACGATGTCCTGGACTTTGACAACCAGGTCGCCGATGACAGATACCCGGTTGGGTACCTGGTGATCATCTCCGGGGAACAAATAAAAAAATTTCAGGAATCACTTTAGTAGCCTTGATGACCCTTTCGGACGATGACCTGGACTTTGACGACCAGATCGCCGATGACAGATACCCGTTCGGATACCTGGTGATCATCTCCGGGGAACAAATAAAAAATTTTCAGGAATCACTTTAATAGCCTTGATGACCCTTTCGGACGATGACCTGGACTTTGACGACCAGGTCGCCGATGACAGATATCCGCTCGGGTACCTGGTGATCATCTCCGAGGATCAAACTGAAAATTTTCAGGTATCACTTTGGTCACCTTGATGACAGTTTCAGACGATGTCCTGGACTTTGACAACCAGGTCGCCGATGACAGATACCCGGTTGGGTACCTGGTGATCATCTCTGGGGAACAAATAAAAAAATTTCAGGAATCACTTTAGAAGCCTTGATGACCCTTTCGGATGATGACTTGGACTTTGACGACCAGGTCGCAGATGACAGATACCTGCTCGGGTACCTGGTGATCATCTCCGGGGAACAAATAAAAAATTTTTCAGGAATCACTTTAGTAGCCTTGATACCCGTTTCGAACGATGACCTGGACTTTGACGACCAGGTCGCCGATGACAGATATCCGCTCGGGTACCTGGGGATCATCTCCGGGGAACAAATAAAAAAATTTTCAGGAATCACTTTAGTAGCCTTGATGACCCTTTCGGACGATGACCTGGACTTTGACGACCAGGTCGCCGATGACAGATATCCGCTCGGGTACCTGGTGATCATCTCCGGGGAACAAATAAAAAAATTTCAGGTATCACTTTGGTCGCCTTGATGACAGTTTCGGACGATGTCCTTTACTTTGACAACCAGGTCGCCGATGACAGATACCCGCTTGGGTACCTCGTGATCATCTCCGGGGAACAAATAAAAAAATTTCAGGAATCACTTTAGAAGCCTTGATGACCCTTTCGGACGATGACCTGGACTTTGACGACCAGGTCGCAGATGACAGATACCTGCTCGGGTACCTGGTGATCATCTCCGGGGAACAAATGAAAAATTTTCAGGAATCACTTTAGTAGCCTTGATACCCGTTTCGAACGATGACCTGGACTTTGACGACCAGGTCGCCGATGACAGATATCCGCTCGGGTACCTGGTGATCATCTCCGGGGAACAAATAAAAAATTTTCAGGAATCACTTTGGTTGCATTGATGACAGTTTCTGACAATATCCTGGACTCGGACAACCAGGTCGCCGATGACGTGTACCAAGTGATCAAATTAAATCTCCAGTATCTCCAAGGAACAAATTCAAAATTTTCAGGAACCACTCTAGTTGCTTTTATGATAGTTTCGAACTATGTCCTGGACTTTGACAACCAGGTCACCGATGACATCTGCTAGGGCCCCAGGTGATCATCTCCGGGCAACAATGTAAACATTTTTAGAAATCACTTTTAACTGGTAACAGTTTTAGACGATTTCCAGGCCTGGATTTAATGTTTTAGTAAAGGTCATTACTAGTATTTACGAGGTATTAACAAATTATCTAAAAGTATTTCGGCAGAATTTAAAAAATTCACTTAGTATTTGAAGGTATTTACCAAGGTATTTACAAACTATTTAACATGGTTGAAAAAGAATTATATTTTATTTGGTCGATTGTTATAGAAGTGTTTGTTAAAACTAAGATTAGTTGTTCGTAAAAAACTCCTGTTTCTATTTTACTTGATATTCAAGCCACTTTTAATCAATATTTTCGAACTTGCATGATAAACAAGTTATTAAGTCATTTTTATTAGAGCCTTGTGCTAAAAGAAAGTCACTATTTAAAAATATTAAGAAGGTATTAACAAAGTATTTAAAGGTATTTACGTAGTATTTAAACATATTTACATACTATTCAACAAGATTGAAAGAATTAGAGATGTATTTCATTTTGCTTATATTATGATAGTACTTTTTACAACTAAAATTAGTTTAAAGTAGAAAAAGTAATTATTTTCTATAACTTTACAAGCTATTTTCAGAAGTTGTTTTCAAAATTTAAAAAAAAAAAAAGAAAAATTCAATACTTTCAATTTTATTTTTGTTTACAACAGACCTAAGACCAGTGAGAACGGAACGATTTACAAATATTAAAGAAGTATTAAAAAAGTATTCAAAGGTATTTATAAAGTATTCAAAGGTATTTACGAGGTATTTAAAGGTATTTTACGATAACCACATAACCCTGCGCGAAAAAAGTAAAAAATCAATTTAAATTTTTAATGAACTAAAAAACGACGATGCTTACAACCCCATAAAAATATTTTTAGTCGATACAAATAATAACAGATCCCCACAGGCAATTTTATTTATTTTTTTTGTTTTATTTTTTTTAGTGAGATAATACATAATTAGCAAGAAGAAAAATTTTACTTAGTGGATGATAAAGCTTAGTAATATGTAAACGAAACCACAATATAATTAATTTTTATAATCAAGCCCTGAAGGGGCTTAATTTAAATATTAGTTTCAACTTATCGGTTTCAAAAAGATCGCGTGGTCTAGTCGCTATAGTCTTCGCGTTGTATTTTACAGTCGTCGGTTCAAATCCCGTCTCTTCATTTTTTTTTTCTTTCTTTCTTTCTTATTTTTTGTTACTTGTTGTGATCTTTTTTAAATCATCGTAAATCCTTTTATTTTTTTTTTTAAACCAGTTTTATTTCATAAATAAAAATAAATACTAAAAACTGTAAAATATTATGGTTAGAAACTAGATACTGAGTAAAAATAAAGTCATGAAAGACAAGGTATTTACAAAGTTTTTACCAAGTATTTACACGAGAATTAAATCCCGTCGTCTCTAACGCTTATCATGAGCTCGTTATGAACTTTTACTTGAGTCTTTTATGAAAAATTCCGATGTTCCTGTCAAATTAGAATCCCTTTCTACTTTTTTATTCATTTAATGATTTATATTTTTGTGAAAATCTATTTTTTAATATTTTTTCGTGCAGAAAATCCCGTAAATGAAACCAGATTTATTCCATCGAATAAATGTTCAAAAGTTACTATTTTTTGTGCTATTTTTCATAAAATCTTTAGTAAGCTCAAGTAAATGTACCAACAATTTTTTCTGTTAAGATTTACGTGCGATTTAGTAAGTATTTTCAAGGTATTTACAAGGTATTTACAAAGTATTTACCTAGTATTTACACGAAAATTAAATCCCGTCGTCTCTCAGGCTTATCATGAGCTCGTAATGAACGTTTACTTGGCTCTTTTATGAAAAATTCCGGTGTCATTGTCAAATTAGGATCAACTTTTAGTGGTATATTTATTTTATTTATCATCGTAATTGATATTTTAGTAAAAAACTATTTTTTCAGTATTTTTTCGTATAGAAAATCCTTCGGGAAGTCCCGTAAAAGGAACTAGATTAATTTTACCGAAAAAAGGTTCAAAAAGTGACTATTTTTTCATAAAATCTTCAGAAAGCTCAAGTAAATGTACCAACAATTTTTTGTGTTAAGATTAACGTGCGATTTAGTAAGTATTTTCAAGGTATTTACAAGGTATTTACAAAGTATTTACTAAGTATTTACAAGAGAATTAAATCCCGTCGTCTCTAACGCTTATCATGAGCTCGTTATGAACTTTTACTTGAGTCTTTTACGAAAAATTCCGATGTTCTTGTCAAATTAGAATCCCTTTCTACTTTTTTATTCATTTAATAATTGATATTTTTTTGAAAATCTATTTTTTAATATTTTTTGGTACAGAAAATCTCGTAAATGAAACCAGATTGATTCCATCGAATAAATGTTTAAAAGTTACTATTTTTTGTGTTATTTTTCATAAAATCTTCGGAAGGCTCAAGTCAATGTGCCAACAATTTATTCTGTTAAGATTAACGTGCGATTTAGTAAGTATTTTCAAGGTATTTACAAGGAATTTACAAAGTATTTACGAAGTATTTACACGAGAATTAAATCCCGTCGTCTCTCACGCTTATCATGAACTCGTAATGAACGTTTACTTGGCTTTTTTATGAAAAATTCCGGTGTCATTGTCAAATTAGGATCAACTTTTAGTGGTATATTTATTTTATTTATCATCGTAATTGATATGTTAGTAAAAAACTATTTTTTAAGTATTTTTTCGTATAGAAAATCCCGTAAATGAAACCAGATTTATTCCATCGAATATATGTTCAAAAGTTACTATTTTTTGTGCTATTTTTCATAAAATCTTCAGAAGGCGAAAGTAAATGTACCAACAATTTTTTGTGTTAAGATTCACGTGCGATTTCTCCAAAACGCTGGGGTCTGATCACATAACGTATCATTTTTGTTGTATCCTATGCCAATTAATTTTGTCGGTCGTATCCTATGCCTTCAAATTTTTTGGTCGTATCCTTTAAGGTTATTTCAACTATAACGTCACAAGAGCAGTTTGCATAGACTCCAGTGGCACGTCATGAGATCTGATTGCTTGAAACAACTTTAAAAATTACAATAATAATGATAATGATATTGTAACTTGTTATTTCAACTACTCATAGTTAAAGTAACCTCACAGGATACGACCAAAATAATTCGTTAGCGGATACGACCGAAAAAATTCATAGGCATAGGATACGACCAACATGATACGTTACGTGATCAGGCCCCTGGGCGCCCGAGTTCAACAAAAAAGCTGATTGGCTACCCCCCAAGCTCTAAGCTCTCAAAACCCTGGGCACCCGAGTTCAACGAAAAAGCTGATTGGCTACCCCCAAGCTCAAATCCTCCAAAACCCTGGGCACCCGAGTTCAACGAAAAAACTAATTGGCTACGCCCTAAGCTCTAAGCCCCGAAAACTCTGGGCGCCCGAGTTCAACGGAAAGATGATTAGCCACCCCCAAAACCCTGGGTGGCCAAGTTCAACAAAAAAGCTGATTGACTCCCCCCCAAGCTCTAAGCCTCCAAAACCCTGGGTGGCCGAGTTCAACAAAAAAGCTGATTGACTCCCCCCCAAGCTCTAAGCCTCCAAAACCCTGGGCGGCCGAGTTCAACAAAAAAGCTGATTGGCTACCCCCCAAGCTCTAAACCCTCAAAACCCTGGGCTCCCGAGTTCAATCAGCTTCTGTGTTAAACTCCGGTGCCCAGGGTTTTGGGGGCTTAGAGCTTGGGGGGTAGCCAATCAGCTTTTTTGTTGAACTCGGGCGCCCAGGGTTTTGGACGCTTAGAGCTTGGGGGGTAGACAATCAGCTTTTTTGTTGAACTCGGGTGCCCAGGCTTTTGAGAGCTTAGAGCTTTGGGGGTAGACAATCAGCTTTTTCGTTGAACACAGCCACCCAGGGTTTTGGGGGCCTAGAGCTTGAGGGGTAGCCAATCAGCTTTTTGTTGAACTTGGGTGCTCCGGGTTTCGGGGGCTTGAAGCGTGGGCCATAGCCAATTAGTTTTTTTGTTGAACTCGGGTGCCCAGCGTTATAAGGGTTTAGAGCTTGTCAGTTTATTTAATTGTTTATAAAAAATAATTCATTTATCGCTTTCCCCAGCGTTATGGGGGTTTAGAGCCTGTCGGTTTATTTAATTGTTTATAAAAAATTATTTGTTTATCGATCTCCCCAGCGTTATGGGGGTTTAGAGCCTGTCGGTTTATTTAATTGTTTATAAAAAATAATATATTTATCGCTTTCCCCAGCGTTATGGGGGTTTAGAGCTTGTCAATTAATGTAATTGCTTATAAAAAATAATATATTTATTGCTCTCCCCAGCGTTATGGGGGTTTAGAGCCTGTCGGTTTATTTAATTGTTTATAAAAAATTATTTGTTTATCGATCTCCCCAGCGTTATGGGGGTTTAGAGCTTGTCGGTTTATTCAATTGTTCATAAAAAATAATTTATTTATTGCTCTCTACAGCGTTATGGGGGTTTAGAGCCTGTCGGTTTATTTAATTGTTTATAAAAAATAATATATTTATCGCTTTCCCCAGCGTTATGGGGGTTTAGAGCTTGGCAGTTTATTCAATTGTTTATAAAAAATTAATTATTTATTGCTCTCCCCAGCGTTATGGGGGTTTAGAGCCTGTCGGTTTATTTAATTGTTTATAAAAAATTATTTGTTTATCGATCTCCCCAGCGTTATGGGGGTTTAGAGCCTGTCGGTTTATTTAATTGTTCATAAAAAATAATTTGTTTATCGCTCTCCTCAGCGTTATGGGGGTTTAGAGCCTGTCGGTTTATTTAATTGTTTATAAAAAATAATATATTTATCGCTTTCCCCAGCGTTATGGGGGTTTAGAGCCTCTCGGTTTATTTAATTGTTTATAAAAAATTATTTGTTCATCGATCTCCCCATTGTTATGGGGGTTCAGAGCCTGTCGGTTTATTTAATTGTTTATAAAAAATTATTTGTTTATGGATCTCCCCAGCGTTATGGGGGTTTAGAGCCCGTCGGTTTATTTAATTGTTTATAAAAAATAATATATTTATCGCTTCCCCCAGTGTTATGGGGGTTTAGAGCTTGGCGGTTTATTTAATTGTTTATAAAAAATTATTTGTTTATCGATCTCCCCAGCGTTATGGGGGTTTAGAGCCTGTCGGTTTATTTAATTGTTCATAAAAAATAATTTGTTTATCGCTCTCCTCAGCGTTATGGGGGTTTAGAGCCTGTCGGTTTATTTAATTGTTTATAAAAAATAATATATTTATCGCTTTCCCCAGCGTTATGGGGGTTTAGAGCCTCTCGGTTTATTTAATTGTTTATAAAAAATTATTTGTTCATCGATCTCCCCATTGTTATGGGGGTTCAGAGCCTGTCGGTTTATTTAATTGTTTATAAAAAATTATTTGTTTATGGATCTCCCCAGCGTTATGGGGGTTTAGAGCCCGTCGGTTTATTTAATTGTTTATAAAAAATAATATATTTATCGCTTCCCCCAGCGTTATGGGGGTTTAGAGCTTGGCGGTTTATTCAATTGTTTATAAAAAATTATTTATTTATTGCTCTCCCCAGCGTTATGGGGGTTTAGAGCCTGTCGGTTTATTTAATTGTTTATAAAAAATTATTTGTTTATCGATCTCCCCAGCGTTATGGGGGTTTAGAGCTTGTCGGTTTATTTAATTGTTTATAAAAAATTATTTATTTATTGATCTCCCCAGCGTTACGGGGGTGTAGAGCTTGTCGGTTTATTTAATTGTTTATAAAAAATAATTCATTTATTGCTCTCCCCAGCGTTATGGGGGTTTAGAGCCTGTCGGTTTATTTAATTGTTTATAAAAAATTATTTATTTATCGCTCTCCCCAACGTTATGGGGACTTAGAGCTTGTTGGTTTATTCAATTGTTTATAAAAATTTTTTATTTACCATGTCTGGGGGGCACCATGTCCATATGACTCCACAAATATAAATATGGCTCAACTAAACTTCAGTGAAGTTCACTGTTGTTGACTGAACTTCAGGCTGAACTGCAGTGCCCAACGCTGGCTTTTCCTCGAAGATGATCACCAAGTACTCGTCATCGGTGACCTGGTTGTCTGAGTCCTGGACACCAGCTAAAACTGTCACAAGGACACCTGGGCAATTCCAAAATATTCGGAGCTTTTCCTCAAAGATGATCCCCAG
The DNA here is from genome assembly GCA_038277355.1 of Encarsia formosa. Taxonomy (NCBI): domain Eukaryota; kingdom Metazoa; phylum Arthropoda; class Insecta; order Hymenoptera; family Aphelinidae; genus Encarsia; species Encarsia formosa. The sequence goes on along the minus strand of CM076184.1, from coordinate 97,960,327 downwards.
ATTCTTGTCATTGGTAACCTGGTTGTCTGAGTCCTAGACATCATTTGAAACTTATCAACCGGACCGGATAACCAGGTCACCCGTCGTCGGTGACCTGGTTATCAAAGTCCAGGACATCGTCTGAAAATGTCCTCAAATCAACTAGAGTAATTCTAATTTTTTTCGTTCTGTTCCTCGGGGATGATCCCCAGGTACCCGTCGTTGGCGACCTGGTTATCCGAGTCCAGAACATCGATTTAAAATATCATCAACACGACAAGAATAATTTCAAATTTTTTTCGTTCTGTTCCTCGGAGATGATCCCCAGGTACCCGTCATCGGCGACCTGGTTATCCGAGTCCAGAACATCGATTAAAATATCATCAAAACGACTAGAATAATTTCAAATTTTTTTCGTTCTGTTCCTCGGAGATGATCCCCAGGTACCAGTCGTCGACGACCTGGTTATCCGAGTCCAGGACATCGTCTGTAAATTTCATCAACACGACTAGACTAATTCCAAATTTTTTTCGTTCTGTTCCTCGGGGATGATCCCCAGGTACCCGGCGTCGGCGACCTGGTTATCCGAGTCCAGGACATCGTTTGAAAATTTCATCAACTCGACAAGAATAATTTCAAATTTTTTTCGTTCTGTTCCTCGGGGATGATCCCCAGGTACCCGTCGTCGGCGACCTGGTTATCCGAGTCCAAAACATCGATTTAAAATATCATCACCACGACTAGAATAATTTCAAATTTTTTTCATTCTGTTCCTCGGAGAAGATCCCCATGTACCCGTCGTCGGCGACCTGGTTATCCGAGTCCAGGACATCGCTTGAAGATTTCATCAACACGACTAGACTAATTTCAAATTTTTTTCGTTCTGTTCCTCGGAGATGATCCCCAGGTACCAGTCGTCGGCGACCTGGTTATCCGAGTCCAGGACATCGTTTGAAAATTTCATCAACACGACTAGACTAATTTCAAGTTTTTTTCGTTCTGTTCCTCGGAGATGATCCTCAAGTACCCGTCGTCGGCGACCTGGTTATCCGAGTCCAGGACATCGTCTGTAAATGTTATCTGAGTTCAGGAATAAGTGCTTTTTATCATAAAAAATGCTGAAGTTTCAAACAGTTATTGCAAGTAAATTTTACTCGTAGACCCTGAAGTATCTTCAATCTGTAACAATCTATTAGATATCCCAGCCCACTGTATCATCGTTTACCTGGATGTCTAGGTCTAAAAATAATTCAAAGTTACTGTAATTCAATTTTTTGAAGATTTAATAATGAATTGGCATAGCTATTGAAGTAAATTATTAATTATTAGACATTTTTTTTTTGAACTATTGAAGTATTCAAAGTATTTAAATACCCTTAAATACCTGTGAATCTTTAAATACTTTAAATCGAGTTATGGGCCCCTCGTCTTTGTGTCCACGTTATTTCTGGAAGGAAAAGGGGTAGACTCTCTCTTGTAGCCCTGTTGAACTCCAGCTCCACAGGATTGTCCATCTTTTCCTCCAGTATGGTATCCAGATCTGGAGGTGTGGACCATCGCACCTTCGACGCGGACGGTTGAGGGGTGCTATAACCCTTCAGGGTTTCCGGTTTGTAACCTACTGAAACTCCCTTCCGATTCGGCCATTTCTCGGGGGAATCGGTAGTCCCTTCCTCGTTGTCCGCCGTTTCGTCAGCCTCATCATCGGTGTCTACATCGGAAGGGGCAGAGGTGCGTCTCTTCAGCTCGCGGTCGGTCGTCGCTTGGGCGCTGGCTATGAGTTTCTGAACTCTCTCGTGCATGACACTGTCATCTAGGTTCTCGTCATCATAGGGGTCGGCCTGGTTGAGGATGTCTCGGAGTTCTTCGTCTACCTCCTCCCCTTCCGAGAAGCGGGTTTTGTTGACCTCCTCATTAGATTTTACCTTCTCGTCTCCGTCGGAGAAGTGTGCTGGCCATTGGTCATCTTCGCGATTAGGTAGCCCGTACCAGTTATTGGTACGCTCGTAATGTTCGAGCAGGCTTTGGTTGAGCTTGTCACTGCTTTCTTGCAAATCTTGCAAGCTGACCAATGTTCGTGAGGCCTCGAAGGTCTCTTCCGGCGTGTCGGTCGCATCAACGGTCTCGGTTTTACTAGGAGTGACTGCACTCACCTCCGTAACGGCGCACTCACTGCCTGACCCTTTACTATCGTGGCGCTCCTCCTCTCCCGAGGAGGGTTCAGTGGTTTCATCTCGTAGACCACTATTTTTGAGGTCGATAATTGGTGTTCCTCCATCCGACGATTCGCTAGAAGAATCCATGGTCTGGCTTCCCGAAGCTAATTCAGGTTTTCTTGCTTGACCGACTTCACGGTCGTCCCTTTCTTCGGATTTGGATGTCTCGGATTTTCTGGAATCGAAACAATCCTTCAGGTGTGGGCGTATTAGTTCCGGGGGTGGTGGTAACGAACTAGCCCTCCCTGATGGACGAGCTTGTTTGGATCTGGTGCGTTGGGCCACCCCACTGTGGTCCAACACAGGCGGGTTCTTATTGGTCTTGGATCCAGGTGGTCTACCACGACGGGGCTTTACTCCTTCATCCACTGACTTCGCCCGAACTTGTCGCGGTGGGGGGGAACTTTGACCCGGTACTTGGGATTCGGGTTGTGCCGGCTTCGTTCCCGAAGTGCTAGGGTGAGCGTTCGTGACGACTCGACCGCTTGGTGTTCTTTTACCTACCTGTTTTAACTTTTGAGCTTCTGCCCGTTCTCGCTCGCTCTTATCCTCTATGACCAGGATCTTGATCATGGGTAGGGTGGTGTTGATCTCATCTTCAGGTAGAGGTCGGTCTGCCGGATTCCGGGATAGCGCGTCCGCATTGCTGTTGAGCTTACCCGGCTTGTACTTAAAATCGTACTCAAAATCAGTGAACTTCAACATCCACCGGAGCATTCTTTTTCCAGGGTCTTTCTGATTGTGCATCCATTTCAAAGGTTCGTGATCACTAATCAGTAGGAACCGTCTACCTAGCAAATAAGTTCTAAACTTACGAAATGCATGTAACACCGCTACACATTCTTTCTCCGTGGTGCTGTAGTTGAGTTCGGCTCCGGTTAGACTTCGGGACAAGTAAGCAACTGGGTGGTCAAATCCGTCCTTTTCTTTACTAAGGACAGCTCCCACAGCATATTCACAAGCATCAGTGGTAAGGGTGAATTTTTTATTAAAGTCTGGGAATTGCAAGATCGGGGCCTCGCAAAGTTTCTGTTTTAGCAAGTTGAAACTTTTCTCTTGAGCTTCGGTCCAGACGAACTTCGTATCTTTCTTCGTCAGGTCATACAAAGGTTTTGCAATTTTACTAAAATCTTTGATGAATCGTCTGTAATATCCAACCAAGGCGGTGAATGAACGGATATTGGTCACATTGCGCGGTCGAGGGAAATTGTTCATCGCACTGACCTTCTCAGGATTCGGTTCACATCCCTTTTCGGACACTATATGTCCCAAAAATGCGACTTCTCTCCGGAGGAATAGAACTTTATCCGGTTGTAACACTAATTTCGCGCCTCTCAATCGGTTAAACAATAAATACACCTTGCGAAGGTGGTCGAGGAGGCTACTGGCATAAATAATAATATCGTCCAGATACACTAGCATCTCGACGTTCTGGAGGCCTAGCAATATTCGGTCCATGAGACGTTGGAATGTAGCAGGTGCATTCTTAAGACCCATAGGCATTTTCTTGAACTGCCAATGTCCGGTGATGGTCGAGAACGCCGTCTTGGGTTTATCACAGGGTTTCATGGGAATCTGGTGGAATCCACTGGCTAGATCGAACGTAGAAAAGTACACTGAGTCGCCTAACTGGTCCAAGATGTCCGCAATGCAGGGGAGAGGATAGGCGTCCCCTATTGTCTTGGAATTAAGGGTCCTGAAGTCTACAACCATCCACCATCTTGGGCGTCCTTGGCTGTCTCTTTTCTTGGGTAAAATCCAAACAGGTGACTGGTACGGAGACGTCGAGGGTTCGATGATGTCGTCGTGAAGTTTCTTCGCGATGTCTTCCTGCATCGCCTCTCTATGGACAGGAGGGTGACGGTATTGTTTGGTGTGCACGGGGATGTTGTCCTCAGTAGGAATCTCATGTCCTACCATATCGGTACAGGACAACTTGTCCCCGGGTATCAGGAACACATCATGGTATTCTCGAACTATCTGATGAACTTGGTCCCGTTCTTCTTCGTTCAGCTGTTCGGTGTCCAATGCTTCTAATACGCGACGTATTCTCTCCCTCTCGTCCGTTATTTTCTCACACTCGGGCTCCGTTTCCGAATCTGGATCAAACGGTGACGCACCATACTCACAGGGAATGAGCTCATGGGGATTTACTTCAATCGTCACTTCTTCTTCCGTGGTATTCACAGCCAGGACCTTGCAGCATCCATCCTCGTTGGTGACAAGTGCATTTCCAATAAACACTCCTGGTGTGTTGCTAAGGGCAGGTAGGTACCCTACCCTCACGTTTGGGTTGATCAGGTTGACCTGGATAACTTGTCGGCATCTCTTCTTCAGTGTCCATCTGCTGGGCGGAATCTCGGCCTCCTGAGTGGGGGTGATCTCGGATTTTCTAGGAGAAAGGTTCGTCGCCGCAGGGGGCGTTGGTCTGGCCGGTGGAGATGCAAGCGTTCTCGTCTCTACCTTATGAACTTCTTCTTGTGTGGCTTCTCTAGGCCTTAGTCCTCTCTCTTGGTCAACTATTCCATAACCTTCGGAGTCAAGGAAAGGTATTGGGTTCATAAAATCCCCACTGATCATTATCTTATTTTTGTAGTAAGATATTACCGCTTCATTCTGTTTGAGGAATACCCGACCTAATATACCGTCATACCGGATGGGGAATTGGTCTGGCACTACATGGAAAAGTGTCTCTTGGTCCCCAATAGGTATCCAGGTTATTCCTAGGGTCATCACTTCCTGAGCTGCGATTCCCACCAAAGGGATGGCAGCTGCGGTCTCTACCTGGGCATCTGGATGTAGGGTCTGAAGTTTGATCAAGTTGACCGTGGAACCAGTGTCCAGCATGAGTACAAGATGCCTCCGTTCTTGAGGGAGGTATACCCTAATGTGCGTACCGGGATCGGGATCTATCCCGAGTTCTGTAGAGTCCGAGCCGACAGCAAAGTGGATCGCGGGGGTCCGCGGGCTTGAATTTGCAAGGTCTGGGCGTTCTGTGTCGGCCCGGGATGGTTCATCATCGGTCCAGAAAGTCCTTGAGGCTGGCTCGCTACCATGTCCGGGCGAGCCACTGTCCAGTTTAAATTCTGCTGGTACTGGGGTGTAGGTCGCAGATTTATTTCCTCCATGTGAACTGGCTGACACTGCACCGGAGGTATCATCGGGGTACGGTTCATCGGCACTGGGTTCATGAACCTGGGTTGGCCTCCCGGGCCCTGCATACGAGGCCCTTGCGGCAGTCCTCCGTATCGAGGGCCCGCGTTTATTGGCGTTTTATACGTCTGACTTCTGTCAGGGTCATACGTTTGGGGCCGCGGCGGTGCGGCTGGTCGATAGTTCATTCTAGGGGGTCCATAACCGTAACTGTGCGGCATTGACCAATACCCTTGCGGTATCTGCATGTGGGGCACCGGAGGTCGCAAACACGGTTGTTGGTATGGAGGGGGTCCGGTCTGTGCTGGGTTTTGTCCGGCCCGTGCGTAATTTGGCTGCGGAGGTCCGTACATCGGTGGGGGTTGTTGATAGTAGACTTCACATGGCTGTTCTATCATTGGCGGGAACTGTTCTTGACACTGTTCGGTAGGGTCTTGTGACTCTCCTTGATCAGGCCACGCATACCACCCGCTCGCCTCATCCCCCTCTTGCACCCAACCAACGTAGCTCGCTCTTTCGTCCATTCCAGGACGGGGTCCTTCTCGCCGACCTTCAGGCTGTCGATACATTGATCTTCGTCGGCTGTCTGGAATGATGCGGGCGTCCATCCTGGACTCCAATCTCACTGCCTCTTCATAGGCCTCCTCTAATGTAGTAGGTCGGATATTGTCCACCCACTGACTAAGGTCTGCCGGGAGCCCTTTGATAAAAATGTCTACCGCTGCCTCTGTCAGTGGGACCATCATCTTGTCGTGGTATTCTGCCTTTTTTTCTTCTTTTAGCGCTGTCCGTGCGCATCTGAGGAGGATATGGATCTGGTCCCTAAATCCTCCTATCGTTTCGCCTTGCTTCATATTTAAGGTATGGAGCTTGTTATTGTAATAGGCGAATCCTTTGCCAGGAGCAAACCGTTCTTTTAAGGGACTACAAATCGCTTCGACATCAGCCAACTCCTGCCCATAGGTACAATCCTTAGCCGCGCCTCTTAATTTTCCCAACACAGCCCTTTTGTATCCCTCTTTCTGCTCCTGCGAAACACTTTCCGCACCGTTGCGGACATCTTGCAGGAAGTCCTTGAGTGGGATGTTGCTGCCATCATAGGTACTTAGACCAGCTATGGCATTTTGCAAGCACAAGCTGTCAGCCAAGGCTGTCAGTGTGGTACCCATTGCTTGTGTCAGGTCATTTTGACCTTGGTTATTCACAGTGTTTCCACCCGTCATTTTTCCGGGTTCCAGGAGACACCACGCTAATTCCCACTCCACACTTTGTCGATTTCGCGTCGGATTTTTTTATCTTTCTTTCTATCTTTATCTTATTTTCTTCCTCTTCCTTATCAGAATTTTCTCAGCACTATTTATGTGCTGTCGAGGAAAAATTCAACGAGTGCGGGGAATTCACTGTACAGATGTACTGCACCGGTCAGTATTTGGTCTTAACCCCAAAGGGCTCTGGTCACAATTGTAGGTCTCGGTCGAATGCAGGTGAAAGAAATAATATAGGTCCTTGGGAGTATGCTATCCGCTTATTTGGTCAACCTAGCGCTCGGAACGAGAGAATGAAGTGAAACGCCGATAAGCGGACAGCAGCACAAAGAAGAAGACCGATAGGAGCTGCCGCGGCTCCCCACACACCGTGCAACGACTCTAGCGGGGACTGCGCGGCGAGGAGGGGATACGAACGAGAGAATGGAGTGAAACGGCGCTTATTAGCGCGCTCCTCTTCCTCGCGACTACTCTAGCTACTCACTATTTCTTAATGATTATTAACTATTTACTAGGGATAAAAATTTCATCTTAATAATCAAAAATTTACGATTTTATTATTAAAATTATTGTTATTATTACTTTTTTCCTTTTATTTTATAATTTTATTGCTAAAATTAATTTAGAAGAGAAAACTTTATGAACTTAAAGTATTAATCGAACTTAGTATTTAATTTATTTTAGTAAATTAAATAATTTATAAAAAAATAAAAATTACTTCAAAAATATTCACGACAACGCGAATAAATTTTTTCTTCTTCAAACTGCTACAACGACTGCACGTGCATCATCGTCAGCAGATTAAAAATACTCTCCGTCACCGGATGGTAATCGGAGCCTTTTTCGCGCACGAAATTATTACCTTTATCCTACTTTATATTTTTTTTCAATTAGACTGTCTATCAGTACAAAGATTTTATATTAGCTAACTATATTATTAAAATTATTTCTATCTGACTTAACCTAGACTTATTCTACAGAACAGTAGCCTACGCACTGTCCTGGCAACAGAAAAATTTAAACTTCGAAAAAAATCAAAATTTTAACCCTAAACTATTCTAAAACTTTATTTCTGCGGGGGGCCTGAACTACGCGTTCTGCTACCATTTGTTAGATGTCCCCGTGGACATCTACACCTACTCCTAATTTTTGCAGACCCGGGTAGGAGTGGAAACCAGGGGCAGAAGGCTCCCCTCGTGTGGGGACGGGAAATTAACTATAGTTACCGAAGAGGGAAAAAAAAACAAGGGAGAGATCTTAGGACTAACGTTTTATTACTTGAGACCCTACCTTACTTCCTGTTTTCTCCTTTCTCTCCTCTCTCTCCTGGAAATAGGGTGACTGGTAATGAACGTGCACGGTTGTTTAGGTCTTTTTTTTTATTATTCACTTGGTCACAATTAAAAATATAATATAAATGATGTAAATTTAAATAAGAAAACCCGACAGACTGTTATATAGTAATTAGAATATAAAATTATATTATATTAAAACTAGGGGGGGTACCCCCCTGCTCGCTCCGCTCGCCAACCCCCTAATTATAATTGATGACTATAAAAATTAATCGAAACAATACGTAAGCTCTATGTTTGGTAAAATAATAAAAAGACTTAAGTGCTTAAAACCAATAAAAATTAGACACGAGAGTTCAGTTTGAACTTTACTTACTCATCATAATCTTACCAAATTATGTTACTAAAAGATTCATAACCCTACCAACCCTACTTGTCAGGGTGGGCAGTTTAAGCTAGAGATCTAAGAAGAGTCAGGTCCAAAATGAATAAGGTGAGTAGGGTTTGTTGGTAGAGTGAGTGAGAGATGAGTTGGGGATTAAGTGCGGTATTTGAAGTAAGTGAAATTAGTAAGGTCTGTAATGTGGCTGAGATTAAAATATGTTAGGTGGTTAAAGATGAAAAATCAAGTAATTAGCAACTACTCGAGTAATTAGCGAAATAATAAAAAAATCACGATTATTTTCAAATTTTGCAATCTCGTATAAGCAAGCCTCGATTACTTCCTAACTATAATATAAAAATATTAGACTAAATTAAAACACGATGTTTTATTACTTCAACTTCGTACTGAACTGTTCCTCCAGCATACGTCTCCCAAGAGCCCGGCTGTCCCCTCCTCACCTCAATCCAAAGGTGCTGATTAGACAGCTTAGACTCCCTGGGAACGTATGCTGATTTAACACTTTTTTCCTTTGGCCGTTTCAACTATTTTAATGTTTGACTATATTAATAATGTTGCGTCACGTAACATAAACAATTAGCAATCAATAACGGTTACTCATTAGAATTAATTGATAGATTATTAAAAAATAAGAATGAAAGGATGGCGATTAGGATTATTTATCCTTATTCTGATCAAGAAAAAAGATTTTATTTTTCATTTACTTTTATGGGTCAATACTCATCTGTAATTTATGATATTATTAAAAAATTAAATCCGAATATCTTATTGTCTTTTAGAACAGATAAAAAACTGAGTTCATTTGTTAAAAACAATAAAAACCTTAATAGAATAAATAAATTTGATTCAAAATCTGGTGTTTATAAATTAAATTGTGGTAGTTGTAATAAAGTTTACGTAGGACAAACGGGGCGTAAATTTGAAAAGAGAATTAGAGAACATTTGTATGAATTTAATATTAGGGGAGACAATTTGAATTACGCGAAACACCTTATTGAGGAAAGCCATGTTTTTGATGGTGAATATGAAATATTGCATATTTGCCAGAAAGGAAGCTTACTTAATGCTTTAGAGTCTCTTGAAATTAATAGATTAAAAAACTCAGGATGTTTATTAAATAATCAGCTAGATGTAAATAACTCACCTTTACTTAATCTGTTTTGATTACAAGTTCTTATGTTTACATTATTAGAAGTATTATTGGAAGAATGATCTTACCACACCCACAAAACTATACTATATAAACGTTTGTAAACCTACATTTAAGTTACAGTTTGTATTTAATCTGATGAAAACGCTAAGACGTCGAAACAGCTGTCATATGAATAAAGTTTGTGTAGTTCACAAAAACTGAACGTTTGTTTTGTTTTTTATTAATAAGTTATTATCAATTTTGGTGTTCATACTTAAATTTGATTGCCTTAAGGGGAAGTCAGGCGAGTTTTTTTGATGAATAGATTTAAATTAAGAAAATATATTTAAAAAAGGGCTCTGTAGCAGGGTAGAGAAATTAAAAAGCTGTAATTTAAAAAAAAAATCATGAAAATTGATTAAAAATTCACTGAGTAAAACGCAGAACGGCAGTTGAAGATTTTTTTTCGTCAATCGCGGCAGCCATGTCGTCGTCTGCCGCTGTTGCTGTGCGTGGCTATGCGCATCTAACCTACAAGTTTGTAAAACTTTATGACTGCCTTACGGCTAACTCCTCAGCTACCTCTCCTCAATAAATCAAATTCGTAGTAAAAATTATCTTGCAAAATCAAATATATATGTGATGAAAAATCAAAATAATGAAATAAGCTGAAACTCAAAAATACTTATTCATTACACTCAATACAAGGCTGAACATGTGTCAATTGAAAAAAAGAATCATTCAGCAAAATCACTAATTTTATGAAAAAATTTTTTTCTTGAATGAAACTCTTCAGCTGCATTATAAACAATTCATGTTTCTTCAATTATTTCTTCAATATTTACTCTTGATTTGCTTCAGTACGTAAAAATTTCAATACTTTTCTTCATGTAAAGTAGGTCTCTTGAATTATAAAAATTTCAAATACAAGTAATATTTCAATAAAATAGTTGTTTTATCAATATCTGTATTAAAAAAAAAAAAAAAATTATAAAATTAAACAAATCTTGAAAGAGTTGTAATCAGGTTTATTTTTAAGCTTCACTCACACAAAGTTTATTATTGCGACAAATTCTTTAAGATTTACTTGGCTGACAATAAAGCTGAACTATAATTGTTTTTGTGTAAAGTCAACCATGCCTGTGAACATTGACATTTGCTCTTGCTGGGAGACCACTTACTTTAGCCTACTTGATAACTAAAAATTGGAACAGTAGCTGCAATCACTCATGCAATCAGAACTTTCTTGAACTAATGAGATTTTATCAAATGAATTGACTTGACTCTTTGGAACAGTTCAAATGTAAAGTAAGTTGTAGGTCTCCCAGCAAGAGCAAATGTCAATGCTCACAGGCATGGTTGCCTTGCACAAAAAAAATCATAGTACACCTTTATTGTCAGCCAAGAAAATCTTAAGATTTTATGACAATAATAAACTTTGTATGTAGCTCATAAAAATGAACCAGATTAAATTTTTTCAAGATCTGTTTAATTTTGTCTCTATAAGTCATATACAAGAATCAAAAGTTTAGAATCTTCAAAGCGAGTAAGACAAGTTTTCAATAGTTGTAAGTCATTTTTAAAACCATAAAAGATTCTTGAAGATGAATCAACTAAAAAAAGTATAAAGCTAATATTTTTTCATCATTTGTAAAATTTAAATTTTCAAAAATGTATAAAAGCTATTGAAAACTTGTCTTGCTTTAAAAATTTTAAGGTCTTGAGTTTAACATACCCTCAGTGACTATGTTAATGACAAACTTTATCACCTCTAATGTAACGGCTTAGGGTCAAAAAATTTCAAAAACTACCAAAAATTATTGACAACTTGTCCCTCTCGCTTTGAAGTCCTTGAATCTCATATAACCACAGAGACAAAATGAAACAAATTTAGAATAAGATGTGATTGGGTTTATTTCCCTAAGCTCTACTAACAGTTAGAAAGTTTTTTACAACTTTTTTAAGATTTACTTGGCTGACTATCAATGCAATTACCTTAGGAGGCAAATGTAATATAATGACAACCAAACTCTGCCCATGGTCATTGACATCTGAACTTTTCCAAAGTTTGAAGTCAATTCATTTGATAAAATTTCATTAGTTCAAGAGAGTTTTAACTGCAGCTACTTTTTCAATTTTTAGTTATCAAGTAGGATAAAGTAAGTCTTAGGTCTCCCAGCAAGAGCAAATGATGTTCACAGGCATGGTTCACTTTACACACAAAAAAATTATATTTTACCTTTTCTGTCAGCCGAGTAAATTTTAAAGATTTTATGGCAATAATAAACTTTAGGCGATTGGAGTTCTTAAAAATAAATTTAATTATAAACCTTTCAAGATCTGTTTAATTTAGTCTCTGTGCTAAGAGTCAAAAGATTAAAATCTTCAAGCGAGTAAGACAAGTTTTCAATAGTTATAAGAATTGAAGTAAAACAAGTATTCAATAGTTATAAAATTTTAAAACTAAAAAAGAATTCTTGATAAATAAATCAATTGAAAAAGTAGAAAAAAAATATTTTTAAACTATTTATAAAATTTAGAATTTCTAAAATGACTAAAAATTGTTTAAAACTTGTTACTTGCTTTGAAGTTTCTAAGATCTTGACTCTAATATACCCTCTGAGGCTGTGTCAATAAAAAACTTTATCAGTGTTTATCACCTCAAGTATGTAATTGGCTGGCTTAGTTCATACATTTCAAACCTGACTAAGGATTATTGAAATCTTGTCCTACCAGCTTTGAAGATTCTAAGCTCTTGGCTCTCACTTTGCAACTGTTTGAAATTACTTATAAAAACATAAATACAACAAAAACGTGGGTTACAACAAATTTGTTACTTTTTGATTGCATGATTAGAAATTTGTTGGTTAGAATTACGTACGCGCGGTCTCACGCACAGCAACGCACTGTAGCAGCAGTGGCGTCTGCTGTCACGGCTGATGCGGCCGACGAAAAAAAATACCAAATTACCGTTCTGCGTTTTTCTCGGACAATTTTCAACAAATTTTGATGCAGTTTTTTTTAAAATGTAGCTTTCCAATGTCGCTACCCTGCTACAGAGCCCTTTTTTGTTTACCTACCCCTAAAATTACCAACCCCAAAAAAGGGCAGCGTAGCAGGGTAGCGGCATTGAAAAGCTACATTAAAAAAAAACTGCATCAAAATTCGTTGAAAATTGGCCGAGAAAAACGCAGAACGGTAATTTGGTATTTTTATTCGTCAGCCGCATCAGCCGTGACAGCAGACGCCTCTGCTGCTACAGTGCGTTACTGTGCGTGAGACCACGCGTACGTAATTCTAACCAACAAATTTCTAATCATGCAATCAAAAAGTAACAAATTTGTTGTAACCCACGTTTTTGTTGTATTTATGTTTTTATAAGTAATTTCAAACAGTTGCAAAGTGAGAGCCAAGAGCTTAGAATCTTCAAAACTGGTAGGACAAGATTTCAATAATCCTAAGTCAGGTTTGAAATGTATGAACTAAGCCAACCAATAAACATATATGATAAACACTGATAAAGTTTTTTATTGACACAGTCTCTGAGGGTATATTAGAGTCAAGATCTTAGAAACTTCAAAGCAAGTAACAAGTTTTAAACAATTTTTAGTCATTTTAGAAATTCTATATTTTATAAATAGTTTAAAAATATTTTTTTTCTACTTTTTCAATTGATTTATTTATCAAGAATTTTTTTTAGTTTTAAAATTTTATAACTATTGAATACTTGTTTTACTTCAATACTTATAATTATTGAAAACTTGTCTTACTCGCTTGAAGATTTTAATCTTTTGACTCTTAGCACGGAGACTAAATTAAACAGATCTTGAAAGGTTTGTAATTAAATTTATTTTTAAGTACCCCAATCGCACAAAAATTATTGTTGCCATAAAATCTTTAAAATTTACTCGGCTGACAGAAACATAACATCATTTGCTCTTGCTGGGAGACCTAAGACTTCTTTATCCTACTTGATAACTAAAAATTGAAAAAGTAGCTGCAGTTAAAACTCTCTTGAACTAATGAAATTTTATCAAATGAATTGACTTCAAACTTTGGAAAAGTTCAGATGTCAATGACCATAAGCATAGTTTGGTTGTCATTATATTACACTTGCTTCCAAAGATAATGGCATTGATAGTCAGCCAAGTAAATCTTAAAAAAGTTAAAAAAAAACGTTAATTAAAAAACTTTGTAACTGTTAGTAGAGCTTAGGGAAATAAACCCAATCACATCTTATTCTAAATTTGGTTAATTTTGTCTCTGTGGTTATATGAGATTCAAGGACTTCAAAGCGAGAGGGACAAGTTGTCAATAATTTTTGGTAGTTTTTGAAATTTTTTGACCCCAAGCCGTTACATTAGAGGTGATAAAGTTTGTCATTAACATAGTCACTGAGGGTATGTTAAACTCAAGACCTTAAAATTTTTAAAGCAAGAGAAGTTTTCAATAGCTTTTATACATTTTTGAAAATTTAAATTTTACAAATGATGAAAAAATATTAGCTTTATACTTTTTTTAGTCGATTTATCTTCAAGAATCTTTTATGGTTTTTAAAATGACTTATAACTATTGAAAACTTGTCTTACTCGCTTTGAAGATTCTAAACTTTTGATTCTTGCATATGACTTATAGAGACAAAATTAAACAGATCTTGAAAAAATTTAATCTGGTTCATTTTTATGAGCTACATACAAAGTTTATTATTGTCATAAAATCTTAAAGGTGTACTATGATTTTTTTTGTGCAAGGCAACCATGCCTGTGAGCATTGACATTTGCTCTTGCTGGGAGACCTACAACTTACTTTACATTTGAACTGTTCCAAAGAGTCAAGTCAATTCATTTGATAAAATCTCATTAAATCAAGAAAGTTCTGATTGCATAAGTGATTGCAGCTACTGTTCCAATTTTTAGTTATCAAGTAGGATAAAGTAAGTGGTCTCCCAGCAAGAGCAAATGTCGATGTTCATAGGCATGGTTGACTTTACACAAAAACAATCATAGTTCAGCTTTATTGTCAGCCAAGTAAATCTAAAAGAATTTGTAGCATTAATAAACTTTGTATGAGTGAAGCTTATAAAAATAAACCTGATTACAACTCTTTCAAGATTTGTTTAATTTTATGACTGTGTCTTGTTGTTGTTGTTGTTGTTTTTATTTTATTTTATTTTTTTTTATTATTTTTTTTTTTTTTATGCAGTTATTGATGAAGCAACTATTTTATTGAAATATTACTTGTATTTGAAATTTTTATAATTCAAGAGACCTACTTTACATGAAGAAAATTATTGAAATTTTTACGTACTGAAGCAAATCAAGAGTAAATATTGAACAAATCATTGAAGAAACATGAATTGTTTATAATGCAACCGATGAGTTTTATTTAAGAAGAAAATTTTTCATAAAATTAGTGATTTTTATAATTTTATTCAAGAAATAGTGTATGATTCTTTTTTTCAATTGACACATTTTCAGCCTTGTATTGAGTGTAATGAATAAGTAATTTTGAGTTTCAGCTTATTTCATTATTTTGATTTTTCATCACACATATATTTGATTTTGCAAGATAATTTTTACTACGAATTCGATTTATTGAGGAGAGGTAGCTGAGGAGTAAGCCATAAGGCAGTCATAAAGTTTTACAAACTTATAGGTTAGACGCGCATAGCCATTCACAGCAACAGCGGCAGACGACGACTGTAATTTTAAAAAAAAATCATGAAAATTGATTAAAAATTCACTGAGTAAAACGCAGAACGGCAGTTGAAGATTTTTTTTCGTCAATCGCGGCAGCCAAGTCGTCGTCTGCCGCTGTTGCTGTGCGTGGCTATGCGCGTCTAACCTATAAGTTTGTAAAACTTTATGACTGCCTTACGGCTCACTCCTCAGCTACCTCTCCTCAATAAATCAAATTCGAAGTAAAAATTATCTTGCAAAATCCAATATATATGTGATGAAAAATCAAAATAATGAAATAAGCTGAAACTAAAAATTACTTATTCATTACACTCAATACAAGGCTGAAAATGTGTCAATTGAAAAAAAGAATCATACATTATTTCTTAAATAAAATTAGCAAAATCACTAATTTTATGAAAAAATTTTCTTCTTAAATAAAACTCTTCAGTTGCATTATAAACAATCATTGTTTCTTCAATTATTTCTTCAATATTTACTCTTGATTTGCTTCAGTACGTAAAAATTTCAATAATTTTCTTCATGTAAAGTAGGTCTCTCGAATTATAAAAATTTCAAATACAAGTAATATTTCAATAAAATAGTTGTTTTATCAATATCTGTATATAAAAAAAAAAAAAAAAAAAAAAAAAAAAAAAACAACAAGCTTTATAAGCTTCACTCACACAAAGTTTATTATTGCTACAAATTCTTTTAGATTTACTTGGCTGACAATAAAGCTGAACTATGATTGTTTTTGTGTCAAGTCAACCATGCCTATGAACATCGACATTTGCTCTTGCTGGGAGACCACTTACTTTATCTTACTTGATAACTAAAAATTGGAACAGTAGCTGCAATCACTCATGCAATCAGAACTTTCTTGATTTAATGAGATCTTATCAAATGAATTGACTTGACGCTTAGGAACAGTTCAAAAGTAAAGTAAGTTGTAGGTCTCCCAGCAAGAGCAAATGTCAATGCTCACAGGCATGGTTGCCTTGCACAAAAAAAATCATAGTACACCTTTAAGATTTTATGACAATAATAAACTTTGTATGTAGCTCATAAAAATGAACCAGATTAAATTTTTTCAAGATCTGTTTAGTTTTGTCTCTATATGTCATATGCAAGAAGCAAAAGTTTAGAATCTTCAAAGCAAGTAAGACAAGTTTTCAATAGTTATAAGTCATTTATAAAACCATAAAAGATTCTTGAAGATAAATCAACTAAAAAAAGTATAAAGCTAATATTTTTTCATCATTTGTAAAATTTAAATTTTCAAAAATGTATAAAAGCTATTGAAAACTTCCCTTGCTTTAAAAATTATAAGGTCTTGAGTTTAACATACCCTCAGTGACTATGTTAATGACAAACTTTATCACCTCTAATGTAACGGCTTGGGGTCAAAAAATTTCCAAAATTACCAAAAATTATTGACAACTTGTCCCTCTCGCTTTGAAGTCCTTGAATCTCATATAACCATAGAGACAAAATTAACCAAATTTAGAATAAGATGTGATTGGGTTTATTTCCCTAAGCTCTACTAACAGTTACAAAGTTTTTTACAACTTTTTTAAGATTTACTTGGCTGACTATCAATGCAATTACCTTTGGGGGCAAGTGTAATATAATCACAACCAAACTATGCCGATGGTCATTGACATCTGAACTTTTCCAAAATTTGAAGTCAATTCATTTGATAAAATTTCATTAGTTCAAGAGAGTTTTTACTGCAGCTACTTTTTCAATTTTTAGTTATCAAGTAGGATAAAGTAAGTCTTAGGTCTTCCAGCAAGAGCAAATGATGTTCACAGGTATGGTTCACTTTACACAAAAAAAATTATATTTTACCTATTCTGTCAGCCGAGTAAATTTTGAAGATTTTATGGCAATAATAAACTTTGTGCGATTGGGGTTCTTAAAAATAAATTTAATTACAAACCTTTCAAGATCTGTTTAATTTAGTCTATGTGCTAAGAGTCAAAAGATTAAAATCTTCAAGCGAGTAAGACAAGTTTTCAATAATTATAAGTATTGAAGTAAAACAAGTATTCAATAGTTATAAAATTTTAAAACTAAAAAAGAATTTTTGATAAACAAATCAATTGAAAAAGTAGAAAAAAAATATTTTTAAACTATTTATAAAATTTAGAATTTCTAAAATGACTAAAAATTGTTTAAAACTTGTTACTTGCTTTGAAATTTCTAAGATCTTGACTCTAATATACCCTCAGAAACTGTGTCAACAAAAAACTTTATCAGTGTTTATCACCTCAAGTATGTAATTAGCTGGTTTAGTTCATACATTTCAAACCTGACTAAGGATTTTTGAAATCTTGTCCTACCAGCTTTGAAGATTCTAAGCTCTTGGCTCTCACTTTGCAACTGTTTGAAATTACTTATAAAAACATAAATACAACAAAAACGTGGGTTACAACAAATTTGTTACTTTTTGATTGCATGATTAGAAATTTGTTGGTTAGAATTACGTTTTATTGTTGTTGTTGTACGTAGTTGGTTAGAATTACCATTTTTCTCGGCCAATTTTCAACGAATTTTGATGCAGTTTTTTTTTAAATGTAGCTTTTCAATGTTGCTACCCTGCTACAGAGCCCTTTTTTGAATTCACCACCTCGATTTTTTTTTTTTAATTTTAACTAAGTACCATTGGACCCTCGCCTGACTTCCCCTTAAAGAGGTTAATTGAGCTTCAAGTTCATTTAATTTAGAGTTGAGTTTAGCATCAACATCATTAATTTTATTACATAATTCAGTATTATTGAGTTGAAAGGAATTTTTAGATACAAATTTTTTATTTAATTCAGTTTCAAGACATGAAAATTTACTGACAAATTCAGTTTTAATAATATCAATTTTTCTATCAAGTTCAGACATAAATTTACTATTAGCTTCAATTTTTTGTAAAATTTTATCTAGTTTCTTGTTTGTTGACTCATCATTATTATCTTCATTAATCACTTCAAATTTATCAATCTTCTTATCCAAATATTCAAAAGCTATTTTTAAATCATGCATCCCAGTAGGAGTTTCATTGGCAACACACTATTAACATTTAAAAAATAGTGATTTCACTGACTTAGTTTCGAGGCATCTTATTTCTGTTGCTATTGCATCAGTACATTTGGTAGTTGCATGAAGAAAGTTGTAGCAACCTTTACAACAGCCAATAGGCACTAATTGGTCAGGAAATCTTTTTTGACAATCAAAGCAGAATGACATCTTTAGAGTTGTTAAACAATTTTATAAAGTCAAGAATATTAGAAAGATTCATGTACACTATATATAAATCTCAAAATAATAGTTAATTTGAATTCACTCTAACTAACATTCAGTGGTATGGATCTCAACTATATTTTCATTCCAATAGATTTCTAATTTTTTAACAGTTTCATAACTACTTTGAACAATAAAATGAATTTAAATAAAGAATTACAAGATAAATTTTAAGAGAGCAATGAAAATAACGTGATTAGCTCACAACAGCAGAAGACTCCTGATTTGGATTTACATAAAAATTTCATTAGTTAAAAAGATAAATCTTGGTTTATTGATGTTAAAAGTAAATAAAATTTTTGCATCCTTGTTTCGTAATTAATAAAGAATTTAAAAAAAAATGCATCATCATAAGTTGTGCTAAGCTTATATATATATATATATATATATATTTATGTATTTTTTTTTTAATTTAAGGTTTCGTCACCTCGACGCTATGGTCCGACTGAAAACAAGTGACGTAGAAATCCGTAGAGAAAGTATCAATGATTGCAGTCTAGAGTCATCACCGTCTGTTCCCTTACAAAAAAAAAAATCAACTTATGAGAAAAAATAAGCTATCTTTACTTTTAGTTTGTTTTAAATATTTAAAATTGAAATAACAATACACAAGTTTGGTTTAGCAAAAATTTAAAGCTTGATTTAAGTAATTTGAATCGAATCAATTATTAATTCAAAACAAAATCATGATTCCAATTTACTATAGTTTTTAAAAACTTTTAAGTAATTTTATTGTAATAACTGACAAGAATACAAAAAATATTTGCTTATATCATAAAAATAGTCTCACCAGATACGTAAAGTTTCACATAAATGTATCTTTTTTTATGTATACTTACTCATATTAAAAATATATGAACTAGTAAAAATGTATTTTTTGTTTGAACTTCACGAGTTGAAAGTTGAAGGTTAACTTTAATCTAAATATTTTTTTTTCTTAAAATTGAATTTCAAATTAATTTTTCAAGAATTATTTAAAAACTGATTACCATGCTCTCCAGTCTATTCCAGAAGTCTTGATATCACAACTTGCAATTCATAAAATTAGGTTAGATGAATTGGAAATCTCATCTAAACATCATCATAAATCCCTTCAAAAATTCTAACTGTATACGGTAAGATAATTTGATTATTTAATCAAGAGTAGAGAGTTATGCGATAAGACAGTTGATTATTTAGTTAAGAGTAGAGATTTTGCAGTTCATACCAATAGTCAACCGTTGATTATTTATGCCATAGGGGTCATTCACAAAGTACGTCACCACAGGGGAGGGGGGGAGGGGTTTTTAAGATGTTACTATTGGTGACTTGGGGAGGAGGAGGGGTGAATATGATTGTTACGTCATAAAAAAAAAATTTTTTTTTAAGAAACAAAAGTTTTTTTTAGAAATGATTTCTGTTGAAAAAGATGAATATTTTTACTAAAAAGTTTACTCGTGCTACCAAAATTTGACCCGTTAAAATTGCAGCTCAACGAGCACGCGAATTAGTGATTATAAAAAAAGATCAAGAAACAGGAGCAGAAGATACTGGATGGATCGAAGAATCCGATGTTGAGTATGATTCTTCAAATATGGATAAAACTGATCCATCAAATAATATTCCTGTAATAGAATCTATTGAAAATTCTATGGAAAATCCTTGGCAAGATGTAAAAGAAAGATAAAAATTGATTTTGTATGTTACCGTCAAAATTTTTCAGTATTACTAAAAAGCAGGCGCGCAACAACGGGGGTGAGGCGGGGGGGGTGGAGGTGTCCTGACACCCCCTAAGCTAGTAGAGGACATCCTTTAGAATTACTTAGGAGTGTTCAAGACTCTGGGCCCCCAAGTTCAACAAAAAAACTGGTCGGCTATCCCCCAAGCTCTAAACCTCCAAATACCCTGGGCACCAGAGGTCAACGAAAAAACTGGTCGGCTATTCCCCAAGCTCTAAACCCCCAACTACCCTGGGTGCCCGAGGTCAACGAAAAAACTGGTCAGCTATCCCCCAAGCTTTAAACCCCCAGATACTCTGGGCGTCTGAGTTCAACAAAAAGACTGGTGGGCTATCCTCCAAGCTCTAAACCCCCAAATACCATGGGCGCCCGAGTTCCCCCTTGGGGGATAGCTGACCAGTTTTTTTGTTGAACTTGGGTGCCCAGGGTATTTGGGGGGTTTAATGCTTGGGGGATAGCCCACCAGTTTTTTTGTTGAACTCGGGCGTCCTGAGTTTTGGGAGGTTTAAAGCTTGGGGGATAGCTGATCAGTTTTTTCGTTGACCTCGGGCGCCAAGGGCTTTTGGGGGTTTAGAGCTTGGGGGATAGCCGACCAGTTTTTTTGTTGAACTTGGGCGCCCAGGGTCTTGGTGGTTTAGAGCTTGGGGGATAGTCTACCAGTTTTTTTGTTGAACTTGGGTGCCCAGGGTCTTGGTGGTTTAGAGCTTGAAGCATAGCTGATCAGTTTTTATATTGAACTCGGGCGCCTAGGGTATTTGGAGGGTTTAGAGCTTGGGGGATAGCTGATCAGATTATTTATTGAATTCGACGCCCAGGGTTTTAGGGCTTTAGAGCTTGGGGGATAGCTGATCAGTTTTTCCGTTGACCTCGAGCGCCCAGGGTATTTGGGGGTTTAGAGCTTGGGGGATGATTAACCTTTCTATTTATTAAACTCACATTTTTTTGTTTTTTTTTTTTCAGACGTCTGTTTCATTGGGGGAGAGGAGGGAGGTTTGGACCTCAGGACACCTTCTAGCTGGAAGGAGTTGTTGCGCCCCTACTAAAATGTATTATAGTTTTAATTTACTTTAAGGATGTTTGGTACTTACAAAAAAATGCATTCATTTTGTCAATTTTAATTGAATCTTCTAATAATTTATATTAAAATAAACGTTGGATTTTACTCCTATTTTTCTCCGTTTTGGTTTTTCAAAAATTGAAATAGTTGTTTAAATAATTGAACACGTAACTTATGAAAAATTTTATTAAATAAAAAAAATTTCAAATTCAATATTTTAAAAATATTAAAATTTCAATGGAGTGTCACCGAAACTACCTCACAGTTTTTTCAGCGATCTCTGCATTTTTGAGAGAGTTACAAGTGATTAAGAAAAAAAAATGATTGATTTTTTTAGACCACCACTTCAATTGTTTAAACAAATAATTCGATTTTTCCAAAAACTAAGATGGACAAAAATAGGCAACAACTCCAACGATTATTTTGATATAAATTATTAGAAGATTCGATTAAAATTGACAAAACGGTTGCATTTTTTTGTAAGTACCAAACATCCTTAATAAACTATTGATTTAACTCTAATGCACCAAGTATTAAAATAAAAATGAAAGTAATAATAAAATAAGTAACTTTATAATTATGACTAAAACTTAACATACCATCTAAAAGTTTTTGTTTTCATTTATTATTACTGTTAATTTTTTAAACACTTATAAAAAGTTATTATAGTTCATTTCCCAGAAAAAGGGGGGGTTAATGATAAAACGGTGACGTACTTTTAGGGGGAGGGGTTTGCGAAGATGTGACTATCTGTTACAGGGGTGGGGGGGGGGGTAGGGTCAGAAGTGTCTAAAAAATTGGTGACGTACTTTGTGAATGACCCCATATAACGAAATCCAAAAAAAATGCTGGATAGAAAACTGCTTCAGTTGTAATACATAAAATAATATACAGATAAGATTACTACGTTAAAGACATTAATAATTTTATGAGTTACGTCCTTTATCTACGAAACTAACGCGACAATCACGAAGATTCAAAATAGAGGGTGTATAAAAAGTAGCAGACCAGCTTATTAACTCCAAAAAACGCATTTTTGTAAAGCACACGCGTTGGGAAAGTTTCTTGTTTAAAAATTTCTGATTAATTGGGCCCTAAATAAGGCTCCGGGCCCAAATTTTTTGAATACTTTTTATACACCCTGTACAATTAAAAAGATTCTAAAGGTAAGTAAATTTTTTTTGGAAAAGTAGCATAAGTGAAAGGGTTCTGGGAATTTCTCAAAAATATAAAAAATTATTTAAAAAGGAAAAAGAGGCATATCATGTTGGTTTTTACTTTCGCTACTTATACTTTTTTAGAACTACTTAATAAGATAGATATTTCATTTTTTTTTTTTTTTTTTTTTTTTTTTTAGTTTTGCTTGTCACATTGTGGCAGTCAGCGATCGTAATTAAATCGTCGGTAACGATTTAGGATTTGGCGCGAGTCACTTGACTGTTAAACGCAGGTCAGAGCGGACCTCTGAGGTGTTGGAGCGGGAATCGGGAAGCCACTCGTAGTTTTCGTGTCCAAGCGTTCACACGTACATGGAACTTAACTCGTCTCGGTTCGACGGCTAACCGGACTCCTCTGCAAGGTGCGGCATCGATGGTCATTGCCCGGAAAGCATTCTTCTGTCTAGACGAGTCAACCGGCTTTTGGAAGCCATGGACGTCGGGGAACCTGACCGACGTCCGGCAGACACGCAAAGATCTGGAGATCGATTCATGGCAGATCTTGAAGCAGCTTACTCGTTACGGAAATCAAGGCAATTATTGACATTCGCGTCGCGCGTTGTGGTAGAGCCGTAGTGTGAGAGTGTGGTGTTATTTGTGAAGTTGTAATTTCACGTCATCGCCTGAACCGCTTTCCTACAGATACACGGCGACTCGAGTATGGTAGATATTGCCGCTGGTCGGCATCGTAGCCTTGCATTTTGTTTAGCCTGACGGCTTGATATGCGGTGCACCTTGGCGACTCCGTAAGTTAATTGTAAGTTTACGAGTGAGTGTGAATGCGTGTGAGTGTCCTTAGTACACTGTTATTGTCATAATCTTTGTTTTTCTCTTGCGCACGTTAGCTGCCGATAGCAGCATAAAATTTGTGTGCGCGCGCAACGATTTAGAGAGCATTGAAGATTCTTTTGTTTACTGGTTTAAACGACACCGAGTCGTAATTCGGAATTTGTATTTTAGGTTAAGATTTGTTTTAATAAATTATTGAATTGTTAATTTAATTCTTATTGACTAAACCTAGTGTTCCGGCGAATCGATCCTGTTTTAATACCCGCACCCACTACCGATAAACGAACTAGCCTACCGCGTCACGAAGTATAGTAATATTCACGGACGCGATTTCCTCATTTTATTATTTCAGGTCGACGAGTTGCAGTTCGACGAGTGCTTGGATCAGCACTAACAAGGAGAGGACCAGGTCTTTGGGTCATGGATTTGGCTGAAACTGGGCATATGGGCTCCAAATATGCCAAAAAGAAACCTCCAAGTGTCAGTTTCTCTGAATGGGCCTTTTAAAGTCATGTTCCCTCTTCACCCCATGCTAAAAAATCAGCATTTTATCAGCATTTTTCAATAAAAAGCTGTTTTAAACCTGATTTTTAAAAAAATATTGCTCAGACCCTATTACACTCACAGAATTCCGGAACCTCGCATTTTTTTCGTCTTTCCAAGTACTTTCTGGAAAAAATTATTTGAGATTTTTTTTTTTGTATTAGAACATGTAAAATTGAGATATTTAGAATGAAAAAATGACGAAAAAAATCTTGATTTTACATGGTTTAATACATAAAAAAAAAATCTCAAATAATTTTTTCCAGAAAGTACTTGGAAAGACGAAAAAAATGCGAGGTTCCGGAATTCTGTGAGTGTAATAGGGTCTGAGCAATATTTTTTTAAAAATCAGGTTTAAAACAGCTTTTTATTGAAAAATGCTGATAAAATGCTGATTTTTTAGCATGGGGTGAAGAGGGAACATGACTTTAAAAGGCCCATTCAGAGAAACTGACACTTGAAGGTTTCTTTTTGGCATATTTGGAGCCCATATACCAAGTTTTAGCCAAATCCATGGCCCAAAGGCCTGGTCCTCTCCTTGTAAGTACAGGTGATAAGGATTTAGTACGCACCGTGGGTATTTGTATCTACTCATACAAACCCTTAAATCCACCCCTGTTACAACATATCACGAAAATTAATATATATCAAATAATTTAGCTTTGATAACCTGGTATTCATTTTTCCTCCTTTCTCTTTTTCAGAATAATTTTGAAAACTGAAACCATTCTCAAATTTGAGTCATCCATAAGCTTTTAGCTTGATATTTACGTCAAGGCACAGTTTGTAATGAATGCATCCGCGTACCCGCCCATCCCTTCTGAAAAATTTGTATCAGATCTAACCTCAGATCTGACATCAGAAACTACATCAGATCTGATATCAGATCTGACATCAGAATAACGATTTGAAAAAAAAAAAACAATTTTTTTTTTGTTTATACTTATTAAATTAGAAAAATTTACAACCACAAAAGTGAAATGTAATGAAAAAGGCATTGTTACTGCCCTAATGGAACATAACCTCTTAAAAACGTTTTTAAAAAGGAGTTCCCACAACCAAGAAACGTTTTTTTTTTCGGTTGTAACGGGGTATTTCTAAAGAAAAGGGCCTCCCTTAAATAATTAACGGAGTTTCTCGGGCCCTCCCGTTACAAGAAAAATCTCTTTCAAAAACTCTAGGGGAAAACTCCTTAATCTGGGGTCAGGGTTTCCATGGAGAGAAAACCTCCGGGAACGGTTGGTGAGCTAGAGAGAGAGAAAATAAATTATTACAAAAATTTTAGGTTAAATTTGATTTTTATTCTTGTCTACAAAATTTAAAAAAAATCAAGTCTACAATTACAAAAAATAAAATTTTAATTTGAGAACAAAGGAATTAAACAAACTATAAATAGTCTACAAAATGGCGGGTAACGACGCCGCGCCAAGACAAAAAAAAACTCTATCGAATTTATTAAACTTTTAATAATAGCCAAACAGAATTCTCATTTAGCGTGCAGTATACAAAATTTCCGGAAAAACATGCTTTATAAAGTTTTCAATAATTAAAACAAAAATCTTACGTTACAAAAATTTCAACCAATTCTCTGATGCCCCAAAATGGCTACTCTCTGGTTTTTCAACTCTCGGTATTGCAAGAAGGAAATAACCCAAGTCTTCGATTTCTTCTTGTATCTAGCTGTAAATAAAGAAAAAAAAAAAATGTCTACAACTCAACTAAAGAAAATTAGGAAAAGGGAACTTAGGAAAAAGTCTACTCAAAGAAACTAAAAAAAAAATCACACTCTCAAACACTACCTCACGCTGTGGCTACTGAGAACAGAGTGACGCTCCCCGCGTCTCTCTGACTCGACTTCCTTCCTCACCATCCCCTCCAAACACTCTCCACCAATCAACAAAAATCAATCCAATTAAGCCTCATTCATACTCGAGGAACAGTCATTTGTCCACCAATCAGACACATTCACGCCACAACACCCAATCACGCTCCCGTCTACAATCTTCCGGTGGCGATCGCCACGCCACCTATAGTACGCGCGAAAATCCAAAATAAGAATAAAAATAATGCACACGAGGCACTCACTGCGTTACCCTATCCCTTGCGCACATACTCTCTCTCTCGCTCTCCCCCATACGCACACATTGTTCGCGCAACGTACACAATACAGAAAAAAATAATATCTCACTCACGCCCGTGTCTACTGTGGTGAGCGTGCGCGCACGCGCTTGGCAATGCAGTTGCGTCGTCTGCCGACACGCGCCGCGCACCTCCTCCGTCGCCGAAAACTCCCCGACGGAGAATCGAAACCCGTGTGTGGTGTATGTGTGTGTACGTGCACGCCCTGGGCCGGGAGAGCCTTCCCGGGTGGTGAACATGTGTGTGTGTGTATATGTGTCGTGCGCGCGCCGGGTGCTCGTGCTGCTGCAACAGCAGCGTCCAGCCGACGGCGATCGTCGCCACGTGGTCGGCTTCTGCTGCGCGAGAAAGTGGCATGGTTATCACCTGGGAAGGTAAACAAACAAATTAATTATTTCATTGTTTCCCAGGTGACGTGACACTGCCAGGTAAGAAAAATAATTTACGAGGGATTCACTCCCTCGCAACTCCCCCCTGCCAAGCCGAAACATACCCGTTATGTTTCGCCTTACAAAACACCTGGCAATGTCCAGTCACCTCTGGAAACCACAAAGAACAAGATTGGTGGTATACTCACTGCTCAGTCTACCTAATTTTCCTCACAATGGTCTACCCGTCTACAGTCCGTCAGTCTACAAATTGTCTACAAAAAAAAAATAACAACACACAAAGAAATAAAAAAATAAAAAAAATAAATAAAAAAAAATTATATAAGTCTACAAAAAAATTTTATCCGAGTCTTCGACGCTTCAGTCGCTCGTTCTCCCGCCAGACCTGACGAATAATCTCGGGCCTGACATCGTCCGGGAGCCGTTGAGCCATGAGCAATATCTCCATGGCGCTCAATACTTTGAGCTCAACTGGATTCATCGGCTCCAGGCGATGCCAGACCGAAGCGTCGACAAGGCCAGCTGGAGAAGAAGCGACCGGAACCTCGACGACCTTCACAAGCTCGTCCCCGTTGCCGTCCCGGGCGCGTTTCCCCGAAATCGTTTTGCCAACCGCTGGCCCCGAACCTGGTATGCCCCCCCCCCCGGAACAACCCCGGCCGCAGAGTCCGGCGTGTCCCACCGAGTCCTTCTTTTGGCTCGGGACATGGCCGCAAACTGATCGACGGGGAGGACCGCCCTCGCTTCGCTGCGTTCCCGATTACGCAGGCGTAATCGGTACGCCGAACTACAGTGAGGGCACTCCTCCACCCGAACACCCCTGCGACCGCAGTTATCGCAGAAGGGCCTCACTAGGTAACGGGGGCAGCGGCGAGTCTCATGACTCAGGGACCAGCACCCGAAACAACAATTGGGGGGTGGGTCTATGTGGGGGTCGGTGGCCACGATAGCCAGACCCCCGAACAATCGACCCTCGAGCTTGGCTGGAAGGCCTCGGTTAAAAAAAGGTAGGTACCCGGTGGGGGGCGGGTCGTCGACGTCCATCCGAGTAGGAGCTCCAGTCACCCCCGCGGTTTCTACGTCAATCGAAACTGGCGCAGAGGTCGCGGTAACGACCGGACTCGAACTCGGAACGGTACGCTTGATGGCTCCCCGCCCCACGGGAACCCGGGGTTGCTCGTCCGTCAACGTCGTGGTCGTCGGGGTCTCGTCTACGGCTGGTGGGGTTACTGGGGAAGGAGCGCGAGGTGGAGAGCGGCGGGAAGAAGGGTAGGACCCCCCGAGACGTAATCGTCAAGGGTAAGGTGTCGTCGGGGGTTGTTCTTCCTCTTCTTCTTCTTCTTCCTTCGCGGCGCTGTCTCTTCCGCCTCTCGTTGAGTCTCCTCCCTCAAGTCGTCCTCATAACCAGCCGGGTAGATATTGAGTCCCGAGTACTCTAGTGACGGCGAGGCAATGACCTGGGGTGGGATTTGGTCCCAAGGGATGAGTCCACCGGTGGGGTTGCTCGGCGGCGGCATCTCCTCCACGAACTCCACGCTCTCCCTTCCCTCAGGCAAAACCCGGCCCGCGTTTCGCCGCTCGTAAGCCACGAGCTCCTCTTCGGCAGCGCGGCTCTCGGCCACCGGGTCGAATCCCGCTTCAGACCCGGTGACCACCTCGTCGATAACGTGCCATGGTCCCTCACTCCCCTCCTGCAAGAGGAGGATTTCCACCCTCTGCAGGACCTCATTAAAGGATAGAGTCTCCCGGTTCTCGTCCAGGGCGAGGGGGCCAAGGTCTAACGGCAGGTCACTCGGTGGGGCGATCACTACCTGCTCCGGGATTTCTTCGCCCTCGGGGGCTTGTCGTTGCTCCGATGGCAAGGAAGCCGCACATTCTTCGGCCACGAGCTCGTCCAACATGTCGTGGAAGTGATCCTCCACGAACATGTCGGTGAGTTGCTCGGACCAGTCGTTCGCCGTGTCTACTGCTTCTGCCATCCTGTGAACAAATTTTATAACAAACAAAATAAGAATACGTCTACAATTCATTCTGATTCTTACCTTCCCCGGACTACACAGGACAGCACAGTCTACTACATTACAAACTTTACGTTGACCCGCTATCCCTAACCTAAAAATAAAATAAACACACAAAATACCCAGACGACACAATGTTAGTCTACATATACCTGAAAGGAAAAAGAAAACATAAGTATACTTGCGACTCGCAGTATCCATGGGAATTTGAAAATACGCCTGTCCTAAGTCTATCCTACATATATACCTGCATTTCCGCAACTTGTCTAACACCGTGTCTACACTGGGTAAGGTATACGCATCCTTGCGAGATACCTTATTTACATCTCTGCAGTCGATGCAAAACCTGCTATCTCCATCGCCTTTCTGAGGCAAAGTTTCCTTGGCTAGGTCTTCTATCAGTCCTTCCTCTCCTGGTGTTTCCTTCACCACTGCACATTCTGCCATTAAGGTTACACCGTACTCTCCATCAGCCCTCGTGAACTGGTGCCGTATGCCACTTGAACCACTTTTCCACGAGCCATCCGCATAGTTACAACAAATCCCGAACGCCTGGATGAAATCTTGCCCCAGGATTATATCATTAGAAATGCCTTTCACCGCTCTGGGCGAAATCTTCTCTACCCGGACATCTATATTGATATTTAGGTCTAGTTGACCTAAGACCGTCAGATAGTCATTACCTACTTGTTTGAGACTTGTAGCGCAAGATTTTATTTTCGCTTGAAAATGCTCGGCTACTGACTCCCCCACAATGGACACCGTGGCACCAGTGTCGTGTAATGCTTGAAATGGTTTCCCATCCAACAAGACCTTAAAGAAAAACCTGTTATCTCTCACCAAACCACTTACTTCCTCGTCTACTTCCTCAACTGGGCTTCGCACAGTTCCACCCCTCCCCCCCCCCTTGACGTGAACTAGTCTGAAAACCTTCAGCTTGTTCACTCAACTTTTTAGTAGGGGTTTTATAAAACTTTCGATCTGGAGACCAGTCGATTTGTTCCACAAATTTCTGCATTGCAACATTTATCTATGTTAGTTGCTCATCATTTATATTATCCCCACTTGCCAACCTTTCCATTATCTGTCCTATCTCTTCCCCATTAACCTCTATATCACTTTCCCTCCCCATTTCCACATTTTCCAACTCATCCTTTTGTCTACACTCAACGCCGATTTCACCACTAATTTCACCAGCTTTTTCACCGGTAGTTACTTTTGTCTTGTCTACTTTGTCGCTAATACTTTCGTTTACCTCCCTGTATACGATTTCTGTAGGAATTTCACTAAACTTTTCACTTCCAGTTACTCCTGACCTCGTTACTCTACTGCTAATACTCATGTCTACCTCCTTGTCTACATTTTCTTTAGCATTTTCACAGGTCTTTTCACTTTCGGCTACTCCTGCTTCTGCTACTTTATTACCATGATTACTTTCTTTCTGCGTTGGTGTTATTTCTTCCTCACTCCATTTTATCCCACTCTTACTCTTAGGAATTGCTCCTGTTCTCGTGGCCTTAAAATCATTCACCACTTTCCACACATCCCATTTTTCACTCTCTCCACTCTCACTTTCTGTCTCCCTGAACTCCTCTACCTGTTGTTCCACCTCCCTCTCTCTGTCTACTTCATCATTGTTGTCTACTGTCATTGTGGCCCTTGTTTTTTGTTTGGGAGTGTTGGGCCACCCTACGCTCCCGCCTTGGCGTTTCCCAGCAAGGCTAACAACTTTGAGCAATTTCCACAGTTTCTCACTGTAACACCCTTTGCACCACAAACTTGACAACTTGTTGCCTGGGCATTCAATGGGCAACTATTTGCAAAATGTCCAGTCTGTCTGCATTTATAGCAGCATAGATCTGGGCATTCCCAAATCCGATGACCAGGTCTACCACAACTACGACAGTTACCCATCGGTCTACCTTCACTTTGAGTTTGTTGTTGTCGTGATTGTTGTTGTTGAGTTTGTCTATTTTCTCGTTCTAATTGTTGTCTAGCTTGCTGGGGTTGTTGGTCTAGTTGTTGTTGTATTTGTATTTGAGGTCCTAGTTGTGGTGGCCTCATTTGTTGTTGTCTATTTCCGTTTTGTTGGTTATACCGGTTGTTACTTAACTGGTAATTTTGTACCTGAATACCTGCTACTTCATTCTCCTGACTTTGAGTCGGCCTGTCTATGCTTTTTCTCTTCTTATCTTTCTTTTTCGCATTCTTTCCTTCGCCACTAACCATCGCCACTTCATTTACTGCAGCCACTTTGCTTTTTGTGCTCGTAAATGCCGCTATAGGTATTCTGCATTTGTCTTTGGTTGGTGGTCCTACAAATCTGTCACAATCCTCTCTCTGTCTTTCATATTTTCTTCCGTAGTGTTCCAAATCGTCTACCGTGTCTACCCTTTTGTTGTCCAAGTACCATTTGTATTCAGGTTGCAACCCTCTTCTTATTATCTCTATCTGTTCATCTTCTTCCAGAGGACGTTTTAAGTATTTAAATAGGACGCCCAGACAAGTGATGTAATTTGAGATCGTTTCTCCTTTGCCTTGAGTCCTATTCCTTATTTCATCCATAACCTCATACTGTGAGTATTGGCCAATAAAGTTCCTCTGGAACGACTTTTTAAACTCATGCCACGTTTTAATCTTCAAAATCGCCGTATCGTACCACCTTAACGCACGATCTTCCATTATACTCGCTAATGCGTTTATTATTTGAATGTCCGACATGCTGCTATTCCGTCTACACCTGTCTAGTTTGTTTAGGAACTGTTCTGGGTTTTCTTTCGCCTCATCCCCTGAGAATTTTAAATTCCAGTCCTTTAATATTCTCACACAATTGATATTGCTAGACTGTGTCTACCCGTGTCTACGATGTCTTACTGGTGATCGGCTGTCTGATGATGAAATACTGCGATTTCGTCTTGAGACATGTCTATACTCTCTCGAACCGGATCTACTACGATAATTTCGTCTACGTCTACTATGTTCTCTATCACATCTATGGCCTCGGATCCACGACCCATGACGACGTTCCTCCGATGAAGAAGACGATCGGTGTCGATGGCCTCGTAGTCTACTATTGACTCTTCTATGACTCCTTTCTCGTGACGATGAATCCCTTCTCTTACGAGACGGGGATCCGTGACGAATGTGTCGAGTTATGGAAGTTCGTAGTTTACTACCATGTGAATGTCCATGATGTAGTTCTTTGGACCTCGATCTTCGATCTCTTCTTTCTAGAGAACTGTGATCGAGTTCCCGAGATTTAACGTTGACGTGACGTCTTTCCCGTAATGTAGATTTATATCTCTTATGACCTGGTTTCGATTTGTAGTGGTTTTCCCTCGATGAGGATCTATAACGTTCTTCACGATGATGAGACGGCTCATTCTTTTTACTGTAATGAACCTTACTACTCCTACGGTGTCTAGTTATCTCATCGTCGTTTGTATCGCTACCACTACTTGTGTATTGTCTGTTTTGTTCTCTTTCATTGTCCAGTTTTCTTTCTTTCTCCAGTCTTTTCATTTCTTCCTGCCTTCCTTCTAGTTTTCTGTTCTTAGAACTTCTCTTGACTAGCCGTTTTCTTCGTTGCTCTATCCTACTATCACTTGAATCTCCACTCTCATAGTTTTTCTCTGACTCATTACCATATCCACCAATCAATTTACTCTCTTCTTTTCTTCGGTCCATCAACCTTTCCATGTGTCTACTCGTGTCTACTTCTTGTTTTCTCAAACCTAAGTTTAATTGTTCGTTTTCCCTTGCCAAGTGGACACCATGTGAAGAAGACATAAACAAGTTTTCCATTTCCAGAGGGTGTTGAGTTATGTTTTTTCTCAAACCCGTTTCATTTATTTTCTTATTTGTGCCATCGTTCTCTGGATTTGAATAACTTGTCTTTGATTCTTGTTCTTCATTGTTAGGTGTTTCATTCACTACTGACTGTTCCTGTGTCCTCACCACATACATTTTCCTTTCTTTCCTTTCTTTCACTGACTAAAATTAATCTTGAATCTGAGAAACAACAAAAAAAAATTTTGTGACTACACTTAATCTTGGACCTGAAAAGAAAATTATCACTCTCTACAATACTCTTGAACCTGAAAGAAAATTTCACTGACTCTAATTTTCTTAATTCACAAAAAAAAAATTTTTCCTGTCTACAATGTTCTTGAACCTGAAAGAAAATTTTCACTGACTCTAATTTTCTTAATTCACAAAAAAAAATTTCTGTCTACAATGTTCTTGAACCTGAAAGAAAATTTTCTTCATTCACAAAAAAAAAATTTTTTTTTTGTCTACAATGTTCTGAACCTGAAAGAAAATTTTCACTGACTCTAATTTTCTTCATTCAAAAAAAAAATTTTTTTTGTCTACAATGTTCTGAACCTTTGTTTCTCAGTAGCTGTTATTTTTATTTTATAAGCTCTTCTCTTTTGTACTACAAATAAATCTTCCTAAAACCTGGTAAAATCCAAAAAAATAAAATAAATATTTCAGTTGGACACTAGCCAACAATTAACTAGTTATATTGGTTGGACACTAGCCAACAATTAATTATAATATTTTGTCGGGCACTAGCCAACAATAAAATTATAAAAATCACATAAATATTCCCAAATCCATCACCAATTGTTAATTTCCATAAATTCACACTCATCCGTTTAAAGTTCAACCTTTCGAAATTTTCCTATGTACCACCCTGGAAAATTCCACTACGTCAAACTGTCGCGAAAGAACAAAAAATTCTAACTTTTATCACCGAAAAATTTTCTAAGTCCAACTTTTCGAAATTTTTCAATGTTCCACCTATGAAAAATTCTACTAAGTCCAACTTCCGCAAAAGAAAAAAAAATTCTAATTTCTATCACCGAAAAATTTTCTAAGTCGACTTTTCGAAATTTTTCAATGTTCCACCTATGAAAAATTCTACTAAGTCCAACTGCCAAAAGAAAATTTCTAAGTTCACTTTTCGAAATTTTTCAATGTTCCAACTATGAAAAATTCTACTCAGTCCAACTGCTAAAAAAAATTCTCTCGCCGAAAATTTTTCTAAGTTCAACCTGTCTACAAAATTTTCTAAGTCCCTAGCCTGACTACAAAATTTCTTAAGTCCCTTTGTTCTCGAAAAAAAAAACAAAAACACCTCTAGTAAAAACTAAAACGAGATAAAAATAAATGCAATAACCAAGAAAAAAAAATAAAATATTTCCTCTCCTCTCACCAACTCTCCGTGGATTAATTTTAAAAAAAAAATTAACAAAAAAAATTATGTTCGGGCGCCATTTGTAACGGGGTATTTCTAAAGAAAAGGGCCTCCCTTAAATAATTAACGGAGTTTCCCGGGCCCTCCCGTTACAAGAAAAATCTCTTTCAAAAACTCTAGGGGAAAACTCCTTAATCTGGGGTCAGGGTTTCCATGGAGAGAAAACCTCCGGGAACGGTTGGTGAGCTAGAGAGAGAGAAAATAAATTATTACAAAAATTTTAGGTTAAATTTGATTTTTATTCTTGTCTATAAAATTTAAAAAAAATCAAGTCTACAATTACAAAAAATAAAATTTTAATTTGAGAACAAAGGAATTAAACAAACTATAAATAGTCTACAAAATGGCGGGTAACGACGCCGCGCCAAGACAAAAAAAAACTCTATCGAATTTATTAAACTTTTAATAATAGCCAAACAGAATTCTCATTTAGCGTGCAGTATACAAAATTTCCGGAAAAACATGCTTTATAAAGTTTTCAATAATTAAAACAAAAACCTTACGTTACAAAAATTTCAACCAATTCTCTGATGCCCCAAAATGGCTACTCTCTGGTTTTTCAACTCTCGGTATTGCAAGAAGGAAATAACCCAAGTCTTCGATTTCTTCTTGTATCTAGCTGTAAATAAAGAAAAAAAAAAAAAATGTCTACAACTCAACTAAAGAAAATTAGGAAAAGGGAACTTAGGAAAAAGTCTACTCAAAGAAACTAAAAAAAAAATCACACTCTCAAACACTACCTCACGCTGTGGCTACTGAGAACAGAGTGACGCTCCCCGCGTCTCTCTGACTCGACTTCCTTCCTCACCATCCCCTCCAAACACTCTCCACCAATCAACAAAAATCAATCCAATTAAGCCTCATTCATACTCGAGGAACAGTCATTTGTCCACCAATCAGACACATTCACGCCACAACACCCAATCACGCTCCCGTCTACAATCTTCCGGTGGCGATCGCCACGCCACCTATAGTACGCGCGAAAATCCAAAATAAGAATAAAAATAATGCACACGAGGCACTCACTGCGTTACCCTATCCCTTGCGCACATACTCTCTCTCTCGCTCTCCCCCATACGCACACATTGTTCGCGCAACGTACACAATACAGAAAAAAATAATATCTCACTCACGCCCGAGTCTACTGTGGTGAGCGTGCGCGCACGCGCTTGGCGACGCAGTTGCGTCGTCTGCCGACACGCGCCGCGCACCTCCTCCGTCGCCGAAAACTCCCCGACGGAGAATCGAAACCCGTGTGTGGTGTATGTGTGTGTACGTGCGCGCCCTGGGCCGGGAGAGCCTTCCCGGGTGATGAACATGTGTGTGTGTATATGTGTCGTGCGCGCGCTGGGTGCTCGTGCTGCTGCAACAGCAGCGTCCAACCGACGGCGATCGTCGCCACGTGGTTGGCTTCTGCTGCGCGAGAAAGTGGCATCGTTATCACCTGGGAAAGTAAACAAACAAATTAATTATTTCATTGTTTCCCAGGTGACGTGACACTGCCAGGTAAGAAAAATAATTTACGAGGGATTCACTCCCTCGCACGGTTGAAAAACGTTTTAAAAACCTTTTTATATCGTGAAAAATGTCCGCTTTTGCGAAAAAAATTTTTCGATGAAATGTTCTTTAGGATACGTTTCGAAAACGTTTTTGATAAATTTTTCCAAAACGTTCCTAAAAGGTTTTAAATTTGGTGGGAAACTTAGTATTTATTTATTATTTTTTTTTTTTTAATTAAAAAGTTGGACGTATCAGTTGTAAATATAAAAAATTTAAAAATTGAATAAAAC
Organism: Encarsia formosa; assembly: GCA_038277355.1. Classification (NCBI taxonomy): domain Eukaryota; kingdom Metazoa; phylum Arthropoda; class Insecta; order Hymenoptera; family Aphelinidae; genus Encarsia; species Encarsia formosa. The sequence goes on along the minus strand of CM076184.1, from coordinate 97,924,989 downwards.
ATTTTTTCGAGTTTAATTTAAAGAAGAGGTTTAGCCTTTTATTCTCATTATTTTTTTTGTAAAAAAAATAATAATAAATATCAACGGCTTCTCCATGTAAAATTTGAATCAGGAATATTACTGGATGAACTAAAAAAAAAAACACAAATTTAACATTTACAAATTATTACTTTCGATAACTAATAAGTTTAATTACAATATTTACAGTACACAATAAAATAATTTAAAATTAGTAAATAAAAGAACTTAAATTGTCCAGTTGTTGCCACCAGCTGTCGCAGTTTCTAGCCAGGTTCGTTTCTGTGAAAAAACAAAACAAAAAATAATTTTAAAGTTTAAAGAAAATTGAATCAAAATAAGTACTGGTTCAGTTACCTTTCGTTTTTCTCTCTTAGTGCTTTGTCCTTCCCAGCTGCCCCCTTCAGCCAAAGACTGATTGAATTTTTAATTTTATCCTGTGAATAAGCAGGAAATTAGACTGCAACAGACTCTGCAAAAATTAAAAAATCAACATGTGGTAGTTAATAATTTTTAGATTTAATGAAGAAATGTCTAAGTATTATTTTGTTTTAAATTACCTCCTATTAAGCTATTGATAATTAGTTTTGAGAAAACTTTCTATCCCTTCTGGCCAATGTAGCTGTGTACTTTTTGGCCAGCTCGCGATAAAAAAATTTTCCCATAATATTAAAAACCATTTTATGGCCATCGACTCCTCCGGTCCAAAGCATGAAGTCGACCTGGAAAGAAATTTTTCAATATTAGAAAGTTTGAAAAAAAAAGAAAGTATTTTTTTCAATCTCATAAATTAAACAAATTTTTGAAAAATTAAAAAAATTATTGTTCTTACTTATGTTATAAGCTAGTAAATCCTTCATTGGCATCTCGATCAGTTCTTCTACAGACCAAAAGATGTTACTTTTTCTTTTTCTGCTCTAGGAAACTAAAACACAGGTAACAAAAAAATTCAATTATTATTCAGTACACTAAAAAAAGGAAAAAACTCTACATTCAAAATATTTTTATATTACTCAATGAACAAGAATGGTAACCAACACTTTAAAAACACATGTTTTTTGAAAATAAACTATGCAGAAATTTAACTAAAATATTGACGTTTTAAACAACGGATTAGTGAAACCGCATGGCTCCGAATAAAATTAAGAGCAAATGCGTATTAAAATATTTTTTCTTATTACCTTTTGTCGACGCTTTTGATGACTGTAAATTGGATGGCGATTCATTGTTTATCATACAAGGTCTCGCGATTGACTCCTCTTCGTTACTCGGTAACTGCCTTAAAAAATTAAAATGTCCCTGTCCTTCACATTAAAGTAACTTTTTAAATGAACTTTCAATGTTTTTCATTCATTAAACAATCATCACTTACTGGCGCCCATTCCTGTTGAAATTTTTATTATCGTTGCGTGGATGAATGAATAAACGAAGTAAACTGAACTGGGTTAGAATAAGTTTATTTAATGTATTGACGTTACAAAAGTTGGGGTTACAAAATAAACGTCTTTCCCTTAACCTGCCCTGGCCTGTACTGAAGTTGCTAAGCTGCAGCGGCCGAGCTGCAGCAGCAGCGGCGGCGGCGGCTTAGCACCCTTGCAGTTCCGCACATGAGGAAAAAGGCCGTTGCTTACTTCCATCCATGGTTTTGTAAACATACAGTCCGAAAAACTTACAAAATTACTTTCAAACTGAAAAACACAAAAAACACTCAAAGTATACTATCAACAAATATTACCAATAGGCTTTGTAGTTTTTTTCAAAATTGGCTGAACAAACAAAAAATTCTAACATTTGCTTAAATTTTCATGTTTAATAGGTAAAAAGAACCAATCAGAGGAAACATTGATGGTTTTGCTCAGCATTGTTGGAATTCAACGTTAATAGTATACTTTGAGTGTTTTTTGTGTTTTTCAGTTTGAAAGTAATTTTGTAAGTTTTTCGGACTGTATGTTTACAAAGCCATGGATGGAAGTAAGCAACGGCCTTTTTCCTCATGTGCGGAACTGCAGGGGTGCTAAGCCGCCGCCGCCGCTGCTGCTGCAGCTCGGCCGCTGCAGCTTAGCTACTTCAGTACAGGCCAGGGCAGGTTAAGGGAAAGACGTTTATTTTGTAACCTCAACTTTTGTAACTTCAATATATTAAATATACTTATTTTAACCCAGTTCAGTTTACTTCGTTTATTTATTCATCCACGCAACGATAATAGAAATTTCAACAGGAATGGGCGCCAGTAAGTGATGATTGTTTAATGAATGAAAAACAGTGAAAGTTCATTTAAAAGTTACTTTAACCCATTAAGTCCGAGGATTTTTTAAATTTTTGGTGGTTTTCGATCTGGGAAATCTTGGGGAAAATTTTGAAAAATTTATATCTAAATACCCTACCCCCCTATTTTTAAGTATGCCCTACACGATGGTATAGTTTATAAAACTCAAAAATTCGATTTTCATTTGTTTATTTACAAAATAAAAAAAATAAACAATGTTTTCTTAGCTTTTTTTTTTTTTAATCGAAAAATTGAGTGGTAAAAAAAATTTTTACACACTCAAAAATATGATCATAGGTGATCATGGATTTCAAAGTTTCCAAATCTTCTTTAAAATTGCAGCTGCGATTTTTCTAAACAAAATGGCAGCCAAAAAACTGCGACGAAAAAAATTGTGTACAGCAATACAGCAGTCAAAGGCGAAAAAAAAAAAAATGAGTAATCAAAAAATAAAAAATACCACCATTTTTTACGTTAAATTTTAAGAGTAAAATATACTTGTCTTTTTTTCATTGGGGCCACCGTTTTTTCATAAAAACTCGTTGAAGTTGGGATTATCATGATATAACCACTGCAATTCTTTTTCCTGCACCTGTAGCAAATTTATCTAGCAATTAGATGGAAAAAAATATCGAAATAGAGGTTTTGGTTCCGCTGATTACAAATTTAAGGTCCAATGTGCGATATTAGAATAATTGGGCCTTATATTATGAGACCCAAATACAAAAATCGAGTAATGAAAAAATAAAAAATACCTTCTTTTTCTACGTAAAATTTTAAAATCAAAATGAACTTGTTGTTTTTTATTAGGACCTTGGTATCCTGGCGAACTCTCCTAATGCTTGAGAATCCGCTAGGTGGCGTACCGTTTAAACAATATACAAATAAATAAGGTGACAAAAGTGAATAAAGAACAGTTGGTCAAATGACATTTTTACCCTGGCAGATGATAAGTTCCACCAGGGCCGCTACTCAAAGACTTTGGCTAATAATTTTAGCGAATTTCAAGCTACTGCATACTATAGAGATAAATAAATTGCAAAATTTTGAAATCTATTCAATCTTTTGTGATTGAATAATTTCAAAAGTTTCAATATGAGACCAAAGCGTAATAGACCAGATCCACCTCCTGATTTAGATTCTGATTCTGAATTTTTTTTTACCACTCAATTTTTCGATTAAAAAAAAAAAAACTAAAAAAACATTGTTTATTTTTTTTATTTTGTAAATAAACAAATGAAAATCGAATTTTTGAGTTTTATAAACTATACCATCGTGTAGGGCATACTTGAAAATAGGGGGGTAGGGTATTTAGATATAAATTTTTCCAAATTTTCCCCAAGATTTCCCAGATCGAAAACCACCAAAAATTAAAAAAATCCTCGGACTTAATGGGTTAATGTGAAGGACAGGGACAGTTTAATTTTTTAAGGCAGTTACCTAGTAACGAAGAGGAGTCAATCGCGAGACCTTATATGATAAACAATGAATCGCCATCCAATTTACAGTCATCAAAAGCGTCGACAAAAGGTTATTAGAAAAAATATTTAAATACGCATTTGCTCTTAATTTTATTCGGAGCCATGCGGTTTCACTAATCCGTTGTTTAAAACGTCAATATTTTAGTTAAATTTCTGCATAGTTTATTTTCAAAAAACATGTGTTTTTAAAGTGTTGGTTACCATTCTTGTTCATTGAGTAATATAAAAATATTTTGAATGTAGAGTTTTTTCCTTTTTTTAGTGTACTGAATAACAATTGAATTTCTTTGTTACCTGTGTTTTAGTTTCCTAGAGCAGAAAAAGAAAAAGTAACATCTTTTGGTCTGTAGAAGAACTGATCGAGATGCCAATGAAGGATTTACTAGCTTATAACATAAGTAAGAACAATAATTTTTTTAATTTTTCAAAAATTTGTTTAATTTATGAGATTGAAAAAAATACTTTCTTTTTTTTTCAAACTTTCTAATATTGAAAAATTTCTTTCCAGGTCGACTTCATGCTTTGGACCGGAGGAGTCGATGGCCATAAAATGGTTTTTAATATTATGGGAAAATTTTTTTATCGCGAGCTGGCCAAAAAGTACAGAAGGGAAAGAAAGTTTTCTCAAAACTAATTATCAATCATTGGCCAGAAGGGAAAGAAAGTTTTCTCAAAACTAATTATTAATAGCTTAATAGAAGGTAATTTAAAATAAAATAATACTTAGACATTTCTTTATTAAATCTAAAAATTATTAACTACCACATGTTGATTTTTTAATTTTTGCAGAGTCTGTTGCAGTCTAATTTCCTGCTTATTCACAGGATAAAATTGAAAATTCAATCAGTCTTTGGCTGAAGGGGGCAGCTGAGAAGGACAAAGCACTCAGAGAGAAAAACGAAAGGTAACTGAACCAGTACTTATTTTGATTCAATTTTCTTTTAAATTTAAAATTTTTTTTGTTTTGTTTTTTCACAGAAACTAGCCCGGCTAGAAACTGCGGCAGCTGGTGGCAACAACTGAACAATTTAAGTTCTTCTATTTATTAATTTTAAATTATTTCATTATGAACTGTAAATATTCTAATTATACTTATTAGTTGCTGAAAGTAATAATTTGTAAATGTTAAATTTGTGTGTTTTTTTTTGTTCATCCAGTAATATTCCTGATTCAAATTTTACATGGAGAAGCTGTTGATATTTATTATTATTTTTTTTACAAAAAAAAAAAAATAAAAATAAAAGGCTAGACCTCTTTTTCAAATTAAACTCCAAACAATTTTTTATTCATTTTTTAAATTTATAATATTTTCAATTGGTACTTCCAACTACTACTTTTCAATTTAAAAAAAAAAAAAAAAAAAAAAAAAGTTTTTACACCACATTTAAAACGTTTTAGGAACTTTTTGGAAAAGCTTATGCTTATCTAAAACGTTTTCAAAACGTATCCTAAAGCAATTTGAATTTGGCTTTTAAAAAATTGATAAATTTTTTGTAAATAAGTATTGAAAAATTGTGGAAAGCTCTTTAAAATAATATTTTATCAATTTTCAACATTGAAAAAATTTTCTCAAATCCGCAAGTGGAAAACGTCCTTTTCCATGCGTATGAACAACCAGGGAACCGAGCCTTTTCTACCACAGTTCAATGTACTCTGAACTCAACTGGAAAAAGGCCTTTTCTACCACTGTTGTCGTTTCTCTGCAGCTGTTTACGAAAGAACAGCCAAAGGAAGAAACGAAATAATATATATAGGTATATTATATTTAAAATGCATAGCATACTGTACTATGAATCACACTCATTTTTACGACTTTAAAACCAATGAGAGATCAAGTGTCCGATTTCCCCCTCGTTTTGCTCGACTTATCGTCGCCCGGCCGCCAGCGGGGGGGATACATGGATACCGCTCCACTGTGTCGCCTCTCATCAATAAATTATAGAAAATTGCATTGAAATTCAGCGAATTTGAGAATGCACAGGAATATACTATTCTTATTGAATTTGGAGGGTTTATAATTTCTTAAATTCAAATTACCGCTCAATTTTGGCTGAAAAAACTGTCCATGTAGTCGCACCCTAATTCCTCATTTAATTCTACAATAACTTATCTTCAGTTAAATAACTGTTTCATATAATTTTTTTAAAATAAAGATAAAAATCATCAAATTTTACAAAAGCCATATTTGATAAAAATTATTGTTTTCCTCCTTACCCATAATCATACTTGGTCTTTATGATTTTTGCCACTATTAAAAAAAAAACTCAACTAAAAAAAAAATATGAATTTCAAGTTAAATTTTTTAAGATGACAGTAACAATGCCTTTTTTATTACATTTCACTTTTGGGTTTATAAATTTTTCTAATTTAATAAGTATAAACAAAAAAAAAATTGTTTTTTTTTTTCAAATCGTTATTCTTAGGTAAGATCTGATGACAGATCTGATGTAGTTTCTGATGTCAGATCTGAGGTTAGATCTGATACAAATTTTTCAGAAGGGATCCTTCCGTCTGAAAACTACCACCTGTGAGGCAAAGTTTGATGTGCTGCCCACGATGATTTCTTCTTGCAGCTATTGGTCTACTCTTGCCTTTCTCTTTTGGAGGTAGTTTTGAAAAAGAGTGATCTTCATTTTCACTTCGATGAGTCTCCTTACCACCGGCCTGTATCCCATTACCATAGTGCTTGTTTCTTCATAATATTCTTCGGGGACGTCTTTCCGTGCTGCCTCTACCGCTCCATCTTCGTGCGAGATTTTGTTTATATTATAAGGAGTCACTTCGGTGCCGTTCTTACGAAGGATAATGGTTGAGTAGTCTCGCAGTGGGTCACCTATAATAGCCTGGTCTCCCATTGCATTCGTAGTACAGTAACCATTATATTTTTAGGCAAAGAAATTAGTTCTTAGTAACTAACTATGAGAAAAGATAGTTTATATGATGTCGTTTGAAGGAAAAATTATTTCAGGAATTTCAAATGTAAAATGGAAGTAGGGGTGGATTTTAACTTTTTTGAACAAACTATAAGTTTTATCAAAAAAGTTTGAATGTAAGATTTGTAGATAATTGATAAATCTGCAACTTTTGTTCTAACACTTTTTTAACATAACTTCAAAACTTTCGAGAAAAATACAAAAAACACCTTTTTTTGTTTTTTTTTTTCCTGATCACAAAACTTGTTCAAATTAATCACAATTTATCAAAAGTTTGGAATTTTGTGTGTTAAATAAGAAGTTTTTTTTTCGTGAAAATGTATTGAATAGCTTTCAAGAAATTTACAAAAATAGTAAAAAAAAGCAGGACTCGAGTCCCGCGGAAGGAACGAAGTTTCAGTCGCTTTTCTCGTAGACTAACTCGCGTGAACTTTAGTTAAAGTACCAACACTTTTTATGTATATTTTCGGTGATTTATTTTTTATTCTTCACTTGAAATTCATGTGTGCTAGTCGAGCGGAAAAGTGACTTGAACTTTGTTCCTTCCCCAACCCTCGAGTCCCGCTTTTTTATTTTTTTATGTACACATTTAGAATGTGTTTAATGTTTTACTATTTCAATAATTTCAATGAGTTCAGGTATTCGATATAAATAAAAATAATTATTTAATTATTTAATCGTAGTTTATAAAAACATTTTTATTAATTATAATAAAAACCTATTCAGTAATTACAGACACAATTGGTTTGTGATAAGAAAAGTATGATACATAAGTTTGAGATTGCATATTTTGCAAGTATCTCGAAAAAACTGCGTCAATTGTCGTGTTATATATTGTGGTTGAAATCGTAGGATCGTTATTTATTGTCAAATTAAATTCTTCTTGAAGGAACTTGAGTAGTGGTTCAGACTTTTTATCAGTAAAGTTGATGTTAAAATCCCCTGCCAAGATCAGAGGTAGTTTGTGTAAATCTTAATTTTCGCTACTATATTTGGAAAATGCCGCGCTTGATATTCATTTCTATTTTTTGTTTTTGTCTTACATTCTATACTAATTCTGAAATTAAAAAAAAAAGAAATCTATGAATTTGTTAAAAGTAATGTAAGGATTAAAAAATTTGGAATTATGTTTTTACTTTATCGTAATTTCAAACAAATTGAGATATTTTTTATAAGCCAGTCACTCAAGATTAAGCTAAACAAAATATTAAAACTTGTAATATCTAATGTATAAAAGTATTTTGTGAAAGCAGTAGATATCTTTGATTCAAGACCTAGTGAAGTCATTGACTTTAGCCTTAATACAATATGTAGCTTAGTTTTTAATTTTTCCAACCAGTGTTTATTGATTTAAAACTTTGATTTTAGCTTTATACTTATTTTAGACTAATTTAGAAATTTTTTTTACAACAGTAGCTAAATATTCAAAGAAATTTAACACAATTTTAAAAATTGTCAAAAATGATGTATCAGTCTTTTTTGGGGGTGTATTTTTATTTTTTCAACTAGTATAGCTATTGATTTAAAACTTTGGTTTTAGCTTTATACTTATTTTAGACTAATTTAGAAATTTTTTTTACAACTATAGCTAAATATTCAAAGAAATTTAACAAAATTTTATAAATTGTCAAAAATGATGTATTGGTCTTTTTTTGGGTTGTATTTTTATTTTTCTAACTAGTATAGTTATTGATTTAAAACTTCGGTTTTAGTTTTATTCTTATTTAAGACTAATTTAAAAAATTTTTTTGCAACTCTACTAATAAAAAATTTGAAAAAATTGGATCAAGTTTTAAAATTTGTGATGATTATGTAAATTGTGTGGAATAAGAATATTTTATTATGAAAAGATGATCAAATCATTTAAAAATTTGGCATAAGTTTTTTTATTAATTGTAATTAATCAAGAAATTGAGATTATCTTCAAATATTAGTAACAAAGCCTTACCAAAAATAAGATACATATAAAATACAAATTTTAATAAATGTTAGAAATAAAAGAAAATAAATCGTAAAACAATATTTTCAATTTTCACAGTTGAGTTGTAATAATAAGTCGTTGGCCCTTACGAAAAAAAACACCTACCAGAAAATCCGGTAAAACAGTAACAGCACCAGTTTTTCAAGAAAAACGTAACAAGTTTTTTTTTTACTAGAAAACTGTAACAGGTTAACAATTTTCCGAGATAACCGTAACAACAAAATAATCGGCCAATATATGAGCCACATTTTTCCGAGAAAAGAGTAATTAGTATATTTTTTCCGTGATGATAATAACGATCAATAAAAAGAGGAAATTTCCGAGAGTAAACCCTGTTGAATGTCCACACGTGTGAGCCACACGTGTGGCACACGTAACATTATTTTCAAGTCGATGATTATAAAAGGGAATAAAATATGGATATAGTTAATTATTGAATGATTTTATAGCCTCTTATGTCATAAATAATCAAAAAATTGGTTTTTTTTTTTATTTTACGTGCTTTTCTTTAACTCACAATATTTCATCGTCGTCGTCGTCGTACGTTCAAAACTGCCAAGCTCTAGAACTTGGAGCTTGTAAGACCTGGAGGTCTGAAATTTTGCAGAGGGTCTAGGTTCGGATGACAATACATGAATCCGTAGTCACTTATCGACCTGGACCTCCAGGTTGCCGATGACGGGGAAATTTGAGGGAGTCATCTCCGAGAATTTGGGATAAATTCTTCGGGGATGACTTTGAGGAAAGTTCTAGAGTATTTATCGAGGCAATTTGAACCTAAGTATCAAGGTCACCGATGATGGGGTTACCCGGGGTACCTGGGGGTCATCTCCGAGAATTCGAATCAAATTCTTGGGATATGACTTAGGATAGATTTCGTGGGTGTTTCAGAGCGAATGAGAAAGAAGTTTGAATCTGGAGAGCCAGGTCGACGATGACGGGTGTACCTAGGGAACCTGGAGGTTATCTTCGAGAGTTAGGAACAATTTCTGCGGAAATGACTTTAAGAGGTGCTATAGAGTATTTATCGAGGCAACTTAAACCTAGGTACCCAGGTCGCCGATGACGGTTGTTCCTGAGAAACCTGGAGGTCATCTTCGACAGTTTGGGCCAATTTCTGCGGGGATGACTTAAAAGTTCTGCATTTTTGTTCAACTAAATTATACTTCTTGGAGATGACCCCCAGGTACCCCAGGTACCCCCATCATCGGCGACCTTGGTACTAATGTTCAAATTGGCTCGATAAATACTCTATATTACCTCTTAAAGTCATTTCAGCAGAAATTGTCCCTAACTCTCGAAGATGACCTCCAGGTTCCCTAGGTACACTCGTCATCGTCGACCTGGCTCTCCAGGTTCAAACTTCTTCCTCATATGCTCTAAAACACTCCCGAAATCTATCTTAAGTCATATCCAAAGAATTCGACCCGAATTCTCGGAGATGACCCCCAGGTACCCTGGGTACCCCCATCATCGGTGACCTTGGTACTTAGGTTCAAATTGCCTCGATAAATACTCTAGAACTTTCCTCAAAGTCATCTCCGAAAAATTTAGCCCGAATTCTCGGAGATGACGCCCTCAGGTACCCCCGTCATCGGCGACCTAGAGGTCCAGGTCGATAAGTGACTACGGATTCATGTATTTTCATCCGAACCTAGACCCTCTGCAAAATTTCAGACCTCCAGGTCTTACAAGCTCCAAGTTCTAGAGCTTGGCAGTTTTCAACGTACGACGACAACGACGAAACATTGTGAGTTAAAGAAAAGCATGTAAAATAAAAAAAAAAAAACAATTTCTTGAGTATTTATGACATAAGAGGCTATAAAATCATTCAATAATTAACTATATCCATATTTTATTCCTTTTTATAATCATCTACTTGAAAATAATGTTACGTGTGGCTCACACATGTGGACATTCAACAGGGTGAGTTGATCAATAATAAAGTTATATCTTTTCAAGTCAGAGTTTCATTCATAATCAAAATGTCTTCTACTTAATTATTTTTTTCCCTAAAGATTATATTTTTAAATAGTTTATAAATCACAGTGTAATGACTTAATGATTTTATCAGATTAATTAATCTAAAAGGAAAAAAGGATAAATATTTTTATAAGCTAAAAAAAAATGGACTCAAGACTGAAAGTTATAAATAAACCTATGATACAGTGTAAAAATTTTCTGCAAATAAGAATTAACAATTTTAGTTGACGACAAAAAACGCAGATAACTATTTTTTCTCAGTCTATTCACAGGCTTGATAATACTAAAATCAACAAAACTTTCCAAAAATATCAACCATTTATTTTCTGGACATACATTGAGAAAACTATTTGGTCTTGATCCAATAAACTAAATCTCAAAGTTAAAAATTAGTTTTTTCCGTACTTCAGCCGGGAAGCGCTACTTCCCAGCCGCTTCCACTACAGTCGTCAGTAGCACTTCCCGGCGCCGTCGAAAAATAGTATACTCAACCAGGCAGCTGAATGGGAAGGCCTAAAATCACATGAAGTTGTTTTCCGAGGCGAAGCCAAGGTTGACAAACATGTGATTAGCTGCCTAGTTAAATAATATACTAATTTGTTTATTCTTATTTTTATTTTTTTTATCGATCATTTTTTGTTTCTACCATAATCAATTTTTTCCTTCATAAAATTTATCAATCTCTATTATATTTCAAAATTTTCTAAAGTAGAGAAACTTATTTTATGAATAGCGAAATTCTTAAAATTTTCATAGGTCGAATTTTCTCGGGCTTATTTTAAAGTTATGACCACAAATAATTTACTCAAACCCTGCAAGAAGCGTTTGATTATAGTTAGAATTAGCCCAGAAAAACATCTCATCGTTACGATTTCCTTGAGAAAAACTCTCAGGTCCGCCTTTAACAAGTTGACATGGAGATTGAAAATTTTTATTTAGAAAAATTTTATTTTAATTTTTTATTGACTCAATGTTACAATTTACTCGGAAAAAACATCAACATTACGATTTACTTTGGGAAAGCTTCCTTGTATATTTTTAATAATTTGGGATTGCTACTGTAAGTTTTGACCAAAAAATATATTACCATACTCGAAAATTGCCCCAATGTGACATTTTACCTGGAAAAAAGTCTCAACTTTACGATCACTTCAGAAAAAGCTCCCAAGTCTGGTTTAAGGAGGTTCCCTACCATCTACGTAAGTGAAATGTGTATTTGACTACAGTAGTCGTCTGCTCATTGGCTCAGCTACTTTCTAATCTCTGTATGAGCCAATGAGAAGTCATATTTACAAGAATATAAAATCAATTGCTTATAATTATTGCAACAGGCTCCTAATAAATGTTTTGAAACAAGTATAATCAAAGTCTGATTTTTTCCGATTTTTGTGCGTAGTTACATTAAAATCTGAGGGCTGGAAATTTAGTATTTGCTGTTTTAGTAAATTTCCCATTAGAACCCACACAAATTTGTGAAATTTGAAATGTTTATAACTTTTTTCACAAACTCCTAAGGTATTTGAAATTTTAGGTGAGCTATTTTTATACTAAAAGCTATGAGTTGATTTAATTTGGACAAAATCTGTGGGCTAGATCTATTTGGTGGGGAACCTCCTTAAATAAGTTGGCATAGATATTGTAAATTCTAACTTGGAAAAATTATACCTTAATCATAAACAACTTCAACAATACAGTTTACCAGGAAAAAAGTTTTAACGTTACGTTTTCTTCGGAAAAAGCTCCCAAATCTGGTTTGAATAAGTTGGCATGGATATTGTAAATTCTAACATGAAAAAAAAAATACCTTAATCGTTGATAACTTCAACATTACAGTTTACTAGAAAAAAAGTTTTAACGTTACGTTTTCCTCGGAAAAATCTCCTTTCTCTGGTTTAAGTAAGTTGGCATGGATATTGTAAATTTTCTTTTAAAAAATATCTTTATATTCGATGATTTATTAAACGTTACATTTCACCCAGAAAAAAGTTGTCAATGTTACGATTACCTCGGAAAAAGCTCTTTAACCTGCTTCAAATAAATTGACATCCCCATTGCAAGTATCCTCGATGAAATCAGCGATGAATTCATCGGTGAATTCATCAGTGAATTCCTCGCTTTTTGCGGTGAAATCCTCGGTGAATTCCTCGCTTTTTCGGTGAAATCCTCGGTGAATCTTAACAGTGAAATCCTCGGTGAAATCCTCGGCATTTTAACGGTTTCAAAAACGAAGGGGTCAAGATGGACATCTGGTACACCTGGTGATACGTACGCCTTGAAGATGATTTCCCCAATAAGTTTCGACTCCTGATGGGTCAGAGCGGACACCTGGTGCGCCTGGCGGTACTTACGCTTTAGAGAGGATTTCTCCAGGAAGTTTTAACTCCGAAGGGATCAGGGCGCACCCCTGGTGTACCTGATGTTACGTACACATCGGAGATGATTTCCCCAGAAAGTTTCGACTCCGGAGGGATCAGGGCGAGCGGCTGGTGCACATGGTGATACGTAAGCCTTGGAGATGATTTCCCCAGGAAGTTTCGACTCCGGAACGATCAGGGCGAGCACCTGGTGCACCTGGCGACACTTACACCTTAGAGATGATTTCCCCAGGAAGTTTCGACTTCGGAAGGATCAGGGCGAGCACCTGGTGCACATGGTGATACGTACGCCTCGGAGATGATTTCCCCAGGAAGTTTCGACTCCAGAGGGATCAGGGCGAGCACCTGGTGCACATGGTGATACGTACGCCTTAGAGATGATCTCCCCAGGAAGTTTCGACTCCGGAAGGATCAGGGCTCACACCTGGTGTACCTAGCGATACTTACGTTTTGGAGATGATTTCCACAGGAAGTTTCAACTCCAGAAGGGTCAGGGCGCACACCTGGTGTACCTAGCGATACTTACGTTTTGGAGAAGATTTCCCCAGGAAGTTTCGACTCCAGAAGGGTCAGGGCGGACACCTGGTGCTCCTGGTGATACGTACGCCTCGGAGATGATTTCCTCAGGAAGTTTCAACTCCGGAGGGATCAAGGCGAGCACCTGGTGCACCTGGCGACACTTACGCCTTGGAGATGATTTCCCCAGGAAATTTCAACTCCGGAAGGGTCAGGGCGCACATCTGGTGTACTTGGCGACACTTACGCCTTGGAGATGATTTCCCCAGGAAATTTCGACTCCGGATGGGTCAGAGCGGAAACCTGGTGCACTTGGCGATAGTTGCACATTGGAGATGATTTCCTTTGGAAGTTTCGACTCCGGAAGGATCAGCGCTCACACCTTGTGCCCCTGGTGATACGTACGCCTCGGATATGATTTCCCCAGGAAGTTTCGACTCCGTAGGGATCAGGGCGAGCACCTGGTGCACCTGGTGGAACTGACACCTTGGAGATGATTTTTCCAGAAAGTTCTGACTTCGGAAGGGTCAGGGCACACACGTGGTGTTCCTGGCTATACTTACGCCTTGGGGAGGATTCCCCGAGGAAGTTTAAACTCCAGATGGGTCAGGGTGGAAACCTGGTGCACTTCGCGATAGTTGCACATCGGAGATGATTTCCCAAGGAAGTTTCGACTCCGCAAGGGTCAGGGCGGACACCTGGTGCCCCTGGTGATACGTTCGCCTTGAAGATGATCTCCCCAGGAAGTTTTGACTCCAGAAGGGTCAGGGCGCACACCTGGTGTATCTGGCGATACTTACGCCTTGGAGATGATTTCCTCAGGAAGTTTCGACTCCAGATGGGTCAGGGCGGAAACCTGGTGCACTTGGCGATAGTTGCACATCGGAGATGATTTCTCCAGGAAGATTCGACTCCGGAAGGGTCAGGGTGGACACCTGGTGCATCTGGTGATACTTACACCTTAGAGAGGATTTCCCCAAGAAGTTTTGACTCCGGAAGGGTCAGGGCGCACACCTGGTGTACCCGGCGATACTTACGCCTTGGAGATGATTTCCTCAGAAAGTTTCGACTCTAAATGGGTCAGGGCGGAAACCTGGAGCACTTGGCGATAGTTGCACATCGGAGATGATTTCCCCAGGAAGATTTGACTCCGGAAGGGTCAGGGCGGACACCTGGTGCATCTGGTGATACTTACACCTTAGAGAGGATTTCCCCAGGAAGTTTTGACTCCAGAGGGATTGGTGCGGACACCTGGTGCACTTGGTGATACTGTTGTCTTAGATAGGATTTCCCCAGGAAGTTTTACTCGCAGTTGATGGTGTGATAGTGGATCTTACCCCAGGTAGCACCAGGTCGACTACCAGGCAACCAGATAAATTTCCCCAGGGAGTTTTACAATTAGTTGATGGTCACAGATGGCTAAATCAAAGGTCAATTTTCAAAAATTAATAGCCCATAGAATATTAGGAGCAGAGTAAATATCCGGGAACCGTTTTCTTTATTTGGTGGAGTACTTTGAGAAAAAGTCCCGCTTTTTTGTAAAAAATTGTTAAAAACAATTGTTATGAAAAAAAAACTTTTGAAAAGTGAACGATGAAGTATATGAAAAAATCGTCTTAAAACAAGTAGTGCTATTCTGCTGGATTTTTTTACGTCAAGATATTTTATATCAAGCATCTAAGCCGCACAAAATTTGCAGCGTCGTTTGATCATCGGGAACTGCGTCAACGAGCTGCAAAGAGGGGTATGGAACGTTAAATAAAATCATAAAATAAAAAAAAAAAGGATTGCAATTCTCCTGGATTTTTTCTCGTCAAGATATTGATTACCAAGCATCTAAGTCGCACAAAATTTTCCGGGTCATTTTATCATCGGGAACAACCCCAACGAGCTCAGAGAGGGGGATGAAACGTTTCATAAAATTATAAAATGTTAAAAAAAAAAGATTGCAATCCTCTACGCCCTCATAACCCTGGGCGCCCGAGTTCAACAAAATACTGATTTGCTACTCCCCAAGCTCCAAGCCTCAAAAACCCTGGGCTTCCGAGTTCAACAAAACACTGATTGCACTGGGAAAAAATTGGGGACGACTCTCCTCACGTGTCGCGCATGGGGATTCACGATGCTGTGGGGACAGCAAAACCCATATGCGGGAATCACGATCCCCACAGAAACTTTTCGTCGACGACCGATTAGCGTGATGTTTTCATAAATTGTTGAAATAGTGATATTTTTACTTTAGGACAATCGCAAGGCTCAAAAGACTTGTAAAGCACGAGACGTATCACCAGTGAAATAACATATTTTGGCACATATATAACCGACATAATGAGGATAAGCATTCAATTTTGAGGTCAGACTACGCCAAGATACTCGGTGATTGCTAAAAATATATAGGAATACAAACTGCTGCTCAAGGAACGTTTGCGCGTAGGGGATCTCCATGCCCGACACGTGAGGAGAGTCGTCCCCGATTTTTCCCAGTGTGGTTACCCCCCAAGCTCCAAGCCCCCAAGCTCCAAGCCCCCAAAACTATGGGTGCCCGAATTCAAGAAAAATGATGGATTGGCTACCCCCCAAGCTCTAAGCCCCTGAAACCCTGGGCGCCCGACTTCAACAAAATACTGATTGGCTACCCCTCAAGCTCCAAACCCCCAAAACCCTGGATGCCCAAGTTGAACAAAAAAACTGATCATCTATCCCTCAAGCTCTAAGCCTCCAAAACCCTGGGCGCCCGAGTTCAACAAAATACTGATTGGCTACCCCCCAAGCTCCAAGCCTCCAAAACCGTGGGCGCCCGAGTTCAACAAAATACTGATTGGCTACCCCTCAAGCCCCAAGCCCCCAAAACCCTGGGTGCCCAAGTTGAACAAACAAACTGATCATCTATCCCTCAAGCTCAAAGCCTCCAAAACCCTGGGCGCCCGAGTTCAACAAAATACTGATTGGCTACCCTTCAAGCTCCAAGCCCCCAAAACCGTGGGCGCCCGAGTTTAACAAAATACTGATTGGCTACCCCCCAAGCTCTAAGCCCACAAAACCCTGGCCGCCCGAGTTCAAGAAAATACTGATTGGCTACTTCCCCAAGCTCCAAGCCCCCAAAACCCTGGGCGCCCGAATTCAACAAAAAAACTGATTGGCTACCCCCGAAGCTCTCAGCTCCCCAAACCCTGGGCACCCAAGTTGAACAAAAAACAGATCGTCTATCCCCCAAGCTCTAAGCTCCCAAAACCCTGGTTACACAGTGGAATAATTATACAAGTTGAGCGTACTCAGAATTTGTATATCAAATCAATAAAAAAGTGTTTTTTTTCATCCCACGAGAACGTAATGGTGAACTTTTATTTACACTACTTAAAATTACAAAACAACAAAAAAAAAATAAATTTAAAAAATTAATAACCAATTGAGAAACAAAAATTTTTACACTTTTTTCGAGATGAGTCTTATTCGTTAAAACATTCAATTTATAGTTAAAAAAAATTGTTGATGACGTTGCAAAAAAAGAGTTAAACGACAAGTAAAAAACTTATAGCATTTTCCTAGTCAACCACGCCATTTAGGAGTTTAGAATCTCAGACTTACAATTTCATGATGTATTTGTACTAGAGCAGCGTCATTAGGTATACTTACAGAATTATTTATTTCATGCTTAAGTTAACTAAAATGCACACATATTTTTGAAATAATTCAACTCAGGCTCCCAAGGTTGTTAGGGTTAAAACCTTACGGGATAAATGATAGCTGAACAGTTTTTTTGTTCAACTCGGGGGCCCAGGGTTTTGTGGGCTTAAAGCTTGGAGGGTAACCAATCAGTATTTTGTTAAGTTTGGGCGCCCAGGGTTTTAGGGGCTTGGTGCTTGGAAGGTAGCCAAGCAGTATTTTGTTGAACTAAGGTGCTCAGGAGTTTGTGGGCTTAGAGCTTGGGAGGTAGCCAATCAGTATTTTGTTGAGCTCGAGCGCCCAGGGTTTTGGGGGCTTAGAGAATTGCATTTCTTTTTTTTTTAACATTTTATAACTTTATGTAACGTTTCATCCCCCTCCTGCTGCTCGTTGGGGTTGTTCCCGATAATAAAATAACCCGGAAAATGTTGTGCGACTTAGATGCTTGGCAATCAATATCTTGACATAAAAAGATCCGGGAGAATAGCACTACTTGTTTTTGGACGATTTTTTCATATACTTCTTCGTTCACTTTTCAAAAGTTTTTTTGCAATAAAAAGTGTTCATAACAATTTTTTAAAACAAAGCGGGACTTTTTCACAAAGTACTCCACCAAACGAAGAAAACGGCTTCTAGATGTTAACTCTACTCGTAAAATGCTAGGGGACATTAATTTTTGAAAATGGACCTTCGATTTGGCCCTCTAATGCACCGTCAACTACGAGTAAGACTTCCTGGGGAAATTGATCTGATTACCTGGTACTTGACCTGAGGCTACCTGAGGTGAAATCTACTACCCCACCATCAGCCACGAGTAAAACTTCCTGGGGAAAACGTCCCGGTTACCTGGTGGTTGATCTGGTAGTACCTGGGGTGAAATCTATTATCCTACTTTCAACTACGAGTAAAACTTCCTGGGGAAAACGTCCCGGTTACCTGGTGGTCGACCTGGTACTACCTGGGGTAAAATCTACTATCCTACCTTTAACTACGAGTAAAACTTCCTGGGGAAAATGTCCCGGTTACCTGGTGGTTGACCTGTTGCTACCTGGGGTAAGATCCACTATCCCACCGTCAACTACGAGTAAAACTTCCTGAGGAAATTGATCTGGTTACCTGGTAGTCGACCTGGTGCTACCTGGGGGGAAATCTACTATCCTACCTTCAACTACGAGTTAAACTTTCTGGGGAAAATGTCCTGGTTTTCTGGTGGTCTACCTGGGGTAAGATCTACTATCCCACCGTCAACTATGAGTAAAACTTCCTGGGAAAAACGTCCTGGTTATCTGGTAGTTGATCTGGTGCTACCTGGGGTAAAATCCACTATCCCATCATCAACTGCGAGCGAAACTTCCTGGGTAAATCCTCTCTAAGGCGTAAGTATCACCGGTGCACCAGGTGTCCGCCCTGACCCATCTGGAGTCGAAGCTTCCTGGGGAAATCTTCTTTAAAGCGTACGTATCACCAGGTGTACCAGATGTCTGTCTTGACCACTTCGTTTTCAAAACCGTTTAAATGCCGAGGATTTCGCCGAGGTTTTCACCGAGGATTTCACTGTTAAAATTCACCGAGGATTTCACCGCAAAAAACGAGGAATTCACCGAGGATTTCACCGCAAAAAGCGAGGATTTCACCGATGAATTCATCGCTGATTTCATCGAGGATACTTGCTATGGGGATAGATATTGTAAATTTTAACTTCGAAAATAATACCTTAATCGTCGATAACTTCAACATTACAGTTTACTCGGTAAAAAGTTGTCAACGTTACGATTTCCTCAGGAAAAGCTCTCTGGTCTGGTCTAAATAAGTTGGAATTGCTATTGTAAGTTTTGACTTAAAAATATATCAATTTAATCGTCAATAACTTCAACATTACAGTTTACCCGGAAAAAAGGTTTAACGTTATGTTTTCCTCGGAAAAATATCCTTTCTCTGGTTTAAGTGAGTTGTCATGGATATTGTAAGTTTTCCTTTAAAAAATATCAATTTAATCGTCAATAACTTCAACATTACAGTTTACCCGGAAAAAAGTTTTAACGTTATGTTTTCCTCGGAAAAATATCCTTTCTCTGGTTTAAGTGAGTTGTCATGGATATTGTAAGTTTTCCTTTAAAAAATATCTTCATATTCGATGATTTTCTAAACGTTACATTTCACCAGGAAAAAAGTTGTCAACGTTACGATTACCTCGGAAAATGCTCTTTAACCTGCTTCAAATAAATTGACATAGATATTGTAAATTCTAGCTAGGAAAATAATACTTCAATCGTTGATAACTTCAACATTACAGTTTACCCAAAAAGAAGTTCTAACGTTTCGTTTCCCTCGAGAAAAGCTCCTAAGTTGTCATTGTTCTTGTTGCTTTTTACCTGGAAAAATATTATTTTAATCGTTGATCACCAATACGTTACACTTTACCTGGATAAGTTGTGCGGGTTACTTTTTTCCTGGGATATATTTTCGTCTTGAATAAACGTAATTGTTTTCCCGGATAAAAGCACACTGGTTACACTTTCCTCGGGGAATATTATCTTCCGACCCGCAGCAACTTAACATGACACTTTTCATGACAGTTTTCTTGGAAAAAATTGCAACGTTACATTTATCGCGCAAGTTTTTTTTTTGTTATTCTTTCCCCGGATAATCACGTAATGGTACTTTTTTCACGGATAAATTTTACATCATGACAATTTTCTTGGAAAAAATTGCAACGTTACATTAATCGCGTAAATTTTTTTTTTGTTATTCTTTCCCCGGAAAATCACGTAATGGTACTTTTTTCACGGATTCTCGGTCTCAGGTGTTTCTTTTCGTATGGGTCAACGAATTATCGTTACATGTTTTGACGTACAATTCGACATCAACAGTTAAAATCGAAAATATTGTTTTACACTTTATTTTCCTTTATTTATAACCTTTATTCTAATGGATTTCGTCAAAAAAAGGTCACTACTGTTAATTTAAAACAAACTTTTCTTAATTCAGTTGCATTCATCAACAAGTTTATAAAAAAGTTTAATAAAATTCAACATGCTTTACTCACCTGCTATTGTTTTCAATTGAAGAAATCACAGAATCTTCGTCACTGTCACCGTTGATCACTTTTTCATTTTTCATATTTCTTTATAATTTATTATCGCTAGCGAAAGTTTAAGTAACAAAATTGACACACAACTCGTACGGTTTGTTTTGACCAAACTCTAAAGTTAGGTTATGACGCGCGCTCACGTGCAGCCAAACAAACACTGTTCAGTTGCTTGCTCATCTCTCTCTAAGTCAGTCTTTCTCTCTCTCTCTCTCTCTCTCTCTCTCTCTCTCTCTCTCTCAGTCTCTCTCTCTTTCTAAGCCCTGCACGACGCGTACGTATAATGCGTATGGCTTGAATCCAACCGAATGATCCAAAGAGAATCTCTACAAACACGTGATTGGAGGATTCCGATGGATTCGATTCATACGCATTATACGTACGCGTCATACGCATGCTTCATACGCGACTAGTGTAGCTGCACCCTAATAGGCGGGGACTTGTAGGAGGGGATGCGTATATACAAGTATACACACTGCTACCTGCTAACGCTGCTAACTGCTAACGTTACGTCTTTTTTGCTGTAGCCCCCCGCCCGTCATTACCCCACATAAGGAACTTTTTAAGAAAATTTTTAATTATATGAGCCTCTGTCTAAATGAAATAGCTGGTAGAAAATTCTGGTTAGGTTCTTTTTTTCTCGAATCCGGCACTTTTCGATAAAAAAAAAAATATACCACTACCAGAGGAAAATATTGAGAAAATCACGAAAAAAAAATAGATACTTAAAAATAGACTATTAACTTAAATTGACTATAACCGTTTGCATCGCCTTAAGGCAGGACAATAAATTTGACGTTAGATGATTAAAACGGAAATTAAAAAAGAATCAAATAATAATTTTTAATGTAATGGATTATAAAATTGCTTACAATAAAACTAATTTCTTACATTAGATAAAATTATTCAAAATGCTCTAAATATTTGATAACTGAAAATTTAGAGTCTTATTAAATTACTTTTTTTAAATACTCTGAAGTTTGCGGTCAGGCGCGCTACAAGAACAATCGTTCCTAACATTGTTCGTATAATAATAGTATTTGACAGATGTTTGGTTAAAAATTTCTCATTTTTTTACTGTAAACAAAATAAAATTTTTCATACTTTTTTTTCATCCCAGACCCCCCGTGACCAGTTAATAACAATTCGCCACCAGATCCACAGGACTACCAATGTTGCCTTGTTAAGGATTTTTTCATGGGTACATCTCCCATAGAAGGTGTCACGGTCGGTGAAAGCATCCGTCCACACGATCGATATTGATTATCCATGTGGACGTGGGCCAGCCGCTGACGCTCAGCAGCTGGCGGACCATTCCGGAACGGACCGACCGTTAGAGGTCAGACCGGGTAGAACGGGACGGAAGCGCGCCAGTCGTGTGTAGAACATTAGCACGGACGCTCGTTTTTCTTTCAACGTCAGAGAGAAAAAGTACTGTAATCGCGAGTCGCGTTGAGGTTTTCGTTAAACACGACATCGCGAGGAATGAGTGCTGTAAAAGAGTGTGTGCTGTTCTCGTAGACCACCCGTCTTCGCTTGGAGATCTCCACCCGCGCCTGTAAAGGTTTGTGTAACCGCGTTCGAGTGCAGATAGAGTGAAGGAGTGTGTCGCGGTAAGGGAGAGAACTTGTCGATTTTTCTCTCCCTATCTGGATTTATTTCCGAAAGGTCCTACGCGTGAATTCTTGTCAGAAATCCCGCGTAGAAACTTGCGAGCCGGCGAGCGTAGCCCGGCAAGTTCTTTGTTTACATACACGTCTCTTTGTTTGGCCGCCTGTGCGATCGGCCGAACTTTAAATTCGAAGATCGCGACCGTTGATTTTGGAAAAATCTTTGTTATTTTGTTGTTGTTGTTATTATTAATAAATTAAAGATTGTCACGGTCGGTGAAAATATCCGTCCGCACGATCGATATTGATTATCCGTGTGGACGTGGGACCATTCCGGAACGGACCGACCGTTAGAGGTTGGACCGGGTAGAACGGGACGGAAGCGCGCCAGTCGTGTGTAAAACGTTAGCACGGACGCTAGATTTTCTTTCAACGTCAGAGAGAAAAAGTACTGTAATCGCGAGTCGCGTTGAGGTTTTCGTTAAACACGACATCGCGAGGAATGAGTGCTGTAAAAGAGTGTGTGCTGTTTTCGTAGACCACCCGTGTTCGCTTGGAGATCTCCACCCACGCCTGTAAAGGTTTGTGTAACCGCGTTCGAGTGCAGATAGAGTGAAGGAGTGTGTCGTGGTAAGGGAGAGAACTTGTCGATTTTTCTCTCCCTATCTGGATTTATTTCCAAAAGGTTCTACGCGTGAATTCTTGTCAGAAATCCCGCGTAGAAACTTGCGAGCTGGTGAGCTCAGCCCGGCAGGTTCTTTGTTTACCTACACGTCTCTTTGTTCGGCCGCCTGCGCGATCGGCCTAACTTTAAATTCGAAGATCACGAGCGTTGATTTTGGAACAATCTTTGTTATTTTTTTGTTGTTGTTATTATTAATAAATTAAAGATTAAAATTGACTTTCTTCGAGTTTGTTATTGAAAACTAATCTTTTTCCTCCGCTCGACATTTCCTCGCTTAGGACCCTTTTCTGAGAAATTTGATTTTTTCTGAATACGATTTTAGTTTGGGGAATAGCCCCGCCCACTGCCGGCATTTGACAGCTAGCCCGCGTACGCTTCTCTTCAAGCATGTCTGTTTGATTATTTGCAGGTATCAACGACGACGGCAGGAGTACTCAGAAGAGAGTACTCGGAAGTTTTATATGCGTACAGTTGCTTGTCCGACAACGCGGATCGTTGTTGTTTTTCCCCGGACGAGCACTGTTACAAATTGGCACCCAACAACGTGGTGAGGGAAATTTTGCGTTTGGGTACCGTAAAAATCGGCACCCAACGACGCGGTTGATTTTTTTTTGTAATCGTAGAATTACGTAGCGGTCGAGCTGCGGGAGACAGCTTGACGCGAGTGGTAGGAAAGCGAGCGTGGCTGCATATTTAAGCCGCAGAGTTGAGGATTAATAACCCGACAGCGCGGTTTGTTTTGATAGCGCTGTGACCTTGTCCAAGCGCGGACAAAGGAATTATTTTTCAGAAATAAATCCAGACACTTCGATAGCGGCAGGAGCTGTTTGAATTCGAATAATTGAATCAGCTCACTTAAATTTGTAAAAAAAAAACAATTGTGAGGCTGGTTGGGATGATTTTTTTTTCTTTCCTTTCGCTTGTTAAAATTAGGATTTAATTTTGCCAGCTGATCCTGGAATCTTTCGCGGTTTTTGCGACTTGGAATTGTGAATAATTCCAAGACGCATGAGTATTTTCCGGGAGTGGGCATTTGTTTTTTTTCTCGACGGCGGGTTTGTTTTTTTTTATTATTTTTTCCTCACAGTTGTTTTTAAAAGTGTGCATGACAGTACAGCGTTGGTGTGGCAACAGCGACAAGCGCTGCAAAAATTAGATACCGGCGCAGCGGACTGTTGTACCAGTCGAAAATTAGTAGGGACTGGTACTGGCACGAGTAGTTGAGCCGCAGAATTTTTTTTGTTAATTTTCGCGCCCACAGGAAGGAAGATGGCGAGCGAAGACAAGGAGGACAAGGTTTTCTCCTAGATTTTGCCGGAAGGTCCGGAGGTAGTCATGGACGCCCTGGCCGAGCTGGAGCTCAGGCCCGACGGGTCCGTCCAAGATCGATGCGCTCGTCTCCAGAACTGGCTGCTGGGTTATTACTCGGCAGATGATTTTGTAGCCACAGTAGACGACTCTGAGCAAGATGCAGCTGCCGCACAGGTTAAACGCGAGCAGTTGCGAGCATCGTTTATTGCCACCACGATGTGGGAAAAATCTGGATCCACAATCTTGGATCCAGATTATACACACTCGGGTGAGCACCCCTTTTCTGTCTTGCTTGAAGAACCTCTGATTCAGCAAGCAGCAACGAGACCACAGGAATCCCACACACGGAATTTTCGATTGCCCGACCAAGAGGACAATCGAGACCATTCGATGGCCATGGAGAATAACGCGGATGCACAAGGGGTGGATGGCAACCCAGAGGCATTGGACCTGTTCAGGGAAATATCCACTGAACTTAAGAGACTGCACGAACGGATGGACAAGTTCGAGGGCAGACTCAGGGTCGAGGAACCTCGACCAGAAAGAAACCTACACTCAAGGGGACCGGTTTCGAGTACCATCAGGCCAGAGCTATTGGTAAATAACTCTATGGCCGATTATAGCATCTCCACGGAGAATGCTGGTCAAACGAATAATAGAGTGGGTTTTCGCGGGGTTTCTGTCTCAGACAAGCGAAACAGCTCTAGCCCCATTCGAGAAGCGTCTGTTCCTGACGATAGGCGTTTATTACAGGAACAGATGCAAGCAATACAGGAGAGGTTGCACAGGTTGGACCAAGAGACAACCATTCCTGTAGGAACACCACCGATTATTAACGCTTTCAAATCGGTAGATGTTGGTGTTATAGTCCGGCGCTGGAATTTGAAATTCTCTGGTGGTCCCGAGTCGAGCCTGGAGCGATTTCTATTAGACGTTGCAGACAACAACAGTCTAGCTGGACTAACGGACAAGCAACTTTTAGATGCTTTACCGTTATTACTGACTGGTGTTGCGACCACTTGGTACTGCAACAACAAGAAGCAGATCGCTTCTTGGGACGATTTCTGTCGTCTAGCCCGAGAATGGTATGGTGTTGAAGACTACCAACAGTGTGTGCGAGCCGAGGCTTTCGCTCGCACACAGGGCGAGTCCGAGCCAGTCAGGGACTACATTACTAATCTGCAGTCGTATTTGTTGAAAATCAGGCCTGAGCCAGGTGAGAGTGAACAAATCGATTTCATTTTAAGAAATATGTTGCCGAATCTGTGCAAGCAGATCCGACGCAGCGAGATTAAATCGGTGATAGCTTTAATAAACCAGGCCGTTGAGATTGAGCGTACCTCTCTCAACGAGGTTAATTATAGGCCACCACCATCACCTTCAGCGTCTATGTGGCCTTATCTCGCCTATAAACAAAGCAAGGCTGCCAAGGAAGCGAGAGTCTACGTCGCAGCAACTGCTGTTGTCAGCAGATTGGCTGCTGACTCGATCGTCAGTTGCCTCGACGCGTTCTTGAAAAAGCTCGAGGGCAGCAAGGACTTTGGGAAGCCAAGGGGCCCAAGGCACCAAAATCCGAGCAAGGGCGAGCAGTACAAAACCGGACACAAGTCTGAAGGCGATAGAAGGGCCAGAGGCTCATCACCGAAATCAAGCTCGAGCGAGGATGGGGGAAGAAGCAAAGTTCTCTCGAGGAATGGGAGTACTAGTAGTTCTTCGAGATCAAGTACTGGGAGCCCATCTTCAAGGTCAAGTGAGAGTGGTGGAAGCGAAAGAAGTCCTGACAGAAGTAGTCCGATTAGATGCTACAAGTGCAGGAAGAAAGGACACGTAAGGTCAAACTGTCCTGAAAGGCTGGGAAACAATCAGCCGGCAGAGCAGAGAACGTAACCTTTACTCCGCCGATGGTGGCAAAGCCATCACTCGGAGATGGCACTCGAGCTGTACGACTGGCAGGACAGTCGGAGCTAATAACAGCTGGCATCGGCTGGAAAATTTTCATTGGTTGGAAGATTGAGTCGGAAGAGTGGAACCGGAGTCTTCAGACGAAGAAAATCTACCGCCGTGGGAGGCGAGCGAGAACCCTGACGCTAGCGAGCACCAGGTAATTGTAGGAAATGCACCGGAGGCCAGCGGGTCTTCAGCGAAAGCACCCGCACCTAAGTTAAAAACCGAGAGCGAGGCCGATCGTCCCAAGCGAGACTGTAAACGATCAGACTCGGACAACAACTTCGGTTCCCGCAGAAAGGGGTAGAGGAAGACTCCGGGGATCGGAAAGTAAGGAAACGATTCGTGCGGGAACACCGTTGCCACGTCAAACCCGTGCGAAACGAAACCTAGTTTCCATTTAGTCAGATATCCTTCCTCTTTACTTTTTTTCACCAACCTTGATTCCTCCGGCATCCTTTGTCGGCTAGGTTGCGTCGGGTGTTATCGATACAACGTCGATACGTTGCATCTAGGGGGGGGGGGGGTTGTCACGGTCGGTGAAAAAATCCGTCCACACGATCGATATTGATTATCCATGTGGACGTGGGCCAGCAGCTGACGCTCAGCAGCTGGCGGACCATTCCGGAACGGACCGACCGTTAGAGGTCAGACCGAGTAGAACGGGACGGAAGCGCGCCAGTCGTGTGTAGAACGTTAGCACGGACGCTCGTTTTTC
This sequence comes from Encarsia formosa, assembly GCA_038277355.1. NCBI lineage: Eukaryota > Metazoa > Arthropoda > Insecta > Hymenoptera > Aphelinidae > Encarsia > Encarsia formosa. Next base: position 97,898,417 of record CM076184.1, on the reverse strand, counting down.
TTTCAACGTCAGAGAGAAAAAGTACTGTAATCGCGAGTCGCGTTGAGGTTTTCGTTAAACACGACATCGCGAGGAATGAGTGCTGTAAAAGAGTGTGTGCTGTTCTCGTAGACCACCCGTCTTCGCTTGGAGATCTCCACCCGCGCCTGTAAGGGTTTGTGTAACCGCGTTCGAGTGCAGATAGAGTGAAGGAGTGTGTCGCGGTAAGGGAGAGAACTTGTCGATTTTTCTCTCCCTATCTGGATTAATTTCCGAAAGGTTCTACGCGTGAATTCTTGTCAGAAATCCCGCGTAGAAACTTGCGAGCCGGCGAGCGTAGCCCAGCAGGTTCTTTGTTTACCTACACGTCTCTTTGTTTGGCCGCCTGCGCGATCGGCCGAACTTTAAATTCGAAGATCGCGACCGTTGATTTTGGAACAATTTTTGTTATTTTTTTGTTGTTGTTATTATTAATAAATTAAAGATTAAAATTGACTTTCTTCGAGTTTGTTATTGAAAACTAATCTTTTTCCCCCGCTCGACATTTCCTCGCTTAGGACACTTTTCTGAGAAATTTGGTTTTTTTTTATTACGATTTTAGCTTGGGGAATAGCCCCGTCCACTGCCGGCATTTGACAGCTAGCCCGCGTACGCTTCTCTCGGAAGTTTTATATGCGTACAGTTGCTTGTCCGACAACGCGGATCGTTGTTGTTTTTCCCCGGACGAGCACTGTTACAGAGGATAACAAAAAAAAGGGTTTTTTGATCTGATAGATCTTAATAAACAAGCTAAGAGTAACTTAAAAATCACCACATCATTTTCATCACTCGGTATAACGTCAAGTATGTAAACATCATTCTACTCTACATCCCCACTACACCCCCGGAAGGAATCACGAAAAAACTGTATTTCGTCCGGACCAGATCGAACAGTTGCAAAATGTGTTCGACTTAATATTAATTTATTAGATAAACCTCTATACTGACTGTCCTGCAACAAATAATCACAAAATATTTATATCGGTTTTACAGTCTAGCCAGTATGCGGATCATTAGATGATCCTTACTTAAAATCACTCCCAAAGAACCTACAATATCGATTAGTAATCAATATTACAAAACCCACAATAAGTGCAACTTCTGGGTTTTGCAAATAAGGAACATCTAATGATCTTCCGGAGCACCACCTTCGAAGTAACCCTAGAAATCTGCAAAGAAACCTGAAAAAATTTTTATTATTATCCTCTATCGATCCATAGCTGTCCAACGTTTCGAGCTCGCTTTGGCTCCTCATCAGGGATGCCTTACATCACCTAAAGAGGGTGATATTTTGCACTTTTAAGTGCCCTGTTCAGATGTACGATCTCTAGGATCGAGATATATTTTTTGAATTATATATTTTTTTCAAAACATCAAATATTCAATGATGCATACTGTCACAATTTTTTTATATCTTTTAAGTACGTTGCCTCGTGAAATAAAATCCATAAGAATCATTTAAAAATTATTGCAATCTTTAAGTTTGAGCTTAAGGAATAACGTGTCAAAATTTCAAGAGGATTTACAATACAGTTCTTGAGATATTTTAATTCAAAGTTGGGCTAAAATCGCTCCAAATCGGGTGATTTAACATACGCTCTTATGGGAAAACCATGTTGTTTTCATTTTGCTGTAGTTTTCGAACCAGGTTGGCAATCATCTTGAAATTTGGATATGTCATTCCTAGAGCTTTAAAGAACAAATTGCTATGTTTTTGGAAAACTTCTTATGGATTTTCAAACAATTTCGGCATTGTTTTGTTATTAAAAAATCAGTAAAAAGTTTGCTGATTTTTCCTAATTTTTAAAAAAGTTTTCAAGACTTATGATTCACACTGTTAAAAACGAGAAGTCTTCAGCAATATCATGTAAAAATTTCAGAAAGTTTTATTAATTCAGTCTCGAATACCAACGAAGTGAAAATAAAATAATTTTGTTAATCGACCAGGCAGAGTGTAGACTCGAAGCAAATGTCAGCAGTTCCCGTGCCTAACCTATGGGCGGCTTCTCCCACTACTGCCGCGGCATGCCGCTGCGAGGCAACATCCTTAAATGAGCGTGTTCAAGAGAAGCAGGAATTAAAAATATTGTTTTCTAACTGTCATTTTGTGAAAAAAAATTTTTCCTCAGCTCCTTACTCTTTATTAAGCATCTTCCAATCTAGCTCTAAATACCGTTCCATCACAATTCTACCCGATTGGCAACTGGCGCGATCAAAGTACATGCAAACACCCTTCTCTAGATCAATGCATCGCAGCGCAGCTGCTCTTCTTCCGGAAAAAATTCGGTGGTGGCCACTTTTTCTGTGACTCGTACAAAAATTCAAGCGGTGCTTATATATCAAAACTTGTCGCATCATCTGCCAGCTTCCACCTGGATAAGATGGCACCCACCGCCACTCTGACACTTCGGTTGTCTCCGTGATTTCTCTCAGTCTGTTCGCAAAAAACACCTTTCGCACGCGCAGTCATAAGGGTAATAATACATACATAATTTTAATTCAGCCGTCTTTTGCTTCAAAACGAATCTACTCTGCCGCCGCGTATATTGTCAAACTTTAATTGCAAAATACGAGCTTACAAAAGCTTAATTTGAAATTAAATTTTAATAAAAATAAAGTTAATTAGACTAAAAATGGTTTGTTTGGAATGAGGTTAAATAAATTCAGATTTTGTAGGTGAAAAAATTAGTATTATATTATAGTGCAGTAAAGTACAACTTAGAGATTTTAACTGAGCTTTAACTGAGAGACTATGCGTCTAGCTAGCGTAACGAGCTAAACGCTTCTGACTAATCCTTTTGCGGGGTGGCAGTATTCGTACTGGCGCTCGGGTTCTCAACAATCCGCCCACTTTCGTCCATTGGGTTGGCAGAGGGACGAAACAGTACTATAGTCTTCGTAACATGGCGCTCAAATGTCGAGTGTGGAGTCTTGACGGTTATCACTCGAACGACGCGACGCCATCCTTGGAGGGTTCAGCTGTTGTAACTCTACCCACGGGCTACTTGGTAGGTGAATTTACCTCATCCTTCAATATAATCAAATCTCCAACCTTTAACGACAATTTCTTGATTTTCCATTTTCCTCTGGGGTGAAGGTTGGTCAGGTATTCTGAGGACCATCTTTTTTATATTTTTGTCGAAATATAGCTAAATATTATAATATTAGAATCGTGTCACCATCTATTGTCTCGACGCCCGACGGTGAACACGAATGGAATATGTGTATGTGTAAGTGAGAACGCTACACGCAACTACGTGACGCGACGCGATCAGTCTTGTACTTTCTGTATCTAGCTGCTGACCGGTGCGGAGCACGATGCTCGCATGCAGACGATTTGTAACCTTGCTATTAACTAATAATTAAATACTATTAATTGAATATAAAGAGCATCACTTGTTTGATCTACCTCTATGATAATTCCAACATGGTAGCAGAGAGTGTAGTTTAGTGAACAATAAGTGTGCTTAAGAGTAAGAAAATGTTTGGATAGTGAAAAAATGTGCTCCAAAAATTTCTTCTTTTCTATGTCACCTTTTTAAGGAGCATAAAAAATATTTTGAATAATAATTAGCTTAGAAGCTAAATAAGTGATAGGCGTGAAAAGCCTGTGAAAATTCCGTATAAAAGGTTGATGCACGAGGATTTAATTTTGTGAAACCGCATGGCGCGTCGCGAGGTTAAACGAGCGCATGGCGAAAATAGAGGTTAAGCACATGTTGAGATTTTTCAAATCGAGTTTTGAATTAAATGAACAGTGAGCAATTGATTGATTAATTATTTTGAGAGTTTTTGAAAAGTGAAGGATATGACTAATGATAAACTTTGAGAAAAAAAATAAAAAGTAAGGTTAACTAAATGTTTGATTGGTTTAATTTAAAAAAAAACAAAATAAAGAAGAAGAAATAAATAATCTTCTGACAGAAATAAATGATCAAAATTTTAAATTAAGCAAAGATAAACAAAATTATTTAAGAAAAATATTTTTAAAAAAATAAAAGGAAGTTTTGATTTAAAAAAATATAGTGGATAAGAAAGAAAATAAAACAAATTTAAAAATAAAAATGGCTAGAAACAAATCTAATGATTGTAATGATGGAATTGACATGTTTGATGGTCAAGAGTTCGAGAGTTGGAAATTTAGAGTTTTAATGATGGTAGATTCAGGCTATGCAGGCGATAGCATAGATAGAAGATCGACTACCGGATTTGTAATACATTTGTTTAACAATGTTGTATTTTGGAAATCGAAAAAACAAAACTGCGTAACGAAATGTTCAACCTTTGCGGAGTATACTGCTATGTCCGAAGCAGTGACTGAAATTTTATTTATAAGAAATCTTTTAAGTGAATCATTTGATATTAAATTTATTGAACCGATAAAAATGTCTGAAGATAATTTGGGTACTTTGTTAATCGCGAAATTTGGAAATTTTACAAAGAACTCTAAACACATAGAGGTTAAGTACCATTTTGTCAACGAAAATTATGAAAAGAAAGTTATTGATATTTTTAAGGTAGAGTCACAGAATAACATTGCTGACATCCTGAATAAAAGTCTTGATAAAAATAAATTTATTAAAAATCGCAAAGCCCTGAAATTATTGTAAATTTTTTGAAACTAATTAAGTTGAAACTATTGTGTTCATTCAGTTTCTCATTCAGTTTTGGGGCTCCCCACACGAAAAACAGCTGACGCGCCGGACGTTCTGGCTCTCTCGCTCTCGTGGCGCAGCATAACCGCAAAGACTGCAAAACCAACTTTACTGTTAAATTACTCTAAAAGTAGGCCCGGTTGCCGTATTTTGAAAAGTGTTAGATTGATTCTTGTTTCAATAGCTAGAATATACTCTTCTTTTTAAAAAAATTTAACTACTAGTTTATTTACAGTCGTCGATAACATTAAAAAATTATAGTGCTCTACGTGCCATCTCATGCAAAACGACCGAACTTTGAGCGTTCATAACTCAAAAACGAATCCCGCTTGCCATATTTTTTTTATGGCTTTCGAAAGAGCATGTAAAAGTGTGCTTATATAGGTGGTTACAAAAATAGTTAATATTGCTCCAAAATCCCTGAAACATCCTTAAAAGCATTTTTTAAATGACTGATTTTGATATTTGAAAAGGTCTAAGTTAATTTGGTAACAACTGTTTAACATACCTGGAAGACGAACCCAAATTTTACACCGACTGTCCTTGGGATATTGGAAAGACTTAATATTTTGACCTCTTCCATCATCATATTCTTTACTGTCCCAGCCCGTATAAGAACATTCTTTAACCAATTTAGGTTTTTTTGTGCATTGCTCATTATTTAGTATCACAGAGTTCAATAAAATTATGAATACTTAGGAAGTAACTAAAATTAAAATCAAAGTATAAATACTCAAAAATTTATCTGGTGTGCACTTTGCAACGGTCACTTTACAAGTGATCTGTCGAAAGAGGGTCTCAAACAGTTTGAAAAATTAGGGAGGAGCCTTTACGGATTAAGTTATTTTGAGGATCAAAATTCCAAGTAGAGATACATCTGGAGATTTTGTAAATGCGTAAAACCGAACTACTGAAGCAATCAAGTGTCAGTGAAAGAAGATAATTTTAATATGTTATTTATTTAAATACTAGCGTCTTTCAGTGCGCATCATTTCAAATTCTTTATTAAATTATTTACTTGAAAAATAAAAATAAAAAATACTAATTTTTATTTTTATGTTCATTCAAGGAAATTTTCAAAAAAATTTCAATCTCTTTCTCAAATTATAATATTTTTCTTCTTGTTGAGTCGATTGCGCGGCTTTTTTTTTAGCGGTGAATATTCTTAAAATTTGAGAAAACGAAGTTTTTGTTTCAAATAAAAATGCAGATTTACGACCTGTGAGAAATTAAAGTTAAAAACCTAGGCTTTTAATACATTTTTCATAAGAATTTGATTTTTTTTCTTTGCTTGGAAACTAATAAGGCAAATTATTTAAAAAAAAAAATTAAAATTTACCCTTTATACTGAGCCAATACGCCCGATAACTTTTTGATAATTTTAGGGAAATATTTTCAGTATCAGAGAGATGTTTCTGCTACCTATTTTTATTTTGAGTTTATAATGTATGCATTTTATGAGAGTGAATGAACTAGAAAGAATGTTAAAAGTGCTAAAGCGTAGTTAGCAAAAAGTATACCCAGCGGGTTATTGACACGCTGATTGAGCGTTATATATTCAGCGAGCGACACTCTTACAGAGCTCAGTCACAATGTAACGTCAGTGAAATAAACTTATATATTTAACCTTACACTAACAGCTTATTTGAAATACTCCTCCCTAAACTATTACAGAGTTAAAAATGGCTGTCATAAATCTATTTGATTAATTTTGTTTTTATAATACTTTTAATAATTGGTGGACACAGCCCGCTCTGTCCGCTAGTAGCTCATCAGTTCAATGTTATCTATTTTAGTGTAAAAGAAATAGGTCAGCGAATTAATTTTCGAGAGAAATAATAAAAATTGCGAAGTTAAGTGCTTTGAATCTCTTAAAGTAAATTTAAATTGCTTGAATTAATATCTAAAAAGTCTAAAATTTAATTATCTGAACGCTTATTTTATCCTAAACCGCGGTAGCGGTTGAACGGCGAGAGGTTTAAAAAAGACCGTGAAAAAGCGTACGCTTTATATACTTTGATTTCTGGTTTTCAAGGTTAGTCCGTGGGTTGAAAACCATAATAAACGAATTTTTTTTCATATCTTTCATGTGCTATAAATAGCCAATAAACTGTGGAGCAATAAAAAAAAAAATTGTCCCGAAATGATTGCTGCTTAAAAAGTTATTACCTTTTTCTTTTTATCATGCGCTGTTTCAGGAGTTTCAGCTTTTTTTAGGATTTCCGTACTCAGCCCTTTGGCTCGATCGAACTGCGAGTTCGATTTTTCAAGTTTCTTCGAGATCGAGATTTGTCGATAGGTTGTTGAGACGCGATGCACAGGCAGTACTCTGCAGTCTGCAATCTGTCTGCGCTCGTGCTGATGCCTCGACAAAAGACATGTTGTTTTTTTTTTTTTTCATTATTAAAATAAAATAAATATGACCTTCGGTGAACTTCGTCAGTTCGATTATTGTGTTATTGTTGCTTATGGAGAAGAAATTGATGCTTTTATTATTAGTGCTTCAAACGTGCATATTTGAAATGAGAAAATAAAATGTGTGAAATAAGGTAAAGGACCCAATTGTGGACCCCAAAAATCACAACTTTCGGGGTTTTTGAATTTTATAGAAAAAACCAAGCAAGTGAGGTTAATTTTTTTTGTACATACTTAATTTTAGTGGTCTTAAGAATCAAAATCAATTTTTTTTTATTAAAAATTTTTATTTATTTACAGAGTAATTAATGTTTGAAGTAAAGACCTTTTGGACCGTATTTTTGAGACTGTGTGTCAAAGTACCCCGATTAATGGACCTTTTTTACATGCGATATCCCCTTAACATTTTTCTTACCCCAATTAATGGACCCTGTGATTTTATTTCAAACTATTGGCTTTTGAGGTTACGATTTTTGTTGACATTGAAGTTAAAAGTAGTTACAGTTTTCATTGACAAAAGTAATTTAACCACATTAGAAGATTTATAAAGCTGATATTTTAGTGTATAAAACTCGGTATGAAAGCCAAAACTAACGTCTCATTAATTGGGGTACTCGGGGTTTCATTTAAAGGTTCGTATTAATGGACCGCTGCTCTTCAGGACCATTAATTGGGGTACCTTCAGACCAGGACCCAATTATGAGAACTGCATTATTTATTTAAAAATTTATATTTCTAACTTACAAAATTGATACTATACTAATTTTTGAAGTCTAAGCTTTTCATTGATCAGTGATACATTGCGTAAATAAATAAAGTATGCCTAGAAATTCAAGTTTGAAAGTTGCTTGATTCGCTGCAACGAGAACACCAACCTAACCCTTGAGTCAACCAACATTGTGACTTTCAAAATAAAACGGAATTATTAACGTAAAGTTGAAAAAAAAATTTTGAAATATTCTTTGATAACATAAGTTTATTTTAAAATAGTTTTATGCCGATATTTGCATTAAAAAAATATTTAAAAATGATTTTTGCTGAAGGGGACCATTAATCGGGGTAAGGGGTCCACAATTGGGTCCTTTACCTTAGTTAGTATATAACAGTGTATAATGAAAGTGTATATTATTATTATCAAAATTATAATAAAAAGTGCTGTGTTATTAAAAAAATAAATATCTCTATCTCTACCACGATCTCTACTAATTTTTTTTTTACTTAACTGATAGTAATAATAAAAATTCATTTTTTTTTATATACATTATTATTCATTATAATGATAATAATGATTTATAACTGCTAACTTTTAATTTTTTTAATAAAAGTTAATGACCCAAGTTTTTTTTTTTTTTTTTAGTGTATGTTCTGTTATAGGGCGTTATTTAAACGAGCAGACTCAGGAGTACAACCCACGTAGATCTGCCGAGTTTGTCATACAGCCTCTATAAGCTCTGCCGCAGTCGACTACACGTCGACGAGTTTCCTGCAAAAAGGAGAAAATTCCGTCCACGATTATATATCCCTAAATAGTTTATTAATCGGGGAGTGCGTGACAGCTCGTTAATTTCGGTAGGTGGGCGCGGGCTAGAGGATTCGAGCGCAGGGAACACCGGTCAGAAAAATAATTGTTACTCAGAAAGTTAATTTTGAATATTTAATAACAAAAAATTAACTTAAAAACTAATACAAAAATCTATGCTTGACACGGTGATAATTTATAAACAAATACTCATATGGTTGAGTATTTCAATCACCAACAAAGAGTTATCGGTGCTCTCTAAGTTGATTTGCGCGCGCACACAACAACCTGCTGCTATCGGCAGCTTACGCGCGCAAGAAAAACAAAGTATCTTACAACTGATTTTAATCACTCACACTCTCACACGATAACGATTATGGTCGCTTAACAAACAATAACTCACGAGGACGCCGCAGGTGCACCTGTTACAAGCCGTAAGGCTGAAACTCTAGCCTCCAAGCTAGATACCCAAATCGCAGACTGCCGTGTCTTGATGCCGGCGTACAGTCCAGTGTCGTCGTCTCGTTGCCGCAGGTTAACAAGTTGTCCAAGGATGACAATCCTGTCGAAGACTTGTTTTCGTCGCGACGATAACTCCCGAGCACGCGCGACACAATAAAATTGACCTTTCACTCGTACTTTCTATAATTTCGCGAAGCTTCGAATCGGTACGATCTGTACTCGAACGCGTGCGGTGATTAGAATGACTCCTGTCCTCCTTCTCACCGGCCCGATATTCTACCGATTCCCACGCGTTCCATTCCCACTCGTGCTGCGTTCTAACGGTCGCGCGGCGAACATGAAATTAATTTAATGTCGTCGCGATTAATTAACTCGACCGTTACACCCCCCCTCCCAGAGGGGTCGTATCCGAAAAATACGTCACTTCGATATACCACGAACGCGGCCTATCTGAGTTTAGGGAAACGTATAAATATTCTGCCAATGCCTGTAACAAACGAAGGGAGGAATAAGGACAAAAACAGGATATACGGATTAGGCTTTGCGTTGTGCACGAGTTTTCCGCGGCGACGGTGTTTTCGTGTTGTCGACGCAAATTTTCTTAGTCAACCCTTTCGGCCTACCTCCACGCCTTCCAGTCGTCGGGTTGACTTGTACACATGGCTCGCTGCCATTTACAATTTGCCGTACAGACTCATTCAAAACGTTCGCCCTCGCGGTAGGCTCATTCCTGCACACCACCTCACGCTCGCTAGCGTTAGAATTTTCGCACGCATTTTCCGCCGCTGTATCTTCTCCATCTGAAGACTCCGGTTCAACTCTTGCGATCCATCTCTTCAGTTGTTGTACAGCTACTGGACTTTGTTCATTCCCGAAGGCATCTATAATCGTATACGTATTGCTACCTAGCTTTTCGACCACTGTATACGAACCTGTATACTTAGGCGCTAGGCTAGCTGTGAAGCCTTTAGCCTTACTGGATAGGACTTTGTTTTTTCTCCAAACCATGTCACCAGGCTGGAAAATTAGTTCGCGGTGTCGCTTGTTGTAATGCTCAGCCGCTCTGTCCTATTGAATTCTTGAATTTTCGCCAGCTTTTCTTCTTAAGTCTTCGGCTCTGGCTGCCTTGTCCAGCCTTTCTTGAAGAGCCATTTCTTCATATCTCTTTAGTGTCTCGTCAGCTAGCTTTTTGCTGACCACACTACAGTCGATCGGCTGACGCAACATGTTCAACATGGCCGGAGTCGTTTTTATTGCCGAATGCTCCGCCCTGTTGTACGCGCAGACCAGCTCGGGTAAAAGGACGTCCCATTTTTGCTGATTGTCTGCAATAAAACATCGGATCATAGTTTTCAGAGTCCTATTTAGCCTTTCTACTTGGCCGTTAGACTCAGGGTTATTAGTTGGCGAGTTTTCATGCTCGACGCCGAGTTCTATCAGACGGTCGTCTATCTTGCGATTCTTAAACTCCGACCCTTGATCCAATAGGAACATTTCCGGCTGACCCCACCGTAGGAATACGTCTTGCCAGATGTGTTTCCATATGGCTTCACCATCAGCTCGTTTTAACGGTGCTACTTCTGCCCAACGTGTGAACAGATCCGTTAAAACCAAGACATACTTGTTTCCGTTGTCGCTACGGGTATATGGACCTATTATGTCGCCTGACACCGCCTGCCATGGTCTTACGATCGGTCGCTTTCCCATCAGACCCCCAGGCAAACGCTGTTCCACCTTTTGCATTTGGCATATCTGACATGATTTTACATAAGCCTCTATGTCCTTATACATACCAGGCCAAAAATACTCTTGGGTGACTCTCTTCAGAGTTTTATCTCGGCCCAAGTGTCCTGCAAGGGGTGCGTCATGTTTTTCTTTAGGAATATCGTTCCTCAAAAACACTGATGTCACCAGTTTCCAAGTGGAGTCGTCACCGACTGTTTCTTCAATTAAGTCGTCAGACTTGTAAAAATAAAGCTTGCCACCCACGACCTTCCATCTAAGGAACTTGTCTGGATTTTTCTGCACGGCTTTCATTTTATTTACATACCAGTCATCCAGCTCTCCGTCAGGATAGCCTACGGCTGCAACAGTCGTCTCGTCTCCCTCATACATACGTGACAGGGCGTCGGGCACCACATTTAAGGAACCTTTCCGGTATTCCGTCGAAAATGTGTAGCTTTGCAGTTCTAGCGACCATCTTGCTAGCCTGCCCGTCGCGTTCGACAGTTTGTTTAGCCACTTCAGCGAATTGTGGTCCGTAATTACGTGAAATTTAAAACCTTCTACGTAACATCGAAACTTCCTAATCGCCTCAACTACTGCCAAACATTCACGTTCTGTCACCGTATAATTGCGTTGTGCTGGATTTAGAACTTGGCTAAAATATTCAATGACTCTCTCCTCGCCATTAATGGTTTGAGTCAAACATGCCCCGATACCAGTGTCTGAAGCATCGGTCTGAATCACGAACGGCTGGGTAAAATCCGGCCTTGCCAGCACTGGTGCTGAGGCTAGCAGCACTAGGATTTTCTCAAACGCCTGTTGTTGCTCAGCCTCCCATTTATAACAGACTTTCGTGCTTGTGAGTCTCGTCAGCGGTTCGGCTACCGTAGCGAAATTTTTCAAAAATTTCCTGTACTAGGAAGCCATTCCCAAGAACCTCTTCAATTTCTTGCGGTTGTTTGGGATAGTATAATTCAAGATGGCCTCGACTTTTCCTGGACATGGTCGAATTCCATCTCTGCTGACGATTACGCCTAGATATTTTACTTCAGACTGGCAAAATTTACTTTTACTGCGGTTTACCGTCAGTCCAGCCTCTCTCAATCTAGCCAGTATGGCTTCGAGAATCTGCATATGCGTCTCGAAGTCTTCCGTAACAATTATGATATCATCGAGGTATGCATAGGCATATGGGCCAAACTCTCGAATTATCATATCTATCAGGCGTTGGAAAGTCGATCCAGCCTGATCTAACCCAAACGGCATTCTTTTAAATTGGAACTGGCCTAAGCCAGGCACCGTAAAAGCTGTTATTGGCCTCGACTCTTTCTTCAGTGGCACCTGATGGTACGCCGATGACAAATCCAGAGTCGATATGTATTTGGCCGTTTTAAACCTTCTCAGGATATCATCCATATAAGGTAAACGATAGGCTTCGGTTTTTCTGGAGACTGAATTAACCTTACGGAAATCCATACAAAATCTCCTAGTGCCGTTTTCTTTCTTCACCATGACCACCGGTGACGACCAGCCGCTTCTCGGAGCAGGCTCAATAATGTCGTCGTCTAGCATTTTGACTACATGCTCGTACATCTCCAGCTGTACTACCGGTGAAGCTGGATAATACCTTTGCTTGATAGGCTTTGCGTCGCCTACGTTGATCTCATGTTCGATCCACGTAGTGCAGCCTAAAGGTTTGTCTTGCGGCTGGAAAACTCTATCTAGCGAGTCGTTTATACGTTCTTGCTCTTCAGAACCAATGTCGGCTAGACCTATCGATGCCAGGCTTGTTACTTCAGCCTCAGTCACGGCTGCAACCTCTAGGTCTACCACTTTATCAGCAATCCGGATGTTCAACTTATTTGTGGCTGGATCTAGTATCGTATCAAATGCACGTACGAAGTTGTGTATCAATTGTAAATGTAATCAAAAATTGCTCGATGCTTGACTCGTTACTACCGTCGAACTTAATGTTCCACCTTCGGACGATCGAGTCAATGTCAATAGGCTTTTCTAGCCTGTGCGGGTTAAAACCATCCTGTTGTAGCGTAGGTAATTTGGCTTGCCGGAGTTCTCGCATACGCTCCAATTCAGTCATCAGGGCTTTTATTTGGTCTTCGATCTTCCGTTCTGCACTAGACATCGAAGCTCTGTTAATAGGGCTCGAACTGTCTCTCTCGTGCATCGACGTATCACCAAAATTCACCCTAGGCCCTTGGGCATGGTTAGTATTTTCCGTAGAAATACTACACTCATCCATAGAGTGTCGCAAAATGCCGGGCCTTATTGTACTGGATACCGGTCCATTTGTTTGCCGGTTACGGTCAGCCAAACCATGTCGGTCGTCCTTTTCCTCGATAACCCTTATCCTCTCTTGCAGTTTCTTAAATACTCCTGTAAACTCCTGCATTATCCTGAGGAGGTCGTCAATCATACCGCCATCACGGTTGTTTGTTTCTTCAGCCACAGCACTGTCGGCCACCTCGCGGCTTCTGGTAGTCGCTTGCACATACTGAATGTACTCCGCCGCCTTCATCACGCCTTCGTCCATCAAGACGGCTAGGGGGTGTTCCCCACTTGTGGTAAAATTCGGGTATAAAATTGTCGAGCCCGATTGTTCTATAAATTCAGCCCGCATCTCTTCGCGCTTGACTTTGACTTCGTCATGGTCGTCAGACTCATCTTCAATAAAGTCTTCAGCCGAATAATTGCCGACCAGCCATTTTATCAGTCTGTCATGCCTTTGACGTGTCGAACCGTCTGGCTTAAGCTGTAAGTCGCGTAAAGCCTCGTCGACTACATCTTCATCCTCAGCGATTACCCATGAATAGACTAGGTCTTCCTTCACTTGTTGATCCATCCTAAAAATAACAAAAAAAAACCTAATCCCTCGTGACAGTACTTCCACACTCTAACTTAATTCAAATTTACAATCGCAATATGAAATAAAATATATTTTTCAATCTATTTTTCAAGAAAGAAAAACAAAAGAAAATTTTATATTTCTGATTCTTCTATCAAACGCCTCAAACGGCTAAACAAATATTAAATAAAATAAAATAGGCCTATTAGCCTGTCGACTCGCGATTGGCTTTGACAAAAACCAAGGTCGACCCGAAAAGCCAAAATTAAATTATAATAAAAAAAAATCCGGTTATCCTAACCCGTGTCAGAACACCGATTTTTATTTTCAGAAATATAAAATACAGTTGCTACTGAACACTAGTCAGTAGCACGCTGTTATGTCAACAAACAAAAATAATAATAATAACAAAATATATTCACAAAAAATCTCAACAACGATTAAATAAATTCAAACTAATAATTGTGTTTCGCTCTACTCGCACTTACTGTCACGAATTACGGGAATTTTACAAAGTGGAATATAAAACCAATCAAAACAATAACAAATCGATAAAAGAAAATTCCACTTTGTAAGTACACGCTATATCGCATACATACACACCCGCGTTACTTTGTTTTTCTCTAAACGCCGCGACCGGCCTTGAACCGATCACCTACGGTATTTCGCTACCACGGGCAAGTTTCCACCGTCTACCTTTGAATCGAAAATCAAAAATTTATCACCGGTTAGCGTATTTTTGAATCTTTCAGGCAGTTCTCCAACATCAGCGAGAGTTTTTGGGTTCGGTGGAAGGACTCGACGCTTTGCCGTTCTTATCGTCCTTTTCAAATTTTCGCGCTCAGGTAACTTCGCTAAAACCCGGTTGGATAGACCCCGTAACTCATCTTGTACCAGGCGCGACGGTGGTCTTTCAGGATTTCGCTCCCCCTCTTGCTTCAATCGGTACTTAACAAGTTCTGCCTCGCAATCATCAGGGTCGGCAACGTGCTCGTGAGTTGCACCTTTGGTGAGCGGACCTTTATAAATTTCAGGTACTTCATCTCCCTCGGTGAACGAAGATATTGCGCGCGCGTGGCATAGCCCTGCCCGTAGTAACTTGCAGTCCCAGTATGTTTTGTTCTTCTCCTCGATATCCCTTGATTTGTTATAAATGAAGCCATCAATAATCAACTGTTTACCGAACCTTACAACGTTTTGATACATTTTGAATTTAGAAATTAAGTATTAAAAAGTAAAGAGGAAAAAAAAGTATGGAGGTTACGAAAAAAAATTTCAAATGTGCAGGTTAGTTAATTGGAATGTTAAATTTGAATGTTTGAATATTCGAAAAAATATTAAATTAAATGTAAATGATTGAATATTCGGGAAAAAGGTCATTCGGGAACCTTGATTCGGGAAAAATGCATTCGGGAATCCGGTATTCGGGAAAACGGATATTCGGGAAAAGTGTTATTCGGGAAAAAAGTCATTCGGGAAATTCGATTCGGGAAAACCGTCGGCAACCGTTACAAGCCGTAAGGCTGAAACTCTAGCCTCCAAGCTAGATACCCAAATCGCAGACTGCCGTGTCTCGATGCCGGCGTACGGTCTAGTGTCGTCGTCTCGTTGTCGTAGGTTAACAAGTTGTCCAAGGATGACAATCCTGTCGAAGACTTGTTTTCGTCGCGATGATAACTCCCGAGCACGCTTGATACAATAAAATTGACCTTTCACTCGTACTTTCTATAATTTTGCGAAGCTTCGAATCGGTACGATCTGTACTCAAACGCATGCGGTGATTAGAATGTCTCCTGTCCTCCTTCTCACCGGCCCGATTTTCTACCGATTCCCACGCGTTCCATTCCCACTCGTGCTGCGTTCTAACGGTCGCGCGGCGAACATGAAATTAATTTAATGTCGTCGCGATTAATTAACTTGACCGTTACAGTTCATGCTCAAAATTTTTTTATAAAAGTTGATGAAAGTGAGCCAGATGAAAATGAAAACACTGCTTTTCAAATAAGTTATTTAAAGGGTTTATCATTTTTGTATAATTATTGAGTATTGTTGTTATTCATCTTAATTTGTTATCATATTTTTATTGATCCGTCTTTATTCTCATCCTGACTTGGAATGAAAATGTAAGAATATAATAAAGCCACAAAATTTATGAAATTATATCTTTTGGTATCCGATTCATCACCCAAAGATTAATTTCTTTTTTGATTGATATAATATTACTTTTAAAATTATATTCAAAATTTCATTAAATTTAATCTGTTATAGATCATTTTAAGATTACAATTAAAATTTACATTTTTTGACAAATCACACACAAACATTTTTTACAGTTAACTCTGAACTTTTAACTATTTAAAACAAAAAGTTAACCATGTTTATAAAATTTTTTTTTTTTCACCAGTTTCTTAGACTTGTTTTTTTTCAGTCATTTATCTTATTATAAGGAAAGATTTTTTTAATACCACATTTAAAAAAAGTATCTTCAACTTTTTCATTTTCCTATAAGACAAAAGAGTAGAAAGCAAACAAGTGGTTGGTTATTGATAAAGACATTTATTAAGTTGGGTTTATTTATTTTGATTAATTGACATGCAATTTTGCATTGATGAAATATTCAAACTGGTTAAAGTCTAATGTAAAGGGAGAACTTTTTGAGGCAATGACTTAATATAACAAAAGTTTTTAAGATCTCGTGTCACAATTAAATTGATTTAAAAAATATAATGTATAATTTAGTATAAAATTTTAAATGAATAGTTTGAGCACATGAAAATAAATTTATTCTTCCATCCTCAATCCTGATGTTGGATTCCAATGATAATTCTTAAAGCAAATTTAGGTGTGTTTCAAATTTTATAATTTTATCGGTTTCATGCAGGGGCGCAACAACCCATGTAAGCTAGGGGGTGTCCTGATCAATTTTTTTCCTGACACCCCGTAGTATTTTCAGGGGGTGTCAACGAAATTGTACAGTCCTAAATCAAGCCTTAAACCTAAATATGCCTAAGCGCCCTGGACGCCTGAGTTCAACAAAAAAACTAATCATTTATCTCCCAAGCTCTGAATCCCCAAATACCCTGGGCGATCGAGTTCAACAAAACAATTATCAGCTATCCCCCAAGCTCTAAGCCCCCAAACCCCTGGGCGCCCGAGTTCAACAAAAAAACTGGTTGGCTATCCCTCAAGCTCTAAACCCTCTAAACCCTGGGTGCCCGAGTTCAACAAAAAAACTGGTTGGATATCCCTCAAGCTCTAAACCCTCTAAACCCTGGGTGCCCGAGTTCAACAAAAAAACTGGTTGGATATCCCTCAAGCTCTAAACCCTCTAAACCCTGGGTGCCCGAGTTCAACAAAAAAACTTATTGGCTATCCCCCAAGCTCCAAACCCCCAACTATTAAAATACTCTATTACCCCAAATTATCCCACTCGGTAACCAGAGTTTTGGGGGCTTAAAGCTAGGGAGCTAGCTGATCAGATTATTCATTGAACTCTACGTCCAAGGTTTTGGGGGTTTAAAGCTTAGGAGATAGCCGATAAGTTTGTTTGTTAAAATCAGACGCCCAGGCTTTTGAGAGTTTAGAGCTTGGGGGATATCCGACCAGTTTTTTGTTGAACTCGAGCGCCCAGGCTTTTGAGAGTTTAGAGCTTGGGGGATAGCTGACCAGTTTTTTGTTGAACCCGGGCGCCCAGGGTATTTGGGGGTTTAGAGCTTGGGGGGTAGCCGACCAGTTTTTTTGATGAAAGCGGGTGCTCAGAGTATTTTGGGGTTTAGAGCTTGGGGGTGGTCGATAAATTTTTTTGTTGACCTCGGGCGCCCAGGGTTTTGAGAGTTTATAGCTATATATATATATATATAATTTTTTGTAGAACGCCCTCCCCTTAAATGTTTGCCGGATCCGCTACTGCATCCATCACTTCTTATTGTCAAATTTAAAAAAGATTAACTGCTTAAATATTCTAACTTTAAGAGTCGTGGCAATCTCAGTCTCTGTACACAAATTCACTTACTATAAAACGACCGCAAACATTTTGTTACTCATAAAATAGTATATTATATAATAAGTGCATAAAATGCGACATTCACGCCAATAGCACAAGTATGTGAACAATGCAATTTACGCACGTATTATGTATACTATTTTATATTACGAGTGCCTTAAAATGTTTAAAAAACATAATTTTATTGATCAACTATGCTAGATTTTAATTTTGGTAGGTTGTAATTTGCGTTATAATTATAGAAAGTAGTTTCGGTATATATATCAACATGCGTATTTGGTTTTAGCCGCGAAAAATAATCTAGCTACATTTTATAGTCTGCTAGATGCTGCAGCTGCAGCTGAGTTCGGGCAGCAGTATGGTGAGCTAAGTGATTTGAATAAAAAAAATATTCTGCACGTGTAAATAAAAAAAGTGAAGTGATAAAAAACTTAAAAAATTTGCTAAAATTATTTAAAAAATGAAGTTGATTAGAAAATCCCTTCCAAAAGTTTGTAATTCGAACTTGATTTTCGCCATACAGCTGCGTACGGGCAGTGAGCTAGGTGATTATTATTTAAAAAAGTGTTCTCTGCAGGTGCAAATAAAAAAATGAGGTGATAAAAAGCTTTAAAAATATGTTGAGATTATGAAATATTAAATTTATACCGAATCATAACTTCCAATATTAAATTAAGTAACTGATGCAAGAGTCAGTAAACAATTCACGATGATGAAGACTCAGCCGATCTAGTTCTGTAGGTAAAGAAGAGCCGAGCATGGTGAATCAAGAGGAGTAACCTCACTCGCTGGTGGAAATCAACTCGAAAACAAACTTTTAAAAGTGCTGTCCTTATGAAGATTACTTTTTTAATAATCCTTACAAATTTTCAAAGTTTTGTATCACTGCACTTTATTTATTTTGCTCAAGGAAATCCGTTTATAATTATAATCGATCGTCTCCCTGCAGCTGCATACTCAGACATACTATTATGATTATTTTTCACGGCTAAAACCTAAACGCACGCTGCTCGAGCAGAAACGTAATAGGCAACTTTACGCACTCAAATTACGTCTTTTGCGTTAGTAAAATCAGCACTTTAGGGCACCAGTAATATAAAAATAATTATCTCATTATTTTTGTTAAAAAACGTTACAAAAATTATTAATGACTTGACCAATATGTTTGAGATTTACCGCCTTTTATTGCCATGAGATTGGTCATGCGAGCGACCCACGCCAGAGCTGTCCGGAATGACCAGTTTCCGCCCTCACCAGTCTTGCTTCAACCATGATGCCGCTATCACACGTCACGGGACTCAACGCCGTCGTCGTAGATCACCCGCTTATCTACGACGATTCTACCAAGTTATCCTGAGGTTGAGAGACTCCCAGCTAAAACGGCGAGCTCTCTCTCCTCATTTGTAAATAGTTATATATATTTAGTTTCATTAAATAGTTTAAGTGCAGCATAAAAAATACAAGTGTTGTGTTTCCTAATACCCTCGGTTTTCACCTTTCCCACTCCCTCGCGATCTCTGTAAATTTTCCTCAACCTAAAGCGCATCCTCCGCGATTTCCCAAACATTTGGCATCCCTTGTGGGGAAAAGTTCCTCGAAAAAAAGGCGCGTCACGAGTGAAACGAAAGTGTGAAAAGTTTGTGTCACGCCGCGGCCGCGGCCATTTTCATGCTTTTTCTCATTGAAAAAGACCCAGCGACGACAAGTGGCGCGCGCATCACAGCCGCGTAAGTACCAGCAAGCAGTCATCGTGGGAGAAAGAGAGACGGACGATCGCGCTCCGCGACTCTCTTCTCCACACAACACCGTAAGCAGTGCTCGAAGCTGGCCCAAGGCGGCCTGTCTAGCGAGCACTCATCGGTCAACAAGAGCGACCATCTTGTTGGCACCTCAAGTCCAGCAGCACGCACCTCACCATCCAGTTTACCCTGAAGCCTACCTCTCCACCCACGTAACCAGTACCCAAACCTAAGACGACGGTGGATTAGAAGGAGACAGCAACACTCCCGCTTGCTGTCATCTGAAGCCCGTCGGCCTACCACGTCCCTGCCACACTGCAGCCCCTCTGCAGTTGAAGAGAGAGAGAAGGCACCTCGATCAGCTGACTTTGCTCATACGGTTGGTCCGCTCCAAGTCACAAACTTGTGTTGTGTAGTTTAATAATTAATATTTCTTTTCTTTTGATTGTTTGTCTCGATTCTGAACGGTGTAGGTAAAGTTGAATACACTTGTTTTCAGTTTTTCTTGCCTTTTCTTAAGTTTGTTTATGTTTACATTTTTCCAAAACAAATAGTCAGTTGACTCAATTACTCAATAATTGAGTACAGCTGCTACTATTTTGGCAAATAATTGGTTATTTTAAGGTCAAGTGACCAATAAAATAAGGAATAATTTTTTCAATTTTTACCTTTGTTAATATTGAGATAACCTGAAAACTTAATTTCATTTTATTTTGTTCCACCCTATCATAGATTATTGAATTTTCAGGTGAAACTGCCTGTTAAACTGAGGTTTACGCTTACTGTTCAACCATATCTGAGCAACCTTTGGCACCTGTGGGAGCAAGCGAAGGGACTTTTTTCACCAACTGGTAGTCCTCGAGTGCCCATACAGCTGCAGCAGCGATCTCTGTGTTCTTCGAAAGCCTTGGGTTCAAAATTACTGTTTTTTATGGTTGTCAGAGTCAGCGTTGGAACCAAATTTTGCCAATCCTTATTCGTATAGTATAATCTCAAATTATGTATATTGCTGAAGCCATATTGATTGTCTCAATTTTTCAATTTTTTATTTTCAAAAATTCTGATTGAATTTTTTTATCCATTTCAGGTTTGTTTCAAGACCAATTTCCTCAAGACAATCATTTCCCCCACTCTACCCAACTGTAATACGTACTTACTTTGGTTTGTTTTCATCCAAGGGGTGTTCGGTTTGTTTGAATACCTTTTGATCTTTTTATATAAAAGATCAATCCAACTGCCTACTAACCCTTGCCCCCACTCAACAGAATTAGAATTGTTTAAGGATTTTCATTTCTTTTTTCTCTCTAGTTATTTGTTGATCTATTTACCTTTTTTCATCTACCTTAATTTTTTGATTTTTTCACTTTCTTTGTTTTTAAAGTTTCAATAAAAATTATGTTAGGGTTTTCTTCTAAAATCAGCCACCTGCCTGGCTTAGTTGTTTGTTATTTGAATTGTATTTCAGTTAAATTATTCTTTACCAGTAATATTCATGGGTTTGAATATTTTTTAATTTTCTTTTATTCAAAGAATTAGTTGTTATTAAGTATTAAGTTTGAATATTTTTCAGCATTCTTTTATTTAAAGAATAATTGCCTCAGCTTAGTTGTGCTTCAATTAAAGATTGTTCCACCAGTGATATTCACAAGTATGAATATTTTTCCACTCTTTCATTTAAAGAATAATTGTGTTTCAATTTACATTTTCCTCACTCATGTGATTCAAGTCGAATCAAAATTTCCTCAAGTTTAAAAAAAAAACAGAGTTGTGCTGGGTTTATTTAAACCTGTCACCTCCGTGACTGAGCAGCTGCTGGATTTTTCCCCACTCATGTTTTTTTCTGCCATGTCCAAATCGCCTGAAGCTTAGAAAACACATTTAAATTGTGTTTCAATTTAAATTTACCCAAGCCAAAAGATAGTCTTCAAATTTTACCTATTGATTTATTATTTCAAATACAGCCCTACCTTGCAAAATGAATAAACCAAATTCATTTGGGCAAATCCTTAGCTGGCAAGCTATAATCCGAAATCGAATCGACACTCATTTCAAAATCTTCGAGCAAAAAGGAGCCTTGATGATTCGCGAGTAAGCAGAGAAGCGCATCGTGCGTCTCGAACAACTCTGGCAAGAGTTTACCCAAAATGATCAAAGTTTAAGAAACTACCACGATGTAGACCGTGGCCACGACTACTTCGTCAATGACATGTCCTACCATACCCAGGACACCTTTGATGACGTGTGCGATGACTACATCCAATTTCTTAAAATTAAGCCACCTGCGACACACCTAGTCCAGGCTCCGGCTGTAACCTCAAAAAATCTGCCAGCTGAACAGCTTCAAGTTCAGACTCCGGCACCTATCTACGAATTTAAGCCCTTGATTAAGGCACAGCCACCTGAACTACCTCAAGTTCGGGCTCCGGCGACCCCCTTCAAAATGGAATCACCTGAGACACCTCAAGTCCAGAGTCCAATGAACCTCTCGGAGAGCAAGCCACATGTGGCTGTCCTGGCTCAGGCACCGGCTATCGCTTTCGAAAGACAGCCACCTGAATTGCTTAGAGTTCAGGCTTCGGCTACATTTTCCAAAATTCAGCCCCCTGCGACACACCTATTCCAGGTTCCCTATTTTAAAACTCGGCCACCTGAACTAATCCAGTTTCAGGCTCCGGCTATATTCTCAAAAATTCAGCCACCTGCGACAATTAAAGTCCAGGCACCGGCTACCATGATGAAAGTACGGCCAACTGAACTAATCCAGCTTCAGGCACCGGCTATATTCTCAAAAATTAAGCCACCTGAACCACTCAAGGTTCAGGCCCTAATCACGATCTCATGCCTTCAGCTACTTGAAGTGCCTCAAATGCAGGCCCTGGCTGTATCATTATTTAACTATTGGGTCTTCGACCCTAGAATTTTTATCGCCAAGAGCTTAAGCTCTAACTACTTTTGCTTTGTAAACCTCTACGTTTCTTCGTACGCTTACAACCTAAAAACGCATTGTATTTTTTTTTATATACTTTATACCTTTTATATTATTACTTAATTTTATATTTAGTATGTTCACAGATATTATTAATCGACTACAGTCGATTAAAGTGGGAGGAATGTTTGAGATTTACCGCCTTTTATTGCCACGGGATTGGTCATGCGAGCGACCCATGCCAGAGCTGTCCGGAGTGACCAGTTTCCGCCCTCACCAGTCTTGCTTCAACTTAGGTGCCGCTATCACGCGTCGAGGGACTCAACGCCATCGTCGTAGATCCCCCGCTTATCTACGACGATTCTACCTAGTTATCCTGAGGTTGAGAGACTCCCGGCCAAAACGGCGAGCTCTCTCTCCTCATTTGTAAATAGTTATATATATTTAGTTTCATTAAATAGTTTAAGTGCAGCATAAAAACTACAAGTGTTGTATTTCCCAATACCCTCACTTTTCACCTTTCCCACTCCCTCGCGATCGCTGTAAATTTTCCTCAACCTAAAGCACATCCTCCGCGATTTCCCAAACACAATATTTTATTTAAGAATCTGCACTAATATTTGTATCCAATATTTACGAAACTCAATATATAAATTCAAGACTTAAATTTTATTGTGTCAGTCAATCACGTCACGAATAAAATGCTGACATTCTTTTTGGGTTCTCTTTTTTATAGGGAGATTATTTTTCTTTATTATTATTCTTTATGATTATTCAATACTACTGTGATTATTTATAAATTGAATTCTTGTTGAAATAAACTAATAAAAGTTCATATATTCTGCATTACTATTGTAGTAATGCAGAATCGTGGATCTTGTGTTAGTTCGTAATCTATTACTCTGAGGTTCTTTGTACATAAATGAAGTTTATAAGAGTAATATTACTAATGAATATGATTAACAAGTTTGGTCTTACAGTTATATATATCTTGATAACAACAACTTTATACTTTACGTAAATTTATGCTGACTACATATTACATGTGTCGCTGGCCCAGTTTATCTTACTGCGGCCACTAAACCTAGTAGAGTGGACGAACGCAGACGAACGACTGGTCTCGCCTCGCGCGCGCTGCTTGATCGAGCCTACACACACACTCTCACACGCTCGCTTACGTCACTCGCTATGAACCGTATGCTTACATTTCAACATGCCTCATAAACATATTGCGATTTTTTACATCTTTTCCTTTCTTATTCTTATTAAAATTATTTTAATTTTAATCCGCATTCAATTTTAACAAATTAACTTCGACCTAAGCTTTTGGTGACAATATCAGCCAAGTTTTTATTTGTATCAATTTTTACAATGTCTATATTGCCATTTACGTAGTTCTCATTTACATAATGATATTGCACTTCTAAGTACTTTGAATTTTTGGTGAGATTACCGAATTTAGCAATTGAAATTGTTCCCGAATTATCCTCATAGATTTTCAACGGTTTTTGAATTTTTGAATCGAATACTTCGATCAACGAATTTCTCAAAAATAAAATTACGGTCACAGCCTCAGACATAGCAGTATATTCTACAAATGTCGAGCATTTGGTTACAGTACTTTGGTTGCACGATTTCCAATAAATGATATTCCCGTACAATCTCACCAAGTAACCTGTTGTCGATTTTCTATCGGTAACATCACCCACATAATCCGAAGTAGTATAGCACCGCTGTGGCGAAAGTAAACAAACATGATTCATTTACTCAGCCAGGCGCAGTGCTCGGCGGCGGTTGCCTCGAGTGTCGCAAGTTTAGTGGGGTTAGGCGAATGAAAACAAAGATGATTCACCGCTGCGAGCAGCCTCGCGCGGTCGAGGCGGCGGCTCGCGGTTGCTGCGGGAGGGGGTGCTCGGGGCCGCTCTGGAAGGAGGAGGAGGGCTTCCTGGTGCGGTGACGCGGTCGAGGCGGCCGCTCGCGAGTGCTGCGGGAGGTGGTGCTTGGGAAGGAGGAGGAGGGCTTCCTGGCAACGGCGACGAGGCTGACGCCGCGGAAGTGAAGGTCGCTGAGGCGGCTGTGCTCGGACGTCGCGACTGCTGCTGACTCTGCTGGAGCTGCTGCTGTTGCGACATCTGTATCTTGTTCTATTCTTCAAGGGATTATTTAATTCTGGATCGATCATTTTTAAATTAATAAAATAGTTTAAGAAATCAAAAAAAATTAGGAATTAATGATAATAATATTTAATCCATTGAAAAAATACTTTGAATATAATTTGATATTAATTAATTTTACTTTTTAATAATTTTTATTCCTTTGAAAAATACTTTGATTTTACTTTAATACTAATCAATCTTACTTTTATAATAACTTTAAATCCTGATAAAAATGATTCAAGTCCGGAGAAGGATATTTAAAGACAAGTGAAGTATATATTTTTTAAATTTTATTCCATTTATTGAAAGTTTACATTATTTCATTACATTTACATTTCATTACAAAACTTTTACTTTTTCACACTTAGTCATTGAAAGTAAAATCATTATGAAAATTGCCCATGTAGGTGGCATAAAATTTTTCCTTTTCTACATTATCTTGCACTTTTTCCCAAAAGAAATTCTGCTTGGTGAGAGCATCCGAAATTTTTTGAGGCAGCTAAATGGCAAATTCGTTATCAAAGGTAGCCAAAACTTTACGTCCATATTTTGTTGTCGTCTTGTTTACAGATGTCACTTTGTATTTGTGATTTATGTCCAGCTACTATAAGTTTTTACGGGGCAACTCAGGTGCTTGAGATATACTGTTAAGCCAGTCAATGCCTACTTCTTCTGCAGCCATATTTTTAAGCCTGGAACAAAATTTTTTTTTTTGATTAATTTAAGAAAATTAATGAATAAAGTTTAAAAATAATAGAGGTTGCCAAATCTACTTACAAGTATTTTAAGGAAGATGACTTTTAACAATCCGAGAGCTTGTTTATTGGCTTTGGTTCAGCTGGTAAAGAAAAGGTTAAGTCGAGGGCTGTTCACTTTGTGACTGATGAAAAGCCTGACTTTCGTCGTGCAATTTAAAGGGATAAATTATTTAAAATAAATATTGCATGCCCCGCAAATGCAGCATTGGCGTTTTACAAAGTCCTGACAAGGTGATTTTACAATAAAAACATTTTCGCACTACTACTTTGTAAACAATGTATGACACAGCCGCCGTTACCCGTAAATTGATAATTATCATGTGATTTGTGTTTAATAAAAGATCTTGCAATACAATCATTTTTTTTCGAGTCATCAGAAAAATTATTAAGAAAAGCTTCGAAACTCAATCCGTTAATCATATAATGTAAAAACATTAAACAATATTGACCACATACGTGGGATTTCTCACTCTGAAGTTGTTTAACATACCATCTTAAATGCTTACAATTTTTGCGCAAAGTTTTAATATGATTAGATATGAACTATTGTATACCGTAGCTATCTAGATAATGCCCAAAACCGTGTGAATCTACATGTATAGCAACCCAATGCATACCAGGCTGAGTGTGATTATCAGTGTTAAATACAAAGACCGTCGGTTTCATCCACACCCATGGAATCCGATCCGCAGGGAACACGCCGATAGTATGTGAGGGCATCAGCAATAACTTGTTTAGAATCTGCAGACTGTTCATTGTAAAATATTACAGGTGAACTTAAAGGGAAATCGATATTTAAGCTCTGAGATTTAGATAGCAAGTATGCTTTAATTCGGTAGACGTTATTTAAAGCACAAGCAAATTTTAAATAATTATTTTTTACAGCGTGATTTATACAGTACTTGTCGCTCCACGGTAGGTTATTAAATGACGGACAGTTCGTATCGTACTCTAAAATAATAACTTCTCTAGTAGTCATTTTATGAAACATGAACCACTTTTCTTTACCCCTAACATAAGTTTTATCGACACTTTCAAAAATATCGCTGAGCGTGAGATTGAGCATTTTCAAAGTCACGATCCCTTCTAAATAATCTATGCCGTGTTGATTTCTGGTCAGCCAATTATTCTCTTTACGAACTTCAGAAGGTAGCGAATCAACTCGATGCACAGCACTAACAATTTAATGCGTGACAAATTCATTTTTTAAAGATAACAAAGCTATTTCTTTAGGCACCAACTTGTTATTTTTATCTTTAAAAAATTGATTATCTGCAATGAGCTCCATTGTAGGACTCTATTTCGTTAACTTACTCATTTTTTAACGAGACTTCAAAAGCGACATCTAGTGATTCAGCCGCTAAAGTCTACAAGAACCTGCCTCGACGCATCAATTTCTAAAATATTTTCATATTCCGAATAAACTATACAATTTACTGTTTCGGTCAGAGGATCGTCAAATCTAACATCTATTCTAACGCTACCGTGTTTAATTTAATTTTAATGAGTACACTCGTTTGCAGATAAGTCAGGCGTTGAATCGAAAGCAAAAAGGCAGTAGCCATCAGGGTAAGACTCGCGAGGTATGTTATTGCCCTCGTTAAGAAAATGAACACCGGTACCCGAAAATAGAGAGTGATAACAATCTATATACGCGCCGTTTTTTTTGAAATCAGGCTGCAAAGGTTACGACGCTACCTGTGCACCGTCAACATACAGACATAGAAAATTAATATTAAAATTTTTAAAGTTGAAGTGATTAAGGCGACGATCACCGTTGAAAGCTTTATTATTAACAAAACCTAAAATTATTCTTTTCGGAAGTTTATTATTAACAAAACCTAAAATAAAATAAAGCTTTATTATTAACAAAACCTAAAATTATTCTTTTCGGAAGTTGACCTAAAATGACGTTATCTAAGGTTTCACCGTGAATACCGCTGTGCAACGTAATAGATTTTGTTTCTACGCGCGTAAGGGGATACTTACAAGTCGACACTGAAAGCGCTCTAGCATGAGATAACAAAACACTAGGACTGATTTTGACATGGCGCACTAATAAAGACGCTTCTTCGATATGAACAGAGTAGCATCCTACAGGATTCATAAGACTAAAAGCATCTCTTGATTTTACCAAGCGAACTCTCACTTCAACCCCATTTATTAATAATTTTTCTTGATTGAAGACATCTCCGTGTAAATGGTCAATTAGATCCACAGATTTTTTGTAGTTGAAAAGTTTTCTACGAGCTTTGAGGCCACTGTTTGCTGTTCCTAGGTCATCCATATTTTTAGCTGTATCGTCGTACCAAAGAACGCTTGTCAAATGAGATTTTTTGACAGCGGGGCCGTAGTTGAGTAAAGTTTCTATGAACGCTCTATAAGCGTAAGCATGATTGGGTGGCGAAACAGCTTTTTGATTGAAAAAGACATCAACTTGGTTCAACAGGGAGTGCATAAAATTGTTAACAGGTCCAACTATTTTGGAGGAATGTCGACTAACAAGAGCTCTGATTTTAAGCACTCGCAAGATTGAATATGCAGGAAGGCCATTTTGCTGATTAATCGAAAATATCTCTTGCACTTCTTTTCACAAGTTTTTTCTTCTTCTTTTTGTTTGTCTTATTTTTTGCACTTTTCCTGAGCACTTTTTTTTCAATTTTCTCTTGCGCTTGCAAACAGTCTCAGAGCCGGATAACAACTGCAAAGAACTCATGCCGCGAGGCCTTTTATAACCCGAACGTTCCATCATCATTGCATTCAATTTATCTTCAGCCTTACGCTTCAAGTTCATTCCAGACTCGCGTATGCGATTGCGCAGTGATTCTTTTAAGGGTGTATTTTGAGTCACGTCGTTGACAACGTTCATACCAGCACGAAAAGCTTGTTTGCCCATGGCTCGTGCGCCACTCGATAGTAGGGGCAAAACTCGTCGAAATATGCCAGCAAGAAAAGACCCTTTGCCGCCATGACCTCTTTGATACAGCGATCCAATAAAAATATGACCAACACCTTTTCCAGCACCACCTCCGTTTTGAATGAAAAATTCATCGTAGCGATCTATAGCCATTTTTTTTTTTTTTTTTTTTCACTAGTTTAATCCGTACGTTTGAAATGTAGTGTCACTGCAAACGTACCAAAATCAAATGGTATTGGTTCACCATGTTCGTCTATTATATCGATTTCGATAGTCTCAAAAGAATTAAATAGTAGATCTAAATACATGGGTGAGGAGAAACTTTTGATCTGAAGACCCCTGTAAGTGTATTCATCGGTACCCAGCGAGACAACGCGTAGCAGTCGAGTTTGCACATCACCTGTAAAATACGGCTCACAAATGTCTGTGTAAACCATCAACATCGATGGTAGACAATTTGAAAGATTAGCAGGACGAATTCCAACAATCGCCTCGTTTGATTCAAATATATTGACACTGTTGACGTCCAAGCCAAGAATAGTTTTTATTCGCGCAGAGAGATTGACTTTATGGTTGAAACCTGCACACTCTGCTTCAGTGCAGAGACGTTTAGCAGATACATAATCACCGCGTTCAATGCCAAACTCTAGATGATTTTTTGTACAAGCCAAATTATTGAGTTCGTGAATAAAAGTTTGCATATCTTTATAAACGCCAAGCGATACAGTTGAAGTCGAAGCCGTAGTTTCTTGATTTTCTTCATCTGTGTCAGAGGTTAAACTAGTTTCATAAGCAGTCAAAGCCTGTGTTTTTTTTCTGCGTCGAGTAACAAGTAATCTATCGTCGGTTTCTTTCGGTATCGTAAAACAGAAATTAATCTCTCTTCGCGCTCAAGTGGAATGTGCTGAAAGGTCAATGGAATCCTTATCTCCGTTAAAGCGACTGCCCAGGTGCCGTGTAAGCGTATTCGCTGAGGTAGCTGCGTGACGAAGCGAGTTGTAGTATTGTCAGGGTAATAATGCATGCTACTGTTACTGGGAAGAATAATATAAAATTGATCATTCATTTTAGATTTTTCAATTGACTTGCTTTGATCCAAGAGCAAAATTTTTCTGGATAACCGCGCCACCGAACAAAATATTCTCTCGAGCGACCTTTGGTTCTAGTTTTCAAAATTTTTTCGACGTCAGAAAAAACCTTTTTTAAATCTTTTTTTACGCGGCTTAGCTCTTCCTCGCTGAAAAATACATCGTTTTTCATTGTTTTTCAGTTAAAGTTGAAACTCGCGATTTACAAATTCTTTATCTTTGTCGAATTGCATGGAAACGGGAACTCTTTTGTTAGACTTTTTCAATATATTATCGAAAGCAAGAATTACGCTTTTTGCAGATTTGTCTTTTATCGGCTCAACCAATGAATATTTACTCACAACGTCTATAGCGGTAAGAAGATAAGTGTAATTATTGTTGTAAGATTTGAGGGACCTCATGCCCATCAAATCAATTTCCCATACATCATCCATCTTACGAACGTTGTAATGACGTCGAGGAAACCATATTCTCACCTGCTTATGTAAGTTATAGGTATCTTGACCTTCTAGCCAACTTAAAACCTTCGGTTTATTATATTGCTTTCGTGTTGAGTGTAAAAGATTGTTTGCACCCGCGTATGCCATGTCGCGAGGTAGGCCGTAATACAAGCTTTGCAGTCGTCTATGCATTTTTTTTATCGCTCTTTTTATTATTCTTCTTTTTCTTCTGCAAAGGTTGGCAGTTTACTGACTTTGTCTTCTTCTTGTGTTTTTTTATCTTCTTATCTTTTTTTATTCGATTGAAAAATTTTTCTAATGTAATCTTGCTGACCATGCAGCAGGCCGTCATCATTGCAACTGTTTTTTCATCGGGAGGAGTCTCACCGGCTAACAAACGAGAAAACGCTTTTTCGGCAAGCATGCGATCAGCTTGACGGCTGTTGGCCTTTTTATCGGCCTACGCTATATCGTGTTCACGACACGCTTCGTCTAGAGGATTGATGCCTACGTCACCATGATTCAAACGCTCGGACAATTTTGTACCTGGACCGCAAAACTTATAACCTGGTACATGCATTTCAAAAGGCATCAGGTCTACGATAGCATCCAAAGCACTTTTTTCTTCCTCTTTGCTCTCGGTGAGAGTAGTGCTTTCTACAGAAACCTCCATCCTCCCTGGTTATTTAATTTTTGTTTCTTCGGAGTTCTGGTAGTGATTGAATTTTTCTTCAATGCCTTTTTAGCGTTTCTCTTTTGCCGTCTCGACAAATTTTTTTCAAAAATGTCACTTTTTTCGAAAGCACTACTTCGGTCTTCAGTAATATCAGCTGGTGAAATCAAATGAGGTCGTTCCCCTCCTGAGTTGTAACCGTGAGCCAAAATATCCGAGGAAGGAGAAGAAGTAGCACTGGATTGCTCACTATGAGCACTGGAAACGATTTGCTCCCTCAGTTGATTATTCCCGATAAACTCGCGCGGTGTGTACGCCTCTTGAAGAGCAGCAGCAAACTGTTTACGACCTGTAGGTGGAGCGCGTTTTCTGTGTTTCAGAGCATCGCCAACCAAGTCAACGATATTAGCCCCCACCACCGAATTCCCGTTTATAGTTACAGCGCCACTCGGGGACCATGTGACGTTACCGGCCCGTTTCAAATGATGCACAAGGTTAGTAGCAGCGTTTTTAAAAGTCTTGGGTACTCCTGCGAAGATGAAGCTGTCTTCCAAAAAAGTTTTTCTTTTTTTCTCTTCACTTTCATCGGTCGATCGATCTTGAGTTAAATTATCAGGGGCCAAGACAATTTTTTTTCCGTCTTATCGTTAAAAAGAAGAAATCTCTGCAACGCACGATTGTAATCGAGCCACTTTTCTCGATCGTCTTTTCTTCTTTCAGCTGAGCTTAAAATATCGTTCATTCCTATAGTTTGATACGTTGAAATTAATGATTTTTTACTTGGTTTAAAGGAAATAGATTTTGAGAATGGTTACTTTAGTTGTGGTATTTGCGATCAAACAGATATGGGGTGTGTTCTTACCAAGTTTCATCCCTGTTTTCAAAATTTTCCTAAAATTCACATCGTGCCCGAAGCAATGATGATGTATCCGCAGTTAGGTGAGTTTTATAATATTTTTCATGCCTTAAACAGTTTTGTTTTAAACACCTTTTAAATGCAGAATATTTCTTAAACATTAAGGAAAGTCTCTTCGGACTCTATTTAAATATTTTATATCTAGATGACGGTAGAGTAGTGACTGAACTTCCGCGAGGATCCAATCAAGTCGTAGTTCAACCTGTTGGAACATCAGACCAGTCCCAGAATATGTATGAAAATTCTGTGATTTACTTGTCCGACGAGCAAATACCTCAGCAAATACCTCAGCAAATACCTCAGCAGCTCCAGCAAATCGTCGAATCAAACCACGAAGAGCTTCTAATTGCGTGCATAGAAGCTCGTCCAGAATTATGGGATTATATAGACGTAACTCCAGAACAGCGAACTAAAAGAATCAAAGATATCCGTTGGAATCAAGTATATGAAGAGATGAATCCTGATCTCCAACATCGTAAGTCATGAACATTTAAAAAAATTTAATTAAACTTAATTTTTCCATTAAAAAAACAGCTGATTTAAAAAAATGCTCAAGGGCAATTAGTGATCAATTTTTCATGAAAGTTACATCTTATGAATAATTTATATATTAATAATTAACATTTGCTTATTTACTTAATTAATTCTTAAAACTAAAAAAAAAAAAAAAAAAACTAGTAAAATATCTGAAAAAACATCCTCTTATTTCAGATAAAAAACTTGAGATGAAGGCTTACATTATATTTTAGTTTCAGATGATTATAAATTATCAAATATTTTAAAAATTAATTTCGTAACTTTTTTTTTAGCAAAATATACTCTTGCTGGCTTGAAAAAGTCTTGGAAGAACCTAGTTGATACTTATCGATCGACTGTAAACAGAACAAGACCGAAGAGTGGGCAAGCTCGCAGCAACGGAAAAGAGTGTAAATATATGAAGCAAATGGGGTTTATGAAAAAAATTGTTGATAAAACATTCAAAAAGTAAGAATTTAAGTCTAAATCTAGAGTAGGGTCATTTTGGATAAAAAATCAAAATTTGAGTAACTAAAAAACCTGATTTAAAATGACTTGAGTCTAAAAACTAATAATTTTAAGTTAATATTATTTTGTTTTTTAGAACCATCTCAAACCTCAGTTTGGTCCGAAATTCTGTAGTAACGGCATCGGATTCAGCTGCAGCGCCACCGAATTCTTTGATACCTCCAGTGCAAGTTTCCGTACCGAGGGTACAAACTTCAAATTCAGAACCGATTCCTCTCTCGACACCAACAACACCAACATCTTTAACGGCAGCGACAGCACGAACAACTCCTCCGTCAGCACCGACAGGTCCAATTCCTGCGACGGTCTCTGTTTCCGCCCGAATGCCGACCGTGACTTTGGATGAAAATCCTCCGTTTTCATCGGTGCAGAACAAACTTTCTGCTTCTGGTTCTGCGGTTACAGAAAGAGACTCTCGTTCGTTCTCTGTACCAACATCGGTAATCAGATTTTCTAACGAAGGTTCTAACAAGAGAGACTCTACTGTAATTGATGTGGAACCAGAAGCAGAGGTTGTAACCCCGAAAAAGAAGGGAAAAATGAAAGAAGATCCCATGCTCGAAAAACTTGTAAATGCTTTATCGGCTCCGACCCTCCACCTACATTCCCGCCATTACCTGAAGTCAAAGAAAAAGATTTAATTAGCTGTCACTGTGGTACATTGGATAAGAAATTAAGAGACTTTAACAAATTAGAATATTTAGAAATTACTAACAAAATAGTTAAAATTGTTTACGAGTCAATGTTAAAAAAACTACAATATGATAAAAATGACCCCTAGAAACAACTCGGGCTACCACAGTGTGTCTGGTTCGATTATCTTATGAATTAATTAATTTTTTTATTTTATTTAAACTGCACAAGTTTTTCAAGATGAAATTAAGTTGTTGAAGATCTTTAGAATTATTTCTTAAGGATTATAATTGTTACAAATAAGATTTTGCCAAGTTTAAATGTGAACTGCTGTTCAGTCAATAATTAGTTAATTTAAATCTTTTATTGGACATTAGTGAATTTGATTTATTGTGTTTATTTTTACTTGCAATAAAGTTTATTATATAATTCAAAATCTCATTTAATATCGAATTACTTTATTAAGTTTATATCAAAAATTTACTAATATATAATCATACTGAAAATCAACTGCTCCTTCATTATTTAAATAATTTTTAAATTTATCGCGATTTTCTGCTGCAGCACGAGTAGAGTTATTAGCACCAGTTCTATTGACATCTCTGAGGCCCATAGAATCTTGCAGATCTCTTCTCCATTGTTCTTCTTCTGCCACGGATTCTCTTACAGCAGTTGAATTATTATTTTCGTGTAGAATTTGCATTCGAAGCCAATTATGAAGACACACAGTTGCTTAGACAACTTTCTCAGCATGTTCGGTCTTCATGATAATTGGTCTACGATAAATTCTAAACCTATTAGCCAATATCCCAAAAGAATTTTCAATTGGTCTCCTTCCTCTACCTAAGCGGTAGTTGTAAATACCTTTTATAATGAAATTTAAAAAAGGACTTGTTATTAAATTTGAAATTGAAATTTTAAGTTTAAGTACAGTTTAAATTAGTGTTTAAGGGGGGGGTCTACCCTTGAGGGCCAAAAAAAAGCAAATTTTTGTGAATTTTTATTTTAAAAATGGAAAAATTTATTAAAGTCAATTATTGACTACATAATAAAGTAACATTTCAAGTATCTTCTCAAATTTTTTCATGTAAAAATACGTAGAAACAAGCCGATGCCAGCCATTTTTTTACGACGCTTCCGTCTTACGTTTTTTTGCGGTGAGGAATGCCATTTTGTTCCAGATCATTTAAAATCAATTTTGAAGGAAGATTCTGTTAGAAGACAAGTTTATCTTGGTAACAACACGAGGATTTTTTTTTTTTAATTTTTGACGATTTTGCAGTGATTTGACACAAAAAGTCGTTTTTTCGACAAAAAAATCCGCCATCTTGTCGGTGTCACGACCGTAAAAATTGAAATTTTCAAATATCCTCGTGTTAATACCTGGAAAAGTACATAATAAAGACATGGTTAAAATTTTAGAACGATCGGTGCAGAGGTTGCAAAGATATTTTCCTCAC
Organism: Encarsia formosa; assembly: GCA_038277355.1. Taxonomy (NCBI): domain Eukaryota; kingdom Metazoa; phylum Arthropoda; class Insecta; order Hymenoptera; family Aphelinidae; genus Encarsia; species Encarsia formosa. The sequence goes on along the minus strand of CM076184.1, from coordinate 97,864,007 downwards.
CGAATTTGAAAATACTAGTTTTGAGAAAAACGCGTTGAAAGTTTCGTGCAGCCGCTCGGAGCAGGCTAAAAGACGTCGCACGAGAAAGGCTGTAACTTATGAGATCAACTCAGAATGACTCAAAATTTCAACACAACATTCTTGAGATGTTGAACTATCAGAAAAAAAAAAAAAAAAAAAAAAAAAAATCGATTTTTTGAAACTGTCTAGGGTAGACCCCCCCCCTTTAAGTGATATCTGACTGAGTCTTTAATTCAAATCTTAAATTAAAAAATTACGTTCGTCAAAATTAGCTGATTCCTTTCCTGGGTAGGGTCGCAATAAATATGATTTTAAGGGAAAAGCCTCATCTCCGAGAACACAGTAAGGTAGAACTTCACCATTTTCACAGATTGCCGAAGGTGGGGGTAAATTCATTTCGTCGTTTTCAAAACGTTGTCCAAAAACCGAGTCCTTGAAAATCCCCCCATCACTTCTTAGACCTGGAGCACTAACATCGACGTATGTAAATAAATAGTTGGAATCACACATAGCTAAAAGAACGATGCTATGACTTCCCTTATAATTGTGATTTGTTGAACCAGCTTTATCTGGGCACTGAACGTGATAATCAAAAATTAAATTTTACTTTTAAAAGCACGCGGAAGTTTTGAACATACTTGAGTCACAACATGTTTTCCATCAAGACTGCCTATCGCATGAGGAAAATGCCATCGATCTTTAAAACCTTTAGCTATTTCCAACCATTTTTCGACATTTGTTTCTCCAGGTAAAACCAAAGGTTGTAAAACATCCCAAATTGCTTGGCAAGTTTCTGGTACTATTTTGGAAATACAGGGTTGACTAATTAAAAAATGGTATTCCAAAGAATGGTAACTATCACCACTGGCTAAGAATCTGAATGAAATTAAATTTTTTTTTTATAAATCTATGTATATTCATTATTTCATCTTTTTTTATATTGTGTACAAAATTCAAATCAATTATTCTATTATAAACATATATTATTTTTAAGAAATTTTTTGATAAATAATATCTTTTGAGCTATTATCAAAAAACTTTTTTTTTAATAATACATTAAAACAAACTTTAGACTCTGGGCTCTTCAATTTATAATTACAAGTAAAAATTTTTGTCAGTTAAGTAACTATAATTTTTTTACGGTGTAGAAAATGCAAAGAATTATCCAATGGCTTGCCTTAAAGTAAGCATGAGTCTTTCAGCCACTCCAATTGGATCCCTCACACAAACTTGTTTCATAATTAAAGGACCCACTAGCTCTGCTAATATTTCAAATTGTGTTGCAGACATTCTACAGTAGTTGTGGAATCTCAAATCTTCTAACTTTATTAAGGGAATTCCAAAGTGAAAAAATCCATGAATAGGTCTAGCTTGCAATAATGGTGACACCCAATATTTTCTTTCAATCACCTTTCTTTTTTTAGCTAGTAAAATAACAGCTAATGCACCAGTAGCTTTTCTTTTTCTTATATTTTCGGCATAATTTTTGTATACTTGAATACAACTATTTTGCCAATACTTCAGTTTATAAGCATAATCATTCATTGTATCAATACTCACTTAAAAAAAAAGAAATTAAAATAAAAAATGCTTAAAAAAATTTAATCACATGATTAATTGTCATAACCAATTTAAATAATCGCGGCCTTTTGACATGTGTCACGTGAAAAAATCGCCGCGATCAAATCGCGGCGATTTTCTCGCTGCATGTAATCGCACCTTAAAAACAACGATGTACTGCGCGTTCAGCGATATATCGCGTTGACCTCGGACTTGATGAAAAATATTCTGAGTAATGAATATTACCAACAAGTTATTGTAGTGACTCCCTTTTGTAAATAAATCGACAACTGCGCCCCCTGTGCTCGATTCGCGCATCAAGTCGACAACAATTACGAGTTTTGGTCTAGTGTCGCTTGCGTAATCCCCACTTTGAGGCAGTCCCTCGCGAAATTCAATCTTTTCACCGAGTTTGCGATAGCCGTTTTGCCACTCGGCGTAATGCAATATTATTCGTTCCAAGCGAGTGTTGCACATACGATCGATGATTTTTAAAAATTTTTTCACAAACACAGTTTTTCCACACCCTGTGGGACCACTCAGAATTGACGTAAACGGGTTCTCCCACTGTAAGGTCATCGTTACAACTGACGCGATTTAGTCGATTGTCTAAATTTAGCCACCCCACTGGAGAGGGAGACGCCTGGTCTCCGACAGAGCGCAAGCGCCTGATGCTCTTTTTGCTTGAGCAAGAGCTTAAGCTAGAGCTTGAGCTTGTGCTAGAGCTAGAGCATTTGCTTGAGCATTTGCTTGAGCTTGAGCATTTGCTTGAGCTTGAGCAATTGCTTGAGCTTCTGCGTTTGTATTTGTTTATATCAATAATATTTTTAAAAAGAAAGTAAAGACTGTTGAGACTTAAAATTGCTGCTTTTTTTTAATTATTGAAACATGAAAGTTAAAAATTTTGAACTTTTTCAGTAAATAAAGAAAACAGGAGAGGAAAAAAAAGGGTTTTTGCCAACAATAGACTTATTTTACTTTTTAATTCATTTACACGTTTTTTTTTTTTGGACCAATTTTTATTTACAATACTTAAACTTTTCGAGAGATGTACTTCACTTTGAATCATTTTACACTTTTTGACGCACTGTGCACGTGAAATCTTTTTTTCAAGGTCTTATCTCACTCGTTGGCAACAGCAGCAGCAATAGCAGCAGCAGCAGAAAAGTATCGTTGCATACTTATCAGCGAAGGAGAAACGCGAGTTCGCGACCACCACCACCAGCTGCGAAGGGGTCTACGACCGCGAGCACTGTGATGCCCTATATACGTATCACACCTACAAGATCGTACGCAGCCTAGTGAAAAATGCTGACGAGCTCTTCGTTAAAATCATCGTCGAAATAAAACTGATATGCTGACTATTTTTTTCTTTTCAAGTTTTTGAACACAGAGAGACTATTCAAGCGTTGGGGATTTAAATCCATAAGGATAACTTTTTTCTAAGCTTTTAAAATACCTCTTACCGTACACGGGCTTACAAATCTTGAATTCGTTTTGCGTGATTACTTCATGAAAAGCTGTTCGGCATATGATTGAAGAATAAATAACGATATTTTTAATTTTTCCTGCTATCATATCGTGTATAGATTCAAAATTAATTTGCTGTCTATTTATAAGGTTAAGTCTAATTCCTTTTACTTTACACACGTAATCCTTGCTACCGTCTGGTTTCACGTACTCAAAAGCGTAGAATTTAGGACCTCCAGATAAAAATTTGGTCTTATAAGTATCGACACCTTTATCGGCTAACTCGTCCGTCAACTCTCCCAGCATAGTTCCGATAGGTAAATCGGGCACATCAGGTTTGCTAATATAAAGCACGGAATCTGTGTCATAATAGAGAGCTCTGGGGCCCAAAAATGCAAATATTCGAAGAGTTTTAATCGCGCTTGCGCGGTGGTGAATGCCGCGACAACAACGTTCTTTGATCGTGAGGGAGTAAGCTCTTCAGACTTGTAAGACCAACCAATGTAAAACAACTCGTCATTTACAGGTAGGATACTATTAACATCTATATCTTCACTGTGTAGTACTCAAACAATTTGCTTGATGAGGTAAGCACTTCGTTTTGCTGCTTATTTTGAGCTTGCGCGAATTTTCCCCAAACAGAATTAATTGCAAGTTTTGTAACTAGACGCAAACCTGGATTAAAACTTATAGATTTTTTATCTAATTTGATACCTTCGAGTTTCTCAAACTCTGAAATAAACTTTTCTTTTTCTTCTTCGGTTGTGCACTCGGGAGGGTAACCAGAAGCTTGAGTTTTTTGGGTGAAAAAAGTATCTATGTATTCGGCAAATATTCCACCTTTTTTCGTTACAGGGTCGTACTGCGTTACATCATACTGTCCAATTTCAAAAATTGAGACAATCCCGTAGCCTAATTCTATTGCTCTTTTCAATTCTTCGGATACCCACGTACTAATAAACTTTCCAACCCAGGGGTTTTCATGCCTGCATTCTCTTTGCGTCATTTGCTCGGCACACATACGATAAAGCGGAAACAGCAACTAATCGTGCATTTTTACAGGTAATATAGGATGAAACAAATTTCTAGGTGGTAAAACTTTACATTTTACCAAACCGTTCACGTTTGAAAAGTCATTTTCATTTTGCACAAGGCGCAGACATTCCTCTTCGCCTACGTACAATTTTGGATGGCCCACGACATACTTGGCTTTTTTACACACCACAGGATACAGACTATTCACGTCAACGTACCTGATTTTTTCATCCTGCTTACAAAAGTACTTTTTAACTTTTTACTTTTGAGAAATAAAATGAAAAAAAAATTTTCAACTTACCCTTGGAACTGAAAAACCAATCCTCTAAGTTTTTCTTGATGTTTTGGAGCACTGTAACCATCGACCAAAATTCCTTCCAATAATCTTTTTTCTGTGCAGCAACCTGCGTGCTCGATGGTTCAATTCAATGATTTTTCCATCCAATATAGCCATTGAATTGCTTTCAAAGATTGCTTATTACAAAATCTATAACCTCCTGGTGGAATTATACCTGTTTGATCCTTTTTCAAAAATTTTTTCTTGAACACTCCCCGAGCAAACATTTTAATGCGGCGTGACTTCGGCCCGAATTCGTATCCAAACTATCCGAAGCGGTGCCGAATTCGGCTGTAGCTGGGTCGGGGACGCGGCTAGGGTTTCGGCCCGAGCGCGGACTGGTGCATCTGGTCGAAGTTGCGGTATAAAGATGATTCCTACAAGAGTTTAGAAATCCAGTGTAGTCAGGGTGGACACATAGTGCTCCAAGAAATAGCTTCCCCAAGACGTTTTGACTTCAAGAGGGTAAACATCTGGAGCACCTGATGGTAAGTATCCCCGAAGATGATTTCTCCAGTAAGTTTCGACTTCAGAAGGGTCAGGGTGGATACCTCGAGCACATGGTGATAGTTACGCCTTGAGGATGATTTCCTCGGGAAGTTTTGACTCCGGAAGGGTCAGGGTGGACACCTGGTGCACTCGATGATAGTTTCGCCTTGGAGACGATTTCCTTGGGAAGTTTTGACTCCGGAAGGGTCAGGGTAGACACCTGCTGCACTCGGTGATAGTTACGCCTTTGAGACGATTTTCTCGGGAAGTTTTGACTCCGGAAGGGTCAGGGTGGACACCTGGTGCACTCGGTGATAGTTACGCCTTTGAGATGATTACCCCAGGAAGTTTTGACTCCGCAATGGTCAGGGTGTATATCTGGTACACTTGGTGATAATTACGCCTTGGAGGTTCACTCTGACTCTTCTGGAGTCAAAACTTCCTGGGGTGATCATCTCAAAGGCGTAACTATCACCGAGTGTACCAGGTGTCCGACCGGACTCTTCTGGAGTCAAAACTTCCTGGGGAAGTCATCTCCAAGGCGTAACTATCACCGACTGCACCAGGTGTCCACCCTGACTCTTCCGGAGTCAAAACTTCCCGAGGAAATCATCTCCAAAGCGTAACTATCACCGAGTGCACCCACCCTGACTCTTCCGAGGTCAAAACTTCCTGGGGAAATCATCTCCAAGGCATAACTATCACCGAGTGCACCAGGTGTCCACCCTGACCCTTCCGGAGTCAAAACTTCCCGAGGAAATCATCCCCAAGGCGTAACTAGCACTAGGTGCTCGAGGTGTCCACCCTGACCCTTCTGGAATCGAAACTTACTGGAGAAATCATCTTCGGGTATACTTACCACCTGGTGCTCCAGATGTTCACCCTCTTGAAGTCAAAACGTCTTGGGGAAGCTATTTCCTGAAGCACTATGTGTCCACCCTGACTACACTGGATTTCTAACCCCTTGTAGGAATCATCTTTATACCGCAACTTCGGCCAGATGCACCAGTCCGCGCTCGGGCCGAAACCCTTGCCGTGCCCCTGACCGAATTCGTACCGAGTTCGGAAGCTGAATTCGGCCCGACTTCGCGGCTATGGCAGCCGCATTACAGTGTTTGCTCGGGTCTCATGCAAGTAGAAGCAATCGTCGTACACTCCAGAAATTGGTCCACCCCAAATTTCATAAAAGTTTCTCGAAAATTCAACATGCCAGTCTTAACATTTTTACAACTTGTTTGCAGTATTTAATTAGTTCCACTTCAAAGTCAAAAATAAAATTTTTGCTAGTTTGTTTTCTGTACCATGTAACAAAGCTTTCTCTTTCTTTTTCACCCATGGTATCAGGGGAGTAAAATTTCATTGGTGGTAAAACCCCTACGTAATTTGCATTTTCAGGCTTATTAAAAAAAAGTGGGAATGTACCTTTTTCTATGTTCTTTAAACCATATGCCTTTGGTAGATTACTGAGGGGCACATGGAAATAATTCAAACTATCAATACATTTTACACCCTTGTACTAAATCACTATAATCTTCGTACCATTCAGAATCACAGACGGTTTTTCACGTTCACTTTTTCGGCCAAATACTTGAAAATAAACTGTGCGTCATAACCTTGAGCATTATGAGCTATACACTAGACTCGCTTAAAATTTTTACGAGGCTTCAGAGCTAGATCCATGAATTGCTTCACAGGGTTGGTCTTGAAAATATATTCACGTTCTCCACACTTGTCGCATGAGACCGAAATATCCCTCTCTTGTAAGCAAAAATTGCAAACTTGATGCACAACACACAAGTTCGGTTTATGAATTTTTTTCTCATCATCTCCAAGCACAGGCACAGTTTGTTGCGTCTCAAAATCATAAAACAGAAATATGACTCTGTTCGACTTTTTAGATGCTTTGATCGGTTGCATGAAACATTGATGGTCTGGCATGTACATGCAGCAAGTCTTACAAAAACTTTTTCCGCACTCGTGTTTAGGATAAGAAACGAGTTTAAAACATAATTGACAAATCCTAATACTCGAACATACACTAGATTTTTCAAATAAATTCGTTTTTAAATGCTTTTGAAAACACTCTTGGCCTAAAAAAAATATAAAACACAAGTGACATTTGATTAATGTTTGTCCCTCGTCGCAGTGCAAACACTTTGAACACCTGTTTGTACATCTGTGATTAATGAATCTTGAATAGCTTTTATTGCAGGGTATACAGTAGCCATGACTTCCTGATGCCCCAACGAGATTAAGTATAGGTTCAAAATGATGTAAAGCTTCATAATACATTATACGAATAATATAATCGACGCTTTTGTGCTTGTAATAAACTTAATTCGTTCCATCGTAAAGAGGGATTTCACCCCGTGCAAAATTTTTAAAAGAGTAGACAACTATAGCGATTCCTTTTGTCGCAAGATACTGCTGAATTTTTTCAATTTCTATTAAACTACAACCTTCTTTAGGCATGTCAACTCGAGCTAATTTTATTAAATCAAGAGCTGCTTTTTTTTGAGCTGTCCCATTGCTCTGTCGTATGCTGTTCCAATAATCATGTAAAACACCTGATCGTACTTTACCTCTGATGCTGTAAGCGCAAGCAGCAACGAGAGAACGCGGCAAACATAGATTATCTTCATTTCGAATGGTAAGTATTGATTTTTTTTTTACAGCATCTTCGGTCAACCTCACGCGTCCACAACCTGTTATATTTTTAACTATACTGCAATTTATATTAAGCGTCCTTGATGTTGTACTCATTTGAACTCTGAGATATGCTAAAAAGCAGTAGCCATAAATCTACTGCGTTGAAATCACGCACTGGCCTAAATGAAAGCCACTCTGAGATTGGAAACCGATTTTACAGTTGGTTTTTGGCTCGTGAGAAGGCAATTTTGAAGTTATCGAGTTTCAGTTCATGCAGAATTCTTTCTTTTTTAGATGCCTTTCAGAAAACATATGATTTGTGTAGGTTTAATCAATTGTAACCATCTCTGTTCCACAAAAAAGCTATTTCTTGAACCACGTGAAGGTAATTTTGAAGTTATTGAGGTCCGGTTCACGCAGAAAACTTCATTTTTTCAATATCTTTCCGAAAATATATGATTTGTCCAGGTTTAATCAATTGAAACCATCTCCGTTCCGCAAAAATCTAATTTTCACAGATTGAAAAATGAATTTTCAGTTGTTTTTTTGATCTGCGTAAAGGCAATTTCGGAGATACCGAGAAGCGGTTTACGCGAAATTCTTCTTTACTTCAATACCTTTCAGAAAACATATGATTTGTCTAGGTCTAATCAATTGAAACCATCTCCGTTCCACAAAAAAGCTATTTTTCACTGATTGGAAACTGATTTTTTAGTTGGTTTTGAATCGCGTAAAGGCAGTTTTGAAGTTATCGAGGTGCGGTTTACGCAGAAAACATTCTGTTTTCAATATCTTTCCGAAAATATATGATTTGTCCAGGTTTAATCAATTGGAACCATCTCCGTTCCGCAAAAATCTAATTTTCACCGATAGGAAACTGATTTTTTTGGTTCGCGTAAAGGCAATTTTGAAGTTATCAAGGTTCAATTCATGCAAAATTCTTTCTTTCTTAGATGCCTTTCAGAAAAAATATGATTTGTGTAGGTTTAATCAATTGAAACCATCTCCGATCCACAAAAAAGCTATTTTTTACGAATTGAAAACTGAATTTTCAGTTGGTTTTTTGATCCGGGTGAAAACAATTTTGAAGTTATCAAGGTGCAATTCACGAAGAAAACTTTCTTTTTTTTATTATCTTTCCGAAAATATTAATTTGTCCAGGTTAAGTCAATTAAAACCATCTCCGTTCCGCAAAAAATCCATTTTTCACGGATTGAAAACTGAATTTTCAGTTTTTTATTATCCACGTGTAGGCAATTTCAAAGATACCGAGGTGTGGTTCATGCAGAATTCTTCTTCATTTCAATACCTTTTAGAAAACATATGATTTGTACAGGTTAAATTAATTGAAACCATCTATGTTCCGCAAAGAATCTAACTTTCACGTATTGGAAAATGATTTTTTATTCGGTTTTTTGAATCGTGTGAAGGCAATTTCAAAGATACCGAGAAGCGGTTTACGCGAAATTCTTCTTTACTTCAATACCTTTCAGAAAACATATGATTTGTCTAGGTCTAATCAATTGAAACCATCTCCGTTCCACAAAAAAGCTATTTTTCACTGATTGGAAACTGATTTTTTAGTTGGTTTTTTGATCCGGGTGAAAACAATTTTGAAGTTATCAAGGTTCGATTCACGAAGAAAACTTTCTTTTTTTTATTATCTTTCCGAAAATATTAATTTGTCCAGGTTTAATCAATTGAAACCATCTCCGTTCCGCAAAAAATCTATCTTTCACGGATTGAAAACTGAATTTTCAGTTGGTTTTTTGATCCGCGTGAAGGCAATTTCAAAGATACCGAGGTGCGAGTTACACGAAATTCTTCTTTACTTCAATACCTTTCAGAAAATATATGATTTGTCTAGGTCTAATCAATTGGAACCATCTCCGTTCCACAAATAAGCTATTTTTCACGGATTGGAAACTGATTCTTTAGTTGGTTTTGAATCGCGTAAAGGCAGTTTAGATGTTATCGAGGTGCGGTTTACGCAGAAAACATTCTTTTTTTATTATCTTTCCGAAAATATATAATTTGTTCATGTTTAGTCATTTAAAACCATCTCCGTTCCGCAAAAAATCCATTTTTCACGGATTGAAAACTGAATTTTCAGTTTTTTTTTATCCGCGTGTAGGCAATTTCAAAGATACCGAGGTGTGGTTCACGCAGAATTCTTCTTCATTTCAATACCTTTTAGAAAACATATGATTTGTACAGGTTAAATTAATTGAAACCATCTATGTTCCGCAAAGAATCTAACTTTCACGTATTGGAAAATGATTTTTTAGTCGGTTTTTTGAATCGTGTAAAGGCAATTTTGAAGTTATTGAGGTGCGGTTCACGCAGAAAACTTCGTTTTTTCATAATCTTTTCGATAATATATGATCCGTCTAGGTTTAATCAATTGAAACCATCTCCGTTCCGCAAAAAATCTAATTTTCACGGATAGGAAACTGATTTTTTAGTCGGTTTTTTGAATCGTGTAAAGGCAATTTTCAAGTTATCGAGGTGCGGTTTACGCAGAAAACTTTCTTTTTTCAATACCTTCTTAATGATTTATGATTTGTGCATGTTCAATTAATTAAGAACGTCTTCGGTCACCAAAATATAATTCATAAATTTTTTTGCTTCTGACATAAAAAAATTATTGTATGAAAAGCTTTCACAAATGTATAATAGATTGGATAAAACAATAAAAGTATCGAGTAAATGTAGAATAGAAAAAAAATCTTGCTATAAGTAAAAGAAATCGGAGCACCTTTGGTTTGTCGTGATCGGAGCAGCTTGCGCGGCACCAAGGCTCAGTTCGTGGCAAGAACACGGAGACAGCCGAAGTCGTCCGATCTCGAGTCTAAAAATAGCTGCGCGTCGTTCGACCCGGTAAATTGCCGATTGTGTTTCAACCAAATTAGAATAATTTATCAGGATTGTTTCTAAATTGTAACTGAATTGGAACATCAAAATAGCTATAAGCCTTCAGTTTTTTTGTATAGAGTATTATTTTATCAGTACGTACTAATTTATAATCACATCCACACGACAAAAAAAAAATTTTAATCAAATAATTATTATTGAAGCCATAACTATTTTTGTGTACTACTTCGAAAATAATTTTTCACTAGAATTAAAATTTAAATTAAATAAATTAAAAACTTCTTTGAGCTCCAAGGCCCAAGCCCCCAGCCAATGCTTTCAGCGAGCGCTGGCCCTGCGTGCCGGTATAGTAGATCGATCATTTTTTTCCGGCCGTTTGTTTAGTTGACGGCGCCACGGTCAATTCGGAACTCTCTCTGAGGTAGGCAGCACTCTTTATACGTTTTTTTGTCTCTTCTTTAATTTTACTAATCGAAGTAAATTCAAAATTTAAAATAAAGATACAAAAATTTTTCATTTACCTTTTTGTCATAAAATATTGAAATCAATTTTTTTTCAAACTAATTCAAATTTAAAAATTAGTGTAAAAATTTGCAAAATTTTGCCATTGTTCCTGTTTTAAGATCTTTTTATGCTTTTTTATGAGGTACTAAAAATAAATTTAGGTTCTAATGAAATAGGGAAGTAGGCTGAATGTAAGGTCAAGCCGAGAGAGCTAGCGGTAAAAATTTTTTTAAAACGATTGATCAACTTAGCTTTTAAAGTTTTATCAATCTATTGATAGGTTATATAATCAATTTTTTTTTATCATTAAATCTATTTCAATCCATAAAATATTAGAAAGAAATGTTTTAATCAAATCGAATATATTTTTAAGTTTATTTTTAAAAAGAAATTAAGAAAACAAATTTAAATTTATTTTTTGAATAAAAATTGCTATTGCGCCATCTGGTGAAAATTCTGTGAAGTGCCGAATGTCGATTGGCGTTTGAATGTTTTTTGAACACTGTGGAAGGTCCGAAAAAAGGCCGAATTCGAAAACGCGAGTTAATAAATAAGGAAATTATAAAAAATATAAGATTCGAACACAATCCTCATCTCTTCGATAGTGAAAAATAGGCGTACTCTAGAGATTTGATGATGCGGGTAACTTGTTTTAATTACTAAATAATGAATTAATTATGGTTAGTAGGGTTAAGGTAGCTCTAGCAGCTGTAAATAAAGCACGGAAGCTGGCTTCTATTTTTGCGCGAGAAACTCTCCCAAGCCAGCTACCACTGGCTTTGATCTATGTCAATTCTAATATAACTTTTATTTTACCCAAATCTTTCATAGTGAAAATTTTCATTAATTTATTTTTGATTTCATCAACTCTGTTTTGATCTTTGCAACAAATTAACATATCATCATGAATATCAAAATATATATTGGATCTTTGGTAGAGTTATGTACATACAAACAATAATCGTACTTACTTCTAACGAAATCTTACTTTGTGATTTCTTCGTTAAAAGTTCCGTACCAGTCCCTTGAACTTTCTCGAAGACCGTATAATGCTTTACGCAATTTACATACTTTATTATTACCCGTCTCATAACCTTCCGGCTCATGTATGTAAACTTCAGTTTTGACCTCGCCGTTTAAGAACGCGGTTTCTACGTCCATCTGGTGAACATGTAGATTTTTAACTACGCAGTATGACAACAATAATTTTAGCGTTTGCATTTTCCCGACCAGTGAATATACATTTTCAATGTTTTCAGTTTGTTGAAAGCCTCGCACGACTAATCTAGCTTTAAACGCTCCATCATTCTTTCTTTTGAAGACCCATTTTACATCAATTGCTTTTATCTTTCGGTTTTTCGACAATTTCCCAAGTGTCGTTTTTTAATAAACATTCAATTTCTTTGTTCATAGCTTTACGCCAATTTGCTTTATCTTTGGAGGTAAACGCCTCCTCGACCGTTTCGGGTAGGTTTGCGTTTGCATAATGAACATATATACAATAAGTTATGGGGTTTCCATATCGATCAACTGGTTCCCTCTGTCTTTCAGACTTTCTAACAATTCTATTATCATTAACATTCCCATCATTCATAGAATTAGTCTCGCTTTCAGACTCAAATTCGTCATTCTCATTACATATAAGTTCATAAGCATCGCCCAACTTTTCAAGATTATCATTAGTATCACAATCGCTCTCGTAATTTTTTTCAATTCTTTCTAAGCAAATTAATTTAACTTTATCATCAATTACTCTTACATGTCTAGCATTTATTACTTTATTGTTTAATAAAACTTTATAACTATTGTTGTTATAACCTACAAGTATACCCACTTTAGCTCTATCATCCCATGAGCGTCTTTTTTCTTCGGGTACTCGAACAAAAACTCTACTTCTATAGATTTGTAAATATTCAACATTAGATTTCCTATTAAAAAATATTTCAAACGGAGTTTTATTTTCTATCATGTTTGCTAAACTTCTATTTTTCAAATATGCTACTGTAGTAATTATTTCAGGTCAATATTTTTTATCAATTTTTACCTCTCTTAATAAACATCTGCCCATGTCCATTGCGGATCTATTATACCTCTCCGTCACACCATTCAACTCGTGGACGTAAGGTGAACTAGGTAATAATTCTATACCCTTCCCGTCTATGAAATCATAAATTTTATTATTTTAATATTCTGTACCATTGTCACATTGCAGTTTTTAATTCTTTTATTCAACTGATTTTCTACTAAGTTCGCATATTTCTCAAAACAACCTGCCACTTCTGACTTACTTTCAATGGTATATATTTTTGTGCATTTACTATAGTCATCAATAAATGTGCGAGGGAGTGAATCCCTCGTAAAATATTTTTTTTACCTGGCAGTGTCAAGTCACCTGGGAAACAGTGAAATAATTAAGTTGTTTTGTTTACTTTTCCCGAGTGATAACCATGCCGCGTTAACTCGCAGCAGCAGCCGACCACGTGGCGACGGTCGCCGTCGGCTGTACGCTGCTGCGGCAGCTTGAACACACGACGCGCGTACGGCACATACACTCACACATGTTCACCGTCTGGGACGACTCTCCCGACCCAGGGCGCGCGCGTATACATACACACACAGCACACAGGTCCCGGTTCTCCGTCCGAGAGTTTCCGACGACGGGGGAGGTGCGCGGCGCGTGTCAGCAACTGCGTCGGCAGGCGCGTGCGCGCACACTCAACACAGTAGACACAGGCGTGAGTGTGGCTTTATTTTTTTTGTTGTAGTTTGCTTGTGGCGTGGACAATGTGTGCGTGTAGGGAAGAACGAGAGAGAGAGTATGTGCGCGAGGGATAGAGTTAGAGCTGTGAGTGCCTCGTGTGCGTTATTTTTTTGATTTTTTTTTCTTTTCTTTTGAATGTTCGCGCGTAGTATAGGTGGCGTGGTGATCGCCACCGGAACTTTGTAGACTTGAGTGTGATTGGATATTATGGCGTGAATGTATTTGATTGGTGGACACATTACTGTTCCTCAAGTGTGAATGAAACTTGATGGAATAAATTAGTGTTTATTGGCTGAGAGTATTGGGAAGGGATGATGAGGAAGGAAGTTGAGTCAGAGAGACGCGGGGAAGCGTCACTCTGTTCTCAGTAGCCGAAGTAGAAGGTTGTGTTTTTTTTTTTAGAGAGAGTGATATTTTATTTGTTATAAGTTTCAAATTTGTAGACTTTCCTTTCTTTTAAAGTTTATCTTTCCAGGAGTTTTTGGAGTTTGTAGACATTTTTTTTGTGTTGTTTTATTACAGCTAGGTGGTGGAGGATTATCGAGAAAACTTTGGTTAATTTCCTTTTATTGAGAGTTGGAAAAACCAGAAAGTGGCCATTTTGATATCAGATAAATAAGTGAAAATTTTGGTAAACGTAAGATTTTTTTGTATTATTTAATGAAATGTTATGAAGCATGTTTTTTTTTGTTATTTTCTTCGGTTATAATACGTGAAAAATAAAATGTTGTTTGCATAACATTAAAGGTGTAGTTATATAAATTCGATCGAGATTTTCTTGGCGCGACGTCATTACCCACCATTTTGTAGACTACTTTATAGTTTTTGTTTATTTCCTTTGTTCTCAAATTGAAATTTATTTTTTGTAATTGTAGACTTGATTTTTCGTAGACAAGAATAAAATCGAATTCAACCAAGATTTTTGCAATAATTTATTTCTTCTTTCTCTAGCTCACCGACCAGTCCCGGAGGTTTTCTTTTCGCGGGAACCCTACCCCGGAGTTTAAGGAGTTTTCCCCGAGTTTTTTTTGGTGTAAATTTTCTTGTAATCGGAGGGCCCGGGAAACTCCGTTAATTATTTGAGGGAGGCCCTTTTCTCTGAAAATACCCCATTACAAATGTTAAAAAATAATTTTCACCTTTATAACCTTTAGTTTCATGTGGTCCCTTTAAATCTGTATGAATTAATTCTAAAGTTTCTGTCGAGGCAGTTCTATCATTATCAAAGGGAATATTTTTCATTTTACTTTGGATACAATTTGCACATTTCATTTCACAATTTTCTAATTTAGCTGGTAACCCATCTAACAATTTATTTTATACTAATTCATTTAAATAATCAAAATTTATGTGTCCCAAGGCTCTATGCCATTTTCCCTTGTCAGTTAGTTTCACAGAATTTACATATACATTATTCGAATCAATCTCTGGATGATAACTTTTTATTACATATAGATTATTAAACGTGCTAGCTTCAGCTATCAAATCACCATTCATCTTATAAATTTTACAATAATTACCCTGTGAAACTATCTTACAAGTTTTTGCTATTTTTGCATAAATCATTAAATTTTTCTTAAATTCTTTCATATAATATACGTCTCTCAAGTCAACTATATTTCTACCATATTTTGTATAAAAAATCAATTTCATTTTACCTATCTTACTAGCTTGCATTGTATTGCCATCTGGCAGTTTAACATGTACAGGATTTTTCAAATTTAAAGATTCATCAAAATATTTATCAGTATTTATTATGTGATTACTACAACCTGAATCTAATTACCATTCTATTTCTTTCTCAGAGCAATCATAATTTGTCTGGGTATCACTATAATTACAGAAATTAGTTTCGCATCCGTTTTCAATTTTACCTTTTACTATACCTGTTACCTTCTTTGCTGCTTCTTGCTGGACTTCTATTGCCCATGCTGAATCGTCGTCCTGCTCTTGGTTAGTTTATTGGCCACGACCTTGGCCTTGTTTTCCACCACCTCTCTGTTGTTGGTTTTGGTAGGCACCTCTACCTCTGCTCGGGTAGGTTCCTCTACCTCTGGAGTTACCACGTTGTCGGCAGGCACCTCAACTTCTGCTTGGGTAGGTTCCTCTGCCCTTTGAGTTGTTCTAGTTCATCTTGTTGGACCAGCAGTTCTCTTGTTTGTGACCTTGTTTGCCACACTTCCAACAATTGCCTTTGATTTTCACATTGAAAGCACTTACAGTCTGTTATTTGCTTTCTTTTGGTTGACTTAATTCCTTTTCTTGTATTTTGGCTTTAAAATATTCAAAGTTTCTTTTCCCAGTTGGCATAACGTCAATAAAGTCACCTACATAACTTAAATCTGCTGCCAATGAATTGATTAAATATTTCATTTTTTCTTCTTGTTGAATTGTGTCACCAGCTGTTATATATTGATTGCATAATTTTTCAAACTGATCAAAAAATTCTTCTGCTGAATCAAATTTATCATATTTAATATCATTCAGTTTTGACCTACAAATTATTTGCAAGCTTGTTGACTGATTTAAATAAATATTATCAAACTTACTTATCATACTAAATGCAGTTTCACATCCTTGGATGTATTCAAGTTGTCTGTTTGATATTGAACTCATTATGATGGTCCTTGCTTTTAGATCCATCTTTTTCCAACTAGTTTCGTCTTCATTTACCCTTTCTTTTATTGCAGGTGATTTGCATTCTTTGAATTCCAGTACCAGCATAATTCTTGTTTTCCAAGCTGAGTACTCTGCACCATCAAAAATGTGTACGCCAAATTCACCAATTTTGTTTTCATGAGCCATTTTTCTTCTTTCTTCTCTGCTTATTTTTATGTAATTTTTTATTATCAAGATTTCCTCAGTAGTGTTTATAAAACTGTTCAACAAATATTTCACTTGTTTTTCACTTAATATCAAAGTATTTTCTTCAATTTGTTTTTACAAATTTTCAGTGTCTGTTACTGTGTGTCAACCTCTTTATTTCTCCAGCTTCTGAGCCAATTCATTTATTTTACCTAACTTCGAATTTTAAATCCATTTCGATTTTTGTTTAATTTAATTTTTAATACATTATTTATTGTTAACTTTGTTGTTTTACTTTTCTTTTACTCGTTGACTTAATTCAATTATTTATCGGCCACGTGGTTGCATGCCATAACCTTACTTTTCACCATGCGGTCGCTCGGCTTACCATTGTACAGAATTTTGTTGTTTAAAACTACGGCCTCGGCCACCATGTTGAAATAAACTAATAAAAGTTTATATTGGTCATTCCGAAAATAAAGGCAAATTTCATCTCAATAATTAAAAAAAAAAATCATTGATATTGATAAATTGCAGATCACAAATTGATTTATTATCGAAAAAAGAAAATATAGGTTTAATATGAGCGCAAAAGGATACTTTTTACTCGTCTGAGAGACAATTTTTTTTTTCTGATCCACGGAGTTTACATCTTTTCCATGGAGTTTACAGATTTCGTTTAGTATTGGTAAAATGACATAACTCGTATATTATAAGAAAGAATTTCATTTTTATTTGAAAAATAAGCATAAAAAGTATTTTTTATATTTTATTGCATAACTATTAATAAAATAATAATAAATTTAATGAATTTTAAAATTTTGTAATCATTGATAAATTATAATAACTAAAAAACATCAAAAATATTTCCAGCGTTTTGTGATGAATAGTTGCACTAGTTCCAAAAAAATTAATCTATTTTTTTGTTTTTTTGCTTTTAGGTTCTGTTTGGTCGATTTCTGACTTCTTGGTCACCATTTTTCTTTTTCTGACGTTTTTTGTTGCTTTCGGCTTCTTAACGTTTTTTGTTACTTTCGGCTTCGGATTCTGAAGTTTTTTTGTTGGTTTTGGAGTTTTTTTCACAATGGGTTTATTATCTAAAGAAATAAATCCCAGAAAAAAATGTTTGCAATTACTTTTGTAATCACACTCATAACAGCTGAGTTGATTGAATTTTATTTTGAGTGGGTCACTCCGACACCAAATCCATTGATGAACTTTTAATGTTCCTTTAAAAGTTGTAATTTTTGAAAGTTTGAGTTGGTCACTAAATACTTTCATTTCATCTTCAGTCACTGTATCAAACCAACAATCCAAATTACTGCTATTGAGAACACTCAAAAGTTCAGTTAAATCGTGTACATCTTTTCCATTAGCTACTGCCGCATCAGCTGTTCTTTTAGTAAGTGCTCCCACGCCGTCACACGGACCCTTCCCATGGCCACTTTCAGAATAATTATACACAATAGTTTCGATTTGTTTATGATTTTTAAATATGTATTTAACTAGGAGCCAAAAGAAGTTTTTTGATCGATATTGTGTTGTAGGTCCGTCACTAAGCATGTGTAAAATATTTATCTTGGGATAATTTTGTGAAATTTTTTCTAGAATAGGTTTCAGATGTGCTATAATCGCAGAAGAGTCATGGTTTAAATTTGACGAAAGCGTGCAAAAAGATTTATGTTTTTTCTCGGTATACCACACACCTGTATGCAGTGACACTGATTCTCGCGAAGCACCAAAATGTACTGAGTGAGGCTCTAAACCATACTTGCATTCATAATTTTGGCTAAAATCAACATGACTTAATAGCTCATTATCTTTTAGTTCTTTTTTTTTCTTTTGCATAACGTTATTTTGATGCTCCATGCGGTAAACATGCTCGATAAATAAAGGCCACTGAATGAGAAAAACATGTACCAATTCTTTTTTAGAACAAATTTCTTTTTTCTTAATAGTTCTTTGAACTATTATTTCCTTATTAGTTTTAGCGGAAATTCGATTTTCTTTCACAGTTTTCCACGTGTAATAAAAAGTAGAGCTTTCCCCATCTTTAATTTCAAAAGTAAGATTTTTATCACAGCATAAT
Organism: Encarsia formosa; assembly: GCA_038277355.1. Taxonomy (NCBI): domain Eukaryota; kingdom Metazoa; phylum Arthropoda; class Insecta; order Hymenoptera; family Aphelinidae; genus Encarsia; species Encarsia formosa. The sequence continues at coordinate 97,845,413 of CM076184.1, read as the reverse complement.
TCACAGGTTCGCGTAAGACAGCTTTCTGTCCAACGACTGCAAGTAATTGATGATGGCAACTTTGACGAAGTATTGTGCTCAATTATTTTATTACGATGTAAAGCTTTTATTATTAAGTCAATGTTTTCATGTTTTATACATAAGCAAGTGTCTCTGTCAGTTACCTTGGGTTTAACTATCCAAAATGGACGAAGATTAAAAAAAGTAGTTTTACTCATTTTATAACCAGGATTGGCTTTTTTAAATTTATCGTACAGCACATCAATGTTATCATTTAAATACATTTTTTGTTTTTTTAACTTATTTTTAGTTATAGTCTCAGATTTTCCAGGACTCATTCGGCTATTGTTTTCGAAAAATTCACTAACTTTGTTTTTTATAAAAAGTTTTCCAATACTTTCTTTGTTTGCATTTTTTAATTTTTTAACACTATTAACTGTTTTCATTGCTCCGAAATTTTTTCGTGCGTACGTCAACATTTTATATTTTTTTGCGAGAGATCCACACAAAACTTTTTTAAAAAAATTTTTAGACGAACGATCACGATATTGAGCGTACATAGTTTTCATTTGTTGGACAACAATATGTCCAAATGATGCTTTTTTGTCATTTAACATTGATTTCAAAGAAGGTTTGGTTTTTACTTTTTTTCTGAATTCCCTTTTCTTAAGTCGATCAACTATTCTTCTCAAGCTTTTATTTTCTATTTTCAATTTGTCATTATCTCTGTAACACTTAGCACGATTTCGAGAGACACGTTTTTTCCCGTTTTTAACATTAGATAGTGTACGTTTATCCATATGTTGGTTTGTATTTTGAATACTAGCTGCAGTTTTGCTATTACTTTTAGAAATATTTGATTTATTTCTGTGCTTTTTAACGGCAATAGCTACTTTTTTTCGTCTGATACGTTTCTCTCTTGCTGTCATGTCAGCTACTTTCACAATTTTGCCATCAGCAACCCTTTTTTTCTATCTTTCGCGTTCTTTTTTTTTGTGTTCTTCATACAGTTTTTGATTCGATTTTATTTGCAATCTTCTTAGTTTTTCAGCTTCTCTTTTTATTTTTAGTTTTTTTTCTCGATTTACGGAATCTTTATCTTTTTTACTGCAGTTTTTTCTTCCAGCTTTAACTTTATTCTTTTCTTTGACTTTTTTAGCTTTCAGTTTGTCTTCATTTTCAACAGATTTTTTCGTTTTTTTCAAGCGAGTCGTGGGTGGCATCTTAATTTAATAATACGGCAACGATAATAAAAATTTATAACCTCTTTTAACTTTTGTCCATAGAATTTCATTCATAAATAGATGTAGTTAATAATAAAAACGTTAATATACGATGTTAATAATCACTGTGAATCACTCAATGTCTCTATAATCTTTTTATGGATATTGTAAACTCGGCAGAAAGAGAACTTTGTTGATTGAGATAAATAACATGAACATCTAACGCTTCTTTATAATTATCGTCACCCAAGATATCTGTAGATAATGCAGGTTGTAAATTTACCGATAAGATAAACTTTATTATACTTAAATTTCACTAATAATTTCACTTCTTCAGTAGATAAGTTCGTTTGCGGTCATTACCACGGAGTTTACGTACCACGGAGTTTACATTTGATCCATTATTTGATAATATTTCAATAACATGTATAATATATCAAAAATCCACTTACCTTCAGAAAACTACTTAGTACACTCAAATTTTAAGACGTTGTAGGCAATGTTTGAAAAAATTTTTAGAATGTTAAATCATCCACGGAGTTTACACATAAAATTTGTACGCGAACGTTATGAACAGATAAGTAACAATATTACTGTCAGATAATTCGGTGTGACTCTCGCACGTAACAAATACTTTTAGAACAACATAAATTTTTATAAACAGCAGTATTGCACCTTTTAATTATAAGATAAACACCTCATTTCTCGAAACTTTTTAAATTGTCGAAAACTGAAGGACAATGTTCAAAACTATGTAATATGATTAAGGAGGACAATATTAAAAATTATACCTCAGCTTCATTTAGGCAAAGCTATAAAAAAAAGTTTCCTATTTATTAAATAGTTGTATTTGCTGAGCCTATATGGTTATTTGCTAGTCCAACACTTGCACTTCAGCGAGGGGACAGCCACGGAGTTTACATTTTCAGCATATTTTTGTTATTTAATCTACTTTAATAGTATTTTTTAACAGTAAAAGTTGCACAGAAATTAAAAAATAATGAATACTTTAATTTTCTATTATATTCATAAAAAAAGATTATAATACATAAAAGCTGTGGGGTCAGGACACCGATTTGCCTTAATGTTGGGAATGACCCATATATTCTGCATAACTATTGTAGTAATGCAGAATCGTGGATCTTGTGTTAGTTCGTAATTAATTACTCTGAGGTTTTTTGTACATAAATGAAGTTTATTAGAGTAATATTATTAATGAATATGATTAACAAGTTTGGTCTTACAGTTATTCTTATCTTGATAACAACAACTTTATACTTTACGTAAATTTATGCTGACTACATATTACATGTGTTGCTAGCTCAGTTTATCTTACTGCGGCTACTACACCTAGTAGAGTGGACGACGCAGACGAACGACTGGTCTCGCCTCGCGCGCGCTGCACGATCGAGCCTACACACAAACTCTCACACGCTCGCTTACGTCACTCGCTATGAGCATACACATACATTTCAACAACTCTTTATTGTTAAAAATTGTTTAAAAATAAATTTATACAAAACCACAGTAGGGAAACAGCCCAATTAATTAAATAACTTTTTCACTTTTTTAAATAATGCAATTAAAATTAGTTGAAATTAAAATATAATTTAAATTAATTTTTATTTTGAATTTTTAATAGAAATTTAAATTCAATATTCGTTATTTTTTCATTAACTAATTTAAGAAAGTGTCTAGGTACCATCGCCGTGTACCGTATTTGGTGCACGGTGCACGGTACACGGTACCAAAAAAGAGTTATTTTAGACACTCTGTGAATTTAATTGGGTTATTTGGGATGGGCAATTGAATTTAAGGTAAAAACTAGTAGTTTTTTAAACTTAAGTGCGTTATTTGGGATAAATTATAGGATCTAAAGTAAAATGCTACCGTGTACCATGTACCGTGTGCGGTACACGGCGATGGTACCTAGACACAACCTTAATTTAAACTATTCTAATACTTGACTAATAGCAAAGAAGATTTAAAAATCTTAATCAAAGTGTATTACAAAAAAAAAAAAAAAAAAAAAGAAAAAGTAGAAGAAGACGAAGAAGAAGACTCTCACTGAAGGGGGCCTTGCGGTTGCAGTGCAAACAGTGCGCGCAGGTACGAGAGTCGAGACGGACCCCTGTTGCCGCCCTGTAAACCGAAATATCTGGTGCGCATGTGTTTTGAGCGACTGCTCTGAAAATCACCTATATTCAGTTTCTTAACATTGAGTTGGCACTCCTTCTATTCTATTCTTTATAGTGGATAAGAGTCCGAATGGGTCGAATATAGACATAATCATACGAAACACTTTACGTTTATCTTTAGGGTTATAAATAAAAAACTCAATATACGGAGTTTATTAAACCTTCACTTTAATATGATTTTAATAATTTCACACTGTGTGTCGAAACGGTCGTCACGTTTATATGGTGTCACGACTAAATTCCCGAAAAAAAATTCCCGGCGACAAAATTCCCGAAAAATAATTCCCGAAAAAAAAATTCCCAAATTAAAAATTCCCGACGACAAAATATCACTATTATTATTTAATGGGTTTTTTTTTAAACAATGCGCGCGTGGGGCCCGAAGGGCCCCCGAAGAGCGCGCCATTAGCAAAGTTTATTATTATAAATTTCCACTAATTCTATCGAAATCTAAAACGAAACGTAGCTCTGTAGCTATATAGACCTTTTGTAATACAAAAGGGTAATCCTTTATTAAATGTTAGTGATTTTTTATACTACACTCATAGAGTTAATAAAAAAAGTGTTGTTTATCCAAAATACTTTTGTGTATCGATGTTAATAAATATTTAAATTGTCCTAATAAGTATATTTTTGTCAAAAACAATTTTTCGGGTAATTTTTTCATCGGGAATTTTTTTTTCGGGAATTTTTTCGTCCGGGAATTTTGTCGTGTAATTTTTGTACCGGGGAATTTTGTCGTCGGGAATTTAGTCATGTAACCACGTTTTTATAATTTTGTAAGTAAATAAATGATTTATTAAAATCATATTAAAGTGAAGGCTTAATAAACTCCGTATATTGAGTTTTTTATTTATAATCCAAAAGATGTCAATCAACCTTCATCAAGTAGATGCTCAATCAATTGAACTTTACGTTTAGTCGCTACTTCAAGATCGTTCATTATTTTAGCCAGAATTTGCACAAAACTCAAGTTAGACTTTAACTCGTCCCGTGCTGGCGTCCCAAAAAGTCATAAGACCCATTCTCCCCCTTATGCTTTGTCTCCCTCGCATTCCTTGGCACCTTTCTTCCAGTCACGTGTGAAACTGCTGTCGAGTTATTGGCTTTGCTGTGAATTTCGAAGTTTGCTTGCTGATTTTATTAAATCCGCAAGTAAAAAAGGCCCGTTTCACGCGTGTAGACAACCTCGGAATCGAGCCTTTTCTACAACAGTTATGTGCTCCTCTAAACACGCATGGAAAATGGTATATTACCCAACATGAGTGAGAAGTTCTACATGGCCAGTAAAACTTCTTATTCACGTTGGGTACCATATTTTTTTCAATTGAACCATGTATTTGTACTTTGAGAAGCTACAAAAAATTTTATAAAAAATAAAGTATAAAATAGTTTTAACTATGATTACATACACGGAAAAAAAAGGAAGGCAACCTTTACTTTTTCGAGCGAAGCGCTAACCGCTTTGCTAAAAAAAAGGAGTAACTGCATTTTTTGAAATGTAAATGAAGCTTTTTTTCAACTGTAGAGGGCGCAGCTATTTAGAAGCGGATTATTTAATTCAAAATATTTTTATCAATCGTTTCACTGTTCACCGTGTCTTTACATTCCGATAAAAAAATTAAAAAATAAGTAAATCGTATTAAAAATTACGTTAATTATTTATTATTATTTTTTTTTTTATAAGTTTAATAGATGAAAAAAATTTGAAAACAGGCAACCAAAAAAAACTTGAAGGTTATAAACTTACCGATAAATCGGTCTAAGAATTTTTCCAACTTCCACTTCTCCAATAACATTGATACAAGCTTAAAATCTTCACTCATGTTTACACTCGTTGAAAATAAATAAATAGTTCTTGATGATATTTTCGTTGATTGAATTACATTATTTAGTCGTATAGACGCACAGTGAAACGATCGATAAAAATATTTTGAATTGAATAGACCGCTTCTAAATAACTGCGTGCTCTACAGTTGAAAAAGAAGCTTCATTTACATTTCAAAAAATGTAGTCACTCCTTTTTTTTAACAAAGCAGTTAGCACTTCGCTCAAAAAAGTAAAGGTTGCCTTCCTTTTTTTTCCGTGTATGATGATGACATTTATTAAATATTTGTTTTTTTGATGATTTCACATAATGTTATGATATTTCACCTATTTGTAAGTTATATTAAAAATGCACTCGCTGCAATTGGAAATTTATTTTTGATTATTTAACGAGGTTACTACCTTACTGCACTAGTCAAGTCGAAGTTAGGCTAGTTCGCTCAGTTGGACTGAGAAGTAATGTGTAGCAGAGCATGATCAGCTGTTTCGCGCGCACAAACTAGCAGGCTTACTTTGAACTTACTTCAGTGAAAAATAATCGATAGTTAGATCAAGAATTATTAAAAACTACTTTTATTATGAATCGAAAAGTTTGATGAGTATTCATTAACTATGAATTTCACGTTAAAAAAGACGTTTGAAAGATTTGAAGCGAAGATCTCTATCATAGCAGACAGCTGTGCGCGCAACAGCTGAAGAGACATGTTGCTGATAAAATACGGATTTTCGTAGTTTTAGTGATTGCTGTATTATTTTCTTTGCAAATAACCCATGAAATTTTATGAGAAAAATATAATTGTATTCAGTGAATACTGCTTCTTACTAGTGATTTGTTTTTATTAAAAACTCCCTTATAAAAATGTTTTAAAACATTAGTCAAAGTGTAAAAAATGTGATTTTCCCATAAGCCACCGTGTAAAAAGAGCCAAAAATTGATTTATTCATATTTCGTAAAATATTTCATGAATTGCTTCAAAAATTAAGCTGTGAACTCATATCTTATTAATAAAACATTCTGTGAGGTTTCATTAAAATCCCCCTTGTAATTCATTTGGAGTAGTAATCTCCTTAAGCACTTATTTTTATTCACCTGGTTGCTTTGTTGGATTTCTTGAGTCACAGTCACCACAAGTTGGTATTGAGCATCTGCTTCCTCCTGAGTTAGCTTGATGTCGTCGTTGTCTTCAGAGTATAGATCTCTTGAAGGAGTATCGGGTCTAAACATTCTAATTCTAGTTGAGAACAACACTTATCTTCATGCGATGATTCAGAACTGGAGTCATTTTCTTTATCCTCTTTTACTTCTTTTATATTCTTATTTGGTTTTCAGATTTACCCTTTTTTATTTGAAGCTGTATTTTCTTCATGACTTTTTATGTTGATGGTGAATTAATTGTTCTTGCAATCAAGTTAGCTGTTTTGTTTTTCATTTTTTTTAGTGTAATCAACGTAACGCTTGTCCGTCTGTATGTTTTTCCAGCCTGCTAAGTTACACATAGCATTGTCACCAATTCCAGCTTCTGCGGTAATTTTTGCTGCAGTTTTTCTAAAGCAATGCCCTGTGTATCTCTCTGAATAGATTGTCTCTTTAGCGCTAATTGTCTTCTGTAGGAATATCAATGTGTACTTCGTGAAAGAGTCAACTATTATGAGTACATGGTTATTATTCTTCCTCGTTGGGTAAAGTTGCGACCTAATGTGGTCAGCCTGCAGTGTATGAAATAATGTAGCCTACTTCGAGATGGAATTTAAAAGTCCCTCTTGCTTACTCTGCTTCCTTACTGACAGATTGCAGGTCACACAGTTCTGAATAAAGGGCTTGATCTTCTTTTCCAGCGATTCAATGAAGTAGTGCTGCCTGACCTTCTCCATAGTTTTCTTCGATCCCCAATGACCTTTCTCGTGTGCTCTTTAAACTATCTCGCTCTGCATGCCTTAACTAGTTTTCACTGATCTTCAGTACCAAAATAGATGATGTCGTTCTCTAGGGAATAATTCTCGTACTCATTGTGGTACCTTTCCATCAGTGTACGAATGGCCCGAATCTTACTAACGCTCATCTGCGCCCGTTTCACCTGTTCTGATAACGAGTCCTGAATCGCAAAAAGGCAGTCCCGTCTGCTCAGCGCGTCTATGTGCCTCATCCTCTCCGCTAGCCGTAGCTCGAGTTTATAATCATAGATCTTTAGGTACATGACCCATTTCTCCAGACGCGATTTCACCTCCTTATTAGCCAGTATCTAACTAAGTGTCTCGCAGTCGGTAACGATCTTAAAATGAATACCGTGCAGGTATATCCTAAACTTGCGCACCACCTCGAAAATCGTAAGAGCTTCGAACTCGTAACTACAATAGTTTTTCTGACTATCTGTCTTCGATACTCATAAAATAAACTGGGTGAATCTGACCGTCCGCGGGATTTCTCTGCAGCAGAATTGCACCATACCCTTCTTTAGAGGCATCAGTATGAACCTCCGTCTTCTTATCCCTATCATAAAGCTACAAGACAGGTTCGGTTGATACAATCTTCTCATCCTCAATAATATGGCCTAAAAATTCGACCCGTTTTTACAGTATCTGACTTTTCGCCCAGTTAAACTGCAAGTAATATTTCCGCAGCCTTTCCAATACTCTAGTCAACCGTTCAAGAGTCTGCGCATAGTTGATCGCCCTAATAAAAACGTCATTAATAAAAATCACGACTACATCCTCCTCTGTGAGGTCCTCAAAAATAAATCGTAAATACTGATGGAATTTCTTCGACGAATCACAACACTCAAATGGAGGGTAGTTTGAATCGTACTGACCCCAAGGTTTCACGAAGGCTAAGATTTTCTTACTCCCCCAAAAAACTTGATGTGAAAACAGCTGACCAATGATTCATTCAAGCAACAACTATATTGTGTTACGAGCGAACAATAATTTTACTCTGGACACATCGTTGTGAGCTCAAAATTGTAAATTTGTAGACAACACACGGTACTTGACCAACTTCGTCGCATTGTCACCGGCAGTAACACCCGCTGTCCTTTTCAATTGGCTTATAGAAAACACCACTCCACCCAAACTGCCCTCCTACGCATACTTGAGGATTGCAGAGAGGCTGGAAACCACGACCAGCTTACTGTCATAGTCTCCTTCAACTTCAACAAAACCATCGAAAGTATCTCGCACGAAAAGCTGCTGCCTAAGATTCGAAGGATGGAACGTGCTGACAGAGTGATACTCTGGCTAGCCAGTTACCTCAAGAACAGGAGACAAGCTGTGAGAAGGCAAGATGGCACCTATGAGAAATGGTAAGAAATCTCCTCAGGCGTACCTCAGGGTAGTACACTTGGACCCCTGCTATTCTCATTGCTTATCAACTATCTACCAGATTGGATCAAACACGCTCTGAAGTCCCTGTTCGGTGATGATTTTGAGATTCACATCTCGCTTTATTTGGTCAACTCTATGACGCCATCCTCAAACTCTTCAGTGACGCGCAACCCGAGGCCAAATGGGCAGCTGACAATGATCTACAGCTAGATTCTGCAAAAATCACTTTGATGATCATTGGCACCCCTGCCCAGCTGGGTAAGATCGAGTCACGGCAACTCCCTCAACTGCTTCTAAATGCTACTCACATGCCCTACACCAATTCCATGAAGCTCCTCGGAATTCAGATAGAGAACACCCTTGCCTGGGATAAGCAAGTCAACCTCATCACGAAAAAAGTTCACTATTCATTATACACACTGAAGTATTTCTACAAATCGTTATCGTGAAACCTTAGAGTCAGGCTAACTGAAACCCTTGTGTTGTCCATCTTTGATTACAGTGCCCCGCTTCTCTCCAAGCTCAGTCAAAGGCAGGAAGATAAACTCAAAACGTTGCACAACGCTTGCGTAAGGCTTGCCTATGGGGGCATACCAAGGAGATCCCCTGTAACACGCTTCAGATTAGCCCTGGGCTGGCTGGCTCCTGAAACACGAAAAAACTACCTTGCTACGATACTTGCTGTATCTGCGCTGAAGACTGGACTTCCTACCTACTTGTATAGCAAATTCACGTTAGACCCTGGTGCTGAAGTGCTTTGGCATTCCCCCAGATTCCCACGCCCACCCTTGATTTGTCCACCCTTCAATGAACCAATTTACTAACACTCATTCGTCGTTCAGACTACACTCAGTATGAATAAATTGGTTAACCTATTTCTGAACAACAACACTTCAGATGCCTTGAAGGCTGCTCTAAAATACGTCCTCTTCTCGCGCGACTGTGGCTAATGGATCGCTAAAGCCTACATCTTGGGCTTTGATCCTATGCCTCCACCGACGCGTGCAGTTCTCGGCCAACTTCTACATTTCTGAATCATTCCTCACGTCGACTACCCCACACTTACTATTTGCACCTCGCCAACTTTATCGGGCCCGAAAACTCGCATATCATCGAGAAGCGTTCTCTACTCGGTGACAGTACGCACTGCCACACGTCGCACCTACGTCACATCTGAACCTAAACCGCAAGCAGAAGATATAGTGGAATCGTTCTCTCAAGAATACTTACTTTAAGACTCTCAAAATTAACGCGATCTTGTGATACTAAATTGTAAAGCTTTGATTGGTATGTAACATTAATTTTAATGTTGTTATCTATTATTACTATTATTTAACTCTTTGTATCTTTAGTCAATGTTATTATTAGATAACTAAACATAATTACTGCCAAATTTGTAACTCTCTGTAAACCATATGAGTATGGTAGGGCTTGCCCTATGCTCGATATTTATCAATAAACTAAACTAAAACTAAACTGATGGACTTGTCATACTGGAACATTTGGTCCTTCGAGCCGGATTTCTGGTAGGTGGCTGGGTTTTTCACTGGCATCGTCTCATTTTCTTATAAATCTCATGGGACTCAGATGTCTACTCAATCCATCGTCAAGCCCAACAAGGCCAATGTTGATGCTGTGGGAGGCCACACCATTGCTGAGCCCAGGAAAACTCAATCTGCATGGACGAATCAGTACCCTTCCTCCTTTTGTGAAGGCACTCATTACATAGTGCCTTGCCCTGGTTTTAAGGATCTCTCACCGACAGCTCGAAGGCGCTTTGTTGTCGAGCAAGTGTTCTGTTTCAATTGTCTGGGTGAACACTCAAAAACCCGATGCAAGGCATGTGGACGAGGTCATCACACGATGATACATCCAGAGTCAGGAGCCAGTGCTGGGGCTTCTACTAAAACCAAAGTTAACTCATCCACTCAATAGGAAGCAGGCGCAGTAACACTAGGTACTTCTCAACCTTTGGAAAGCTCACTCCTGGCTACTGCGGTAGCATTGCTCAACACACCATCAGCATCTCATTCAGTGACTACACTGCCAAAATTCTCGGATTAACTTGGACCCCTCAGCAGGACTCAATCTACTTCACTCTGGCATTACCTTCAGTCAAAGACACATTCACAAGTAGGACAATACTCTCAGAGGTAGTTCAAATCTTCGACCCCATCGGCATCATCTGATCTGTGATCATCAAAGCAAAAATCCTTCTACAAGAGCTATGGCTACTCGAGCTGGCCTGGCACGACCCAGTGTCAAACAGAATCAAGGCTAAATGGCTCAAAATCAAGGATGATCTTCAGAACTTAAAAAAGGTATTGTTTCCTCGGGGGCTTGGAATCTTGTCACATTCCACCATCTAAATTCATGGTTTCTCGGATGCTTCTCAATATGCCATGGCTGCAGTTTTATATATGCGCACTCATGGACCCACAGTTGTCTCAATTTTCTTTCTTTGCTCCAAGACAAAGGTGGCCCCACTCAAGCCTGTATCAATCCCTCGACTGGAGTTAATTGTTTCTCACTTGCTCAGCAAATTGGTTAATCACTTTGTCAGTTCACTCAAATACGAGATACTCTTGGTGACACTTTAGACAGACTCACTCGTAGCGCTCACCTGGATCAACTCTCACCCACGCTGGAAGGAGTTTGTGCGAAACAAGGTACGTTCCATTCAGGATATGACAACATCTGCTCAATGAAGAAATGTACCTGGAAAAAGCAACCCGGCTGATAGTGCTTCTCGAGGGCTGCTCACTTTACAACTCATCGATTACAATCTTTGGTGGAATGGCCCTGAGTGGCTAAAGCAATCAGAAGAACTCTGGCCGGTCAAACAAGAACTTTTTGATGAGCACACCCTTCCAGAACTCAAAAAAATTACTCCAACAACAGGTGTTGCCACTGTTAGAGAGCATTAGGATCTTCTCTACAGGTATTCATTGTGTTAAATCACTTCTTTGTGCATTGTGACTTCCCAACAGTTCAAAGGAGTTTTCATCACTCACTCTCCTGTCATATCTGCGGAAATGCTCAACAAATTAACCACCTTTCAGCTGGCCTTTAAAACTTAAACTTGATTTCTTTTTGAATTTTTTTTTAAATAAACTATGCACCTTGTGTACTTTAATTCAAGAGCTTAGGATTTATATTCGATCGGTTTTTGTAATATTAACAATAGAGTAGGCAACCGGTACTTTAAAAATTTATTTTTTTAAAAGTACTTGATTTTTAATGAATATTAACATTTTTTTTAGAATTTTTATATCAAAATTGAGCAATAAAAAAATTAAGAAAAGTTTTTGAAACTATTGGCTGATGACGTCATTAACCCGAAATCCCATTAGAAGTATATCTATATATATTGAAATTAAAAAAAAACTAAACACTTGTAACTCCTTCAATTTTAGTTTTTTTAAAAAAAGAAAAAAAACGTGTCGATTATTTTTCGATTTTTTAACTAAATAAGCAAAAAAATACTAAAAATTTCAAAAAGTTGCTAACCCTATTTATTATCGTATTTATATTTTTAAAATTATTTTAAATTTATTTTTCATACTTTTACTGATCTGCACGATAATGTTCGATTGATCATAGCTTATATTTTTTATGAAGGAGCATTCTGAAGTTTGCGGTCAGATGCACCATACAAACGATCGTTTCCAACACGGCCATGGACTCGCGTGTCGTGAAAAGGTTCTCCACGGGCTTTTGTTTTTGCAAAAAGCATATCAAACTAAACAATCCAAGTTACTATATCTGCGACCCAAGGTTTACTATGCTCCAGAGATGAACGATAGTCGAGTCGGAAAACTTGGTTTTTTCTGAATTAATTATGATTTGGTCATTCCTTTTGCCGTGCACCCGAGAACAAGTCATTTGCAATACTCAATTGGCATATTTAATTATAACCTAATGATAGTATTTTTTTTGCGAGCCAAGCAGTGGTTCGTACAAAAAGATTTTTCATAATAAATGAAAATTAATTGTTTTGGCAACAGAATTACTTTTGTTTATTTGAATGAATGGGCGGGCGCTCGATTATCTAACCCTGTAATTATTTAACAAGCAGAATGTCTTCAGTCAACGCCAAAAATGCTTTTTATTGCTCTCTAGTATCTGAAGATTGTTTTTATTATTTACTTGCTTATTTTTTTTCTCTCTCTCTCCTTATTCTTTCTCCGTGTTGGGTAATTAAAGAGGTTTGTTAATTTTTTCTTTTTTAACAAGTTTCGAGTAAACTTTTATTCATGTCAAGCTGCACATTTTTATGAATGCACGATCTTCGATGAAGTTTTATTACTCAAATATTTTAATTTTCTGGCCAGATAGAAATAAGATAGAGGGATGATAAAGTAAGAAGCCATGGTTAGAAAAACATTTTTTCAGCTATATTTAATTAATATTAATGAATAAGACAATAACGGTGTTATGTTTATCGAGATATTGTGCCCACTCCTTTTATGTTTTATTCGGTTTGGTTATTACTGCATAAAAAATAACGATAGTTAATTCAAAACAGTACCCCCTTATTGTTTAGGAGTCAAGGTCTCCTTAGCAGCAGCACGAGATCAAGTCAGGGGTCTAGGCCAACCATATTATAAAGCAAAAAAATTAAAATAATACAAAGTAAGAGTTGCAAATTAAATAAACTTCCACGTTAGTTATTCTAAAACTTGAATTCAATTTTTTTTTTTTCTCAAATTCGTCGTTAATTCACAAAATAGTCAAATAACTTCTTTATTCTCCAACCATTTCTTTGACTCCCTCAACAGTTTCATTCTCCAAAGAGGTCCACGTAGAACGTAAGACGATTGTACGGGCATTTCTTCATCTCCTGCAACTGTTAATTTTATGAATATATATTTTTTAATTTTATTTATGTATTTTTTTTTTATTTTATCCTAAGGAAAGAGATGATTAAAAATTTAATATCGTCTCCCACCCCCAAGAAGTTGTTTTCAATCATATAACATTTTACAGTTTGATTGGTCTTGCAAGGAGTATTCGTTTCCTGACTCCCAAATTCAACCTTTACTTTTTCTTGGTCTCAAAATAGTACTATCTTTTAACCATGTCCTCACACATAGGTAACCGTCATACGGACGCTAATTGCAGCTACCCATCATTCTCTCCAGATCACGGCAGAGTGCATAAGAAATTTCTGTACCCTTGCTAGATTGCGGGACGTGTACTCGTCCGTACAGTCTCGGTTACCCGCGTCCAGGGGCCTTGAAGATTTTCAAAGAAAATTCCTCTTATCGGCTAATTTTTGGTGCTCTTGGCAATTCGTGCGCATGTTTCATTTCATTTATGTGTACGTTTCTTTCAACGCCATTCTTTGTTCACACTCTTCCGGCATGTCTCTCATTGTTTACATCTCATATTTATAAAGGTCGCAAATGTATCAGCACCCGTTTACATAGATTGAAATTAATCGTTTGAAGAGAATTGAACTTTATTTTTTGTTCAGTTGTGAAATCCCAAAGGGTATAGCCGGTTAAGGGGGGGTAAAGTGCCCCCGGTGCAAACCCCTACAAAACCTATATCATTCGAAAGAATAAAAAAAGAAAATTTTTGGTGCCAACCAGAAATTTTTTCCCCATATAGTGCGCATGCGCGGTCCAAAATAGTGATTTTTCAACTTTTATTTATTACTCAAAATCTAAAAGGACTAGCGAGATGCGGTTTGCGGGAAAATTTTGTTTGAAAAAAATGTAGTTCAGAAAAAAAATTTTCAAAAATTTTTGGCGCCAAATTCATATTGTTAAAGTGGTTTGAAACTTTTAAATTGCGATTTAAAAATATCTTGGATAGGTGGTGGTCCAAAAAAATTTTTTTATTTGTATTTTAACGTAAATTTTTCGTGGAAATTTTTTCAAATTTTTTAAAGGGGTGGAAAGTATGAAAACACTCAAAAAACCACTTTTTTCCAACCTTTTTGGCCTTTTTACTACTGATAATTGGTTTGAAAATTAATAAAACAATGAAATTTCATAGTTTCTACAACTTTACATGAAAATATACAATATACGATGTTAAAGTACTGTTTTAGGCTTTTTAAAGACCATAAAATCGATTTTTAAGATTTTTTTTGCCTATAATAAAGGTACAAATGCCTTATTCAAACATCAAAATCGTTGAAATACTTGCTAGCGGCTGCATATTGCGTTAAAATATAACAACATTTATATCGCTGAACTACATTTTTTGTAAACAAAATTTTGCCGCAAACCGCGTTTTTCTAGCCCTCTTAGATTTCAAGATGAAAATTATAGTTGAAAAATCACTCTTTCGCCCCGCGCATGCGCAGTTCAGGGAATAAAAATTGGGTTTCTGCATAAAAAAATTTGGCCTACCTGACCTAGATTGAAAATAACTAATTTATACAATTTTTTAGTGATGAACATGGTTGAACTCATCTTGTTGGAGGTATTAAAAATTTTTTTTGCGGAAACACGTACAATATATATATCATTTGAAAGGTCTTGAAAAAAGGAAGCTTTTGGCGCAAACCGCAATTTTTTATTCCCTGAACTGCGCATGCGCGGGGCGAAAGAGTGATTTTTCAACTATAATTTTCATCTTGAAATCTAAGAGAGCTAGAAAAACGCGGTTTGCGGCAAAATTTTGTTTACAAAAAATTTAGTTCAGCGATATAAATGTTGTTATATTTTAACGCAATATCCAGCCGCTAGCAAGTATTTCAACGATTTTGATGTTTGAATGAGGCATTTGTACCTTTATTATAGGCAAAAAAAATCTTAAAAATCGATTTTATGGTCTTTAAAAAGCCTAAAATAGTACTTTTACATCGTATATTGTATATTTTCATGTAAAGTTGTAGAAACTATGAAATTTCATTGTTTTATTAATTTTCAAACCAATTATCAGTAGTAAAAAGGCCAAAAAGGTTGGAAAAAAGTGGTTTTTTGAGTGTTTTCATACTTTCCACCCCTTTAAAAAATTTGAAAAAATTTCCACGAAAAATTTACGTTAAAATACAAATAAAAAAAATTTTTTTGGACCACCACCTATCCAAGATGTTTTTAAATCGCAATTTAAAAGTTTCAAACCACTTTAACAATATGAATTTGGCGCCAAAAATTTTTGAAATTTTTTTTTCTGAACTACTTTTTTTCAAATAAAATTTTCCCGCAAACCGCATCTCGCTAGTTTTCTTAGATTCTGAGTAATAAATAAAAGTTGAAAAATCACTATTTTGGACCGCGCATGCGCACTATAGGGAGAAAAAATTTCTGGTTGGCACCAAAAATTTTCTTTTTTTATGTTCTTTCGAATGGTATAGGTTTTGTAGGGGTTTGCACCGGGGGCACTTTACCCCCCCCTTAACCGGCTATACCTTTTATCAGTGTCCCTTCACATTAACCCAAATTGAGTGATTTTATACAATTTTATTTTCGTTTGCTGTGAAGTCCCATTATATCAGCGGCCATTGACATTAACTAAAATCGTGAATTAAAAAAAAAAATCTAGTTATTTCCATGATTCCTATCGTATTTGACTCCATTTTGCTTGCACCATCAAGATTGATTGTGCTTTCTTCTATTTCTTCTTCATTTAAACTTTTTACTACTGTATGGTATTCTGACCAATTTGAGTCAATTCAGAGTATTGATGTTCTACCATAGGCGGTCTGCATCCCATTTTTACGAGTCTGAACACAATCTTCCCCAGGATTTCAGCCGCAGTCATTCCTTCGTCAGTTAGTTCCAGCCCGACTCCCCACTGCTTGGGTGTCAAGTATTCTGCAAGTTGAAAGACCCGTCGGTTCTATCATCCAGCCTTTCGTCCTCTCAAGGTCGCTAATTTCTATTTAATATTCTTGGTGATACCTGTCCTAACGCCTCTGACTATTATACATGTAACTATCATCACGATTACTATAATGATTTCGATCCCGATAATTATCGTTCCCACCTCTGTAATTATTTCTATTATCACGGTTATCACGTCTGTCCCTATTTCGACCTCTGTCGTAGTAACTGTAACTTTTACGTTCGCCAAGATCGATATTCTAATTGTACCTGCTATTATTTTATACATTTATATTATTCCCATTATCATTATTTCTCCCGAAATTCTGTTATTATTGTTGTATTTACTGTTTTGTCTTTTAAAAGGGCCATGGTCGTATCGGTGATGACTCTCACACTGAGCCTGAAGGCTAGTCAGAATGAGTGTAGGGTAACTTACTATAGGGAGTGTGAAATATACATCATTGAGGGAATCGTTGTCAATGCGCCCTGCATTTCCTCTTCCGGATGCAAGATGTATAGTTCCGATCTTTTGTATCCCACTTTTGATAGCTCCTTGAAACCGCAAACACTCTTTATTGGTATACAGTAGTGATCAAAATTATAAGGCACCCCCTAAAATTCGTCTGTTTCAAGTTAATATTTTGATTTTGTGCATGCCTGCACGTGTTTTAATAATTTAGTAATCATCTCTAAAAATTTTTTTGTTCAAAACAAGTTCAGTACTTGAAAAAAAAATGTTTACTTTATATTTATTCGTCTTTCCAATCAATTTTTATCCTCTTTTAAGCTTAAAATGACTTTTTTTAGAAAACAGCTAAATTTAGTTCTTTTAAGATCTAGATAGTGTTCTGTAAAATTTCTATAAACACCTAAGTGAATAATATTTTTTTTTTCGCGTTTTTCCGATGTTCAAGTTTATCGAAAAAAATTTTCAAGCTGATTAATAGAAAAATGTTCAAGCCACAAAGAAAAAATACATTTTTTTAAACTTGAAAAAACATTGATTTTTTGTACTTTTACATTGTTTTTCGCTTAAATTTTTTTTTTTTTATTAATTTGGGAGGTAAAAATTATATTAAACTGATATTTGATGAATTTTAAACTAATTCAATTTATTATGAATCAAAATCTTACAGAGAATTTTAAAAAAATATGTTAAAAAACAGTTTTTCTAATACAGTTAAATTTCACAAAAATAACTTTAATTTGTATTTAATTGATTACAAGTAATAGTATTAATTTATTTTTAGAAATAATTATTATATTCATTTTTATTATTTAAAATAATATGTTTTTTATATATTTAGTAATAAGTTTACCCTTCTTTAGTACTTAGTTGATCCTCCTTTAGCCTCGAAGCAAGCGCGAACTCTTCGGACCATAGATTCTGCAAGTTTTTTACAGTAACTCGGACTCAATTTTTGCCAGGCTACAGCAATCTCTCGTTTTAAATCTTCCAAATTTCTCAGGTGTTTGTCTTTGATCATTATCTCTATTTGATCCCAAGCATTCTCAATTATATTCAAATCTGGAGAACGTGCTGGCCAATCTAGTATAGGTATTTTATTATCATTAAACCATTGCATCGTTTTCTTTGATTTGTGACACGGAGCGTTGTCTTGTTGGTAATACCAAATTTTTTGACGTCCATAAACCTTTGTTTTTGATGGAAGCATAAAATTTTCCATAGTCTCGATGTATTTTTCGCTGTTCACTGTACCTTGCACAAATTGAAGTTCTCCTTTTCCTTTTCCTGACAGGCAACCCCAAACCATAATTGATCCACCACCTTTCTGCACTCTTGGAGCAAGGCAATCAGGATTGTATTTTTCACTGCTGGTACGTCTTATTCGCTTTGGTCTGTTTGAAAAATGTTGGAAGCTAGATTCATCGCTAAAAAGAACTAAATTCCATTTTTCAACTGTCCATGATAGCTTGTCTTTGCACCATTCATACCTAGCTTTTCAGTTTTTTGCAGTTAGAAGAGGCTTACGAGTTGCGACAGCAGATTTCATGTTCTTCTCAAGCAAACGTCTATTCACTGTTACTCGAGACACTTTTACATTAAGTTCTTCATTTATTTGATTTTTGATATTGTTTGTTGTAACTGCACCATTATTCTTTGCCTTTTTAATAATAATTCGATCAATCCGGTTACTTGTTATTCTTGGCCTGCCAGCGCCACTTTTCACTTTTACGGATTTCGTGCTTTCATACGTCTTAATGGTGTTTTGAACGCAACACCTACTAACTTTTAATATTTTTGAAATTTGACTCTGATTTTTTTCTCCTTTCAACAATCCTATAATCTGCCATTTAATTTTATCAGAAACTGCTTTTCTTCCCATGATGAAAGTTATGCAAGCTTATAAACATTTAAAAAACTAATTTATCAATAATGACGGCTCGGTCGGTAATGTAGATAAATTCTTTACCGATCGAACAATTATGGCTACTGGCATTCGAATTCTACGAATTTGAAAAATTACTTCAAGTTGAATAAACTCTCTGAAACTTCTAACTGAATATTAAAATTAATGAAAAAGTCGATTCGATAAATATATTGCTTGTAATCAATTAAATACAAATTGAAGTTATTTTTGTGAAATTTAACTGCATTAGAAAAACTGTTTTTTAACATATTTTTTTAAAATTCTCTGTAAGATTTTGATTCATAATAAATTGAATTAGTTGAAAATTCATCAATTATCAGTTTAATATAATTTTTACCTCCCAAATTAATAAAAAAAAAAAATTTTTAGCGAAAAACAATGTAGAAGTACAAAAAATCAATGTTTTTTCAAGTTTAAAAAAATGTATTTTTTCTTTGTGGCTTGAACATTTTTCTATTAATCAGCTTGAAAATTTTTTTCGATAAACTTGAACATCGGAGAAACGCGAAAAAAAATATATTATTCACTTAGGTGTTTATAGAAATTTTACAGAACACTATCTAGATCATAAAAGAACTAAATTTAGCTGTTTTTAAAAAAAAGTCATTTTAAGCTTAAAAGAGGATAAAAATTGATTGGAAAGACGAATTAATATAAAGTAAACGTTTTTTTTTCAAGTACTGAACTTGTTTTGAACAAAAAAAATTTTAGAGATGAATACTAAAATATTTAAACACGTGCAGGCATGCACAAAGTCAAAATATTAACTTGAAACAGGCGAATTTTAGGGGGTGCCTTATAATTTTGATCACTACTGTAACTCTGCTTTGTGCAATAATGACACATAACCGTCTCGATTTGACCGCTATTGTCCATGCTCGCCATTATCTTCGGCGTCTTCGGGACTTTTTGTAGCTGTGAGCTACAGCTGTAATAAACCCTTAATCCTGCCATAATTGTTATGATTAATTATTCCTTTACGGACCACAGATTTTTGTTCAAATTGTATTGCTATAGTCATGACAGAGTCTAGGTTAACTGGATTATTCAATCTTATCTGAGATTGTAACTGCGCACTTCATCCAATTAAAAATTGCTCTATATACCGAATGAAGGTTGAAGACAAGAAATCGTACTTCCAGATAGCACCTGAAAGTGTATGTCTCAGAACGATTTTTTCGATACTTAAAACTAAAGTTTTTTCCGTGCATGGCATCAGTTTTACTAAGATTCTTCGCTTCAGTGCTTGATACCGACATGCTGGTAAAGAAGTTTTACTTTTTGAGGCTAATTTTTTTTCTATTAAATAATAACAAGTTAGAGGAATTTAACCTTCATTTTGTTTTTTAAAGACCTCCTAGTATTATTTACTTGAATAAAATTTATGTTGAAAATGATTTAGTTAAGAACTCTTCTCTGGCGCAATTGGCGCATGGGTAACTCAAATTATTATCAATAAAATTCTCTAAGTATGGATATTGACATAATCAAACTTAAATAATAAACATAGTAATGATTACATCAGGGTCTTAAAATTAATTTAATAATGAAAACATTTTATTGCATTAAAAAGAAACTATTACACTGTAAGATCGACTGGAAAACACGTCCTAGATTAACATCAATTTAATTATTATTAATTCATACTTGGTCAGGGCCAAGCCCTTTTGGAAATAAGTATGCTGATAAAAAAAATTAGGAGAAAAAAAAAATATTGACCAACATCGTTTAACAAAATTTGCTGCTAAGGGTAATTAAAGACACAGCAATTTCAGGTAAGAAGTAAACGGAGCTTAAGATAATTTACAATCTGCATTCTTCCTTTTAGTTAATGCGTGGAACGTGACCTTTTTTTATTAATCCTCATTACCTATGAAGGTTATTAGATACAGACATTTTAAGAGGAGGGTATATGGCTCGTCTGGGTATGCCGGTAACTCTGATTGCAGTTTTGCCATGAAAACATAAACCTAGATAGTCTCCCATACACAATCGCGTGGTCGTGTCTGCGCCGCCTTGCGGCGACAAACCGAAACCAGCGGCAAATTTAAAAATAGAATAAGCAACATTTTTTTTATGACTGTCATAGTTATGAATATTATTTTTTTTTATTTGCCATCAAATTGATAATTATACCATTATACCAATTTTAGTAGTGTAATTAATACACATTTTTTATAATTATTTTTCATCTTATTCTTTTTTAGGTAAAAATTTGATTACATGTGATCCAATTTTTTTTCTCAGCATATGTCAACTAAAAAGATTCTTTTTAAATTAATTTTCTTTTTGTTTATTTGTTTGTTTGTTTTTTTTTTTTTCTTTTAGAAGCAACTTTTTTAATTTTTTTCATTTTTATTCATAATAATAAAATTTTTTTTTTTTTTTTTTTTTCAAGTTGTGATACAATAGTTTCATGTAACTCATTAAAACTTTAAAATTCTTTAGAATATCAATATTTAAATAAATTTTCTTTTGATCAAGTTATTATTAATTTCTTTAATTATTTATCAATCAAGCATTATCTTTTTATCAATGTTAATTTTTTCATTTTTTTATAAATAACTTATTTTTTCAAATTTTTCAAAACTTAATTTGAATCAATATAATATTTTTTATTTCATGTTAAATTATATCGATATTCGTTTCAATCAAATTTTTCACTGGTATTTCATTTATTTTTGTAATTTTTTTTATTTTTTTTATTCATAGTTTAATAATTAAACATTTTTTTAAATTATACCATAATTTGAAAATTGCAACTTTGTTTGATTTCGAATAAGTTTTTATTTTTATTTTTTTAGACCATCATTCTATCAAGAATTTCTTTTTTCTTTTTTTATTATTTATTTATTTTTTTTTTTCATGTTACTTTTTTGTAATATTAAATGTTTTGCAACATAAATATATTTTGGTAAATTATTTTATTTCTGTAATACTATTTGAATACCCCAAATATTTATCCAGCTACAGCAAATAGTACAAGCGCAGTCAAAGAATGCTCACTGCACTGTACACTGCAGCAAGATTTAAATCATATTATGAAATGTTAATGCCTGCTGGCAGTGTGCAGCAAGAGCAATGCATCTTTATTTGAGTCAAATCACTAAAATATGTCAGAACTGAGTCAGTAAAAATCTTTAAGAAAAATCAATAAAAACAAAAAGTTGGTTCTAATAAGTAAACAGTGACTCAAATATCATTTAAGTGTCAACTTTTATTTGTGTAGTAAGGTATTATTGCTTTCAAAACTTTTATTTATCCGGCTGAACCAAGAAGTATAAGAGCCGAAGCAGATGTCAAAGACTGCACTGCACACTGCAGATACATTTAATTCATATCATGAAATGTACATGATGCTGGCAGTGTGCAGCAAGAGCAATGCAGCTTCACTTGAGTCAAATCACTAAAATATGTCAACACTGACAAGGAGAGGTCACACCCTCCGGGTCACCGATCTTGACGAAACTTTGGGGATCGTTTTCTTATACCAAAAGATGAAGAAATTTACCAATCATTCCGTCTAATGGGCCTTTTATACCTAGTTCCTACATAGCTTATATCGTATTTTTAGCTCTTTTTGGGTTTTTTTGCGAATTTTCAAAAAATTCCTGTTCGAAGCCTATTGCACTTACAGAATTCTGCAACCCCGCATTTTCTTTATTTTTTATGAATTTTTTAGAAAAAATATTTTTAGACATAATTTTGATAAGGCTGACGACGTACAGTTTAAGTTCATAAAACCAAAAAAACAGTAAAAAAATGCTTTTGATTACCTTAATTTTACATGGACTATTTCTTCAAAATTAGATTTAAAAATATTTTTTCTCAAAAGAAGATAAAAAAATAAAGAGAATGCGGGGTTGCAGAATTCTGTAAGTGCAATAGGCTTTGAGCAGGAATTTTTTGAAAATCAGCTTGTTTTGACACTTTTAACACTTTTGTGCGACTTTTGTGGTTATTTGTGCCAATTTTCAAAAAATTCCTGCTCAAAGCCTATTGCACTTACAGAATTCTGCAACCCCGCAGTTTCTTTATTTTTTTATGAATTTTTTAGAAAAAATATTTTTAGACATAATTTTGATAAGGCTGACGACGTACAGTTTAAGTTCATAAAACCAAAAAAACAGTAAAAAAATGCTTTTGATTACCTTAATTTTACATGGACTATTTCTTCAAAATTAGATTTAAAAATATTTTTTCTCAAAAGAAGATGAAAAACTAAAGAGAATGCGGGGTTGCAGAATTTTGTTAGTGCAATAGGCTTCGAGCAGGAATTTTTTGAAAATTCGCAAAAAAACCCAAAAAGAGCTAAAAATACGATATAAGCTATGTAGGAACTAGGTATGAAAGGCCCATTAGACGGGATGATTGGTAGATTTCTTCATCTTTTGGTATAAGAAAACGATCCTCAAAATTTCGTCAAGATCGGTGACCCGGAGGGTGTGACCTCTCCTTGTGAGTGAGTAAAAATCTTTAAGAAAAATCAATAATAACAAAAAGTTGGTTCTAATAAGTAAACAGTGACTCAAAAATCATTTATGTGTCAACTTTTATTTGTTCAGTTAGGTACTATTGGTTTCAAAACTTTTATTTAACCGGCTGAACCAAGAAGTATAAGAGCCAGAGCAGATGTCAAAGACTGCACTGCACACTGCAGCTACATTTAAATCATATCATGAAATGTAAATGCCTGCTGGCAGTGTGCAGCAAGAGCAATGCAGCCTCATTTGAGTCAAATCACTAAAATATGTCAGAACTGAGTCAGTAAAAATCTTTAAGAAAAATCAATAATAACAAAAAGTTGGTGCTAAAAAGTAAACAGTGACTCAAAAATCATTTATGTGTCAACTTTTATTTGTGTAGTTAGGTACTATTGGTTTTACAACTTTTATTTATCCAGCTGAACCAAGTAGTGTAAGAGCTGGAGCCGATGTCAAAGACTGCACTGCACACTGCAGCTACATTTAAATCATATCATGAAATGTACATGATGCTGGCAGTGTGCAGCAAGAGCAATGCAGCTTCACTTGAGTCAAATCACTAAAATATGTCAGCACTGAGTGATTAACAGTGGCTCAAATATCATTTAAGTGTCAACTTTTATTTGTGTAGTTAGGTATTATTGCTTTCAAAACTTTTATTTATCCGGCTGAACCAAATAGTGTAAGAGCCGGAGCAGATGTCAAAGACTGCACTGCACACTGCAGCTACATTTAAATCATATCATGAAATGTAAATGCCTGCTGGCAGTGTGCAGCAAGAGCAATGCAGCTTCATTTGAGTCAAATCACTAAAATATGTCAGAACTGAGTCAGTAAAAATCTTTAAGAAAAATCAATAATAACAAAAAGTTGGTGCTAAAAAGTAAACAGTGACTCAAAAATCATTTATGTGTCAACTTTTATTTGTGTAGTTAGGTACTATTGATTTTACAACTTTTATTGATCCGGCTGAACCAAGTAGTGCAAGAGCTGGAGCCGATGTCAAAGACTGCACTGCACACTGCAGCTACATTTAAATCATATCATGAAATGTACATGATGCTGACAGTGTGCAGCAAGAGCAATGCAGCTTCACTTGAGTCAAATCACTAAAATATGTCAGCACTGAGTGAGTAAAAATCTTTAAGAAAAATCAATAATAACAAAAAGTTGTTGCTAATAAGGAAACAGTAATTTGATAATCATTGAAATGTCATTGTTACAATTTAATTATCATTGAGATACCAACTTTTAGTTATCAAGTTCACTCTTACTATTCATCCTGTCTAAGTTAAATGTATAACTGCAGGAGACAATTCCTATGACTGCCGGCAGTCTGCAGTAGGAGCATTGCAACTTGATTCGAGTCATCATTGAAATGTATACTACTTGCACCATTTATTAATCCTACAACTTTTTTAAGTCTGAATGTTTAATCTTGAGTGAAGTTGATAATTATAAGAGATATAAAAAAAATGCTCGGCTTACTTACCAATTCCATTGGTGCCCTTTGACTCATGATTTATAAATTATTTCAAGTAACCACTAAGCTCTCATTAAATTTAGTAATGTTTATAATTGAAAATTGGTAAATAAAAAATTCACTGCTTTGCAGCAGTCAGCAGTGTCAGCTGTCAGCTGACAGTACTGCATGCAAATTGCCACACCATGCTGCAGCCTGCACTCTACCACACTCTACTAGCTAACGACGTAACCTCAATAAGTTATTTGTACTTTTCAAATAACTTTTTTTTTACAATATGGATTTTGAAAAAAATTAATAGTATTTTACAAAATATTATTTTTAATAGTTGTAACTTGTTTTTTAACTTTAAAAGAAAAAGAAATTACTCATCAATTTTGCAAAGAAGCTGCGTGTGAGTTCACCATCTACATGGTATGTTTCATGGTACAAGACAACTTCTCATGAATCTGTTTTACCTCTTTACACCTTAGATCGTACTTTTCATGTGAAATCTTCAATTTTTCTTTAAAATAAAAATTATCGACATGAATAGATTCTGTGAAATAGCCTCCATGGTGCTTACTATTATTTTTTACGATTAATACTACCATTTTTTTTTACGGGAGAAATTAAGTCGGTGATGGGCGTTTAGGCGTCATTTAGTGTCATCTGCTCAGTGGCGGATCCAAGGGGGGGCGGCGGGGGCGATCGCCCCCCCCAAAAAAATTTTTTGGAAGGTATTTTAGATGCAAGTTCAACAAAAAAACTTATCGGCTATACCCCAAATACCCTAAGCGTCCAAAATCAACAAGAAAACTTATTGGCTATCCTCCAAATACCCTGGGCGCCCGAGTTCAACAAAAAAACTGATGAGCTATCCCCCAAGCTCTAAACCCCCAAAACCCTGGGCGTCCGAGTTCAACAAAAAGATTGATCAGCTATCCCCCAAGCTCTAAACCTCCAAAACCCTGGGCGTCCGAGTTCAACAAAAAGACTGATCAGCTATCCCCCAAGCTCTAAACTCCCAAAACCCTGGGCGTCCGAGATCAACAAAAAAACTGATCAACTAGTCTGAACCTGTTGTGCCACCCCTCGCTTACGTTATTGGTTTTGTGTTCTCCGTTCAAAGACGCAAGTCGCTGATTCCAAAGTTGCGGTGGAAATGAAGCAGCTGTAGCAGCACGTCTACCTCTGGCACTTTTTCCAATGTAATTTTCTTCAAAGTACTGCATTACCGGCTGAAGAGAAGCGTGAACTGATTGTTTCAACTTACGAAAAACACTTTGAACGTCCGTAATTGGAACAAACGTTAAAGCAAGAAGCATATGTGTTTGATTTCGAATGGTATCATCACGAGGGTCTTGGTATGCAGTCTGCAAGCCTACTGATTGAATTCTTTTGTAGACGTTTTGACCCAAATGAAAAAAACAGCTGTTTATGTTGCAGTCTTCATAAAGTTGGTAACTAGCAGATAGTATACCACCCTCAAAATCCGTCATGATTCTTCGAGGTTCGCAACCGACGATATGATATTTATCAGCTGTGGCTGCTATCGCTTCTAGTACTGCCGCATATTGTACCGTTTGCTTCGAAGTAAGGAGTGCGTAAACAAACGGTAAGGCTGCAAAAGTATTGTTTTGTTTAACAAGGCCAAGAACAGTGAACAACTGCGTGAATAGCGCTGGGCTGACCTAATATTTTTATATACGGAATAATATTTTTACTGATTTGCATAGTGTATTGTATAATTCATATTTTATAAAAATACCGTACACTGAAAGTTCCATCGAAGAACCAAGTATCGCTTCTTGAAAGTAGTTCTAAATTTCGTCGAGTGGAGAATACAAGTACTCTTGCGGTTTCGGGCAAGTTTCCACCGTCTACCTTTGAATCGAAAATCAAAAATTTATCACCGGTTAGCGTATTTTTGAATCTTTCAGGCAGTTCTCCAACATCAGCGAGAGTTTTTGGGTTCGGTGGAAGGACTCGACGCTTTGCCGTTCTTATCGTCCTTTTCAAATTTTCGCGCTCAGGTAACTTCGCTAAAACCCGGTTGGATAGACCCCGTAACTCATCTTGTACCAGGCGCGACGGTGGTCTTTCAGGATTTCGCTCCCCCTCTTGCTTCAATCGGTACTTAACAAGTTCTGCCTCGCAATCATCAGGGTCGGCAACGTGCTCGTGAGTTGCACCTTTGGTGAGCGGACCTTTATAAATTTCAGGTACTTCATCTCCCTCGGTGAACGAAGATATTGCGCGCGCGTGGCATAGCCCTGCCCGTAGTAACTTGCAGTCCCAGTATGTTTTGTTCTTCTCCTCGATATCCCTTGATTTGTTATAAATGAAGCCATCAATAATCAACTGTTTACCGAACCTTACAACGTTTTGATACATTTTGAATTTAGAAATTAAGTATTAAAAAGTAAAGAGGAAAAAAAAGTATGGAGGTTACGAAAAAAAATTTCAAATGTGCAGGTTAGTTAATTGGAATGTTAAATTTGAATGTTTGAATATTCGAAAAAATATTAAATTAAATGTAAATGATTGAATATTCGGGAAAAAGGTCATTCGGGAACCTTGATTCGGGAAAAATGCATTCGGGAATCCGGTATTCGGGAAAACGGATATTCGGGAAAAGTGTCATTCGGGAAATTCGATTCGGGAAAACCGTCGGCAACCTCGTAAGGTAGCCTTTGGAAGCCCTAACTCGGTTTGTAACGGGGCGAAGCCAAGGCGCGGTTTCAAGCCTCGCTAGATCATTTGTTACGACGCATGCAGTAATTGACTTGAAATTTGGACACAGGTGGATAGTTTTTTTAAGAAAATGAAATTGAAAAGTTCAAGCTTTAGTGGGGGTAATGAATTTAAAGAATTAAACAAAAATTTTTAGCTAACCGTCTGAACAACACTGACAACCATAGAATATAAAGAAAATAACTTGTTTTAGAGGTTATGTGTCATGTAAACATTGTGATTTTAAGTTGAATATACAGGGTGGCGTAAATAAATCGAAACGCGCATATATCTCGAAATGAAAGCTTTGTGGAAAAAAGTTTTTTTAGATAAAAGTTGTTTGGTTTGGAGGGGGAAACAAAATGGTGGCTTCGGGTTTGGGCCCGGGGCCTTACGTTGGGCTCTATGGACCCAGAGTCTGGTTTTTTAAATAGGAACACCTATTTTTTTTACCAAATTCAGAAAGAGCAGAAAATTTTACGATTTTTAGGTATTTATTGAAGTTTTTTTGGGCCTTGTGGAGGCCACGTAGGACCCGTTTTTCTTTTACTCTGCTTTAATCCGAAAAAACGCCTTTTTTGTATGGTACATGTAATGTAAAAGTTTTTTAGTTTAAAATTTCCAATCAAATGGGCCCAAATAAATTGGGCTCGGGATCTCATATTGGGCCCTACGGACCCTAAGTCCGATTTTTAAATGGGAACTCCTATTTTTTTTACAAAATTCGGAAAGAGCGGAAAATTTTACGATTTTTAGGTATTTTTTGAAATTTTTTTTGGGCCCTATTGAGGCCCAGCGAGCTCCGAAAAATCAAATTTATCATTGACAGCGTTATTTTTAACACATGCACAAAGTTTTTAGTTTAAAATTTTCAATATGATCGGCCCAAAAAAATTGGGCCGGGGCCTCTTATTGGGCCTTACGGACATAAACCCAATTTTTTTTAGCAGATTCTGAAAGAGCGGACAATTTCAAGATTTTAAATTATTTTGAAAAATTTTTTTGGACCCTATGTAGGTCCAGGAAGTCCCAATTAAGTGGAAAAATTAAAAGTCAAAATAAACAACAAACAAACATTATTATTCTCTACAATGGACGCCTGCGAACTGCACACGATACATAAGTAAATAGGAACTTAGTTGCTCACGATACATAAATAAAATAATTTTTTTGATACATAAATAAATAAATAAATAAATAAATAAATGAATAAATAAAGCAATTAATGAATTTTATTAAATGGACCATCATTTCAAGCTTTACTATCCGATAGGCTGTAGTAAATAAAAAATCAATAATTGATAATTAAACTCTAAATTAAGTGAAAAATTTTTTTCATCTATCGGGTTTTTAGAACTCACAGATTTTGTTTAATTGTGAGTTAGTTTTTTTTTTCATTAATAATCTTTAACTATGTTTTTCGAGAAAATACTTTTACTCGAAAATAAGTCTGTCAATGATAAATGTGATTTTTCGGAGCTCGCTGGGCCTCATTAGGGCCCAAAAAAAATTTTAAAAAAAAAACCTAAAAATCGTAAAATTTTCCGCTCTTTCCGAATTTTGTAAAAAAATAGGGGTTCCCATTTAAAAATTGGGCTTTGGGTCCGTAGGGCCCAATTTGAGATCCTGAGCCCAATTTTTTTGGGCCCATTTGATTGGAAATTTTAAACTAAAAAACTTTTACATTACATGTGCCATACGAAAAAGGCGTTTTTTCGGGTTTAAGCAGTGTAATAGAGAAACGGGCCCGACGCGACCTCCATAAGGCCCAAAAAAAATTTTTTAAAATACCTAAAAAACGTAAAATTTTCTGCTCTTTCCGAATTTGGTAAGAAAAATAGGGGTTCACATTTAAAAAACCAGACTCTGGGTCCATAGGGCCCAACAAAAGGCCCCGGGCCCAAACCCGAAGCCAACATTTTGTTTCCCCCTCCAAACCAAACAACTTTTATCTAAAAAAACTTTTTTCCACAAAGCTTCCATTTGGAGATATATGCGCGTTTCGATTAATTTACGCCACCCTGTATAAGTAGTAAGTGTTTGCTACAAAAAAAGTGATTTTAAAAATAAATCTAA
The DNA here is from genome assembly GCA_038277355.1 of Encarsia formosa. NCBI lineage: Eukaryota > Metazoa > Arthropoda > Insecta > Hymenoptera > Aphelinidae > Encarsia > Encarsia formosa. Next base: position 97,815,909 of record CM076184.1, on the reverse strand, counting down.
CAATATATTCAAATTCCGTGAAAAAAAGTTTGATTAAAAAGTAGTATGGTTTTAGTAAAAAAACTTTTATTATATTATTTAGCATCTTAGTGAGATTTTTCAGTTCACCTTTTTTAAACAATGATGAGTTTTTCGATTTTTTCAGAATTATTACGTGAATAAATAAAATTAAACTATCAAGAGTTTATACTCCAAGTTGTTGTTCATACATTTGGAATTAGTTATAACCTCGAAATCTAAATGCCAAAAATACGATTTCAACTGAACCTTGTTAGGCCCTAAGTCGCGCCCCGTGAATGCCCCGTTACAAATCTAACGAGGGCCCTACTATGCTCTCGGGGCAATTAACGAGGCCCTAGCTAGCGCCCTGACAATCTTTCTGATCGGGTAGCAGTGAAGAGTTGACAGGTCTTGAACCTTATATGGTGTGATTCAATCATAATTTATTGAGAGAATTAATTCAATCTTCGGTGGCCATCTCCTTTTAATCCTCAGAATGTACTGATATTCCCCATGAATTCTAAGTCGCGTTCGATTGAAAGAAAAAGCGTTCGCGAACCATTTCGTTCGGTTTGTTTCCGACCGGTCCGATGGTTTAACTTTGAGCGCGAAATTGAGCACGCGGTCTGCCGTCTCGACAATTTTTTCGGCCATTACGATTGAGGATCTCTTTAAGAGCACGTGTGCCCAACTGCCAAAATTGTCTTGAAAAATGTCAAATTTGAATAAAGTAAGTAATATAAATAAAATGTAACAAAATTAATGTGTTGATTGTAATAAATTTATATAGTTATAAGGCTGGCCACGTGGAGATAACAAAATTGTGTTTAAAAAAAAAAATTAGTAACCTAAAAAATTGTGAAAAAATTTATGATATTGCAATTAAATTGTTTTTGCTAATTTATTAATTAAGTTTTTAATTGCATATACAATGTTTTTTTTTCAAATCCGAATAAAGTAAGTAATATAAATAAAATGTAAAAAAGTTAATGTGTTGATTGTAATAAATTTATATAGTTATAAGGCCAGCCTCGTGGAGATAAAATTGTGTTTAAAAAAAAAATTTAGTAACCTAAAAAATTGTGAAACAATTTATGATATTGCAATTAAATTGTTTTTGCTAATTTATTAATTAAGTTTTTAATTGCATATACAATTTTTTTTTTAATTTATTATAGATGTTGATTTGCGGTTGGTGCAAAAAATCATTTGAAACCCGAACACTGTCAACTCATGAATGTTTTTTGAGGTACCACGAGGTCACTGACGTGAATGGACTAGTCTTCCCTTGTGATGGTAGTATTAACTAAAATCAACAATAAGTATTAATATTAATAAATGCCAATGCTAAGTAATACTTCTGTTTTAGAAAACCACAGTATTGTTCATGAAAATCCAGAAAACCAATGTTTTTATTATGGATGGAATCCAGTCACACACTTTTTAAGTGACTCTTCTGCGTTGAACAATATTGAGTTGAAAGCTGCAGAGTATAGCAATGTCGAGTTGCCACTTGAAACTCCTTCTGGAAGCGGTATGAATTCTGTTAAAAGCGCATTCATCACAAATAACTCTAAGTCTGTAAAAGAAGTCAGCAGTAAGTACTCGTTGCTTTCACTTTAACTTTTCAGAAATAAAGCTTTAAGTACGAATTAACTTTCTTCAATACAAACAAATAAATACTTAATCATAGTAGATAAATGGCAGTTTAATTAACATTTTATTTTACTTATCATTAAAATCACATGCTGCAATTAAGAATATTTGCTAAACTATTCATTTTTGTAATGAAATCTGTTTTTCAATTCTTTTATGTTTATCTAATTTGAATTGAAAAGAAATTGTTTTAAGATACGTAAGATAATATAATCTTCTCTTAAAATTACAACTCAAATTCTGGAAATCTTTAATAATGAACTCAGTTTCAATTTAATTAATAAAGGGTGTGACTTTTCGGGTGTCGTTGCTAGCAAAAATTTAGGTTTTTTGCTGGTGTAAAAATCAATCTAGTTATTTTTGTGTTGGAATTGTGATACAGTATCTACCTTAATTTTGAATGTCTGATTTTTTTTGACTTATATAAATCCAAACTAAAGAAAATTTTAGCTTCTAAATTAATCATGCTTTGAGAACTTTTTTGTAATTCGTTAAAAAAATGAGAAAGTAAAAATTGATATTTTAAAATTAAATAGCGCCAATTTTAAATATTTATTTTTTTATTTTTATTTTTTTAATGATTCAATCAAAAATTAATTGTTTAAACTTTTTTGAATTTTCATTTGTTTAATTAGTTAAATTTTTCAAACAAATTATAATTTTCATGCTAAAAAATTTTAATTTTACTTAAAAAATTTTTTTTTAATTTTTACTTTTTTATTGCTTGGACGGACCTACACGCAAAGAACTCGGCGGAAAGAAGCGGCCGGTAAGGCATACCGAGAAAAAAGTCGGGTGAAGTTACGCCCGAAAAATCGGCGGAGGTTTCTGATTTTTTCCAAAGCCTACATAGGTATATGCCGCGGCCGAGTGCTGCCAGCTGGGCTGTAGCGCTGGAGCTTGATACAGGCAGATCCATCCACTTTTTCAAAAACGCTGTCAATTTTTATTTGTTTGAACCATTTCTTTCAAACTTTTCAGAAATGTTCTTTAGGACCTAATGGAAAACTTCTTCGCTGGAAGTTTTTTCAAATATGAACTTTTATGCTTACTTTTTTAATCTAAAGTTTTTGGTTATAAACTGCTTACTTTTATTTTTACATGATAATTACTCGGTTCTGAAAATTTTTAAAAATATTTGAACAACTCCGTTGGCAGCGGTAAGGGTTCAAGAATATAAAGCTAATATTTCGTCAAAAAATATTAAGTGGTTTTCGAGTTATCGCGATTTGAACTTAAAATGCGAAAAAATGCGTAAATCGAGAAAAATTCAAGTTTTTGCTCAACAGCGGAGAGTCAGGGCAAACACCTGGTGCACCTGGTGATACGCCTTGGAGATGATTTCCCCAGGAAGTTTAGACTTCGGAGGAGTGAGGGCGGACTCCTGGTGCACCTGGTGATTCTTACGCCTTGGAGATGATTTCCCTAGGTAGTTAGGACTTCGGAGGGGTCAGGGTGGACACCTGGTGCCCCTGGTGATACTGACGACTTCGAGATGTTTTTTCAGGAAATTTTAACTCCGTAGGAGTCAGGGAAAATACTTGCTGTGCCCGGTAATAACTACACTCTGAAGATGCTATCCTAATCGTAAACTTGATGATGTGAACCCACTGGGATCAAAACTTCCTGAGAAAATCATTTTCGAGGCGTAAGTATCACCAGGTGCACCTGGTGTTCGCCCTGACCCCCTCCCCTCCCCAGAGTCCTAACTTCCTGACGAAATCATCTTCAAGGTGTAAGTATCACCAGGTGCCCCGAGTGCCCATCCTGGCCCCTCCGGAGTCCAAACTTCTTGGGAAAACTATCTCCAAGGCGTAAGTATCACCAGGTGCAGCGAGTGTCCACTTTGGCCCCTCCGGGGTCCAAACTTCCTGGGGAAATCATCTCCAAGGCGTAAGTATCACCAGGTTCACCAGGTGTCCGCCCTGACCCCTCCGGAGTCGAAACTTCCTGAGAAAATCATCTCCAAGGCGTAAGTATCACCAGGTTCACCAGGTGTCCGCCCTGACCCCTCCGGAGTCCAAACTTCCTGGGGAAATCATCTCCAAGGCGTAAATATCACCAGGTGCACCAGGTGTGCAGCCTGACCCCTCCGGAGTCCAAACTTCCTGGGGAAAGCATCTCCAAGGCCTCAGTATAACCAGGTGCACTAGGTATCCGCCCTGGCCCCTCCGAGGTCCAAACTTCCTGAAGAAATCATCTCCAAGGCGTAAATATCACCAGATGCACCAGGTATCCGCCCTGGCCTCTCCGGAGTCAAAACTTCCGGGGGAAATCATCTCCAGGTTGTAATCGCTATCCTATGCGCTAGGTCACTGCCCTGACTCCATAGGTGTTAAAATATTTAGCAAAAGAAAAAAAATTTGTTCAAGTCCATTGTACGTGTGGCTATACAGCAGGGAGAGGTTAGGATTTTCAAACAGCAAGCATGATTCATCGATTAAAATTATATTTCGATAAAATTATTTGATTATTTTTTATCAGTTTTGTAACATCGGAGCTGCATGCTGCTGCTCCGATTTGTAAACTAACCTCTCATCAACGCATCTAGGTACATATACATATATGTATATATGTATATATACATATATACATATATGTATATATGTATATACGTATATAGACTTATGTATATATGTATATACGTCTATATACATATATACATATATGTATATATGTATATACGTCTATATACATATATACATATATGTATATATGTATATAGACATATACATAAAATAATAAGCTTGACACGAGCTTGACAGAATTTTCTGCCCACTATCTGGCGGGCACCCCAGACGTTCTGTTGAAACTTCTAGCAGGGACTTAATGCGAAGAAAAACTTGTCATTTTAAAAAAATTTTATTACGCTTTTTTGAATTGTATTTCCTTGAAAGTTATTCGGAAGAAAATGTAGAGTAAAAGAAAAATTATAAGATTTTGTAAATACTTTTTTCACAAATTGTGTGGTTAAAATTTATAAAATTTCAACATTAATGAAAGAAATTTTACAATATATATTACAATGCTTGTAATTGGAAAATAATATTTTCTTACTAACTTAATCACTGTGAGTAGAGTCATTATGAATATCGCATGAAACACACGCTATTTTACCAGTGTCCCAAATATTTAGCAGTTTTTCCAAACTCTTAATATTGCTTATGCGACTGCTCCATAATTGCTGCCACACAATTAACTAGCAAATTTAAATTAATGTACTTCATAATTAATTTAATTTTGTAACCTTCAAGTCGTCCACGCTTTTCATTTAAAAATTATTATTTTTTTTTTTTTTCTAGCAAAATTTTGTAATTTTTTCTAGCAAAATATTTTTTGCTAACAAAAATTTGACAGAGTTTTTCTAATAATTTTTGCTGGCAAAATATTTTTTTCTTGCCAGCAAAAATTGTCAAGAGAGTTTTCAATGAATAAAATTTTTTAATTTAGATTTTTGCTGGAAAATTGTATGGAGGAAAAAAAAAAGTATTTGTGCTGGTTTAATTTAATTACATTAATTATTTTTTTCTTTACAGCTGTCGCAAATATATTAAGAGATAAAGATAACGATGGCGAGGACTCCGGCTTATTGTACCTAAAAGAGTACTTAACAAAACAAAATGACGATGATACACACTCTGTGTCGACAGATAGTGAAGATTATGAAGCTGACTATTTGGATGAAGAAATGGATTACGATGAGTTGCCGGATAGCGCTTCGACCATGGCTGTAGATGTACCAGGGCAAAAAAAAATACCACTATTCAAAATGTTGGCCTTGTAACCATGCTTGGGAGCTTTTAAGCGAGTATAAGAAACTCATTAAAACCGAAGATGGCATAAAAAAGAATTTGTATAAAAAACTCAGCGATCATCTATGCAAAATTGGGTAAGTTTATTTATGTACGATTTTGTAAAAAATATTTTTTTTCCTTTATTTATTATTGTTATAATTAAGGAGGCTCACGTGACTTTTTTCTATTAGGTCAATCATCTTAAAATTTTCAGGACATATAGTTTTTTTTTTACTCTAGATGAAAATTCAAAAAAAAAAAGGAAATTGCCGACCTAATTTTTGAGAAATCTTCAATACAAAATTTTCGTTTAGAATACGTGTTCTTATGAGAATTCCATTATTTTTCTTTCTTTTAAAAAACTGATGAGGCCGATCCTTACGAAAAAATTCATACAAATAGATTTTTTTATTCTGGATATTTTAGCATAAAAAAAAATGTAGGTTGCCGGATTAACGTTTGAGAAAAAAAAGAAAAACTGATGAATCATGTGTTCTTAACCTAAATTTTTACTTAAAAAATATATGAATGCAGCTTTAATTGTTTGATCAATAAGTAAAAGTAAAAAAAAAACATTTGATTTTTTCATTTAAAGGCTTTTTGTAATAAGTATTGAAAAAAAATATATTCACTATCTCGGGGCCTCTTCACTTGATACGGCCCTGCTTGCGTGAGCCTCCTCAAATGTGTTCTTTGTTCAAATGTATACTGTCTTATATACATATTTAACGTCTATATTATTTTTAGAATGCCACATGATGTCAAATCCGTGAAAAGGAAAATTATTCAGATTGATGAATGATTACAAAAGTATAAAAAAACACGAAGGGAGAACAGGTAATAATGCTATTCAAGACTTTCCATTTTATAATTTGATTGATAGCCTGCATGGCAATGATGCCAATGTCATAACAGTAAAAGCTCTGTCATCAACGAAACCAAATATTTCTAAAAATCTCAGACTGTATTGTGCTTCAAGTCAATCAACTCAAAAACACGCCATTAACGAATTAGTCGGATACGTAATTTCAGAAAGTAAAAAGATTAAAGCCCAACAAAATGAAAACAAATTGAGTCCAAAAGGAGTGGAAGAAAAAAGTACAGATGATAAAAAAAAGGAAGAAAAAGCACCCCAGGAAGAAAACAAAAGTGAAGAAAGAAAATTGAAAGTAAGAAAAACAAAAACAGATAAGCAAGAGTTCATGGAGCTAATAGACAAGACTCAAAATAACTTTAAAGATACAATCATGGAATCAAACCAATTGATGATGAATACAGTTATGACAGTCTCAGGGAATTTAATCAAAGCCTTGAAAACCTGGAACAAATAAAAGTAAGTAACAATAAAAGCTTTAAAGTTATATAACAAAGGTTGAAAAATTCAAAGAAAATAATTCTAAATACAGAGAATAAACAAAAAATAAATTCATGTATTCATTACCCGTAAATGACAGCAATAAAAACACTTTTATTTGAAAAGTACAAGTAATATTTAAAATTTTATCATTTGCTTCAGTTAATTATTGAATCGATTGTATTGAAACACTAAATAAATTTCTTATTTTTCAGGTGAAGCGCAGCAGTACTGCTTTTTTTTCTTCAATTTGTTCCTGTTCAATTCTTGGTGTGAAGACTTTGTTCCTGTTCAAATTAGAATTTGTCTCTTATGGTAGTCTTTAGTATTGTAATTTTGATTTTTGTTTAAAATAATTTATCTAAATTTCAAAAAAATATGAACACATTTTGATCGCGTTGAAAAGTTTTAAAAAATGTTTTCGTAATTTTAACTTTAATTATTAATTCTCTTTATTTAAAAAGTAGAGTACAAACGTACTAAGACTGATAAGTAACGATTAAAACAAGTCATTTATCTAAATCTAAAAAGTATCAAGACATTATATTGTTGAAAAGTTTTAAAAACTGTTTTCTTTATTTTAACTGTAATTATTACTTCTGTTTTTTTAAAAAATAGAATGTAAACGTACTACGACTGATAGGTAACAGTTAAAAAAAGAATATTCAATATAATGTTGTCTAAACTAAAGAGATAGTATTATAAAAAAAAATATAGTATATTATATAAAAAGAAAATTTTAAAGAAGTTGTAAAAGACTTATTAGATCAGCTGTTTAAAGTACGTTTAAAGTAATTGTAACTTTAAATTTGTAATTTTTTTTTAGTTCCAAAAAGTTAAATTGAGACTTTAAGTTTGCATACAAAAGGTTTTTTTTATACTTCGTCATTCCTTTTGAACCAATTGAAATTTTTTTATTTACTTCTTTTTTATTTCGCTGATTTTCATGATTTAAAAGTAGCTTTTAAAACAAATGTAACAAAATTGATATTGTGTAATAATATTTTAAAATATTTTCACAAATTGTACTGTGATTACAAAATGCTTCAATTTCAACAATTGAGTGTATTACTTGTAAGACTGAAACTTAACAGCTAAACCAATACTACGAAAATAATGTTGTCTAAATGAAAGAGATTATATTAGTCTTAAAATATAATATAGTACAGTATATACAAGCAACATTGTTGTACTAGTCTAATAGTTTACAAAATTATTTTGTCAATAACTGTGAATAAATCAGCCATTGCGTATTATGTAATCATCACGTAGTATTTGTAATTAGAATCTTCGTTAAAAAGTCTTGAATTTAGATTTTAAGTATTTATAAAAATGGTTTTTCTATAAGAAATTCCTTGTAAACTAATTAAAAAAATTTTTTTTTATTTCTCTGATTTGCATGATTAATGTTAACACTTGAGCGTATACGTTGTAAAACTGATACTTTACAGCTAAACCAATACTGCGAAAAATAATGTTGTCTACTTAAAAGATATTATACTAGTATTAAAATATAATATAGTATAGAATATACAAGCAACATTGTTAAACTAGTTTAATATTTTGTAAAAGTATTTAGTCATAAACTGTGAATAAATCAGCCGTTGCGTATAATTTTATTTTTACTTCGTAAATGTAATATTGTAGTCTTCGTTACAATGTGTTTCATTTAGACTTAATGATTTCATAAACATGGTTTTTCATTGAGAAATTCCTTTTGATCCAGTTGAAATTTTTTTTTTTTTTTTTTTTACTACATTTATTTGTCAGATTTGCATGTTTTCAAAATAGCTTATAAAACAAATATAACTAAATCGATATTTTGTTGCAAAGCTTTAAATTATATTTTCACGATTTGTACTTATACTACCACATTTTTCAAATTCAAAAATTGTGAGTATACGAACTAAGACTGAAAATGTACACTTAAAAGAATTCTAAAATAATGTTGTTTAAGGTAGGACCGCACAAACTAGAAAGAGATGTGTTAAAAATCTAAAACTTTAGGAAGTCGAAGATAAATATTAAAAAATGATGCCACTAAATTTTCAGAACCTGGGGGTTTTTCGTTTTTGAGTAATTGAATATTAACATCGCGTCGATTTAACCCGTAGTCTTATGGGAGAGCACATTTTTTATACAATTTTTACATAATTACATGTGATCAAGTTTTCAGAATATTTGTCAGTTTAACTATAATGCACAAGAATCACATAGAATTCATTAAATCATCCATTCGGTTCCTCAAGTATTAATAAAAAACAAAAATATGTGTTTTAGGTTAAAAAAGCTTCTGCTGCTAATGCACTTCTATATCTATATACGCGTGAAGCTAGTCAAATGTTTAACCGAAAATGCATCTTGACTAGAGCCGTAGGTGCGGTCCTACCTTAAGAGATTACATTAGTATTATATTATAATATAGTGTACTATGTATAAACAACGTTATTATTGTAGGCTAATTTTTTATTTAAGCATTTAGTCTAAAACTGTAAATACATCAGCTATTACGTTCAATTTAATCGTTGTTATATGTTTGTAATTTTAATCCTCGTTCAAAGGTTCATTTTTAGGTCGCCAGAAACAGTTTATTATTATTTGTTTATTGTAGCTTTTCAACTGCACTCAAATAAATACATTTTATGTAACAAAAGTATTACGAGTTGATATCGTTGTACTAGTTCATAATAAACTTCTGATATTTCTGTATATTCTCTTCATTTTTAATTTATACCTTTCATCATATACTCAATAAATGTTTTATTATAAAAAATCAATGTGGAAAGCAGCTGAAAACACTGGTAGTGTTCAGATAATCTGTTTTTTGTAATTATTAATTAGATTATATACACTGAACTTTTTGAAAATATTTTACAACTTTACTTTGAAAACATAAATACCCTTTTTTTAATACTTTTCAGTTGCTTTAAATTACTTACTCCTACCACACATTGAGTACAGCTGTACTTAAATCTGGTAAATTCAGAAACTTACATACAAATTTCACTTGTAAGCATTACTATTTTCTTGCATAACCATTTGACAAAACCAGCTATTACCTACAATTTCAATACACTTTTAACAATTACATCAGTTATAATAAAAACAATTTGACAACAATCTATTTTGATAAAATTCACCTCCTTATACTTTTTATTTTGTATATAGTTATCGGTATTTTTTAAGAAAAACAAGGTAAGAACAGATAGAAATAATTACATAAATAAAAATAATATAAATTGAATTTATTTACAGAATACATTTTTCAGTTTTACATTTTAGTTTTTTTTTTTTTTTTAATAATTTTTTTACACAAATTCTGAATGTACCCATAACTTCACCTTAATGATATTCATTCCATATTTCTTCTGTAATTGTTCTTCTTTTCACATTAGGATCCTGACCATAGACTCTTTGAGGCTCGTTTGCTTGTTCCATTTGCTCCTCATTTCCTGTCCCAAATACGAGTATCCGAGCAAAGTCTTCATCGGCCAAGCAGATGTTGTGCAGGACACAACAAGCCACAACTGTTGACACTGACAAGGAGAGGTCACACCCTCCGGGTCACCGATCTTGACGAAACTTTGGGGATCGTTTTCTTATACCAAAAGATGAAGAAATCTACCAATCATCCCGTCTAATGGGCCTTTTATACCTAGTTCCTACATAGCTTATATCGTATTTTTAGGTCTTTTTGGGTTTTTTTGCGAATTTTCAAAAAATTCCTGTTCGAAGCCTATTACACTTACAAAATTCTGCAACCCCGCATTCTCTTTATTTTTTCATCTTCTTTTGAGAAAAAATATTTTTAAATCTAATTTTGAAGAAATAGTCCATGTAAAATTAAAGTAATCAAAAGCATTTTTTACTGTTTTTTTGGTTTTATGAACTTAAACTGTATGTCGTCAGCCTTATCAAAATTATCTCTAAAAATATTTTTTCTAAAAAATTCATATAAAAACAAAGAAAATGCGGGGTTGCAGAATTCTGTAAGTGCAATAGGCTTTGAGCAGGAATTTTTTGAAAATCAGCTTGTTTTGACACTTTTAACACTTTTGTGCGACTTTTGTGTTTATTTGTAACAATTTTCAAAAAATTCCTGCTCAAAGCCTATTGCACTTACAGAATTCTGCAACCCCGCATTTTCTTTGTTATTATATGAATTTTTTAGAAAAAATATTTTTAGACATAATTTTGATAAGGCTGACGACATACAGTTTAAGTTCATAAAACCAAAAAAACAGTAAAAAATGCTTTTGATTACTTTAATTTTACATGGACTATTTCTTCAAAATTAGATTTAAAAATATTTTTTCTCAAAAGAAGATGAAAAAATAAAGAGAATGCGGGGTTGCAGAATTTTGTAAGTGTAATAGGCTTCGAACAGGAATTTTTTGAAAATTCGCAAAAAAACCCAAAAAGACCTAAAAATACGATATAAGCTATGTAGGAACTAGGTATAAAAGGCCCATTAGACGGGATGATTGGTAGATTTCTTCATCTTTTGGTATAAGAAAACGATCCCCAAAGTTTCGTCAAGATCGGTGACCCGGAGGGTGTGACCTCTCCTTGTGAGTCCTCAATGTTCAAGCGGTTCAAAAAGTAAAGCCTTCTCCATTTGTTTTTTAAAAGTCCAAAAGCTCGCTCAATAACTTGGCGACTTTGGCTCAAAACTTTATTGAACAGCTTCTGTTGAGCTGTTAGCCGATGAGATCTACGGTAGGGCCTCATGAGATTAGTCTGAAGAGGGTACGCTGCATCACCAAGGAAATGATAATTATCACCACACAGTTCTTTACACAGAGGATATAAATCTGAAGTTCTATAAGCCCTGGAATCGTGGACACTTCCAGGCCACCTGATATCCACATGAGTAAAAAAACATTCATCATCACATAGGCCTTGTAGAAGAATTGAATAATTTTTTTTCCTGTCAAAATAAGCACTCTTGTCATTTCTTGCTGGTGCAGGTATATCTATGTGACATCCGTCAATTGCTCCAAGAACACTGGGGAATCCGGCTAAATCTTCAAAAGCTGCTGAAGTCTCCATTTTTTCTCGCTCTGTAGCAGGTAAACGTATTGCATTTGCACACACATCATCTAATAGAGGAGAGATAACTCTATTTGTACACTCAAGTACAGTAGATTTTGTCACAACAAATCTTGAAGCAACACTACGATAACTGTCTGGATTAGCCAGCACCCACAACCCAATGCACAGACATTTCTCGGAGTTAACTTGTGGCTTACCACTTGCAGTGCAGGTGAAAGATTCTGTCGTTGATAATTTTGCATGCAGCATTTCAAAGTGACCTTTGCTCATGCGAAAATCACAATAAAATTGATGGTCAGACATCAATTCTACTACTTCAAAATAGTCAAAATAAATAGCAGAGCTATTCTTGGAACCGATTCTGAAAAAACAATTATATTTTTGTCAAAAAATAAATTAACCAATTTATTGATAAAAAATTTGTTGAAAAATAGTTACCTGAACAATTTTAACGGTTGAACTGGGTATATTCAGTTCATTGCTGACATAAACAGAAAATGATTATATTATTTATCTGTAAAGAAGTTGACATTATCATCATCAACAATGACATGTATTGAATTAAGAATAATTAATTTCTCATTTTGAATTTTAAATTAAACAACTAGATATATAATTTAACATTGACTAATGACAAGAGTGCAGAGTTGCAGAAGACACAATAATTTCCCTCTCACAGTTAAACCATCGGAACGGTCGGAAACTAACCGAACCAAACGGTTCGCGAACGCTTTTTCTTTCAATCGAACGCGACTCCTGTCTCGTCCAAAGCGGACCGCGTGGTTCACCTCACCATCAGCCTCGAAAAATCGAGTCAGCGGAGATTCGAACCAGCATCCCTCAGCGCGCCGATGTTTCAGCCTACTAAAACGCGTGCCTTAGTCGACTGAGCCAATGGCCACACTGGGCATTCTGACGATTTTTTCTTTCATAATTATCCTGTATTCCAACGACTAGACCGATTTTAACCGGGTTTGTCGCAAATTATTCGTCTGAAGTTTCTCTATTGAGGAAAATTGAAAAGAAGTTGAAATATTGAATGGTCTACCATGGAAAATCAAGATAAACGGAAATTTTTGACCAAAACGGGTAAAAAAAATGTTTTTTTTTTTGTATAAAAAATAAGTTTCAATAAAGTTTTGCAATAAAGAATCTCAATAAAGACAATTAAACTACTATTTCAATATTATCAAAATAATAAAGAAATATTATTCAAATAATATTGAAACATATATTGATAAACAATGAAAAAAAAGAAAATGTTCACTGAACGAATCATCCATTTTCCGATATAAGAACTTCATAATTTTTTTTCTAATCTGTATTGTTGGGTATGGTTATGTATGTTTTAAGAGTCACTGATTTTAAATTTGATGTTGTTATTTCTAAATAAGTTTGTTTAAACAATTTGTTTAAATAAATTATTACAAAAAAATGATTTTTATCATGTTGCATATGGTTTTACAGGTTTTTTGGTAACTCATTGCGTATTGTTGAGTATGGTCATGTATGTTTAAAGAGTCACTGATTTTAAATTGATGTTGTTATTTCTCAATAAGTTTATTTAAACAATTCGTTTATACAAATTATTACAAAAAATTGCTTTTTATCATGTTGCATATGGTTTTATAGGTTTTTTTGGTAACTCATTGCGAATCCTTTACTGTTTTCGCAAAAATAATTCATTTAAACAAATTAAATAAACAATTTGCTATGAGAAATTTTTGTTTGTACGTTTCAAATCATATAAACATTTTTATTGACGTATAAAACTAGATTTTTTTTTAATTTTTTGTTATTAAGATAATTAAAGAATTAATCAAACTCATCTTTCTCTCAGAAAAGTGAGGACCCTGATGCTGTAGTTTATAAACACCAGCAAGAATACAATCATGAGTTTGATTTTGACAAAACCAAAATATTAGATATTGAACATGATTATAGAAAAAGATTAATATCTGAAATGATGTTTATAGGAAGCATGAAAGATACAATAAATAAGAGAGAGGATACTCAGAAACTTAGTCGGGCCTACACCCCCCTGTTTAAGAAACTTACTTAAAGTCTTTTAATTTTCATAAATTCTTACTGCGAGCTGGATCGAACCATTATGTTAGCCACACCTTCTTTACTCTTGTATATAAGTTAGAAATTTGTACTTGGATTTCATACGACAACTTGCTCGGCGAGAGCTAAGACTAATTTCAACTAGGTAAAAAATTGTATTTTATTGTAATATTGTGTATCAAGATATGTGTTTGTTGTACAATTATGTTTTAAATAAATTACAGAGCCTGAAGAGGTCTACAAACCAGTAGACGAAACGTTGCTCAATATTAAAAAATAAATAATTTTTTATTTTTATTTATAATTCCTCTCCACGGATCACCTTGCGACTGCAAGAAAAATGAATAATTTTGCTCAACAATCGAGAGAGGACGATCGAGAATTCGATCAACACTTACATCTTTTGACTGGTCCTGGATCAGAGACGGACCCAAACCAAACCTTTTTTCAATTTATCACGTCAACTCATGGACGGCGTTCAACAAACACATTAAAACAATGGATGCACCTCCAACAAAAATTCCTCGTTTGTTCATCAAAACTGCGGTTTCTATTACAATGCAGGACTCATGACATCCTTCCTAAACATATTTACAACTCCACAAAACAATTGACCAACACCATCTGGTACAGCAGTTCTTGTAAGAATCAATTCAAATTTTTCCTTTTAAAACTCTTTAAAATTATGTTGAATACGGAGATAAGGGACGTGTTTATCCATAAGAATTTTTTAAAGAAACAAATTGACCGTTTGTATATTGATATTCATAAGATTAATTTTTCACTGACGGAGAGGAAACTCTTTTTTAACTCCGTAAAATCCAAGATTGTTAGAATGAAACGAAGAATTAACTTACAATATAAAAATAAATTTGACAGACTTTTAACTTTACACTATCCTCCGAACGACTCAATTAATAATCATAACATAGGCACTCAAACTTTTAAGAACTTGACTTCTACAGAAATTCCGGACGAAATTATTACTACAGTTTCCTTGGGCAGAAAAATTTTTCATATAAGAGTAATTCTTTCTCAAAGAAAGATATTTTAAAAACTGTAAAAAATCTAGAGTGTGGATTGATGAAAATTGATGACAGTCATGAAAATAAAAATAATGTGAGGAATAAAATAGTTCAGGCAATTTCACATTTCGACAATCGTAAACGACACTTGACTTATTTAGAGAGAGAAACTATTGGTAAAATTGAAAAAACAAAAAAATTTCTGAAAGATAATAATCATTTATTTTTTACTAAGTCAGATAAAGGGAATGTAACGGTTTGTTTGGAAAAATCGGTTTATATTGAGAGAATGACTGAAATACTTAGTGATAATAATACTTATATACTTTTGGATGATAATCCTTTGGAGAAATTGCAGAAAGATGTTTATAAAGAGTTGAAATATCTCAACAATAATTCTTACCTGAATTTTAAATACCATAGAAATCAACTTACACAGACAGATACTAATTTATCCAAATGTTATGGCTTACCTAAGCTACACAAACCCGTTTTATCTTTTCGACCTATTATTTCAACAATTAATTGCCCCACACATTTTTTGGCTGAAATTTTTTATAATAATCTTAAGAAATGCATTCCTAAACCCAAATCACATGTTGACAATAGCTTCAATTTGAGAAGTAAGATTAATAATTTGCATATACCGCGTAATCATGTTTTGATCTCATTGGATGTTATTTCTCTTTTTACCAACGTTTCTCTTGAGCAAGTTCAGAAAAGCTTAGACCGGAGATTCCATTCGATAAATAGTAAATGCAAAATTCCTTATGAAGACGTTTATGTTTGCGTTTACTTTCGATGATTAATTGTAAAAAGTTTTGTGTATGTTAATCTTTAAAAAATTAAAAATAAAATTTAAAATAAATATATACTTGAATTGTTTTTTAATTATCCACCTCCTCCTCTTCACTCAAATCATATTTTCTTTAAAAAAAAAAAAAAAAAAAAAAAGTAAAATTAGTTAGTATTAAAGTAAAATTAATTAGTATCAAAGTATATTCAAAGTATTTTTTCAATGGATTAAAAATTATTATCATTACTTTCTAATTTTTTTGATTTCTTAAACTATTTTATGAATTTAAAAAAAAAAAAAAAAAATCCCGATCCAGAATAAAATAATCTCTTGAAGAATACGTAATCTAAATGCAGTCGCAACGACCTTCACTTCTGTGGAGTCAGCACCGTCGTCGGTGTCAGGAGCCGCCTCAGCGACCTTCGAACAAGATACAGACGCAGCAGCAGCTCCTGCAGAGGTAGCAGCAAAGCCGGTCAGACCCCCCGCAGCAGCCGCGACGTCCAAGCGCAGCCGCCTCAGCGACCTTCGCTTCCGCGGAGTCTGCCTCGTCAACGTCGCCAGAGGCTTCCTGCTCCCCGAGCGGCCTCGAGCACCACCTCCCGCAGCACCCGCGAGCAGCCGCTTCGACCGCGTCACCGGCCCCCACCACTGCGCGAGGCTTCTCGCAGCGCCAGGAAGTCCTCCTCCAGCTCCTCGAGCAGCCCCGAGCACCACCTCCCGCAGCACCCGCGAGCAGCAGCCTCGACCGCGACCCCAGCCCCCGCCACCGCGCGAGGCCGCTCGCAGCGCCAGGAAGTCCTCCTCCTTCCCGAACGGCCCCGAGCACCCCCTCCCGCAGCACCCACGAGCAGCCGCCTCAACCGCGTAACCGGCCGCCCCCACCGCGCGAAACTGCTCGCTGTGGTGAATCATCTTTGTTTACATTCGCCATAGTGTTACTATGCTACTTATGGTTCATGGCTTACAACTGCTGCCCTGCAGTCTGCAGTGCAGTCAGCAAAAGCAGCTCAAAAAATTGAGCTACTTCTTGCTATTTAGCAATTAAATGAATTGAATTATTGATTGTGTTCACCTGTGCCATGATAATCATCTAGATTTTATTTGTGTGTACCCTGGGTGTTGAGTTGAGGTAAGATTGTTTGAGGTGAATTAAACCTCATAGATTAAAAAAAGGAGAACTTTGTAAATATAAATAAAAAGTTTTGTTGTGTAAGTGTATTTCCATTTATAAAAAGTTTTGTGTTGTGTAAGTGCATTTGCAGGGAGTTTAGATAAATATTAGCCGACTTGACAAAAAAAAAGTTGAAACTACTGCAGTCTATTTAAGTTATTACTCAGCCAGCAAAAAATCTTGGAAAATTTATTATTAATTGTATGCACTGGTCTAGAGTCAATATTTTAAAATTTTTATTACAACTAATGATGGTAGTAGTTTTGACTCTTTGTTGAGAGCCTTTGAACCGATACACTTACACTAATAAAATTCATTGAATAATAAATTTTATCAGTGCAAGTGTGTAGTTTAGAGACTAAAAATTTCAACAATGATGCAAATGAAACTATATTGTCAAGTGCAGCATGCCTGTTGACATTGGCATCATCTCCTACCTTTATACTTGTTATGGGGGTGAGATGATTACAGCTGATTTGATAATGAAAGTTGTTAGTACAGCTCTACTTAAATTATAATTAAAAAAAAAAAAAAATACACTTACTAAGTACTTAGTGATTTATGGCGTACAACCATAGTGATTAAACTTGGTTGTCACAACTTTTTCAATATACACTTGTTTGCATACTATTACTTACCCTTCCTTTCTAGTTCCAGCATTTAAAAATGTAAGTACAAATACTGGAGATGATGTCAATGTCCGCACGCATGCTGCACTTAAAATTATAATTTCATTGGAATCGTTGTTGAAATGTTTAGCTTCTGAGCCAATACACTTTTACTGATAAAGCTTATTACTATTATCACTTTTCCAAGATGAATTTGACCAAGCGGACTAACTACATTATTTTTTCGTTTTTTTATTTTATACCAGTGTATCTAATTGAAAAGACTGTCAAAGATCATCTTGGAAAAGTGGTGGGTAAAATAAACTTGATTAGTACAACTCTATTGGATCAGAGGCCACATCTCAACAATAGTGAAAAATAGAGAGAGAGTCAAAGACCAAACATTATTGAAAAACAAGTTTATTTTGGAAATACAAAATAAAATGCGTTTTGAAAAATTAATGCCATTTGATGGATGCATGAAAATTTATTTATTTAAATAATAAAAAATTCCAAAGCTGTGTGCTTTGAAAATTTTTCATGTTTGAAAAAACATGTAAAAATTTTATTTTGAAAAATCATTTATTTTTCAATAAAAACAAAGTGGAATCAATCCTTTACTTTGAAAATACAATGCCATGTGATATAACACATGAAAATTTATTTATTTAAATAATAAAAAATTCCAAAGCTGTGTGCTTTGAAAATTTTTCATGCTTGAAAAAACATGTAAAAATTTTATTTTGAAAAATCATTTATTTTTCAATAAAAACAAAGTGGAATAAATCCTTTACTTTGAAAATATAATGACACGTGATTTAGGAAGGATGTCATGAGTCCTGCATTGTAATAGAAACCGCAGTTTTGATGAACAAACGAGGAATTTTTGTTGGAGGTGCATCCATTGTTTTAATGTGTTTGTTGAACGCCGTCCATGAGTTGACGTGATAAATTGAAAAAAGGTTTGGTTTGGGTCCGTCTCTGATCCAGGACCAGTCAAAAGATGTAAGTGTTGATCGAATTCTCGATCGTCCTCTCTCGATTGTTGAGCAAAATTATTCATTTTTCTTGCAGTCGCAAGGTGATCCGTGGAGAGGAATTATAAATAAAAATAAAAAATTATTTATTTTTTAATATTGAGCAACGTTTCGTCTACTGGTTTGTAGACCTCTTCAGGCTCTGTAATTTATTTAAAACATAATTGTACAACAAACACATATCTTGATACACAATATTACAATAAAATACAATTTTTTACCTAGTTGAAATTAGTCTTAGCTCTCGCCGAGCAAGTTGTCGTATGAAATCCAAGTACAAATTTCTAACTTATATACAAGAGTAAAGAAGGTGTGGCTAACATAATGGTTCGATCCAGCTCGCAGTAAGAATTTATGAAAATTAAAAGACTTTAAGTAAGTTTCTTAAACAGGGGGGTGTAGGCCCGACTAAGTTTCTGAGTATCCTCTCTCTTATTTATTGTATCTTTCGTGTTTCCTATAAACATCATTTCAGATATTAATCTTTTTCTATAATCATGTTCAATATCTAATATTTTGGTTTTGTCAAAATCAAACTCATGATTGTATTCTTGCTGGTGTTTATAAACTACAGCATCAGAGTCCTCACTTTTCTCATGTTCGGCAATTCTCTTACTTAAAGCTCTCTTAGTTTGGCCCACGTACGAAGCTTGACAAGATTTACATGAAAATTTGTAATTAACATTTGTTTTTTCTTTCGTATCTGTCACATCTTTACCTAACGTAATTATGTCATCCAATCTATTACTAACTGCAGGAATAATTTGAAATTCTGTGTTTATGAAAACACTTTTGCAATTTTTTATAAAAGGTTCGTAAAATGGTAATGAAATTTTAATTTTTTCCTTGATTTCATCACTACTATCATTATTTTGACTGTCATTACAAGTAGATAGATTCTCAATCTTACTCAAACGTTTCACAATGTATTTATCAGAAAAAGATTCTGGGTAACAATTATCGCGCAAGATTTTCTTTACAGATTCAATATTTTTCCTATGAAAACTTTCATCGGAAAGGTTAATAGCCCTGTCTATCAAGTTGTATATTACATTTATTTTATGACTTTTTGTGTGTCCGGAATTAAAATTAACAGTCACATTCGAAGATATAGGTTTTATATACCAGTCAGTCAAAATTTTATTGTCAGCAACGATTATTGTTGTGTCAAGGAAATTAATCTTATTATCTACGGCAACCTCGTGTGTAAATTGTAAGTTTTCGTCATAGGAATTAAAAATTCTCAAAATTTTATCAACATATCGTTCATTAATACACATAATAGTGTCGTCAACATATCGGTAATAAAAAAGAGGGGTGATGTTAAATTCATTCTTCAGTCTTTCTAAACAATGAGATTCTAAATCGTCCAAAACAATGTCGGAAAAGAACGGAGAAATAGGAGATCCCATCGGAGAACCGAAAACTTGTTTATAAAATTTGCCATTAAAGGTGAAAAAAACATTATTAAAAAGAAATTCAGTCAGATCATAAGCGTCTTCATAAGAAATTTTGCATTTACTATTTATCGAATGGAATCTCCGATCTAAGCTTTTCTGAACTTGCTCAAGAGAAACGTTGGTAAAAAGAGAAATAACATCCAATGAGATCAAAACATGATTACGCGGTATATGCAAATTATTAATCTTACTTCTCAAATTGAAGCTATTGTCAACATGTGATTTGGGTTTAGGAATGCATTTCTTAAGATTATTATAAAAAATTTCAGCCAAAAAATGTGTGGGGCAATTAATTGTTGAAATAATAGGTCGAAAAGATAAAACGGGTTTGTGTAGCTTAGGTAAGCCATAAAATTTGGATAAATTAGTATCTGTCTGTGTAAGTTGATTTCTATGGTATTTAAAATTCAGGTAAGAATTATTGTTGAGATATTTCAACTCTTTATAAACATCTTTCTGCAATTTCTCCAAAGGATTATCATCCAAAAGTATATAAGTATTATTATCACTAAGTATTTCAGTCATTCTCTCAATATAAACCGATTTTTCCAAACAAACCGTTACATTCCCTTTATCTGACTTAGTAAAAAATAAATGATTATTATCTTTCAGAAATTTTTTTGTTTTTTCAATTTTACCAATAGTTTCTCTCTCTAAATAAGTCAAGTGTCGTTTACGATTGTCGAAATGTGAAATTGCCTGAACTATTTTATTCCTCACATTATTTTTATTTTCATGACTGTCATCAATTTTCATCAATCCACACTCTAGATTTTTTACAGTTTTTAAAATATCTTTCTTTGAGAAAGAATTACTCTTATATGAAAAATTTTTCTGCCCAAGGAAACTGTAGTAATAATTTCGTCCGGAATTTCTGTAGAAGTCAAGTTCTTAAAAGTTCGAGTGCCTATGTTATGATTATTAATTGAGTCGTTCGGAGGATAGTGTAAAGTTAAAAGTCTGTCAAATTTATTTTTATATTGTAAGTTAATTCTTCGTTTCATTCTAACAATCTTGGATTTTACGGAGTTAAAAAAGAGTTTCCTCTCCATCAGTGAAAAATTAATCTTATGAATATCAATATACAAACGGTCAATTTGTTTCTTTAAAAAATTCATATGGATAAACACGTCCCTTATCTCCGTATTCAACATAATTTTAAAGAGTTTTAAAAGGAAAAATTTGAATTGATTCTTACAAGAACTGCTGTACCAGATGGTGTTGGTCAATTGTTTTGTGGAGTTGTAAATATGTTTAGGAAGGATGTCATGAGTCCTGCATTGTAATAGAAACCGCAGTTTTGATGAACAAACGAGGAATTTTTGTTGGAGGTGCATCCATTGTTTTAATGTGTTTGTTGAACGCCGTCCATGAGTTGACGTGATAAATTGAAAAAAGGTTTGGTTTGGGTCCGTCTCTGATCCAGGACCAGTCAAAAGATGTAAGTGTTGATCGAATTCTCGATCGTCCTCTCTCGATTGTTGAGCAAAATTATTTATTTTTCTTGCAGTCGCAAAATGATCCGTAGAGAGGAATTATAAATAAAAATAAAAAATTATTTATTTTTTAATATTGAGCAACGTTTCGTCTACTGGTTTGTAGACCTCTTCAGGCTCTGTAATTTATTTAAAACATAATTGTACAACAAACACATATCTTGATACACAATATTACAATAAAATACAATTTTTTACCTAGTTGAAATTAGTCTTAGCTCTCGCCGAGCAAGTTGTCGTATGAAATCGAAGTACAAATTTTTAACTTATATATAAGAGTAAAGAAGGTGTGGCTAACATAATGGTTCGATCCAGCTCGCAGTAAGAATTTATGAAAATTAAAAGATTTTAAGTAAGTTTCTTAAACAGGAGGGTGTAGGCCCGACTAAGTTTCTGAGTATCCTCTCTCTTATTTATTGTATCTTTCGTGCTTCCTATAAACATCATTTCAGATATTAATCTTTTTCTATTAAGTGTATTTTTTTTTTTAATTATAATTTAAGTAGAGCTGTACTAACAACTTTCATTATCAAATCAGCTGTAATCATCTCACCCCCATAACAAGTATAAAGGTAGGAGATGATGCCAATGTCAACAGGCATGCTGCACTTGACAATATAGTTTCATTTGCATCATTGTTGAAATTTTTAGTCTCTAAACTACACACTTGCACTGATAAAATTTATTATTCAATGGATTTTATTAGTGTAAGTGTATCGGTTCAAAGGCTCTCAACAAAGAGTCAAAACTACTACCATCATTAGTTGTAATAAGAATTTTAAAATATTGACTCTAGACCAGTGCATACAATTAATAATAAATTTCCCAAGATTTTTTGCTGGCTGAGTAATAACTTAAATAGACTGCAGTAGTTTCAACTTTTTGTTTGTCAAGTCGGCTAATATTTATCTAAACTCCCTGCAAATGCACTTACACAACACAAAACTTTTTATAAATGGAAATACACTTACACAACAAAACTTTTTATTTATATTTACAAAGTTCTCCTTTTTTTAATCTATGAGGTTTAATTCACCTCAAACAATCTTACCTCAACTCAACACCCAGGGTACACACAAATAAAATCTAGATGATTATCATGGCACAGGTGACTAAATCAATCATTCAATTCATTTAATTGCTAAATAGCAAGAAGTAGCTCAATTTTTTGAGCTGCTTTTGCTGACTGCACTGCAGACTGCAGGGCAGCAGTTGTAAGCCATGAACCATAAGTAGTATAGTAACACTATGGCGAATGTAAACAAAGATGATTCACCGCAGTGAGCAGTTTCGCGCGGTGGGGGCGGCCGGTTACGCGGTTGAGGCGGCTGCTCGCGGGTGCTGCGGGAGGGGGTGCTCGGGGCCGTTCGGGAAGGAGGAGGACTTCCTGGCGCTGCGAGCGGCCTCACGCGGTGGCGGGGCTGGGGCCGCGGTCGAGGCTGCTGCTCGCGGGTGCTGCGGGAGGTGGTGCTCGGGGCTGCTCGGGGAGCAGGAGGAGGACTTCCTGGCGCTGCGAGAAGCCTCGCGCAGTGGCGGGGGCCGGTGACGCGGTCGAAGCGGCTGCTCGCGGGTGCTGCGGGAGGTGGTGCTCGAGGCCGCTCGGGGAGCAGGAAGCCTCTGGCGACGTTGACGAGGCAGACTCCGCGGAAGCGAAGGTCGCTGAGGCGGCTGCGCTTGGACGTCGCGGCTGCTGCGGGGGGTCTGACCGGCTTTGCTGCTACCTCTGCAGGAGCTGCTGCTGCGTCTGTATCTTGTTCGAAGGTCGCTGAGGCGGCTCCTGACACCGACGACGGTGCTGACTCCACAGAAGTGAAGGTCGTTGCGACTGTATTTAGATTAGGTATTCTTCAAGAGATTATTTTATTCTGGATCGGGATTTTTTTTTTTTTTTTTAAATTCATAAAATGGTTTAAGAAATCAAAAAAATTAGAAAGTAATGATAATAATTTTTAATCCATTGAAAAAATACTTTGAATATATTTTGATACTAATTAATTTTACTTTAATACTAACTAATTTTACTTTTTTTTTTTTTTTTTTTTTTAAAGAAAACATGATTTGAGTGAAGTGGAGGAGGTGGATAATTAAAAAACAATTCAAGTATATATTTATTTTAAATTTTATTTTTAATTTTTTAAAGATTTACATACACAAAACTTTTTACAATTAATCATCGAAAGTAAACGCAAATTGAAAATTACCAATATAAGTGGCATAAAATTTATTTTCATCAATTTTCTCCAATACTTTTTCCCAAAAGGACTCATGTTTCGTCAGAGCATCCGAAATTTTTTGAGGCAGATAAATAGCAAATTCGTTATCAAAGGTAGCCAAAACTTTGCGTCCATATTTTGTTGTCGTCTTGTTTACAGATGTCACTATGTATTTGTGATTTATATCTAGCTGCTTTAAGTTTTTACGGGGTAAATCAGGTGCTTGAGATATACCGTTGAGCCAGTCGATGCCTACTTCTTCTGCAGCCATATTTTCAAGCCTGGAACAAATTTTTTTGATTAATTCAAGAAAATTAATAAATAAAGTGTAAAAATAATAGAGATCGACAAATCTACTTACAAGTATTTCAAGGAAGATGACTTTCAAAAACCCAAGAGCTCGTTTATTGGCTTTTGTTCGGCTGGTAAAGAGTAGGGGGCCAGTTAAGTCGAAGGCTGTACACTTTGTGACTGATGGAAAGAGTGACTTTCGTCGTACAATTTATAGGTATAAATATTGTAAGCCCCGCAAATGCAGCATTAGCGTTTTACAAAGTCCTGACCACGTAATTTTACAATAAAGACATTTTCGCACTACTACTTTGTAAACAATCTATGACACAGCCTCCGTTACCCGTAAATTGATAATTATCACGTGATTTTTGTTTAATAAAAGATCGTGCAATACAATCATTTTTTTCAAGTCATCAGAAAAATTATTTAGAAAAGCTTCGAAGCCCAATCCGTTAGTCATATAATGTAAAAACATTAAACAATATTGACCACATACGTCGGATGTCTCACTTTGAAATTGTTTAACATTCCATTGTAAATGCTTACAATTTTTGCGCAAAGTTTTAATATGATTGGGTATGAACGGGGGTATACCATAGCTATCTAGATAATGCCCAAAACCGTGTGAATCTACATGTATAGCAACCCAATGCATACCAGGTTGATAGTGATTATCAGTGTTAAATACAAAGGCCGTTGGTTTCATCCACACCCACAGAATCCTATCCGCAGGGAACACACCGATAGTATGTGAGGGCATCAGCGACAACTTGTTTAGAATCTGCAGGCTGTTCATTGTAAAATATTACAGGTGAACTTAAAGGGAAATCATTATTTAAGCTTTGAGATTTAGATAACAAGTATGCTTTTATTCGATTGACGTTATTTAAAGCACAAGCAAATTTTAAATAATTATTTTTTTCAGCGTGATTTATACAGTTCTTATCGCTCCACGGTAGGTTATTAAATGACGGACAGTTCATATCGTACTCTCAATTAATAACTTCTCTAGTAGTCATTTTATGAAACATTAACCACTTTTCTTTATCCCCAACATAAGTTTTATCGACACTTTTAAAAATATCGCTGAGCGAACGATTGAGCGTTTTCAAAGTCACACTCCCTTCTAAATAATCTATGCCGTGTTGATTTCTTGTCAACCAATTATTCTCTTTACGAACTTCATAAGGTATCGAATCGACTCGGTGCACAGCGCTAACAATCCAATGCGCGACAAATTCATTTTTTAAAGATAACAATCTATTTCTTTAGGCACCAACTTGTTATTTTTATCTTTGAAAAATTGAACATCTGCAATGAGCTCCATTGTAGGACTCTATTTCGTTAACTTACTCATTTTTTAACGAGACTTCAAAAGCGACATCTAGTGATTCAGCCGCTAAAGTCTACAAGCACCTGCCTCGACGCGTCAATTTCTAAAATATTTTCATATTCCGAATAAACTATACAATTTACTGTTTCGGTCAGAGGATCGTCAAATCTAACATCTATTCTAACGCTACCGTGTTTAATTAAATTCCAATGGTTACACTCATTTGCAGATAAGTCAGGTGTTAAATCGAAAGCAAAAAGGCAGTAGCCATCAGGGTAAGCCTCGAGAGGTATGTTATAACCCTCGTTAAGAAAATGAACAGCAGTACCCGAAAATAGAGAGTGATAACAATCTATATACGCGCCGTTTTTTTTGATATCAGGCTGTAAAGGTTTCGATGGTACCTGTACACCGTCAACATACAGACATAGAAAATTAATGTTAAAATTTTTCAAGTTGAAGGGATTAAGGTGACGATCACCGTTGAAAGCTTTATTACTAACTAAACCTAAAATTATTCTTTTTGGAAGTTGCCTTAAAATGACGTTATCTAAGGTTTCACCGTGAATACATCTGTGCATCGTGATAGATTTTGTTTCTACGCGCGTAAGGGGATACTTACTAGTTGACTTTGAAAGCGCTCTAGCATGAGCTAACAAAACACTAGGACTGATTTTTACACGTCGCTCTAAAAAAAGACGCTTCTTCGATATGAACACAGTAGCATCCTACAGGATCCATAAGACTAAAAGCATTTCTCGATTTTACTAAACGAACTCTCACTTCGACGCCATTTATTAATAATTTTTCTTGATTGAAGACATCTCCGTGTAAATGGTTAATTAGATCCACAGATTTTTTGTAGTTGAAAAGTTTTCTACGAGCTTCGAGGCCACTGTTTGCTGTTCCTAAGTTATCCATATTTTTCGCTGTATCGTCGTACCAAAGAACGCTTGTCAAATGAGATTTTTTAGCAGCGGGACCGTAGAGTAAAGTTTCTATGTACGCTCTATAAGCGTACGCATGATTGGGTGGCGAAACAGCTTTTTGATTGAAAAAGACATCCACTTGGTTAAACAGGGAGTGCATAAAATTGTTAACAGGTCCAACTTTTTTTGCTTCTTCCTCTGAAGATTCTTTTGGAATTGTACTTCTTAAAGCTACTCTCAAACTCAACATCGTGTGGGTTAAATCGAGATATTCGTCTCCTGTACCAGTGATAGCAAACTCAATAGGTGAATCGTCAGTGAGCGAAGATATTGGTTTATATTGAACGTACTTTGAACTTACTATAGCTGTTAAGGTTGGAGGAATATCGAATAACAAGAGCTCCGATTTCAAACACTCGCACGATTGAGTATGTAGAAACGCCATTTTGCTGATTAATCAAAAATATCTCTTGCACTTCTTTTCACAATTTTTTTCATTTTTTTCTTTGCTTTATTATTTTTTTTGTACTTCTCTTAAGTATTTTTTTTTTTTTTTTTTTATTTTCTCTTGCGCTTGCAAACAGTCTCAGAGTCGGCTAACAACTGCAAAGCGCTCATGCCGCGAGGCCTTTTATAACCTCATCCTTCCATCATCATCATTGCAACTTATTTATCTTCGGCTTTATGCTTCAAGTTCATTCCCGACTCACGTATGCGATTGCGCAGTGACTCTTTTACCGGAGTATTTTGAGTCACGTCGGTCACAACGTTCATACCAGCACGAAAAGCCTCTTTGCCAACGGCTCGAGCACCACTCGATGGTAAAGGCAGAACTCGCCGAAAGATGCCCGCAAGATAAGATCCTATGCCTCCATGACCTCTTTGATAGGGAGAGCCGATAAAAATATGACCAACACCTTTTCCAGCACCTCCACCATTTTGAAGGATAAAAAATTCGTCGTAGCGCTCCATATCCATTTTTTTTTCAATAGTTTAATCCGTACGCTTGAAATGTAGTGTCACTGCCAACGTACCAAAATCAAATGGTATTGGTTCACCATTTTCATCTCTTATATCGATTTCGATAGTCTCAAAAGAATTTAAAAGTAGATCTAAATACATGGGTGGGGAGAAACTTTTGATTCGAAGACCCCCGTAAGTGTATTCATCGGTACCCAGAGAGACAACGCGTAGCAATCGAGTTTGCACGTCACCTGTAAAATACGGCTCACAAATGTCTGTGTAAACCATCAACATCGATGCTAGACAATTTGAAAGATTAGCAGGGCGAATTCCAACAATCGCCTCGTTTGATTCAAATATATTAACACTGTTGAGGTCTAAACCAAGAATAGTTTTTATTTGCGCAGAGAGATTGACTTTATGGTTTAAACCTGCACACTCAGCTTCAGTGCACAGACGTTTAACAGATACATAATCATCGCGTTCAATGCCAAGCTCTAGATGATTTTTTGTACAGGCCAAATTATTGAGTTCGTAAATAAAAGTTTTTATATCTTTATAACCGCCCGGCGATACAGTTGAAGTCGAAGAAGTTATTTCTTGATCTTCTTCACACGTGTCAGAGGTTAAATTAGTTTCATAAGCAGCAGTCAAAGCCTGTGTTTTTTCTGCGCCGAGTAACAAGTAATCTATCGTCGGTTTCTTTCGGTATCGTATTACAGAAACTAATCTCTCATCTCGCTCAAGTGGAATGTGTTGAAAGGTCAATGAAATCCTTATCTCTGTTGAAGCGACTGCCCAGGCACCGTGTAAGCGTATCTGCTGAGGTAGCTGCGTGACGAAGCGAATTGTAGTATTGTCAGGGTAATAATGCATGCTACTGTTACTGGGAAGAACAATATAAAATTGATCCTTCATTTTAGATATTTCAATTGACTTGCTTTGATCCAAGAGCAAAATTTTTCTGGATAACCACGCCACCCAACAAAAAATTCTGTCGAGCGACCACTGGTTCTAGTTTTTAAAATTTTTTTGACGTCAGAAAAAACCTTTTTTAAATCTTTTTTTACGTGACTAAGCTCTTCCTCGTAGAAAAATCAATCGATTTCTTCATCGGCTAAATCTTTTAGGTGATAAACAGGAGGATAACTAGTCAAGGATATCCAAGAAATCTTGAATAACTCCAAGATCCAGCCACTCTCGTAACCTTTCGCAAAAACGTTTCGAGCTCGACTGACGCGCACCAGGTCGTTCACGTTATATTTAGGAACTCTGACGATGGGGCGTTCGTAACGATGCTTGATGTTTCTACGAGCTTCGGCAACGTTATCAAGGGTAACGGACGCCGGTGTCATTTTGTAGCTGTGTGTTTAGTATGATTATAGGCTTCTACAATGTTTGTTAAATATTGAGCTTGAGTTTTGCTGCCATAAATAATTTTATGGATGTAGAAGGGGAGTGAGTAATTAAACAAGACACTTTATTACCATTATATACAATTTTGATTATTTATTTACAATATTTACAGACCTTCTGGGTTGAGTGAAACAATAGTGTACACCTTACTTGAATATTTACAATAATAAAGAGTTGCAATCAACTCAGTTGAGTTGATGTACACCTTGATGAATGAGCTTGCAGTTATGATAAAACCTCTTTGTTGTTGAGCAGAGTGCTTGGGTGATTGTTAAAGATGAGTAGATCCTTTTGAGAGTAGACCAGTTGAGCGTTCAGAGGAGCTTGACGAGTAGTACTTTGAGGAAAAGCCAAACCAAAATACCGCGTTCACCATGCGGCGGTAGCGAGGTTATGGTCGTAGGCGCGTGAACCATAAGAGATGAGCCGGTGATTTTCCACTCTTGCATGATTTTCAAGTAATTGTAAACACACAATTATATTGATTGGCACTTACTAATCACTTCCCTTTGAGCTCGCCTTCGGATTATTATTGAATCCATGCTTCTTTTGCTTACACGAGGCGTGAAAGCAAGCCGAAAAAACCCGGATGTTGAAGTCCCAGTAAACAGTTGATTTTTACCTGTAGTGAGCCCAAACTAACGTGAAAGCACTGCGTAATTAATCGCGCGCTCGCACATTACTTTTCGTTGATATTACAGCAAATTATTATTGAATTTGCTTGAGTCACGTTGACACGAGATGTAACGCCAGCCGACATGTGTTAACCTACAATCGAAGGCCCGAGCACGAGGCAACCGCCGAGGAGGCGCTCGGTCGGTGAGTTGGCCGATAAGCGACCGACGCGAGATAATTGAGGCGGCCGATTTAAATGTTAAATTAATACTCAACATTCCACCCGCCATCAACCTTGATGTTGATTTGATGATTTTTACTAACCTTGAGACGTGCCTGGAGAAGGTTGACGTAGCCGTTCGACCTTAACCAGCCTGATGAGTCCATTTTTCCGGAATTTGATTCGACGACTGTCACCGTTGGCCATTTGCTTGATGTTGAGAATTCTTTCGTGAGTAGTATTAAAGAACTAACCTTAATAGGGTGAGAAAGGCGAAACCGTTTTGAGATGACTGACGATGGTGTAAGTATCCTGCAGTCCCCCGATTCTAAAGTAATTGAACTTGGCGTTGTATTAACTGCCACCTTGAGAATCTTGAGATTGAGAGCTCCCAAAGCTAAGGCTTAGGAACGGAACGGTGTTGAGCGCTGAGCCAACCAAGAAATATCCAAGTTTGAACACATTCAAAATCTTGCGAGTCATTCTTGAGTTGTTTCAATGGACGAGAATGAGAATATATTCAAGTTGAGCAGGAAGAGTCGTAAATTCTTCTTATGTTGATGGAATGAGCGTCAAGCAGATTGAGCACACATTCAATTTGAGCAAGAAGAGTCGTAAATTCTTCTTCTGTTGATTGGATGAGCGTTAAGCAGGTTGAGCACATATTCAATTTGAGCAAGAAGAGTCGTAAATTCTTCTTCTGTTGATTCGATGAGCGTTAAGCAGGTTGAGCACATATTCAATTTGAGCAAGAAGAGTCGTAAATTCCTCTTACGTTGATTGAATAAGTGTCTAACAGATTGAGCACTATTTAATTTGAACTAGAAGAGTCGTAAGCTCTTCGTCTTTGTGATTCCATAAATTGAGCGACGCACGTAAAATTTTATTAATTTTACTTATGCCTTTCATTTCCTACCCATGAGATAGGTAGAGAGAGAGTTGAAACTTCATTCATTTCCACCTTGAGTAACGAGCTTGTAGAATTTATTATTCTCCAGTTGAGCGTGATTGAGAATTATCAGTAGAGCTTCGTTAGCTCCCTGAAGATTTGTATCGTAACTTGAGTAAAACGTGCTGGCAAACCTCTTCTTGCTGTTAACCTTCTATATACTGCCATGAGCCCGACTGTTAAATGATCAGTTACTGCATCCAAATGTACCGCTGATGATGAAAAATATACAAAGTGCGATTCTAATCTTCGTAAATTTGAAGCCTCACCCTTTCTAAAACTTATCGCTGAGCGGCCCAGCCAATAAGTCGACCCCAGTATGAGTGAAAGGGTGAGAGAGGGTTACTCTAGCTAGTAGTAATTCCCCCATGAGTTGTCGAGCATGATCCGCCTTCTGACTTATACTAACCACACTGCGCGCGAGATGTGTGATTTGACAAGCGCTCGACTACGATGATCCAATACTTTTGACGAATTTTGGCAAAAGTGAGTTGAGTACCACTGTAATGAGCGTCTTTGTGAGCCTGATCCAAGTGGAGCCTTGTGATTGGTTAATCACGAGATATAATTGCTGGATGCTTCAAGGAAGTTGCAAATCTCGCCTGGTAAAGACGACCTCCTACTTGTATAATTCCTTCCACATCCTTGTAAACCGTGAGCTGATTGAAAATATGAGCTTGAAACTTTTGAGTTTGGCAGTAACTTGAGTTTTCTGAGAAGTATACATGTTGAGTTGCCTTTTATACAGAAGAGATTTGCCTGGTTGAGTTGATCTGCGATGAGATGGCTTGGCTATGACGAGGTGGATATTTTGAAAATATCTCGGGCAATCACGCACCAAACCGTGAGCCTATGCAAGGTGATGAACGATGAGTGATAATTGATGCGCTCCCACGTCTGGTGAGGATCCACGTTGACCTTGAGTACTACCTGAGTGAGAATTGATCCAAGCCAATGTCACCTTTGAGCTCGGACCATAAATTGATGAAGTTGAGTTTAGATAATGAGTTTTTGACATCGTGGTTGTGAGCTTTACCAACAAGTGAACAGCCTACAATTCCAGTCCTGATTTGGTGATTTACCTAGGTTGGGCCACCTTGGTTTTTGAGCATACAAAAGAGATTTATATCCCCGTAGTTGATGATCGAACTCTGAGATAAATAACCGCAGCCATGGCGTCTTGAGATGCATCAGAGAATCTCTGAAGATAAACTGTTGAGCTTTCCATTGTCCCATGAGAATTTGAGCAGCCATGGTTCTTAAAGGAGGATTTTGATTTGATAACTACAGGTGAGATGATGCTGACGGGGTCTGAGATTTGAGTCCCTTGTGATCTTTTCTGGAATTGTAGGTATTTCACTGAGAGTGCGAATACGTTTCGACGTGGGAGCCACGCCGGTGTCATTTTGTAGCTGTGTGTTTAGTATGATTATAGGCTTCTACAATGTTTGTTAAATATTGAGCTTGAGTTTTGCTGCCATAAATAATTTTATGGATGTAGAAGGGGAGTGAGTAATTAAACAAGACACTTTATTACCATTATATACAATTTTGATTATTTATTTACAATATTTACAGACCTTCTGGGTTGAGTTAAACAATAGTGTACACCTTACTTGAATATTTACAATAATAAAGAGTTGCAATCAACTCAGTTGAGTTGATGTACACCTTGATGAATGAGCTTGCAGTTATGATAAAACCTCTTTGTTGTTGAGCAGAGTGCTTGGGTGATTGTTAAAGATGAGTAGATCCTTTTGAGAGTAGACCAGTTGAGCGTTCAGAGTAGCTTGACGAGTAGTACCTTGAGGAAAAGCCAAATCAAAATACCGCGTTCACCATGCGGCGGTAGCGAGGTTATGGTCGTAGGCGCGTGAACCATAAGAGATGAGCCGGTGATTTTCCACTCTTGCATGATTTTCAAGTAATTGTAAACACACAATTATATTGATTGGCACTTACTAATCACTTCCCTTTGAGCTCGCCTTCGGATTATTATTGAATCCATGCTTCTTTTGCTTACACGAGGCGTGAAAGCAAGCCGAAAAAACCCGGATGTTGAAGTCCCAGTAAACAGTTGATTTTTACCCGTAGTGAGCCCAAACTAACGTGAAAGCACTGCATAATTAATCGCGCGCTCGCACATTACTTTTCGTTGAGTATTACAGCAAATTATTATTGAATTTGCTTGAGTCACGTTGACACGAGGTGCAACGCTAGCCGACATGAGTTAACCTACAATCGAAGGCCCGAGCACGAGGCAACCGCCGAGGAGGCGCTCGGTCGGTGAGTTGGCCGATAAGTGACCGACGCGAGATAATTGAGGCGGCCGATTTAAATATTAAATTAATACTCAACAATGTTAGACAAAACATCTAAATATCTATGCGTGTTTTTATGCGTTAAATATCTGTAAATTGACTCTTTTATTGATCTTATAAATCTCTCTACGATCGCGGCTTTAACATTGGGACTACGGACAACGTGGTACAATATATTTTTGTTTTTCAGGTAAAGTTGAAACTCGTGATTTACAAACTCTTTACCTTTGTCAAATTGCATGGAAACGGGAACTCGGTTGTTAGACTTTTTGAATATATTATCGAAAGCAAGAATTACGCTTTTTGCAGATTTGTTTTTTATCGGCTCAACCCATGATTATTTACTCACAACCTCTATAACCGTAAGAAGATAAGCGTAATTATTGTTGTAAGATTTTAGGGACCTCATGTCCATCAAATCAATTTCCCATACATTATCCATGTTACGAACGTTGTAATGGCGTCGAGGAAACCATCTTCTCACCTGCTTATGTAAGTTATAGGTATCTTGACCTTCGAGCCAGCTTAAAACCTTCGGTTTACTATATTGCTTTCTTGTAGAGTGTAAAAGATTGTTTGCACCCGCGTATGCCGTGTCGCGAGGTAGGCCGTAATACAAGCTTTGCAGTCGTCTATGCATTTTTTTATCACTATTTTTATTATTATTACTATTCTTCTTCTTCTTCTTCTGCAAAGGTTGGCGGTTTACTGACTTTGTCTTCTTCTTGTCCTTCCTCTTGATGGTTTTTTTATACGATTGAAAAATTTATCAAATGTAATCTTGCTGACCATGTAGCAGGCCGTCATCATTGCAACTGTTCTTTCATCGGGAGGAGTCTCACCGGCTAACAAACGAGAAAATGCTTTTTCGGCAAGCACGCGATCAGCTTGACAGCGGTTGGCCTTTTTATCAGCGTATGCTATATCGTGTTCACGACACGCTTCGTCTAGAGGATTGATGCCTACGTCACCACGATTCAAACGCTCAGACAATTTTGTGCCGGGACCGCAAAACTTATAACCTGGTACATGCATTTCAAAAGGCATTAGGTCTGCTATAGCATCCAAAGCACTTTTTTCTTCCTCTTCGCTCTCAGGGAGAGTAGCGTTTTCTACAGAAACTTACATCTTCCCTGGTTATATAATTTTTGTTTTTTTGGAGTTCCAGTAGCGATTGAATTTTTTTCCAAAGCCTTTTAAGCGTTTCTCTTTTGCCGTCTCGACAAACTTTTTTCAAAATTGTCACTTTTTTCGAAAGCACTACTTCGGTCTTCAGTAATATCAGCTGGTGAAATCAAATGAGGTCTTTCACCTCCTGAGTTGTAGCCATGAGCCAAAATATCCGAGGAAGGAGAAGAAGTAGCACTGGATGACTGACTATGAGGACTGGAAACGATTTGCTCCCACAGTTGATTATTTCCGATAAACTCGCGCGGTGTGTTCGCCTCTCGAAGAGCAGCAGCAAACTGTTTACGTCCTGTAGGTGGAGCGCGTTTTCTGTGTCTCAGAGCATCTCCAACCAAGTCGACGATATTAGCCCCCGCCACCGAATTTCCGTTTATAGTTACAGCGCCACTCGGGGACCATTTCACGTTACCGGCCCGTTTCAAATGACGCACAAGGTTAGTAGCAGCGCTTTTAAAAGTTTTGGGTACTCCTGCGATGATGAAACTGTCTTCCAAAAAAGTTTTTCTTTTTTTCTCTTCACTTTCATCGGTCGAGGCATCTTGAGCTAAATTATCAGGGGCCGAGACATTTTTTTTTTCCGTCTTGTCGTTAAAAAGAAGAAAACTCTGCAACGCACGACTGTAATCGAGCCACTTTTCTCGATCGTCTTTTCCTCTTTCGGCTGAGTTTAAAATATCGTTCATATGCGCGTCGAGCCTTTCGCTTGGTGTGCCAGGAGTCTGGACTGTTTTGAGGAGACCATCTTTGCCTACTAGCTGTTGTATTCGCTGAAGACTGTCGTACGGTAGTAGAACTAATTTTCGGGCGTGGTCCATTATTTAGCTATGAGAGTTGATAAAACGGTACCGAGAAGAGGTGCCAACAGCGCCGGTAAAATTCCACCTCCCCGCTGAACGATTAGTTTTTTTTTTCGAGCAAAACTAACCTTGGGCTTGGATAGCGTTCGTAAAGTAGAGGCGTGTTGCCGAAGACGCGTCTTGTGGTTTTTACCCAGTGGTACGTTCCCCACTAAGATATTCAAGGTGCACTCGCAAATACGCTTAATCAATGAAGGATCAGCTTTGCGCAAAACTGCTTTTTTCTGCTCCTCGTTGAGGTGATACAAGGCTCGCAAAATATTTTTTTCTTTTTCGGAAAACGGCGCTCTACGTTTACGAGCCATCATAGTGACGCGACTGGTACGAGATTTGCTTTGTCACCACCTTTTATATTTTTATGCGGCACGTAAACGTACTGCCACTCGTCGTCGGGGAAAATAGATGTCCGAAATCTGCTGTTTTCCGGAGTATTTTGTTTCAAATCCAGTAGCAGATAGCCGTAGGGCTCAGAAGTAGCGTCCCAGTATGCTTCCTGCAAAAAACGCGGATCTTCAGGACACAGTTGACGCGAGAGATACGTAATCTGAGCGCGATCGCGGAGATTTCTAAAAACAACGATATACTGCGCATTCAGCGATATGTCGCGTTGACCTCCGGCTTGATGAAAAATATTCTGAGTGATGAATATTACCGACAAGTTATTGTGGTGACTCCCTTTTGTAAATAAATCGACAAACTGTGCCCCCTGTGCTCGATTCGCGCTTCAGGTCATCAACAATTACGAGTTTTGACCTAGGGTCGCTTGCGTAATCCCCGCTTTGAGGCAACCCCTCGCGAAATTCAATCTCTTCACCGAGTTCGCGATAGCCGTTTTGCCACTCGGCGTAATGCAATATTATTCGTTGAAAGCGAGTGTCACACATACGATCGATGAATTTTCAAAATTTTTTCACAAACACAGTTTTTCCACACCCTGTGGGACCACTCAGAATTGACGTAAACGGGTGCTCCCACTGTAAGGTCATCGTTACAACTGACGCGATTTACTCGATTGTCTAAATTTTACCGCCCCGCCGGAGCTGAGAGGGAGACGCCTGCTCGCCAACAGAGCGCCAGCGCCTGATACTCTTTTTGCTTGAGCTTGAGCTTGAGCTAGAGCTAGAGCTTGAGCTAGAAGAGCTAGAGCTAGAGCTAGAGCTAGAGCTAGAAGAGCTAGAGCTAGAGCTTGAGCTAGAGCTTGAGCTAGAGCTTAAGCTGGAGCATTAGCTTTTGCTTGAGTTAAAAAAAAAAAAAAGCAAGTGTTGGTTTGCACTTTTTCAACGTACAAAGTCTTCAGCTGACGCTCGCGAGCTCGTCAGTATCACTTTGCTCTCACAGCGTTGAACACTCTTAACAGGATAACGGATATCGAAATTATTTTTGAAATGCCTGTTTCCGTCATTTATCCGTGGCATCCACGTAACATTGCTGATTACATTCCCAATCACCAAAAACTCGACGAAATGGTGGCTAAGCCCCACGTCGATCACCATCAGCCATGCGATGATGATTTTTGCTACTATGATTATAAACCGGAAATTAATCGAAGAGTAGCCGATCTGGTGTCATCGTGGACCGAGTTTAACGTCACTCTTAAGTGGTTTCGTGTAGTTCATGGTGCTTTTATAAAATTGCCAGCTCAGCTTGTGCGTGATTTTCTTTTCAACGAAATCCCCCCATTTATCGATCTGCCCGAGGAAATCCTTATATCGATAAAAAAGTTCGCGAGCTCCAGCAGGAGCTGCATTTAGAAAATTTTAAACCCAACGCAGAGTTCGACGAGCAAAAACAATTTATTGGTGCGATAATGGATCTGAGGCTGCACAAAACAGACAACTATGTGCGCGAAGTGCTACTCAATCTGATTAACGAGAACAGTTTTACAACAGTGCAAGAAGAGCGAGACTTTATTTTAAAACATATTCCGCAATAGTTTTTTAACTTTTTTTACACTTTAACAGACTTATTAAAGAATACTTTTTACTAAATTGCTAATCTTAACACGGCCGTAGGCTTTTTAAAAAAAAATCAGACTTTTAATCGTGTAAGACCCTTCACCTAGAGCTTGAGCTAAAGTTTCAGCATTAGCTTTTGCCAGAGTTAGAAAAAAAAAACTTGGTAATATTTATTGTGAAAATCGGGATCTGTTCAAATAAATGAAAAAAAAAAGTTGAGCAAGGTTATGGATTTATTTATTTACTTTATTTTATTCTCTTACAGGTTTTATTTTAAATGCAGTTTTTAATAACAATACTTAAATTCAAACGTTAATTATACTTTTCCAGAGATATGCCTTTCAACTTTAATCATGTACACTTTTCGAAACATCGAGGATACAATATTTTTAGAGGCTCACATTTTAGCTGCAAGTAGCAGCGATGTGCAGTCGTAGAGTTCTATGACCGCGAGCTCTTTGATACTCCCGTATCACAACTGTATGACAGCGCGCGTAATCGACCTAGTAAAAAACGCTGACGAGCAACTCCGCGGGGTGCTTACATTTTAAAACCGTAAGGATAACTCTCCTCTATGGATTTAAAATATCTCTTATTGTACACCGTCTTGCAAATCTTGGTTTCGCTTTGTGTTATTACTTCGTGAAAAGCTGTTCTGCGTATATTAGAAGATTCTACAACGACATTTTCAATTTTTTCTGTTACTATGTCGTGTATGGACTCGAAATTAATTTTTTGTTTGTTTGCAAAATTAAGTCTGATGCCTTTTACTTTACATACATAATCCTTGCTACCATCGGGTTTCTCGTACTCAAAAGCGTAAAATTTAACGCCTCCTGATAAAAATTTGCTCACATATGTACCGACACCTTTGTCAGCTAACTCGTCCGTCAGTTCTCCCAACATGGAACCAGTAGGTAAGTCGTTCATACCCGGTTTGCTGATGTAAATCACTGAATCTGTGTCAAAATAAAGGGCTCTGGGCCCCAAAAAGTGTAGACACTCAAAAAGTTTCAATCGTGCTTGCGCTGTAGTAAATGCGGCTACTACAACGTTCGTAGATCGTGAAGGTGTAACCGCTTCAGCTTTGAAAGACCAGCTTGTATACAGCAATTCGTCATTCACAGGTAAGATACTATTTATATCTATTTCTTTACTGTGTAATAACTCGATCAATCTATTTGGTGAAGTAATCACTTCAGTTTTTTGTTTATTTTGCGCTTGTGCAAATTTTCCCCATATAGAGTTGATTGCAAGTTTCGAAACTAGACGCAAGCCTGGATTAAAACTTATAGCTTCTCTATCTAGTTTGATACCTTCAGCTTTTTCAAATTCCGAAATATATCTTTCTTTATCTTCTTCGGTCGTGCACTCGGCGGGGTAACCTGAAGCTTGCGTTTTTTGAGTAAAAAAAGTGTCTATGTATTCGGCAAATATTCCTCCTTTTTTTGTTACAGGATCATACTGTGTTATATTGTACTGCCAAATTTCAAACATTTTAATGACTACGTAACCTACTTCTATCGCTTTTTTTATTCTTCGGATACCCAAATACCTATTAAATATCTATCTTTCGGATTTTCATGGATGCATTCCCGTTGTATCATTTGCTCGGTACATGTTCGACACAGTGGAAAAAGCAATTTATCGTGCATTTTCACTGGCAATACAGGGTGGTACAAATTTCTAGGAGGTAACACTTTGCATTTTACTAAACCGTTAACGTTTGAAAAATCGCTCTTATCGCGGACGAGTAGACTACACTCCTCTTCACCTACGTATAATTTAGGGTGACCTACGATATACTTCGATCGTTTACAAATTAACAGATAAAAACTGTTGAAATCGACGTACTTTATTTTTTCGTCCTGCTTACAAAAGTACTTCTTAACAGTATTATCCATGCGCCCACCAAACAAAGCATCGCGAGGATTCAAGGGTTTTTGATAAATCATATCTATTTTTTCACTCAAATACCGTTTTAAATCTTCGTTTGTTTTTTTAAATTCATCAAAGTCGTGCTCCCAGATTTTAATTAACCTGTACTGTAGACTCTTTATCCTTTCTGATTGAGCATAAGTTCTTTCAAACTTTTCATCCATCGATTGACCGTTCGATAATTTTTCATCTCTATTAAAGCGGTAACAACTTGGGCAGCCGTGCCAATAACAGCTAAAAAGAAAGAAAAAAATTGCGTCATCAGTGTTTGCGAAAAAAAAAAAAAAAAAAAAAAAAAAAAAAAATCAAGTTACCCATGAAACTGAAAAACCAATCCTCTGTGACTTTCCAGGTGTTTTGGAGCACTGTAACCATCGACTAAAATCCCTTCCAATAATCTTCTTTCTCGACAGCGACCTGCATGCTCGATGGGGCATTTCAATGATTTCTCCATCCAAAACAGCCATTGAACAGCTTTCAAAAATTGTATGTTACGACCTCTGTATCCTCCTGCTGGTATTATACCAATCTGATTATTTTTCAAAAATTTTTTCTTGAACACTCTCATGCATGTGGAAGCAATAGTGGTGCACTCCACAAACGGATCCACACCAAATTTCATAAATTTTTCTCGAAAATTCAAACAGGCCAGTCTTAAGATTTTTACATCTTGTTTGCAGTATTTAATTAATCCAGCATCAAAGTCAAAGATAAAGTTTTTAGCTGCTTGCTCATTGTACCACGTAATAAAGCTTTCTCTTTCTTTTCCACCCATGGTATCAGGGGAGTAAAATTCAATCACCGGTAAAGGACCTATGTAATTCGTATTTTCTGGTTTATTAAAAAAATGTGGGAACGTGCCTTTTTCTATGTTCGTCAACCCATAGGCTTTGGGTAAGTTACTAAGAGGCATATGAAAATAGTTTAGACTGTCGATAAATTTTATGCCCATGTACTCCATCACTATAATCTTTGTACCATTCAGTATCACCGAAGGTTTTTCACGTTCATTTTTTTCAGCCAAAAATTTAAAAATAAAGTGGGCATCATATCCTTGAGCATTATGAGCTATACACACAACTCGCTTAAACAGTTTACGTGGCTTCAAAGCTAAATCCATAAATTGTTTTACAGGGTCTGTCTTAAAAATATGTTCACGTACCCCGCACTTATCGCATTCAGCCGTTATATCGGTCTCATGTA
This sequence comes from Encarsia formosa, assembly GCA_038277355.1. Classification (NCBI taxonomy): domain Eukaryota; kingdom Metazoa; phylum Arthropoda; class Insecta; order Hymenoptera; family Aphelinidae; genus Encarsia; species Encarsia formosa. Next base: position 97,775,993 of record CM076184.1, on the reverse strand, counting down.
AGCAAAAGTTGCAAACTTGATGAACTACGCACAAGTTTGGTTTATGAATTTTTTTGTCTTCATCTCCAAGCACGTGCACGTTTTGTTGAGTTTCAAAGTCGTAAAAAAAAAATATCACCCTGTGTGATTTTTCAGATTCTTTTATTGGTTACATAAAACACTCGTGATCAGACGTGTACTTGCAACAAATTGTATAAAAACTTTTACCGCACTCGTGCTTGTCATCGGAAACTTTAAAACATATTTGACAAATTTTAATACTCGAACACACGCTAGATTTTTTGAAAGAATTAATTTTTAAATGATTTTGATAACACTCTTCACCGTAAAAATATCTATTACACAGTTGACATCGAGTCATTGGTTGTTACTTGTCACACACAGGATATTGTAAACACTTTGAACATCTGTTCGTGCATCTATTCCATGCAATAACCTATACTTCCTGATACACCAACCAAATTAAGTATAGGTTCAAAATGATTTAAAGAGGCATAATACATTATACGTAAAATATACTTGATGCTTTTGTACTTGTAAATAACTAAATTTGATCCATCGTAAAGAGGCTTTTCACCTCGTGCGAAATCTCTAAAAAGAGTAAACTACTATAGTTATTCCTTTTGCTGCAAAATATTGTTGAAATTTTTCGATTTCTCTCATTCCACAACCTTCTGCAGGTACATCAACTCGAGCCAATTTTATTAAATCAAGAGCTTCTTTTTTTTTGAGTAGAGCCATTGATTTGACGTACGCTGTTCCAATAGGTATGTAAAACACCTGAGCGTATCTGTCCTCTGATACTGTAAGCGCATGCAGCATCGAGAGAGCGAGGCAAGCAAAGATTATCATCGTTTCTAATAGTAAGTATTGACTTTTTTTTGACAGACTCTTCGGTGAGTTATATTCAAAGGATCTTCAATGTTATACTCGTTTGAGCTCAGAGATATACTGAAAAGTAGTTGCCACAACTCTTCTGCGTTGAAATCGCGCAATGGCCGAAATGAGAGCCATACTGGACCGTGAGTGAGTCTTTCTGTATTTATTGTCAGCCCGATAAAATCAGAAGAAGTTGTGTCTTTAATAAGGTCAGCGTGCAGATCACTTAAAGCTTCTCCTAGCCACCGAAAAACGTCTGATTCAGCACGAGGTGGCAGTATCCTTACATTTATTTCACGCCCTTCCACTCCGAATCTCTGGTAAAATCTAGTTCTAATGTTTTCTATGACTAATCGTTGATTTTGTTGTCTACCGCTGCCATTCTGAAATAATACATCTAATATAAAAAAATAAAAAATGCAAAATTCGTTAATTATTATTTTAATCCAATAAACAATTTTTATACTCACTATTAAGATTTTGAGCCGCGACATCGTCATCATTATCATCAGATGAATCGCTATCAGAACTGCAAGAACACGATATACTTTCAGATGACGAAGACGGTGAATTGTTATTTTCTGCTGATGTTGATGGTTCGCCTTGCTCGTACGCACAGAGTTTGATAAACTCATCACCTTCGTGATCAAGCATCATTTCGGTGAATTCTAAAATTATAATATACAAAGTTAGAAAATTAAAAGAATGTATCTTTTTTTTTTTTTTTTTTTTTTTTTTTTTTTTTTTTTTTTTTTTGTCGCACGCACACAAATTATTCGAATACCTTTAGGTTTGTTAAGATCCTTAAAAGCTGGTTTGTTCAATAAATTTTTGAGTTTCAAAACATTTTTTAAAATCAAAATTATTTTCTCATCGTGAAATATTCCTCGCTTGTACAGGTATTCAATTGTATCTTCACTGCAGTGTAGAAGCAAAAAATGCAGCTTCTTTTCCAGGATCTGCATTGGTAAGCTTGATAAATTTTTCGACCACTCTACACCACACATTGTTTTAATACATACATCTCTTTGATAAGCTACTCTCAAAATGCATTTTATAATATTCACTAACTTTTTTACTGTTATTTCAGACATGTTTAAAAGTATTTTGCTTAAGTGCTGTGTATTCTGTAACGTTCGAAAACGACTAAGAACACGAGTAATGCTGAAGTCTAAGCGTTGCACTTTTTTATTTTTTCATCACTTATAGAACGTTTAAAAGCTCAAACGACTTTCATTCAGTGTTTTGCTTTCATGGAAAATTGATAACTTGATATTACACATCAAGAAAAAAAACAAAATAAAAACTGACGAGCAACTAAAATAAAATATATTTTTTGCATTACACAAAACATATTTACAGAATGTGATACTCTGAGAAAGTTTTAGAGTTGCAATTTTTTAAAGCCTTGAATAAAACAGATGGCTCAGGGAGTTACATTTTTTTCGAAGCTCACACGGCTTAAGCGTAGGCAGTCAAAAATTATGTTGAAAACTGTAAGCAGATCTTTTCGAGGTTCTAAACACCTTTACTTACGTACTAAATATTGTATGTATACTTCCGAATAAATTTACTCACCGTTTTAATAATTTAAAACTGATTAAATATTTTATTATTCCTCCTAGGTGAAAATCAAAATTGTCGGAGTACTCTGCAGATGCTGAAACGTAAAAAATTAATTGATAGTGTTGAATTAGTATCTCAAGCAGTACATGAGGAATTAGTGCGTCATCTGATGCAGAAACATCGAGATCCTCAAGAAATTCAAGATCTCTTCGATCTCGAAGCCTCGGACTCTGATGAAGAAGAGGACCTGCCTAACCTTGATCGAGATGAAGAATTTATTAGTCGAAGTGCCTACTCTATACCACAGCTACAACAGCTTTATCGTGACACGATCGTGTTTGGTATACCTGAACCGAACGAGAGTTTGGAACAAGGAAATGAAACCATGATGACGAAAAAATTTCTCCAGCCTTTGATAGTAAGTTGTGTGATGCTTAGTGTTGTTGAAGAGTTACTTAAACGTTCTTTATTAATATTAGATCTCGAAACTTTACAAAGTTTGATTCGTAACAAATCAGAACGCCTAGTGATGTTTTACAAGAGGCATTTACCAGAGACAAGACAGAGACTTTTGAAGAAGTACGTGAACCAGCTGAAAAAATCTTTGATATGCGCGATCCATGTTGTATCCAGGACAACTCCTCAACCTCGCAAGGTGTTGTTAAAAAAAATAATTTTGGCTTTAAGTGATTATATGAAACCGTTTTCACCACTATATAGTCAGCGCGTTCGGATCTTGAGGGAGGTTCATCAAACCTCGTCAAAGCCGTTAAATCCTTAAGTTATTAAGGCCTTTAAGAATGAGAAAAATTTCATTTATATTGTATGTTACAGTTAGTAGACACTTTTAACCCTGGTATGCAATACACTATATTGTCAGCAGAAAAAATACTTCCATAAGTAAGTTTTTATACAGCTATTATGTTGCATGATTACTCTACCCCTTAGTGCAGAAGAATCCGCGAAAGAGGCAACATCTCAGTTTAGAATGGCCTCGAATAGTGAGTTAGTAGTTGTGATTAGAAATTTAAACGACGAAGTAGATGAAATCGACATTGGAGGGCCTGAAGATTTTCAAACACAACAATACAAACATCTTTTTACCACACCAGAAAAAGGTTCGAACGCACAAGAAATTGAACCAGAGATAATAGACGTTGAAGCAGTGGAAGACAGTGTTATGGACCAAAGTGCCGGTCGTTTCGAAAAGCCGAGAAGTACAAATTGTGTATTTCCCTTATTAAAAAAGTGCCTAAAACACCTCGAGGCCTTAGATGCCCTTCTAAAAAAAGTTGCTGTGTTAAAAGCTATTAAAAAAAGAAATAAAGAACAAAAAAAATTAGAAGAAGAAGAAGAAGGAGAAACGGACTTTAAAGGATTTTCGAGTGATGATATCTCCTACTCGCGTAATCAATACCGAACATGTAAGTTCATTAAAGATAAATACAAATTTTTAAAACGTAGTGAAGTGAAAAAATTACGTCGAGCAGTGAAATGTGTAAGGTGCAGTTCGGCATATATTCCCGAAAAAAAATACAAGCTAGAGTGGCTTTATTGCCAAAACGACTGTCGGGGCTGGATACGTCCTCGTTGTCGTAAGCACTGCCAATGGTTGAAACACTAAAAAGCCTCGTAAGTAAAAATTACTACATCTTTTTATTTCATAGTTTTTATTTTTTACTTTTCTAAAACAAAAACAAAATTGTTTCAGACTGCATAAGGAGTAGGTAATATCTGGCTAAACAGTACATCGCATGCATCCCTATTACCTGTAAAAAGTTTTGTAATAAAATGTAAATGTAATGAAATAATGTAAACATTCAATAAATGGAAAAAAAAGTTAAAAAATATATAATTCACTTGTTTTTAAATATCCTTCTCCGGACTTGAATCATTTTTATCAGGATTAAAAGTTATTATAAAAGTAAGATTGATTAGTATTAAAGTAAAATCAAAGTATTTTTCAAACGAATAAAAATTATTAAAAAGTAAAATTAATTAGTATCAAAGTATATTCAAAGTATTTTTTTCAATGGTTTAAAAATTATTATTATTAATTTCTAATTTTTTTGATTTCTTAAACTATTTTATTAATTTATAAATGACCGATCCAGAATTAAATAATCTCTTGAAGAATAGAACAAGATACAGATGCCGCAGCAGCAGCAGCTCCTGCAGAGTCAGCAGTAGTCGCGACGTCCGAGCGCAGCCGCCTCAGCGACTTTCGCTTGCGCTGCATCAGCCTCTTCGCCGTCGTCAGAAAGTCCTCCTCCTGCTCCCCGAGCGACCCCAAGCACCACCTCCCGCAGCACCCGCGAGCAGCTGCCTCAACCGCGTAACCTGACACCCCCACCGCGCGAGACTGCTCGCTGCGGTGAATCATCTTTGTTTACATTCGCCATAGTGTTACTATACTACTACCATAGGAACCAAGAGAGTGAGATGCATATTGCATGGCCGATGGCCCGAAACATAAACATAACCTGGCATAGCTCGGACTCAAACCTCGAAATTGATAGCAATATTGTTTGAATAATTGTTGTAAAAAAACAATAAATTTTCATGAAAAATGAAGAGAAGAGGGGGCATTAATTTTGGGTAAACATTTAAAAAATTTTTTCATGAGGATAGAAGCAGTAATAAAAAAGATTTTTGGGAATACCTTAGACATACTCGATTTCAACAGAATTTTTCCAAACTTTGTTCCCATTAATCTTTTTTAATGAAAGGTTTTTCTAGATTTAAAAAATTTCAAAAATAACCTCAAACTCTAACTTGATTGCCTCTTCTCTTCTTTTTTTGAATTTATGTATCATTTTTTGTTAATAAATTATTGAAAAAAAAAATCCACTTTTGCTCCTCGGAGACTCCGGAATCCTCTTAACGGTTCAAATTGTATGCATATGAAACATAGTTTGACTGAAGATATATATATATATATATGTGTGTGTGTGTGTGTGTGTGTGTGTGTGTGTGTGTGTGCAGTGGCCTTCGGCCGGACAGTGACCACTGTACATACCGCATGATAAATTACTAAAGGAATAATACACCCTCTTAAAGCGCAAATCACGCGCAATCCACCCACGTATTCAAAAAAACCAAAATAACCCATCTTTTTTTTATTTTTTTTTCCAAAATAACCCATCAATAAAAAATTTTCTAGGTTTGCGCGGTTCAACCAAAATAACCCATCCCAAATAACCCATCACCCAATTCCTGGAACTCATTTTTATTTTGTCTCGAAAAAAATGGGACGAAACACTATCCTGACTGTCTGGATAGTGTTAAAATAACCCATCAATAAAAAATTTTCTAGGTTTGCGTGGTTCAACCAAAATAACCCATCCCAAATAACCCATCACCCAATTCCTGGAACTCATTTTTATTTTGTCTCGGAAAAAATGGGACGAAACATATCCTGACTGTCTGGATAGTGTTGAAATGTCCGGATAGTAACCGCTGTATATATGAAATGTCCGGATAGTGACCGTCACATATATATATATGTCTATATATAGCTGGTTTTGACAATAATTGTCGTTATGTAAATGGACTAAAGTATGATTTCGACGACGTCGTCGAAATAGGAATAGCTATCTATCATTTCGACGACTTTTTTTCAACTAAAAATTTTGATTCAAAATAACCCCATTGCAAAGATCACCGATGATATCATCGGTGATATCATCGGTTATAGGGGAATTCGCTCGCACCAGGTCGACTGCCAGGTTACCGAAACGACTTCTCCAGGCAGTTTTCCTCGCGAACGACTCCCGGGGGGTTATTAAGGAATTCGCTCGCATCAGGTCAACTGCCAGGTTACCAAAACGACTTCTCCAGAAAGTTTTCCTTGCGAACGGCTTCCAGGGGGGTTCTTAAGGAATTCGCTCGCACCAGGTCGACTGCCAGGTTACCAAAACGACTTCTCCAGGAAATTTTCCTCGCGAATGACTTCCAGGGGGGTTAATAAGGAATTCGCTCGCACCAGGTCGACTGCCAGGTTACCAAAACGACTTCTCCAGGAAGTTTTCCCCGCGAACGACTTCCGGGGGGTAATAGTGGAACTCGCTCGTACCAGGTCGACTGCCAGGTTACCGAATCAACTTCTCCAGGAAGTTTTCCTCGCGAACGACTTCCGGGTGGTTATAGAGGAATTCGTTCACACCAGGTCGACAGCCAGGTTACCGAATCGACTTCTCCAGGAAGTTTTCCTCGCGAACGACTTCCGGGGAGTTATTAAGGAATTCGCTCGCACCAGGTCGACTACCAGGTTACCAAAACGACTTCTACAAAATTTTGAAAAAACTTGAATAAACAAGAGATTTCTTTCAATCAGAACGAAATAAACCGAGATTACTTCCGATCGCTTTATTCCATGTGTCTAGTCAATGAAATAAAAAAAGTCGCTGAAATGGTAGAATCACGTCCTATAGTCAACGATATTAACATGCAAACGACAAGTCTTCCTCAAATTTTCAACTTTTCGTTCAATCTTTTGCTTGAGTCCTGACTTCCGAAGAGTTCATTAAAGTATACACTGTTCGCAGACTTCAAAAATGAGCATCTAAACATTTAAACAGAACAATCTGATTGACAGGAATAAAATAAGGTCACCGAAGCATCAGACAATTACCTTATACTCTTGAATTAACAGAGTGCTGGACTCAGTTCAGCTGCATTTTTCTCGTCCAGTAACGAAAATTTTGAAAAAAACTGGAATAAACAAGAGATTTCTTTCAATCGGAACGAAATAAACCGAGATTACTTCCGATCGCTACATTCCATGAGTTTAGTCAAGGAAATAACAAAAGTCGCCGAAATGGCAAAATCACCTCTTATAGCAAACAATATTAACATGCAAACGACAAGTCTTCCTAAAACTTTTCACTTTTCATTCAATCTTTTGCATGAGTCCTGACATCCGAAGAGGTCATTAAAGTATACACCGTTCTCAGATTTCAAAAATTAGCATCCAAACATATAAACAAAACAATCTGATTGTCAGGAATAGAATAAGGTCACCGAAGCATCAGACAATTACCTTATACTCTTGAATTAACAGAGTGCTGGACTCAGTTCAGCTGCATTTTTCTCGTCCAGTAACGAAAATTTTGAAAAAAACTGGAATAAACAAGAGATTTCTTTCAATCGGAACGAAATAAACCGAGATTACTTCCGATCGCTTTGATCTATGTGTCTAGTCAATGAAATAAAAAACGTCGCTGAAATGCTAGAATCAAGTCAACGATATTAACATGCAAACGACAAAACTTCCTCAAACTTTCCACTTTTCATTCAATCTTTTGCATGAGTCCTGACTTACGAAGAGTTAATTCAAGGTTACACCATTGTCAGATTTCAAAAATAAGGATCTTAACATTTAAACAGAACGATTTGATTCACAGAATGAGAATCATGTCGCCGAAACATGAGACAAGTGTCTTATACACTTAAACTAACAGAGTGCTGGACTCAATAAAGCTGCATTTTTCTCGTCAAATTCAAAAATTTAAAAAAAAATGGAATTAAACAAGAGATTTCTTTTAATCAGAACAGTGTAAACTGAAATTACTTCCGATCGCTATATTCCATGTGTCTAGTCAATGAAATAAAAAAAGACGCTGAAAAAGTGGATTTACCTTTTATAAACAACTATATCAACATGCAAACGACAAAAATTCCTCAAACTTTCAACTTTTCGTTCCATTTTTAACTTGATTCCTGACTTCCGAAGAGTTCATCAAAGTATACACTGTTCTCAGACTTCAAAAATTAACATCAAAACATTTCAACAGAAAGATCTTAATGACAGGAATAGAATAAGGTTACCGAAGCATCAGACAAGTGTCTTATACTCTTAAACTAACAGAGTTCTGGATTCAATAAGTTGCATTTTTCACGTCGAATTACAAAAATTTTGAAAAAATTGGAATTAAAGAAGAGATTTCTTTTAATCAGAACAGTATGAACTGAGATTACTTCCGATCGCTATATTCCATGTGTCTAGTCAATGAAATAAAAAAAGTCGCTGAAAAAGTGGATGACCCCTTATAGCCAACGATATTAACATGCAAACGACAATTCTTTCTCAATCTCTCAAGTTTTCGTTCAATCTTTTGCTAGAGTCCTGACCTCCGAAGAGTTCATTCAAGTATACACTGTTCGCGGACTTCAAAAATTAGGATCTAAACATGTAAACAGAACGATCTGATTCACAGTATGAGAATCATGTCGCCGAAACATCAGACAAGTGTCTTATACTCTTAAACTACCAGGGTACTGGACTCAATTAAGGTGCATTTTTCTCAACGAATTACAAAAATTTTGCAAAAATTTGAATTAAACAAGAGATTTATTAAATCAGTACGGTATACACCAAGATTTTTCCGATCGCTACATTCCATGAGTCTAGTCAAGGAAATAAAAAAAGTCGCCGAAATGGCAAAATCGCCTCTTATGCCCAACGATATTAACATGCAAACGACAATTCTTTCTCAATCTTTCAACTTTTCGTTCAATCTTTTGCTAGAGTCCTGACTTCCGAAGAATTCATTCAAGTATATACTGTTCGCCGACTTCAAAAATTAGGATCTAAACATGTAAACAGAACGATCTGATTCACAGTATGAGAATCATGTCACCGAAACATCAGACAAGTGTCTTATACTCTTAAACTAACAGAGTGCTGGACTCAATAAGGCTGCATTTTTCTCGTCAAATTACAAAAATTTTGAAAAAATTTGATTTAATCAAAAGATTTATTTAATCAGAACGGATTATACAGAGATTTTTTCCAATCGCTACATTCCATGAGTTTAGTCAAGGAAATAACAAAAGTCGCCGAAATGGCAAAATCACCTCTTATAGCAAACAATATTAACATGCAAACGACAAGTCTTCCTAAAACTTTTCACTTTTCATTCAATCTTTTGCATGAGTCCTGACATCCGAAGAGGTCATTAAAGTATACACCGTTCTCAGATTTCAAAAATTAGCATCCAAACATATAAACAAAACAATCTGATTGTCAGGAATAGAATAAGGTCACCGAAGCATCAGACAATTACCTTATACTCTTGAATTAACAGAGTGCTGGACTCAGTTCAGCTGCATTTTTCTCGTCGAGTAACAAAAATTTTGAAAATTGGAATAAACAAGAGATTTCTTTCAATCGGAACGAAACAAACCGAGATTACTTCCGATCGCTTTGATCTATGTGCCTAGTCAATGAAATAAAAAAAGTCGCTGAAATGCTAGAATCTCGTTTTGTAGTCAACGATATTAACATGCAAAGGACAAAACTTCCTCAATCTTTCAACTTTTCGATCAATCTTTTGCTTGAGTCCTGACTTCCAAAGAGTGAATTTAAGTATTCACTGTTCTCAGACTTCAAAATAAGGATTTTAACATTTAAACAGAACGATCTGATTCACAGGATGAGAATCGTGTCGCCGAAACATTAGACAAGTGTCTTATACACTTAAACGAACAGAGTGCTGAACTCTATAAAGCTGCATTTTTCTCGTCAAATTACAATAATTTAAAAAAAAATGGAATTAAACAAGAGATTTCTTTTAATCACAACAGTATAAACTGAGATTACTTCCGATCGCTATATTCCATGTGTCTAGTCAATGAAATAAAAAAAGACGCTGAAAAAGTGGATTTACCTCTTATAAACAACTATATCAACATGCAAACGACAAAACTTCCTCAAACTTTCAACTTTTCGTTCCATTTTTAACTTGCTTCCTGACTTCCGAAGAGTTCATCAAAGTATACACTGTTCTCAGACTTCAAAAATTAACATCCAAACATTTCAACAGAACGATCTAAATGACAGGAATAGAATAAGGTTACCGAAGCATCAGACAAGTGTCTTATACTCTTAAACTAACAGAGTTCTGGATTCAATAAAGCTGCATTTTTCTCAACGAATTACAAAAATTTTGCAAAAATTGGAATTAAACAAGAGATTTCTTTTAATCAGAACGGTATGAACTGAGATTACTTCCGATCGCTATATTCCATGTGTCTAGTCAATGAAATAAAAAAAGACGCTGAAAAAGTGGATTTAACCCTTATTGCCAACGATATTAACATGCAAACGACAATTCTTTCTCAATCTTTCAACTTTTCGTTCAATCTTTTGCTAGAGTCCTGACTTCCGAAGAGTTCATTCAAGTATATACTGTTCGCGGACTTCAAAAATTAGGATCTAAACATGTAAACAGAACGATCTGATTCACAGTATGAGAATCATGTCACCGAAACATCAGACAAGTGTCTTATACTCTTAAACTACCAGAGTGCTGGACTCAATAAAGCTGCATTTTTCTCAACGAATTACAAAAATTTTGCAAAAATTTTAATCAAACAAGAGATTTATTTAATCAGAACGGTATATACCAAGATTTTTCCGATCGCTACATTCCATGAGTCTAGTCAAGGAAATAAAAAAAGTCGCCGAAATGGCAAAATCGCCTCTTATAGCCAACGATATTAACATGCAAACGACAATTCTTTCTCAATCTTTCAACTTTTTGTTCAATCTTTTGCTAGAGTCCTGTCATCCGGAGAGGTCATTAAAGTATACACCGTTTTCCGATTTCAAAAATTAGCATCCAAACATTTAAACAGTACAATCTGATTGACAGGAATAAAATAAGGTCACCGAAGCATCAGACAATAACCTTATACTCTTAAATTAACAGAGTGCTGGACTCAGTTCAGCTGTATTTTTCTCGTCCAGTAACAAAAATTTTGAAAAAAACTGGAATAAACAAGAGATTTCTTTCAATCGGAACGAAATAAACCGAGACTACTTCCGATCGCTTTGATCTATGTGTCTAGTCAATGAAATAAAAAAAGTTGCTGAAATGCTAGAATCACGTGTTATAGTCAACGATATTAACATGCAAACGACAAAATTCCTCAAACTTTCCACTTTTTATTCAATCTTTTTCATGAGTCCTGACTTACGAAGAGTTAATTCAAGGTTACACCGTTCTCAGACTTCAAATATAAGGATCTAAACATTTAAACAGAACGATTTGTTTCACAGGATGAGAATCATGTCTCCGAAACATCAGACAAGTGTCTTATACTCTTAAACTAACAGAGTGCTGGACTCAATAAGGCCGCATTTTTCTCGTCAAATTAAAAAATTATGAAAAAATTTGAATAAACAAGAGATTTCTTTCAATCAGAACGGTATATACTGAGTTTTTTTTCCGATAGCTACATTCCATGAGTCTAGTCAAGGAAATAAAAAATGTCACCGAAATGGCAAAATCGCCTCTTATAGCCAACGATATTAACATGCAAACGACAAGTCTTCCTCAAACTTTCCACTTTTCATTCAATCTTTTGCTTGAGTCCTGACATCCGAAGAGGTCATTAAAGTATACACTGTTCTCAGATTTCAAAATTTAGCATCCAAACATTTAAACAAAACAATCTGATTGACAGGAATAAAATACGGTCACCGAAGCATCAGACGTTATACTTACTTATAATTACCTTATACTCTTGAATTAACAGAGTGCTGGACTCAGTTCAGCTGCATTTTTCTCGTCGAGTAACAAAAATTTTGAAAAAACTGGAATAAACAAGAGATTTCTTTCAATCGGAACGAAATAAAACGAGATTACTTCCGATCGCTTTGATCTATGTGTCTAGTCAATGAAATAAAAAAAGTCGCTGAAATGCTAGAATCACGTGTTATATTCAACGATATTAACATGCAAACGACAAAACTTCCTCAAACTTTCAACTTTTCTATCAATCTTTTGCTTGAGTCCTGACTTCCGAAGAGTTAATTCAAGTATACACTGTTCTCAGATTTCAAAAATTAGCATCCAAACATTTAAACAGTACAATCTGATTGACAGGAATAAAATAAGGTCACCGAAGCATCAGACAATAACCTTATACTCTTGAATTAACAGAGTGCTGGACTCAGTTCAGCTGCATTTTTCTCGTCCAGTAACAAAAATTTTGAAAAAAACTGGAATAAACAAGAGATTTCTTTCAATCGGAACGAAATAAACCGAGATTGCTTCCGATCGCTTTGATCTATGTGTCTAGTCAATGAAATAAAAAAAGTTGCCGAAATGCTAGAATCACGTGTTATAGTCAAAGATATTAACATGCAAACGACAAAACTTCCTCAAACTTTCCACTTTTTATTCAATCTTTTTCATGAGTCCTGACTTACGAAGAGTTAATTCAAGGTTACACCGTTCTCAGACTTCAAATATAAGGATCTAAACATTTAAACAGAACGATCTGATTCATAGGATGAGAATCATGTCGCCAAAACATCAGACAAGTGTCTTATACTCTTAAATTAACCGAGTGCTGGACTCAATAAGGCTGCATTTTTCTCAACGAATTACAAAAATTTTGAAAAAATTTGAATTAAGAAGAGATTTCTTTCAATCAGAACGGTATATACCGAGTTTTTTTCCGATAGCTACATTCCATGAGTCTAGTCAAGGAAATAAAAAAAGTCGCCGAAATGGCAAAATCGCCTCTTACAGCGAACGATATTAACATGCAAACGACAAGTCTTTCTCAATCTTTCAACTTTTCGATCAATCTTTTGCTTGAGTCCTGACTTCCGAAGAGGTCATTCAAGTATATACTGTTCGCGGACTTCAAAAATTAGGATCTAAACATGTAAACAGAACGATCTCATTCACAGTATGAGAATCATGTCGCCGAAACATCAGACAAGTGTCTTATACTCTTAAACTAACCGAGTGCTGGACTCAATAAGGCTGCATTTTTCTCAACGAATTACAAAAATTTTGAAAAAATTTGAACTAAACAAGAGATTTATTTAATCCGAACGGTACATACCGAAATTTTTTTCGATCGCAACATTCCATGAGTCTTGTCAAGGAAATAAAAAAAGTCGCCGAATGGCAAGATCGCTTTGTATAGCCAACCATATTAACATGCAAACGACAAGTCTTCCTCAAACTTTCAACTTTTCGTTCCATTTTTAACCTGATTCCTGACTTCCGAAGAGTTCATTAAAGTATACACTGTTCGCGGACTTCAAAAATGAGCATCTAAACATTAAAACAGAACGATCTGATTCACAGGATGAGAATCATGTCGCAGAAACATCAGACAAGTGTCTTATACTCTTAAACTAACAGAGTGCTTGACTCAATAAAGCTGCATTTTTCTCGTCAAATTACGAAAATTTTGAAACAATTTGAATTAAACAAGAGTTTTCTTTAATCAGACTGATATACAACGAGATTTTTTCCGATCGCTACATTCCATGAGTCTAGTCAAGGTAATAAAAAAGTCGCCGAAACGGCAAAATCACCTTTTATAGCCAACCATATTAACATGCAAATGACAAGTCTTCCTTAAACTTTTAACTTTTCGTTGAATCTTTTGCTTGAGTCTTGACTTCCGAAGAGTTCATTAAAGTAAACACTTTTCGCAGACTTCAAAAATGAGCATCTAAACATTTAAACAGAACGATCTGATTTACAGGATGAGAATCATGTCTCCGGAATATCAGACAAGTCATTTTTACTCTAGAAATTAACAGAGTTCTGGACTCGATAAAGCTGCATTTTTCTCGTCGAATTATGAAGATGACTCCACAGACCTTCTCACTATAATGATTGAACTCGTTATTGATCCTGACGTGAATTGAACTTATTCTTTAATTGTTAAAAAAATCTATTGAATTATAAATTATTGTAGCTTTTGACGAAAATGAAGTTAAACTCAGACAATACTTTAATTAATTTTATCCAAAGATGAGTTTTCTTACAAGAAACACGGCATAGTCCGAGATTACTCTAGATTTCTGTAAGATATGAGTTTAAACAATGTCACACAAAAAATCGTTATTAATACAGATTCACTTTTTACACTGGACAAATCTATCTCTGATACGATAAATCTTCCTCAAATTTTAAACCGTCGATTCGGTCATTAACTTCAGTCCTGACTTCAGAATGTTTTATCAAATTATATTCTATTTTCTAACTCGAAAATTTTAAATCTTAACATACAAACAGAATAATCTTTTATACTGGTATGGGATAAAGTCGCTTAAACAAGAGTCAAGTATCTAATATGCAAAAATGATTAGAGCGTTAAACTCAACAATTTGCAGTTTTTTTGTCAATATATAAAGATTACGAAACAGACCATCTGCGTGCATGAGTTAAAAAATTTTTCATCCTGAAATTAAGAGATCTAATTTTTTCAATTTTACCAAAATCCAATTAATCATAAATAAGTGGAGTCTGTTTCGAAAATGAAGTTAAACTTCAAAAATTTTGAAAAAACTTGAATAAACAGGAGATTTCTTTCAATCAGAACGGTATATACCGAGATTTTTTCCGATAGCTACATTCCATGAGTCTAGTCAAGGAAATAAAAAAAGTCGCCGAAATGGAAAAATCGCCTCTTATAGCCAACGATATTAACATGCAAACGACAAGTCTTTCTCAATCTTTCAACTTTTCGATCAATCTTTTGCTTGAGTCCTGACTTCCGAAGAGGTCATTCAAGTATATACTGTTCGCCGACTTCAAAAATTAGGATCTAAACATGTAAACAGAACGATCTCATTCACAGTATGAGAATCATGTCGCCGAAACATCAGACAAGTGTCTTATACTCTTAAACTAACCGAGTGCTGGACTCAATAAGGCTGCATTTTTCTCAACGAAATACAAAAATTTTGAAAAAATTTGAACTAAACAAGAGATTTATTTAATCCGAACGGTACATACCGAAATTTTTTTCGATCGCAACATTCCATGAGTCTTGTCAAGGAAATAAAAAAAGTCGCCGAATGGCCAGATCGCTTTGTATAGCCAACCATATTAACATGCAAACGACAAGTCTTCCTCAAACTTTCAACTTTTCGTTCAATCTTTTGCCTGAGTCCTGACTTCCGAAGAGTTCATTAAAGTATACACTGTTCTCAGACTTCAAAAATCAGCATTCAAACATTTAAACAGAACAATCTGATTTACAGGATAAGAATAAAGTTCTCGAAACATCAGACAAGTATCTTTTACTCTTGAAATTAACAAAGTTCTGGACTCAATAAAGCTGCATTTTTCTCGTCGAATGATAAAGATGTCTGATCAGACCTTCTCTCTACAATTATCATACTTGTTATTGATCCTGACGTGAAGAGAACTTATTCTTTAATTGTTAACAAAACCGAATGAATTATAAATAATTGTAATCTTTTACGAAAATGAAGTTGAATTCAGACAATATTTCAAAAAATTGTATTCAAAGATGAGTTTTCTTACAAGAAACACGGTATAGTCCGAGATTACTCTAGATTTCTGTATGACATGAGTTTAAACAATGTCAAACAAGAAATCGCTAAAATTAAAGATTCACTTTTTAAGCTCAACAAATCTATCTTTGATACGATAAATCTTCCCCAAATTTTAAACCGTTGATTCGGTCATTAACTTTAGTCCTGACTTCAGATTGTTTCATCAAAGTATACACTATTTTCTAACTCGGAAATTTTCAATCTAAACATTCAAACAGAACAATCTTTTATACTGGTATGGGATAAAGTCGCTTAAACAAGAGTCAAGTATCTTATATGTTCAAAGGATCAGAGTGTTTTACTCAAAAACTTGCAGTTTTTTCGTCAATTAATAAAGATTACGAAACAGGCCATCTGTGTGCAATCATAAAAAATTTTTTTTATTCTGAAATTAAGATGTAATTTTTTCATTTTGACCAAAATCCAATGAATCATATATTAGTGTACTCTTTTCAAAAATAAAGTTAAACTTCAAAAATTTTGAAAAAATTTGAATCAAACAAGAGATTACTTTTAATCAGTACAGTATAAACCGAGATTACTTCCGACCGCTATATTCCATGTGTCTAGTCAATGAAATAAAAAAAAGTTGCTGAAATTACAGATTCACTTTTTATAGTCAACGATATTAACATGCAAACGACAAGTCTTCCTCAAACTTTCATCTTTTCGTTCAATCATTTCCCTGAGTCCTGATTTCCGAAGAATTCATTAAAGTATACACTGCTCTCCGACATCAAAAATTGGCATCTTAACATTCAAACAGAACGATCTGATTCACAGGAAAAGAATAAAGTCGCCGATACAACAGACAAGTGTTTTATACTGTCGAAACGGACAGAATGCTTAACTCAATAAAGCTGCATTTTTCTCGTCGAATGATAATGATGACTAACCAGACTTCTCTCTACAATAATTGAACTCATTATGGATTCTGAAGTGAAGAAATCTTATTTTTCAATTGTTACTCAAATCGATTCAATTATGAATCATTGTTAAATTTTTTGAAAATCAAGCAAAACTCCAACCAAGCAAAAAAAATTTTTAGCAAACATGAGTTTTCTTTTTATAAACACAGTATGAACTGTGATTGTCTTCGATCGCTGTATTCTATGTAACGATTTGATATTGAAAAAAATTGCCAGTATCACAGATTTGCCTCTTATACTTTACAAAATTATTTTTGCTACAAGTCGTCTTCAATCTTTCCACCTTTATTTCGATTATTTAGTTGGGTCCTGCCTTCAGTATAAATCATTAAAGTATTGACTGTTTCTCGACTTGGTAATTTTGCATTTTAACATTCAAACAGAACAATCTTTAATATTGGTATTAGACAAAAACTAATTAAGTTCAGAAAAGTACAGAGTAATGAACATTCAGGTTTTCACAGTTTCTTGCAGAATCTGAGAGATCGAGAGTCAAACATTATAAATTATGAAGTGTATACATCAAATGCCCTGTAATGATGTAAAAGAAATCTATCCAAAAATCATTCGAGTTGACAGCAAATTTCTTTTAAAGTATTCTCTTCGTCATGGTTTTCAGACAAGTGTTAAAGTGACAACAAGAGATTCATTTGACTAAAATTAAAAAGTTGTCGAACGATTGAACTTGTATCTAATTCAGAATTAAATCTTAAAGACACTTGAGACGATGATTGTTTTTCATTCTCTCATAATTATTAACTTTAAGGTTACCCTGAAGTCATTATTTGGAAAAATCGTAATTCTACGAAACCTAAACTGAAAACGAGATTTCGTGATTCAAGTCCGGCATTAAGTCGTCGTTATGGTATTTTGATATCTCATATATTCAATAGTATGATTCAAGAGGATGGTTGTCGTAAGAGAATTTTAATTTCAATAGTCATTCTAAATGAAAAAAAAAAATCGAATTAAGTTCAGAAAAGTACAGAATAATGAACATAAAGGTATGTACAGTTTCTTGCAGAATCTGAGAGATCAAGAGTTAAACATTATAATTGATGAAGGGTTTCAAATCAAATCCCCTGTAATGATGTGAAAGAAATTTATCCAAAATTGAATCGTGTTCACAGCGAATTTCTTTTGAAGTATTCTCTTTGTCATGGTTGTCAGAAGAGTGTTGTAGTGACAACAAGAGGTTCATTTGACTAAAATTAAAAAGTTGTCGAAAGGTTGAACTTGTATCCAATTCAGAATTAAATCTTAAAGACACTTGCAACGATGATTGTTTTTCATTCTCTCATAATATTTAACTTTAAGGTTAAGGTAAAGGACCCAATTGTGGACCCCAAAATCACAACTTTCGGGGTTTTTAGAATTTGATAGAAAAAACCAAGCAAGTGAGGTTAATTTTTTTTGTACATACTTAATTTTAGTGGTCTTAAGAATCAAAATCAATTTTTTTTATTAAAAATTTTTATTTATTTACAGAGTCATTAATGTTTAAAGTAGAGACCTTTTGGACCGTATTTTTGAGACTGTATTTTAAAGTACCCCGATTAATGGACCTTTTTTACATGCGATATCCCCTTAACGTTTTTCTTACCCCAATTAATGGACCCTGTGATTTTATTTCAAACTACTGACTTTTGAGATTACGATTTTTGTTGACATTGAAGTTAAAAGAAGTTACAGTTTTCATTGACAAAAGTAATTTAACCACATTAGAAGATTTATAAAGCTGATATTTTAGTGTATAAAACTCGGTACGAAACCCAAAACTAACGTCTCATTAATTGAAGTACTCGGAGTTTCATTTAAAGGTTCGTATTAATGGACCGCTGCTTATCAGGACCATTAATTAGGGTACCTTGAGACTAGGACCCAATTATGAAAACTGCATTATTTATTTAAAAATCTATATTTTTAACTTACAAAATTGATACTATACTAATTTTTGAAATCTAAGCTTTTCATTGATCAGTGATACATTGCGTAGATAAATAAAGTATGCCTAGAAATTCAAGTTTGAGAGTTGCTTGATTCGCTGCACCGAGAATACCAACCTAACCCTCGAGTCAACCAACATTGTGACTTTCAAAATAAAACGAAATTAGTAACGTAAACTTGAAAAAAAAATTTTGAAATATTCTTTGATAACATAAGTTTATTTTAAAATAGTTTTTTGCCTATATTTGCATTAAAAAAATATTTAAAAATGATTTTTGCTGAAGGGGACCATTAATTGGGGTAAGGGGTCCACAATTGGATCCTTTACCTTATCCCAAAGTCCTTATTTGGAAAAATCTTAATTCTACAAAACTGAAACTGAAAACGAGATTTCGTGATTCAAGTTTGGCATTAAGTCGTCGTTATGGTATTTTGATATCGCATACCTTCGATAGTTTGATCCAATAGGATGGTTGAGGTAAGAGAATTTTAAATTCAATAGTCATTCTAAATGAAAAAAAAAATCTAACTAAGTTCAGAAAAGAACAGAATAATGAACATTAAGGTAGGTACAGTTTCTTGCAGAATCTGAGAGATCGAGAGTCAAACATTATAAATTATGAAGTGTACTATATCTAATGCCCTGAAATGAACAGACAGAAAACTATCCGAAAATCAATCGTATAACAGCAAACTTCTTTTGAAGTATTCTCTTTGTCATGGTGGTCGGAAGAGAGTTGTTGTGACAACAAGAGGTTAATTTGACTAAAATTAAAAAGTCGTCGAAAGATTGAACTTGTATCTTATACAAAATTAAATCTTAAAGGCACTTGCAACGATTTTTTTTTTCATCCTTGCATAATATGTAACTTTAAGGTTATTCCGAAGTCATTATTTGGAAAAATCACAATTCCCCAAAACTGAAACTGAAAACGAGATTTCGTGATTCAAGTTTGGCATTAAGTCGTCGTTATGGTATTTTGATATCTCATACTTTCAATAGTTTGATCCAAGAGAATGGTTGTCGTAAGAGAATTTTAACTTCATTAGTCATTCTAAATGAAAAAAAAATCGAATTAAGTTCAGAAAAGTACAGAAGAATGAACATAAAGATATGTACAGTTTCTTGCAGAATCTGAGAGATCGAGAGTCAAACATTATAAATTATGAATTGTAATATATCAAATGCCCTGAAATGATGTGACAGAAAACTATCCGAAAATCGATCGTGTTCACAGCAAATTTCTTTTAAATGATTCTCTTTGTCATGGTGGTCAGAGGAGAGTTTTAGTGACAGCAAGAGGTTCATTTGACTCAAATTCAAAAGTCGTTGAAAGGTTGAACTTGTATCTTATTCAGAATTAAATCTTAGAGGCACTTGCAATGATGATTTATTTCATTATCGCTTAATATGTAACTTCACGGTTATTCATAAGAAATTATTATTAGTGAGTTAATCCTCTTTACATACAGACTTTTTGAAATAGAATAATTTACAGTGTAAAAAAAACTCTAAGATTAGTGCATCGTTATACACTAAAAGTGAGGCATGCCTAATTTTGCTTATGATTCTAAAAAACGCAAAAGGCAAAATACTCAAAAACAAAAAGCTTCAGAGAATGAACAGGGAAATCCTTTAAATTCTTCAGTAGCCAATGCACCAGGTAGAAAAAAGAAAAAAAGAAAACCCAACATTAACAAAGGAGGACCTCCTGAAGTTGATGCGAGAAAAGCTTCAGAATCAACGAGAAGACGAAGAGCAGAAGATATTCTTACATTTGTGAATAATGATTTAAATGTGCCTCGATTAGCATTGAGTATTGGTGAGTTGAACTTTCCAATTTTTTTTCAATCAACATAAATAGTAGATATAAAAAAAAATAACTTATTCAGATCATATTTAACGTCTTAATTATAATTTAAAGAAACCGATCAATCTTACAAAGTTTGTGGAAAATTTTAATTTTGTTTCTTGTGACTTCAGTACCAAGAGTAGTCGAAAACAAAGTAAATAAGTTGTCGTTTTCATTATTAACTGGAAAGTATGATATTAACTGTTTTGTCGAGAAATTAAAATTTTTGTTTTTCGCGTTATCTTATTAAAAATGAATCTTTGTAACAGCTAGCGCGTTGATTAAATTCGAATTCGGCGCTAACTGTTATGGAACGCAGATGCGGATCGGTAAGTCAGGTGATGACGAGATCTACCGATCAGCATTACTCTAATCTCGGCGCTTGGCGCGATCACACGTGTGTCAGAGAGCGAATATACTTATTTACTTTTTTTGTGTTGTTAGATAACTTTATTGAGGTTGTGTTAGATAAAGTTATCAGTGAGAAGTTGTGTAGATTTTCCTGTGATCCAGTTGTCATTGGATCGGAGCGGGGAAGGCAAACCTCTCACGGAAAGTCAGCGTGCGGCCTTGGAAGGCATTGTCGTCTTGTGTGAAGCCATTCGGGCTAATAGTAATTATTATTATTGTTTAATCAAGCGAAGGTGCACCTGCTAGAAAAGTAAGTCCACGTAGCGGTTAATCATTGAGTATTTGTTCGTGTGATGTTAGAGTCAGAGTGTGTGCGAAGTACAGGAAGTACTTAGATTTTTGTATCGGAGTTAGTCCAAGCCTTTGTTCTTTTGGCGCGCTGCAGCAAGCAGACGAGCGCGAGAGTGTGTGTGTGCGTCGGTGTGTTGATAGCGACCACAACACAGACGACGAACTTTATTTTTGTAGAATCAATTTTCGTCGACTTAAGATTTCGAGTCATTCGGGTTGGATTGTTTGTAAACAATCAGATAGAATTAATTTGTAATATTATGTAAATTTTTGATTCATTTATTTTTATTGTTAATTAAAATTATTGAAATTTACATTTTATCATTAATTTAATTAACCCGTGTTCCTGCGATCGGTCCACGTAAACTCACGCCACTACCGACGAAGGAGAGCAGCCGCGCCGCGTAATGAAAACATTAGTTCGCGTACGCGTCTTCCCCCCTCTTTTCAGGTATTGAAGAAAAATCGACGGATTGTCGTGTGCACAGAAAGTGCATTTTGTCATCAGGCCGGAGGAGTGCGGACGACGATCGCCGCGGGTTCTCGTGTTCAATCACGATCCTCCGAGGAATTAAATTCCTTAATTCGAGCCCTGTGACATCTTATACTCTTTAACTTTTTCCTTAATAAGTAGTAAAATTGAGGAACAATTCTCCAATAACTGGAATAGCGTTGTCAGCTATTAAAATTTATAGTTTTTTTTATGCTTCTTTGGATATAGTATCAAACAATCTTGCAAAAAAAACTAGTAACGTATTTTTTAACTTTCGAAAAAACAAATTAGAAAAGCTACAAGCGATCAAAGTTATTAAAATTTTTAATAGATGTACAAAAAAAAATCACTAAATATAATAACGTCATAACTCCGTTGTTTCAGAAAATTTAAAAAATTTTTTTTAAACTCATGTTTGATGAAAATTTTGTAAAAAATATTAAATTTCAATAAAAATTGCGTATTTTTGGAAAAACATTTTTTCAAAATAGGGGTTTCTACTCCTATTTGAATAAATTACCCAGATAATGATAAATCGTAATAAATTTTTCTTTGTAATAAAGGTGAGAGCCGTCAAAAAAAAATACAAAAGGAAGATAATCCAGACGTAAATACTCAACTCATTACTAAAGAAAATAACCCGGAAACAATAATCTGCGAAATCTCACCGCACAGTAAAAAAAGTGCATTAAACCTGTACATAGATTTAAGTTTCACAAAAAATATGTGGATACGATTATATCAAGATCTGAAGTCGAAAGGATGCCCTGTTATTCCGTCTTATGGTACAATAAAAAAGGCAATGGAGGAGTGCCTACCAAAAGGCATCGAAGTTACTTAAACTCGAGCTACGGTTTCCTTGCAGGAATTATTAAAGAAAACAGTGGTTGGATTATTAAAGTGGCCAAAGACTGGGGATTAGAGTCTTTGAAAAAACTCAAATTTGTTGCAACCACTGGTTTTGATAGTTCGTCGGGCCACTGTAATCCACGCCTAAAATTCTTAGAGAAAAAAATGAAAGCAGCGTTTCTCAGCAATCACTGCTTGTTACGAGTGTTCTCATTATATTGTTAAATACTGAAGACGGTAACATAAAAAAAAAAAATCTAATCGATTGCTCGTGCAAAGAAAAATCTTCGCTCAAAATCAGCAGCTAAAAAAAGTAACAACCGAGGTATTTTTAAAGAATAAAATGATCTTGGCTACCATACCGTTAATATATTTGAATAAAAAAAATTTTGTTTACACACCTGTCACGAATAAAATAGCTCTTAAAATAAAATAACTTTAATAAAAAGTTTTCAGCTAATAAAAATCGCAAGGAGTCATTTTATTTGCATTAATAGTGTGTCGAAATATATATATATTTTAATTTAATACGGTATGGTAGCTAAGATCATTCTAAAAGTTTTTTTCGCGTATAAAATAGTTACTAAAGTCATTTAGATTAAGAGTACCCTCGGTATTATTTTTTTTTTGTCGCTGATTTTTCGATACGATTTTTCTTCGGGCGGGCAATCGAAATACTTTAATAAAATTTACATAATTATTTAATCGTAAATCTTTTTAAAGGAATTTTCAAATGGATCAATCTTACTCCGCAAAGTGTGAGATTTTGCAGGCCAAAAGATTTAAGTTTCGAGAAAGAAACCGACGAGACGATTAGAAGGAAATTCAAGGAACTAACCGAAGAAATTAACAACTTGAAAGATTTATATTTTTTGTTCAATGGTTTAAATATAACTATCAAGTTCAAAGTTTACACAACGATGTTCGACGGTAAATGCATAAACGCGATCATGAATAATAAAAATACAAATGCGTGTGGCTTGTGTTACTATAGTTCAAGTCAGTTTAACCAGGACCCTATCATTTTCCAAGCATCCGAAAAAGCAATATCTCTTGGTGTTTCACTCTTACACTTTCTTATAAAAGCTTTTGAGCATTTGCTTCATATAGCTTACAGAATTCCAGTAGGAAAGTGGATTTGCAAAGGAGTTGACAAAGGTAATGTTTAAATTTACGTAAACACAGAAATGGTACATGAACGTGCATGAAACGAATGTTTTTAGCTCGGTTTTTAAGACTTATCTTAAGTACACTATTTAATTTCTGAGAAAATATTCAGAAAAATAACGTATACCGAAAAATAAAATTTTTTTTTTTCAAAAAAGTTACGAATTTGAAAAAAGTTAAATCTTTCCGTAATCGAATTATTTAAATTTTTATTAACATGTACAATTTCTTGCTCATTCTTATACAGATTTTTAGGTTTGAAAAAATAAAAAATAAAAAAACAAACAAACAAAAAATAACACAAGCCGTGTATAGAAGTAGTATTTGTTTAAGAGTTTTTATAAATTAAATAGAAATAGAATTGTCTACGAATTTAAAATGTACGGTACTCTTCGGTCCCTTTTAAATTTTATAAATATCATATATATATTTAAAGATAAATAAAAAAAAATTTTTTACAACAATAGATAAATTTTAAAGAACTTGAAAAAACTATATCTCCTTTTATTACTGTACGTTTTCTTTTGAAATTAATGCACAATATAAATTTATAGAGTTAAAGCATTAATTAAATATCAAAAATATAGCTAAGGTATACTTTTGATTAAGTACTTATATAAAATTAGCTTTTTTTTTAATTCTGAGTGCCCTATGAAAACAAATTCTAAGATAAAAAGAAATTAATTAATTAACAAAAATAATCATTTAAAAAAGTAAGTAACATGAGATCGTAAAAATAAAAATCTGATCTTTGCTTGATTAAAAAAAATCTTCAGATTCATCATCCTCGTAAACGTCTTCATCGGTGTATGAACAGTTGCTCCTGATACTGTCAGTGTCAATATCTTCTCGAGGCATTACTATTTGTTCTCTGTCATTACCTCGGTCATTACTCTCTTCTTCTTCATCATCACTTTGATCCGACTCGTCTGTGAAGTCGTCGTCTTTTTCTTTAAAAAAATATTTGCTAGCACTTTCGGGCAAAGATTTTTTTTTAATTTTTTGTTTTTATTCGCTTCTCCTGTCCAATCATACTGATGTCTGGATCGGTCTCGTACAGAGCACGATTCATCGCATCGCGCATGCGAAATACACGATTCATCTGCCGTACGTACCTTATCAAGTATATTCTGTAAAGTCGGTGCCAAGATTCCCCGGCATCTTCAGAAAAAAATATAATTGGAATAGGCCAAAAAAATCTTACTGCTTGCACTGAATGAGCTAATAGCTTGTGAAAAGTCGGGCTCATCGTTGCCCATGGATAGACTTGATAAGATTTTTTATAAGTTGCGTGGCATAGCTTCTCTATCTCATCAGCATTTAATAATTTCTTACCGGTTAATAATTTTAGAATTAAAGAAACGTCACAAACGAACGATTCCTTAATACCTAAACTTTTTGCGAACTTCTTCGGCTCTGCAAGGCACCTTCACGCTAAGTTACCGGTATTAGTGGTTCCATGTCCTTGCGAAACCTGATCTGGTCTAATGCCAAAAATATCCTTGACAGCTTGTTTCACAATTTTTTTTCTTTCTTCAACTATAGCCGTAACAAATATTAACGCTTTATTTTTATTTTACAAATATAGTAAAGAACACATAAAATGAAATTTCGGAATGAATTATTTTTGTCTGCGCGCTAATTAAATTTCGTATAAAATTAAATTTTATACTGTCAATCACAACACATTTCAAGCTTTTTAAGGCTGCTAACCTTAACCTACGAGCGAAAAACCGAGCGTTTCTTTATAGATGAAACTAGTTTGAAAGTTTACTTTGTTTAAAGATAAGTGTATGCTATTTATACGATCTATTCTATTTCGAGGGGCTATGCACTTCGGAATTACTAAAAGAATCACAAACAAAAATCAAAATAATCAATAAAATATTTATTTAATTTCAAATATTAATCTTCAAATAATATTATTTTTAGCAAAATATCAATTGAAATTAATTAGCAAGTCTCTAAACATTTCAAATTTGCCGAAAGAATCACGAAAGAATCACCATAGAATCAAAAAGGAATCAAAAGAATCATCAGTGATTCTGGAGTGCATATCCCCTCATTTGATGTACTTTACAACTGTAATTGTTTTCAAAATTGAATATAAAAAGTAGCCCATGCTTGCTTATACGGAATGGAAATATTTCAAAATTTTATAATAAAATTTAAATCGATTCGTTTGTCTGCTGAATTGTTTGGGGTTCCCTAAACTACAAAAAAAGCTTTTTTTTATGCGATTTTCCTTATTTTCTGTCATACTACTCCAGGATTAAAGGAGGTAATAATAGATTGTGCGAAAAAATTCACTGAGTACTAAAAAATAGTAAATCTTAAATTCGTAGACAATTCTATTTCTATTTAATTTATAAAAACTCTTAAACAAATACTACTTCTATACACGGCTTGTGTTATTTTTTGTTTGTTTGTTTTTTTATTTTTTATTTTTTCAAACCTAAAAATCTGTATAAGAATGAGCAAGAAATTGTACATGTTAATAAAAATTTAAATAATTCGATTACGGAAAGATTTAACTTTTTTCAAATTCGTAACTTTTTTGAAAAAAAAAAATTTTATTTTTCGGTATACGTTATTTTTCTGAATATTTTCTCAGAAATTAAATAGTGTACTTAAGATAAGTCTTAAAAACCGAGCTAAAAACATTCGTTTCATGCACGTTCATGTACCATTTCTGTGTTTACGTAAATTTAAACATTACCTTTGTCAACTCCTTTGCAAATCCACTTTCCTACTGGAATTCTGTAAGCTATATGAAGCAAATGCTCAAAAGCTTTTATAAGAAAGTGTAAGAGTGAAACACCAAGAGATATTGCTTTTTCGGATGCTTGGAAAATGATAGGGTCCTGGTTAAACTGACTTGAACTATAGTAACACAAGCCACACGCATTTGTATTTTTATTATTCATGATCGCGTTTATGCATTTACCGTCGAACATCGTTGTGTAAACTTTGAACTTGATAGTTATATTTAAACCATTGAACAAAAAATATAAATCTTTCAAGTTGTTAATTTCTTCGGTTAGTTCCTTGAATTTCCTTCTAATCGTCTCGTCGGTTTCTTTCTCGAAACTTAAATCTTTTGGCCTGCAAAATCTCACACTTTGCGGAGTAAGATTGATCCATTTGAAAATTCCTTTAAAAAGATTTACGATTAAATAATTATGTAAATTTTATTAAAGTATTTCGATTGCCCGCCCGAAGAAAAATCGTATCGAAAAATCAGCGACAAAAAAAAAATAATACCGAGGGTACTCTTAATCTAAATGACTTTAGTAACTATTTTATACGCGAAAAAAACTTTTAGAATGATCTTAGCTACCATACCGTATTAAATTAAAATATATATATATTTCGACACACTATTAATGCAAATAAAATGACTCCTTGCGATTTTTATTAGCTGAAAACTTTTTATTAAAGTTATTTTATTTTAAGAGCTATTTTATTCGTGACAGGTGTGTAAACAAAATTTTTTTTATTCAAATATATTAACGGTATGGTAGCCAAGATCATTTTATTCTTTAAAAATACCTCGGTTGTTACTTTTTTTAGCTGCTGATTTTGAGCGAAGATTTTTCTTTGCACGAGCAATCGATTAGATTTTTTTTTTTTATGTTACCGTCTTCAGTATTTAACAATATAATGAGAACACTCGTAACAAGCAGTGATTGCTGAGAAACGCTGCTTTCATTTTTTTCTCTAAGAATTTTAGGCGTGGATTACAGTGGCCCGACGAACTATCAAAACCAGTGGTTGCAACAAATTTGAGTTTTTTCAAAGACTCTAATCCCCAGTCTTTGGCCACTTTAATAATCCAACCACTGTTTTCTTTAATAATTCCTGCAAGGAAACCGTAGCTCGAGTTTAAGTAACTTCGATGCCTTTTGGTAGGCACTCCTCCATTGCCTTTTTTATTGTACCATAAGACGGAATAACAGGGCATCCTTTCGACTTCAGATCTTGATATAATCGTATCCACATATTTTTTGTGAAACTTAAATCTATGTACAGGTTTAATGCATTTTTTTTACTGTGCGGTGAGATTTCGCAGATTATTGTTTCCGGGTTATTTTCTTTAGTAATGAGTTGAGTATTTACGTCTGGATTATCTTCCTTTTGTATTTTTTTTTGAAGGCTCTCACCTTGATTACAAAGAAAAATTTATTACGATCTATCATTATATGGGTAATTTATTCAAATAGGAGTAGAAACCCCTATTTTGAAAAAATGTTTTTCCAAAAATACGCAATTTTTATTGAAATTTAATATTTTTTACAAAATTTTCATCAAACATAAGTTTAAAAAAAATTTAAAAAATTTTCTGAAACAACGGAGTTATGACGTTATTATATTTAGTGATTTTTTTTTGTACATCTATTAAAAATTTTAATAACTTTGATCGCTTGTAGGTTTTCTAATTTGTTTTTTCGAAAGTTAAAAAATACGTTACTAGTTTTTTTTGCAAGATTGTTTGATACTATATCCAAAGAAGCATAAAAAAAACTATAAATTTTAATAGCTGACAACGCTATTCCAGTTATTGGAGAATTGTTCCTCAATTTTACTACTTATTAAGGAAAAAGTTAAAGAGTATAAGATTCATTTTTAATAAGATAAGGCGAAAAACAAAAATTTTAATTTCTCGACAAAACAGTTAATATCATACTTTCCAGTTAATAATGAAAACGACAACTTATTTTCTTTGTTTTCGACTACT
This sequence comes from Encarsia formosa, assembly GCA_038277355.1. Classification (NCBI taxonomy): domain Eukaryota; kingdom Metazoa; phylum Arthropoda; class Insecta; order Hymenoptera; family Aphelinidae; genus Encarsia; species Encarsia formosa. Next base: position 97,747,525 of record CM076184.1, on the reverse strand, counting down.
CTTAGTACTGAAGTCACAAGAAACGAAATCAAAATTTTCCACAAACTTTGTAAGATTGATCGGTTTCTTTAAATTATAATTAAGACGTTAAATATGATCTGAATAAGTAATTTTTTTTTATAGCTACTATTTATGTTGATTGAAATAAAATTGGATATTTCAACTCACCAATACTCAATGCTAATCGAAGCACATTTAAATCATTATTCACAAATGTAAGAATATCTTCTGCTCTTCGTCTTCTCGTTGATTCTGAAGCTTTTCTCGCATCAACTTCAGGAGGTCCTCCTTTGATACTGTTGGGTTTTCTTTTTTTCTTTTTTCTACCTGGTGCATTGGCTACTGAAGTATTTAAAGGATTTTCCTGTTCATTCTCGTTAGCCTTTTGTTTTTAAGTATTTTTCCTTTTGCGTTTTTTAGAATCATAAGCAAAATTAGGCATGCCTCACTTTTAGTGTATAACGATGTGTTACACCTGTGTACTAAAACCCCTCGCGCACAGTTCACTGCCCCCTCTCCGCGGCACAGCCAAAGCTATGATTAGCTGCGCCTTTAGCACGGATAAGGTTATAAAAACGGTGTCACGCGCCGCGCGCATCATCAGTCGGAGCCAGCTGCTCTAGCAGGCCACGACTCGACCCCTCCTAGGCAGTCAGCTAGGGAACCTGAATAAAGACAGTTAATTAAATTTCACGTGTGTAATTTTCTTCCCGATCCCTTCTCTTTCGCGATCAGGAGGGCGGCCACACCCAAAGTGTGCACCGCATGAACGGCAGCCTCGAGGAAGCTGTCGTTCCACCCCCACGTCGGGCGAGACAGAGAGAGCGATATCGGGAACGTCGACGCCTCGCGCGGAAGGAGCAGAGAGCACAAGCCAGCGAGAAGAAAAGGCTGGCAGCTCGGCGACCTTCGGGCCCCCTCACCGTTCCGGCCAAGACGACATTTCTTCGGGTGATTCCACCAGTCCGGAGATCCCTCGCAGGTTGAAGAGCGTCGTCCTCGTAGTTCCTCCCCGGAGGCCGAACTTTAGGCCCGCATCTCACCAGGACGACTCTTCCACCCTGTCGGTCGAAAGACCACTCGCCTCTCAGTCGAACTCCGTCGTCCGTGCCCCTGTTGCCGTGGTTAGAAGATTCCTCCGCCCCCCGGGTCACAGGGCCGTGGCGGAAGATGGACCGACTCTCAACAGTGGATTTGACCAGGAGGACGGCAAAAGGTGCATCTGCGGCAGGCGGGATTTGCCTCTGGTCGGACACAACCTGACGAAGAGCTTCCGAGTAGTTCGGGATACCAAAGCTCCGCAGGACGAGCTGCCGGGTGAAGACGTTCTCAACCTGGACGCGTCCGACATCGAGAACTCCCCGGAAAAGGCTCCGGGATCCCCTCCTTCCTCGGCTACTTGGCCTGGAGTATTCCAACGCCTGGAATCTGAGCATAGAGTCAACCGGCCGTGGTGGAAAACGCGGGCACCTGAAGAGACGCGCCCCCGCGTTGCTCGATTCTACGTTACCGACGACGTCCCCCGCGAAGATCGTGACGCCGAACGTCGATCATCTCTCAAAGGATTGACTCGACGGAGGCGACACCGATCCCCCGTCCGTGCCAGGCGAGCGCTGGGACCGATCTCTGAACCTCATAAGCGGAGGTATTCTAAAAAACCAGCCTTTTTCAGGGCTACAGCTTGTTCCAACGTATAACAATTGGCGCCCAACGTGGGGCCCAGGGAAAAATAATTTTCCTGGCTTTTTTGGAAAAACGCCGAACCCATTTTGACATACCGCTCTCCGATAAGCACGAGAAGCCGTGAAAAAACACCGACAGAAAACTCCGCACTTCTGGGAGTGCTTAATCACCCAGTGGCGCCCCCATCAGTACCACAAGCAGCCAATACAGCCTCCTTACGCGAGTCACCGCTCGCAAGCCGGATTCGCGCGTATATAAATCCCTCGCCAGGCACGCTGAATTCATTCTCTTTGCAGCCACCGCACTCATCGCAACTCGAGACGCTCCAGCAGGAAAACGTAGGGAGCCAGCCCACGGAGCAGGCAACTTCGGATCTCCAGCATGAATGCTCAGAGAATAAAAGTGCACACCTCCGACAGGAAAAGGAATCCTTGGTGCTCCAGCAGGTAACTGAGGATCGCCAGCTAGCAGAGCAGGCTACCTCGGGTAACCAGCAGGAACTCCCGCTGATTCCAAACTCTCTGCTAGAGGTACCCGAAATTATGGCCAATCAGCTACCCGCTATCGACTGGCAAGCTTTTACCCAGGTGATTTTCGCACACTGATCACCATTGCCGGAGTACCATGGGCTGGATTATGAAAACCCTGATACGTTTTTGGAGGAATGTGAAGCATACATAACCGCCAACAACATACCTGAAGCGCAGCGAACTAAAACTCTGGAAAAGGGGTTAAAGGGCGAGGCAGAAAAGTGGTGGTTGTGTTATCGGTCCATGGGAATCGACTGGAACAACTTCAAGCAGCTTTTCCGCGGTCGATTTGACAGCCAAAACACCAGGAGTTCCTTGGTAGCAAGACTCTACGGAGCCAAACAAGGGGAAAAGGAACCCGTAGGAACGTTTCTCCAGCAAAAGTACATGCTCTATCAGCGGCTCAGGCCGAATGAATCCGAAGAAGCGCGGGTCACGACTCTGGTGGGACTCCTGAGACCGAGTCTCCGCAAAACACTGCGAGCTCAGACCTTCGCGAATTTTGCTGAGTTGTTGACCAAGGCCATGGAAGCGGAGAGAGACGACGAGGACGAGCAAAAGGTTCAAACCAAACCAAGACCAAAAATCGAATCATCTGATAAACCGAAAGGGGAAAAGGGAGAAAAATCACTCCCGAAGTGTTGGCATTGTCCCGAATATCATTTCCACAGGGACTGCCCTGAACTAAAGAAGAAGCTAAATGTGTCGGAAAACTGGCGATCGGCGGGGAACCTCCCGGCAGACCCCGTCAAGCCAGAACAGGCCCGGAAGTAAACAGCGTTTACTCTGAATCAATCTCTCTCCCTCGAATTCTTATTGGTACGGGAGACAAAGAGATTGAAGCTGTAATCGACACAGCTGCTAACCGGAATTACCTAAACCTTAACTACCCACCGGCAAATGTCATCATCGAACCTGAAAATTCCACCATCAATCTTGCTGCCGCCGTCGTCACCATGAAAATTGTGGGAACCGCGGAGCTTAAGATATCCATACAAGGTAAAATTATTACCTTGGCCGTAACCATAGCGGACCAACTGCGAGAGCCACTCCTCCTTGGGCTTCCCTTTCTCAAGCAAGAAGAGGCTATCCTCGACCTAGTACAGAATGTGCTTTACATAGGGAAGACACAGAGGGTAACAGCTGCTTTGACGACGGCACGTCCACTCAAAATCGCGCCAGCCTTATTTGACTTTGGAAAAATCACTGAAGATTTTCCACCTGAGTTAAAGCCAGCTTTCCTTGAGCTAGTGAAAAATCACGCATCTATTTTTGGACCCCCAGACGGGCATGTAACTCAGACAAAGCTGGTCCAGCACGAGATCAAGGTGACCACACCGCAAGCGTTTCGGCTCTCTTGTTACCGGTATTCCGAAGAAAAAAAGAGAGTAATAGAGGAGCAGGTGCAGGAAATGCTCGCAGCCGGAATGATCGAACCTAGCACTTCACCATACTGTTCGCCTACAGTGCTGGCTAAGAAGAAAGGTGGAAAATATCGATTCTGCGTAAACTACTAGCGACTAAATTCCATAACAGAAGACACCGCCCAACAATTTTCCCGAATTCCCGATACCTTACGAGATCTCGCCGACGCGAAGATTTTTTCGGTAATCGACTTGAAGAGCGGATATTGGCAAATTCCGATGCATCCAGATAGCAAGAAATATACCTCTTTCGTCACACCAGATGGAAGAACCTGGGTATTCCGGGTCATGCCTTTCGGAGTCAAGGGAGGTCCGGGTACTTTTGAGAGGTTTATGTCGGCGGTGCTGAATGGACTCAGACGTGCTCTATAGAAAAATGTAGTTTTGGTAAAACTGAGCAGAATTACGTCGGATTAAAGGTCACAGCCGAAGGTCTCGAGGCCAAGAAAGAATACTGCACCTCCCTGGTTGAATTTCCACAACCTCAAACGAAAAAGCAACTGGAGTCTTTCATCGGCGGATGCAACTGGTTGCACGAATATGTGAAGGATTTGGCCACAATTATGGCACCTCTCACTAGCGCCCTACGTGGAAAGAAAAGTCTGTGATGGACAAAAGAGATGCAAGAAGCTTTTCTTGCCACCAAGGAAGAATTTAAGAAACCACTATCGCTTTGCAGACCACTCCCAAGGTTGCAGTTCCATTTACAAACCGACGCCAGTGCTTTAGGCATGGGTTGCGTTTTATTTCAACTCGGCGAGGAAAATCAGCGACAAATCGTTAGTTTTGCCAGCGCCAAATTCCGACCAAACGAGACGAGATACCACTGCAACGAACAGGAGTGTTTAATCATCATATGGGCTATTAAACGGTTCCGACCTTACTTAGAAGACCAACCCTTTATTCTTCACACCGACAGTCAGTGCCTGACTTGGTTGGAGCGCATGAAAAATTCGCGGGATAAATTATATCGGTGGTCAGTGCTCTTGCAAGAATTTAGTTTCAAGGTTGAACACTGTCCCGGCAGATCAAACGAGCTTGCCAATATTCTATCCCGACAGCCACAAGAAGATGCCCACGATGAGCTCGACGATGTGGACGAATGATGCCCCCTGAAATGCCTTCGGTGTTGAAGGAAAACGCACTTCCTGTAGCCATGCTGGCTCAGGCCAAGTCACTTCTAGACGAGATCCGGCTAGCTCAACAAGAAGATCAAGACACGATTAGCTTTAACCTGTCTTGAGCTTATGCATAAACATGACATCGACTCCAAGCAACAAAAGTTCTTGGACTTAAACTGCGTGCGAAACAATATTTTGTGGCGACGTCACGACTCCCAAGGAAGTTGGAGGGTAGTAGTACCAAACGAAGTACGGCAACGTGTCCTATATGAATTCCACGACTCTTGTTTGGCGGGACATCCTGGAGAGGACGAAACCCTGAGAGCCATCCTTGAAAATTTCCAGTGGAAAATATGAGACGGGACGTGGCCGAGTATGTCCGAATGTGCTACTTATGTGCATGCGTTAAACACGCCCATGAAAAAAATCCGGACTTACGACCCCGTCAACCCACGGAGCCTTGGGACACCATCTCAGTCGATCTAATGGGTCCCTATCAGCGAACTAAACGTCATAACAAATATTTATTGGTAGTCACCGATCTTTTCTCACGCTGGCCGGAGGTTTTTGCTCTACCTTCCTCAGACACCGGCCTAATTGTTCAAAAAATCGAAGAGGAAGTGCACTCCAGGTGGGGATATCCAAGGGCCACCCTATCAGACAACGGGCCACAGTTTCAGAGCAGTGCGTGGTTGGAAGCGTGCGAGAAGTGGCGAGGTGAATACTGGACAACGGGTATTTACCATCCACGAGCAAACCCAACCGAACGACGAAACCAAGAGATAAAGAAAGGATTACGACTCACGGTTTACCAGAAAACCCACAGTAAATGGGACACAAGAATCCCGAAGATTTTATTTCAACTGCGATCACGAAAAAATGCTGCTACCGGAGTAAGCCCCGCTTGGGCTCTTATGGGGAAAAACATCAACAGGCCTGGAGCTTGGAAAATCCAACAAGAGGCACTCCTATCAAAAGAATGGCAGCAAAGGGTTGAAGAAATCCGCGGGAATCAAAAACAGTACCAGCAACGAGATGCCGGCAAAGGCGCTTCCACCAGAACTTATGCCGTAGGAGATCTGGTTCTACTCAAGTGCCACACTTTGTCGAGCGACACGAAAAAAGTCCAAGCCGGACTCAATCCCCGCTTCGAAGGGCCCTTCAGGGTCGAAAAACGCATCAGTCCAGAGATGTATCTCGTAAATCGACGCGGATCCAATGTTAAAGTGCACTTGAGCGAAATCAAAACAGCTCCGGCCGTGCGCACACCCGAAATCCTCGAAGTCGATGGCGTTAAAGATCAAAACAAAACAACCGAAGTTCAACCTCAAGCAAATTTTGATTTTTCAACACCCAAAAAGTCAGGGGAAACTGCAGAGATCACCGACGATCCCCTACACGCTACTCCTCCACTCCAAAAATCGTGGGTAGACGCGCCCATTTTCACACCTAGGACACCGCATTTGGAAACTCTTCAGCCGCAAGAGAGTCAACAACCGTAAAAAGATACCCAATCAGGGTCTCCTGTAGCAACTCGTCGATACGATCTACGTCCAAGAAGGAAGAAAAACTCATCTTAAAATTATTCATATTCATAAATTTAATATTTTATTTTTGTAATGTATTAACGCTAATACTATTTTAAGTTACTATATTTAATTTAATTACTATTTTTATTTAAAATTTTATTTACTATTCAAGAAAGAAAAAAAAAAAAAAAAAAAAAAATTGTTTAGTTTTAAGATAGTTGTAAATAATGCGAATTGTAGTTCAGTGAAGCATTTATCTAGTGTCATACTTATGTAAACCTGACTGTTTAAATCGACTAAAAATTGAACCATACGTGAGTGCTTTAAAAACCCGGGCGATTGTTACACCTGTGTAATAAAAACACTCGCGCACAGTTCATTGCCCCCTCTCCGCGGCACAGCCAAAGCTGTGATTGGCTGCGCCTTTAGCACGGATAAGGTTATAAAAACGGTGTCACGCGCCGCGCGCATCATCAGTCGGAGCCAGCTGCTCTAGCAGGCCACGACTCGACCCCTCCTAGGCAGTCAGCTGGGGAACCTGAATAAAGACAGTTAATTAAATTTCACTTGTGTAATCTTCTTCCCGATCCCTTCTCTTTCGCGATCAGGAGGGCGGCCACACCCGAAGTGTGCACCGCATGAACGGCAACCTCAAGGAAGCTGTCGTTCCACCCCCACGTCGGGAGAGACAGAGAGAGCGATATCGAAAACGTCGACGCCTCGCGTGGAAGGAGCAAAGAGCACAAGCCAGCGAGAAGAAAAGGCTGGCAGCGCGGCGATCTTCGAGCCCCCCTCACTGTTCCGGCCAAGACGACATTTCTTCGGGTGACTCCACCAGTCCGGAGATCCCTCGCAGATTGAAGAGCGTCGTCCTCGTAGTTCCTCCCTGAAGGCCGAACTTTAGGCCCTCATCTCGCCAGGACGACTCTTTCACCCTGTTGGTCGAAAGACCACTCGCCTCTCAGTCGAACTCCGTCGTCCGTGCTCCTGTTGCAGTGGTTAGAAGATTCCTCCGCCCCCCGGGTCACAGGGCCGTGGCGGAAGACGGACCGACTCTCGACAGTGGATTTGACCAGGAGGACGGCAAAAGGTGCATCTGCGGCAGGCGGGATTTGCCTCCGGTCGGACACAACCCGTCGAAGAGCTTCCGAGTAGTTCAGGATACCAAAGCTCCGCAGGACGAGCTTCCAGGTGAAGACGGTCTCAACCTGGACGCGTCCGACATCGAGAACTCCCCGGAAAAGGCTCCGGGATCCCCTCCTTCCTCAGCTACTCGGCCTGGGGTATTCCAACGCCTGGAACCTGAGCATAGAGCCAACCGGCCGTGGTGAAAAACGCGGGCACCTGAAGAGACGCGCCCCCGCGTTGCTCGATTCTACGTTACCGACGACGTCCCCCGCGAAGATCGTGATGCCGAACGTCGATCATCTCTCAAAGGATTGACTCGACGGAGGCGACACCGATGCCCCGTCCATGCCAGGCGAGCGCTGGGACCGATCGACCCCTCTAACCGTCAACGATACTACCCGATTCAGAGAGAGAGGCATCTCTGAACCTCATAAACGGAGGTATTCTAAAAAACCAGCCCTTTTCAGGGCTACACCTTGTTCCGACGTATAACAGATGCACTAATCTTAGAGTTTTTTTTACACTGTAAATTATTCTATTTTGAAAATTCTGTATGTAAAGAGGATTTAATCACTGAATTTACAAAAAAGAAGCTGAATCTGTTTTGTTAACAAAAAAAAGGGTTACTTCTCAGACCTGTACACTTATTCTCGGAACCGAACTCCGTAAACAATGTCGAGAGAATTTCTTCATATTCACAAAAATTGACGGGAAGGGGGTTTCAACATTTTTAACTATAAATTACGTTTATCAAAATGAATTAATAAATGTTTGTTGTGGATGGATCCATCTAGTGGTGAAAAATTTACTAATTTTAAGAAACTGACTTTGTCCGTAAACCACTAATTTCTATCAAGAAATAATGTTTAGAACTTATATTTAAAGTGTTGCCTTTAAGCGCTTGGTTATGCGTTTGTTTATTTTTGTTAAATTTCAATTACTATCTAAAAAAAAAAGTTTTGTTTTTTACGACAATAATTTGTACAATGCCTAAAAATATTTATTATTTCTCAATTCATTTTTATGAGGCTTCAATTTTGAAAGAGCCTTAAGTAGATCGAAAAAACTGGTCTTTTACTGATGCAATTGAAATTACTGAATCCATAAAAAAAATTTTCGACTTTATTAATTTATTTGGTACCTACATCTTAAAAAGACCTTAGCCTGCTTAGTAATGCCAAAAATTGAGTTCTTACAAAGTGAATTTTCACAGGGTCTCATTTTAAATAGACCGAGCAGTATCAGATAAAAATTGATATATATAGAGAATTATTGTTACTTTGTCAATTTGTTAATTCAATAGAGACCAAACCACTCCCACATTGTACTTAGGTAAGTATTTTTTTAACCACACCATTACTTTTCATATGACCTGCATACTAACTATTGAGGAATGAAAAATCACTCCATAAGAGTGAAAAGTGCTCTTCGGTTGAGTGGTGCACTTTTGTCCCAATAAAGAGTGATTTTTCACTCTTTATTGTGACTAATAATGGGATAATTTTTTAGTGATTTCGAGCTAACATTACTCTTCCGATTTTATAGAGTGCATTTTAAAAGGGACCAAACAGGAGGTAAAGAAAAGTATTTGTTGCTAATTAAATCTCCCATATTATCGATATTTCATAATTCAATAAAAGGAGACTAATTTTTTGATTTTTTTATTTTCAAAAAAAAATTTTGTAGATGCACGCAATTCCAAAGAGGCAGAATAAGTATAGTCTACTTTTTAATTTTTATAGCGCCATCAGGCATACATTCTAAAAGAGACCAAACAGAATCAAAACAATGGATCCGCTTTCTTTGGAAAATATCAATATCATCAATACTTTTTACATCGTTTTAAATATTGGTTTTATACATCATTGATTTAAATGAAGCATGTTATTCATAAGGGGCCGAGGGCTGTTTACAGTTTGGTTATTCAATTAAGGTTTTATTTTTATTAATTAATTAATTTCTTTTTATCTTAGAATTAGTTTTCATAGGGCACTCAGAATTAAAAAAATAGCTAATTTTATATAAGTACTTAATCAAAAGTATACCTTAGCTATATTTTTATTATTATTTAATGCTTTAACTCTATAAATTTATATTGTGCATTCGTTCCAAAAGAAAACGTACAGTAATAAAAGAAGATATAGTTTTTTCAAGTTCTTTAAAATTTATCTATTGTTATAAAAATTTTTTTTTTTATTTATCTATAAATATATATATGATATTTATAAAATTTAAAAGGGACCAAAGAGTACCGACAAGAGATGATTTGTTTTTTGGAGCTTAATTAAAATTCTCATATTTATAGAAATTCTTTTCTTTAACCCTTAAAGTACACACCCAAATCCAGAACTGCCACACTGACAGTTATGTGGGGTATTTTACACCCCGTGTGTACTTTAAGGGTTAAAAAACTTAATTTATTTAATATCCGAACAGGACTGTAAGAAATTTTGGTTTACTCAAATCGAATCAACATTGATCACTTTAAAAGTGACCGAATCGTATTTACTGTTATAGGGCTCAAATTAATGAGGCAGACTCGGGAATATAACCCACGTTGATTTGCCGAGCTCGCCTTGCAGCCGCTATAATCTTTGTCGCAGTCGGCAACCCGCCGACAAGCTTCCTAAAAAAGGAGAAAAACCCGACCGCGATAATAAATACTCAAGCGATTTAAGAATCGGGGAGGGCGCGACAGCTCGTTAAATTCGGTAGGTGGGCATGGGCTAGTGGATTCGAGCGCAAGGAACACCGGTCAGAATAAATAATTGCAATTCAAAAAAATTAATTTTCAATATTTAATGATAAAAAAATCAACCTAAAACTATTACAAAATTGATATCTAACGCAGTAATTAACTTTAAATAAATACTCGTACAATCGAGTTTTCGAAACGACAACAAAGGATTATCGTTGCTCTTTAAATCGAGCGGCGCGCGCACACAACAACCTGCTGCTATCGGTAGCTTACGTGCGTGCGAGGAAAGGAAAAGAAAACAAAGTATATCGCGATTTACAATTAAATGATCCCGGACACACACATTCACAATCGCTGTTTTACGCAAAACAAAACTCACTCTAAATCGCCGCAGGTGCACCTGTCCTAAGCCGCAAGGCTGCAAACAAAGCCGCTCAGCTGGGTGTAGCTCTCCAAGCTACGATGGCTCCCGCCCGGCGTCTGGCTCAGCGTCGTCGTCTTAGTCTGGAGAATACCAAGTCGTCAGATGATGACAACCTTCCTGCTGACTTGGTTTGTCCTGCTGGATATCTCACTGACACGCACGACACTGCAACTGATCTCTCTCAAGCGAATTTCTAACGATATCAGTGAAGTTCTAACACGCGAGTTTTCGAACGATACGTGTTCGTTCAAGCGTTGACTCCGGAATGCTCTCCCGTCCTCGTTCCACCCACCCCGATATTCCATAGCTTCCCGCGCATTCCGATCCCACTCGTGCAGCGTTCTAACGGTTGCGCGGCGAACATGAAATTAATTTAATAAATTAATGAAATTAATAACATCGTCGCGTTAATTAACTTGACCGTTAAATTACTAAGACTATTAGTTTTTTTGATAAATTACAAAAAAATTTGTCTACTTTCTTTTATTTTTTTTCATTGAAATAGTATTTGAGATGGAGGTTGAGAAACAAAAGGGACCGTACAATATCGAAAAGATAGAGCTTTTCCTTCTTGTGAGTTAGAAAAATTGATCAGTTTTTTATTCTTTTTTTTTTTTAAAGAGTGACACAGCAAAATACAAAGTAGAGTTATATATATATATATATATATATACCTTCAGTCAAACTATGTTTCATATGCATACAATTTGAACCATTAAGTTCAGGAAATTTGTTTTAGTAAAATTTAACTTTTTTATTGATTTTATTAATGTACTTTCTTGAATCGCAATTAAAAAAGAAAAAAAAACCAACGCTTATAAAATAACTTTGATTGTTTTTTAATTCGATTATAAGTCTTAACATAAAAACTTATCAAAATAATCAAACTAGCTTTTCGCAATTCCTATCAAAGTCAATATAAAAAAGCTCAATCTTTACTTATAATCTTTTGCATTTTTTTGTTTCCTGGTTTATTTGTATTTTTGGTAAAAAACATAAACTATACTAATTATGAATTATCGAAAACTTGATGAATACAAAAACAAGAATAAAAATACATGAATAATGATATAATCTTAAACTTATAACTATTATAATTAATAATACTTTTATTTTACTGACAAGTAGGCTTACCTTCATATTTTGATTGCATTCCTTTTCCAGCCGATTACACTGTTTTTCGTAAAATTTATTCAATAAAAAAAAATAAATAAATAAAATAATATGATTATTTTAAAAACTTCTTATCAGTCAGCAAGTACAGAAGATGAGTTTGAATAATTCTTTAATTATCTTAATAACAAAAAATTTAAAAAAAATCTAGTTTTATACGTCAATAAAAATGTTTATATGATTTGAAACGTACAAACAATAATTTCTCATAGCAAATTGTTTATTTAATTTGTTTAAATGAATAATTTTTGCGAAAACAGTAAAGGATTCGCAATGAGTTACCAAAAAAACCTATAAAACCATATGCAACATGATAAAAAGCAATTTTTTGTAATAATTTGTTTAAACGAATTGTTTAAATAAACTATATAGAAATAACAACATCAATTTAAAATCAGTGACTCTTTAAACATACATGACAATACTCAACAATACGCAATGAGTTACCAAAAAACCTATAAAACCATATGCAACATGATAAAAATCATTTTTTTGTAATAATTTATTTAAACAAATTGTTTAAACAAACTTATTTAGAAATAACAACATCAAATTTAAAATCAGTGACTCTTAAAACATACATAACCATACCCAACAATACAGATTAGAAAAAAAATTATGAAGTTCTTACATCGGAAAATGGAAAATTCGTTAAGTGAACATTTTCTTTTTTTTCATTGTTTATCAATATATGTTTCAATATTATTTGAATAATATTTCAATATTATTTTGATAATATTGTCAATAGTCTTGTTCTCTATAGATTTCGCTGGTTGCCAGGTTAGCGGCAAGTAGGTTAAGTCATGGGTTTTATTTTGCCATCCCTTAGCGGTTAACGCGAACGTTAAGTCTTGAGTTGACATGGAGTAGATGGTCTGAGTTTCATTAAAAACATAATCCGTTATCTTATTGGCAAGCCCTTCATAGAGTTGCCCATATGTATCAAGCCTGCATTGATCAATTGGTACTGGCTCCCAAAATGTTTTTCCACCCTCCGTGTCAAGATATGACCCTTGATTTAACGAGCACACTGTCCCGGAGCTTAGATGTATATTGTTTTTGTCCAACGAAACTCGAGTAGTATGCTGCCAGAGCGTGATTTTAACTGTCCTAACAACGACAACATTCTCCCATGTGATCAAGGGGCTAGAATAACCAACTCCGCCACACTTACCGGTAGTTCTGATGGAACTCGCAAAATTTACACTATGAGTTACCGTCGAATTAACCTTAAGACCCCTAATCGTGTGGTCAGTGATGCTTCCTAAATGAAAAACACCCGTACAGTGCATTTCACGGCACTCTGCGGGCCCTACTTCCTGAACGTGTTCGTCCATTGCTTTTGTCGCTACGGTAACATGGGAGAATATTCCACAATTAAAAATGGTCCTTAAAATTTTGACCTTACACTGAGTCACACGTGTCTCAGTTTAATTATTAAGCTGCAATTATTGCACGAAAACTTCTTTAAATTCTTCATTATCATTGAGTATATCGCATTCCCCAACATTTAATAAGAACAAGGTAGTTACAAAAATACATACTAAAATTACAAAAATAAAAAGATTAGCCATTGTTAGATAGAAAAAAAAATATTACGTCATAAGACGTCCTTTGAATCTGTAACATACAGAAGTATTATTCACTGAATATTATGTAGTAGTGAACTAAAGTTTATTCATCTTGGTTTACGTTCTTCCTATTTTTGCGGGGTTTGGGTTTACTTTGTGTTTTGATATACGAGATCTTTAATCGATTTGCATTCACTATTTTGCTCGAGTTATTGACTTGAATTCTTAGAAGGTTTTTATTAACCCATTAAGTCCCAGGATTTTTTAAGTTTTTCTTGTACTTTGAGCTCTGGAATTTTGATGAAAACGATAAAAAATATTTTCAAAAAGACCATATACGACTATTTTCGGGTATGCTCTACAGGATAGTGTAGTTTAAAAAAGTCAAAAATGTCATTTTCAATTGTTAATTAACAAATTAAAAAAAAAAAACTCAATTTTTTGATGCATTTTTTTTTTTTAATGAATTTTTTCAGTTGGATTGTTTTTTTTTTTTTCAAAAATGTGATCAGAGGTTATCACGATACTTGAAATTTACGGTAGAATTTTTTTTTTATAAAAATCTTTTTTAACAAAATGGCGGCCATAAAACGAAGTTGTTATATGTCCCCGTGGACATATAACCGGCTCCTAATTTTGCAGACCCGGGTAGGAGTCGCGGGGAAAACCGGGGGTGAACGGCACCCCTTGTGTGACGACAGGAACGCGCGAACTACTAATCGAATAAAGTTAAAATTTTACACTAAACTGGTTACCTTGATTCTGGATCCAAAACTCGCAGGTAACTGGTCGATGTGTTCGTATTCTGTTTAGTCTCTCAGACGTAGGTACAATAGGTTCAATTATTTTATTCACTCACTGGCAAGTTTACTTATAAAATATGCTTTATTAGGTCAAAATCAAATACACTGGGTTACAATTATCGGACGCTGAGATCAACGAATTTATGATTATTAGGGAATAAAATCTAGAATCTAAATCTGAAAGGTCAAACTATGCAAATATAGTATTAAGTAATTAGGTTAACTTTAATAATGCTCGCGATCTTTGAACTATTTAATTATATTTCATACTGACTCGACGTCTGGCGCTCTTCCTCCTCGCTGCATCTAAATCCTTCCCCTGCCACCTTGATTTTTTCCCATCAAAAGGGCAGGAGCAGCATTCAGCTGCAGCTGAAATCCGAAGTGCTGACCGGACCCCTCATCCACATGCATGCACACTCGCGCGAGAATGCACGATTGCGGATTTTATTTAATTGTCACGTAACAGAAGTCGAAAATCTCGAATTTTTCGTTTTATTCACTTTTTTCATGTTTATTCCTTGAAATTGCACAAGTATTTAACGTTTACTGCTATTTTTTGTTGGAAAAGTCAAAATAATTGTACAAAGAAGCATAAAAATTGTAATACTTATAAAATATTCATTGTTAGGTTAAGAGAGGTGATTTTAACACGATTTTAGTAGGGTCCACGTCGACCCAAACAGAGTTATTCGGAAACTTCCAACTGAAAAACGAAATGGATTAAAAAAAGAACTAATGTGGATATATTCATTGTTAATTTTAATTGTTTAAACATTATTTATTTAAACAATTGAAAAAGTTTTGACAATAAAAAACCATTTTTTGAATCAAGTGAATAAAACGAAAAATTCGAGATTTTCGACTTCGTTTTATGGCCGCCATTTTGTTAAAAAAGATTTTTATAAAAAAAATCCTACCGTAAATTTCAAGTATCGTGATCACCTCTGATCACATTCTTGAAAAAAAAAAATCCAACTTAAAAATTTAATAAAAAAAAAATGCAGCAAAAAATTGAGTTTTTTTTTAATTTGTTAATTAACAATCGAAAATGACATTTTTTATTTTTTTAAACTACACCATCGTGTAGAGCATACCCAAAAATAGTGGTATGTGGTCTTTTTGAAAATATTTTTTATCGTTTTCATCAAAATTCCAGAGCTCAAAGTACAAGAAAAATTTAAAAAATCCTGGGACTTAATGGGTTAAGGACCTGCGAGGGAGTGAATCCCTCGTAAATTATTTTTCTTACCTGGCAGTGTCAAGTCACCTGGAAAACAGCAAAATGAATGAATTTGTTTGTTTACTTTTCCCAGGTGATAGCCATGCCACGTTCACTCGCAGTAGAAGCCGACCACGTGACGACGGTCGCTGTCGGCTGTAGGCTGCTGCAGCAGCACGAGCACACGACGCGCGCACGGCACACACATACACACACATGATTACCATCCAGAAAGGCTCTCCTGACCCAGGGCGCGCACACACATACATATACTCAACACATGAATCCCGATTCTCCGTCTGGGAGTCTCCGGCGACGGAGGAGGTGCGTGGCGCGTGTCGGCAGGCGCGTGCGCGTAAACTCATCCAGTAGACGCGGGCGCGAGGTGATTTTATTTTTTTTGTTGTTGTTTGTTTTGTGTGTTGCGCGAACTACGTGTGCGTGTAGGGGAGAGAGAGAGAGAGAGAGAGAGAGAGAGAGAGAGAGTATGTGCGCGAGGAATGAGTTAGACTGTGAGTGCCTCGTGTGCGTTGTGTTTTATTACATTTTTTTTCGTATTTTCGCGCGGAGTGAAGGTGGAGTGGCGATCGCCACCGGAAATATTGTAGACGTGAGCGTGATTGGATTGTGTGGCGTGAATGAGTGTGATTGGTGGACATTTTACTGTTTCGCCTGTGTGGATGAAACTTTGTTTTATATAATTGTGTTGATTGGCTGAGAGTGTTGGGGAAGAATGGTGAGGAAGGAAGTTGAGTTTGTGAGACGCGGGGAGTGTCACTCTATTCTTGGTAGCCATAGAGCAAGGTTGTGTTTTTTTCGAGAGTGTGAAATTTTCTTTTTCTACGTTTCCTTTTAGTAGACTTTCTTCCTTAGTTCCTTTCTAGTTCTTGGGGATTTGTAGACATTTTTTTGTGTTTTTTTTATTTACAGCTAGGTGATCGAGGATTAAGGAAAGCTTGGGTTACTTCTTTTGTGCAAACAATAGAGAGTTGGAAAACCAAAATCAGAGAAAATAAGTGTCTGAAAGTGGCCATTTTTTTTTTTTTGTTAGATCTGAGCAAATCATTATAGGTATAATTTTGTCGAACCGTAAGATTTTATTTATTAAAATTATGTAAAGCATGATCTTTAAATTTTCCTTGGTACGTGGTATGTGAAAAATTAAAAATTGTTTTTGATACGGTTAAGATTTTGTTGTATAAATTCGATCAGGATTTTCTAGGCACGGCGTCGTTACCCGCCATTTTGTAGACTTACTTGATAGTTTTTTTTCCTTTGTTCTTAAGACAAAATTTTTTGTGAATGTAGACTAAATTTATTTTTGGTTTTTAGTAGACAAGAATAAAATTTAATTAAACTTAATTTTTGCAATAACTTTATTTCTTCTCTCTAGCTCACCAACCAGTCCCGGAAGTTTTCTTTCCGTGGAAACCCTAACCTCCAGAATGAAGGAGTTTTTTGCCCGATTTTTTTTGTGTGGATTTTATTGTAATGGGAGGGCCCGGGAAACTCCATTAATTGTTTAAGGCCATTTTCTCAAGAAATATCCCATTACAAATGGCGCCCGAACAAAATTTTTTTTGTTAATTTTTTTTAATGAAAATTAACCTACGGAAAGGTGGTGACGAGAGAAGGAGTATTTTTATTCTTTGTTTATTGCATTTTGTTTTGGTTTTAATTAAAGGTATTTTTTTTATTGTTTTTTTTTCATTTCTTTCATGGGCGGGAACTTAGAAAAATTTCGGAAAGTGGGACTTAGACAAATTTTGGTAGACAGGTTAGGAAGTTGGAATTTTTCGGTGATAGAACTTAGAAAAATTTTTTTTTTTCTTTCATGAAAGTTGGACTTAGGAGAATTTTTCATAGGTGGAACATTGAAAAATTTCGAAAAGTTGGACTTGGAAAATTTTCGGTGATAGAACTTAGAATTTTTTTTTTCTTTCGTGGCAGTTGGACCTAGTAGAATTTTTCATAGAGAAAATTCGAAAAGTTGGACTTAAAAATTTTTTTTTTGAATGGTAGACTTGAAAAAAAAAAAAAATTTTTTTTTTTGGGTTCTCTCTCTAGAAAGCAGAGACCTAGAAAATTGGTTTATTGGAAGAAAGAACTTAGAATGAATTTTGAAATTGGGACTTAGGAAAATTTTCGAGTTAGGGAGTGAGAATTTATGGATTAACATTTGGTGATGGATGTTTGGGAATATTTATGTGATTTATATAATTTTATTGTTGGCTAGTGCCCGACAAAATATTACAATTTGATTGTTGGCTAGTGTCCAACTGAATTTATTTTTATTTTTTATTATTATTTTTTTTTTATGTTAATTGGTTATGCGATTATTTCTGTTACGGACGTTACACTGTATGGCTTTAATGAGCTCTAAAATCACCAAAAAAAAAAAAAATTCTAAAAATTGATCCTAGGAAGATGTTATTCAACGAAAAGTTCCCAAAAAAATTATGTTATACCTGATTTATTTATTTATTTGTGATGCATGACTAAAAATGAGGTGTTACGGGCGTTACCAAAAAGCCTCTCATTCTGATAACCTAAATTTCTGTTTTACTCATTCATAGAGATTTTCGTTAGATTTAAATTTCAACTCAAGTAAGAGTTCAAAAATATTCCTGACTATAAAAAAGGCTTTATTCCTGATAAGAAGTTTATACTATTTTTTAATGAAACTAATGATTTACGCAAGCAAGTGGCGTTACGGACGTTACGTTACGGACGTTACAAAAAAAGGCCTATGTTGAAAAAACACAAAAAAATTAAGTGAATCAATAGAAGTTAGCTAATATCAAATAGAGTACATATTTATTGCATATATCTAATTTTTTCTGAATAAATTTAATATTTAAACAACGTTGTCAATACTAATAATCACTCAAAAAAAAATTATTTATAATAATTAAACGTCTTCTCATCATAATTTTTAATCTTTTAATTTATAAACCAAAATTCATAATTAAGCGCATATACATTTGGTTTCAAGCTTTCTTAGCATAAAATAAATAAATTATATTATATTCTTTGAAACAATATTCAAAAGTAATTAAACTTTAAGTCCCAATTACTTTTTAAAGAACTAAAATACTTAATGGAAGAATATTTAACTTAAATATTGTTTTGAATAAACAAGTATGCTTTAAATAATTCTAAGTAGCTGCAGTACTCATCATAAGAACCCATTATTTTTAAGATTTAGACATTTTTATGTTGAGTCAGCTTCGTCAATAACTTCTGAATCTGAGTAAATTTGATTATAAATTGATAGTTTCCTTGGCTTCGAGTAAGTTTTTGATTTCTTTGATTCAATTGTTGCATGATTAGATAATTTAGATTTTGCAGTCAGTGCCTTTATTTTGATTGGTTTATTTTTTTCTTCTTCTCTCATTTTTTTTCTTTCCTTGTCTTTTTTTAAGTATGCATCCCATAAACCTCTATCTTGTTTCAATTTCTCTCTGTATCTAACAGTTCTTTTTTTTCCAGGCATTTTTTCTGAAAAATATAAATCATCATTGTAAACAATAAGCCATCCATAATATAACATTGCTTTACCTTAAATTGAAAAACAAAAAAAAAAATTTTTAATGATCAAAAGTAAGAACTGGAACAATTTAACTAAAAATAATTTTTAAGTCTATTTTAAGAAAGCAAAAAAGTTATTACGCTCCATAAGTTTTATTAAAAGAGTGAGTAGAAATTGAGGTTAAGGTCTTTCAATTTATTACACTAGATGATAGCTAAAAAAAAAAAAGTAACATCCGTAACGTTATGGACGTTACAAAGCCAATCAATTAATAAATAAATAAAAAACAATTTTTTTTTTTTATAACATTTATGCAGTGGTGTTTGTAACCGCTTACTCTTATTATTTATTAAGTTTGAAGTTATTATCTTCATTTATTAAAATTTTTTATTGATTTTTGGAAACTTTCCGTTACAGACGTTACATTTTACATTCTTAAGATGATACTAATAAAAAAATACTTCAAACTTACCATATTAAAAATCTCGATAGAATGATGATGAATTTCAGATCATAACCTTGAACTCGCCATGTGTTTTAGAATAAAGCAGACGAAATAACAGGATTCACACATAGTGCCAACTTAACTTTAAAAACACGACTTACTGAAGTAGGTGAAAAACGGTGTTCAAATTTAATAAAAAAAAAAAATAAAAAAATAAATAAAAATCGGTTTCATAAACTTTAAGGTATTTATGAACTTTTAAGATTATTTTAGATTATCATAAAGCTAAATTTTTTTTTTTGCAAAATGTACTGATCAGAAATAATTGCTCTTAAATAGGAAGATTTATTTGTAATATAAAAGAAAAAATATATAAAATAAAAATAACAGCTACTGAAAAGCAAAGATTCAAGAGTATTGTAGACAGTGATTTTTTTTTGTGGTTAAAGAGAATTAAAGACAGTGAAAATCTTCTTTCAGGTTCAAGATTAAGTGTAGACAGTGGGAAAAGTTTTTATTTTTTTTTCTCTCTAGGTTGGAAATTAAATACATACAGTAGAACCTCGATTATCCGAACCTCGATTAACCGAACCCTCGATTATCCGAACCAGCTCGTAACTTGGGGGTGGGACCAAAAGTGTCTAATGGTTAAGCTCCTATCCTTCAGTATTTAACATTGCCCTTTAGTATGTGTCGAGCGGTCAAGCATAGAGTGTTAAATCAGAGCTAATACAAAATGTCTGATCAAAGGTCGTTAAAAAGAAAACGAATTGTTCTAGATTTAGAAACAAAAGTTGAGATAATTCGCAGGTTCGAGAAAGACGAGTCTCAGAATGACCTTGCACGTGAGTACAATGTGGGAAAGTCTACCATATCAGAATTGAGAAAAAAGGAGAAATTTTTCTCAATTGGTACCGCAATGAATTTATTCCAAATGTAAAAAAGTTCAGAAAAGAAAAAAATCGAACAGATCCAGTACTTTTAATATTAGATAATGCTCCAACCCATCCAGCAGTGGATATTTTAAATGCAATTGACCCATCTTTTAAAGTTCGTTTTTTACCTTCAAATGTCACTGCTCTGCTGCAGCCTATGGATCAAGGCGTGATCGAAAAGATGAAAAGGCTGTACAGAAAACAACTTTTGAGTATGTTACTGGCCGTTGATAATGAAGAGAATTTTGTAAGAAAATCAATTTAAAAGATTGCTGCTATATGATTGCTGAAGCGTGGAGCATGCTGACTGAAGGCAACTTGAAAAGAGCATGGAATAAAATTTTTGGAAAACAAGATTTAATACCTGAATCTGACGATTTATATTTTCAGGAAATCGTAAATATGTTTAAAGAGCTTTCAGGATTTTCTGAGTGTGACTTAGATGATGCTATAGATTGGATGCAGGGTGAAACTGATCCAGGATATGAAATTAACAATGACACAGAAATTATAGCTGCTGTACAACATGAAGATTATGAAGAAGATTTGGTAGAAGAAGATTTAAGCGTAAACAAACCAACACATGAAGAAGCTCGATTAGCTGCCAAAAAACTAATGACTTGGTATGAACAAGAACCAGATTTTTCTTTGCCTAAAATGCTAACATTACGAAACCTACGTGATCAAGCTGTACTCAGACACTCATCTAGCTTGAAGCAAAAAAAAATATCTGATTATTTTAAATAATTATACTGTATAAATAAAATATGTATGCTTAAAAAATGAATTTTTGTTTTAACAGTTTTTTTTTTTTTTAATAATTTTCGGACCCTCGATTATCCGAACTTTTCGTTATCCGAACCACCCCTGGTTTTAGTTCGGATAATCGAGGTTCTACTGTAGTAGATTTTTTTTTGTTCTTTTTCTTTCTTGTTTTGTTCTTGTGAGAAATGGCAGAGAAGATGGAATACTGAACATATGTAGACAGCATGAGAAGATTATTAACAAAATCTCGTGACATTAGGAAAAGGTTGAATGAAATAAGATCGATGAGGGAAGATCAAGTGAAGGAAGAGCTGGTGAAAGCGAAGGCAAGCACGACAGGCTCTTTCGAGGTATTCTGTGAAAGACTATTACGAGTTGAGTTAATCCAGGAAGGAAAGAGGTTGGACATTCCGTGGATACCATTTGTAGACAATAAAGGAATGGATCCGAAGGAACAACCAGCGAAAGAATATGTACTAGACACGAGAACACACAAACAGAGAAAACCCAGACAAACTAGTCAAAAACCGGGAGGGAGGGAAGACAAATTGTTGACAGATGATAGCGTGAGTGAATATCAGACAGATAGAGACGAGAATGATTCGCAAGGTCGAGAGGAAAATCAATTGGGGAGAGATGTGGCTAACAATAAAGACAAAGAATCAAAGACAAGTTACTCAATTCCAGAGAACGATGGCACAAAGAAGAAAATGAATGAAACAGGTTTGAGAAAAACCATAATTCAACCACCTCTGGATATGAAAAACTTGTTAATGTCTCCTTCACACGGTGTTCACTCGGAGTGGGAAAACAAACAATTAAACTTATGTTTGAGAAAGCAAGAAGTAGACACGAGCAGACAAATGAAAAGGTTAATGGACCGAAGAAAAGAAGAGAGTAAATTGAATGATGGAGATGATAATGAGTCAGAGAAAAACTATGCGAGTGGAGATTCGGATGATAGTAAGATAGAACTACAGGGAAAACGGCTAGTCAAGAGAAGTTCTAAGAACAGAAAAGTAGAAGGAAGGCAGGAAGAAGTGAAAAGATTCGGGAAAGGAAAGAAACTGGACAATGAAAGAAAACAAAACAAACGGTATACAAGTAGTGGTAGCGATACAAACGACGATGAGATAACTAGACAGCACGAGAGTAACAAGTTTAATTACAGTAAAAAGAAGGAGTCGTCTCATCACCGTGGGGAACGTTACAGATCCTCCTCGAGGGAGAATCACTACAAATCTACACCTGGTCATAAGAGATATAAATCTATATCACGGGAAAGACGTCACGTCAACGTTAAATCTCGGGAACACGATCACAGTTCTCTAGAAAAAAGAGATCGAAGATCGAGGTCCAAAGAACTACATCATGGACATTCACATCGTAGTAATCTACGAACTTCCGTAACTTGACAAGATCGTCACGGATCCCCGTCTCGTAAGAGAAGGGATTCATCGTCACGAGAATGGAGTCATAGAAGAGTCAATAGTAGACTGCGAGGCCATCGACACCGATCGTCTTCTTCATCTGAGGAACGTCGTCATGGGTCGTGGATCCGAAGCCATAGATGTGATAGGGAACATAGTAGACGCAGATGAAATTATCGTAGTAGATCAGGTTCAAGAGAATATAGACACGTCTCAAAACGAAATCGCAGCAGTTCATTGTCAGACAGCCGATCACCAATAGGACATCG
The DNA here is from genome assembly GCA_038277355.1 of Encarsia formosa. Lineage (NCBI taxonomy): Eukaryota > Metazoa > Arthropoda > Insecta > Hymenoptera > Aphelinidae > Encarsia > Encarsia formosa. Next base: position 97,724,843 of record CM076184.1, on the reverse strand, counting down.
TAGACATGGGTATACACAGTCTGGCAATATCAATTGTGTGAGAATTTTAAAAGATTGGAATTTAAAATTCTCAGGAGATGAGGGAAAAGAAAACCCAGAACAATTCCTTAACAAGCTAGACAGGTGTAGACGGAATAGTAATATGTCGGACACTCAAATAATAAATGCACTTGCGAGTGTGATGGAAGATCGGGCCCTGAGATGGTACGACATGGTGATTTTGAAGATTGAAACGTGGCATGAGTTTAAAAAGGCGTTCCAGAGGAACTTTATCGGCAAATACTCACAGTATGAGGTCATGGACGAAATAAGGAATAGGACTCAAGGCAAAGGAGAAACAATCTCGAATTATATCACTTGTCTGGGAGTCCTATTTAAATATTTAAAGCGCCTTCTGGAAGAAGACAAATAGATAGAGATTAAAAGAAGAGGGTTGCAGCCTGAATACAAGTGGTACTTGGATAACAAAAGAGTAGACAGTATGGAAGGAAATACGAAAGACAGAAAGAGGATTGTAACAGATTTGTAAGACCACCAACCAAAGACAAATGCCGGATACCTAAAGCAGCATTTACGAGCACGAAAAGCAAAGTGGTTGCAGTAAATAAAGTCGCGGTGGTGAGTGGCGAGGATAAGAAGGTGAAAAAAAAAACAAAAAGACCAAAAATGTAGACAGTCCAATTCAAGATCAGAAAAATGAAGTAGCAGGTATTAAGGTGCAAAGTAACCAGTTAGGTAATCAATCAAACTGGCAAAATAGACAAAACAACGTCAGCAATCAAAATGGCTGGCCGAACAACCAGTATAACCAACAAAACATCAATAGACAACAACAAACGAGGTTACCACAACTGGGACCTCAAATACAAACACAACAAAATTTACAACAACAATCACGCCTACAAGTACAACAACAGATGAATCAACAAACCCAACAAGCTAGACAACAATTAGAACGAAAAAATAGACAAACTAAACAACAACAATCATGACAACAACAAACTCAAGATGAAGGAAGTCCAAAGGGCAACTGTCGTAATTGTGGAGGACCTGGTCATCGAATTTGGGAATGCTTAGATCTATACTGCTATAATTGTTCAAAGTTGTTAGCCTTCCTGGGAAACGCCAAGGCGGGAGCGTCGGGTGGCCCAACACTCCCAAACAACAAACAGGGGCACAACAACAGAAGACAACAATAACGAGGTGGACAGAGAGATGGATGGGGAACAACAGGTAGAAGAGATGGTGGAAGAAGATTGGACAGATGTGGAGGAAAGTGAGGAGGTAGAGGAGTTTAGGGAGACAGGAAGTCAGAGTGATGAGAGTGAAAAATGGGATGTTTGGAAAGTGGTGAATGATTTTAAAGCCAGGAAGACAGGAGCAATTCCTAAAAATAAGAGTGGGATAAAATTGAGTGAGGAAGAACTTACACCAATGCATAAAGAAAGTAATCATATGAATAAAGTAGCACAAGCAGGAGTAACCGAAAGTGAAAGGACCTGTGAAAATGCCATAGAAAATGTAGACAAGGGTGTAGACATGAGTATTGGCAGTAGAGTAGCGAGGTCGGGAGTAACTACAAGTAAAAAGATTTGTGAAAATCCTACAGAAATCGTATATAGGGAGGTCAACGAAAGTATTAGCGATAGAGTAAACAAGACTAAAGTAACTATAGGGGAAAAAGCTGGTGAAATTAATAGTGAAATCCGCGTTGAGTGCAGACAAATAGGTGAGGTGGAAAAAGTAGACGAAGGGAAGGAAGGTGATATAGAGGTTGATGAGGAAGAGATAAGACAGTTGATTGAAAGGTTGGCAAGTGGGGATGATATAAGTGATGAGCAGCTGACACAGATAAACGTTGCCATGCAGAAATTCGTGGAACAAATCGACTAGTCTCTGAATCAAAGGTTGTACAAAGCCCCTACTGATAAAGTGAGTGAACAAACTGAAGGTTTTCAGAGTAGTTCACGTCAAGGGGGGGGGGGGGAGGTAGAACTGTGCGAAGCCCACTTGAGGAAGTAGACGATGAAGTAAGTGGTCTGGTGAAAGATAGTAGGTTTTTCTTTAAAATCTTGTTGGATGGGAAACCATTCCAAGCCTTACACGAAACTGATGCCACGGTGTCTATTGTGGGGGAGTTGGTAGCCAAGCATTTCCAAACAAAACTACAACCTTGCGCTACAAGTCTCAAACAGGTGGGTAATGACTACCTCACAGTAATGGGTCAGTTAGATCTGAAGATAAATATAGATGGCAGGATAGAGAAAATTTCACCCAGAGCGGTGAAAGGTATCACCAATGACATGTTCTTGGGCCAAGATTTCATTCAAGCCTTTGAGATTCGTTGTGATTACGCGGCTGGTACATGGAAGAGTGGTTCTAGTGGAATTCGTCACAAATTCACGAAGGCTGATGGAGAGAGTGGTGAAACTCTAATTGCAGAATGTGCAGAGGTGAAGGAAACACCAGAAGAGAAACGGCGGATTGAAATGGTGGCAGAGATCTTGACAGAATGCGCAGGACTGGTTGAAATCACAGAGGAAGAGAAACGACAGATAGAAAATCTAGCCAAGAGAATTTTGCCTCCACCGGAATAATTTCAGGGTTTCACTACTCTCACGCAGCATCGGATAGAGCTAACAGAAGGAGCAGTGGGGTACGTCATGCTCATCGTAGAATGTCACCGGCTATGGAAGAGGTGGCTCGTAGAGAAGCAGACAAGATGTTAGAGACAGGAATCATTCAACCTTCGAATAGTGAGTGGAGAAGAGCACCCGTAATCATATAGAAAGGGGATGGAGATTACAGGTTTTGCATAGATTACAGAGATGTAAATAAAGTATCTCGCAAGGACGCGTATGTCTTACCCAGTGTAGACACGGTGTAAGACAAGTTGCGGAAAGCCAAGTATATATGTAAGATAGACTAAAAACAGGCGTACTTTCAAATTCCCATGGATCCTGCGAGTCGCAAGTATACGGCTTTCGCAGTTCTAGGCAAGGGATTTTTCGAATTTTTGCGAATGCCTTTTGGTCTTTCAAATGCCCCAAGAACTTTCCAAAGACTGATAGACGCGTTATTTGGCCCGGATGTAGAACCAAATGTGTTTGCCTACTTAGATGATATAATCATCATTGCCCTCACATTTATGGAGTTACTGCATTGGGTAGAGTTCGTACTGAGGAGGTTGACAGAAGCTGGTTTGGTAGTGAACGCAAAGAAATGTGAGTTTTGTTGCTCACGAGTGAAATTCTTGGGTTATTTGCTGGATGCGGAAGGGTTAAGACCTGATCCAGAAAAGGTAGACCCTATTCTGAGGATTCCCGCGCCAAAGGGGATAACAGGTTAGAGAAGTTTCCTCGTTGTCATTAGCTGGTACAGCCGATTCATAGAACATGATTCAGAGATAAAAATTTCACTGACAAGATTGACGTCAAAGAAATTCCAATGGAAGTGGGGAACTGAAGAGCAGGAAGCTTTTGACACACTGAAGAAGGCACTCACCGAAGCTCCAGTATTAGCGAGACCAGATTTCACGCTACCTTTCACGGTCCAAACCGATACTAGCAAAGATTCAATTGGAGCGGTTTTAACCCAAGACTTTGAAGACGGTGAACATCCCATTTGCTTTGCCAGCCGCACGTTGAAAAACCATGAGAAAAACTACACAGTGTCGGAGTAAGAGATAGTGGCTGTCAAATTTGGCATTGAAAAGTTCAGGCCATATATCGATGGTACGCACTTTTCGGTAATAACCGATCACAGTGCTTTGAAGTATCTTAAAAATCTGAAAGATCCAACTGGTAGACTGGCAAGATAGGCTTTGTTTTTACAGCAATGGGATTTCACGATCGTTCATCACGAAAATGTTAATCACTACTTGCCTGATTGGTTGTCAAGGAGTTATGATGTAGACGAGGTAGGAGAAATTGTAGAGAGTGTAGATCCGTGGTATGTCAAGAAATTGGAAGAGGTTAGACAGTATCCAAACAAGTATAAAGAATGGAGGCTAGACGGGGATTTGCTTTATTGTTACCGCAGAGATAAGTTGTTGGATCCAGTGTCAAACAACGAAGAAGGTTGGAAATTGGTAATCCCAAAAAACCAAAGAGAGAGAATTCTTCACGATGCTCATTGTCTCACGTCGTTAGGACATCTGGGCCGAATGTTATCATTTATGTAATTATAGAAATTTAAAAAGTAACTATTGAAATACTAAAAAAAAACTTATATTGAATAAAACAAAAATAACAAAATAATAGCAGTAAGCAAAATATATAAAACAGTTTAAAAAAAATATTTTTATAATTTTTTCAAGTAAGTAAAAATTCACTATTATTGCACAATACTTAAAAAGTGCATTCAATACTTTACTCCTGTAGCAGGTACAATGATACGTACAAAAGTATGCACTAATGTAAGTACACGGATACGCACACGGGTTGATACAAGTTCAGGCAAGAGGGTTAGCACAGGAGTGGACACGAGAGTAGGTACGGATTTGGTAGAAGATATTATATAGTAGTTTTTTTTGGGGAGCGGAGCGAGCAGGGGGTACCCCCCCCTACTCTTCTCCCACGCCTCTCCCTCAAAAAGTGCTTAATTAACCGTAAAAGTGTACCGAAATATGCTTATTTCTATGTGTTTTAATTTTTCCTATAATTTTCTAATCACCCCTCCACGCCCTTTTTTTACCCACGCTCCCCATTTTTGATATATGTTATCAGTTTCTACCACACCACCAATTTTTGATATATGTTATCAGCTATGTAACTATAGAAGTTTAAAAAGTAACTACGAAACATTAAAAAATAAACTAATATCCTAAGATAAAAGAGTGAACCCAAAAAGAATGTCAGCATTTCATTCGTGATTTGATTGGTTGAAGAACAAAATTTAAAATTTGAATTTTTATTTTTGATTTTTATGTTACCATTCAATTAAAACATCAAGAGAATAGATTTGATAAAAAAAAAAAATTATGGAATCAAGTGTTCAAAATTATCCGATTGAAATCATGAAAATAATAATTATTAGTACACAAACTGAAACAAAAACAAGGAATCTATAACCAAAAAAGTTTAAATGAATATGAACTCTGAACGTAGCGCATAGATAAAGGGTTTATATAACTTATTGTAGGTTAATTTAGATGAAGCTTCGACAAAATTTGTTTTAGATAATATAATACAATTGTGCGCGCTTGCGTGCTAGAGAGCTTCAAGGTTTGGCAAGAGGGTAGGTACATGGGTAGATTCGAAAGTGGGCAAGTATTTACGTACAAAGGTTTGCACAGGATCGAAAACAATAGTATAAAAGATGATAGTTTCAGGGTTAGATGTTGAGAAAAAAAAAAAAAAAAACTAGCAACAGAGTAAGCATAGAAGTCCAAACAAATGAAAAAAAAAAGGAAATCAGTATTAACATAAGTAGAAAAAATGGAAAGTACAAAAATAGAAATCAGGGAAGTGACAGAGGTAGATACAAAAAAAATAGAAAAACTATAGGAATAGTAATTATGTTACAAAGCTAAACACAAGGATTGGAGTGATTTTATGTGTTGTAAGTTGAGGTGAAATGGAGCAGGCGTGGGCGAATAAAAGAAAATACTTCAATTTAAGTTAAATTAAATTTGATAGATTCATTATGAATGATAGATGTATTGAAGAGGTTGTCATAATTAATAATCTTAATGAATATAATAATGCGTAACTTTGAGATACAATAAGTAAGACACAATCATCGCACGCGATATCCCAAACTAGAAGCCAGACCAGCGCAGAGCCGCCTTGTCTCACATACGTGCGTAGCAAGCAGCGCAGCTGAGCGCTCTTGCTCGCTTATTTATGGGCTCCGCCTCTGCGAGCCCGTGTGTGAGCGGGAGAGAGAGTACGAGTGTGCGAGAGAGAGGACTAACGTATGCCAGCGCAGCCAGCAGCGTTAGGCCGAGCGCGCGCTCAGTATCACTCGAGCCTTCAGCTTGTAACCACAGTCTCGTGCGTTGCCACTGACTTGTACATACCTAAGCCAAATAAATACACTTAATAAACCCCCACTTTGTGGGGTATCAAAGACGTACAATAGAATTAGAAAGAAGTTTGATTGGAAAAATTTGAAAACTGTCATTCAACGACGCATTCAGCAATGCTTGAACTGTCAAATAAAAAAATTAGTTAGACTTAAGATTAGATAACCTATGGTTATTACAGATACCCCGGGAATACCTTTCGATAAATTAGCATTAGATGTCGTCGGGCTGGTACCAAAAACTGAGTAAGGGAATGAGTATATTTTAACCTTGCAGAATCAATTTTTTAAATTTTGTATGGCCATACCGTTGGTCGGTACCTTAGCAGCTACAGTAGCTGATATGTTCATCAAAAGATTTATTTGTTGTTTCGGAACCCCACGGGTAGTACTGACTGATCAAAGTTCTAATTTTATGAGTACCTTAGACGATTTAGAATTAAGAAAATAAAAACCTCTGTTTACCATCCACAGTCTAACGATGGATTAGACTGCACTCGCCTGTGATGCTAGGAGACTTTTTGAAACAATACACTGACGCGGATGACCTCTGGGACCAATGGGTAGAGCTGGCTATGCTCAATTGTAATTCATGCGTGCAAGAAAGTTCCAAATATACACCTTACGAATTAGTATTCCAACGATTACTATGACTTCCCTCCGGAGATCCATTAAGGCAGGGAGATTTTATTACCAACATATAAGGGATACCTTTTTCATGTGAAAACTAGGTTAAATAGTCTACAGAAGATGGAATATGGCAACTCGGCAGCCTCTAGATTTAAATAAAAACAATACTACGACCGCAAGGTCAATGAACGCTATTTTCGAGTGGGTGATTATGTGTTTTTTTAGCTGGAATTAAACCTGGCAAGCTGGGTAATCAATATTCCGGATCTCAAAAGATCTTAGAGGTCTGTTATGGGGTATTTCTTGAGAAAAGGGCCTTTCTCAAATCTGATCCTAGAAACAGCCCGTTTCCATGCCTCAAAACACGGTTGGAAACGGGCCTTTTCCACCACAGTTTTTGTTTCCGTCACAGTTTTTGTTTCCATAGAAAAAATATACTAGATTAGCTTTTCTAATCAAAACCTCAAAAATATATGAATTAAAAACCGAACAATTTTCGTAAAATAATGTTTCTTAATGCTTCCGATAAAAAATATATATTAAATTACCAAATAATAATATAAATAAACAATTTTTTGTAAAATAAAACAAGAGTTTTTGAATAAAAAATTACTTTTTTTTAATGTGGAGGTTGGATTTTATAAAAATAAATAGCAATACTGTTGTTGACAAAATATTTATTGAAACTCACACAATATTAAAAATTGACCAAAATAATTATTCAGAAGTGTAATTCATTTACTTTCTAACAAACAATCGAATTTCTTAGGTTTAAAAGCACATGAAATCCTGCCAGCAATAGTTTGCCTTGGGTTAGAGATACATGAAAATCTAAAAATTTACCTGAAGCAACTCAAGTGTTCTGTGGGTGATTATTAAAAAACCAGCTCAGTGGGTGATACGCGAGTGGAATAAATACTAAAACTTTATTAATAATTATACATTAATAAAGCGCGTGCGGGGAAATAATTTAACCATTGCGCGCGTAAAATAAAAACACACTGCGTACTACGCCAACGCAATAAAAATGATAAAAACAACCAAAATTTTAATAATTATTATTTGTTAAAAACACGGAGGATTCAGGTTCAATCAAGTAAACAATACACCGAGCAAAGCAGACCGAAACATTCGAACTTATAACCAACAAAATTAAAAACAAAAAACACAGCACTGACTGTGAAAATATTTTAAACATGTAATAATGATTATGCATCAAATTTGAGAAAGCACAGTCCTGTACAAGTAAGGGAAACTTGTCGTTCACACTCGAGTTGGATTTTTTCGGCACTTGACTTCGTCTCGTGCTGAAACATCCAACTCTCGTGGAAACGACGCGTTTCCCTTACTTGTACAGGAATATACTATTCTTAAACAATTAATGGAGTTTCCTGGGCCCTTCCATTACAATAAAATCCACACAAAAAAAATCGGGCAAAAACTCCTTCATTCTGGGGGTTAGGGTTTCCACGGAAAGAAAACCTCCGGGACTGGTTGGTGAGCTAGAGAGAAGAAATAAAGTTATTGCAAAAATTTAGTTTAATTAAATTTTATTCTTGTCTACTAAAAACAAAAAATAAATTTAGTCTACATTTACAAAAAATTTTATCTTAAGAACAGGGGAAAAAAAACTATCAAGTAAGTCTACAAAATGGCGGGTTACGATGCCATGCCAAGAAAATCCTGATCGAATTTATACAACAAAATCTTAACCGTTTCAAAAACAATTTTTAATTTTTCACATACCACGCACCAAGGAAAATTTAAAGATCATGCTTTACATAATTATATTAAATAAAAATCTTACGGTTCGACAAAATTATACCTATAATGATTTTCTCAGATCTAATAAAAAAATGGCCACTTTCAGACACTTATTTTCTTTGATTTTGGTTTTCCAACTCTCTATTGTTTGCACAAATGAAATAACCCAAGCTTTCCTCATTCCTCGATCACCTAGCTGTAAATAAAAAAAAAAAAAAAACAAAAAAAATGTCTACAAATCTCCAAGAACTAGAAAGGAACTGAGGAAGAAAGTCTACTAAAAGGAAACTTAGAAAAAGAAAATTTCACACTCTCGGAAAAAAACACAACCTTGCTCTACGTCTACCAAGAATGAAGTGACGCTCCCCACGTCTCACAAACTCAACTTCCTTTCTCACCATTCTTCCCAAACACTCTCAGCCAATCAACACAATTATATGTAACAAAGTTTCATCCACACAGGCGAAACAGTAAAATGTCCACCAATCATACTCATTCACGCCACACAATCCAATCACGCTCACGTCTACAATATTTCCTGTGGCGATCGCCACGCCACCTTTACTCCGCGCGAAAATACGAAAAGAAATATAATACAACACAACGCACACGAGGCACTCACAGTCTAACTCATTCCTCGCGCACATACTCTCTCTCTCTCTTTCTCTCTCTCTCCCCTACACGCACACGTAGTTCGCGCAACCCACAAAACAAACAACAACAAAAAAAATAAAATCACCTCACGCCCGCGTCTACTGGATGAGTTTATGCGCACGCGCCTGCCAACGCCGTCATGTCGTCTGCCGACACGCGCCGCCCACCTCCTTCGTCGCCGGAGACTCCCTGACGGAGAATCGGGATTCATGTTTTGTGTATATGTATGTGTGTGCGCGACTTCAGAAGAGCCTTCCCGGATAGTAATCATGTGTGTGTATGTGTGTGCCGTGCGCGCGTCCTGTGCTCGTGCTGCTGCAGCAGCCTACAGCCGACGGCGACCGTCGCCACGTGGTCGGCTTCTACTGCGAGTGAATGCGGCATGGCTATCACCTGGGAAAAGTAAACAAACAAATAAATTCATTTTGCTGTTTCCCAGGTGACTTGACACTGCCAGGTAAGAAAAATAATTTACGAGGGATTCACTCCCTCGCAACTCCCCCTGCCAAGCCGGAACATACTCGTTATGTATCGCCTGACAAACATCTGGCAATGTCCAGTCACCTCTGGAAACCGCAAATGGCCAAAATGGTGGTATACTCACTGCTTCGTTTACTCAAATTAACTCAGAGTGGTCTACTTTGTCTACAATTCAGTCGTGTCTACATTTTGTCTATAAATTGGTCGTGTCTACAATAATAATAAAAAAAATAATAAAAAAAATTTATTCGAGTCGCCGACGTTTCAGTCGCTCGTTCCCCCACCATACCTGACGAATAACCTCGGGTCTTACATCGTCCAGGAGCCGTTGAGCCATGAGTAAAATCTCCATGGTACTTAGCACTCTCGGCTCCAATAGATTCATCGGCTCCAGGCGATGCCAGACCGAAGTGTCAACAAGGTTGGCCGGAGAAAGAGCGACCGGAACCTCGACGACCTCCGCTAGCTCGTTCCCACCATTGTCCCGGGCGCACTTCCCCGAGACTGTTCCTCCCACCGCTGGCCCCGAAGCCAGTGTGCTCCCCTCGAGGACAACCCCAGTCACAGAGTTTGGCGTGTCCCACCGAGTCCTTTTTCTGGCTCGGGACATGGCCACAAACTGTTCGACGGGGAGGACCGCCCTCGCTTCGTTGCGTTCCTGATTACGCAGGCGTAATCGGTACGCTGAACTACAACGGCTGTCGGCCAATGGGTTGAAACCCCCATTCATCTCGGCGACCATCTCGTCTACTACTTGCCACGACCCTTGATCTTCCTCCTGCAAGAGGAGAACCTCAACCCCATGGAAGACTTCGTTAAATGACGAAGCCTCCCGGCTCTCGTCCAAGGAGAGGGGGCCACGGTCTACTGGCAGGCCACCTGGTGGGGCAATCACCGCTTGAATTGGGGTCTCTTCACCCTCGGGGGCCTGGTGGTTCTCCGATGGTAAGGAGGCCGCACATTCCTCGGCCACCAGCTCATCCAACATTTCATGGTAATGGTCTTCCACGAACATGTCGGTGAGCTGCTCCGGCCAATCTTCCGAAGGGTTCATCCTCTCAGCCATCCTAAATGAATTACAACAACAACAAAAAAATAAGAATAAGTCTACAATTTATTTTTGAGCCCTCCCGTCCCAGACTACACAAGACAAAACAGTCTACCCTTACGGACTTCACGTTGACAATGCATCCCTCAACTAAAAAAGAAAAATAACCAGACAACACAAGGTTAATCTACACATACCTAGTAAAAAAAAAAAAAAAAAAAAAAAAATTAATAATAAAGGAAAAATCAACCACGCATTATTCATTCCTTGGCTTCAGATATTTCTTCAACCGACTCACATGGATCATACTGTTAGCCTTAGGTCCGACTCCCTGTAACCAATAAGTTACCGGGGGTTCAAACTTAGGAATCTTGAATGGTCCATCCCACTTGGGGGCTAACTTCTCAGACCTTCCTTCTGACGCGTTCGATAACGTTTTAATTCATCTCCATACCCAATATCCGACATTGAATGTCACCTGTCTACGACCTTTGTTGTGAGCCCTTGCTTGCGTTTCCCTAGAGTCGTCTAAATGTCTAGCCACTAGGTCCCTCAAAGCATCCAACCTCTTCATACGGTCTACCCATATTTCTGGATTCATCGCTAGCTTCGGACCTCTCACTTCCAGCTCTCGCCGAAGACTTTTGACCGGTTGCGGTTGTCTACCAAAGTTTATATACGCTGGGGACACCTTCGTTGAACTTTGGATCACCGTGTTTACCGCGTGTCTGAACTCATGTAAGTGTTGGTCCCAAGTTCAATGATCGTGTCTCACGAAGATGGCGATCATAACCTTCAGAGCCCTATTACTCCTTTCTACCGGATTCGACTCCGGGTGATACGGAGGTATCAAAGCTCTTTTGATCCCAAATTCATCCAGGAGTTTATCCAGATCTTTATTTTGGAACTCCTTACCATTGTCCGACAGAAACAAATCGTGGGTTTCCCAACGGAACAAGATTAATTATTCGAACGCCCTCGCTATGCATTTTCCTGTAGCAGTACGCAGAGGTTTCAGCTCCACCCATCGCGTAAACAAATCTTGAAACACCAAGATATACTTGTTTTGAGTTTTACTAATAGGAAACTCCATTAGGTCGGCTGAAACCACTGCCCAGGGCCGTTCCACTATCCACTTACCCATTAGTCCTTGACGTCCCAGTTGAGAGATCTTGTACTGCTGACAGAGTTCGCATTCATAAATATAGTTCTGGACATCGTAGCCAAATTCCTGGCCAATAATATTCTCCAGCCACCCTGTTGTAGGTCTTATTTCGGCCCAGATGTCCTAACGACGTGAGACAATGAGCATCGTGAAGAATTATCTCTCTTTGGTTTGTTGGGATTACCAATTTCCAACCTTCTTCGTTGTTTGACACTGGATCCAACAACTTATCTCTGCGGTAACAATAAAGCAAATCCCCGTCTAGCCTCCATTCTTTATACTTGTTTGGATACTGTCTAACCTCTTCCAATTTCTTGACATACCACGGATCTACACTCTCTACAATTTCTCCTACCTCGTCTACATCATAACTCCTTGACAACCAATCAGGCAAGTAGTGATTAACATTTTTGTGATGAACGATCGTGAAATCCCATTGCTGTAAAAACAAAGCCTATCTTGCCAGTCTACCAGTTGGATCTTTCAGATTTTTAAGATACTTCAAAGCACTGTGACCGGTTATTACCGAAAAGTGCGTACCATCGATATATGGCCTGAACTTTTCAAGGCCAAATTTGACAGCCACTATCTCTTACTCCGACACTGTGTAGTTTTTCTCATGGTTTTTCAACGTGCGGCTGGCAAAGCAAATGGGATGTTCACCGTCTTCAAAGTCTTGGGTTAAAACCGCTCCAATTGAATCTTTGCTAGTATCGGTTTGGACCGTGAAAGGTAGCGTGAAATCTGGTCTCGCTAATACTGGAGCTTCGGTGAGTGCCTTCTTCAGTGTGTCAAAAGCTTCCTGCTCTTCAGTTCTCCACTTCCAAAGGAATTTCTTTGACGTCAATCTTGTTAGTGAAATTTTTATCTCTGACTCATGTTCTATGAATCGGCTGTACCAGCTAATGACAACGAGGAAACTTCTCAAACCTGTTATCCCCTTTGGCGCGGGAATCCTCAGAATAGGGTCTACCTTTTCTGGATCAGGTCTTAACCCTTCCGCATCTAGCAAATAACCCAAGAATTTCACTCGTGAGCAACAAAACTCACATTTCTTTGCGTTCACTACCAAACCAGCTTCTGTCAACCTCCTCAGTACGAACTCTACCCAATGCAGTAACTCCATAAATGTGAGGGCAATGATGATTATATCATCTAAGTAGGCAAACACATTTGGTTCTACATCCGGGCCAAATAACGCGTCTATCAGTCTTTGGAAAGTTCTTGGGGCATTTGAAAGACCAAAAGGCATTCGCAAAAATTCGAAAAATCCCTTGCCTAGAACTGCGAAAGCCGTATACTTGCGACTCGCAGGATCCATGGGAATTTGAAAGTACGCCTGTTTTTAGTCTATCTTACATATATACTTGGCTTTCCGCAACTTGTCTTACACCGTGTCTACACTGGGTAAGACATACGCGTCCTTGCGAGATACTTTATTTACATCTCTGTAATCTATGCAAAACCTGTAATCTCCATCCCCTTTCTATATGATTACGGGTGCTCTTCTCCACTCACTATTCGAAGTTTGAATGATTCCTGTCTCTAACATCTTGTCTGCTTTTCTACGAGCCACCTCTTCCATAGCCGGTGACATTCTACGATGAGCATGACGTACCCCACTGCTCCTTCTGCTAGCTCTATCCGATGCTGCGTAAGAGTAGTGAAACCCTGAAATTATTCCGGTGGAGGCAAAATTCTCTTGGCTAGATCTTCTATCTGTCGTTTCTCTTCCTCTGTGATTTCAACCAGTCCTGCGCATTCTGTCAAGATCTCTGCCACCATTTCAATCCGCCGTTTCTCTTCTGGTGTTTCCTTCACCTCTGCACATTCTGCAATTAGAGTTTCACCACTCTCTCCATCAGCCTTCGTGAATTTGTGACGAATTCCACTAGAACCACTCTTCCATGTACCAGCCGCGTAATCACAACGAATCTCAAAACACAAAATTTTTTTTTGAAGTCCAGCTGGATTTAAGGGGAAGGGATCTCCCAAACTTATTTCACCCAATCTACCAACGAATCCTACTCACCGTATTCATCAACTCAGTCACTAACTTTAAAGTTTTGTTGAAGTACTTTAAATTTTAAAAAAGCTCATTAATATTTTTAAGTAAAATAACAAACCCTTCCTCACCTCATCTCCCCTTCCACCCTCCTCCCGCATAACCTCCGCTAAACCAACCTTATCTACCTTACTAACCTGAATCGACTTAAATTATTAGCTCTCACTAAACTAACGTATCTCGCTTATCTAACCAGCTGGCTTGGGATTGCGTAAATCTGCCCACTTAAGTGTCCCTTGATTACCCGTAAAAATTTCTAGTACCGCACAAATTTTTATTCCTAAGTAAATGTTTTTTATCAAAAAGTTAACATTGGTATTAAGTCAGGTATGGGTTATATAAATTAATATAAATAATATAAATTAAAATCCAATCGTTCGTTGATCTTAAATCGGTACATAAATATATATAAATAATTATTGGTTTTTAAATTATATTATACTTTCAACGAAGAATTAAAAGGGATCTTTGAAAAGGGGATTTTTGAAAAAAAGGGGATCCAACTGAGGGGATCCAATACTTTCGACAAAGATCCAATTTAGGGGATCCAATTTAGGGGATCAGAAAAGTGCGATATTTAACTGTGTTTTGACCGTGTTTTTAAGAATTTCGGATTTTCGAAGATCCAATTTAGGGGATCTAATTTAGGGGATCAGAATCAAAAACGGAAATATAATATAGGGAGAAAAGAATTTGAAAATGATCCATCAGCTTTATTATCCATCAGTTTTCATAATGCAGATCAATTTCTTGTGGTCAAAATCAAGAAATTAGTATCGTATCTCCAAGCAGAATTGAGCAAATGATTAAAAAAGATGTCAAGCTTGTTCAGAAAGCTAATGCTAAAGTTGATTCCGACAGTGGATCAGATGATAATTATATGTGTTATTTAAAATCAGTGTGTATGACATTTGGTTCTGAAAATATGCTCATTTTGCAAGTGTTTAAGCCACAAGTCAGTAAAAAAATTTAACAGGGGATTCAAGAAAATAGTAAACCTTCAAGCAAAATTGAACAGAGGCAGACAATTGATGTCAAATTTGTTCCAGAAGCTAATGATGAAATTAATTTGGTCGATTTAGACAATGCAACAGACTCAGACTACAAGAAACATTTTTAAAAAATATGTATAAATCATGGCTCTAAATATATGAGTATATTGTAGTTATTTTATCCTTAAGTCATTGATCATAGATTGATTAAAATTTAGATTTTTTGAAATTATTTTTCACTGCATACAGTAAGTTTTAGTTGAAAATAAGATTTTTGGTACAAAAAGAAAAAAATATCTAATTATTTTTCTTATGCCATTTTTCTGAAACTGTAATTTATTAATAAGGTTATTATAACATACATTAAAATACATTGTAAAAATTTATTAAAAATATTCATTTTTATTTACATTGAACTTTACAATGAAACTCAGCTTAACGTTTCTTAGCATCTGCAAAGTCTGAAATTTTATATTAGTATTAAATTTATCATTGTGATGAAAACTTAATTAATAAAATAATCACACAACTTTGATGGTTTCTATTATTTTACTTTTTGAATTATATTTAAAAAACATTTTTTTTCTATAATTGTGATCCAGGCTTGCCAAACACTAATTCCTACATTATTATTAATTAAAATCTCAATATTTATTTTCTTTTCCCAAAATTATTTTGAAAAAGTTTTTTAATCAGATTTATAAACTTTGATTAAAATTTGACACAGATTTGTACAATTTGTATATTTCAATGCATTTTTACAGTTATCTACACTAAAAGTTCTTGTCATTTTTAATTTTTTTAAAAATACGTGATTATATACAATCCGAAAGTTATGAATTATAATGCCGTAATGCTTCTTTTGAAGCAGGAACACAAATTTAAAAACTGCACAGCCCACACACATACTCTATAAAAATAACACATATATTCTTAGCTCGGAGGACGGAGGTGTTGCCAGTGGCGCCCCCTCTAGGCATTTTTCCTATAGGTCCTCATAGGAAGATATTAACCAAAAACATGTATATATATATATATATATTAAAAAATATATTTTTACAATGTTCTCAAGTGTTTGGGAATCGCGGAGGATGCGCTTTAGGTTAAGGGAATATTTACTGCATTCGTGAGGGAGTTTGAAAGGTCAAAAGCGGAGGGTATTCAAAAGCACAACACTTGGAGTTTTTATGCTGCACTTAAACTATTTATTTAAACTATACATACAAATGAGGAGAGAGAGCTTGCCGTTTTGGCCGGGAGTCTCTCAACCTCAGGCAAACTAGGTAGAATCGTCGTAGATAGCGGGCGATCTACGACGACGGCGTTGAATCCCGTGACGCGTGATAGCGGCATCACGGTCGTTGCAAGATTGGTGAACGCGAAAACTGGTCACTCCGGGCAGCTCTGGCGTGGGTCGCTCGCATGACCAATCCCGTGGCAATAAAAGGCGGTAAATCTCAAACATTCCGCCCACCTTAATCGACTGTAGTCGATTAATAATATCTGCGAACATACTAAATATAAATTTAAGTAAAAATATATAATAATCTTGATTATTAGGATAGGAATTTGACAATGACATGAACTGTTTGGTTGCTCTGTAAACAAAGTTTTGAAGATTTATTATTTACACTATTTACAATTTTTACAATATCATCCTACCTGTAAACAAAGAAACGACAATTAAAGTTTATTATTCACTATTGCCAATTCCTAATTTACACTTATACTATTTCTTTCAATAATTAGTGATAGCACATGTTTTTATAATTTTTACTATTCTGCTGTCTCTCTCTCTCTCTCATGGTATAACCCTCTCTATCGGTCCAGACGGGATCGACCTTAGCCACGGTCGTAAAAGCGTGGGACATTTGAATAAGGGAATATATTACCCTTACATCTCCCCTCCAAAGGAAGAAAATTCACGAACGAGAATTTTCTCAGATATCTTCTTCCTGCCTTTCTTCATTAGGTGCTGGAACCAGCTTCGTTATGTGGAAAAAATTAGACTCGGCTTTTTTTCTTTCAATATTTATTTTGTAGATTGAGTCTGACAGTTTTTCTATAATTTTGAAAGGACCGGTTCTCAATTCGTCGAGTTTTTTTCTGTTGAGTTTATTTTCATTTTCCATGAAAACTGCATCCCCAACTTTGAACTCATGGTATTTTCTGTTTTTATCGAAAATTTTTTTATTATAGTTGTGGGATTTGATGGAGTTTTCCAAGGCTGTTTGTCTATCTTCTAACCATTTTCTTCCTTTTTTGTGCTTGATTTATTTTTCCGAAAAAAACGCAACCGGTTTTATTTCTCCATTTTTTTGTACCTGCTTCAACACTGCTCTAACTCCCAGTAAGCTTGCATCCGTATGGATATGGATCGGTAAGTCCTTATCAAAGATTTCTAGAACTGGCTCCGAAATTAGTATGTTTTTTATTTTATCAAAGGATTCTTGGCATTCTTTAGTCCACAAAAATTTCTGATTCTTCCTCATTAGGTTGTGTAATGGTTCTAAAATCATTGCCCTTCCTGGTACATATTCTCTATTGAAGTTTATCTTTCCTAGAAATTGCCTAATGTGTTTTTTCGTTTCTGGTTTGGGAAATTCTTTTATTGCCACAAGATTATATTTTTTCGGTTTTATCCTAAACCGCGGTAGCGGTTGAACGGCGAGAGGTTCAAAAAACGACCGTGAAAAAGCGTACGCTTTATCCTAAACCGCGGTAGCGGTTGAACGGCGAGAGGTTCAAAAAACGACCGTGAAAAAGCGTACGCTTTATATACTTTGATTTCTGGTTTCAAGGTTATCCGTTGAGTGAAAACTATAATTAAACGAATTTTTTTTTTCTTATAACATGTGCTATAAATAGCCAATAAACTGTGGAACATTTAAAAAAAAAAATTGTCCCGAAATGATTGCTGCTTAAAAAGTTATTACCTTTTTCCTTTTATCATGCGCTGTTTCAGGAGTTTCAGCTTTTTTTAGGATTTCCGTACTCAGCCCTTTGGCTCGATCGATTGCGAGTTCGATTTTTCGAGTTTCTTCGAGAACGAGATTTGTCGATAGGTTGTTGAGACGCGATGCACAGGCAGTATATTCTGCAGTCTGCAGTCTGTCTGCACTCGTGCTGATGCCGACAAAAGACATGTTGTTTTTTTTTTTTTTTCATTTCATTAAAAAAAATAAAAATATGACCTTCGGTGAACTTCGTCAGTGTGTGAGATAGTTTTAGTATGTAACAGTGTATTTATGTATAATGAAAGTGTATATTATTAAAATCAAAATTATAATAAAAAATGCTGTTATTAAAAAAATAAATATCTCTATCTCTACTAATTTTTTTTTTCTACTTAACTGATAGTAATAATAAAAATTCTTTTTTTTATAAATTAAAAGAAAAATTAGTCAATTTTTTTTTGTATACATAAGAAAAGCATATTATTTTTTTATTGCAACAATTTTTTATTTCCACTTTTTTATTTCATGTGGAGTCATAAGTGTAGCAAAGGAATTGAGTGATTGTGCAAAAAAAAAATGTAATAATTAAAACCTATAATCTGCAGCACTATGGTATGTGTTTGGTAGGGGGTAGAAGTACATGCATGTAGTACAGTGCAATACATGTAGTACAGTGCAAACTAAATAAATAAATAAATATAAAATATTTAACAACATTGTGTATCTTAATAGAGTTATTGAAAATGTTTTTATTTTTCATCACATTGCTATAATAAAAGCTACATGTTTTAATATAGTACATGGTTTTATTTTAAATAGATGTATCTAATTTTTAAAGTTAAAATGTTTTTTTCACAAAAACATTGTGTTTTTATAATTAAATAGTAGATAATAACTTATAACATAAGCTAGCTATAAAAAATTTTCAAGTATTACAATGATGATGACAATGAAGAAAATAATAATAATTTAAAAAAAAAAAAAAGTATTGTTTTTGTCAAATGATTTTAAAAATTACTGTGACCCATAAAGGAAATAAAAATATTTTTGAAAAACTTCAGAAATATAAGGTAAGAAAAAGAGTGTATTAATAGTAAGTAGCAGTAAAATTGGTGTCAAGTCCTCTCAGAATCCTTTGGATCTAACAACAGCATGTCTCCTTTTTGCAATAGCTCATGGTATGGTAGGGACTGGGCGATAAAAACCTATTTATAGCTATCAGGAGCTTGATAACCAGCAGCAGCCGCATGCTGGGGATGTTGTAAGGCTTGCGGGAGAGGGTTCACTCCCACTAGCACCGGAGCCAATTCTTATGCTTGTTCAAGCCCTTGGGCATTATGAGCAGCATCAGCCGCTTGGTTAAGTGGACCAACACGAGGCTGAGGATCTTGTTGGAAGGCTTGTGGTAGAGCATTCACTCTTGCTCCTTGTCCCAGCCCTTGGGCATCCTGAGCCGCATCAGCTGCTTGCTGAGGTGGGGCTGCAGGATGCTGGAGATGTTGTTGAAGGGCTTGTGGAAGAGGAGCCACTCCTCCTGCTGCTTGCAGAAGCCCTTGGGCATGGTGATAAGCACCACCCTCTTGCTGAAATGACCCGGCTGGATACTGTGGAGGTTGTGGTGCCACTTGAGGTTCATCTTGATTCACTCCCCTTGGCAGCGGAGCCACTCCGGCTGCATGCTGAGCTGGGTCCACAAGATGCTGGGGATGTTGAAGGGCTTGTGGGAGAGGATCGACTCCACCTGATGCTTGCAGAAGCCCTTGGACATGGTGATAAGCACCAGCTACTTGCTGAAATGACCCGGCTGGATACTGTGGAGGTTGTGATTCCACTTGAGCTTCCTGATTCACTCCCCTTGGCAGCGGAGCCACTCCGGCTGCTTGTCCAATTCCTTGGGCATAATGCCCAGCACCAGCCGCTTGGTGAACTGGACCAACATGATGCTGGGGATGATGTTGAAGGGCTTGTGGAAGAGGAGCCACTCCCACTGGCAGTGGAGCCACTCCTCCTGCTTCTTGCAGAAGCCCTTGGGCATGGTGATAAGCAGCACCCATTTGCTGAAATGACCCAGCTGGATACTGTGGAGGTTGTGTTGCCACTTGAGGTTCCTGATTCACTCCCCTTGGCAGCGGATCTACTCCGGCTGCTTGTCCAATTCCTTGGGCATAATGCCCAGCACCGGCCAGTTGCTGATGGGAGGCTGCTGAGTCACCAAGAATTTGTGACCTAGGCGAGGATTCTGAATAAGCCCCCATGTGTAGCTGTCCAGCTCCATTCTCATCCTGAAATCTTTGCTCATTGATCACAGTACCCTGTTGGATCATAGCTGGCTGGACATATGCAATCGTTTGACCTGCCTCGTTCAAAACAGGTATCAGTTTATTGTTTCGAGCTGGATATTTAGTTCCATAAAGAACCGCGTTACTTTTCGGTTGCTGAAAATTTTTTTGGGCAGTTTGACGACATGCCCGAGCCATTTGACACATCATATTTGCTGTGTCGGCCTGAACCCTCTGAAATTGTATTGCTCTTCCGGCTCTAGTACCACGACGCCAAGCTGCAAAAAAAAAATTATTTTTGCAAAAAAATTGATTTTTTTTTAATTAAAATTTTGATAGTCGGTTTGATCTTTTTAGACGTACCTCCTCTGACTACCTCCTGGTTGTTGTAAGGCCCATTTTGTTGGAGCTGCTGAGGCGCAACAAAATATTGATGAGGTTGACTATTTTCCGCTGCATTACCCTGATCAACGGGTACGTCATGACAGTTATCTAATAATTAAGAGTTAAATATTTTAACAAAGGCAACAGAAACGAAAAATTACAAAAACACGAGTAAAAAATCATTCAAAAAAGTTTTAAAGTTTTTATTTATTACGTCGAGATAACTAAATAAATAATTGTTTATTCATTTACCTGAATTCATTTTTTTTGAGTCCAAATGAATAAAAAAATGTAGTGTAAAGATGACGTAATGACACGTGCAGCTATGATATCGATGATTGAATGGTAAAGGTTAAGTAAGTCACGTTTTCGAATAAACTGCTACCAACCTTTCAACAAAAAATTTAACTCAAAAAAACGGTTGAAAATTGTTTGTGGTTATATAGTGTTAAAGCGTGGTGTGAAGGATAAGTAGTGAATATAAAAAAAAAAAAAAATAGAAAGAAAAAGAATAAAAATAGGTAAAAGATTGCGAGAAATTAGCTGTCATCGAATTGAAGGTAATTTATAAATATATATTACATACATAGCATAAGAATATCACTTTGTTAATACATAGATAAAGTAGGATAAGTTAAGTATTGAGATTTTTGTTTGTTTCAATCAAAAAAAAGTTTATAAATTGCTCAAAATAAAAGGTATTTTTATACTTACTTAAAGCTCATTTTTTGTGTATAATTTAAAATTTTACACAATTAAACTTGTTGCCATAAACTTAACATACTTAATTAAATGTAAGGTTAAAATAAAAATATGTGCAAAAATTGAATAGCATATATAAACACTACACACAGAAAAAAAAATTGACGACTTCACGGATTTCCGACTTTTGTGATATTATATATGTACATGTATAAATAATAATGATAAATAGAGTAGTATTGGCGAGATAGGACATATGTGGAGATTTTATTCATCTTAAGCTAAAAAAACCTGTTTTTTAAAAGTGATTGAAAAATTTTTTTATATATCTTGGCTTTTTTGTATAAAAATTTTAGTTTTATTTCAGTTTTTTAATTTAGAATAACTTGTTTTTAAAATCTTATTTTCACCTGTATACTTCTTATTTGTTTTAAAGATTTTGAAGCCTATAAACACTAGTCACAGTTAAATAAATTTTTGTATATTCAGTAAAAAATAAAAAAAACATTTTTGACTTTTAGATTTCAACTTTTTAATTTTAATTTTATTGATACTATTGATTTAGATTATTAGTAATGCTTATACTACGTGCACTTTTTTATTGATGAATGTTTACTTTTCAATTACATGGTACATTTTTTATTTTAATTAGTATATACTTTATAAATTACGAACAGTTATATTACAAAAGCAGGCTTTCTACAATATTTACTAGTTAACATCTTTTTTTTTAACTCTGCTTAGTAAGAAACTCAAAGTTAACAAGAAAAAATTTTTTTCTTACTTAATTTCGAATTTTTTATCAGCTTTTTACATAAAATTTTGACATTGATTTATTTTAACTAAAATAAATAAAATGATCGTATCAATCAATTATTCCTTGTCTACTTTTTACAACACGGTAATATGCTACTGAAATCTTGAATTTTCCATCTATTGTATTTTATATAATAAAATGTATTGATGATTATTTTTTTAAATGCACTTTAATTGTTAACCAATATATGGGTTTCTTCAACTTGACAAAGAATTAAAAATAAATGATTTCAATTACCTGTAGATTTTTTTTTACCTTTGAAATTTGAATGTTTAAAAATAATAAAAATTATAAAAATAAAAAGAAAAACACTGTACAAAATTTTTGAGAGTTAAAAAAAAATAAGAATAATTTTTTTTTAGACTTGGTGCATTTGGGGATGTTGTAAACTGAAAAGAGTAAAACTATGACCGGCAATAATCGCAATTGGCGGCCTGCGTTACTCAGGCTCGCCAAACTTGGGTTGATCATTAAAATTATCGGCACCGAGCAGTGTCAAAAATAGGTTGTATTAAATGACATTTTTGACACGTCGAAAAGTAGACAGTCGTAAATTTTTTTTAACAAAACTGTGTCGAAAATTCCAACGCAAATTTTTTCTTTATTAACAACTTTATTATAAAAAGGCCCACAGAGAGTCTGTACTATAAAAAAAAAAAATAATAATAATAATAATGTAGTAATAAAAAAAATACCGAAAGACGGGGCTATTTTGACCTCTCGGGGGCTACTTTGACCACTAAGAAAAAAAAATTACTTTATATAATTTCTTACCATTTAAATAAAAGTTATGATTGCGGTTACAGTTTTTTCCGCTAGAGGCGTGCGTAAACTTTGCGTTTTCATGATTGCCGCCGGTCTTGATGCTTGTTTGCTCGTTACCGATGTAGCAATGTAAATATTTTTTTTTGTTAAAATTCTTCCTTGCACAAAATTTAACAAGTGGTAGTATTAAGAATACATAGTTTGAAGATAAATCAATTTTTTTTTCTCCTTAAGGTCTCTAAAATACAATCTGATAGTTTTTGAATTGATTTTTTAAAACTAGTGAGTGATATATTTTTTTTCAAGAAAAAAAATTGATTTCACGTAAAAATGGGGCTACTATAGCCATTTTCATGTATTTCGCTTGTAATGTTTAGCTATGATGGGGCTACTTTGGCAAATTTTTGTTATCTATGTATTTAAGTAAACTATATCTAGTGAAAACTTAGATAATTAAGTATTTTATTTAAAAATGTTTATTTTATTAACTGAATAAAGATAAGGTTTTAACTTAAGTTTCAATATTAGCTTATTTCAGAATTCTCATTTTCTTTTAAAAAAAGATTTTTTTTTTCTTTGCAGTAAAACTTGATGTAAAATTAATGGGCACAATTTGCAAAAGCTAAAAATTTTTGATAAAAATATTTAATTTTTTTAAGTATCTATTCAAATTTTTTAACTATAATTCAATTCAATCTGGTATAAAAACTTAAAATTTGGATCGTTAAACTCTTTTTGGTCAAAGTAGTCCTGGGGTTGAGGCACTTTTGAACGGTTACCTCCAAAAATTGATACGAAACCGTTTCTGTAGTTTAAATTGGGAAAAAAACTTTTTTTTATGCAAAAAATGACCAAAGTTGCCCCGTCTTACGTAATATTTTAAATTAGAATCCGACTAGTAAATGACTGTGTAAAAATACATTTCAAAAAATGAATTATTAATAATTAAATAATAAAAAATAGTATATTTCACGCCAGACACTGGAAAGTATTAGCAAGCCCTAGCAAACCCAAATTAACGCCCGAGCCGAAGGCGAGGGTGTTAAGGGTTTGCTAATTCTTTTTCAGTGTCGCGTGAAATATTTTTTTCGTACGACGAGTCCGGGAAGTGCTACTGACTGTTGCACTTCCCGGCCGGAGTGCGAAAAAAAAAGTTTTTTTAACTTAAAGCTGCTATACCAGCAGTAAGACTTAAAGTAATAAGAAACTTAAAGCAATATATAGTCAAACAATTAAAGATTTTGAGAAAAAAATAATAATCATGTATCAAGAATTATTTTAATAGTTTATTAAGCTCTGAGTTGGATAAAACCCTTGCGGCGCAAAATTAAATTATTCCTTAAGCTTACGCACACGAACTCTTATTTTATTATTACTGCAAGCTAAAAAAACAGATAGTGTAGATGTATAAAAAAATTAAAAATTTTTTTTTTTCTTAACAATGGATACAGAGCAGTGAACCCGATCAAACATTGATTGACTGATTCTTTATCGATTGAGATTGAGCTCATTTTCTGAAAAGAGTGACTGTCGTTAGAGCATGTAAACGTGATTCATTGCACCTTTGAGCACTGGAATTTTATAAATTGTATTCTTCCTAAGTTTAATTAAAAAATATAGATGCAAATTATTATGACGATTTTGCCAACGTCAGCCGAAGCAATCGCAAATTTTCAATTTACGCGAAATGGTTACTTAGTGCCAACTCTTTCTCATTGGCGATTTGGTTATTGCGTAATAATTCAACATTGTTTTAGAAGCTAGTAGTTATTGTTCTCTGATTTAAAATCTATGTATGGATGACAGAAACGATAATAGTTATAAAAAAAAAAACAACTTTTTCGTCCTTGTTACCTCAGAATTGGAACTTCGCCCCTTGTTTTTTGGTTAAAAGGACGACAAATAGTATATTTCCTTTAGGCCTAGAGAGTTTGATTTAGCCTCCAAGAGGTTTGCTACCCTCGCCTTGGCGGGAATAATATACTCATTTTCAGGCTTAGCATATAGATTTTCATAACAATTTTTTGTTAGCTTTAGTTAAACATTTTTTGAAATTTAATTCAAAAAATTTAAACAATGTAGGTTATAAAGCTTTAATCAATAATTTTTAGATTTTGGAGATTTTCAAACTAGAATGATTTTTTTTTTTTTTTTTTTATCTATAGAAAAATCAGCTTTGAAGATTGGACAAGAAATCACTGGTAAGGTAAGTACATATATTTCTATATTACAGTTTTTTTACTTTAAGCAAACCTACGGCAGCAAACTGCTCCGTTTTTGGCAGCCTTATAGTGCGCCAAGGCTAAATATTCAGCCACTTTCGGCAGCCTTACAGTGCGCCACAGCTAAATCCTTAGCTTATTTTGGCAGCTTACTGCATGCAGCGCCAGTTTTTTTGTGTGTACGTAAAATATTGTTATCATTTAAATCTTTTTTCGCAGCCTTATAGTGCGCCACAGCTAAACAATCAGCTTTTTTGGCAGCTTACTGCATTCAGCGCCAGTTTTTTTTGTATAAATGTAAAATTTCTTCATCGAACAATACATTACTAATAAAAAAAATTGTTCAAACTTCTTTTTTTGTTTAAATAATAACTATAAAAATAAAAATAAAATGTATCCTTTGAGGGATGAAATTTTGGAAAAGATTATATCAAATGAATTTTTGGAACTAGACCATATAAATAGTTTTTTAAGATTACTATCCTCACTTTATCCTGAATACATTCTTTTTGAAAATAATTCTTTAGATCATTTTCAAACAGTTCCTTCAACTTTGAAACACATTCAAATACTTTCAACTAAGAGTATTGAAAATTCAGATATTGACCAATGGATGTGCAGTTATTATAATACTAAAGATCTTTACATTTTTGATTCCTCAAATTCTAAAAATCTTAATGACGATCTCAAAAAAGTTTTACAAGTTTTACACCCTTACGTTTTTCTTGAAAATGGTCGTCGTATTCTGTTTCCAACAGTCCAAAGACAGATAAATGAAGTGGACTCCGGCACTTTAAGTATTGCTTTTGCAACATCTTCTCTACTTGGATTAAGACCGGAAACGCTCACTTACAATCGAAAAGAATTACGACCTCATCTGTATAAAATGTTAAAAAGTAATAAAATTGAACATTTCCCTTGTTTCACGAAAAAACTTCCCCGTAATTGGGTATTAAGATTCACTTATGACAGAACTGTCATTATGACAAAAAAATGTCTTAAAACTGATCACATAGAATTAATCCATAAACAAATAGAAAACTGTTCTTACTATAAACCACAGTCTCCATATTATGTAGATAAGTTAGAAAGAATAAAAGAAATTCCTCGGAATGAAAAACATATTCAAATTTTATATGAGAAACCACTAGAAGGAAACATAATTGGTCATTGGGTTTGCAGTTACTATGATACTAAAACGATTAAAATTTACGATTCACTTAACAGTCGAATCCTTCATACAAATTTTAAAGAGTATTTAGAGAAATTGCATCCATACTATTTTCTTGAGAAAAAATCTATTGAATTCCCTCGAGTTCAAACTCAACAAAATGGAACAGATTGTGGATATTTCTCAACAGTGTTTGCCACTTCGATATTATTCGGAAAAAAACCAGATAACTTGCATATTGATGAAGATGAAATGCATCGTCAGTTTCTTAGGATCACTGATAATAAAGTTTTAGAATTTCCAAATTTTTATCGCGATTCGATGGATTTTAATCCAATCTATGAAAATACCAATTGTTTGATTTTTTCTAATCGATTACTAAACAATTATGATGCCAAAATGGCCTCGACTGAAAAAAGGAACAATGAGTTATTTTTAAAAAAACCTATTATTTTTAATTCAAAAGTGACTGTTGAAAACCAAATTATCGGTACCGAATTAAAAGGTAAGAAAAACATTTCAAAACCGGCTACCACTCTTGATAAAATAAAATTTCCTATGACTGCATTTTGTACGAATAATTTTTACCCAAAATCTGTTAATAATATTAATAATAATAATAATAATAATAATTATAATAATAATAATAGAATAGATGACATTATTTCAAATAATAAAAGTTTCACATTCAAAAGACCCCACACATTTGGTTTGAAAAAAGAGTTTCAATATGAAAATGATGCTGTAAAATCTACTTTAATGCAGTCCGAAAATTTTTTGAAAAATATTCAGAATAAAATACCTATTGTTCCCTCTTCTTTTTTGGAACCTAATTCAATAAATAAAGAAAATTCATCGATATTTTCTCAAAACAAGTTCGGAAATTTCAATTATGACAGTGCAAAATCAAGCCTTCATACAAATGAAATTTTTAAGTTTAAGCGGTCAACTTCATTAAATTTGAAAAATTCGGTTCAAAAAGATACTATAGTTTCGCAATTTGAAATGATGCAGCCTACAGATTTTATAAAAAATATTCAGAAGAGTTTACCTGTTCTGCAAAATTTAATTCCAAAACCTGTGAATATGCTTGTATCTGAAAAATCATTAATTCAAACTCCTAATAAAAATAATGCTAAATTCAAAACTATTATCGATAATCCAAGTGTTCCCCAAGATGTATCAGTGCAACCCA
Source organism: Encarsia formosa (assembly GCA_038277355.1). Lineage (NCBI taxonomy): Eukaryota > Metazoa > Arthropoda > Insecta > Hymenoptera > Aphelinidae > Encarsia > Encarsia formosa. Next base: position 97,697,526 of record CM076184.1, on the reverse strand, counting down.
AACAAATTCCAAACACATCTACTTTAAAAATTACAACTTTAAAACCTAGTACCAAAGTCGATCCAGATAAATTTTTTAAAGTTAATATCAATAAAACTATGAAGCTTCCGAGCCGCTCAATTAATGAATGGCAAATTATCGAATTACCAAACCCAGATGGAGTATCCTGTTATGCTAATGCATCTTTGCAAAGTTTATTTCACTGTAAGTCTGTAAGAATTCAATTCTCAGCAAATTTCGAAGACAATTTTCTAAATACGACAATTTATAATTATTATCAATACAAAACCATCGATATTAAATCAGTTCGTGCATTTGCGGGTAAAGAATTCATGGAAACTACTCAACAAGATGCCTCCGAATTTATTATGAGTCTTTGTGAAAAATCACAAAATTTGAATACAATTTTGAAACACGAATTAATAACAGAGTTCAAGTGTTTTGAGTGTGAAGAAGTCACTTACGACAATTCGAATGAAAGTGTTATGTATTTAGCTAAAATACCGGAGGATTCTCAAAATATGAGTTTACAAGATATTATTGATCATAATTTTAACCAGTGGAAACTTGATGATTCAATTTGTCATTGTGGCGAATATCAGAGATATTCAAAACATATTTTGTCTACAAATAATAAAATCATAGTTTTACAGCTAGTTAATTTTGTGAATATCGGTGGTCGTAAATGGAAAAGAATTAATTTTTCTTTCAAAAATGGTACTCAAAATGAAATCATTATGATACAAAATAAACAATACACTATTCTTAATGCCATCTTCAAACACGGTGACAGTTCACAGCATGAACACTACACTAGCATGCTACGTCAAGACAAAGTCTGGGTCGAAGCTGATGATAGTGCAAAAATTAAACCAATACATTGGCCTGAACATTCAAAGAATGTTTATGTAATTTTTTTACAAGAAGTTGAAAACAAGAATGATGAAGTGTTTCCAAAAAATAACTATGAATTACCTGACCAAGCTATTAGTATAAATGAAGAAGTCATTTCGTAGAAAAATATATCCATCAAGAGAAATTATTCTGATATAGATGAATTTTCAAGTAAAAAACTAAAAAAATCGGATGCTACGAAGGATGATGATTTAAAATTGGAATCTGCATCTTATTTAAGTTTATATAACCAACAAGACGAATATGAGTTCAACAGCTCTAAGTGTGGATTGGAAATGAGTAATGATTTCAATAGCATTGATAACAATGTTCTGTCTTTACAATCCAAAAATGAAGAATTTGATAAAAAATTAAGTAAAAAATCTGTTAACGAATGCAGTAATGACGCTAAAAGTCTAAAAAAAAAACAAAAAAATCATGATTATAATCTAAGAAACAGAGAAAAGATACTAGAAAAACAAAAAAACTGCCCTAAAAGTAAAGAAATTAAGAAAGAGTATGACAAAAATTATTATAATACAAATAAAAAATCTAAAATAAAGAAAGCAAGTGAGTACCAATCTCGTTATAAAGAAAAAAAAACTGAATATTCAAAAAATTATAATGTTTCAAATAAAGAAACCATATGTGAGAAAGCTAAAAATTACTATACTGTAAATAAAGAAAAAGTTAAAGATTATTATATTGAAAATAAAGAAAAATTATGTGAAAATGCTAAACGATATCATGCAGAAAATAAACAAAAAAAATCTGATTACAATAGACAATATTACATTCGGAACAAAGATAATACATTGAAAAGAGAAACTTGTAAAAAAAAAATGTCAACAGCCTTGAAACTTAAAAAGAAATCTGTTAGTATCATCAATCAAGGAACAAAAAAAATTCTTCAAGATAAAGAAAGGTATGTGTTAAAAGTTTTGAAAAACTACGACCAGCCACCTACCGTAGATCAAAGAATAGAAGCTGATAAGCTTGTTACAACTTGTATCTACGAGAGAGATACTTTGATTATACAAGCAAAAAAAAATCTTAAATCTTGTCAAAAACTAGTCGAGGCTAAATTGACAAGATTATGTAGTGCAGAAATTGTTGATAATGAAGTATATGCTCTTGCTGCGTTGTGTGGTTGTTCATCACACTGTGCTACCACGGAAGAATATTTTTCCGAAGCTACTTACGATTTTTTCCACGATAAAATTTTTGAAGATTTTGATTTACAGACAGGAAAGGTCGTAGTATTGAATCATGTTGGTCAAGTCATAAATATTTTTCCAGTTAAAGAATCTGATTGTAAAACTATAAATTGGAAATGTGATCAATTTTGCAAGACTATAGATGTTGCCATTTTGTTGGAGCTTAAAAATTTATTTGAGGAAATACGCAATTTAGCGTTTGTAACTGCTTTCAAGTATCTACAGGACTATGATCATTGTTCAGCTGATGCTCGTGATCCAAACAAAAAAGGACACCCCATATATTGTTACACTCAGCCACTGTCATGCTCATCCAAATTTTTAAAATTGTCCATTTTAGCAAAACATTACCCAGAACTCCGTACATTAGAAAGGCATTTGTACTCTACTAAAAGATTGTTTAAGGAAATAGATAAAGTTGAAAAAGCTATTGTTATGGGAGATATTGTTGAATTAAGACTTCTCGCTGAAAAAATCAATAAAGTTGCTATGAAATTCAGCTGTAAAAATAATAAAATATTCTTGAATGAATCTGAGCTAAGGAAAAAATTACACATTGGAATTCAGATATTTAAGGAAATAGATTCTGATCCTCCAAAGACTCCTTGTGTTTCATGTGAGAGATTGTTCTGCATGCGTCAACTTAAACCCTTTGCTACTAATTCAAATTTAAATTTGATGGCAAATTTGCTTGAAGTTGATATTAGCGTGTCAAATTTCTATAAACAGTTGGAAGAGTATCACAACGAAAACTGTACTGAATTTGAAAATAGTTTTATATGTTCAAGTTGTGACAGTAAGTTAAAAAATGGCCAACTTCCTTCGTTTTAAATCATCTTTATGCACAAAAAATTCCAGAAGAGATTAGTTCTTTAAACTCTTTTGAAAAAACTTTAATTCAACGAGCAAAATCTTTTCAAACGATTGTAAAAATGAATCCGGTTATGAACAAGAATATACCAAATTATTGCAAATTAGATAAAGCTAAAGGTAGAATGTTTCATTTACCGTTACCACTAGAAGAAACGTTAAAAAAAATTTGTAAAAACACTGATCCAATTAATATAAATCATGAGCTATATGTTTTAGTTCGAAGTTCCCCTACAAAAGGAAAAATTATTTGGGAAAATTATATTGACATTAAGAAAATATGGAATGCTTTGCATTGGTTAAAACAAAATAATTCACTTTATAAAAGAATCTTAATTCCTGACTCAGCGGATAAATTGTTAGACACACTTGCAAACTTAGATTTGCAGTACAGAGATACTTCAGAAGTCACCGATTATGATGGTGATGATGATAGCAAATTAGAATTTGAAAATACAAAAGCAGCGAACAGTGAACCCGTACAAGGTTTATTGACACTAAAATCGCAATCAGATCCTTATTATGAGCAATACTCAATATACCCTTTACACACTAAAAAATTAAATGAAACAGATTCAAAATTGTATCAAATGTTACATGTTTGAGCTGCTCCTATTAGTAATCGTGAAAAAGAATTAGACTTGCAATGTTTTCCTGACCTTTTTCCTTTCGGTGTTCATGGACAACACAATGAAAATAGACCAGTTAAATTAAGAGATTTTGATTTCATCAAATCAAAATTGACCTCTAGATATCCTCAATACAGATTAAATAATCAATATTTGTTCTTTTTAGTTAACGATAATAATATCAGACAATTAAATGCTGGAATATTTTCTAAATTGAATGTCGTAAATCCACGATTTAAGTACACAGCGAAAAATCTGTTAGAACAAGTGGAAAAAGAAAAATTAGAGTCGAACATGCAAACAGTGTTTGCTCGACTGCCTGGTACAGAACCATATTGGCGAGGAATCAGGAACGAGTTAAGTATCATGATGACCGAATATGGACCTGTAACTTGGTTTATCACTCTCAGTCCTTCAGAATGGATGTGGCCAGATTTGAAACAATTCATTCTTGAAGTTAATGGTTGGGATGATAGTGGAAAAAGTACCAGTGCACTTATAGCACTTGACCCAGTTTCTGCTTCAAGATATATGAACAATAAATTTGAAGCTGTATTAGCATACATAAAGTCTTCTGCTCATCCCATTGGTGAGGTTTCCCATTACTATTATTGCGTTGAGTATCAGGGAAGAGGACTACCACACTACCACATGCTATTTTGGATAAAAGACGCTCCTATTTATGGTAAAAATACAAATGAGGAGATCAAAAACTTTGTTCTCAGATACGTGACGTGTACAATACCAGATAAAGGAAACTCTCCCGATCTTCACAGAAAAGTTACATCATATCAAAGTCATAACCACAATAGTTACTGTCTGCGAAACAAAAAAACTGAAGTAGGCTGCAGAAAAACTTGTCGGTTTGGCTTTCCTCGTCCAGTAACAGATACGTTTATTTTAAGAGATGTATCTACATCCACTGCCAATAGAAAAAAATTAAAAAGTAATAAAACTAGATTTTACGATATACCCCGTCGAAAAGCCGAAGAAAACATCAACGATTACATGCCATCTCTTTTAACGATTTGGGAAGGTAATAATGACGCACAATTCATAAGTGAGTCTTCGTATCTCCTCACAAAATATGTTTCTTCGTATGGAACAAAAGGAGAGAAGACTAATATCGATTTTGGTGAGATAAAATCTGATGGTCCATTATTAAGCCGAATATGGTCCTTTGCTCTTCGTGGTTTGACTCACAGGGAGTGTGGAGCAATTGAAGGTGCCGATCGGCTTTTGGGACATCGTACTCATGGCTTTGATCCTGATACTATATTCAGACAGCTAAATGTTGGAATAGTTGGGGCTAAAAAATTACTACCGCACAAAACTATCAAAACTCTTTCCCCATCGTCTACAAATATATTTTACGATAATCTCGTGGACGATTACTATCCGAGTCGCCCAAAAGATTTAGAAAATCTTTCCTTATATGACTTTGCCCAATGGTGGGATATAAAGAAAAAAAAACCAGTATATTTAAAGTTTTATGAAATTTTACAAGGAGTTTATATCACAAAAAGAAAAAAACCTTTATTATTAAAAATTTATGAATATAAACCCAAAACTCAACCAGAAGAATATTATCATTCTCTGCTCATGTTATTTCAACCTTGGAGAAACGAAGAAGAATTAATAGGTTCTGAAAAAACTTATTTTGATGCTTTTCGCAAAAAGCAGCATGAGTTGTCAGCTGCAATGGAACATCATAAAAAATTCGAATCAATTCAAGAAGCTATGGATAGAATGACTGAATTAATTAAAGAAAAGCTTGAAAATGATAATGATGATAGCAAAGAATCTGATTCAAATGATTATCCTGATGGATGTGTTCCAATTGAAACTGAAAATGCCATGAATGATTTTAAGGCCATTGCAGATAATGTTATCACAAGCGAAGAAGATTTCAACAAACAAATAAAAAAATTTAATAAAGATCAAGCCCGAGTGTTCCAAAAAATTACTTCAGCTTTGTCTGAAAATAAAGATATTTTAAGGATTTTTGTAAGTGGTTTCGGAGGCACTGGAAAAAGTTTCGTTATTGAAAATTTAGTTTTATTCAATAAAATTCACTGTGTTAAGGAAACAGCCGTGACTGCACCAACTGGAGTAGCTGCATATAATATAAAAGGCTTAACCTTACATAGACTTTTGCAATTACCAGTGGAAAATAATAAGAAAACTCTAAAGTATAAACAGCTATCTGATTCGGCTCTTAAACAAATTAGACAAACTTTGAAAGATGTTAATTTAATTATTATTGATGAAATATCTATGGTATCTAATCTTACTATTATGTTTATTCATTTAAGATTAACTGAGATTTTCAATACATTCAATGATACAGATGGTTTTTTTGGAAAAAAACATTTAGTTTTCTTCGGTGATTTTTTACAATTGCCTCCTGTTAAAGGTAAATTTCCATTTTTACCGCTAACTAGAGCAGAAATGAATATACACATTGGTTCTATGGGCACATGTAATTTATGGGACCAATTTGAATATGACGAGCTCACTATCAATATGCGACAAAGAAATGATGCAGGTTACAGTTACATACTTTCAAGAATCAGACTCGGTTTTATCACGGATGAAGATATCAAGATACTGCAAACTCGACAGATTGAACTTTCTTCTACTAATTCTTTCAAGAACGTGGATGAAATCTGTAATTACTTGGACAGCCTTGGCTTGGACAGTGTTTGTTTAGTACCAACTAACGAAATGTGCAAAGTTTTAAATGATGCAATGCTAAGAAAAATTGATTCAGAGGAAGTTTTTCTTATAGCAAATGATTCTTACAAATGCATTCCAAGTTTACGTAAAAAAGTTGATAAAATATTGAACAAAGATAATGATGATGATCAATGTGGAATTGAACGTAAAATAACTCTTAAAAAGGGTGCAAAAATTATGATAAGAAGAAATATTGATGTTACAATTGGTCTTGCGAATGGAACATTGGGTTTCGTTACCGATTTTTGTGGAGATCCCACAACGAACGAAATCACTGGCGTTAAAGTCAAATTGAGATCAGGCATTGAGCATACATTGACTCGCATGGATTATAAATTTATGGTCACAGGTAATGTCTATGTTACGCGACAACAGTTTCCATTCTGTGTTAGCTACGCAATGACAGTACACAAAAGTCAAGGAGTCAGTGTAGAAAATGCAATAGTTGATGTGGGAAATTCAATATTTGCTCCTGGACAAACTTATGTTGCTTTTTCGCGTGTAACAAAACTGAGTGGGTTACATATGATAAATTTTGATCCCGGTAAAATCAAAGCTGACTCATCAGCTATTTGCGAGTACAATAGACTCAGGCAAAAATATCGACCAGATCTAGAAATTATTAAGATACCTGAAAATAAGGAAAGCAACAAAAAAAAAATGCGGAAACCAATGCGTCGTCATGTTTGGTGGGTTTCTCATCTCAAAGATTCTAGCTTAGAGGAAAATAGTAATTTAAATGAAATTTCAGAGCAAATTTGGAATATTAAAACATTAATAAATAATGAGAAATTTTCTTATATAAATGTTTGTTTGCAAAGTCTATTTCATTCTGAAACAGTCAGAACTATTCTAACTTTGCATAGTGGTAATGATTATTTTAAAGATATATTTAATCAGTACAAATCAAACTGTCAAATAAATATCAATGCGTTTCTACAGTATTATTCATTAAGTGAATTAACCTGTATTAAAGATCCTTGTGACATTTTAACGAGAATCTTTAAAAAGTCTGTACTTTTGAAAAATCATAGCCATTTACTTAGTACTATTGTCAAATGTTTTAAATGTGATAAACCAAGTAATAATTCTGAAACCCTGAATTACATAATATCATTGCAATTACCCGAACCAAGTCGTGCTTATGACCTCCAAGAAATCATTGATTATAATTTCGGAAGTTTTCAAGATTTTGATGTCCTTTGCGATGATAATAACTGTATGGGTAAGATGTGTCAGAAAAACAATATAATTATGAATAGCCCTTTAATAATGTTGAAGTTATCTGTTTTTGATTCTGAATCGAATAAAATAATTAATATTAAGATAAATAATGTACCTAAAAAAATTATTAACATAAATAATAATAGCTATAAAGTTATCAGCTGTATTATAGCCAACAAATGTGGAAAAAAAAATCTATTTTACACGAATATTTTGAGGCAAGCTAAAGATAGTTGGTTTAAAGTTGACGGTTTATATATAAAACAAATATCTTGGCCGAAAAGCTCCAAAGACGCGTATATTTTCTTTTTAGAAAGAAAGTAGGGCTTACTTTCTATTCAAAAATCTTTTACTTACTTTAAATAAAAGTGCTTCAAAAGTTCAGACAACATGAATTTATATGAGAATACCATATTATTTTTGATTAAACATAGATAATTTTTGAAGGTTCAATACTCGTCGACCTTTCAAAATGAATCCATTCTTATACTAATTCAATATTTGGATGACCTTTCGAAAGAATTAAAATCTCCAAAAAAAGACCTTTAAAAAGGTAAAAGAAACGGCGAGAGGTTTTATTATTCTAATACCATTTAAACAGCACATTTGAAAAATTGGCTTATAACTTTATTATTATTTTCTTTTAAATTTTTTTTTATGTATTTCCTTGTACATAAATTATTTCACTTTTAGTATTTATAAAATTGGATTCTACAAGTATTCGATTATATATAGTGAAATTAAATATCGACGCGCTTTACTAAAAGTTACATAAAAATTTTTTTGATACATTAAAAAAAAATTTGTTATGTTACTCAATTTTTTAATGTACACTCAGATCACTTTTAGTATTTATAAAATTGGATTCTACAAGTATTCGATTATATATAGTGAAATTAAATATCGACGCGCTTTACTAAAAGTTACATAAAAATTTTTTTGATACATAAAAAAAAAATTTTTTATGTTACTCAATTTTTTAATGTACACTCAGAAAAATAATTGTGTTGAAAGTCATATGCACGCAATGTAATGCTATTCAACATGATTTATATTAAGAGTAGACAGGGGTTAGAAATAATGCCAGGAGGCACCACTGACAAAGATCCCCTATCTGCTCAATGGGTTAGACAAAGAGATAAATTCATTTTATCCTTGTCAAACCTGTTGGGCAGATAGGCTCTCTTTGCCAGTGGCACCTCCATGGCATTTTTTTAGCCCTCCCTCATCATATATAGTGAGGTTTTATAAAATAAACAGTTGAATGTAGTAAAATCTAACATTTAAATAACGACGAGTTTTACAAGTAACATTTCTAGTTTGAAGATTTGTCAGCTGTAAAAAAAAATTTGAAATTTGAGATACGGAAATTCATATACTTAATTTTTACTTATCCCTTTATAAAAAAGAGCTATCGCCATTTTGCGTAAACTTTTTATTCGTGAACTGATTGGTGAAGAATTTTATAAAATATTCGAAAAGTGCATTTAAGTTTACTATTTTTGGTTATTTCCTATGCGCGCTTACCGGGGCTATGTAAACTAAAACAATTTAAAAAAACTGATGAAGTTAGAATTTTTTATTTTATTTAACCAAAATTTGTTTTGCAAAACTAATAAGTAAGGGTCCGTGCGCGCTTGCGCGATGAGTAATTTCTAGTCACTTAAAATACCAATATCATCGTTTTCATACTCGACGGACCCATTTCTATTGGTCGTTCAAGGTGGTTTTAGCTAACTTAAGAATCGACTCACAAATTAAATGACAAAATATTTGAAATAATTGATAGCAATGTCATTCTTTGCTATTAATCAAAAAATAAAATGGTTTTCGTATAATAATTTGCAAAAATATATTTCGTAATGATTGAGTGTAGAAGCAGACATAGAACGAAGAACTGATATATTTATTAAGAGTGTACGTATCAAAACAAATATTATTTTTTTAACTTTGAAAATGTTGAACCATAACGTGATTATGACGGTAATTAGTCTGATTTTTAAAATTTTCTACGATGCTAGAATATTTATTTTCATGGCTGCTAGCAGAATTGTTTCAAAATAAAAATCTTGTTGACTATAAACTGGTTTTTCCGATAAAACTATAAAAATTTTATAATCTGAAACAATCTGCAACTCCTTACAACACGTAAGGTAGAGAATAAAAGTATTTAAAAGAATACTGCTCACCTAAAAACGACAAATAGAAATGGGTCCGTCGAGTATGAAAACGATGATATTGGTATTTTAAGTGACTAGAAATTACTCATCGCGCAAGCGCGCACGGACCCTTACTTATTAGTTTTGCAAAACAAATTTTGGTTAAATAAAATAAAAAATTCTAACTTCATCAGTTTTTTTAAATTGTTTTAGTTTACATAGCCCCGGTAAGCGCGCATAGGAAATAACCAAAAATAGTAAACTTAAATGCACTTTTCGAATATTTTATAAAATTCTTCACCAATCAGTTCACGAATAAAAAGTTTACGCAAGATGGCGATAGCTCTTTTTTATAAAGGGATAAGTAAAAATTAAGTATATGAATTTCCGTATCTCAAATTTCAAATTTTTTTTTACAGCTGACTAATCTTCAAACTAGAAATGTTACTTGTAAAACTCGTCGTTATTCAAATGTTAGATTTTACTACATTCAACTGTTTATTTTATAAAACCTCACTATATATGATGAGGGAGGGCTAAAAAAATGCCATGGAGGCGCCACTGGCAAAGAGAGCCTATCTGCCCAACAGGTTTGACAAGGATAAAATGAATTTATCTCTTTGTCTAACCCATTGAGCAGATAGGGGATCTTTGTCAGTGGTGCCTCCTGGCATTATTTCTAACCCCTGTCTACTCTTAATATAAATCATGTTGAATAGCATTACATTGCGTGCATATGACTTTCAACACAATTATTTTTCTGAGTGTACATTAAAAAATTGAGTAACATAAAAAATTTTTTTTTTATGTATCAAAAAAATTTTTATGTAACTTTTAGTAAAGCGCGACGATATTTAATTTCACTATATATAATCGAATACTTGTAGAATCCAATTTTATAAATACTAAAAGTGATCTGAGTGTACATTTAAAAATTGAGTAACATAACAATTTTTTTTCTTCGTATTATTCTTTATAATATCGTCACCTCGGAATAGAAAGGTACTATCTCAGAAATTTTTATAGAAAGATACTATCTCGTATCGATTTTATAGAAAGATAGTATCTTTCTATAAAAATTTCTGAGATAGTACCTTTTTATTCCAAGGCAACGATATGACCCAGATATTTGGCATAGTCTTTTGCGAAGGAGCACTTCTGAATTTTTAATCTAAAACCTTCCTTCTCTATGGCTTGCAGGAGTGCATTCAGATGTTGTATATGTTCCGAAAACGACTTAGAAAATATCAGAATATCGTCAACATAATTCACCGCACAATTTGTTAGATTATTTTTTCTTATAATATTACTAAGAATTCTTTGGAATATAGCCGGTGATGTTTTTAGTCCAAATGGCAGACACGTCCACTGGTAGTGTCCTTCCTGAGTTACGAAAGCTGTTTTTTTTCTATCTTCAATTCTTAAAGGAATGGACCAAAACGCAGAATTAATATCCAAAGTTGTAAAGTAATTAGAATTTCTGGTTTTATCATCAGGTCCTCTATAAGTGGAAACGGTTGTGCTTGGGGGACAACTATCTTGTTTAGATCTCTAAAACCAATGCATAATCTGGACTTTTTTTTTCTTCTTTCTTATACGCTAGCGTCACTGGGGCCGCAAACGGGCTATATGACTCTTCTATCAGCCCTTTTGTTATCAGCTGTGCCACCTGGCCTTTTATTTCTTTCTCATCGTCCAGACTACACCTGTAAGGTCTCTTACTACAGTATTTATCTATTGTTAAGTCAATGCGGGCTGCATAGTCTTTCACTGTCCCTACATCATGTTTGTTTTTTGCAAAGATTGAGGCATACTTGTCTATCAATTTATTAATTTCATCTTTTTGCTGTGTGCTCAGATGGTTTGTTTTCATTTTAAAATCTTTTTTATTAACATGTTCGTTAAAATTAACTAGAATTTCTTGTTCATATTTCACATCTTCTTTCATTTTTAATAGCTCTGTCTTTACTTTATGAGAGAGACTGTTATATTTACTCTCTAAAATTTTTTTATCTATATTAGTTTTGGAACTTTCGTCCATTTCAATTTCTTCCTTTATTTCTGGACTTATTTTTTGAGTTATTTTCAGGTCCTCATCTTGAATTAAGTGAAAATCCCTGATTAAATCTAGTCCAATTAAAAATTCATACTTGAAGTTTTCATTATTCACTACAAAAACATCTACTTCTTTTTCTATGTTTAGAATTTTTATTTTCACAGTAACTCTTCCTTCAGTCTTATTTGCACCATTAATTGTTCTCAAATTTGCCTTATATTTATTTTTTCTCTTCCTTTGTCTCAGCTTCAACAATTTTGCATTTATTAATGAAACATTTGAACCTGAATCATAAATTCCTGTCATTTCTGTTGTTTCATTCAGTAACAATTTGAGTTCAATTAATGGTGGGATATTTAGTTTTTTGGATCAGTGTCATTCAACTCCAATTCCAAAATGGAGCTAGTAGAATTTTGATTTTGGTTACCTTTGTTGAACCAGCAATCTTCTTCAGCATGGAAACGTACACCTTTGTTCTTATTCGTACATATCTTACAAGGTTTTTTTTCCATCTTTTCTTTTGTTTCCTGATTTTTTATAAACTTTTTATTTTCACTGTTTTTCTTGCTAGCCAGGTGTTCCAGTGTGCGAATTTCATTAAATAAATCTTGTGTTTGTTTTAATGTTTCTCTGTCAATTTTATCTGACACATAATTTGGTAAACCCATAGCTATAAGATTTATTAATGTGTCATGATCAATTGCTTTATTAATTTGTAGCAAAAGTTTTTCTTTCCTCAAAGCATAATCTAACAATGAACCACTCTGGTATTTAAAAGTGTTCGCATACCTGATACAGAACCACCCTTTATTTCCAAATGTTTCACAAAAATTTTCTCTCCAATTTCCCCACTCCGATTATACTAAAAATTTTAAGATCATACTGGCATACCAATCTGCACTGGATCCTTCGAGAAAGCATTTTAATATTTCAATCTTTTTTTATCTTCTGTCATCAGGTTTCTTTCACATTCATTCTCAAATTCTTTGATCCACTGACCAGCATTTGCATTTTTCTCATCAAATTTTTCAATCATGAAGTCTTTTGCAATTTTGCTTAAATTTTCTAGCTCAGATTTTAAATTTTTTTCTTCCAGGAGTTTTTTTATCAACTCTGTCCAAGTGTTATCTAGAGTTGAATTTTCTGGTGCAGATTGTGGTTCTGCTATTTCTTCCAAATATTGATCTTTGAACCTTAAATTATTTTCTTCGCCAAGGTAAACTTTAGCTAAATTATCAGCCATTGGAATCCATATTTTTCTAAGATGGTTCCTCTTCTTCAATGTATTTTTTATTCTACCAAAAGCTGGTACTGTTATTAATTCTGTGTGTAAGTTTGAATCTTGCAGTTCATTTGGTATTTCGAACACTTTTCCATGGAGCGTTTCAATTGAGGTTATACATAGAATTGTTGTTTTTCTATCCTGTACAGCCTTCATTACAAATTCGAACCTTAGTTTTTCCATTGTTGACAAAAATTGTCGTTTTATAATAATCTTGATTATTAGGATAGGAATTTGACAATAACATAAACTGTTATTGTCAAATTCCTATCCTAATAAACAAGGTTTATTAAGATTTATTATTTACACTATTTACAATTTTATTATATCATCCTACCTGTAAACAAAGAAACGACAATTAAAGTTTATTATTCACTATTGTCAATTCCTAATTTACACTAATACTATTTCTTTCAATAATTAGTGATAGCACATGTTTATATAATTTTTACTATTCTGCTGTCTCTCTCTCTCTCTCTCTCTCTCTCTCTTATGGTAAAGCCCTCTCTATCGGTCCAGACGGGATCTACCTTAACCACGTTCGTAAGAGCGTGGGAAATTTGAATTAGGGAATATATTACCCTTACAAATATAAAAGGTATAAAGTATATAAAAAAAGTACAATGGGTTTTAAGTAGGTTGTAAACGTACGAAGAAACGTAGAGGTTTACTGAGCGAGAGTAGTGAGAGCTTACGCTCTTTGCGATAAAAATTCCAGGGTCGAAGACCCAATAGTTGAATAATGATACAGCCAGGGCCTGAAGTTGAGGCACTTCAAGTGGCTGAATGCTTGAGATCATGATTGGGACCTGAACCTGGAGTGGTTCAGGTGGCTTAACTTTTGAGAATATAGCCAGAGCCTGAAGCTAGATTAGTTCAGGTGGCTGTACTTTCATCATGGTAGTCGGCGCCTGGACTTTAATGGTCGCAGGTGGCTGAATTTTTGAGAATATAGCCGATGCCTGAAGCTGGATTAGTTTAGGTGGCTGAGTTTTAAAATAGTTAGCCGGAACCTGGACTAGGACTGTTGCAGGTGGCTGAGCCTTAAAACACGTTGCAGGTGTCTGAATTTTGGAGTGTATAGCCGAATCCTGGACTAGGTGTGTCGCAGGGGGCTGAATTTTGGAAAATGTAGCCAAAGCCTGAACTCCAAGCAATTCAGGTGGCTGTTTTTCGAAAGTGATAGCCGGTGCCTGAACCAGGACAGCCGCAGGTGGCTTGCTCTTGGAGAGGTTCGTTGGACCCTGGACTTGAGGTGTCTCAGGTGATTCCATTTTGAAGGGGGTGGTCGGAGCCCGAACTTGAGGTGGTTTAGGTGGCTGTGCCTTAATCAAGGACTTGGATTCGTAGGTAGGTGCCGGAGTCTGAACATGGAGCTGTTCAGCTGGCAGATTTTTTGAGGTTACAGCTGGATTAGGTGTGTCGCAGGTGGCTTAATTTCAAGAAATTGGATGTAGTCATCGCACACGTCATCAAAGGTGTCCTGCATATAGTAGAACATGTCTTTGACAAAGTAGTCGTGGCCACGGTCTACATCGTGGCAGTTTCTTAAACTTTGATCATTTTGGGTAAACTCTTGCCAGAGTTGTTCGAGACGCAGGATGCACTTCTCTGCAAACTCGCGAATCATCAAGGCTCGTTTTTGCTTTTCGAAGATTTCGAAATGAGTGACGATTCGATTTCGGATTAAAGCTTGTCTTCTAAGGATTTGCGCAAATGTATTTGGTTTATTCATTTTGCAAGGTAGGGCGGTATTTGAAATAATAAATCAATAGGTAAAAGTTAAAAACTATCCTTTGGCTTGGGAAAATTTAAATTGAAACACAATTTAAATTTATTTTACAAACTTGAGGCGATTTGGACACAGCAAAAAAAAAACATGTGTGAGGAAAAGTCCCGCAGCTGCTCAGTCACGGAGGTGACAGGTTTAAATAAAACCCTAGCACAACACTGTTTTTTTTCAACTTGAGGAAATTTTGACTTGGCTTGAATCACATGAGTGGGGAAAATGTAAATTGAAACACAATTATTCTTTAAATGAAAGAATGGAAAAATATTCAAACGTATGAATATCACTGGTGGAACAATCTTTAATTGAAATACAATTAAGATAAGGCAATTATTCTTTAAATAAAAGAATGGAAAAATATTCAAACTTAATATTTAATAACAACTAATTCTTTGAATAAAAGAAAATTGAAAAATATTTAAACTTATAAGTATTATTGGTTGAAAAGAATTGGAACTTGAATACAATTTAAATAAAAACAACTACTCCTTCAAATAAAAGAAAATTGAAAAATATTCAAACCCATGAATATTACTGATAAAGAATAATTTAACTGAAATACAATTTAAATAACAAACAACTAAGCCAGGCAGGTGGCTGATTTTGGAAGAAAACCCTAACATAAGTACTAATGAAAGTTTAAAAACAAATAAAGTGAAATAAAACAAAAAATAAAGATAGAAGAAAAAAGGTAAATAGATAAACAAATAACTAGAGAGAACAAAAATGAGAATGCCTAAACTCTAATTAGGTTGAGTGGGGGCAAGGGTTAGTAAGCAGTTGGATTGATCTTTTAAATAATAAGATCAAAAGGTATTCAAACAAACTGAACACCGCTTAGATGAAAATAAACCAAATGGTGATTATAGTTAGTACGTATTACAGTTGGGTATAGTGGGGGAAATGATTGTCTTGAGGAAATTGGTCTTGAAACAAACCTGAAATTGATAAAAAAATTCAATAAGAATTTTTGAAAATATAAAATTGGAAAATTGAGACAATCAATATGGATTCAGCAATATAAATAATTTGAGATTATACTATACAAATAAAGATTGGCAAAATTTGGTTCCAACGCTGACTCTGACAACCATAAAAAACAGTAATTTTGAACCCAAGGCTTTCTAAGAACACAGAGATTGCTGCTGCAGCTGAATGGGCACTCGAGGACTACCAGTTGGTGAAAAAAGTCCCTTCGCTTGCTCCCACAGGTGCCAAAGGTTGCTCAGATGTGGTTGGACAGTAAGCGTAAACCTCAGTTTAAAGGGTAGTTTCAACTGAAAATTCAATAATGTAAGATAAGGTGGAACAAAATAAAATGAAATTAAGTTTTCAGGTGATCTCAATATTAACAAAAGTAAAAATTGAAAAAATCATTCCTAATTTTATTGGTCACTTGACCCTAAAATAATCAATTATTTGCCAAAATAGTAGCAGCTGTACTCAATTATTGAGTAATTGGGTCAACTGACTATTTGGTTTCGAAAGGTAAAAATAAACAAACTTAAGAAAAGGCAATAAAATTGAAAACAAGTGTAGTTAACTTTACCTACACCGTTCGGAATCTAAACAAACAAACAAAAGAAAAGGAATATTAATTATTAAATTCCGCAACACAATTTTGCGACTTGGAGCAGACCCACCGTATAAGCGGAGTCAGCTGATCGAGGTGCCTTCTCTCTCTCTCTCTCCAACTGCAGAGGGGCTGCAGTGTGGCAGGGACGTAGTAGGCCAACAGGTTCCAGATGACAGCAAGCGGGAGTGTTGCTGTCTCCTTCTAATCCACCATCGTCTTAGGTTTGGGTACTGGTTACGCGGGTGGCGTGGTTGGCTCCAGGGTGACCTGGATGGTGAGGTGCGTGCTGCTGGACTTGAGGTGCCAACAAGATGGTCGCTCTTGTTGGCCGATAATTCCGTAAATCTTAATTAAATCCCGATATTAAAAGATTGTGCACAAGGCTAGATTCAGTGTTCACGTAGATAGTAGCAAGGTTACTTACAATAGTAAACACAAGAGAATAAAAAAAAATTTTGCATAAGGCCAGATTTAGTTTTAAAAATTTAAATTAAAAAAATAAAGAACTAGAGTTAGCATAAGAGTAGAAACAGATGTAGAAACAAATGAATGTGTAGAAGGTTCAGCGTTACAAGCTTAAGTATAAAAAAGGTAGTAAGTACAAGATTATTAACTTATGTAGGAAGAAGAAAAAGTCAACAGACGTAGTAAAGAGAGTCGGAGAAAAATACTCAAGAGACGTGGATAGTAGCAAGGTTATGAAGCAGGGAAGGTTAATAAATAAAAAGACGAAAATAACTCGGTAAAAGCATAGAAACAGATGTTTAACTATGGTTAGAAATGAAAGTATGATCAAAGATAAGAACAAAGTATTCTTAGAGTAAGAAATAAAAGCATTAAAAAAAATTCAAACTACAGTTATCACCATGATAGAAACAGATATATAAACATGAGCATATTCCTGGATAAGAGCCTAGATATAAAAAGCAGTAATGCATATGTAAGAACAAGGGTAGTTACAAGGGTTTGGAGTAAGATGAAAGGTAGGAACAAAAGTAGGCATAAAATAAGGTGCAGGTGTAGTCACAAGCTATAAGAGTAGAAGCAATGGTATGTATCACAGTACGCACAGAGGTAGACACAAGGGTATGTTTATAAGTGTAGGTACAAGTGTAGATTCAAGCATAAAATTCTGGGGATTGGCGAGCAAAGCATGCAGGGGTACCCCTCCTAGTCACTATATAAATATGTACTGTAACATGATGTAAAAATAATAAATAAAATTTGGCACAACCATACAGCAAAGTTAAAATTTCAATATTGATAAAATTTGGTTGATTTAGTAAAAGGTTTTTTCGTTTGAGGGACACTGAGAGCACTGTTGATCTATCATAGATACTTGAGAGGGAGGAGTCATCAGTAACAGTGTAGCGATGTAAGAGTGGAGGGGTAAATTGTAGGTTTAAAGGTGAGCAGTGGATGGGTGTAGTACAGAAGATAGCATCTGGTGAAGTTGGGATGGGATGAGGGTAAGGTTTCCTCTGTCGGCTCGTTCAATCCAGTCTGCACAGTCATAGTGGTATCACAGTGGCGTGACAGCTAGTAAGATTTTAAAAATTAGTGCCAGACCCACTGGAACAAATTGGATGCCATAATATTATTACAAGTAGCAATAGAAAAGAAAATATGACAAGTGCTAAAATGTCAAAAAGATGTATATAATACGAAAGCAACTCGAAAAAAAAAAAAAATTTGGTAATAAAGAATGTATCGATTGTAGAAATTAAGCATGCGCTAAATTTTTTTTCTGCGCATAGAGTTGAGAAACTTGTAGAGGATTACTCGCACCTATATAGCAGTTGAGTGCAGACTGTAAGGTGGCACAAAATTCGATGAAAAAATTATATATTACAGAATTGAAACTAATTGTTGCATTGTACACACGCACGATGCAGATTTCACCCTAAAAATCTAAAACAAAAACCAATATGCTCCAAAAAGTGTGTCGGTAGCCTCGAGCAAAAATATCTAAAAAGAAAAAAAAGTATGGTGAATCATAAAAAGTAAATATAATTTTAATAGTATGTTTCTAAAATGTACAATTGCATATTATGCATCTCCACAGGAAACATCTTGATATGAAACGCATCTAAATGCATGATTTATCGTGATAATCAATGCGTCATATGGAGTTGGATCGCATAAGATTACAGTCGATCGCATTTAACACCGTAGAATTACAGTAGGACCTCACATTGCATTGTTTAAAAATATATTTGACTGGATCGCAGCGCATTGCATTTTATAAATTACATTGTGCCATATCGCTTTGGATCATGATGCAACGAATTAGACTGCGTTGTATTATTTTAGATTGGCTTGGATAACTTGAATAGTGTTGGATCGGATTGGGCTTTTGTTTATCACTTTTTATTCATTGCATTGAATTCGATGTATTTGAATTGCATTGAGCCTGAGAGAATCACTTTTTTTAATTATACTTGACTGAATGTTGACTTTAGATTATAATGAATCTTATCCGATGACGCCATAGCATTTTGAATTGTATTAAATTCGATTGGATTAGATTGAATCGCATTGCATCGCATCGGATCGCATCGGATCGCATTGGATTCCATTGGATCGCATCGGATTGGATTGAATCGCATTGTATTGCATCGGATCTGATTAAATCGCACTGGATCGCATCAGATCGGATTGGATTGGATTGAATCGCATTGGATCGCATCGGATCGAATTGAATCGCACTGGATCGCATCGGATAGGATTGGATTGGATTGGATTGAATTTCATTGGATCGCATCGGATCAGATTCAATCGCATTTGATTGCATTAGGATGGGACCGTATCGGATTGGATTGCATTGTGATCGTATCGGATCAGACTTTTATTAAATTAATTAACTTTCAACTGCAAAATAATAAGGAGTCTGAAAGGGACATTAATTTTTTTCACCTTGTAGCAAAATAAATAAAAGACAAATTTGAGATAATCACTGGCAGAATATTAATATTTAAAATACCGAAAAAAAACTTTCATGCATTGTAGCAGTGAAGTATTAATATATTTTCAGGATCTTAAAAATGGAATCCCAAGATATTCGATTATGAGTACTTAATTTGATAAACGACCTCACGATAAAATTATTCAGTAATACAAGACATTTTTTAAAATTTATTTCAAATTTCAGGGATGAACATTGAAAAAGGAACAAAAATGAAGAATTTACTTTAGACCCAAAAAAGTAGAAAAAATTTTTTTTTTAATTGACAAATTTATTTTTATTTCTTAATTCCTTATATCAGGATATTAAACAACTAATTATGGGACCTTTTATTAATCAAATGATTATTTCTGGGACGTACTTCCGCATTCTGGGACGTCCCAGAAATTGTACTATACCAGATTACTATTTCTGAGATGTTTTTAAAAATGGGTTATTTTGGAATATTGTAGAGTTATGTGGGGACAAAAGGGTTATTTTTTCTTTAGGCAGGGGTTGGAGGGAGGATTATTACTTTAGGAAAGCGAAAGAGGATGATTATTACTTTAGTAGGGCGTAAAAGGGTTATTTTGGATTAAAAAATGGGTCATTTTGAATTTTAGAAGGGTTATTTTGGACTTGAGAAGGGTTTGATAAGAGTTATTTGGTATTAGAAAGGGTTATTTTTGGTTTTTAAAAATGTATATATTTGCATGTACATACAGAGTGGTAAGTAGTGGATGGGCTAAAAGACTAGAATAATATGCATTTTTTCTTTAAACATGCAACGTTCTGAGTTATTTGGGTATTAACATTAACTGGCTCTCTAGGCCCTCTACGGGGCCTCAGAATGGACTAGAAAAAATAAAGACTTAGAAAAATATAAAGAAGTAACTCTTACAATGCATGTTTTATAGAAAAAATGCATATTTTTCTAGTTTTTTTAGCCCATCCACTACTTGCCACTCTGTATGTCCATGCAAATATATACATTTTTAAAAACCAAAAATAACCCTTACTAATACCAAATAACCCTTATCAAACCCTTGTGAAGTCCAAAATAACCCTTCTCAAATTCAAAATGACTCATTTTTTAATCCAAAATAACCCTTTTACGCCCTACTAAAGTAATAATCATCCTCTTTCGCTTTCCTAAAGTAATAATCCTCCCTCCAACCCCTGCCTAAAGTAAAAATAACCCTTTTGTACCCACATAACTCTAAAAAATTCCAAAATAACCCATTTTTAAAAACATCTCAGAAATAGTAATCTGGTATAGTACAATTTCTGGGACGTCCCAGAATGCGGAAGTACGTCCCAGAAATAATCATTTGATTAATAAAAGGTCCCATAATTAGTTGTTTAATATCCTGATATAAGGAATTAAGAAATAAAAATAAATTTGTCAATTAAAAAAAAAAATTTTTCTACTTTTTTGGGTCTAAAGTAAATTCTTCATTTTATCAATTCTTCATTTTTGTTCCTTTTTCAATGTTCATCCCTGAAATTTGAAATAAATTTTAAAAAATGTCTTGTATTACTGAATAATTTTATCGTGAGGTCGTTTATCAAATTAAGTACTCATAATCGAATATCTTGGGATTCCATTTTTAAGATCCTGAAAATATATTAATACCTCACTGCTACAATGCATGAAAGTTTTTTTTCGGTATTTTAAAAATCAATATTCGGCCGGTGTTTATCTCAAATTTGTCTTTTATTTATTTTGCTACTAGGTAAAAAAAATCAATATCCCTTTCAGACTCCTTATTATTTTGCAGTTGAAAGATAGTTAATTTAATAAAAATCCGATCCGATCGAATCGCAATGCAATCCAATCCTATACGATCCCATCCTTATGCAATCCAATGTGATTCAATCTGATCCGATGCGATCCAATGTGATTCAATCCAATCCAATCCAATCCGAACCGATGCGATCCAGTGCGATTCAATCCGATCCGATGCGATCCAATCCAATCCAATCCGATCCGATGCGATCCAGTGCGATTCAATCAGATCCGATGCCATACAATGTGATTTAATCCAATCCGATGCGATCCAATGGAATCCAATGCGATCTTATGCGATCCGATGCGATGCAATGCGATTCAATCCGATCCAATGCGATCTGATGCGATCGAGTCCAATCCAATTCAATTTGATCCAATACGATCCGATCCAATCCAATGCGATCCAACGCGATCCAATGCGATTCAATTCGATCCGATGCGATCGAGTCCAATCCAATCGAATTCAATACAATTCAAAATGGTACGGCGTCATCGTATACGATTCATTATAATCCAAAGTCAACATTCAGTCAAGTGTAATTAAAAAAAGTGATTCTCCCAAGCTCAATGCGATTCAAATACATCGAATTCAATGCAATGAATAAAAAGTGATGAACTAAAGCCCAATCCGATTCAACGGTATTCAGGTGATCTAAGTCAATCCAAAATAATACAATGCAGTCTAATTCGATGCATCATGATTCAAAGCGATATGGCATAATGTAATTTTTAAAATGCAATACGCTGCGATCCAGTTAGATATATTTTTAAACAATGCAATGTGAGGTCCTATTGTAATTCTACGGTGTTTAATGCGATTCAACTCCATATGACGCATTGATTATCACGATAAATCATGCATTAAGATGCGTTTTATATCAAGTTGTTTCCTGTGGAGATGCATAATATGCAATTGTACATTTTAGAAACATACTAGCAAAATTATATTCACTTTTTATAATTCACCATACTTTTTTTTTCTTTTTAGATATTTTTGCTCAAGGCTACCAACACACTTTTTGGAGCATATTGTTTTTTGTATTAGACTTTTAGGGTGAAATCTGCATCGTGCGTCTGTACAATGCAACAATTGGTTCCAATTCTGTAATATATAATTTTTTCATCGAATTTTGTGACACCTTATAGTCTGCACTCAACAAATACATAGGTGCGAGTAATTCTCTACAAGTTTCTCAACTCTATGCGCAGAAAAAAAATTTAGCGCATGCTTAATTTCTTGTAATTAAATAAACTGACAAGCTCTAAACCCTCATTACGCTGGGCGCCCGAGTTCAACAAAAAAACTGATTGGCTACCCCCTAAGCTCTAAGCCCCCAAGACCCTGGGCGCCCGAGTTCAACAAAAAAGCTGATCGGCTACTCCGCAAGCTCTAAGCCCCCAAAACCCTGCGCGCGCGAGTTCAACAAAAAAGCTGATTGGGTACCACCCAAGCTCTAAGCCTCTAAGACCCTGGGTGCCTGAGTTCAATAAATCAAACTGATCAGTTGGGGCTTTAGAGCTTGGGGGAGCGCCAATCAGTTCATCTGTTGAACTCGGGCGCCCTGGGTTTTGGGGGCTTAGAGCTTACAGGGTAGCCAAAAGCTTCTTTGTTGAACTCGCGTGCTCAGGGTTTTGGTAGCTTAGAGCTTGGGGGCTAGCCAATCAGCTTCATTGTTCAACTCGTGCGCCCAGGGTTTTGGGGGCTTAGAGCTTGGGGGGTAGCCGATCAGCTTTTTTGTTGAACTCGAGCGCCCAGGGTCTTGGGGGCTTAGAGCTTAGGGGGTAGCCAATCAGTTTTTTTGTTGATTTCGGGCGCCCAGCGTTATGAGGGTTTAGAGCTTGTCAGTTTATTTGATTGTTCATAAAAAATAATTTATCTATCGCTCTCCCCAGCTTTATGGGGGTTTATAGCTTGGTGGTTTCTTTAATTGTTTATAAAAAATAATTTATCTGTCCCTCCCTCCAGCGTTACGAGGGTTCAGAGCTTGTCGGTTTATTCAATTGTTTATAAAAAATTATTTATTTATCGCTCTCCCCAGCGTTATGGGGGTTTAGAGCTTGGAGGTTTAATTAATTGTTTATAAAAAATTATGTATTTATCGCTCTCCCCAGCGTTATGGGGGTTTGGAGCATGGTGGTTTATTCAATTGTTTATAATTTGTTTTTAATTATTTATAATTGCTTCATCGGACAATTATTTACAGTATGTCAGTATGTCACAGACTGTATTTTTGGTTTGCTGTAGAGATCTTGGTAAGATTGAAGAGATTAAAGATTTAGTAAGAATCAGTAATTATATTGGTATTGATGTGAATTATAGTGATGATAGGAAAGTAATGACTTTAAGTTAAACTAAATATACTGAATCTTTGGCTGAAATAGTATATTATAGTACGGGTGCAGCATCGTCACCGGGGCGGTTTTAAGGACCCGAGTGCGTAGCGAAGCGGAGCACGAGGTCCTTAAAGAGCCCTGGTGACGTGCTGAACCAGTGCTATATACTATTTTATAGTACGAGTAACCGAAAACATGCATCAAAGATTTGATTTTGAGGTTAGAGTGACCAGGCGTACTATAAAATACAATTTAGAGAATGCGAATCTGTATGATACTCCAATGCAGAGTAATCCAAAATTAAATCAAGCTAAAGAAATAGATGAGCGTATTCAATATCGAAATTTAATTGGTGAGCTTTTATGTATAAATACGGGTACTAGACCTTATATAGCTGATAGTGTTAACTGTTAATTATCTAAGTAGATTTCAAAGTTGCTATAATCAAACAAATTTTAAATATGCTCTAGGGTTTTTAAAATATTTATATAAAACAAAAAATCTGAAATTATCATGTTATGGTAAAAACATAAATAGAGAAAAATTCGATTGCATGGTAGATTCTGATCAAGCAGGTGATAAAATAGATAGAAAGTCTATAATAGGTTATGATATAAGATTGTATGCAAATTTGATTTATTGGAAAACTTGAATACAAAACGTTGTAACTAAATGTTTAACTCTTGCAGAAGGCACTGCTATGTCTGAGGCAGTAACTGAAATTTTATTTTTGAAAAATTTATTGAATAAATATTTTAACCTGAAAGTTGATATACTGATAAAAATTTATGAATATTTTATAATTTATTCATAATTTAGTATTTAAAAAAAAATAAATTAAAAAAAAAAATGAATAAATATATGGTTATGAAATATATATTATGTTTATAAATGATTCTAAAAACATTTGAATGCTAGGATTCCATGAAAAAATCTATGACGAAGAAATCTACGACGAAAAAATCTACGCGAAAAAATCTACGAAACATTAATCTACGAACGAAAAAATCTACGACTCATAAATATATAATTAATATTCGAGAAAATAGAAAGTTTAATATTAAAATGAAAAACAAATTTTTTAAAAATTCAATTAATTAAAAACAAAAACAAAGCTCCGAAGAATCCAAAAAAAATCATTAAGTTTGATTGTCTACTAATAATTAACAAACTGTTTCTCACATCCCTTATAACAGAGAAAAAAAAAAAAAAATTTTATTCGAACTAGATTTTGGGTGGAACTAAATATTATGGTGCGCCTCTGCGGGGACCTTCGGGCCCCACGGCGCGCATTATTTTGAAAAAAAACCCGTTAGTGTTTTATCAAAAATCAATTTTTTTCTCACGTTTGTATTAATTCACTGTTCAAAATCAAAAGAAACTTCATAATAACTATTAAATGGAAATATCCCCTCAACTATTTGTTTACGATACAAATGTAAACAAATCAATCATAAAAGTAAAATTGAGTAATATTAAATACAAATGTAAACAAATCAATCATAATACCAGGTAGTAATAATCGTAGATTTTTTCATCGTAGATTTTTGATTTCGTAGATTTTTATTCGTGGATTTTTTCGCGTAGATTTTTACATCGTAGATTTTCTATTTTTTACTAACAGTGAAAATGATTTATATATTTCTATTAATTTATTTTTATAAAAAATTATGATCATTACAAGTATTAAAATACCCAAGTTTTAGAAATCATCGTATCAATTAAGTACTTCAGTTTTTAGTAAAATCATAGATTATAGAAAAATTTGTGGGCACATTCATTTTAATTTGTTTTACATTTTCGATTATTACGATGTTGATATACACTAGTATGCGATCGTGTTTCCTGAACGGCAGCAACTAACGTACGAACAGCTTCTTCGTGGCCTTCAAAGCTATCAGCTTTTTTGAGATTATTTAATGATTTTTCAGGATCATCATAATTATTAGTAACAACATTATTAAGAACTTTACGTTTACTTTTTGGCCGGGGAAACGTTTCCCAAGAATGCTGAGTTGGTATCAAATGTGAAGAGGCTGTTGGGGATCCTATTAACAAAATTAGTGAATTTTTTATATCCTTTGCATCACAAAAACTAGAACGACGACTACCAGAACCAGTTGTGCTCAAACTGTCATAACTTGCTCTTCTGCAGCGTTCTTTACCAATTAACTTACGCTGATTTGATTTTTCAAGGTCATCAAACATATCTTCAGAATCGCTTGCAGATTCTCTTAAATGTTTGATTGCTGTTTTTCGATAACTAGGCTCTGAATGAATTTGAGCTTGAACTTGCTTTTTTGTTTCATTAACTGTTGAAGCTTCAGATATTTTTTGATATTGGCACTCTTCACCTGTAAAATTTTTTTAAATAAATACAATAATTCATCTTTTTTTTTTATCATACAAAGATGGCAAGATGCGTAAATTATTTTTCGACTTATAAATTATTATTTAGATCAGTTTGATTTATTGTTGAATATATATTTTAGAAATCCTTCAAGACTGTTAATTCTTAGAAAAAATTTTATTCAAAAACTCTGGGTAGCATCTGGTTGATTACCAGTAATAACTGGATAAAATTCTTTAGAAAGTTTTCCCTGTAACCGATATCCTGGTGATAGATTTGACTGAATATTGCATCAATTCCACTACTTGGCACCCGAATTGACTTTACCAGATAGTTTCCCTCATTACCGATGTACGGTGGAGTTTGTAAAAATTTTGGTTTAACCAAATTGAATACCGGGGGATTAAAACAACTTCTCAAGGAAGCTTACCTTCTTACCGATGACCGGGAAGTTTATTCAAATTTAGTTGAACCAGATTAACTACTGAATGATCGAATCAACTTCTCAAAAAAGTTTTCCTCATAACCGATGTTTGAGTGGTAGTCTGGGAAATATAACTCCTAGGTAGATTTCACGTCACGGAATTGATAACTTAAATGATTTTTCTGTCATCAACTCAAGCATGATCAAGAGAATTTTTATTTAGTCAAAACCGTACTCAAAATTGTAGAATGATTATATAAAAATAAAACCTATTTGAAAAACTTATTTATTTTCTCTTCAAAAGAAAAAAGTTGATGAGTTTTAAAAATTTAAGTGAAATTAATCCAATTATCAAAGATAAGTTATTCGTTAGAGAAAAAAATACTTGTATGTACCTACAATTAAGTAATTCATATTGCTAGGTATAAAAAATTTGAAGCTAGTTTAAAATTCACCGTTCTGAGATTTAAATTAATAGCTTAAAATTTAAGGTAAAAACTAGTCACTTCAAATTCTTTTTATGCTTATTTCATAGCAATAAAAGGCTTTTGCACTTTTTTCTTATAATTTATGACTAAAAAAAAAATTCTTTTTTATCTGATATATCAACAGTGAGTTGACTTTTTGTCTGAATACATCTTACATCAAAATTATTCATTAAAAAAATATGAAATAGTCGAAAGTAATAAAATCTAAGCCTTCTAAACTGACTAAAGTTTCAAAAATGCTGCAAAAAATAAAAAAATGGGGTTTTCGTGATTTTTAAATGGCTCACATATTTTTCAATCATAATAATAATGTTATTAAAAACCTTGTTTTTAGTTAATTTTAAAGCTATTATGCAGTCATTAAATTAATAAATAAGTTGATTTAATTCTTTTTTCAACTATTTTTTATTTAAATTAAAATAAAATTTATAAACAATTAAATTCTCTTTAATTCAAGCTGTAGAGTACTGAATGTGACTGAAAGTGCGGGATCGATTGTCATCACCTGGCAAACATTTTTTTGGTAGCCAAGGACGACGGAGAACCAAACCGGTGTCCGGCAGACAAGTAAATGCGCATGAGTGTACTTAGTACACTGTTATTGTCATAATCTTTTTTTTTTCCTACACGCAAGCTGTCAGTAGTAGATGAGTGTTTATGTTCGCACGCAACTCGAACCGGAGAAAATCAATACTTTATTGTGTTATTGATTTTGGATCACAGCCGTTCGGGACTATGTTTAATCTTCATCGCGTTACTTATTGATTTTGTATTAGTTTCTTTTGAGGAATTTTTTCTTTTATTAAATTGTTAAAATAAAACCTAAGAAATTTTTAATCAGTAACTGGTGTTCCTACACTCGATCCTCTAGCTCGCACCCACTACCAAAATTATTGAGCGGTCGCATCAGGTGAGAAAAATCGTGCAGGGATTTAATACCACGAACGGACTTTTTTCCCTATTTCAGGAAGATTGTCGGCGTGACGCCAACTGCAATAAAAGATTCTAGAAGCCGAATGGCTAAGCAACGGACTGTCGTGGGTTGTATTCCAAAGTCCGCATTCGCTAGTTCGAGCACTATAACATGGCTCCCAACAATGTGGTTATGTGTGTTTATGAGAGGAAGAGCTCTGCATAGTGACTATAACATGGCGCCCAAGAACGTATGTGCATGTTGAGTCGAGAACAGTGACGTTCTGCAGCCGACCAGGTTTCAGGTCAGTCAGAAATTTGAGAAAAACAAAGAGCTCGTTGTCACTTGTACTAGCATAATAAGTGTGTATGTGTGTGAGAGAATATAATTTCTTACGCTGTGATTACGAAGTGGAGCATTTTTGATTTTGCTGTTATTATTTTGATTTCTTATATTCTCCACATCGTAAAATACCCGGATCAGGGTACCTCCACTCCCGCTGTATAAAACGGACAGAGTTCCCCAATAGAAATTGGTTGCCTTGTTGGCGGAGAGGGCGCGCTGTAGTAGAAATTATAGCAGAGGTGGGGAGCACCTATAGAGACTTTTGAAATGAATAAAAAAATTATCCACCAAGCTCTAAACCAACGAAACCCTGGGCGTCCGAGTTAAATTGATGAAAGAATTAAATATAGAAAAAAAACAAATGATCCCCCAAGCTTTAAACCCTAGATGCCCGGGGCGTCCGAGTTTAAATTTTAAATAAATAAATAACCCCCCAAGCTTTAAACCCTAGATGCCCTGGGCGCCCGAGTTTCATGTTTAAATAAATAAATTATCCCCCAAGCTTTAAACCCTAGATGCCCTGTGCGTCCGAGTTAAATTAATGAAAGAATTGAATAAATTAATGAACAAATGATCTCCCAAGCTTTGAACCACGATGCCCTGGGTGTCCGAGTTCAAATTTAAAATAAATAAATAATCCCCCAAGCTTTAAACCCTAGATGCCCTGGGCGTCCGAGTTTAATTTTTAAACAAATAAATGCCCTGAGCGTCTGAGTTAAATTAATGAAAAAATAAAATATATAAATAAACAAATAATCCCCCAAGCTTTAAACCCACGGTACCCTGGGCGTCCGAGTTTGATTTTTAAATAAATAAATAATCCCCCAAGCTTTAAACCCTAGATGCCCTGGGCGTCCGAGTTAAACTAATGAAACAATTGAATAAATAAATGAACAAATAATCCCCCAAGCTTTAAACCCAAGATGCCCTGGGCGTCCGAGTTTGAATTTTAAATAGATAAATAATCCCCTAAGCTTTAAACATTAGATGCCCTGGGCGTCCAAGTTTAATTTTTAAATAAACAAATAATCCCCCAAGCCTTAAACCCTAGATGCACTGGGCGTCCAAGTTTAATTTTTAAATGAACAAATATTCCCCCAAGCTTTAAATCCTAGATGCCCTGGGCGTCCAAATTTGATTTTTAAATAAACAAATAATCCCCCAAGCTTTAAACCCTAGATGCCCTGGGCGTCCGAGTTGAATGAATGAAAAAATAAAATATATAAATAAACAAATAATCCCCCAAGCTCTAAACCACGATACCATGGGCGTCCGAGTTTAACTTTTAAATAAATAAATAATCCCCCAAGCTTTAAACCGTAGATGCCCTGGGCGTCCGAGTTTAGCTTTTAAATAAATAAATAATCCCCCAAGCTTTAAACCGTAGATGCCCTAGGCGTCCGAGTTTATTTTTTAAATAAATAAATGCCCTGGGCGTCCGAGTTAAATGAATGAAAAAATAAAATATATAAATAAACAAATAATCCCCCAAGCTCTAAACCACGATACCCTGGGCGTCCGAGTTTAACTTTTAAATAAATAAATAATCCCCCAAGCTTTAAACCACGATACCCTGGATGTCCGAGTTTAAATTTTAAATAAATAAATAATCCCCCAAGCTTTCAACCCACGGTACCCTGGGCGTCCGAGTTTGATTTTTAAATAAATAAATAATCCCCCAAGCTCCACTTTTAAGCATAATTTGACTCGATAGCTACTGCTGTGATGCTCTGTGATATTTATATTAATTATTTATATGTCACCTGAAGAGGAGGGTTGTTCCCTCGAAACGTCGTGAAGATAATAAAAAATCTTATGAACTAATTACATCTAGTTTATTTAACCTGCCTGGATAATCAACACAAAGTCAACAAATATTTAAAAAAAAAAAAAATCATTTTTAAAATAATAACAATTTTGAAGTTTTTAATATCTTATATCCTGATTAATTAAAAAAGTAGGAACAAATTGCAATTAATTAATTACTTCAAGGGGTGCCATACTAGGACACAAATTTTAGGTGTCTTAAAAAACCGTGTTCTAATAAATCCTCTGGCATTTGAAGCTCATTGATCAAAATCAAACGTGTGATATCTCATTTTAAAGCTCTTGAATTAAGCTTTAAAATGAGACCTTACCCGTCAAAAAATATTGATTTGATTGGCCACAACGTCGATTCTCGCTTAGGGGGGCCATATTAGGTACAGGTACCTTATTTGAAAATTGAACTCGAACGCCCAGGGCCTCTAGGGTTTAAAGCTTGGGGGATTATTTATTTATTTAAAAATTATTCTCGGACGCCCAGGGTACCGTCGGTTGAAAGCTTGAGGGATTATTTGTTTATTTATATATATTTTTTTTCCATTAATTTAACTCAGACGCCCAGGGCATTTATTTATTTAAAAATTAAACTCGGACGCCCAGGGCCTCTAGGGTTTAAGCTTGGGGGATTATTTATTTATTTAAAAATTAAACTCGGGCGCCCAGGGCATCGGGGGTTTACAGCTTGGGAGATTATTTATTTATTTAAAAATTGAACTCGAACGCCCAGGGCATCTAGGGTTTACAGCTTGGGAGATTATTTATTTATTTAAAAATTAATCTCGGACGCCTAGGGTACCGTGGGTTGAGAGCTTGGGGGATTATTTTTTTATTTAAAAATTGAACTCGGGCGCCCAGGGCATGGAGGGTTTAAAGCTTGGGGGATTATTTATTTATTAAAAAGTTAAACTCGGACGCCCTGGGCATCTAGGGCTTGAAGCTTGGGGGATTATTCATTTATTTAAAAATTAAACTCGGGTGCCCAGAGTACCGTCGGTCGAAAGCTTGAGGGAGTATTTGTTTATTTATATATATTTTTTTCCATTAATTTAACTCAGACGCCCAGGGTATCGTGGTTTAGAGCTTGGGGGATTATTTGTTTATTTATATATTTTATTTTTTCATTCATTTAACTCGGACGCCCAGGGCATTTATTTATTTAAAAATTAAACTCGGACGCCCAGGGCCTCTAGGGTTTAAGCTTGGGGGATTATTTATTTATTTAAAAATTAAACTCGGGCGCCCAGGGCATCGGGGGTTTACAGCTTGGGAGATTATTTATTTATTTAAAAATTGAACTCGAACGCCCAGGGCATCTAGGGTTTACAGCTTGGGAGATTATTTATTTATTTAAAAATTAATCTCGGACGCCTAGGGTACCGTGGGTTGAGAGCTTGGGGGATTATTTTTTTATTTAAAAATTGAACTCGGGCGCCCAGGGCATGGAGGGTTTAAAGCTTGGGGGATTATTTATTTATTAAAAAGTTAAACTCGGACGCCCTGGGCATCTAGGGCTTGAAGCTTGGGGGATTATTCATTTATTTAAAAATTAAACTCGGGTGCCCAGAGTACCGTCGGTCGAAAGCTTGAGGGAGTATTTGTTTATTTATATATATTTTTTTCCATTAATTTAACTCAGACGCCCAGGGCATTTATTTATTTAAAAATTAAACTCGAACGCTCAGGGCATCTAGGGTTTAAGGGATCGGGGATTATTTATTTATTTAAAAATTAAACTCGGACGCCCAGGGCCTCTAGGGTTTAAAGCTTGGGGGATTATTTATTTATTTGAAAATTGAACTCGAACGCCCAGGGCATCTAGGGTTTACAGCTTGGGAGATTATTTATTTATTTAAAAATTAAACTCGGGCGCCCAGGGCATCGGGGGTTTAAAGCTTGGGGGATTATTTATTTATTAAAAAGTTAAACTCGAACGCCCAGGGCATCTAGGATTTAAAGCTTGGGGGATTATTTGTTTATTTACATATTTAATTTTTCATTAATTTAACTCAGATGCTCAGGGCATTTATTTATTTAAAAATTAAACTCGGACGCCCAGGGCATCTAGGATTTAAAGCTTGGGGGATTATTTGTTTATTTACATATTTTATTTTTTCATTAATTTAACTCAGATGCTCAGGGCATTTATTTATTTAACTATTAAACTCGGACGCCCAGGGCATCTAGGGTTTAAAGCTTGGGGGATTCTTTATTTATTTAAAATTTAAACTCGGACCCCCAGGGCATCGTGGTTTAAAGCTTGGGTGATTATTTATTAATTTAAAATTTAAACTTCGATGCCCAGGGCATCTAGGGCTTAAAGCTCGGGGGATTATATGTTTATTTAAAATTTAAACTCGGACCCCCAGGGCATCGTGGTTTAAAGCTTGGGTGATTATTTATTAATTTAAAATTTAAACTTCGATGCCCAGGGCATCTATGGCTTAAAGCTTGGGGGATTATTTGTTCATTTAAAATTTAAACTCGGACCCCCAGGGCATCGTGGTTTAAAGCTTGAGTGATTATTTATTAATTTAAAATTTAAACTTCGATGCCCAGGGCATCGTGGCTTAAAGCTTGGGGGATTATTTGTTTATTTACATATTTTATTTTTTCATTAATTTAACTCAGACGCTCAGGGCATTTATTTATTTAAAAATTAA
Source organism: Encarsia formosa (assembly GCA_038277355.1). Classification (NCBI taxonomy): domain Eukaryota; kingdom Metazoa; phylum Arthropoda; class Insecta; order Hymenoptera; family Aphelinidae; genus Encarsia; species Encarsia formosa. The sequence continues at coordinate 97,665,017 of CM076184.1, read as the reverse complement.
ACTCGGACGCCCAGGGCATCTAGGGTTTAAAGCTTGGGGGATTCTTTATTTATTTAAAATTTGAACTCGGACACCCAGGATTCTTTCATTAATTTAACTCGGACGCCCAGGGCATCTAGAGTTTAAAGCTTGGGGGATTATTTATTTATTTAAACATGAAACTCGGACGCCCAGGGCATTTAGGGTTTAAAGCTTGGGGGATTATTTATTTATTTAAAATTTAAACTCGGACGCCCAGGGCATCTAGGGTTTAAAGCTTGGGGGATCATTTGTTTATTTATGTATTTAATTCTTTCATCAATTTAACTCGGAAGCCCAGGGTTTCGTGGGTTTAGAGCTTGGCGGATAATTTTTTTATTCATTTCAAAAGTCTCTATAGGCGCTCCCCACCTCTGCTATAATTTCTACTACAGCGCGCCCTCTCCGCCAACAAGGCAACCAATTTCTATTGGGGAACTCTGTCCGTTTTATACAGCGGGAGTGGAGGTACCCTGACCCGGATTTCATAACAGTATTGTGCGACTTGAGCATCTAGTGGAATGAATACTGACTCAATTTGTAAAATCTCTAAAATTCATTGGTTTATTTGAATACAAAGTGTTACTGACTAGTTTTCAGTAGCAACTGTAGGTCGCTGAGGCGGCTGCGCTCGGACGTCGCGGCTGCTGCTGACTCTGCAGGAGCTGCTGCTGCTGCGGCATCTGTATCTTGTTCTATTCTTTAAGAGATTATTTAGTTCTGGATCGGTCATTTTTAATTTAATAAAATAGTTTAAGAAATCAAAAAAAAATAAGAAATTAATAATAATAATTTTTATTCCTTTGAAAAATACTTTGATTTTACTTTAATACTAACTAATTTTTTTTTTTTTTTTTAAAGAAAATATGATTTGATTGAGGAGGAGGTGAATAATTAAAAAACAATTTAAGTGTATATTTATTTTAAATCTTATCATTAATTTTTTAAAGACTTATATGCAAACAACTTAATACAATTAATCATCGAAAGTAAACGCAAATTGAAAATTACCAATATACGTGGCATAAAATTTATTGTTATCAGTCTTCTCCAATAATTTTTCCCAAAAGGACTCATGTTTCGTCATGGCATCTGAAATTTTTTGAGGCAGATAAATAGCAAATTCGTTATCAAAGGTATCCAAAACTTTGCGTCCATATTTTGTTATCGTCTTGTTTACAGATGTCACTTTGTAGTTGTGATTTATGTCCAACTGCTTTAAGTTTTTACGGGGTAAATCAGGTGCTTGAGATATACCGTTAAGCCAGTCAATGCCTACTTCTTCTGCAGCCATATTTTAAAGCCTGGAACAAATTTTTTTTGATTAATTTAAGAAAATTAATAAATAAAGTGTAAAAATAATAGAGGTCGACAAATCTACTTACAAGTATTTTCAGGAAGATCAGTTTCAAAAATTCGAGAGCTTGTTTATTGGCTTTGGTTCGGCTGGTAAAGAGTAGGTGGTCAGTTAAGTCGAGGGCTGTTCACTTTGTGACTGATGGAAAGACTGACTTTTGTCGTGCAATTTATAGGTATAAATTTTTTAAAATAAATATTGCAAGCCCCGCAAATGCAACATTAGCGTTTTACAAAGTCCTGACAACGTGATTTTACAATAAAGACATTTTCGCACTACTACTTTGTAAACAATGTATGACACAGTCGCCGTTACCCGTAAATTGATAATTATCACGTGATTTGTGTTTAATAAAAGATCTTGCAATACAATCATTTTTTTTAAGTCATCAGAAAAATTATTTAGAAAAGCTTCGAAACCCAATCCGTTAGTCATATAATGTAAAAACATTAAACAATATTGACCACATACGTCGGATGTCTCACTCTGAAGTTGTTTAACGTTCCATCTTAAATGTAAGTTGAATTCGTGTAAGCGTATCTGCTGAGGAAACTGCGTGACGAAGCGAGTTGTAGTATTGTCAGGGTAATAATGCATGCTACTGTTACTGGGAAGAACAATATAAAATTGATCCTTCATTTTAGATTTTTCAATTGACTTGCTTTGATCCAAGAGCAAAATTTTTCTGGATAACCGCGCCATCGGACAAAATATTCTTTCAAGCGACCACTGGTTCTAGTTTTCAAAATTTTTTCGACGTCAGAAAAAACCTTTTTTAAATTTTTTTTTACGTGGCTTAGCTCTTCCTCGTAGAAAAATCCATCGATTTCTTCATCAGCCAAGTCTTTTAGGTGATAAACAGGAGGATAACTGGTTAAGGATATCCGAGAAATCTTGAATTACTCCAATGTCTAACCACTCTCGTAACCTTTCGCAAAAACGTTTTGAGCTCGACTGACGCGCACCAGATCGTTATATTTAGGAACTCTGACGATGGGGCGTTCGTAACGATGCTTGATGTTTCTACGAGCTACGGTAGCGTTATCAAGGGTAAAGGACGCCGGTGTCATTTTTGTAACTGTGTGTTCAGTATGATTATAAGCTTCTACGTGTCACGAGGTAGGCCGTAATACAAGCTTTGCAGTTGTCTATGCATTTTTTTTATCGCATTTTTTATTCTTCTTCTTCTTCTGCAAAGGTTGGCAGTTTACTGACTTTGTCTTCTTCTTGTCCTTCCTCTTGATAGCTTTTTTTATTCGGTTAAAAAATTTTTCAAATGTAATCTTGCTGACCATGCAGCAGGCCATCATCATTGCAACTGTTCTTTCATCGGGAGGAGTCTTACCGGCTAACAAACGAGAAAACGCTTTTTCGGCAAGCACGCGATCAGCTTGACGGCGGTTGGCCTTTTCATCGGAGTATGCTATATCGTGTTCACAACACGCTTCGTCTAGAGGATTGATGCCTACGTCAACACGATTCAAATTCTTGGACAATTTTGTATCTGGACCGCAAAACTTATAACCTGGTACATGCATTTCAAAAGGCATCAGGTCTACGATAGCATCCAAAGCACTTTTTTCTTCTTCTTCGCTCTCAGGGAGACTAGCGTTTTCTACAGAAATCTCCATACTCCTTGGTTATTTAATTTTTGTTTTTTTGGGGTTCTGGTAGCGATTGAATTTTTTTCCAATGCCTTTTTAGCGTTTCTCTTTTGCCATCTCGACAAACTTTTTTCAAAATTGTCACTTTTTTCGAAAGCACTACTTCGGTCTTCGGTAATATCAGCTGAGGAAATCAAATGAGGTCTTTCACCTCCTGAGTTGTAGCCATGAGCAAAAATATCCAAGGAAGGAGAAGAAGTAGCACTGGATGACTGACTATGAGCACTGGAAACGATTGTATCCCACAGTTGATTATTTCCGATAAACTCGCGTGGTGTGTTAGCCTCTCGAAGAGCAGCAGCAAACTGTTTACGACCTGTAGGTGGAGCGCGTTTTCTGTGTCTCAGAGCATCGCCAATTAAGTCAACGATGCTAGCCCCCGCCACCGAATTCCCGTTTATAGTTACAGCGCCACTCGGGGACCATGTGACGTTACCGGACCGTTTCAAATGACGCACAAGGTTAGTAGCAGCACTTTTAAAAGTCTTGGGTACTCCTGCGATGATGAAGCTGTCTTCCAAAAAAGTTTTTCTTTTTTTCTCTTCACTTTCATCGGTCGAGCGATCTTGAGCTTAATTATCAGGGGCCGAGACATTTTTTTCCGTCTTATCGTTAAAAAGAAAAAATCTCTGCAACGCACTACTGTAATCGAGCTACTTTTCTCGATCGTCTTTTCCTCTTTCAGCTGAGTTTAAAATATCGTTCATATGCGCGTCGAGTCTTTCACTTGGTGTGCCAGGAATCTGGACTGTTTTGAGGAGGCCATCTTTGCCTACCAGTTGTTGTATTCGCTGAAGACTGTCGTACGGTAGTAAAACTAATTTTCGGGCGTGGTCCATTATTTAGCTATGAGAGTTGATAAAACGGTACCGAGAAGAGGTGCCAACAGCGCAGGTAAAAATCCGCCTCCCCGCTGAACGATTAGTTTTTTTTTTCGAGTCAAACTAACCTTGGGCTTGGATAGCGTTCGTAAAGTAGAGGCATGGTGCCGAAGACGCGTCTTGCGGTTTTTTTCCCAGTGGTACGTTCCCCACTAAGATATTCAAGGCGCACTCGCAAATACGTTTTATCAATGAAGGATCAGCTTTGCGCAAAACTGTTTTTCTCTGCTCCTCGTTGAGGTGATACAAGGCCCGCAAGATATGTTTTTCTTTTTCGGAAAACGGTTCTCTACGTTTACGAGCCATCACAGTGACGCGACTGATGCTTGCTTACTGATGACTTGAAGCTTGCGTTTTTTGATTAAAAAAAGAGTCTATGTATTCGGCAAATATTCCTCCCTTTTTTGTTACAGGATCATACTGCGTTATATTGTACTGCCAAATTTCAAACATTTTAATGACTACGTAACCTACTTCTATCGCTTTTTTTAATTCTTCGGACACCCAAGTACCTGTTAAATATCTATCTTTTGGATTTTCATGGCTGCATTCTCGTTGTATCATTTGCTCGGTACATGTTCGACACAGTGGAAAAAGCAATTTATTGTGCATTTTCACTGGCAATACAGGATGGTAAAAATTTCTAGGAGGTAACACTTTGCATTTTACTAAACCGTTAACGTTTGAAAAATTGCACCTATCGCGCACGAGTAGACTACAGATTTTCATCTGTATTAAATCGATAACAGCTAGGACAACCGTGCCAATAACACCTAAAAGTAAGAAAAAATTTAGTTGATATAATTAATTATGAGAAATAAAATGAAAAAAAAAATTTCAACTTACCCTTGGAACTGAAAAACCAATCCTCTATGTTTTTTTTTATGTTTTGGAGTACTGTAACCATCGACTAAAATCTCTTCCAATAATCTTCTTTTTCGACAGTGACCTGCATGCTCGATGGGGCGCTTCAATGATTTCTCCATCCAAAACAGCCATTGAATAGCTTTCAAAGATTGTATGTTACGACCTCTGTATCTTCCTGCTGGTATTATACCAATTTGATTATTTTTCAAAAATTTTTTCTTGAACACTCTCATACATGTGGAAGCAATAGTGGTGCACTCCAGAAACGGATCCACACCAAATTTCATAAATTTTTCTCGAAAATTCAAACAGGCCAGTCTTAAGATTTTTACATCTTGTTTGCAGTATTTAGTTAATTCAGCATCAAAGTCAAAGATAAAGTTTTAGCTGCTTGCTCATTGTACCACGTAATAAAGCTTTCTCTTTCTTTTTCACCCATGGTATTGGGTAAGTAAAATTCAATCGACTGTAAAGGACCTACGTAATTCGAATTTTCAGGTTTATTAAAAAAATGCGGGAACGTAACTTTTTCTACGTTCGTCAATCCATAGGCTTTGGGTAAATATTGTATTGTAGATCAACTTTGGGTAAGTTACTAAGAGGCGTAAGAAAATAGTTTAGACTGTCGATAAATTTTACGCATATGTACTCCATCACTATAATCTTTGTACCATTCAGTATCACCGAAAGTTTTTCACGTTCACTTTTCTCAGCCAAAAATTTAAAAATAAAGTGGGCATCATAGCCTTGAGCATTATGAGCTATACACACAACTCGCTTAAACAATTTACGTGGTTTCAAAGCTAAATCCATAAATTGTTTTACGGGGTCAGTCTTAAAAACATGTTCACGTACCCCGCACTTGTCACACTCAACCGCTATATCGTTTTCTTGTAAGCAAAAGTTGCAAGCTTGATGAACTACAAACAAGTTTGGTTTATGAATTTTTTTGTCTTCATCTCCAAGCACGTGTACGTTTTGTTTAGTTTCAAAGTCGTAAATAAAAAATATTACCCTGTTTGATTTTTTGGATTCTTTTATTGGTTGTATAAAATACTCGTGATCAGCCATGTACTTGCAGCAAATTGTACAAAAACTTTTTTCGCACTCGTGCTTGTCATTGGAAACTTTAAAACATATTTGATAAATTTTAATACTTGAACACACACTAGATTTTTTGAAAGAATTAGTTTTTAAATGAATTTGATAACATTCTTCACCGTAAAAATATCTATTACACAGTTGACATCGAGTCATTGGCTGTTGCTCGTAGCACACAGGATATTGTAAACACTTTGAACATCTGTTCGTGCATCTTTGGCTAAGAAACCTTGAATAACTTTTATTGCAGGGAATGCAATAACCTATACTTCCTGATACACCGACCAAAGTAAGTATAGGTTCAAAATGATTTAAAGAGGCATAATACATTATACGTAAAATATACTTGATGCTTTTGTACTTGTAAATAACTAAATTTGATCCATCGTAAAGAGGTTTTTCACCTCACGCGAAATCTCTAAAAGAGTAAACTACTATAGCTATTCCTTTTGCTGCCAAATATTGTTGAGATTTTTCGATCTCTCTCATTCCACAATTTTCTGCAGGTACATCAACTCGAGCTAATTTTATTAAATCAAGAGCTGCTTTTTTTGAGTAGATCCATTGATTTGACGTACGCTGTTCCAATAAGCATGCAAAACACCTGAGCGTATCTGTCCTCTGATACTGTAAGCGCATGCAGCAACGAGAGAGCAAGGCAGGCAAAAATTATAGTCGTTTCTAATAGTAAGTATTAACTTTTTTTTTATAGCTTCTTTGGTGAGCTTTACGCGGCCGCAACCTATTACATTTTTAACTATGTTGCAAGGTATATTCAAAGGATCTTCAATGTTGTATTCGTTTGAGCTCTGAGATATACTGAAAAGTAGTTGCCACAACTCTTCTACGTTAAAATCACGCAATGGCCGAAATGAGAGCCATACTGGACCGTGAGTGAGTCTTTCTGTATTTATTGTCAGCCCGATAAAATCAGAAGAAGCTGTGTCTTTAATAAGGGCAGCGTGCAGATCGCTTAAAGCTTCTCCTAGCCACTGACAAACGTCTGGTTCATCACGAGGTGGCAGTATCCTTACATTTATTTCTCGCCCTTCCACTCCGAATCTCTGGTAAAATCTACTTCTAATGTTTTCTATGACTAATCGTTGATTTTGTTGTCTACCATTGCCATTCTGAAATAATACATCTAATATAAAAAAATAATAAATAAAAAAATGCAAAATTTGTTATTTATTATTTTAATCCAATAAACAATTTTATACTCGCTATTAAGATTTTGAGCAGCGACATCATCATCATTATCATCAGATGAATCGCTATCAGAACTGCAAGAACACGAACTACTTTCAGATGACGAAGACGATAAATTGTTATTTTCTGCTGATGTTGATGGTTTGCCTTGCTCGTACACACAGAGTTTGATAAACTCATCACCTTCGTGATCAAGCATCATTTCGGTAAATTCTAAAATTATAATATACAAAGTTAGAAAATTAAAAGAATGGCTTTTTTTGTCACATGCACACAAATTATTCGAATACCTTTAGGTCTGTTAAGAACCTGAAAAGCTGGTTTGTGCAGTAAATTTTTGAGTTTCAAAACACTTTTTAAAATCAAAATAATTTTCTCATCGTGAAATATTCCTCGCTTGTACAGGTATTCAATTGTATCTTCACTACAGTGTAGAAGCAAAAAATGCAGTTTCTTTTCCAGGATCTGCATCGGTAAGCTTGATAAATTTTTCGACCACACTACACCACACATTGTTTCAATATATACATCTCTTTGATAAGCTACTCTCAAAATGCATTTTATAATATTCGCTAACTTTTTTACTGTTATTTCAGACATGTTTAAAAGTATTATGTTAAAGCTTGCTTAAGTGCTGTGTATTCTGTAACGTTCGAAAATCGACTAAGAACACGAGTAATGCTTAAGTCTAAGCGTTGCACTCTTCATTTTTTCATTACATATGGAAATTTTAAAAGCTCAAACGACTTTCATTCAGTGTTTTGCTTTCATGAAAAATTGATAACTTGATATTACACAGCGTAGGCAGTCAAAAATTATGTCACGAACTGTAAGCAGATCTTTTCGAGGTTCTAAACACCTTTACTTACGTACTAAATATCGTATGTATACTTACGAATAAATTTACTCGCCAATTTAATATTTTAAAACTGTTTAAATATTTTATTATTCCTCCTAGGTGAAAATCAAAATTGCCGGAGTACTCTAGAGTTGCTAAAACGTAAAAAATTAATTGATAGTGTCAAATTAGTATCTTAAGCAGTACATGATGAATTAGTGCGTCATCTGATGCAGAAACATCGAGATCCTCAAGAAATTCAAGATCTCTTCGATCTCGAAGCCTCGGACTCTGATGAAGAAGAGGACCTGCCTAACCTTGATCGAGGTGAAGAATTTATTAGTCGAAGTGCCTAATCCATATGACAGCTACAACAGCTTTACCGTGACACGATCGTGTTTTGTATACCCTAACCGAACGAGAGTTTGGAAAAAGGAAATGAAACCATGATGCCGAAAAAATTTCTCCAGCCTTTGATAATAAGTTGTGTGATGCTTAGTGTTGTTGAAGAGTTACTCAAACGTTCTTTATTAATATTAGATCTCAAAACTTTACAAAGTTTGATTGGTAACGAATCAGAACGCCTAGTGATGTTTTACAAGAGGCATTTACCAGAGACAAGACAGAGACTTTTGAAGAAGTACGTGGAGCAACTGAAAAAATTATTGATAAGCGCGATCCATGTTGTATCCATGACATCTCCTTAACCTCACAAGGTGTTGTTAAAAAAATAATTTTGGCTTTAAGTGATTATATGAAACCGTTTTCATCATTATATAGTCATCGCGTACGGATCTTTAGTGAGGTTACATTAAACCTCGTCAAAGCCGTAAAATCCTTAAGTTATTAAGGCTTTTAAGAATAAGAAAAATTTCATTTATATTGTATGTTACAGTTAGTAGACACTTTTAAACCTGGTATGCATTACACTATATTGTCAGCAGAAAAAAATACTTCCATAAGTAAGATTCTGTACAGCTATTATGTTGCATGATTACTCTACCCCTTAGTACAGAAGAATCCGCGAAAGATACAACATCTCAGTTTATAATGGTCTCGAATAGTGAATCAGTAGTTGTGATTAGAAATTTAAATGACGAAAGAGATAAAATCGACATGAGAGGTCTTGAAGATTTACAAACACAACAATACAAACATCTTTTTGCCGAACCAGAAAAAGGTTCGAACGAAAAAGAAATTGGGCCAGAAATAATAGACATTGAAGGACTTGAAGACACTGCTATGACCTAAACTGCAGGTCATTTCGATAACCAAACCGCTCCACTATTAAAAAAGTGTCTGAAACACCTCAATGCCTTAGATACCCTTCTGAAAAGAGTTGCTTTTTTAAAAGCTAATAAAAAAGACAAAAAAAGTTGAAGAAGAAGAAGAAGTAACTGACTTTAAAGGATTTACAAGTGATGCTATTTCTTACTCGCGTAATCAATACCGAACATGTAAGTTTATAAAATTTAAATACAAATTTTTAAAACGTGGTGAAGTGAAAAATTACGACAAGGAGTTAAATGTGTAAGGTGCAGTTCGGAATATATTCCAGAAAAAAATACAAGCTAGAGGAGCTTCATTGCCAAAACGACTGACGGGGCTGGATATGTCCTCGTTGTCGTAAGCACTGTCAACGGCTGAAACACTAAAAAATCCTCGTAAGTAAAAATTACTACCCTGAAAAAAAAAAAAAAAAACAAACAAAAAAAAAAAAAAAAACAAAAATTGTTTCAGGCTAAACAGTACATCGCAAGCAGCCCTATTACATGTGAAAAATTTTGTAATGAAATGTAAATGTAATGAAAAAATGTAAGCATTCAATAAACGAAAAAAAAAGTTAAAAATTATACACTTCACTTGTTTTTAAATATCCTTCTCCGGACTTGAATCATTTTTATCAGGATTAAAAATTATTAAAAAGTAAAATTAATTAGTATCAAAGTATATTCAAAGTATTTTTTCAATGGATTAAAAATTATTATTATTAATTTCTAATTTTTTTTTTATTTCTTAAACTATTTTATTAATTTAAAAATGATTAATCCAGAATTAAATAATCTTTTGAAGAATAGAACAAGATACAGATGCCACAGTAGCAGTAGCTCCTGCAGAGTCAGCAGCAGCCGCGACGTCCAAGCGCAGCCGCCTCAGCGACCTTGGCTTCCGCAGCGTCAGCCTCGTCGCCGTCGCCAGGAAGCCCTCCTCCTCCGTCCCGAGCGGCCTCGAGCACCACCTCCCGCTGCACCCGCGAGCCACCGCCTCGACGGCGTCACCGCGCCAGGAAGCCCTCCTCCTTCCAGAGCGGCCCCGAGCACCCCCTCCCGCCGCTCCCGCGAGCCACTGCCTTGACCGCGTCACCTGCCACCACCACCACCGCGCGAGGTTGCTGGCAGCGCCAGGAAGCCCTCCTCCTTCCCGAGCGGCCCCGAGCATCCCCTCCCTCAGCTCCCGCGAGCCACCACCTTGACCGCGTCACCTGCCACCACCACCACCGCGCGAGGTTGCTGGCAGTGCCAGGAAGCCCTCCTCCTTCCCGAGCGGCCCCGAGCATCCCCTCCCGCAGCAACCACAAGCCGCTGCCTTGACCGCGTGAGGCTGCTCGCAGCTGTGAATCATCTTTGTTAACATTCACCATAGTGTATGTTCACTATACTACTACTGTCATGAGGGTTGAATTTTCCTTTTGTTTATTTTAAGCTTTCAGTGATAGAGCGGCAGGACAAGGAAGCCTTGGTATATTTCTGGCTGGTATCAGAGGAAAATAGCGTAGTTGACGAATCTTTGAGAGAGTTATAACTCAACTCTGATGGCTGACTACATCAAAAAAATGACTGATGGATGATTATTCAGCCGAAGATCTTATCACAGTTGAGTCGGACGACCAAGAAATGGTTAAAATCAAGCTCTGCTTATTGCCGTTTCACTTCATTCTCTCCTTCGGCGCGCAATACAGACAGAAATATCTCCCGATTAGACTAACAGCGCATATCATTCGACATTTCGTGTTGATTGTACATAGGGAAAAAAATTTTCAGATTCAAAAATTCATTTGTTCAATTATTATCATCTTCTTAAAAAGAACAAATTATTTTTTTTATTTTTAATGAACATATATCAGTTTTACCAAATATCTTTGAATAAAAATAAGAAAATTCCTGTTCAAAATATTTTATGATTTATTTAAAATTGAATAAACTATAATGGTGTTGATTTAATATTTCGTCAAAGAAAAATAATTCATTTAAACAAAAGAAAGGTACTTTAGTTTACTTGGAACGGGGAATGAGTTTGAATTAATATTGAGTAAATTAAAATGTAATTTTTATTCATTTCTAGTAAATAATTATTCAAAAAAAAAAAAAAGATAGAACTAAAATTAATAAATTCTTACTTAAGGTTGTTGGGTCGGTGCGAGAGAGAACGCTATACATTTGAGAGTAGTAACGGTACTCTCTGTCTCTCTCACAATCGTGTAAAACATGGCGACTAACCTAAGATTTTAGCGTTCACTGATTTTTTATCATAACTTACATATGTCTATCAAGAATAATTAACAAAGGAAAATGTGTGTTATTTTTTGCTCTACATTTTTACATTTTTTTTATTACAATCGTTCTTTTCGTTTTCATGAATTTTCATAAAAGCCGTGAAATTCAGTGATTTTTCATTTGATTGCGTGTTAAACCTAATTTGTTTGTATCTTTTTTTTATATGTCCCGATGGTCTAGAAATTTAACTGAGTTAATAACTAATGATTACCTACGTTTTGGCCAAGTCTAGAGCAAATTGTCTTTTTTATTCTAGTACCGACCCAACTACCTTAAAATCAAACAAATATTTGTAATTATCGTCTCATTATTTTCATTGAAATTTAAAGAAATATTTTATTGGGACTATTTAATTCTATAATTTAGTCAAAACATAAACTTTGTTTAGAAAACCAAATTTTTTCTCGTTGTAATATTTACGCAAATTTCCTTTTATAAAAGTAAACTACCCTTAATTACCCATTGTATAGACTTGGACCTAGATCCTATATTGAAGGAAATTTTCTCTAGAGTGATCAAAAAGAAAATATTTTAGAAGATAAGGTGATTTCAACGATGACGGAACCCGAGATACGAGTCGACTGGCAACATTTCTTAAGCTTATTCCCGTAAGCGAAACAGAATCCACATGTAGGACTGAATTATTGCTATTCGTGGACGACATTTTAATTTATTGCATCGTGAGACGTCATTAAGCATCAGAACAGCTTGGGCCCTGGGAATATTAATTTTAATACCAGGACCTATCCTTTAAATTCTAATTTAAGTATAAAATTATTAATAGTACTTGTATACAATTTAGGGTGGAGTGAACTTTTCTAAAAAATAGTTAGGGGTCTAGAAAATTAGTAAAAAATTCAAAATTAAAGGCAAGGCTATAATTACCGAGTTAAGATGACTATTGACCTAAGCACACCGCGTTTTAACCTCAAAAAAATTATTTTACCCCTTAAAAAATGTAAAATAATTATGTTCAATAGTAAAGTCGAAAATATATGTCATTAAACTTGCCTTAAATCAGTTAGAATATAAAAATTCAAGTAAGAGGCTTTATCACAAAGACCGAATTGTTGCAAACTAAAAATTAGAGGTTAAAAAAAATACTGTGATAATCTCTGTAGAATTTAAATCGAATTTTATACTTGATATTTTTGGCAAAAAACGTTCCGTTTTCAAGTAAAAATCAGAGAAGATCCTAGTTCGTCAAAATGGGAGGAATAAAGCTTTTTTTTTGTTTCAATTGCAGATTTAGTCTTTTGTTATGAATTTTCGTCGTATATAAAAAGCCTTTGGGTTTTCATTTAAAGAATATGGAGCGGATTACCTAATTTAAACTATGATGATGCGAAGTATGCCCTAATCAAGTGATAAATCAAAAATTTCGTCATTCTAGCTGCACTACTCGCAAATATCAGGTCAAATTTATTTCAAATCATAAAGTTTACAAGAAGATCTCAAAGGAAAGAAAAAAAAAAAAACTCAAAAAAAAAACAAAAAAAACAAAAAAAACTAAAAACTAAAAACTAAAACTAACTCACTGATAAATCAAACTTTTTACTCTCAGTTCTTTCTACGGAAAAATGTGGTCAGAAAATAAATTTAACTTAAATACTTGATGATTTTATTCATTCAAACGAACTATCTTTGAAGTCAAAAACTTGCTCTTTATGCTGCGGAGAGTGAATTGTTTTAGTTTGAAAATTGATTTTTAATGAAATACTCGTCAAATTATTATTTGCAATTTTCTAAAATTCTTTGTGAGTTGATGAACGTCAGGGGCGGCATTCAGTAGAGCGATAGGAGCGTAGGAGCGTAGGGAGGAGCGGAGGGAAGGTGTAATTTTACATGACGGGTATTATACGTATAAAACTAAAATGGCGCGAATTTTAAAAATGATTGTCCGAAAACAGTTAAAAATGATAAAAATTCGATAGATAATTTATAAAAAAAAATGCATAATATTATATAATAATTGTAGCTAATTAAGTTTTTTTTTTTTTTTTTTTTTTTTTGGAACATAAGTAATGCATTTTTCTATAATTTTGATTGAATTTTGATCAATTTTTTGTTTTCGGCAAAAGTTATGAATGCACATTTTTTATTAATCAATATATTTTTTAAATAATATAATTAGTACAACAATTTCAAAGTTATTAAAACATTTTTATTTTTTCTTCAGTACTTATTTTATTTTTAACATTCCTGTTTTTCTAATCAACTATTCGTAAAAAGGAACCACTCAGTCAAATAATAAAATTTATATTCTGACTATGCAAACATCACACGTGTTTATCGCAGGTTTAAAAAAATTTCAATAAATTATTGATAAAAAAATGCACGATTTACATTTAAAAGTAAATATGAAAATTTTTTTAATTTTATAAAATAATTATATGTATAAGTTAATGCATTATTTAATCAATTAATGAAATAATTTTTACCAACTCTTTGTTTTAAACTGTTTTTAATAGAATTTATATGGCCACATTTTTTTATTTATACATAAATATATATAAATATACTATAAATAATATAATTATTGCGGCAATTTTAGAGTTTTTAAAACAGTTTAATTTATATTAAGTTATTATTTTATTGTTTACCCTCCTATTTTTCCTAATCAGCTATTTATACAACATCAGTACTCAGTCTACAAGCAGTACGACATAGCAAAGATCATGCGTATTTATTGCAGGTCAATAAAATTTCAAATAGAATATATTTAATTTAAAAAAAACGAAAATTAATACTAATATTATACAAAATACTGATCATTTTATAAATATTTCTTGAAGTCTTTCGTGAATTTTATCATACTGGCAATGGCTGCACACAATGCATCAATAGCGTGGAGGATGTTCTCTTGATGTTCTTTATATTGCATTTGAATAGCAGCTAATGTATTTGCATCATCGTTTGTATCTGACGATGTAGCAGACTGCATATTGTTGTTTCCTGCTGAGAATGTTGAAATTATGTATTACAAGTACAATTTTGAGAAAAAACGTTTGAAAAATAAATAAAATTGTTTTAAAAATATAAAAATTGTACATATTGATTGATTAATTATTTTAATTAGTACCAGTGGCAGCACGCTGAATGTTTTGTAGTTGTGCAGGCTCTTTATATTCTTGCTCTGACCAAGTATAATCAATATCATTGGTATTTGGCTGAACAAAATGGTTGAGATCTGAAAATAAATAAAAAATGAAATTAAATTATGTAATTAGCAGAAAGGTAGAAGTTATTGAGGGATGTAAACATTAATTAACATAAAAAAGTAAAAAAAACAAAATAAATTACTAACTGGAGCTATGGTTTTGAAGTGGTACAGGTGTGGTGTTCTTAATCTCTACACTAACAAATTTTCATGGATCAACCAATACTGGAAAATAATAATTGAATTACATTAGTATATAAAATGATTTCTTCAAAAATGAATTTTTTAATAATTTAAAATGTATGTACTTACTGGATTGTTTTTGGATCTTTTTTAAAATAACATTTGACGTCTATAGGTTATGCAGTTTTTGTTTTTTTGGTTGATGTTCGAGTTGTGCTGAAGGAAAAGCTGAAAAATAAGTGATCATGAGTAAAAAGTACTTTGGTGTAAAAGTTATGGTACAAAAATCTGAAAAGATCCTATTTTTTCAGGATTCTATTTTTTTTTTTCAAGTACTTTTAAAATATACAGTTTTTTGGTAAAACATTGAAACACTATTTTGCACTATAAAATTATGATCGGTTTTTGTGAAAAAACAGCTGATCAGTCTAATAAATTGTAGTCAGATTAACGACATTTTTAGATGTACAGCAAGCATTCATAATTTGAGACAAACTAACTAAATATATACACATTTTCTAGTGTTACTTATATATCGAACTCATCAAGCTTTTGAATGATTAAATCTTGGACTAATTTATTGAATAAAATCAAATTAATAACTTGTCATTTCAGTCTACACTTCATAATGAACATTTTACTTATGCCTTATTGTAATTTTTATAATTTTATAAAAAATTCTTTGTTAAAACTATATGTAAGTATTTGAATTTATACATTGTTGATATTTATATGTAATAATTTCATTTTTGTATAAAGGGTACT
Organism: Encarsia formosa; assembly: GCA_038277355.1. Lineage (NCBI taxonomy): Eukaryota > Metazoa > Arthropoda > Insecta > Hymenoptera > Aphelinidae > Encarsia > Encarsia formosa. Next base: position 97,649,420 of record CM076184.1, on the reverse strand, counting down.
ACTGCCGGTTGATTAAAAGAATTAAAAGAATTTACTGAAGACAAAGTTAAAGAATACTCACGAGCTGATTGTGCTTGATTTTCTACATCTATCTTCTTTTGTAAGTGGAGACTACTAATGTATGCATAGTTATTGAGTTTAGATGGGTCAATAAAATCTGAGTATTAACAGTAAAGGATAAGTATTAGAAAACGTTATCTTCAATTAGTTACTATTTTTAAAATTAATTTTGAAAAAGACACATACTTGCTTTTTCTTGTAGCTCTTTTAATAGATCTACAGATGTAGAATGCAAGTGCGTTTCAGACAGCTCTCTTGTTTTGTTTGTTTTATGTACAAGAGAGTACCGATCAGACAACCCAAGTCCAGATGGAAGTCTGTTTTCCCTGAAATGTTCAATAAAAAATTGACTGAGCGATATATGTTATATTAAAGCACTCAAAAGCAAGTTATTTATTTTGGATATTGATATAAAGACATTAAAAAATTATGTACCTGCAGAACTATTCACAGTATTCCCTGTATGATTACCCATATTAACATGTAAGTAAGATTTATTTTGAGTATTGCGTTGCACTTTAAAACAAAAAGATATATTTTTGTAATAGTTATTTTTATCAAAATCTGATGCCTATTATACAGTGAATTAGTAAAAAACATTTATTCATACCTAGTAGTGGTTGCTGTACGATAAGGGGTGAAATGGTACTGTTTTTTCCCACACCTAGAAGCCTCCGTCTCTGCATTTCTTGTTGATTTTCTTTGTTCCTGGTAAGATAATCTCTGTAGTTCTCTGACGCAGTGCGAACATCTGTAAAATGATTGTTGGTTAAAAAAAAAAAAAGGAGGAATAACTTCAAACAAATAATTTGTAAACATGCCAATTTTTTTTGTCAACGATGACATTGTTTCTGAGTCTGAGCACGAGTCTGATTCAGATGTATCTTCTGCAGTTGTAGATTCAGGAGGCAGCTGAAGTGCTTGCAGATATAAATTATATATTTCTGTAGCTGCAGCAGACGCAACACCGTTACCTTTAATAGCTTTCTCGACTTTTTGGATTGCAGACTCTAATATTCTTTGCCAGCACTAAAAAAGGAATAAACATTTTTAAAAATTACATAAGAACATAAAAGGTATATTTTTATGTTAAGATAGAATATTTTTATTATATACTCTTCTCCACTCCTCTTCGTCTCTGACAACGCCTGGTAAAGCATTTAACTGTTTTGTCAATCTTTTCAATAGTTTCAAGTTTTTCTTCTCAGATTTATATCCTCCCAAAAATCCCAGTCTTAATTCCTTGCGGTAAAAGTTAACCAAATGTTCTTGTTGCCTTTGGGACAGTTTTTGGGGTGCTTTGCTATAATTTAAATTAATTGAAGTTAAAACTTTCGAGATTGTGCTATGAAAACCATAAATACATTCTTATATGAAATTAAAGTGAAAGAAATAAATATTTTAATATGAAGGTTAAAAAATGAAACATTACCTTTGGGAGCTATTGCTATTTAGACAATATGGTAACATTTTGTTTCCAAGGATTTGCTATAAAAAAAAAATTAATACGACTTTATTTAGCTTTATGTGCACATGTGAACTGATGTGAACTGAACAAAAAGAGGTTATGTTGAATAAAGATTCGAGGATCCAAAAACAAAGTGCTCGCTAGCAACAAAAATACATGAAGCGGTAAGAATGACAACCAAGCTTTTAGCGGCAACGACAATTGCAGCCTACCCGCAATTCTAAGAAGGACGTCGTAGAAAAATCTTCTACTAACTATTCAGTGTTTCATAAAACAGTAGTACTTAAATAACGTACATTTTTAATATAAAAGTCAGTTAATATCCCTGCTGTATAGCCACACGTGTGTCACACGTGTGGCACACGTGTGGCACACACGTAACTTCCACACGTGTGGCACACGTAAAGTTCAAATAATAATTATTTGTCTGTAATAAATAATTTGATGAAACAATAAATATAAAAATAAATAATAAAAATTATACAATTAAAATTTTCCCAGCTATATTTCCCCAGGTCGACTCCTGGCGCGCCCGGTCGACTTCTCCTGGAACTTTTCCTCGTGGACGAGGCTCGGGACCTAGAGAAACGAAGGGGGGGCCCCAGGTCGACTCCTGGCGCGCCTGGTCGACTTCTCCTGGAACTTTTCCTCGTGGACGAGGCTCGGGACCTAGAGAAACGAAGGGGGGGCCCCAGGTCGACTCCTGGCGCGCCCGGTCGACTTCTCCTGGAACTTTTCCTCGTGGACGAGGCTCGGGACCTAGAGAAACGAAGGGGGGGCCCCAGGTCGACTCCTGGCACTCCCGGTCGACTTCTCCTGGAACTTTTCCTCGTGGACGAGGCTCGGGACCTAGAGAAACGAAGGGGGGGCCCCTGGTCGACTCCTGGCACTCCCGGTCGACTTCTCCTGGAACTTTTCCTCGTGGACGAGGCTCGGGACCTAGAAAACCGAAGTGGGGGCCCCAGGTCGACTCCTGGCGCGCCTGGTCGACTTCTCCTGGAACTTTTCCTCGTGGACGAGGCTCGGGACCTAGAGAAACGAAGGGGGGGCCCCAGGTCGACTCCTGGCACTCCCGGTCGACTTCTCCTGGAACTTTTCCTCGTGGACGAGGCTCGGGACCTAGAGAAACGAAGGGGGGGCCCCTGGTCGACTCCTGGCACTCCCGGTCGACTTCTCCTGGAACTTTTCCTCGTGGACGAGGCTCGGGACCTAGAAAACCGAAGTGGGGGCCCCAGGTCGACTCCTGGCGCGCCTGGTCGACTTCTCCTGGAACTTTTCCTCGTGGACGAGGCTCGGGACCTAGAGAAACGAAGGGGGGGCCCCAGGTCGACTCCTGGCGCGCCCGGTCGACTTCTCCTGGAACTTTTCCTCGTGGACGAGGCTCGGGACCTAGAGAAACGAAGGGGGGGGCCCAGGTCGACTCCTGGCACTCCCGGTCGACTTCTCCTGGAACTTTTCCTCGTGGACGAGGCTCGGGACCTAGAGAAACGAAGGGGGGGCCCCTGGTCGACTCCTGGCACTCCCGGTCGACTTCTCCTGGAACTTTTCCTCGTGGACGAGGCTCGGGACCTAGAAAACCGAAGTGGGGGCCCCAGGTCGACTCCTGGCGCGCCTGGTCGACTTCTCCTGGAACTTTTCCTCGTGGACGAGGCTCGGGACCTAGAGAAACGAAGGGGGGGCCCCTGGTCGACTCCTGGCGCGCCTGGTCGACTTCTCCTGGAACTTTTCCTCGTGGACGAGGCTCGGGACCTAGAGAAACGAAGGGGGGGCCCCAGGTCGACTCCTGGCGCGCCCGGTCGACTTCTCCTGGAACTTTTCCTCGTGGACGAGGCTCGGGACCTAGAGAAACGAAGGGGGGGCCCCAGGTCGACTCCTGGCACTCCCGGTCGACTTCTCCTGGAACTTTTCCTCGTGGACGAGGCTCGGGACCTAGAGAAACGAAGGGGGGGCCCCTGGTCGACTCCTGGCACTCCCGGTCGACTTCTCCTGGAACTTTTCCTCGTGTACGAGGCTTGGGACCTAGAAAACCGAAGTGGGGGCCCCAGGTCGACTCCTGGCGCGCCTGGTCGACTTCTCCTGGAACTTTTCCTCGTGGACGAGGCTCGGGACCTAGAGAAACGAAGGGGGGGCCCCAGGTCGACTCCTGGCGCGCCCGGTCGACTTCTCCTGGAACTTTTCCTCGTGGACGAGGCTCGGGACCTAGAAAACCGAAGTCGACCAGGCGCGCCAGGAGTCGACCTGGGGCCCCCCCTTCGTTTCTCTAGGTCCCGAGCCTCGTCCACGAGGAAAAGTTCCAGGAGAAGTCGACCAGGCGCGCCAGGAGTCGACCTGGGGCCCCCCCTTCGTTTCTCTAGGTCCCGAGCCTCGTCCACGAGGAAAAGTTCCAGGAGAAGTCGACCGGGCGCGCCAGGAGTCGACCTGGGGCCCCCCCTTCGTTTCTCTAGGTCCCGAGCCTCGTCCACGAGGAAAAGTTCCAGGAGAAGTCGACCAGGCGCGCCAGGAGTCGACCAGGGGCCCCCCCTTCGTTTCTCTAGGTCCCGAGCCTCGTCCACGAGGAAAAGTTCCAGGAGAAGTCGACCGGGAGTGCCAGGAGTCGACCTGGGGCCCCCCCTTCGTTTCTCTAGGTCCCGAGCCTCGTCCACGAGGAAAAGTTCCAGGAGAAGTCGACCGGGCGCGCCAGGAGTCGACCTGGGGCCCCCCCTTCGTTTCTCTAGGTCCCGAGCCTCGTCCACGAGGAAAAGTTCCAGGAGAAGTCGACCGGGAGTGCCAGGAGTCGACCTGGGGCCCCCCCTTCGTTTCTCTAGGTCCCGAGCCTCGTCCACGAGGAAAAGTTCCAGGAGAAGTCGACCGGGCGCGCCAGGAGTCGACCAGGGGCCCCCCCTTCGTTTCTCTAGGTCCCGAGCCTCGTCCACGAGGAAAAGTTCCAGGAGAAGTCGACCGGGAGTGCCAGGAGTCGACCAGGGGCCCCCCCTTCGTTTCTCTAGGTCCCGAGCCTCGTCCACGAGGAAAAGTTCCAGGAGAAGTCGACCGGGAGTGCCAGGAGTCGACCTGGGGCCCCCCCTTCGTTTATCTAGGTCCCGAGCCTCGTCCACGAGGAAAAGTTCCAGGAGAAGTCGACCGGGCGCGCCAGGAGTCGACCTGGGGCCCCCCCTTCGTTTCTCTAGGTCCCGAGCCTCGTCCACGAGGAAAAGTTCCAGGAGAAGTCGACCGGGCGCGCCAGGAGTCGACCTGGGGCCCCCACTTCGGTTTTCTAGGTCCCGAGCCTCGTCCACGAGGAAAAGTTCCAGGAGAAGTCGACCGGGAGTGCCAGGAGTCGACCAGGGGCCCCCCCTTCGTTTCTCTAGGTCCCGAGCCTCGTCCACGAGGAAAAGTTCCAGGAGAAGTCGACCGGGAGTGCCAGGAGTCGACCAGGGGCCCCCCCTTCGTTTCTCTAGGTCCCGAGCCTCGTCCACGAGGAAAAGTTCCAGGAGAAGTCGACCGGGAGTGCCAGGAGTCGACCTGGGGCCCCCCCTTCGTTTCTCTAGGTCCCGAGCCTCGTCCACGAGGAAAAGTTCCAGGAGAAGTCGACCGGGCGCGCCAGGAGTCGACCTGGGGCCCCCCCTTCGTTTCTCTAGGTCCCGAGCCTCGTCCACGAGGAAAAGTTCCAGGAGAAGTCGACCGGGCGCGCCAGGAGTCGACCTGGGGAAATATAGCTGGGAAAATTTTAATTGTATAATTTTTATTATTTATTTTTATATTTATTGTTTCATCAAATTATTTATTACAGACAAATAATTATTATTTGAACTTCCACACGTGTGACACACGTGTGGCACACGTGTGACACACGTGTGGAAGTTACGTGTGTGCCACACGTGTGACACACGTGTGGCTATACAGCAGGGATATAAGAAAGGTGCTACCTATTAGAATGTATCTAACAAAATATAAAAAAATTAATATTGGTAAGTATTAATTATTCAGACCAAGTGAGTTTTGAAAAATTTCTTCTCTTAATCTAGTTGCGTTTTTACTTAAAATATTATTGTAATTAAATACTTATTAGCATATTCATATATTTCATGAAACTAAAAAATTAAATAAAATAAAAATGATAAATAAAATAAGAGTTATAATGAAATTTTTTGGTTTTTTTTTAGACACTGATGAAATCCATGATGTATCTGAAAGTTGGCAGGAAGACAGCGGCCGTAGTACTTGTATAAGTTTTTTTTTACTTACACATTATATATTTGAAAGAACTAATAAATGCACATGAATAAATTATCATAACTCATAATCTATTCATATGTTGTTACATGTGTCTGAGCTCTTAATTGACAATGTAATTGTCAGTGTGCGATACTTTTTATTACTATCAAGTAAATATTTACCAAATGTACAATTAAAAATATTATTATATTAACTTTTTCCAGAAAGTACCTGTAAACACTTCCAATGGAAATCTATCAGCAAACCAGGAAGAAAGTTATGTCTCGGATACCTTTACGGTTCCTTCAGCTATCACAACAACCATATACTTTAAAGAAACCAAAACCAATTTAATAATTCATAAGGACAACAACAGCTTGGATAGCGAAGATATTGTTCCAGTGTCTGGAGTAACAGTGCCCGTTATTCAAATGGACCGGTTGTTAAAAAAGAAAAAACTAGGACAAGGTAATGGAGGATCAGTTTATGAGGGGTCACTGGACAGAAAATACAAAGTTTCAATGAAGTTTGTAAGCCATGGCGACGAGAAACTTGTGATGAGGGAAATATGCTCATCTGCCCTGCTGCGTTCTAGTTTCTTCCTAAAACTTCTTGCGGTGGCATGGGATGAAGATATCTGTGCAATTGTAACACCACTATATGAAAGTATTGACTTGTACACATACATATACCCGGGTGATGAAGAAATCAAAAAGCTAAAGTTTTACGATGAGAAGATAATTCATCAAATATTAAAAGCAGTTTGGCATCTTCATGATTTTTATCAAATTATTCATGAGGACTTAAAGCCGGAGAATATTCTAATAAACAAAAATTATCAAGTGAAACTAATTGATTTTGGGACAAGTAAAAGTGGCGAAATGCCTTATCCATGTCTTTCATTTGCTGAGGACAAGAAAAGACATGGTACAATTGGTTATATGCCTCCTGAGGTTTTTGACTACCAAGAGTGGTGCAAGCCAGGAGATGTATGGAGTATCGCAATAACTATTGTTGAATTGGTACAGTGCAAACATCCATGGAGGAATTACGATGCTATGGATATGAAACTTACCTTTCAAAAAAAAACTAATGCCCGACATGAGCAATGTTCCAGAGCAACTTCAAAATCTATTAAAGCCTTGTTTCCACTACAAACCTTTCCTCCGACCAACAATTTCACACATGCTAATCGATTATGAAAATAATGTTCTAAATAATGTAGGGGACACAAAATAAAATTTTGAAAATCTATTAAGAAATAAAGTACAGCTGAAGCAATTCAAAAATGTAAGATAAAGTTTTGATTAATAATTTTTAAGATGTTTATAAAATGAATGAACCTGTGCATCATTAAAGTGTATTAAAATCTGTTTGTAAGTTTTTAGCTGTAATTTTTATAATTTTTAGCTGCAATTTTTAAAACTACATTTTATAAAAGGACATACTATCCACAAATTGAATAAAATAATAATAAAAATAAAATGTGTAAAATTTATTATATAACATTCTTTTCAACAGTGACAATCAACATGATTTGAAGAGTTAAAACATTAATTTAGTTGAATTGCAGCTTAATATCTTTTTGATTTCATTGCACTACTCAGTAATTTAAAAAAAAAATTAATGAAAAGTAGCTAAAATTTGTTAAAATTTAAATTTTAAATACAAATATTCATTTTTATGTACATTACTTAGTTGTTTCTGTAGTACTGGTTTACTATATTGATTCGTTCGACTGTTCCAGCCAAAAAATCTTCTTCTACTTGATTTCCATTTGTATTAAATACCTCAAGCGCGTTAGGTGGCTGGGGAATTATCCTAGATATAGTAACAGATTTTGTTAAAAAAAAAATGTTTCTTTTTAGGCTTCTTTTACATTAATTAAAAAATTTACCCATTCAGGAGGTTAAAATTGTGTAATACAACAACGGCAGCAACAATTTTTGCTGCTTTTTTTGGTGCATACCGCATTCCTCTTTCTCTCCTTAGTAATCTCCAAACCCCTGAGATTGCTCCAAAAGTTGTTTCAACAGAACTACGTGATGCTTTATGCTCTTTTGTGTACATCCATTCTGGAGATAGGCGAGGAGCTCTTCGATATGGGGTTGGAAGTATTTTCGAAGGGAAGTACCCACTGTCACCTAAAAAAAAAAATTGTTGAAAAATTATTTACAAGATAAAAACACAGGTTTTTCAGTTGATAAAAAATTCTGAATAGCTAACATTTATTCAAGTAGCACCATCTACTTTGTCATACTTACCATAAATGTAGTACGGACCTTCATTATTTATGATTTCAGGATCAGCACGCTAGCTCTGAAAGTGCTTTCTGATTCTAGAGTGCCGCCAAATGAATTTGTCAGAATTACTGCCTGGACATACTACCAAATTGTACACAAAATGATTTCCATCCGAGATCTGCAGAAAGTGATACAATTATAACTTATAATTGTTGGACAAACTTTAAAGTATTCAAAAATTTTTTTTTACTTACAGCTTGGCAGTTTAATGAGTGGCTATACTTTTAATGAACATAAGCTTCCTCGTCTTCAGTGGGTTTTAATATTTTCACAATAAAACAATCCACCAAACCAAGTATTCCTGGAATTCGTGTAGTAGGAGCAAAACTATAAATAAACATTGTTTGTTAGGTATTTGAAAAAAATCTATCAACTATAAAGTGATTGAATTGAATAAATTTGTACTGTGAAAAAAAACTTACCTAAGTGCTAATTGCTCTCGTCCAACTCTGGTTTTTGGGAATTTGATGATATAAGGAGCCAAAGTTACAAGTGCATTTGTTACTCGTTTAACTATTCTTGAAAGTGATGGTTGTGAACATGGATGATTATAAACTTGACCAGCTATTTGTTGGTAGCTGCCAGTTGCATATAATCTGAGTGCTGTTAAGACTTGAACGTGCACTGGAATTTTTGTTGGTCTGGTCCCTTCTAGCTGTGGTCTAATTATATCACACAGTCTAAGGACTATTTCAGGAAACAGCCTAATTTAAGAAAGAAAACAAAAAAATTGTTTTTTAAGTATAATCATTCATTATGAGTTTGTTTTGTAAATCAGCTTTAATTAGTTTGAAAATGTTCTTGGATTATGTGCACTCATAATGAATAAACAAACTTCAAATAATTGTTAAATCTAGTAGCATAACTAAATCTTTTTTTTTCATATAAAAATTGAAAATATTTCCTTTCAAATGACATCATTGAGCATGAGTTCATAAAAATGTACATTATTTTTTATAAATACCGTAGCTTTCAAAATATTATTCATCACAGACTGTAGTTTAAAAAAAAAATAGCTGGTGCAAAAGAAGTAAAATAGCATACACAAAAATAACCTATATCGAGCTTGGAAAAAAATAGGATCTTCTTCAAAAGGATTACTGTGATCTCGCAGTAGGATATGATCAACACGGCGTTGCCGAATTCTGTTTTGGTGCAATTCCAGTTGTAGAAAATGATTTTCGACATCAATCAACGCATAATACATCTTTAATTAATTGTTGGATTCGCAATCATGTTTAAAAGTGTAAACACTAAACATATAGTCTGATTTTTTTAGAGGTTTGTCCAAGTCGCCTTGTCCAAGATTAAACCTAACCTCTTGGATTAAATTAGAAACCTCTTCCTTGTTGATTTAGTTTTCAAAAGCGTTTTCTTGATAAAATTGTACTCGTCTTAACAAAAATGTCATCCAAAAGGCTGTAAGTACTTTAAATCTTGCAAAGAATCATTTCTGATTTTAATACTGAATAATTAGTTTTATTCAGAATGACAGTAGTTTTAGTTGATAGTAATACACTAATTCTTTTGAAAAACATTAATCAATCTTTATTTTAATAATAATCTGAAACACATTTATTTAAAAATTAGAAAACTACTGGTATTTTAAAAAATACACTTGGCTAAAACAAATCAAAGTTAAAAAATATGTAAACAAAAATGTCAAAAAATGAATTTTTCAATTAATTTTTAACAACTTTATTTTGTCAGGAATTATCATCAACTGCAACATTTGCTGCATGTTATGGAAAATCATTCCTTCTTATCTAAGCCACAGATTACAAAAATGGGTGCACAAGGAGATGACATAAACGAAGAAATGTGGCTACAACTTAGTGTTCAGTTTTATATCCTAGCTAGTGATAACAAAAGTTATGAAAAAAGCCTCGAACAGTTCAAAACTGTAAGTTGAATAAATTAATGCTAAAAACTCCATGAAATTTACATTTTTATTTATATTTATTTATTTATTTATTTACATTTGTAAAAAAAAATTTTTTATTACATTCATATTAAGTGCAATTGCTTTGAATCTTTTTAATAGATCTGGAATGATATGAAACTCGAAGCCAAGGAAATAATGTTGACTTATCTTGAAAATGAAGCACAAACAGGAAATGTAAACAATGATATTGTCTTGGATAATACAACCAAACGAATTTCTGCTATTTTCGGTAAACATGGGACTGGTGCACCTCTTTTGCATGAGTTTGGAGCAGATGATCCTAACGAATTTGCAAGTATGTGTAATACAGTTATAATTTCGCATCATTTCATTAATCTGCTCCTGATTTTTATTTTACGATAAAATTTATGTTTCCAGATCCCATAGATTTTTTTGATAAAATATATTCAAAAAAACTTGATAATGGTTTGTACAATATTGAGTTGATTGAATTATCTTTAAATTTTGTAATTGAAAGTTATAATTAAATTTTTAGATCCATATAATGCTTGTGATTTTGGAATATTGAATTAATCAGAAAGTGAGTACATTCTTCAGGTAATAATTAACAGATATACTCTATTTAAATTGATTACATTTAATTTTTTAGGTATACCTACCAATACTATATTTTACAATAATAATGCAGTGAATACAACAGAAACTCCAACAGACTTTTCACAACTTATTGACAACACCATTGGGGTCTTGAAAACAAAATTGTGCCAAACAATTGAAATAGTTTTGAACTTACAGGAAGGTGTCGAGAGTGTCAATATTTAACTTATGAGTAATATGAATAAATATAATAATTGCAGAACGTTAGCAATTTCAAGAATAATTCAAGAAAAACATGTACAATGACAGTCACTGCCATATATTTTGATATTGGAACTATTTTTTTTTTACATATAAATTTTATTTGAAATTTTATATACTTGCTATAAACACACATGATGTTTGCTTATTTAGAATTTATTGATATCATTAGACTGAGTACTGATGTTGCATAAATAGCTGATTAGGAAAAATAGGAGGGTAAACAATAAAATAATAACTTAATATAAACTAAACTGTTTTAAAAACTCTACACGGACAGAAAAAAAACAGAAATTTACTGTGGAGGACACGAGAAACTTGTGTGCTGCTAAAGCACGTAAATTTTCTGCGAGCGCCACACATAAAAATCGTGTGTTAGCTTTACGCAGAAAAAATCTTAAGCGCACTGTATTGGAGCCAATCAAAATCACTCCGGTCGCACCTGATTGGTTCCGCTACAGTGCCGCTTAAGATTTTTTCTGCGTAAAGCTTACACACGATTTTTATGTGTGGCGCTCGCAGAAAATTTACGTGTTAGCTTAACACAGTAAATTTCTGTATTTTTTCTCTCCGTGTAAAATTGCCGCAATAATTATATTATTTATAGTATATTCATATATATTTATGTATAAATAAAAAAATGTGGCCATATAAATTCTATTAAAAACAGTTTAAAACAAAGAGTTGGTAAAAATTATTTCATTAATTGATTAAATAATGCATTAACTTATACATATAATTATTTTATAAAATTAAAAAAATTTTCATTTTTCCTTTTAAATGTAAATCGTGCATTTTTTTATCAATAATTTATTGAAATTTTTTTAAACCTGCGATAAACACGTGTGATGTTCGCATAGTCAGAATATAAATTTTATTATTTGACTGAGTGGTTCCTTTTTACGAATAGCTGATTAGAAAAACAGGAATGTTAAAAATAAAATAAGTACTGAAGAAAAAATAAAAATGTTTTAATAACTTTGAAATTGTTGTACTAATTATATTATTTAAAAAATATATTGATTCATAAAAAATGTGCATTCATAACTTTTGCCGAAAACAAAAAATTGATCAAAATTCAATCAAAATTATAGAAAAATGCATTACTTATGTTCCAAAAAAAAAAAAAAAAAAAACAAACTTAATTAGCTACAATTATTATATAATATTATGCATTTTTTTTATAAATTATCTATCGAATTTTTATCATTTTTAACTGTTTTCGGACAATCGTTTTTAAAATTCGCGCCATTTTAGTTTTATACGTATAATACCCGTCATGTATAATTACACCTTCCCTCCGCTCCTCCCTACGCTCCTACGCTCCTATCGCTCTACCCAGCTGAAAAAATCCATATGGAAATCCGTAAGGAAACCCGTACGGGGACCCATAAGGGTTCCTGTAAAGGATCCCATACGGGTTTCCGATACTGATATTTGGTCAGGGTTTCCTTACGGATTTCCAAACGGGTTTTTTTTTTTTTTTTTTTTTCTTTTAATTTTATTTTCACACTTTTTTTTTATTTATTTAATATTATTATTAGATATTGATATATTATTCTTTATAAGATTTAATTATTAATAGTGAAATTATTTTAAATAAAATTATCGAAGAAAAAAATTTTGTTCGACTGAGATTCGAACCCATGACCCCAGGCATCACAGGAAGACACTCTACCACCTGAGCCATTGAGCTAGCATTCATCAAGACCTCAATTAAACTCCTTTAATATACAACTTATTGTCGGTTAAGCCCTTTAATTTAGATGAAGCTTCGACAAAATTTGTTTTAGATTGAGATAATATAATACAATTGCTCGTGTTTGCGCGCTGAGAGAGACTAGTTAAAAATCAAATATAAAACAGTTGTTAAAGTAGTTTAATTAAAGTCTTCGAGCAAGCTAGCTCAATGGCTCAGTTGGTAGAGTGACTGCCTGCCATGCCTGGGGTCGTAGGTTCGAATCTCAGTCGAACAAAATTTTTTTCTTTGATAATTTTATTCACTTAATTTTATTATTAATAATTAAATCTTATAAAGAGTAATATATCAATATCTAATAATAATATTAAATTAAATAAATAAAAAAATAATGTGGAAATAAAATTAAAAGAAAAAAAAAAAAACCCGTATGGAAACCCGTACGGAAACCCTGACCAAATATCAGTATCGGAAACCCGTATGGGGTCCTTTACGGGAACCCTTATGGGTCCCCGTACGGGTTTCCTTACGGATTTCCATATGGATTTTTTCAACTGGGTACTGAATGCCGCCCCAGAGCTGGTACTTCATGAAAGGAGCAGCAAGAATGACCAATTTTTGTGTTCATCACTCGATAAGGGCCCAAACAGGCCCTTGACAATCCTTTCCGCAGGTTCAACTGCGATTTTCTTTTCTTTCCTTTGAGATCTTCTTGTAAACTTTATGATTTGAAATAAAGGGTATAGCCGGTTATGGGGGGGGGGGGGGGGGTAAAGTGCCCCCGATGCAAGCCCCTACAAAACCTATACCATTCGAAAGAACATAAATAAAGAAAATTTTTGGTGGCAACCAGAAATTTTTCCCCCTATAGTGCGCATACGCGGTCCAAAATAGTGATTTTTCAACTTTTATTTATTACTCAGAATCTAAGAGGACTAGCGAGATGCGGTTTGCGAGAAAATTTTGTTTGAAAAGAATGTAGTTCAGAAAAAAAAATTTTCAAAAATTTTTGGCGCCAAATTCCTATCGTTAAAGTGGTTTTAAACTTTTAAATTGCGATTTAAAAATATCTTGTATAGGTGGTGGTTTAAAAAAATTTTTTTTATTTGTATTTTAACGTAAATTTTTCGTGGAAATTTTTTCAAATTTTTTAAAGGGGTTTAAAGTATGAAAACACTCAAAAAACCACTTTTTTCCAACTTTTTTGGCCTTTTTACTACTGATAATTGGTTTGAAAATTAATAAAACAATGCAATTTCATAGTTTCTACAACTTTACATGAAAATATACTATATATGATGTTAAAGTACTGTTTTAGGCTTTTTAAAGACCATAAAATCGATTTTTAAGATTTTTTTTGCCTATAATAAAGGTACAAATGCCTCATTCAAACATCAAAATCGTTGAAATACTTGCTAGCGGCTGCATACTGCATTAAAATATAACAACATTTATATCGCTGAACTACATTTTTTGTAAACAAAATTTTGCCGCAAACCGCGTTTTTCTAGCCCTCTTAGATTTCGAGATAAGAATTATAGTTGAAAAATCACTCTTTCACCCCGCGCATGCGCAATTCAGGGAATAAAAATTGCGGTTTGCGCCAAAAGCTTCCTTTTTTCAAGACTTTTCAAATGATATATATATTGTAGGGGTTTCTGCTTAAAAATTTATAATACCTCCAACGAGATTAATTCAACCATGTTCATCACTAAAAAATTGTATAAATTAGTTATTTTCAATCTAGGTCAGGTAGGCCAAATTTTTTTGTGCAGAACCCCCTGTAATATATATATATCATTTGAGAGGTCTTGAAAAAAGGAAGCTTTTAGCGCAAACCGCAATTTTTTATTCCCTGAACTGTGCATGCGCGGTCCAAAATGGTGATTTTTCAACTTTGATTTTTATCTCGAAATCTAAGAGGGCTAGAAAATCGCGGTTTGCGGCAAAATTTGATTTACAAAAAATTTAGTTCAGCGATATAGATGTTGGTTTCATTTTAACGCAGTATGCAGCCACGAGGTGGTGATTTAGATAAAAAATTTCAAACATTCGGCCTAAAAAGTGTCTTCTATCACTTCAATAATTTTGAAAAAATTTGTAAAGCTATTTTTTTCTAAAATACATGTCATATTTTTTTCCAGAGGGGTATGTATCACCTTTTTTTTTAATCGCATTTTATAGGGAAAAAAATTCGAAAAACAGCCTTAACAATTTGAATTTGGGTCCAAAAATGATTTAAAAAAATATGATTCAACTAAATTTTTTGTAGACAAAATTTTGCAGCAAACCGCGTTTTTCTAGCTCTCTTAGATTTCGAGATAAAAATCAAAGTTGAAAAATCACCATTTTGGACCGCGCATGCGCAGTTCAGGGAATAAAAAATTGCGGTTTGCGCTAAAAGCTTCCTTTTTTCAAGACCTCTCAAATGATATTGTAGGGACACTGTAGGTGCGGCCTTATGCCGCAGAGCGAGCGAACGAGCGAGTCTCTGTATCGTGCTGCCGCAGAGCGAGCAGTCAGTCGAGTCTGAGCCATGGCGTAGGCCAGACGAATAAAGTACGAGTCTCCGTAAATCGACTAATATAATTTCACTCCCTGATCCTATCCATCCTCACGTAGTCCCTTTAATACGCAGGGCATTATCAGGCCCTTGTGGTATAAGTAAATATACCACCAAGCCGATATTGGTGACCCCAAACTATTTTTTTTTCTCTTCCGCGCCGCGTGGCTTACACATCCAGAGACGCCATTTTGGAAATACTCTACATTTTCTCTTCGCCCGCGGCAATACCCATTACGAAGAACTCAAGAAGCAAAACTCATTTGAGTTTATTTAATTTTTTTTCGACTCGTGCGTGATTCGGGAGTGCTGTTTGTCGATTTTAGTGAGCTCGTCGTTTCGGTGCAGTTTTTCTTTGTTTTCAAGAGACAAAAAAATTTTACACAGGTAAGCGGGTCGTCAACGTCAACCGAAGCAAGGTCGGGAGTTTTCAGACTCCAAGAGAGATTTTTCTTCTTTCTTCGCTTTCCTATACTCTGAGTTGAGCGATTTTTCTTTGTTCGAACGTCTGCACCAGCGGCACGTATTTTTCTCTCTTACAGCCGTGGGGTCGGCCATTTTGTGAACGGCCTTGCTCGGTCGTTCCCCGCGCTACCCACAATTTTTTTTTTTTCTTTTCCTTTTCTCGTTTCTTAAGTTTTCTTTTCTCTAACATTTTCGTAAACTTCTGCCGCAATTCGACTTAGCACAAGTTACTTTTAATAAAATTTTCGAGATTATTATTTTTTTCTTTTTTCCGATTAAGTAATAAATATACACATAAAAACTGCACCTGAAAAACAAAAATTTTTTTGAGACCTGCTGGCTGATAAGTCGTGATATTTCGCAAGAAAAATCACGTAGCGAGCAGAAAATCTCACATCGAAATTCTCTCGAAAGAAAATTTCTTGCAAAAACAAGACGTCGTCACCATATTTTTCGGCGCCAGCGGCTACAGCAACAACGACGCCGCACAGTGGTACGTGACGTCACTTCCCTAGGGCGTGGTCGCCCAGCCAGTTTAGCAACGAGGCAGATGAGCAGCGCGCAGCGCTTACCACCACTTCCTCACACTCCTAGCTGGCCCAGCTGAGTACGTCACACCCACGGACGCTTGGCACGTTCACCTGTAGAGCAGCAGCGCAGCAACTCAGCGCGCCAGTCAGACGCATTGGCAATTCTACTCGTCGCCGACTGGTCCTTCGCCGTGTTGCACACTTTGGCTTGACACTTGTCAACATTCACTTGTTCAACACTTTTTTCTTCGAGATTTTCAACGAATTCTTCTGCTACGTCAACCAGCATTAACTCATCGGCTTCAACTCGACAACAAAACATGGTCGTAACTTTTTAAATTCTTTTATTTACTCAAAGACTTTTATGAAATATTGATGATTATTGTGAATGTTTATGTTATTGAATAATGAAAAATTTTTTTTTCAGCTTTGAGTAGATAAAATTTTTATTGAAATTTTTAAAAAATTTAATCGGGATATTTTTAACTTTGTTTACTGTTGTGATTTGTAAGAATAATTTGTGAAGTTTAATTGTTTTCTAAATTCCAAATTTCTAGATTCTCCAGTAGAAAATATATATAGAATTAAGTAAGATAGATAGTCAATATAATTTTTAGCTGCAAGTTTTATTTAAAATTTTCGCTTTTCAAAGATTTCACAATAGCTTAGTGATTGAGTGATTTTTCCATCTTGCATTTAGCCAGCTCACTCAATCACGCAATTAAATTTATTTCGGATCTGATTTGTACTGAATTTATAGATTTATGCCTGCGACCTGACAACTTTTGGTGATCCTGATTCTGGTTTTGGTTTTGGATTTTTATCTCGATCTTCTTGACAAGCATAGTAATCGTTGTGGATCATCGGTGTTTCTCATGAGCGGCTGGAACCATAACACCGGATTCGTCACTCGGAAGGAGCTAACGAGGACACCACCTTTGACTCGCAGTCGCCTCGCTGATTCAGCACAGAGGCTGAGATCTCCTTTGACTCCAAAGAGATTGAAGGTAAAACCACGTAAGATGATCACCGCTCCTCCAAAAACCACGTCAACTCGCGTTCTAAATACAACCCCTTCGACTATCGGTATTCTTACAAGTAATGGCACCGTACCAAGGACGACAGGTCCTACTTCCGTTCAGAATTCTCAGCCTGACTCAGTACCGTTATAACCCAACACTGTCGCGGAAAACGTGAACGGCGTCGCGAATAATTTAACACCGTCTTTACCATCCGCCGGTATTTCCAATTATTTTTCACCTGAGACTGAAGATAGTATGAACCAATCAATTCTGGATAATTTACGCGAACAAACTCAATTTAATTCTCAGGCTCAATTTAATCAATCCGGTTTCAATGTTTCCATAGTACCTCCAAATATTGCTCGGTCAGATACACCTAGTTTACAATCTTCTACTCCGTTTGTTACTGTAGACCAATTGAATGATATCTTAGATACTAGGGAAACTTCCTTATTACAAAAGCTTCGAAAAATAATTGCTAATCCTTCTCGGACTACTGCACAAACCACTCCGAGCTCTTCAGTACCTCCACAGCTTCAGCAAGCTGCTGGTTGTGTTACTTTTGTTGATCCCTCAGTTACTGATTGTCTTCTTACTACTCAAGTTTCAACTTCTTCTGACTCCGTCGCTACAGCGCAGTTAAATCCTGCTCTTGATTCTTTTTTGGTAAATAGTAAAGTCCAACTTAGTTCCGCTATACAGCCTAACCTTGCGTCTTCCGTCCCAAACCCACAATTTGCACCAGGTAACTATCAATGGTTACCTTATCAGCCTGCATCCGGCTTAGCACAACCACTCACTGTACCTCAGAATGGGCCTAACCCTTATCCACAGACTCGTAATTTCGAGTTCTATAGTTTTTTCAAAGATGACCCAGTGCAGTGGTTTGCTCAGCTGGAAGATCAATTTGCTTGGCACAGGGTTGTGGACGACGAGCCCAAGTTTAATGCTGTGATGCGAAATTTCGGCATAGACATTGTTAGACAAATAGCGGCAGATCTTAGAGTCGTAACTGCTGGACAGAAATATACTACTTTGAAAGACGTTTTAATCCGTAAATTTTCTGATACCCCTCAGGCAAGATTAAATTAATTTTTTGCTGATTCAATGGGCAGCTCTAAACCATCGGTATTTCTTTCACGATTACTTTTTTATGGCGATAGACAGTTACCTAGAACCTCGGTTTTGGCATCATGGCAACAACGCCTGCCTTCGGAGTATCAACTCCATCTTCTTGATCCGGTCGATGAACTGAACGAGCACGTGATGGTGCAGAAAGCGGATTTGTTGTTCGAAAGATTGAAACTTCGAGATAGCACGTTAATTAATGGCATTGTAGCCCCACCAAAGGATGATACTTAGGAGAATTTTCTGGGAGATATTAGTGCTATTTCGCGCGTCCTTTCGAACAACAAGTCCTACAGGGAGAATGACGATCGTTCTAGATCAAAGAGTCGACATTATTCGCGCGATCGTGGAAGTTCTCGCTCGAGATCTAAATCTCCGAGAAGACGTCGTGAACAAACGCCGGGTCCTGGTAAGCGTAAATCGGAACTTTGTTACTATCATCGAAAATATAATATCAATGCTCGGAAGTGTCAATCTCCTTGTTCTTGGGTTGAGAAAAAACCCTCGCGTGCTAAATCTCCGCCTCCCCCCAAGGACAAGTCTTGTAAGAGTGGCGATTTGGGTAAAGAGGGAAACCAGTAACCCTTGTCGTGGAAGAGGCACTCGGCAGGGTTACCGGTGACGTCTGTCTCCACTTGAAGGACAAGAACACAAAAGACGTCTACCTTATTGATACAGGTGCTGGTGTTTCAGTTTACCCTCGTTGTCACTCGGACAATTCCCAAGCCTTACCCTTTGCTTTGTCAGCTGCTAATGGCACTCGTATAAATATATATGGCATGGTTCGCAAGAAAATTGATTTCGGTTTTCGCGACCCCCTCGAGTGGGACTTTATTCTTGCGGATGTTCAATACCCCGTCCTAGGAGGCGATGCCCTTAAACATTCTCATCTTTTGCCAGATCTAGCTGCTAAACGACTTTATGATCGAAATTCGGACGATAAGTCAAATTTGGGTGTAGTCGAACCTGCTTCCGTTCATCGTGTCGACGTTTTAAAACCCGACACTCCTTTCGCCGACCTTTTGTTGAAATTTCCTCGAGTAATCGGGCTTGAACCTCAACCTCGTGTGTGTGAACGTGATGTCTTCCATTATATTCAAACAAATGGCCCACCTGTAGCGCAGCGCGCTCGTCCTCTCGCCCCGTTCAAAGCGAAGATAGCCCTTGCCGAATTCCAGAAATGGGAGAAATTGGGTATCTGTCAGAAGTCTAGTAGTCCTTGGGCGAGTCCCATCCACATGGTTAGGAAGTCGAATGGTGAATGGAGAATATGTGGGGACTACAGACGCCTCAATGCTGTCACCATACCTGACAGATTCCCAATCCCTCGCGTTACAGACTTCGCAAATAATCTTCACGGTAAAAAAGTTTTCTCGAAACTCGATCTCGAGCGTGCTTTTCATCAGATACCGGTTGCCCCTGAGGACAAACCTAAGACGGCTTTGATTACTCCTTTTGGGTTGTATACCTTCAATGTTATGACGTTCGGTTTTAAGAACGCACCGTCATCTTTTCAGAGGTATGTCTTCAGAGCCCTCGGGGATCTTGACTTTGTTTTTGCTTATCTGGATGATATTTTTATAGCATCTGAGACCGAGGAAGAGCACACTGAACACCTGAAGATTGTTCTCGAAAGGCTGGACAAATTTCATTTGAAACTTAACCTCGAGAAATGCGAAATTGCCGTTCCAGAATTGACATTTTTGGGATATTACATTTGCGCTTCCGGTTACAAGCCTTGCCCTGATAAGGTCGAATCGATTAAAAAATTCCCTAAACCTCAGACAGTTTTTGAGTTACGAAGATTCCTCGGTCTACTTAATTGTTATCATAAAACCGTTCCTCACCTTGCAGAAACCGAGGCTCCTTTGAACGCCTACCTTAATAAATCGAAAAAGCGAGACACAACTCCTATAATTTGGAACCCTGAGTCTGAGAAAGCCTTCGAGAAGTGCAAAGTCGATCTCTCTCAAGTCGCTTTACTTTCTTATCCGGTTGATAATGCACCAATCCGCCTAGTTACGGATGCCTCAGATATAGGCATGGGTGCAGCTCTTGAGCAGGAGGTGGATGGTATTTGGAAACCGTTGGCATTTTTCAGTAGGAAATTTAATAAAGTTCAAGCTAGGTATTGTACTTATGATAGAGAGTTGGCAGCTATTTACTATTCTATTCGTGAATTCGGTTATCTGATAGAAGGTAGGGATTTCAAGGTTTTGACAGACCACCGAGCCTTGACGTACGCAATGGCTCAACCTTTGGAAAAAATGCTTGACAGGCGTCTTCGGCAGTTGAATTATATTTCACAGTTTACAACTAGAATTCATTATATTAAAGGTGAAGAAAATACTGTCGCAGATTGCCTGTCTCGTATCAACTCTTTCACAACTCCTGAAACTTTTTGATTGGGGACTAACCAATGTAGAAACACAACCACCCTTGAAACCTGTCCTTGCTGATATTAGTGCTTTTAAGATTCCAACAGTTTTCACTGTTAAGGATCTAGCCTCTGAACAGCAGAAAGATGAACAACTGAAAAACATTTTGACGGACGTTGACAATCCTCTTAAACTTATTAAAATTAAGACTGGACCTAAAAACCCAGACTTTTATTGTGACGTTACGGGACAAGTTTTAAGACCTTACATTCCAGAACCATTCCGTCATATGGTTTTCGAGTTGTTTCATAATCAGACGCATTCCGGTGCTAAAGTTACAGATAGATTGATTAGACGACAGTATGTTTGGCCTAATATGAGCAGGGACATAGCGAGGTGGTGTAAGCACTGCATCCCCTGTCAACAATCAAAAGTTTCACGCTATAATAAATTTTTGCCGAATCATTTTGTTGCACCTGACGCCCGTTTTCAATATATTCACATAGACCTGGTTGGTCCAATGACCCCTAGTGAAGGCTTTACCACAGTTTTGACAATCATCGATCGTTATTCCCGTTGGCCTGAAGTTGTCCCTATCCCCGACATTAAGGCTTCTACCGTTGCTCGAGCACTGTTTGATACTTGGATTTCTCGATTCGGCTGCCCTGAGGTTATTTCAACTGACCAAGGCACTCAGTTTGAAGCCGAACTTTTCGATGAACTTAACAAATTTGTAGGCTGTGGACGAGTCCGCACTACAACATACCACCCAGCATCAAATGGTATGATTGAAAGATTCCATAGGGATCTCAAGAGTGCTCTTCGTTGTGTTTTGGCTAAAAGCAATTGGTGTCGACTCCTTTCCTCCTTGATGTTAGGACTTCGTACTCGAGTCAGACTCGAAACCGATGCAAGCCCGGCCAAAATGCTTTACGGTACCACCCTTCGTGTCCCGGGACAATTTTTTATTTCCGACGGGGAAGAACCCGATCAGAGAGCCTTCTTATCGCAATTCAGGGAATATATGAATACCATCAAACCAGTGCCAGTTTTACATAAAAATGTTAACCACGCTTTTGTTTTTAAAGAAATGTCCGAATGCTCCCACGTTTTTCTTTTACGCCCGGTAAAAAAATCTAGTCTCGACCCTCCGTATTCCGGACCCCATAAGGTTATTCGCAGACTTAACGATAGAGTTTTTATTGTTGACATTAATGGTCACGAGAGAGCGGTGTCTGTCGAGCGGTTGAAACCAGCTCATTTGGCGGCTGACGACGTAGATGTTCCGGAAATCGTCCACAGGACAGACGACCCGGACATCTGTAATCAAACTCCTTAACTGCCTCCTCCCGAGTTACGAACTCCGGATGGTTTGGATATCCAGCCGACAGATCAGACTATTTCAGAAATCCCGGTAACTACTGCTGAGCAGGAAGATCGAGACGTCGATTTTCCACTGGATGACACAAACTTACTCGTTCAAAAAGGAACGACACAACCAGAAACTCAGGATGAGCCTCGAAGTTGTCGGGCCCAGCAACTTCGGCAGTCATCTAATCAAAAGGCTAGGAGGAAGAAATTCATTCCTAGGATCCTGCGGAAACGCAGACGCGTTACCTTTAATCTGCGAGATGTGATTTACTATGTCTAAGGAAAACTTGCAAATAATTGTTTATATTGTAAATATGTTTTAGAGAATATACTTGTAAAATTGTTTTGTCTAAAAAGTTTATACCAATGTAGTTCGATGAAATTTATTTTCAAATATTGCAAAGACAATATATGTTATTATCACGAAAATTGC
Source organism: Encarsia formosa (assembly GCA_038277355.1). Taxonomy (NCBI): domain Eukaryota; kingdom Metazoa; phylum Arthropoda; class Insecta; order Hymenoptera; family Aphelinidae; genus Encarsia; species Encarsia formosa. The sequence continues at coordinate 97,627,045 of CM076184.1, read as the reverse complement.
GAAACAATATTTTAATCATTACAATTTTTGATAAAATTATGTTAATTTTAAAGAAAGAACCGTTAAATTCATTAGTTCTAGATCGTGAATTTTTCCGTATCTTTTGTTTGCAAAATTTTTTAAGGCGAGAATGCTAGAACTTAGATTGTCGAAAGTTAGCTACCTTCTTCAGCGTAAGTTTTACTATGACCTCAATTTTTCTATGTAAGATCGAAAACTCCGAATATTATCGCTTTTATATCTTTGAATTAATTCTGTTGAATGTAGATCGAGAACAATGTTACACAAATTTCAACTTAATATTAACTACTAACAATAGTGTTAATTATTTTTATCAAAAACGGTTATGATATCAAAAATATTATTTATATAAAAAAGAAAGGAAACTCAATAATCCAAGAAGAAAAATTTGATAAATGTAAAATGAAAAATTTTTTATTTGTGATTCGCTCTTCGCTAATTAAATTAGATAGCTAACATTCATTATTTTTTTTTTTTTTTCCTTTAATGTTGCCATGGCTATCTTATTGTTGCTTTATTTAATAAAAAGGCCTGACAACATTGGGGGGGAAATATGTAGGGACACTGTAGGTGCGGCCTTATGCCGCAGAGCGAGCGAACGAGCGAGTCTCTGTATCGTGCTGCCGCAGAGCGAGCAGTCAGTCGAGTCTGAGCCATGGCGTAGGCCAGACGAATAAAGTTCGAGTCTCCGTAAATCGACTAATATAATTTCACTCCCTGATCCTATCCATCCTCACGTAGTCCCTTTAACACGCAGGGCATTATCGGGCCCTTGTGGTATAAGTAAATATACCACCAAGCCGATAGATATGTATATTGTAGGGGTTTCTGCATAAAAAAATTTGGCCTACCTGACCTAGATTGAAAATAACTAATTTATACAATTTTTTAGTGATGAACATGGTTGAATTAATCTCGTTGGAGGTATTATAAATTTTTTAGCAGAAACCCCTACAATATATATATCATTTGAAAAGTCTTGAAAAAAGGAAGCTTTTGGCGCAAACCGCAATTTTTTATTCCCTGAACTGCGCATGCGCGGGGTGAAAGAGTGATTTTTCAACTATAATTTTTATCTCGAAATCTAAGAGGGCTAGAAAAACGCGGTTTGCGGCAAAATTTTGTTTACAAAAAATGTAGTTCAGCGATAGAAATGTTGTTATATTTAAACGCAGTATGCAGCCACTAGCAAGTATTTCAACGATTTTGATGTTTGAATGAGGCATTTGTACCTTTATTATAGGCAAAAAAAATCTTAAAAATCGATTTTATGGTCTTTAAGGGGTCTGGCAATTTTTGAAAAATTGAATTTTTTTTTTCTTGTAGTAAAACATTTCAAGAATTCTGTGTTAAAATTTCTAAGGGTTTGGAGCAAAACTCACAAAGTTACAGTGTTTTAAGTCTGGGGCCTTCGAGCGGAGCAGGTATGAAAGCCGACTCCGAAAGCGCCGCTCAAACCAAAGAAGGTAGAATTCGGCGAAGACAAGGACAAAAAGATGCCCTGGACATTGCTGAAGCTGCTGGTGACTTACTTTATGGAGCTGGAATAGATGATTCAGTGTAAGTTGTAAATCAAATAGTTTTTCTTCACTTTTTTCGTACCGAAAACTTCAAACGCGTTTTTCTCGAAACACTATTTTTCAAAGTCGGTGAAAGTTCTCATTTGAAAACTACTGCACCGATCTTTCTAGAATTGAACATACGTCTTTAATGCATAAAAAACCCGCCCCCTAGTGAGTTACTTTTTTTTTTTTTTGGCCGAGTTTTGGCCATAAAATGGCCGGTTTTGGTGACCAAAAAACAGTGTTTTGGCTTCAAAACGTCGCCAAAACTTCAAAATTGAAAAAAAATGAAATTGGTCCTACTAGGGGGTGAGAAAAACTAATATATTAACTAAATCTACTTTATTTTTTGATTTCAGATGAACCATTCGCGAGTTACAGCCTTCACCGCAACTCATCTTTTTTTCGAAGCGCCTTGTTTGTTTGGCTCCCATTGCCTCAATTTTTTATATTTTGATCTGAAATATTGACAGAATGTTCTTTGAATGTAGTATGATATGTATATAAATTCTTATTAAATTATAATAAACAGGAGCTTCACTATAAATCATCGAAAAATCATCATTTTTTGACCGCTCAGACCCTACCCCCCCCCCCTTAAAAAGCCTAAAACAGTACTTTAACATCGTATATTGTATATTCTCATGTAAAGTTGTAGAAACTATGAAATTTCATTGTTTTATTAATTTTCAAACCAATTATCAGCAGTAAAAAGGCCAAAAAAGTTGGAAAAAAGTGGTTATTTAAGTGTTTTCATAGTTTCCACCCCTTTAAAAAATTTGAAAAAATTTTCACAAAAAAATTAACATTAAAATACAAATAAAAAAAAATTTTTTGGACCACCACCTATCCAAGATATTTTTAAATCGCAATTTAAAAGTTTAAAACCACTTCAACATTATGAATTTAGCGCCAAAAATTTTTTGAACTACATTTTTTTCAAACAAAATTTACCCGCAAACCGCATCTTGCTAGTCCTCTTAGATTCTGAGTAATAAATAAAAGTTGAAAAAATCACTATTTTCGACCACGCATGCGCACTATAAGGGGAAAAAATTTCTGGTTGGCACCAAAAATTTTCTTTTTTTATGTTCTTTCGAATGGTATAGGTTTTGTAGGGGTTTTCACCGGGGGCACTTTACCCCCCCCCCCCCAACCGGCTATACCCTTTGACCTGATATTTGCGAGTAGCGTAGCTAGAAGGATGAAATTTTGGATTTGACATTTGATAGGGGCGCTTTTGGTCCTTTGTAAGTCCTTTCCGAAGGTTCACCAAGGATTTTTGTATTTCTTTACGCAATTTTCTAACATTCTTTGTGATTTCATGAACGTTAGAGCTGGTACTACGTGAGTGAAGCAGCAAGAATGACCGATTTTTGTGTTCTTCACTCGGTAAGGGCCCAAACAGGCCCTTGCCAATCCTTTCCGCAGATTCAACTGCAATTTTTTATCTTTCCTTTAACATTTTCTTATAAACTGTATGATTTGGAAAAAATTGGAGCTGGTGCTCGCAAGTTTAAAGCTGAAAGAACGGAAATTTTGTAATCCTCACTTGATAATGGCACTTTTGGTCCCTTGAAAGTCCTTTCCGAAGGTTCATCCAGGATTTTTGTATTTTTTTACGCAATTTTCTCAAATCCTTTGTGATTTGATGAACGTCAGAGCTGGTACTTCTTGAGTGGAGCAGCAAGAATGACCAATTTTTGTGTTCATCACTCGATAAGGACCCCAACAGGCCCTGCCAATCCTTTCCGCAGATTCAACTGCGATTTTTTATCTTTCCTTTAACATTTTCTTATAAACTGTATGATTTGGAAAAAATTGGAGCTGGTGCTCGCAAGTTTAAAGCTGAAAGAACGGAAATTTTGTAATCCTCATTTGATAATGGCACTTTTGGTCCCTTGAAAGTCCTTTCCGAAGGTTCATCAAGGATTTTTGTATTTTTCACGCAATTTTCTAAAATCCTTTGTGATTTGATACACGTCAGAGCTGATACATCGTGAGTGGTGCATTCAAGAATGGCAGATTTTTGTGTTCATCACTCGATACAGGCACCGACAGGCCCTTGACGATCCTTTCCGCAAGTTCAACTGCGATTTTCTTTTTTTTCCTTTAAATCTTCTTGTAAACATTATGATTTGAAATAAATTTTACCTGATATTTGCGATTAGCGCAGCTAGAAGGATGAAATTTTGGATTTATCACTTGATAAGGGCCGTTTTGGTCCCTTGAAAGTCCTTTCCGGAGGTTCATCCAGGATTTTCGTATCTTTTTACGCAATTTTCTCAAATCCTTTGTGATTTAATGAACGTCAGAGCTGGTACTTTGTGAGTGAAGCAGCAAAAATGACCGATTTTTTGTTCATCACTCGATAAGGGCCCCAACAGGCTCTTGCCAATCTTTTCCGCAGGTTCAACTGAGATTTTTTTTCTTTTCTTAAAGTTTTTCTTGTGAACTGTATGATTTGGGAAAAATTGGAGCTGATATTTGTGAGTAGCGCAGCTACAAGGACAAAATTTTGTATTTATCACTTGATTAGGGCATAGTTTGCACTATCATAGTTTAAATCAGGTAATCCGCTCAACATTCTTTCAATGAAAACCCAAAGGCTTTTTATATACGACGAAAATTCATAACAAAAGACTAAATTTGCAATTCAAACAAAAAAAAGCTCTATTCGTCCCATTTTGACGAATTTGGATCTTCTTTGATTTTTTACTTTAAAACGGAACGTTTTTTGCAAAAAATATCAACTATAAAATTCGATTTTAATTTTACAAAGATTATCATAGTATTTTTTTTTAACCTCTCATTTTTAGTTTTCAACGATTCGGTCTTCGTGATTAAGCCCCTTACTTGGAATTTTTATATTCTAACTGTCGTAAGTCAACTTTAATGACATATATTTTCAATTTTTACTATTGAACATGATTATTTTACATTTTTTAAGGTGTATAATAATTTTTTTGAGTTTAAAACGCGGTGTGCTTAGCTCAATAGTCATCCTAACCTGGTAATTATAGCCTTGCCTCTAATTTTGAATTTTTTACTAATTTTCTAGACCCCTAACTTTTTTTTTAAGGCCTCCAGAAAAGTTTACTCCACCCTAGTATACATACACCTCGTTGTCTGAAATATTGCACTGCGTATACCTACAAGTATTTTGTTGATATTGATCTTGGAGGATATATTAATTGTATGTTGGAAAAAATTTACTGTTTTGATTTTATACAAAGAGTACGCAGTGTTGAAATAGGTTATAAGGTGTATGTATGAAAGCGACTGCTTATTAAAATTAAAGTGACTCAAAGGGCAAATAGACCTATCATCAATAAAAAACTCTGACATAATCTAAGACCAAACCCAGACCTAGACCAATTCCTGTACCACTCCTTGGACTGGTTGGGCTTGTCTCGCAGTTAACGATCAATTTTAAATTGAGCTATGACAAATAAGAACGGAGAAAAAACACCCGGTGGGTAGGTAAATACAAAGACGATGATGGACCCAAACCTTGCGACAACGATGGGGACAACGCTGCTGTCCATGACAAATAATTGGAGTCTCCAAAATTCGATCGCGGGACTCAGCACCTATGATGTCAGTAATGTGCCTTTGAAAGATTTCGTGGAGTACATAAGAAATGGGGACGAAAATATCCCCTGGGACCAAAAGGCCAATTACCTGAGAGCAGTGAAAGGACAGCTTGAAGTGCTGCCAAACATTGTACCTTTGGGAAGAATTTAAATAATCTTCAAGAGTTGATCACCCACCTGAAACAACGGGAGGAAAGCGACGTGTAGCTGGAGTGGACAACTACGGAGGAATGTTCAGACCTGGAGGTTCCTGGTGCAACACAAGTAGGTGAAATATATATCCAACAGCCAGCGACAGAATATCCGATGCAAGGACCATGGTATGGTTGGACCAAAATGGGCACTAGGCCCCAATACGAAAACCCCCAACCAAGACCAACCAATCAGGGATGAAATAGCTCATGGTCAGCCCCCAGAACAGGAAATTTTGATTGGAGAAATCCAAGTACTTCCTAAGGTTCGACCACTAAGGCCCAAACTTCGACCGAATTCCGCCCACTCGAACGCCATAAATGGGGGGAGTAAGGTACTCAAGACCCCCACCGGGTCCGCAACCGGGATGGAACCCGAATGACGGACCCCCTCAAGGTTACCAACAGGGCTGGCAAAGATTTCCAACACCAGCACCAATGAACCAAAGGGGATGGCCAAGGGTGCAAGGGCCCTAGGTTCCCGGAATGACAATACAGACATTACCCCAAAAGGCTCTTCCAGCACCGCCACCAGCGCAGTGTCAGACGGTGAGCTTGGAAAACGCCTATTTTGGACCTATGCCACCTTACCAGCAACCTTTAAACTGGGAACTGGCTCGCCCTACGACAGTGGCGAGCCAAGAACAGGGAACAATGAATCCGAAGCCACTCCCCTCTGCTCAAATAATAAACATTCAAACACCGAAGTAGCAAGAAATACCATGACGTTCTCACATTGTCGGGAATTAAATTATCATGTACGGACATGATCAAACATGAGATCGTACCGGAAGACAACGTTCCAGTCCACATGAAACAATACCGCCATCCCCTGATACACCGTGAAGTAATGCAAGAGGACATTGCGAAGAAGTTGAAGGGCGACATTATAGAACCCTCAACCTTGTCGTACCAAAGTCCCGTTTGGATTTTGTCAAAAAAAAGAGGTAGTTAAGGACGCCCAACATAGCGCATGGTGGTGGATTTCAGAGAATCCAACGAAAAGACAGTAGGCGACTCGTATCTCCTCCCAAACATTGCCGATATTTTAGACCAGTTAGGCGACGCTACGTAGTTCTCTATCTTTGATTTAGCATCGGGATTTCATCAAATACCGTTGAAAAGGGAAAACCGACATAAAACGAGTTTTCTCAACCCTCAACGGACATTGGCAATTCAAGAAAATGCCAATGGGACTCAAAAACGCACCTGCTACCTTCCAACGGATGTAGTCCTCATGGGGCTGCAGCAAGTCAAGATGTTGGTGTATCTCGACGATATAATAATTTATGCCAGGAGCTTGTCCGAACAGTTACGAAAAGTGCGGCTATTGCTCGACCGACTTAGTGCAACTGGTTGAAGTGCAAAACTGGTACTCCAGCCAAATAAAGTACATTTCCTGCACAGGGAAGTACCATTTCAGACCATATTGTGTCCGAGCGCGGATATGAACCAAATCCAGATAAAATTGAAGCCGTAATGAACTTCAAAAGACCGAAAACTGTCACGAATATCCGGTCATTCACGATGCCCGTGGGGTATTATCGGTGATTCATAAAAGACTTTCGTATGACTTCGAGTATGACTTCAAATACAAACTGGGAAAACTGAACATTAACGCTGATGCCCTGTACCGGAACCCCCCGGACGAGAAAATCCTGGAGAACGAAACTGAAGCAACGTTGCCTGTCATTAAGGTTTTGGTACTGAAAGAAAGGGAAAAGCAAAACTAAAAGAAGGGTGGCTCAAGAAGAATCGAGAAAACAAGCACCAAAAAAGCGCCACCATTGGCTGGAACATCTCGAAAAACGCCACAAGGCGCCAATGTTTCAGCACAGTTGGAGGCCAAAACTGACAGTCAGTGCTGCGGAGAAACCCTGGCGAGGAAGGCCACCTGGGGCTAAAACCAACAAACAAAAGCCAGATGTAGACCATAGTGTTCTAGCCCAAAGGATAAGATCGAGACGTCTGGAGAAGAAACAGTTGCCAGTGGTTCCACCAGCTCCAAAGCTACTAACGATTCCTCCACATCTGCGAAACGTATTCGACCCAGAAAGGAAGACGGAAACCTCTGCAGGACCTAAAGGAAATGTTCACTGACCCTGTTTCCCCTGGCAACCAGTAAATACAACTGTAAGACTACTAACGACCATAAACGACTTAATGACTGTAAGACTCAAATAATAATAAAAAAAGGGAGGGGGAATAACTGATGTGATGCACTCAATACCGTGACTTGCGTTTCATCGTAGCCCTAGTCACTGGCATAATATGCTGTCGTCTGAGGTGCAAGTGGGTTAGCATGAGACCTTGGGCACCTTTTTATTGAATCAAAGTGCAATAAAAAGGCGTAGCATTCAACGTAAGAAAAGAAATAAGTCAAATATTACTAAATCGATCGTGTTACAAACATACTCGACCTTAAAAAAAAAAAAATGATGAAAAATAGGTTATAAGCATACAATGCAATAAATTTAACCAAGTTATATAAGTACATACCGAAACAAGACACCTGAACTTGACAACCCGATGCCAAATACACCTATCCTCACCCTATACCTACATTCACTAGGAACGTGAATACTTCTGGAAGGAGGTTCTGTTGTGACATATTTTAAATTAATCATCGATTATTAAAATATCGAGCATAAAGCCTCCTAGCACTGCACTCTCGCTGGCAATCGTCTTCCCCCCCTTTGATGAAAACTAAATGGCGGGGAGAATGAGGTGCGGCAGAAGGTGCAAGTGCGAAAGCACTTGAATATCTTTTTTGAGTTCAATTATTTAGTGACCACCCTTTGTCAGGCAAATCATTAATTTGTGTAGTGTATTGTGTAATTAAGAAATATATAAGTAATAAAGGACCAGGACTATACACCCGTATTTTTCCTTCTTCAATACCCACCCTGTTCAGGACCAGGTCGACTACGCAGGACAAACAGGTTGGTCAACTCTATTTAATTTAGGTAGTAAGTGATAATTCTCCTCCGATAGAATTTTAGGAATCCCTCCTTCCGTCGACGTACGTGCGTGGACCGCGATCCCCCGATTCGATTCCCGCCTCGGTTGCAGAATTAGGGAATTGTTGAGTGTCCTCGTGGACAGTCGACAGCTACATTTTAATGTAAATTGACAATAAAATAAAGTTATGCAATTTACATTTAAAAAATAGGTAAACACTAAATAAAAATTTTTTTTTACATATGAAATTGATTTACCTAGGACGTTTATGTGTTGTGGTTTATGGCGTGGTTTTATTTTCATCAGAATAACTGACTACATCTTAGATAGTGTTTAATTATTTAGAATTTGTTAAGATTGTCAAATCATTTGTCAAGATATATATTTTTTAACAGTATTGGTGATTAATTTATGAAGGTTGGTTTTTTGAATTTGTTGACAAAAAGGAAATACATTTAAATATTTACCAAATTCACGCAATAAAATCTTGAAAAATAACTTTAAAAAAAGTAATATTTACGGTGATTAGTTTTTGTTTAAAGGAGGCCAAATAAAAAAGTATACGCTTAATATGATAATTTTTTTTTGAAAATGAACTAATGAAAGAACTAAAATTAAAAAATTTACTACGGACGACTTTAGGCCGAATTAATTATTATTTAAACATAAGTTTCTTGACTTAAAGAACATATTATGTTGAATCACCTTAAATATACGTAAAGTTAACAATTTTTCATTTTATATTAAATTATCGTGAAGGTCGTAACTTGGATTTGGAGAGCACAAACAATCATCATTGATTGTCTATATGCATAGGTACTTTTGACTGCCTTTCAAATTGAAAGGATGCAGAAAAAAGAATTTCCTATTCACATTTCATCATCTTATAACGAAAGATGAGTTTAAAAACAAAAATTGAGAAAGAAAAAAAATTCGACTCCAGGGCCAGGATTTGAACCTGGGACCTCCCGATTGACGGTTGGATGCTTTAAGAACTAAGCTATCCGTAGAGCCGCAGGTCAAATGCTAGTTAGGAAGTGAAATTTAACAATTTTTCAATTTGAGTAATTTTTAATATCGATAACTACCATTCGAAATTGACGGAGCTGCTTACTTAGTCAATACTTAAATTACCTTTCTATTAAAATACTTATTAAGTTCTGCTTTAATTATAAAAAAATTATAAACAATAGATTTTTAAAATTGCAAGCAAAAATTAAAATATAACTTTAACTAACAAAGAGAAGCTACACCCTGCTGGTCACCGATCCTAACCCTGCGGGTCCCTAAATCCTAATTTGGGGATCGTTTTCTAATATCAAAAAATGAAGAAATCCATCAATTATTCCATCCAATGGGGCCTTGATATCGATTTGCCATATAACTCATATCGCATCTTTAGCAATTATTCGGTTTTTAAGCTAATTTTTCAAAAATTCCTCTTCAAAGCCTATTGCACTTACAGAATTCTGCAACCTTGCATTCTCTTTGTTTTTTCATTTACTTTCAAGGAAAAATATTCTTCTAGCCTCAATCTAAGTCTGAATTCTTGACTGAAACTCAGCAGTCCGATGAATCCATCTATCAAAGTCAGAGTCAAGATAAGCGAGATAAGAAAAAGCAAGTTTTCTGATTTATCAAAAAGCTCAAATGTTTCTCTTCCTGAGACTATTTATTATTATTATTATTATCACAGCATACGGGTGCTAAGCTTAGGGACACTTAGTTTTCACCATTGTATCCCTGTCCCCCTTGCTATACCTCTGGAGTGTTCGTGAGTCCTAACACTTTGCAATATGCGAGTATGTTGTCCACACTCACTCCGTAAAAGCTCTCAGGATCCAGGATCCCGGTTCCCAACCATTTCAGGCGGTGGCCTGTCAGGTTAGGGCATTTGCATAGGAAGTGGCACGGGGTCTCTTCCTCTGATTCACACCATCTACACAGGTTACTACGCCCCTGCGTTTTGTGTGTGTAGCACCGAAGGTTGCAGTGTCCGGTCATAATGCCCATGACCTCTCTAGCCCTTCGTTTGTCTAGCCTGGTGATCAGTTTGGCCCAACCGGTTATATAACTTCCCAGCAGTTCCTTGATCCACCTGTAGCTCTGGGACTCTTCCCAGAGTTCCCATCTTTGCCTCTTCGAGTACTTCTCCAGGATACTGTAGCCTTCTGAGAACGGTACACCCACCCCATGCTCCGGCCGTGTATCTGTCGAGGCCCCTCTTCTCGCAAGCTCATCTGCCCTTTCGTTTCCCTTGAACCCGGAGTGTCCGGGTATCCAGGTAATAACTACTTGGTTAGATCTTGCCAGCGCGTTAAGGGTATTCTTAGCCTCCCTAACCAACCGTGAGGTTGTTACTGGGTTTTCCAAGGCCTCTATGGAGGCTTGGCTGTCAGTGCAGATGCAGATGCGTCTCTTACTGACATTCCCCAGAGAGAGGTTGTTAGCGCACGTGTTTATCGCAGCCATCTCGGCCTGGAACACCGTGTTATATTCCCTGAGCCCGTAGGATTCCCTAAGGCTAGGTCCGTAAATTCCATAGCCAGCGCCTTCATTGGTCTTGGATCCGTCGGTAAACCAGATGTCTCCATGCCCAAGCACTTGGTTGTTGCTCCATTCCTCCCTGTTTGGTATCCTCGTTTTGTAACGTTGCCCAAACAGTAGAGTCTTATCCATTCTGTCTTGGGTCGAGTTAAAGACCTCGCCCTTCAACATTCTCCCTCGGATGGTTGCATGCCCATCACTATTTCCAACCCACTCCCCGCTGCACTTCAGTCTGTAGGCTGTCCTGGCCGCAACCAGTTTGATGTCCAGGTCTAGGCTTTGGACATCCAGCAACATCCTGATGGCGGCTGTGGGTGTGCTTCGTTTAAGCCCGTAAATTCCCCTCAAGACGACAGCCTGAACATGGTCCAGTACACGCCTCGAGGTCTTATTTTCGGTCACTTTCCACCATACCACCGCGGCATAGGTAAGCTTTGGTTTCAGAATCGCCTCGTGTAACCACAAGGCGACCTGGGGTTCTAGCCCCCAGGAAGTCCCGATTGCTGACCTACACTGCATGAATATGTTTAGGACTTTGCTGCATTTAGTCTGCAGGTGTTGTCCCCACTTTAATTTCTTATCCAGGAATACCCCCAGATATTTCACACCCTCCGCGTACGGTATTAGTTTCCCGTTGACGGAGACTTTCTTACTGACCTTACATTTGTATTTCCTCGTGAACGTGACTATCTCCGTCTTATCAGTGTTGACAGCCAGAGATTTAGCCTCGCACCATTCGCAGATCCTCTCCAACGCCCTCCGAATAAGATCGGGTAGGACTTCTTCGAACTTGCCCCTGACAAGTATAGCGAAGTCGTCCGCATAAGCGATGGTGAAGAATCCGAGTTCGTCTAGCAAGCGCAGTAGTTCGTCCGCGACCAGGATCCACAGGAGTGGTGAGAGGACCCCACCCTGCGGGCATCCCTCGCTGATGGTTCCCCTAACCGTCTTGCCATTCCACTCACTAAAGATGCACCTATCACTAAGCATTCCCCTGATCCATCTTCTGATGGTATAAGGTACACCATGCTTTGTCAAGGCTTTGTCTATAGTTGCTCTGTTGGTGCTGTTAAAGGCACCCTCGATGTCAACGAAGGCCCCGATTACGGTTTCCTTCGCATCAAAAGCCTCCTCAATGTAATTGACCACTGAGTGCAGTGCAGATTCCGTGGATTTTCCACAGGTATATGCATGCTGCGCTCGCTGAAGGGGACTGTTTATCAGTATATTCTGCCTGATATAGTTGTCCAGCAGTCTTTCCAAGGTCTTCATTAGGAAAGAGGTCAGACTGATAGGTCTGAAGTCCTTGACCGAGTTGTAGCTTCTCCTACCAGGTTTCGGTATAAATGAGACCCGCGTTTCCTTCCAGCAAGCTGGCACATGCCCTGTGGCGATGCAGCCCCTCAGAATACCTAACAGTAGCCTAAGGGTCTTGTCACCTCCTTCACAGATCTTAGGAAAGATACCGTCAGGGCCCGCAGATTTATACGGTTCAAAGGAGTCAATCGCCCATTTAAGCTTTTCCATGGTCACGACTTTGGTAGCCGTGTCCCAATCTTTATTCTCTGTCCCCCTCCTTCCAGATATGGTGGGCGGGGTATCATCAACTACCCTGACGAAGTCGGGGTAGTTGCTGCTGAGGAGAAGTTCTAATGTGTCCTCCTCCGATTCAGTATAGGCGCCCAATCTGTCTCTCAGACATTGGAGACGGGCACTGTTATCTCTGGTCAGGATTCGAGCGAGCCTCGCAGTGGCTGCCAGGTTTTCCATGCCTGTGCAGAATTCCCGCCATTTTTCTCTCTTTGCCTTCGCAATTTCCCTCTTGAAGGCCTTCAGCGTGTCTTTGTACGCTTTCCAGCCTTCAGTGGATTTCCTCTTCTTTGCCCTGTTAAACGCCCGTCTAACTCCCACTCTTAGCTCCTCCAGTGTCTTATTCCACCAGGGAGTGCCATTGAGTGGTTTGCCAGGCTTTAGTGGGCAGTTGTTCTCGTAGGCCCTGATCATAGCCTTATAGACCTGGAAAAGGGTCCAGTCAAGCTCAAGATCATTGCCATATCTCCCTTTGACTTGGGCCAAGGCTTCCTCCAACTCCTTGCTGTATGCGCCCCAGTTGGTGTCTTTGGGTCGCCTCTTAGGCTCGATCCACGGTCTCGTTATCTCGATCCCGAAAGTTATAGTCCTATGGTCCGACATGGATGATTCGCTGTCGACCCTCCATCCACGTATGCAGTTCTTGATGTTCATTGAAGCAGCGTGAGGTCCAGGACCTCGCTTCTGTTGGCAGTAACGAAGGTTGGCGTGTTCCCTCTGTTGGCAATGTCCATCCGTGTGCCCGTGATGAATTCAAGCAACTCAGACCCTCTATCATTAATATCGGTGCTTCTCCACGCCACATGGTGGGCGTTGGCGTTGCAACCAATTATCAGATCAAGGTTATTACGGCTGCAGTATTCGATCACCTTCATCATGCTCCTTGTGGGAGCTTCCTCGTCGTGGGGGAGGTAAATGGACGAGATGACTGCCTTCCTCGTTCGGCCCTCCTTATCCGCGACCTCTATCCTTACGGTCGTGCAGTCCCGGGAACTCAGCTCCTGTAACAAAAAACCGTTAACACCCTTCATGGAGATGCAAGCCCGGGCGTCTCCGAGACTAACTGGACTACTTTTTTCAGGATTTCTTTCTCTTCCATCACTTTTGCTTGATCTTGATGATGAGCTTCTAGTACTTGATCTTTAAGATAACCTACCAGTACTTACATCACATGTGATCGATCTTGAAGAAAAGCTCCAGCCCTTTCACTATCCTTAGACATACGCCTTGTTTTGGTACACCTGGCTCTGTATGAATTCTGGTGCCTTGAATCCACGGACTCTCCAAAATCTATACAATTAGCCCGTAATAGAGATATCAATTTTTTCAGACAGCCTTCAATTGAAATATCAGCTGCCCTGCCAGTCATAGCCGTTCTGGCTATTATAACCTTTGACTTTTCAGCAGCTTTGTAAGCCAGATTTGGCCATAATGACGTAGAGGGTGATGGTAGTGGCTTATAGAACGACTGTTCATTTATTGCTGTCCTCTCGACCTCGATTGCTTGTCTCAACAAGCCTTTGACTGACTTGATTTCGTCACGCCTAATTTGCTTACGTAAACTGGGCAACATATTGATCAACATAAAGTCAATCTGTTCTTTTTCGATTGGTTCAGGTTTCATTTTCAACAAAATTGCTTGCAGGCACGTTATGTAATGACATACGGGCTCATCTATATCTTGTGTCCGATTGGTCGCCTCGATCGTAAACTCTGTTGGTGATCGCCGCTGCCGTACCACTCACGAGCTTCTGGGATGATCTCCAAGATCTTGATTCAGATTATTTTTGAGGTAATTCTGGTGTTCGTTTGCAAGCTTAAGGGTATGAATTCAGACCTGGAAAACCAGGTTGCCGATGACGGGTATACCTGAGAGTCATCTCCAAGAACTTGAATTGAAATTTTTTTGAGATGACTAAGATGATCGTTTTCATGCGGTTCTGCACTCGATCTCCTGGAGATGATCCCTGGGTAAGCCTGGCATCGGCGACCTGGTTGTCCAGGTCTAGCTTCGTGCTTCAGCAATTGCAAATGATCACCAAAGTCACCACGAAGAAAATTTGAGTCGAGTTCTCGAGGACCACCCCCAGGATACCCGTCCTGGTCGTCCGGGTACGATACGCCGTCCAAAGTACCCGAAAAATCATCTACCATCATCGAGGAAATTTTTGAAAAGCCCCGAGGATGATCTCCAGCTATACCTGTCATCGACACCCTGGTCGTCCTGGCTTACCTCATCTGTGACCTTACATCTAACCCGGGTCTGGTACAGTGGTGTATAATATATGATGGTCTTTATATGATTTGCACTTTCTCACGAGAATCCAGCTAATAAGATGTTTGGGAGTCTGGTGATGCTGTGCCTTGAGCTTTTTTCATCCACATAATCCTAAAAGGATTGAGTTTCAAGCTAATTTTTTTATAACAGACTGACACCTAAAAGTTTTAATGTAAGAAAAGATGTTATAACTGTTTGTATGTCTTGAAAAAAAATTTTGTTAAAATACACTTATTTAATATTAATATTGTAATTGTAATGCAAATTTATAAAATTTTATATCATCTAACATTATTTTGATTTTATTTTAGAAGTATGATATACTATACAAATACATGTATGAATGATGTACTGCATAAAATAAATATATGTATATTAAGAATTGAATATTAGGATCTTGTAGTATTGAACAAAATTTATTGAAAATATCCAACATAGTCCTTATGTTACTTATCTAAAAATTATGTCAAAAAAATTTATATGATTTATGTTTCAATGTTTTTATAAAATAAACACTATCGCACTTTAATAAAGTATAGTTCCTTTGCTTATACAAAAAAAAATTAATGAAAATCTCAAGTGAAAAATTACATCATGAAAAATTGTATTTTATCATACGAAAAGTCTATCGACTTGGATTTTCCACATATTTTAAAACTTTATAATTATTACTTAACTATTTATTTATTTAACTCATTAATCATGAAATAAAATAAACTATATTTCCGCTCTCTTCTGCTCAGGTGCTTTGCTGTCTGCAGTCTGCACTGTGCTGAGCACTAGGTGATCTCCTTGGCCTTTTGCATACGAGCAGCTCGCCTGCGCAGCCTGCTCGCATGCTTTGCTGCAGGTAAGACAGAGCGAATTACGTTACGTCTGACTTGAACCACAGTGTCTTGCAAGGGAGCATGCAAAACCGAATACGGAAACACTTGTGTGAATCGAAATCGCCTGAATTGGCAGCAAAAAGAAATCAGCAAGTTGAAAAATGAAACGCTGATAACTTTTAAACACGGAAGCTTTCGGGACAAGTTTTTTTTTTTTAATTAATCGGGGGATCACCAGCTGAGCGTGAGATAATAAATAAAAGAAAAATCATCATCCTACTATTATTTTTCGGTAAACAACATAACCTAAAACAGGAAATTTCAAGTATATTAAGCGTACGCTTTTATGGGAGTCAGTGTTTAAAAACCAACTTGCCGTTAAAGTGCTACCACACTTTAGGATTAGTACATTAAGTAATGTGGCTAAGATTAAAATAAAGAAAAAAAATTAAGTAAGGTTAGTTGGGTTCTCAAAATGGGTCAGATAGTTAGGGTGATTAGGTGAGCGATGATGGTGGGCTTACAGATATAATAAAGTTTGTAATATCGATAGGTCAGTAGGTTAAAGACAAAAAATTAAGTGAATAAAGTAAAGTTTGTAATATCTATAAGTCAGTAGGTTGAAGACAAAAAATTAAGTAAGGTTAGGTGGGTTCTCAAAATGGGTCAGATAATTAGGGTGATTAGGTTAGCAATGATCGTGGGCTCTCACACCTCAGAATTTTTTTTTTTTTTTTTTTTTGCTTGGCGCTGGAATTTTTCAAAGCTTGAAAAAAGGCCTATTTATACGTCATTATTGAAAAATCTAGCTCAAAGCAGAAATGAGTTGAAAAGTTGCGGTTTATGGGAAAATTTTATGCATAACTAGAAGTTTACGTAAGAGATCCAAAAAAAAATATTTTTTGAAACTTTATCCCTTTTCCATTGGCAAAATAAAGAAGCTTTTTTCTCTATTTTACAGGTATCTTGGAGCGGCTGTAACCTTTTTCTCATGTATTTTATCTCTATGTATATGATCGTACAGTTTTTAGCTCTTGAAAAGACAAAAAATTTGCGTTCAACCACGACTCCATCTGATGCTTCATTTTCGAGACATAGTTGTTTAAAAAACGCAATAAATAGAGAAAATGGTCCCAAATCGATTGATTTAATTCTTTACCAGCTATTTTTTATTTCAAATTACAAATAAGATTTATAAGCAATGAAATTTCCTTCAAGCTGTTGTGATGTCTAGGGCGTTTTAATTGGTTCTGCCCCAGATGGAAATTAAAATATCAATTATGGCAATTTTGACTGTTGGTTGGCTTTTTTTAGCTTGGACCTGGGTCCAAGATGAGAGTTTCAAAAAAAAGGGTAAAAGAAAAATTTTCCGACTAACCAGCACCACTTGAGCAGGATGCATGGGAAACCCCTTTTTTAGAAAATAGTCCGCGAACCCTAGATCATAGATAAATTCTCCAATCAAGGAGGGAAAGGTAAAATTATCTATAAACAAACTTTAAAAGCAGGAAGCAAGCCCTAAGCTGGTAGTGACTGCCTCAAAAGATGCTATCTTTTAGCTCTCCTGTTATCTACCACCAGGGATCATCTGAACTTCGAACCTTAGTCGCAATCCCGCAGGCTCGCAACTTTAGTCCGCCGTTTAGCACCAAACTAAAAAAGGGGCAAATATGTAAATTCATATATTTTAAATGTTCAATTATATATGTGTTAGCAAAGTTTCATGTAAATAGAGGAGGAAAAAAAAAATATTAAATCAATCAAAAGATTATAATGGTTTTCAAACAACAAAATTTTAAACAATTAAATCTCAACCCTTCAAAAAGGTGAGCGTCAATAAAAATGTTAGTATAAAAAGTTCTACCTTTTCCTTAAAGGAGAACAAAATTCAAACTTGTCTCATTTTTGAGAACAACAAAAATTCATTTTTAAATAAACAAATCTCAGCCTTTTTAATAGGTGAGCGTAAAAATAAAAATGTTCTACCTTTTCCTTAGAGGTGAACAAAATTCAAATAAAACTTGTCCCTTTTTTTGAAACAAAAAAATATATATTTTTAAGTAATTAAACATCAGCCTTTGGAAATAGGTGAGGCTGAATAAAAATTTCTTCTTTTTTAAAGAAAAAACACAATTTAAATAAAACTTATCTCTATTTTTGAGAACAAGGATAAAAAAACAAAAAGGTTATTTTTAAATAAATAAGAAAATGAATGAATTTTTACCATTTATTTCTTACTTTTTCTTTTTATTATGAAGGTCCTGTGCTCGTCCTGATTCTCTCTTTCCAACAAGCCCACAACGACCAAATGATTGTAATGAAAACGTGACACCAGCCAAAACAGCAGCGGAGATGCCAATGTCCTATGTACTTGCTAGTTGACGGATCGTAACGGAATGCCAATGTCCAAATGTCCGTGCCAGTTGACGCTGCTCAGTAATCTGAGCCAGTAGGCCGAAAGCTGCCCAATTTGTAGCCCAAGTCAAGACTGTGGCTGAAGCAATAGGAAGCCAGCTTGTGAGAGTGAAATTTTCCGGGAGGTTTAGTTTGGAGTAGAGAGAGAGAGAGAGAGAGAGATTTGATTTGATTTGATTTTGATGAGTTTATTAATTATACATTATGTTGTGCAAAATACATAAGGTGAAAGAGTTTTACATCAGATTAAATTACAAAATAAAGGTATATAAAACGTATATAAATATAGATAATATAAAATAACAATCACAATAATAACAATAGTAATAATAAGATGAATGTGAAGGTATAGATCAGTGGTAATAATAATACAGCAATGCAAATATAATCAAATCTACAGTTGTAATAGTAGATCAGTCTATCTGTATTCACTCCACAGAATCACTAAATCACTATATAATATTGCAACAAGTACCAAGTTTAACCACGGCGTACCAGACTCAGTCTTCTCCCTCAGCAGTAAAGATATGTGATTTGACGAGATGTTTGAAACTGAACAGGGATGATGATTGTCGTTTATGAGAAGGTAGTGTGTTCCATGAGTTAGTAGCTAGTACATGAAAAGATCTTTTCAGACAGTCCGTGCGAGCAAAGGGGACAATCAACGAATCAAGTGCATGTGGGTTCGCCATTCTCAAGGGACGCGAGCTGAGCTTCTCAGCAAACAAATTCGCCAAATAGGAGGGAGTAACTGTGAGAAGGATTCTATAGAGCAAGCAGGCAGCAAAATAATCCCTGCGGCCCGCTACTTGAAGCCAGCCAAGCTCACGTCTGTAGGGTATAACGCGATCGCTTTTTCTAATCCCAAAGATGTACCTGATCCCACGATTGAGCAAACGCTGTAATATGAGATCCTGCCCACCCGAGATATTACAGTACACAAGTGAACAATAGTCAACGATAGGAAAAAACAAGGTCTGCACGAGGTGTTTACGCAGTTCAAAAGTGGTGCTGCGTCTGAAATGGTTAAGACGGTACAAAAGAGAGTTGGCTCTACGACAAACATACCGAACATGGTCATTCCAGTTCAGCTTAGAGCCCAGCACCACCCCCAAACTACGTGCAGAGGGGACAAACGGGACTGTGCAGCCACCAAACCGCAGGTCACGAATACCCAACTCGTTAAATGCATTGGTATAGGATGGGGTCCCAAAAATCATGGTCTTGGTCTTACCAGCATTCAACACCAGCTGATTAGTGGCAGCTCAGTCAGCAATGTGTTCAGCACCCCGGCTCAGTCTTTCCAGAGTGTTATGTATGTCCTCAAGTCAGCAGTAAATCTGCAGATCATCCGCATAAATCACATGAAAGACACCAGAGCCAAGGCCTAGAGCAATGTCAACAATAATCAGAAGGAATAGCAGAAGACCCAACACGGAGCCCTGGGGCACGCCCTTATTAAGGGGGCAGAAAGAAGTAAAACTACCGTCCTCTGCCCTTACTGCCTGTGAGTGGCCAGCCAGTTAAGAGGCAACCCATCTCAAAACCTTATGTGAAAAACCCAAGGATTGCAGTTTCTTGAGCAAAATTACATGCGAGACCGAATCGAAGGCTTTACTAAAATCAAAAAGCAACAGCGCGGTCATTTGTCTCCTGTCCATACCCACCTGAATGTCATCTGTGAGTTTCAATAGTGCTGTCCGTGTGCTATGTCCCGCTCTGAAGCCTGCCTGATAATCGTCCATCAAACCCTGCGACTTAACAAAAGCAGTAATCTGGTCATGGACCAGTCTCTCAAGGATCTTTGACATAAAACTGAGGAGGGAGACAGGAAGAAAATCATTCAGTCAAGACGGAGAGGGTGTTTTATTGAGAGCGATCACTGTTGACTTCTTCCATTGCTCAGGGAAGGTCGATGTGGATAGGGAAGTATTAAAGATTTTGCAGATGAAAGGACCAACGGATGGAAAGACTGACTGAATAAAGCTCTGCGGTAGGGAGTCAATGCGCACTGCCTGGGATGTCGACTGGTACATAACGCGTGCTGTCTCGTCCACCGTCACATCCATAAACGCAAAGCCATCATAATCTGTCTTTTTTCCAAGTTATTAAGAAAAAGAGAACTTATTTATCTGGTGCCATATTATCAAAAGAAAAAGAGGCAAAGTGAGCATTGAGATCCTCCGCCGAGAAGCTACCCAGATTGGAGTCTGCTTTGGAAGAGATACAAAGATGCCTTAGTTCCTTTCAGAGCTGTTTAGGATCAGTGATGTTCTTAAGCCTATGCCAATAGAAGTTGAGTCTCGCAGACTCAATATTCTCATGTGCAAAATCACGCGCTTGCCTGTTTAAAAACAGTTCAATATCAAGTCTTGAGCGTCGGTAACGTCTGTAGAGTCTGTCTCTTTCAATCAATAGGTCACGGTGGTATGCAGTAAACCACGGATGACAATTCTTTCTTTGTTTGAGGGTTTTCAGAGGAGCAAAAATATCAAGAGCAGCATTGAGATTAGAGTACAAGCAATCCATCCTCTCACTAAGTGAATGCGTTTCATCCGTGAATACTGACCAATTACACCCAAACAAAATTCATTCAAAGCCCCAGCATCAACAGATTTGAAGTCCCTGAAAGTAAAGTCATTCGTCAAAACTTGGGGGCTTGAATGTCAAGGGTAACCGTCATCAGGTCATGTCCCGCAATAAAAGGTGTCTCTGTCTTCCAGTAGCTAGTCACAGTGTCAAGTGCGTCAACGAGAACCAGGTCAAGCCAAGTATCCAAGTGGGAGGTGTGATGTGTTGACCCAAATGGGACTGAGAACAGAGAATTCTCCTCAATAAAATTACGCACAAAAACCGCATCAGGCGAGTCCGAGAGCTGGTCTACATTAAAATCACCAAGGATGACCTTAGTGCCATAATCATGCATATTATCACGCAGGTCGGACACAAAGTCAGACCCGAGTACAAATGGGGCATGCGGGGGCCTATACACCACACCTACAAATATGGGGTCAGTGCCTCCAAGAGAGACTTCGGCAAGAAGATACTCAGGATGACCAGGCCTACCGTTCCACTCAGTGGAAGACGAGCAGAGGTATTTGACTGAGAGAGATTAACGAACATAAAGTGCCACCCCACCCCCCTGGTTATTATGGTCACGTCTTAGAAGAGCATAACCCTCCAAAGCAACAAGCGCATCCTCAATCGAAGGACCCAAATGGGATTCAGTAACAGCTATCACGTGTTTCATGGACTGTGACAAAAGAAATAGCCTAACCTGCTCGATATGTCCCTTAAAGGAGTAATCATTGAAATGGCAAACACGCAGCATTATGCCCTTACCCCGCACGGACCTCTGGTGTAAAATGTGTGTAGAAGGCTGAGAGAATGATTGAGAATGAGATGAAGAAGAACAAAAGAGTAACGGATTGAAGTAGGAAGAAGTAGAGGAAGAAGTAGTTACATATGAGGTGGGAGATGAAAGATGCGTACTGTGAAGAAGACTGAAGTGATAATGTGAAAATGTAATATTACCGCGAGAGAGAAGATGTGTCAGCATACCTGTTATTACAAAAAACGATTTAAATCTTCAATGTTGAAGATGAGTGTGGGGTGCTCTCCCTTCTTCCTGCGAACGTAGATTCGGCCACTGCGAATGAAGCTGATGAATCCAGGGTCAGATTGTCTCGCCTTCTCTCGTACAGCACGATGCAAATCAAAAACTTCCTTAGGAAGGAATTCGTTCAGGTTCAGTAGTCCAGGCATGATTGAGTTGGGATCAATCTCAGGGGGTAAATTCGATGACAATGCAGAGGTGTGCAGCTTACCCAACTTAATTTTTCTCTGGATAATTTCCAGCATAAGTGCTCTGGAGTGAAGTGTAACCAGAATCGATGGTGGGCAACTTTGCTGAAGATTCCTCAGGCGAGGTTGTGGTTGGAGGTCGAGTTGAGGACGTTGCAGCGTCTGTAGTGGAAGTTGACGTTGCTGACCTTGTGGTGGCCTTGCTGATGAGGATCCTTGCACCCACTGTATCACGGGCTTTAGTATCCGGGTGCAGAGTTTTGAGTACTGAGAGGACAAGTAATTTCATATCGGCACCAAAATCGGAGGAGCAGCAAAACCTTCAATTACCAGCTCCGAGGAATTTGCACACCGTGTCGCCGTGTTCAGCCGAGCAAGATCAGAGCTGAGAGCGGCGTTTTTTTTCTCGAGTTGTTGAATTTTATTCAACAGCTCGGTATCACAGTGGAGGGTAGCAGACAGTTCAGGATTTTCAAATTTCTCCCTCAGCTCAGCCAGTTCACCTTTAATATCTTCCAGCTGGTCCTCAACAGTGTCAACTCGAGCTACCAACTTTGGGATGACATCCAGATCAGCAAATTTGTTGTCGATTCAATCGAAGCACTCCTTGAAGGAAGTCTTCAGGTTTCCAAGCTCATTCAGGATGCTTTTCAAAAGTTCCTCATTGGCTACTGGCTGAACATTCTCTGAAGTTATGGCATGCGAGGTATTGGATGAAGTAGATGAGGTTGAGTTTGTGCGATAACGAGTGTTCGGTGCGTCGCTCCTCTTAGTCCGGTCAGGCGTGGCCTGGGTGATGCAGAACGTGCAGGCTTTCGCTTGCTTACCTTGCAGCATAACAGTTGCTAATTTAGTACACTGCGTATGGTAGAGCTTGCTGCAATTATCACAACAGTGCCGTTTTGCATTTGTGCGCACGGGCCAATGACAAGAGCCGCAGAGGGGAGTATCTTTCCCGTTCATGACTGAAGTTATTCCACGACACAATGAGGAAAGTATAAATGCTCAAATTATGATCTGGTGGCTAATTAATATTCCAGAATTATGCGACAGATTGGTTTGTGTTCTGCCGGTATTTTAGAGAGAGAGAGAGAGAGAGAGAGAGAGCCAGGCCCGAATCAATAGGAACGCTTCACTACAAAGTTAATTTAAGTTATACTCAAGTCAATTCTAGTTATATTTAAGTTAATTTTTGTTATATTTAAAATACTGTTACCACATGCAAACTTGCCTAGAGCTTGCGGTTTGATTAAGACACACAAAGATGGTTTCCCAGTTAGAATCATAGTTTCTGCAGTTGATGGTCCTACTAGTGTAATAGAAAAACAACTTGTCTCTCTTTTTAACCTGTGCATTCCAAGACCAAAATACAGCATTTAAAACTCTTTAGAAATTAAATTGAATTTTTTAGACATGACTATTAATGAATGAAATTGTGAAAATGTGAAATCATGAAAAATAAAAATTTTATCACACTCCCTTATCATAAATATTTTACACCTAAAATCACAAAATTTTTTAGAACTTTCGGTATTGACATTATTTTTAGGAATATGAATGAACTTAACCAATTTCAAACTCTAAACAAGGATAAACTAGTTAAACTTGATAAAACATGAGTTATTTATTAAATTGATTGTAAAAATTGAAATAAAATATATATAGGAGAAACTAAACGTCATCTTAACAAACCTATTTACGACCATCGAAAATTCGTCGAAAACGAAGATGAAATTTCAGTTGCTTCTTTACATTGTTTGCAGAACAAACACTCCTTTGATTTTGACAATGTCAAAATCTTAGATTCCGAAGTAGTTGAAAGAAAACGGAAATTTTTGGAGATGCTTTACATACAGTTTCACGATGAGAACATAAATTTACAGCAGGATACTTATTTTCTTAAAAAGACTATAAGGACATTGTCCGATCATTGAGACCTGATTTTTCCTCCTCTCCTTCTGTCTCTCTTAACTGACTTTGAAGAGCTTTCCTCTACGTTTTTATTTCAGCTGCCTTCCTCTGTTAAGAGTGATAACTTATTCTCATGTTTTATTTAAAAAACATGTTATTGACTGTTGTTATTTACAAATTAGGTATGATACTCTTTTAATATTTAATCTGTATTTATTCTGAGTTTTAATTTGTAATCTAAGCGATCTTAATTATTAACTTTCAGTCTTGAAAAGGTCATCCACCAACGATGATGAAACGTCGACAATAAATTTATGTAATTTTTGTCTTAGTTTTAGTTACTTAACTTAACTAAATTAAGTGCGCAGTTCAACTAAAAATTTTGATGCAGTGTTCATTCTTTCTGTTTCGGTCTGTTAAATATTATAAAATGAACATAACATTGCAGTGAAGAGTAGCATAAATTTTTGGAATTTAACAGATGATTTTATTAATTTAAACGGCGCATGGTTCAATTAACAAACTGCAATAAATGTATCCAACAACCAGAAAAAGAATAAAGACAAAAATCACGTTTAAAAATTCTTGATTCATTTATTGTAGTTTTCTAAATAAATAACTAAGAAGAAATAAAAAAAGAAAATAATTTTATTGTTTAACTAAAGTTGCAATACAATTATCCAGCAATAATATCAAATATTGTATACAGTATATGACGAGCAATATGTGTGTGCGTGCATGTACGTGGTGTGTGCTGATACTGATGCTTCGACTTTTGTTGCTCGTTCCTTCGGACCTTAGCAAAATCCAAAATAATTTTGATGCAACAAATCAAAACAAGATCTGGGGCCGATAGAAAGAAATGCGTGTGTCTGTATAAATACGTGCGAGTTAAATGGTACCGATGCTGATGTTTTGATCCCGAACCTCATGCCTCGGCGAGTATACTATAGTTGAGGTTATAAGCAACAAATCTAAGTCAGCTATCTTGGCGTTCAATTTCTTTCATATGTGCATGCGTGTGTCATAGGACTCGTAATACTTATAATTTTTAGATCATGTTTTGATGGCTGCTAAAGATTAAAACAAAAATAATTTTATTTCGAAAATTGGTTTAAAGAAAAAGATTTAAGGTGGGCCACAAATCCAGAGCTGTTAATCTTGAGAAATATAACTTAAAATGCTTCCCAGCATTGGGGTCACTACGCCAATCCCTGGATTTGGGTTTACCCGAAAGGTCGATGCCAAAAGCAGATAACTTTGCAAAGATT
Source organism: Encarsia formosa (assembly GCA_038277355.1). NCBI lineage: Eukaryota > Metazoa > Arthropoda > Insecta > Hymenoptera > Aphelinidae > Encarsia > Encarsia formosa. The sequence continues at coordinate 97,602,071 of CM076184.1, read as the reverse complement.
TCCTATTCAGCCCGTGCTGAGATTGTATAAGTGAAACTTACCGAGAGGCACGTCCAACGATAATTCGGTTTAGTCATTCAAGTTAGCGGGATTTTGAGAATTTATGATGGTAACATATCGTTGGCTAGAAAATATTAGTTTTTCGATTATGGCTTCCAAGTTTAAAGGCTCGGTAAAAACTGCAGCGGGGAGGAGGGCAAAAGGTGTTGTGCGGCTGTGGTATGCTGATTGGTTCTGACGTTGGCATCGAGTCCACGTGGACTGGGTTCATAGTGGGGTTTTGATGGAGTGGTGGGTGGTTATGCTGCTCAGGGGTTATTTGGGCAAAAGTATGGTTTAAAACTCTCGTTCTCGTGGCCTTTGAGAAGAAGAGTATTTGTGTCAGTTTTTATTTATTATTATCATTTTTTTAATATTATTTTATGTTTAAACAATTTTTTTTTCCTGTAATTACTCTTGTATTTGTGAAAATATTTCAATAGAAAAACTCAATAATTATTATAATAATTATTGAGTTTATATATTATAATAATTATTTATAATATTTATAATATTATATTATATAAATAATTTATAATAATATAATAATTATAATATATATTATAATAATTATAATAATTATTGATTATAATAATTATTATAATAATTCCCCTTAAGGGGAACAAAAAATTATAATAATTCAGAGATTTTATTATTGTATATATTTTTTTATTTAATTATTTTCTCATTTAGCCCAGGATATGACACTGTGAAGACATTAAAATTTAAAAATTATAAAAATAAAAACAGATATTTTAGCTTTATAATGTTAATTTTTTCATGCTACTTTTTATGCTATCCAATCTAATTTATTTTTTTTTTTAAGAAAAATTATATTCATTGGAATTTGACCTCATTTTTTGGTTTATTTACAAAAACAATTATTATTTTTATTTATTATTATCGCAATTCATAAAAAAATTTATTGATGAAATTGAAGTTCACACCAAACCTAAGGTAGACATATTAAACAAATCGACTTCAGATTCAGCTGGAAACCTGAAAACTTCACGTTATTTACTTTAATGGCTGATGAAAAGGAAGCTGAACCTCATCTGTCTCAGAATAAGTATGAATCTCTGCAGTCACACAGTAGATCGCAGCCTCAATCTCAATATCAAATTATGTCCGAACCTATGCCAAAAGTTGAAGTTCCCCGGTATCCATTATGCGTGTTCGGTAGTGTTATAGAAATAATAAAATTAAAAAAAATTAGTAGTGTCATAAAATTAAAATAAAAATGATAAAAAAAACCAGAAGATATTTGGAGAGGAAAGAAGATTGAGATATTTCAAGGAGTCACCAAAGGTCGGATACAGTTTTTTAAAGATCTATTAATATTATGAAAGTCAAATGCCTTCTTATTTCTCGATTGATGCAATTACAATGATGAAAACCTTCAAATTTTTTATTTATTTAGTAACTGAAAGCAATGTGGGAGTCTTTAGTCTAGTATATTTAACTATTTATTTATATTCTTCTATACAATGGAGTTTTTGATAAAATTTTTCAACCTATCACGCTTGATTAATTTCTTTATCTATCACATTTAATCTTTAAAGAGTTTCAGAAAAGACCAACTTAAAGTATATAAGAGATGATGTGTATACTCATTGGATCATTCATATCGTAAAAAGTTAAGTCAAGAACTCCCAAATTTTCTTTTTAAATCCCTTGGAGGAATAGATTTTAAGTAGTCAAAAATAATAATAGTAATAATTAAATTCATTATCAAGTCATTGATGATGACAATTGTCTTTCGATATAATGTATAAACAAATAAAGTTTTGACAATGATAAAAAAATTTTTCCAATAAAATGGGAAGATTAATGAATTGATTTTTTTTTTTTGCTATAAATTTTTCCATCTTTTCACTTGAAAAAATACTTTTTTTCATCGTGAAAATTTTATTTGTTCATTAAGAGCATTTTAACGCTCGGGTTGAATTCTTGTAATATCAGTTTTTTGGTCACGATTTCATGCAAAAGAAACATTAAAAAATTAAAAAATGTGATTTCAAAAGATAAAATAGCAAGTTAGTACGCCCTAACTTACCCTATCTCTTGTCTCCAATTGTAATATCAGAAAAAATATTTTTTATAATAAAACTTGTGTTTGTCAAAAAAATCTTGAAAAGATATCCAATTTTCTTCTTTCACTCACTCTACCAACAAACTCTGCTCGCCTTATTCATTCTCGATACTAACTTATCTCACATTCCTAACTTAAAATGCCCATCCTGAAAACTACGCTAGTAATTATGAAAATAGTAAAAAAAAAAAAAAAAAAAAAAAAAAACTGCTATTTTCAAACTTTGCAAAATCGTACAAACAAGCCTCGATTTTCATCAAAATTTTTTTACAGATTCTTCTTGAGATGAAGCTGTAGAGTGACAGCTCGACCGATTTATAATTTTTTAGAAGTATGGTTAAATTTAAAATGATAAACGGTTTTTTGTTCAGCAGTCTTTCATGGCAACAAAAAGTATTTAATAAAAATTTGAATGACATGATTAAAAAGCTGAGCTCAAGAGCTTTTTAATGATAAATAATTTTACATGACCGTGCCGGAATTAGTAAGGTTATAAGCATGAGGAGTATAACTATATATATAAATTGAAATTTAAAAAAATTTCAGCGCTTCCAGTTCCTTCGGTTTTTGATGTTTCAAAAAAAGAAAAAACACGTGTTGACTATTTTTGATGCCTTAACCAACCAAGCAATAAAATATTACTGTTGAGAAATAAGGTAAATCTCCGCTTCAATGGGAGAGCGGTACGTACGCGCGCGTGTGTGTGTGTGTGTGTGTGTGTGCGCAGTACGAGTATGCATGAGTGACACATGCGTGAACGGCGCTGCTTGTAGCAGTCGCAAAGAGTCGTCCATAAGAGACACCACGTGCATCGGGATACACGTTATTAATGTCTAAACTAAACTACAATTATACTTATTAATAAATGATAGTTAATATAACGATCTACGAATCATTAATCCTCTGATACAAAAATCCCAACAATTACAAATTTTAAAAAGTAGCCAACCCTATTTTGGGGATAAGAGGGAATCTAACTTATGGGATCCAATACTTTCGACAAAGATCCAATTTAGAGAATCTAATTCGAGAGATGAAAAAAGTGAGATATTTAATTCTGTTTTGACCGTGTTTTTAAAAATTTTAGAAATTCGAAGATCCAATTTAGGGGATGAAAATAGAAAAAGTATACCTCCCTATATTATACAGTTATAACATGAGGAGCTGTTCATTTTTTACTCCTCATGAGGAGAGTTAAAATTATAGTATTTAAGCTTATATTTACGTTATTTTTATACCGCACCTCACGTCAACTCTACAAAATTATCATTTTTTTACATTTTTTTTACTGTTTTTTTTTTTTTCTCCTCACGAAACTCTCATAAAAATACTATTTTTTCTTATTTTTGATGAATTTTTGTTTATCTTTTGTATAAATTTTTAAGTTTTTTTAAAGAACCATCTGTATGGATTTTTTCTAGTTTTTTTTGTGAATTTTTTCTGTGGAAATATTTATTTATAAACATTATTATTTTTAAACATTATTATTCTTTCCAACCCTGTAGTATTTTTTATTTTTATTAATTCAATAACGTTTATTTAATATTATCTTAAAATTAATTTTTTTAGATAATTTTTGAATTCGTTTAACAATTCATTTTAATTTATTGATATACAGTTCCAATTTAACGATAAGCAATAAAGCTGGCATTCACATTTTTTGGTTGCTGTCCCACTTCATTCAATTTTTGCTACACACCTATCTTCCTTCAGATATTCTTTTTGTTGCTGTGAACTTTCTTTAAATTTTATAAAGGTACAATTTTTTATCTAATACATTCTATTTTATATTTCATTACATTTTATTTTATTAAAAGTTTTGTTTATTATGAACACTGGTTTTTTACTGAAGTTTTTTAAAATCAATTATATTTCATAGTTTAATTTATACTTTGATTTTAATTTTAGATATTGTGTCTAAAAAAAGAAAATACAATTTTTTAATTTTTTTAAAATTTTTCCATTGACAATCATCTTTTTTTTAATTATATTCCAATGATCATATAAATTCTTTAAGTTCTGTAATTGGTTATGTAGAAGAAATATTTACAACTACTACTTACACAAATAACAGAAACAATCAAGAGTTTAGAATTTTTAAATTTATTTTAAACAATAATGATGGGTGCCGAATTCAAACCAACATATATGACTCTAATGTGGGGAGTAGCCCATGTGTAGCGCGTACAAATGTGAGTGTGCGAGAGGGACAGATGATCCGAGCGGCACATCGCGCTGGCGGCTGCCTGCAGCAGCATTCGCGCTAGTAACTCCTGTACCTTAGAGCTGGGAGCATGTTCTCGCCGTTGCGAGAGTCCATGTTGTATCTTTCAATAAACGTATAAAGATTTATATCCAGGCGGAAAAGTCACCATCAGTGACCCCGACGTGATCATTTTCAACAGGAACGTCTAGTCTCCTTGTACGGAACCAGCAGTGAGACACAATTGCGGCAACTTCTCCATGGCTAGGTCGACATGGAAGGTAAACCGTCGCTGATCTTTGCCTAAATTCGCTCGATCACTGGCACATAGTGTAGCGAGGCCGTGTTACGTTCACTTTTTTTGGACCACATGCCAGAGTATGTTCGTCGATTGCTCGTTGGCACCAACAAGCCGACGCTGCAGGAGCTGGCAACTTATGTGGATCTGGTCGTCGAGACTATGGGTGCGTCAGTCAGTTGGGCTTGCACCGTCTCCAGTGGCTCGACCGTTGCCGCGGCGCACAAGCCAACAACGCCATCCCAGGATGTCTTTACCCAGCTTCTTCTCGAGATGCAGGAGATCCAAAAAGCACTCAGCAACAACGATGGTCTCAGAAGCCGTGCTCAGTCTCCAGCAGCACCCGAGCGCTGCCGGTCACGCTCGCGAAGCCGCGACCCATCCGTCCTGCCGACTGCACGCCAAGTTTAGCGCCGACGCTAACAAGTGCTACAAACCTTGTACATGGCAGGGCCCTGCCCTAAGGTGTAAGCTATCGGAAAACCATTAGCTTCGACCGTACTGGAGACGAACGTGTCAAACGAGTATAGATCTCGCCGTCTCCACATCATCGACAAAGACTCTAGTATTAAATATCTCATCAACATTGGGGCAGACGTATCGTTGGTCTCTAGAATGCCGGGAAGCAAGTGCAAGCCCGGTGAGCTCCAGCTGTTTGCTGCGAACGACTCAAGAAAAAGGATCTATGGAACTTGTCATCGGGTGCTCAACCTTGGACTTCGTCGCCCAGTTGCATGGGAGTTCATCCTCGCTGACCTGCCGTACCCCATCATTGGGGCTGATCTCCTCTACCATCACGGCCTTTCAGTGGACCTTTGGTGGAGTGAGCTCATTGATAGTTCAACGAGGCTCGGTGTCAGGACGCAGGTCTTGGACATCAAGGTCGACCACGTCAACATTTGGGATCCTGGCGCCAGGTACAGAGGACTTTTGTTGAAGTTCCCTGGAATCACGGGCGTCGCGCCTCCGTTGGCCCCTGAAAACAAGGGAATATTTCATCACATCATCACTAAGGGTCCCCCAGTGCACCCAAGAAGGACAAGCGTGTCATCTCGTGGACCCCGGAAGCCAGAGATACCTTGCAGAAGTGCAAGGCTGGTCTTGCTGAAGCAACCATGTTGGCTCATCTCGCACCGAACGCAGAAATCAGAGTCAAAGCCGACGCCTGTGACAAAGGCACTGGAGCTGCTTTGGATCAGTTGGCTGATGGCTGTTGGAAGCCACTGGCATTCTTTTCACGAAACCTAGCAATATCCCAGAGGAGGTACAGGGTCTACGGCCGTAAACTCCCAGCCATTTACCAAGTTGTGAAGAAGTTCAGCTACTATTTGGAAGGACAGAGATTCAAGATTATGACGGATCACAAGCCTTTGGTCTACGCTCTGAAGCAGAACCCAGATACTGCATCCCATCACGTATCCCGACAACTCTCCTACATTGCATCGTTCGACTGCGTCATCGAGTACCTGCCTGGAGTCGACAATCAGGTGGCTGACGCCATGTCCCATATCGACGCGCTCCATTGGCCAACCCAGTTCAGCCTGCGTGAGCTTTCTGCTGAACAGGAGGCGACGAGGAACTCAAAGAGTTGGTCTCTTCTGATGGTCAAACCTCAAACTTCAACGCTTGACCTGGGGCCCAGAACAAACAGAGATCTACTTCGAAATGACTGGAGAGTCCATCCACCCCTACATTCCTCAGTCTATGCGGCAACGTGTCTTTGATCTTCTTCATTCGGTATCACATCCTGGTGCAAGGGTGACTGATCGTCTTATCCGCCAGCGTTACGTGTGGCCTAATATGCATCGAGATATTGCAGCGCAGTGCAAGATCTTTGATGACTGTCAAATGTCCAAAATATCGCGACACAATAAGCTGTTGCCTGCTGCCTTCCCTGCTCCGGACGGTCGCTTCGAGTACATGCACATTGACATCATCGTGATGCCACTTATCGACGGCTATCGATACTGCCTCACGATGATCGACCGCTTCACCCACCCGAGGCCGCATTCATAAAATTTTTTGAAATTTTTAAAAATATTTATTAATAAATATTTGAAATATTTTTTGCACGTTCAAACAGATAATGTTATGTATTGTTGTATGGTATGTGAAAAATCTTTTTTTTTTTAAACAAAGTTTTATCAAACATTATATAGAAAATCATATTTAAAAAAAATATTATTGTGGAAAATGTGGAACATTTTTTGAAAGCAAAAAAAAAGTTTTTAGCTCATACTCTTACTTATAAAAAAATAAAATTATACATTTGCAAATTTTGTGATATAGAATTTTTGAATAATTATAATTTAAGAAGACACAAGAAAAATTTTCATCAAGATAACTCAGAAGAAATAAAATGTGACATTTGTAATAAAATTGTTCGTAGAAAGACATAAACGTTTATGCCATGAATAATACATGTTTTTATTAAAAAAAATATAAGTTGTTTATAAATTGTTTGTATTAAATAAATATTAAAAAAAAAAACAAAATATTTATTGAATTTAAAATAATTTTTTTTAAATTAATAATTATACTTTGGGGGGTTGGCGAGCAAAGCGAGCAGGGGAGTACCCCCGAGCAATTTTTTTTAGAAATTTTATTAAAACTGTAAGTTTTTTTTCATTCAAGGATTGTGTTTCTTAGTTCGTAATTTATTTAAATACAGTATGAACTTTATTTTGAGGTAGTATGTACGGTGCGAGATAGAGAACGCTATAGTTGTGCGAGTAGGACAGAGGGTGTCACGGAGCTCTCCGTCTTTCTCGCACTCATGTAAAACATGGCGGTTAATCTAATATTTTAGTGTTTGATGATTTTTTTAACTAACTTACGTGATCTACGAAAAATTCGTTCTGGTCGGAAAACGTGTATTGAATATTTTGCTATGACTCAAATTTTTTTTATTAAATTCCAGTCTTTCTTTCAAGTATAATTTCGAGGTTGTGTATGAAAAGTTATGATTTCTCCATAAGAGCACGTGTTAAATCGTGCAAAATTAAAATTGGTTAGATCTTTTTTATTATGGTCTATCATGCTCTAAAAATTAAAGGGCATCAGTATTACACTACTAGCAATATTTTTACCAAGTTTCGGGTCATTTTGATCTTTTATTCGAGGACCATACCTACTACCATAAATCAAAGTTAGGCTAACCTTCAATTTTAATCAACTACAATAACATTCATAGTTTTGTATTTAAAAAAACTTTTTAACAAGTTTTTTTTTTATTTAAAATTCTTTGATGAAATATCTTTAAAATAACAGTACGTCTAGTAAAAAAAAGTTGAGTCCAAACAGATTGGAACAGTATTTGAAGCTAATATTAAAGTTTATCGTCACTTAACTAAAACAACAAAAACAAATTTGTACTATTCATCATTGAATCATTGAAAATTTTGTATAAAAACATAAAAATAAATAAAAATGTTCTCAAATACTGAAGTTTTTCTCAAATAACGGAATAATAACTTCATTAATTGCCGTTATAATCTATTATTGCAGCTGCTAATTGTGTCGAAAAGCTTGTTTTTTAAAGAAAATAACGTAAAGTAGAATTGCTCCCGATTAAAAAAAAAAGACCCAATGTGTCAAAAAAAAACTGTTGGTTCTTGTTTGAGATACTTCAAAGTATCTCTCCATACAGTAAAAAAAAAAATTTATCGGGGAATCAGTGCAAAACAGCCCTTAAAAATCGCAAAAAACGTGTTTTTTGAGTTTTTTTAAATTTTCGAACGGCTGTATCTTGGAAGTGGAAGGTCCCACAGAGTCCTGTAAGATCGCAAATTTTTGTCTTTTTATGAAAAATTTTTTGCAATTTCTAGATATACAAAAATATTGACCTAAATAAAGCTACATTCAAGTGAAGATAGGACAAAAACGAGTAAAAATAACATTAGATCAAGGTATTCTGTACATAGGAAAACAAGTTTAAAGGTTTGTTATTATATTTTTTTCTGAAAGTGCTTGCCTTGAACAAAATTTTGACGTAAACTGCATGTCGTTATCTTGTTTTAAACTTAAGCTATGATTTTTCAAAGAAAGCTTTAATATCACTAAAATAGGTCTTTTTTCGTATTTCAAAATGACGCCGCACGCATTAGAAATGTGATAGCAACCTCTTGTTTGCGGAAAAAGTCTTGTTTTGAATGGTACTTTAACGACAAAAAATTTCAGATAGATCCATCGACCTCGTGCCGATGGTTTTTAAAAAAAGTATTATTTTGACCCATATATACAATATGCATACATATCTTCAATGATATTTTTATTTATGAAGTGATTCAAGTAAAAGTTATGTGGAAAAAAATCATGAACGAAAAAATGGTTAGCGTGGAACTTGACGTTTTTTGGTTGAGATTTTATTACTTTAGCAGAAAGTTGAGCTTATTCTCCGGCCCGCATATGCCTGTGTGTTAACAAGAATATAGTGTGTGTACAGCACCGCCATAAATCGAGTGGTGACTGAAGCCAAGTAGATCAGTCGAGTATCAAAAGCAACGTGAAATGCATGTATAGGAATTAGAGCTTTACATTAGAATTTTAATCTTAGCATAACTACCTTGTTTTTGAAAAATTTTAGATTCTTCATTTTAAGTTCAAGTTGCTTAATTTCGTGATAGACACCTTTCATGGTGGCCATGCTGCGGAGAATCCCGTATGCCAACGACTCTAAATCCAGATTTAACAAAAAACTCACTGAAACTGATGAGATTTGAGATTTTTTTTAGGTAAGGTTGCTTATTTTTTTGACAGTTACCTCTTACGATGAAAAAATCTCGCGAAACAACGATTCTTAATCCAGATTTTTACAAAAAATCTTCTGAACTGGACGAAATATTGGACTAAACGTAAAGGCCTACATAATAAGCACAGCGTCAAGCTAAACTCGTGCTTGCAATGCATTTTCACATTGATTAATAACAGACCCGAAACTGTTCAAAATTACCTAAAAATCGTAAAATTTTCTGCTCTTTCCGAATTTGAGGTCAAAAATAGAGGTTCCCATTTGGATAAACGGACTTAGGGTCCGTAGGGCTCAACATGAGGCCCTGGGCCCAAATCCGGGGTCACTATTTTACTTTTCCCTCTAATCCAATCAACTTTCATACGAAAAATTTTTTTGCATGGGGCTTTATTTTCAAGATAATGGCACAAATGGATTAAAATCACCCACCCTGTATATTTATAGTTTTAATAAATCAAAATAACAACAATAAAAATGAGTAACGTTGTTTCATGATTAAACTGAACTCAGAAACAAGAAAGATGTACTTGTAATTTTATATAAAGAGACAAGAGTTATCGTAAAAATAAACTTAGCCAGCTTAATATTCAGTTAGATATTTGCTTGTAAATATCTGAAAAAAAGGAAGATGAAATTTATAAATTTTTATCGAAAACTAGAAGAAGAGTCTGTTTATTTAGTTCAAGAGTTTAAGTAAAATGTAAAGTTCGCTAACTTTGAGTATCTGTGTGTTTGTGTGGAGCGTGTTTCTTTATAAAGCATAAATATAAGCGCCAGTTCACTAAAAAGTTCATTCGCGATTTATTAGATGATATTTTGTCGCAATAGCCACCACAGGTCCGTTTTGACTTGACTAACATCTTGTTAAATCAAAAGCCCAGGGACAATTGCTTTTTTTATCATAGTTATTATCATTAATATAATTTAATTATTATACTGCATCTTATTAATAGTCATTCCTCCGAGTGACCAACCACTAGCTGCCCATCAGGTCCCACAAGTAAACTTACGAGGGACTACGTGGAGCGCTGTTGTTGGCGGTAGCAAAAATAGTATGCTGGGTTAAAGGATTGCAGTGGTTTTGTTTATACTTTCATATTTTAGTAATTATTTATTATTTTGGACGTACTTTTGGGCCGAGAGAAGCATAGTATACTACAAACGTCAGGGAGATAAGATACCCATCTCTGTGTGTTAAATAGGCCTCGGCTTCGCCTCGGTCTTTCAATCACACAGGCACGGAAATCTTACCGCCCTGCCTAATGTAGTAATATACTATTTATTAAACAAAAATTTTCTTCATGTCAACTTTTCTGCTGTATATAACGCATGTTGCCTGAATTAAGGGGTGCTGCAAACTGCAGCTTCAGTTATTTTCTCATTTCCAGACGTATACATTTTTTTCAGTTCAAAAAATGATATGGTAGAGCAATTTTCGTTCATAAGTAACTTTTTAATAAAAACTTTGATTAGATCATCTTTTTTGAACAATTGAGAACTATTGAGCAACCAAAGCGCACGGCTTTTTGGGCTCGTTTTTATTGCTTTTGAGAATATCACATGTTGTGCACTGAGAGTTTTTAGGTATGGTCCTCGAATAAATGATCAAAATTGCATGGTATCTGGTAAAAATGTTGCTAGTAGTGTACTATTGATGCCCTTAAATTCCTAGAGCATGATAGACCCAAAGAAAAAAGATCTGACCAATTTTAATTTTGCACGATTTAACATGCGCTCTTATGGAGAAATCATAGCTTTTTATGTACGTTGATAAAACCTGTAACGGTTATCACGGGGTATTTGTATTATCGCGGTAATCGTTATTGAACGTGGAATGAGATCGAGACGTCCGGCACGGTCAGACGTAGGATGACTCTGAAAGTAGCTGTGGTGTAAGCCAGACGGCACTTTGATTTCGCGCGCAATTTCCGTTATTGATCACTGTCATTGATCGGAAAAATTGTACCGAACTTACTAATTAGAAATAAGTCGCGTGCGTGTGGTGTGTGCGAACGATTGTCATCGTTCGGTGAGCGCACAAGACAAGCCGATTTGGCTACACGGGTTTTCAGCAAAAGACGGATGTTTTGCTGTGTGCGTGGCTTGGCGGGAGAAGCCTGATGACCTTTAAACAGTCTGCTGATTGTTGTATTACGTTCCAGGTGCACCTGCGGTAAAGTAAATTTGTTAAGAAGCAAGCGAGAGTGAGAGTCATTGTATGAGTATGTTATTGTTTATTGTTTATGTTTGTGTGATAAACAAGAGAGAGTTGCAGAGTACGGTGCCCGCTCTCTGATATAACATATTCGTTTCTCGGTATTCTAGGACCGGCAGCACAGAAAAATCGGATTATTGATCTTTCGTGACACAGGTCGATGACCTAGCCGATTGTTTTCAGATTGTTTACTGATTTGAACGACACCGAGTCGTTATTCGGAATTTGTTTTTTAGGTTTAGATTTGTTATAATAAATTATTAAATTGTGATTTAATTTTTACTGACTAAACCTAGTGTTCCTGCGAATCGATCCTGATTTAACGCTCCTACCCGCTAACGATAAACGAACTAGCCTACCGCGTCGAAGTGTGGTTATATTCGCGGACGCGACTTCCTCATTTTATTATTTCAGGTCAATGAGTTGCAGTTCGACGAGTGCTTGTATCAGCACTAAGTACAGGTAATAAGGATTTAGTACGCACCGTGGGTATTTGTATCGGCTCATACAAACCCTTAAATCCACCCCTGTTACATGGCGCCCAACGTTTGTGAGGAGAGAAAGTCACTGAGGTTCGAGCGCTGTTACATTGCGCTCAACGTTTGAAAGGCAGGATAGAATTTTCTGCGAAAGAAAGGTCGCGAGATATTTGTCTACAAATCTCGTGATGTTAGGCTTTTCGTGTAGGTGCGTAGGATCGATGCAGTGATGTACTATAGCCGACGGGTTCAAGGTTGGCCAAGTAAACAAAGGAAACAAAGTATTCGTTAGCGCTGATTTCGGCTAGTGAATTTGTGCGAGAGTGAATATTTTCTTGCGCTGTAATTACAAAGTGAAAAATTTATAATTTTGGTGTTGTTTTGATTTATTTGTTTTTCCACTTTGTAAGAAACCCATTAATCGTGACAGTTAACGAGTGTTGGCGGATTGAAAAATAATATTTTATTTTTGTTTTTTTTTACAATTTCTGATGAATTTTTGTTTTGATTTAATACAGCGTGCTACTGACTAGTGATTAGTAGCAACTGTAATTTATATTTCTGAGGACAAAAATCGGTGTTCCAACCCGGGTTAGAACAGCCGGATTTTTTTTTGTTTTTTTCGATTTTGGCTTTTTTCAGCTGACCTTGGGTTTTTGTCAAAACCTTTTGTGAGTCGGCAGGCTATTAAGTCTATTCGAGTTTTATTTTTTGGTAAACCTTCGGGTATCGTTTTGTTTTAAATTAAACTCAGAAATATAGTAATTTTTCTTTCTTTCAGGACTGTTGGAGATTGAAAAATATATTTTTTTATTATCGTGATTGTAAATTTAAACTAAGCTAGAGTGTGTCAGTACTGTCACAGGGTTTAGGGACTTCTTTTTGTAAATTTTAGTCTAGCAATGATGGAGCAGCAAGCAAAAGAAGACCTGATTTATTCGTGGGTGGTTGCTGTGGACAAGGAAGCAGTCGAAGAGGCTTTGAGGGAGTTACGGCTCAAGCCTGATGGCTCAACTCGTCAGCGACATGAGAGGCTGATAAAGAGGCTAATGAATAATTACTCGGCCGAAGACTTCGTCGAGGACGAGTCTGATGACCAAGATGAAGTCAAGGTCAAACGCGAAGGTATGCGGGCAGAGTTTATAGCCACCACTATGTGGGAAAAATCGGGTTCAATAATTCGTGACCCGAACTACACCACAAGCGGAGAACACCCTTTAGCGGTCTTAATGGACGAGCAGGTAATAAAGACGGCAACCCGACTTCAGTCAACAAGTGCGACTACGAGGAATAAAGAAAACGCCAACCAGGCTGATGATGATAAAACTAGCCAGGACGGCAGGATGATGGAAGAACTCCTGGAAACTATGCAAGAGTTTACAGGAGAATTCAAGAAAATTCAGAGTGCTATGGCTAAGATAAGCTTAAGGGTAAGCACCCTTGAGGACAAAATTAGCCAACACTGTTTTACTGGCAATGACCAGCAAGCAATTGGGCCAGTATCGAGTACGATAAGACCCGGAATATTGCAACATTGCATGCACGATTGTTGTATATCTACAGAAAATACTAATCAAGTCCATGGAGCCAGGGTGAATTTTGGTGACCTGTCGATACAGGATCGGACCAGTTCTAGTCCAATTGGGAGTGCAACAACGACAAGTGCCATACAAGAAATTCAAGACTAAATAAAGGTCTTGGCGGTAGAGTTAGAGCGGCTACAGAGCCTACAACAGGCTGAATTACGTTTGCCACGACAGGCTAGTCAAAACCCACAGAGGTTAGAAAACCCTACTGACATTGGCTTGGTCGTACGAATATGGAATATCAAGTTCGATGGTAGCAGCGAGTCAAACATCGAGCAGTTTCTAATTCAAGTTGGAGAGGCTAATGAATTAGCTGGCTTGACAGAAAAGCAGTTGTTAGATGCACTGCCTATATTGTTGACAGGTTTAGCGTCAACATGGTACCGGGATAGCAAGATGAACATCGACACCTGGACAAAGTTCTGTCAGGAAGCCCGTGAGTGGTATGGTATTGGTGATTACCAGCAGAGCTTACGTGTGGAGGCTACCAACCGAACGCAAGGTGTAGAAGAACCGGTACGAGACTATATTACATGTCTGCAGTCACTATTGTTAAAGATGGGACCTGTACCGACCGAGATGGAAAGAATCGACTTTATGTTGACGAATATGCGGCCAAATTTGCGAAAACAAATTAGGCGGGTCGAAGTGAAGTCAGTTATAGACTTACTAAGTCAAGCGGTCGAGGTCGAAAAAACAACAATTAGTGAAACATTTTATAGACCACCACCGTCACCGTCAACGTCATAATGGCCAAATCCGGCTTATTAAGAAAGTAAGGCAAACAAAAAACCAAAAATAAACATAGCCGCAACGACTATAAATGGCAAGTCTGACGACGCCACAGTTATGAGCCGCCTGTTGAATTTGATGTCTCAAATCCAGGCTAAAAGTAAGAACTCTGGTAAGCCATCGGGCCTGAGGCCCCAGAATTCAAACAAGGCCAGACAAGCCAGGCGGAGACGTAGATCGGAAGACGAAGGGAAGTCTAGAAGCTTATCTCCGAAATCGAACTCGAATGATGAGGGTACTGGCAGTTTATCTTCGAGATCAAGTACTGGAAGCTCATCATCAAGATCAAGTAGGAGTGATATAAGTAAAAAAAGACCTGGAAAAAGTAGCTCAGTTCATTGCTACAGATGCAGGCAAAAAGGGCACATAAGGTCTAATTGTCCTGGAAGGCCGAGAAACAGCCAATCTTCTGAGTAGAAAACATAACCTTTACTCCGCCGAAATTTCGGCCAAGCCATCACTCGGAGATGGCACTCGAGCTTGTTCAGTTGGTCAGAATGGTACTGAACAGGCTAGCGGACAAAATTATTTGGAAATTTGAATCGCAAAATTGGAGCTGGAACCTTTGGAAGAGGAATCTATCACTGAGGGATGCGTCCAAAAATCCTGATACTAGCGAGTGTTAGGTGGCGTGCTATCAGAACCTAAATCGGGGACTGATGTGATATCGTGCCAATTTAACTGCGTTCATGTCATTATCGAGTTAACGAATCTCAGATACGTCAACTCTGGAAGGGGCTGTAACGGTTATCGCGGGATATTTGTATTATCGCGGTAATCGTTATTGAACGCGGAATGAGATCGAGATGTCCGGCACGGTCAGACGTAGGATGACTCTGAAAGTAGCTGTGGTGTAAGCCGGACGGCACTTTGATTTCGCGTGGAATTTCCGTTATTGATCACTTTCATTGATCGGGAAAATTGCACCAAACTTACTAATTAGAAATAAGTCGCGTGTGTGTGGTGTGTGCGAACGATTGTCATCGTTCGGTGAGTGCACAAGACAAGCCGATTTGGCTACACGGGTTTTCAGCAAAAGACGGACGTTTTGCTGTGTGCGTGGCTTGGCGGGAGAAGCCTGACGACCTTTAATCAGTCTGCCGATTGTTGTATTACGTTCAAGGTGCACCTGCGGTAAAGTAAGTTTGTTAAAAAGCAAGCGAGAGCGAGAGTCATTGTATGAGTATGTTATTGTTTATTGTTTATGTTTGTGTAATGAGCAAGAGAGAGACACAGGGTACCGTGCCCGCTCTCTGATATAACATATTCGTTTCTCGGTATTCTAGGACCGGCAGCACAGAAAAATCGGATTATTGATCTTTCGTGACACAGGTCGATGACCTAGCCGATTGTTTTCAGATTGTTTACTGATTTGAACGACACCGAGTCGTTATTCGGAATTTGTTTTTTAGGTTTAGATTTGTTATAATAAATTATTAAATTGTGATTTAATTTTTACTGACTTAACCTAGTGTTCCTGCGAATCGATCCTGATTTAACGCTCCTACCCGCTACCGATAAACGAACTAGCTGACCGCGTCGCGAAGTGTGGTAATATTCGTGGACGCGATTTCCTCATTTTATTATTTCAGGTTGACGAGTTGCAGTTTGACGAATGCTTGTATCAGCACTAAGTACAGGTAAGAAGGATTTAGTACGCACCGTGGGTATTTGTATCGGCTCATACAAACCCTTAAATCCACCCCTGTTACAAACCATACGTGTCACAACTAAAAATTATATAGACATCATACTGGGTCGGTTGTACAAGAGTGAATGAAATACATTAGAAATGTGTATGGAGTTTTAAAGATAATGAAAGAGGTGAATGTCCTACTCTCACAAGTCAAGACCAAAACAAAAACAATATTGGAAATTGACTATAGAATAGAAACAATTAGATTTTATTACTAATAACTTGAATAAAATTCTTGTAGACTTTACTGATTGAAGAGACATCTTCTCTCTTATTCAAAGTATCAAGTGCATTACCGATATGTAAAGTTTCTGAGATGCGTCTTTTTACATACACAGATTCTCTATCCAACACGCGTATACTGTCCCAGTCCATATCATGTTTAGTCTCACGGCAATGTAAATAAACAATAGACTTCTTATCTTTGCATTGATGATCAGCAATTCTTTTACAAAGATGTTTTTTTGTTTATCTGACGTAAGTAGCTGGACACATTTTTCAATGTCATTTATAAATCGAATTAGGACAGTTTAATTTATTAAACGTATCCTAATCTCGCATTTCCCTTATTTTTCCATCAATTTTCAGAGAAAAATATTTTAAGCATGATTTTGAGCATGTTCAACAGGGATTCTCAGTAGCACTTTTTGAAGTTCTTTGAGTTAGAGAAATCTTCATTACACTTGATAAAATAACTATAATTTAACATAAAATTTTTTTTTCTCAAAACAGATAGTAAAAGAAACATGCTAGTAGTCAGAACTCTCTAAGTGTCGAGTGCTTTGAGCACGAATTTTTTAAAAATAAGCTAAAAAACCGTTTTTATTTATTTATTTTTTTTGTTTAATGGGCAAAAAGTTTTGAATTTGCTAGATGGTACAAAGCATTAAAGAGCCAAACGGTAAGAGTTATTGATGGCTTTGTTTATCTTTTGGCATAAGAAAACGATTCCCAAAGTTTCGTCAAGATTGGCGATCCACAAGTAGTGACTAAGATATGAAATCATCATTTAAATTAATAAGATTGATAAATAGAGCAAGCAGAAGTGTTATTTAAATTTTCTTAAATTTTAGAGCTATTAAATATTTATAGTATCTTAGTTAAAAAATTATTTTTTGAACTACATTATTTATATCATAACTTTGAAACATTTTTGTCTTTTTTTAGATGTGGGTGAAATAAGATTTTTCTTCACTGGCGTGTGAGGGTATGTTTTTTATCCCTCTGATCAGGGGAGAAAGATCAGGATGAAAAAAACGTAACTTTCAGCGCATGCTTATGAAGAAAACTATCGTTCTCATCTGCGGGGCAAAAGTGCTCAGTCACCACCCGCTCTTAATTGCTATCCGAGCGTTATCAACGGCAGTGAAAGAGTGCGAGTCGGTGACCGTGAGCTTTTGCCCCGCAGATACGTAATATACTATTTCATCACACTGTGACAAAAAAGAAATTTTGTGGTCAATTGTGTCACATTGTTACAAAAAACGGAACTCAATACAAAAGATAATCGTTTCAAACTACTCTGATGAAGGTGCATCAGTTTGAAAAACACTATTAACATATTGGCTTTTTCGAATAAATTTTTTTTTGGACACCATGAACTAAGAGAGCGTAAGATTTTGCTTTCAAATATATTTTTTAAGTAACTTTTTTGACCTATAAAATGATTTAGATAAAGTGATTAGAAACGATCAGGCTTACCCTTTGAAAACGTGAAGCTGTCATCAATGGTTGAACTTTGTAGATGTTGAATCTGGTCTTTTAAAAAACTTGGTAGCTTCGATTTTATTAGTTCTTGTCTTTGCAAATGAGCTAAGTGGTTTAATAAAATCTGCCAGTTCTGGCGATCAAATTCATGGAACTTAGCAGAGTTGTTATCTTTCAATGGTAAAGTTTTCATAAATGGTTTTAATTGTTTTGCAAGCAAATACATTTGCTTGACTTCACTTTTTAATGAAAATATGTCGTTTATCTAAAAAAAAAAAAAAAAAAAAAAAAAAACAATTATTTCAGTTGCTAAAATTTTTTATGACATTTTTAAAAAATAATTAAAAAAGAAAGCAAGAAAATTAATTTTGAATTACTCAAAATTTTTTTTTTTTGTGCCTCAAGCAATTATTGGTGCGCTCTTCATGCTGTTTTCTAACCAAACAATAAGGAAATAAATGCTGATTTTTTGGTTGACCGGCACTCTATTTTAGAGTTTTAGCCTAAGAGCCAGAGAAAAAATTATTATTATTTTTTTTTTCAAAAAATAATTTGAGCTCAATTTTTTTTTTCAAGAATGTGTATAAAAATATGATTTAAAGTTAGTGAAAATAGTAGAAACAAAAAATAACCGAGCGTTAAGGGAGGAGTTCAGTGTGAAAAAAAAAATTTTTACAGATAGGGCGGGGCTCGTTTTTATTGTTCCAGGCAACGAAGGCCCCTTTGTCTGGGCCTTCAATGACCTTCAAATATAAAGAGAAAAGCAGTTTTAGGGCCTTTTGGCTAAAGCGAGACTTTGGTGAGTCACGGAAACGAGAGAAAGAGGGGAGTATCTGCAGCTGCAGCCACGGTGCTCGAGAACGCTAAGCCATGTCGTTGCCAGTTTTGTTTGAAAGTTCTGCGACTAAAGAGTGTGAAAAATTGTCAAAATTGCAGCATATATAGCAGCTGCCATCTTCAATGATGGTTTTTTAGCCATCTTGTGGATTATGCAGCTGATGAAACTCGAAATTGGGGAGCAGAGCCGAGAGTCGAAAGAACAGAAACGCCGCTCTCAATATACACATGAAGCTCGAAAAGCTCAAAAAGAGCAACTTTTAGAAGAAGAAGATGATGATACTAGCGCAGATAATATGTTGTATGGTCCTGGAATAGCTGATTAATTCGAAAGTATCAGAAATCACATAATTTTCACTTTAAAAAACTTTAAATGCGTTTTTCTCAAAACTGCATATTTGCAATTTGCTGCCCCTGCTATTTAAGTTTTCTATTTAGTTTTGCATAGAAAAAAAAGGTTCTTGATGTAATTATATGTTTCTTTTTTGATTCAGATTGATAGAAAATTGTTTACAAGGGCAGCAAAAAAAAAGTTCCACCATTTTGTGAAAAAAAAAAAAAAATTGGATTGCCAAAAAGCGTGTTTATTACTGTGTTTAATTTAATTTAATTCAAATAAAAATTGCTATTGAGAAAAAATGCTCAAAAAAACGTCATTTCACACTGAACTCCCCTCTTAATTATTTAGAACAATTCAAATTAAAAAAAATGATTTTTATTCAATAAACTTGCGTGTCCTCTGGCCCTTTCGCTACGCTGAAGCAGCCAGATGACTTGCCTGGCTGCAATGTTTTTGCCCAAATTTTTTTTTTTAAGTCTCAGGTCTTGCGCAGAAAGCCTAGGACTTAAAAAAAATTTTGGGCAAAAAACCTCCACTACCGCTCTACGCGATAGAAGGTATTCATTGTCATGCTCTGCTATCACTCCGCGCAAAGTATAAAAGGAACGACCGACCGAAACTCACGCTTCGTGCTCGACAACCTTGTTTTTTTTTTTTTTTTTTTATTCTTGGACTAGAACTATAGGATCAAACATTTTCCCTTTCACCCCATTCAATTTTTTCTAATAGATCGCAAGATATCCTGGGCCCAATTTTATTATTTTGTTTAGCTAAGAATACGTGAGGATGAAAAAGTGGACATTCTTAATATTTCTCAGATCGACCTCTGAACATGTTTAAGTTTAAGTTAAGTTGTTTTTTGCCCTGAATATTCAATTTCCAGTAAGTTGCATTTTTCGGTTTTTAGGAAAACCTTCAGGGTCGATCGTGCCTTAAAACAGCGTAATGCAAAATAATCTAAAAAAAAAATTTTTGCAAAATTTTTTTTTTATTGCAGTTTTTTCAGTAAGTACAACATTCCTATTTTATTTTTAGCATTAGAGTGACCAAAATTGCGTTCAAATGTTGAAAAAGAAATTTAATATTAAAATTTTTTTTTTTTTCAATTTTTTTCAATAGTAATAACTAATTGAAAACAAGCGATGAACAATACAATTTTCTCGTTCGCTTTAACCGTTTTTCGGGACTTTCCACGCAACGGTGGAGAGAGCGAAGCTTTTCGTTTCACTTTATCCCTCGCTTCATCTCTCTCCCGCTCAGCCGTTTGACTTCGACCGCAGCGAAAAGCAGATGATATTATCTTTTCTTATAAGCGTACTTAAAATACTTATAATTAAAAAATTTTTTTCCTTGTATTCCACAATACAGTTTTTTTTATATTTTTTTGCTGTATCTTAATATTTTTAAAGACAAGTTTTTAAGCAAAAAATTACATTTTGACAAATATTTGTCTACTTTTCAAAATTCAGGTATGTACCCCCGATACACCTTACAAATTCCCAAAGTATTTGCGATGTACACGTATACAATGATTCATAAATAAGCTTTGAGATTTTCAAGGGCCTTCCTTCCTCAGGTAAGACTTGGAATTTTCTGGAAAAATAAATTTTCAGTTCTCACTCAGACATTGTGAAGAGAAAATTTTATAGAATATTTAAATTTTTTTTTAATTTCAAATAAGTAAAGAATATAAAATTTAAAAAAAATTTTAAATTTCATGTGTTGAGTGATTCTTTTTTTTTTAATGAAATCAAGCAAAGTTATTGTGCACTAATTGACTGCACTATAGCTTATGCATCTTTTATTAAAATCTACAAATCAGTAAAGAGTCAGCTTTGTTATTCAGATGAAGAATCGAAATTTTTAGCAAAATCATTTTTAATGAACAAAATATGAGAAAAAAAATCTCTGATTCAATTCAAAAAAAAGTTGAAATTGTTCAAGCTGCAGCTGATATTATTTTTAAAAAAATTTGTACCAACAAGGAGATCATTTGTCCTTTGGGACCTCTTTTTTCATGAAACTTTGCATACAGCTTTCATTCATCATAAAGAAAGCTCTTCAGTGTTCTTTTTCCAAAATTGGCCCTTTTAACCTACTTCTCATTTAGTCCCTGTGTTAAAAAGTAGACTGATTCCAATAAAAAGCCGTTTTTGACCTCATTTTCATAAAATTCCTACTTGGACCGTATTGCACTTAGAAATAACTGCGACGCATTTTTTTCGTTTTTTCAAGTACTTTTGGAAACAAAATATTACAAGTTTTATTGTAATGATTTTGTCCATGTATATTGTAACCCAAACAGACTAAAAACTGGCTTTATAAACCTTAATTTTACATGGACAAAATCATTTAAAAAAAAAACTTGTATTAATTTCATTCCAGAAGTACTTGAAAAAATGTGTGATCACAGATATTTCTAAATGCAATATGGTCCAAGTAGGAATTTTTTGAAAATGAGGTCAAAAATGGCTTTTTATTGGAATTAGTATACTTTTTAACACAATGGCTGTATGGGAAGTAGGTGAAAAAGGGCCCATTCTCGAAAAAGAACACTAAAAGGCTTTTTTTATGATGAATGAAAGCTGTGGGCAACGTTTCATGAAAATCTAATCCCAAAGGACAAATTATCACCTTGTTAGTATTACTACACTAGAACTTACCAATTTTTAGGTTGTTCTCTAGATTCAGTTGATGACGATGTTTTCTAAGTGTTTAAAATATTTTTGGAAAAATTAATAAAAATTCCTAAAAAATCTATTAATATTACGGGATTGTAAAATAATAACTATAGTTCATACGATTATAAGCGCAGTATGACCTCGATCTTTTTTATCTCATATTCATTTAGGAATGTCTACTTAAATATATAAAAAGTATAGAGGTAGAGATTTAATTAACAGTCTTTCTTATTTAGGGCTGGCTGCGTCTTATAAAGAAACTCAACGTTTTGAAGAATGCTTAATAAAAGATTATCTAAAATTCAATTACAAAAAAATTTTTATTCAGTTTGTGTTTAATGATTCTGATCATAATAACAGATAACTTGATGGTTATAAAGCTGTTCATTTTATGGCTGGAGTACTGGTGGCAACACTTTATGGGAAAGTAGAAAAAACAAGAAATACTATTACTAGAGTGTTTAAAAATCTTACAAGTAACAGTTGCGGAGACTTTGGTTTTTTGCTTTTACAAACATTTATTCCAAAAAATAATAAAAGTTTAAAAGATGTCAAAATAAAATTTTTAAATTAACTTTGTCCACTTAGTAATAGAGTAAAATTGAGACCTGAAGATTTTCAGTGGGTATGTACTTAAGAAATGAAGATTCGTTTGAATCAGTAATATGGAACGAATTTATGGAGAAAATACCCTCTAAAAAGCAATTCGAAAGAAGCATGATGACCTCATTGTCATTTATTATCGTGTACCAAGTAACTTCGACTCAATATTTAAAGTGCTATTGTATGCTCATCAAAAATGTCTAGGAAATGGACAGGAGCATACTTTGGTAACATTTGATCATCCATTGTTTTGGAAAGAAATTATGGCAAGCTGTGTCAGTTGGTCATTTACAACCAAACTTTGTTTAGGTGGATTACGCTGCAGTGTCGTTTTTAGGTTGCAAAGGATACTTTAAGAAAGGTAGTGTTTTAAAGGAGGTTATCAGCCAAGTTTATGCCGAAGGCTCAACAGATTCAATGTTCGATGGAAAAGAGCTCAAGCTGTCCAAGCTCACACTTTAGTACAATCCCTTTCTGCAGTTATTTTATCAGGGGTTAAACTTAATGATTAAGGAATATGTTTTTTTAATGACTTATAAGATAAATTATCAGAAAAGAATTCAATTGAACGTAAGAATTTGTCAAATTTTGAAACTATTATAAATGAATTGAATGAAGCTTTGAGAAAACTTGAATTGCAAAGTTAGACTTCAAAACTACGGACACAATACTTTGACATAATTCTAAAACAATTTATTCAACCCGAGAGAAGTGAAAATTTTCAACTTCACTTAGACTTTGTACAAAAATGATATCTGACTTTATATAAAATGATATGCTGCCAGTCACTACTTGTATGAAAAATCAGCCCACCTTTATTCATGCAATAAATGTTTGACTTGAAAAATTGAATGAATCATAGCGAGTATGAACAATTTGTGAATCAAAGTTTTTTTAGAATTTGTAGAACAAATAAGTTTTGTCACGGTACTTGGACTGACATAATTATTGGACAAGAAATAGGAAGAAAGTTTCAAAAAAATGAAAGTTTTACACGTAGGCGAGGAGTCAATCAAGCACAAATAGAAAAATATGTTTCTCGTGGACTTTTCATGATAGATGTAATTGGAAAAATTGGTAATACATTTTTGGCTACCTCATACCAACATGTTGATGCACAGTCTAAACGTGTTAGAAAAGATAATTCTGATACAAAAAAATATAAAGCTTTATTAAAGTTCGTAACTCATTTCCTGAGTTTAAGGTGAAGATGTAGTTATATGCTCAACAAGCTGTTATTATTCCACATTTTACAAAAAAAAAAAAAAAAAAACAAAAACCGAAAAACAAAAAAGGGCTTTCGTTAGCGCGCTTGTTGTTACTTTTTACAAGCACGCAACAAAGTCCTTTTTTTTTTTTTTTTTTTTTTTTTTTTTTTAACGAGGAATAGTGCTCCAAGCGGGGACCGAGATACGTCTGCTCCTCAACTCAATAGTATCAATAAGTATAGATTTTAAAGGTGTCAGAACTTTTTGCTCTGCACTAAAGAATAAATAAATAAAGGGTTCTATGTGAAGTGAAATTACAACAAGTTCAGTTGCTCTTTGCAACAACATGCTTTATTCTATAATTATAAGCTCACTATCACTATAAGGAGCGGGCGAGGCCGTTGGCCTAATAAAGGAGGGAGACTCACGGTATCAGCTGGTCCGCAACGCAGCTACAAGATGCACTTTTATACAATGACACGAAGAAAGCGCGGCAGATCGCTGTGGCAGCGTATTACGTGAACAAAGGATATCACGTAAGACCACTGCGCTCAACTGCCATAGCGACACTGTCGCCGGCAAGCAGCAGTAGCTGCTCGCCCCCGTAAGTCGCTCTCCCTTGGTCCATCGGGCGCAATTCGCTCGCTCTTCTACCCCGACACCTTAAACTTAAAGTTTACAATGCTTCCTGGGCTTACCAGGTACAAATAATCCAAACAACCTGTGGGGGGGGGGGGGGCAGTAACGGGCCAAATGTCCGTTACAAAGGTGATCCAAAACTCCAAAAATCTTACATGCTTGTGAAATTGGCACAAATTAAATGAAGAAAACAATGATAAACGACACTTTTGCGAATGTAAACTTTTCTGAGAAAAAATGAAGTTTTACCTCTACAAGCTGCTGTTTCTAAAGTAAAAATAAATTCCAATGTCATATGTATTGATCCCACGTTAGTATTCAAGACATGACACTTCAAATTAACAGTATTAAAAACGTAAAAAAATATTTTGAATATAAATTATCACCCATTTGTATGTCATCATTGATACTGTAGAAAACATGCAAAAATATGCAAAGTGTGTTTTTTTAGAAAACTTATGTGATTTTTACAATACAGATCTTGAAAATATTTTTAAAACGGCTGAATTTGTTGTTGACGGTGGGTAAGTGCTTCATAAATTTATTTGGAGTGTCAATGAATTAGTCGATGATGTTTATTAAAATATTTTAATTATGAATCAAGTGTCTATTGATACTCGTATTGTAATTTAATTATTTACACTTGATTAAAGTTTCGAGACTTCTGAAATACTTCTCAACACAAGTATCCCGTCAACCTCTCTGTGCCTACTCCTCTGTGACGATGATTGAATAAATTTAGAGTTATAAACAAAAGAAAAAGAAAAGGTTAAGTTAAATTTTGATTTTTATTTGATTGAATTGAATTTAGTAATTACAAATTTAGTTATAATTTAAAGTCTTAAATTGAGTTTAGTCCTCCGACGAGATAAAGAATATACAATCATGACTTACAACTACCGGAGAGCTCCAGGCGACGATTGTTCACTGGACGAGTTTTCCAAGTTCGTTCCAGCTATGCTTAGCCTATGTTGAAAAATCGATTTTGTACTGTCAGAGATCTTTCCGCTTCGGCCTTGAAGTCTAGGTGATCCCAGGAACGCTCTTTTTCGTTTGCGTCCAAACTTCCGACGCTATCGGGTGTCGGGGATCAGAAGAAAATTTGAAGCGCGGGCGCGAACGATAAAGAGCTCGACTTCTCCCACCTGAACCGTGAAGAGCGGGGGTGAACATCAATCATTTGACGCCTAATTACGCGGCCCCTCCTTTACTTTTGACGGTGTAATTTAAAGCACAGTTTGGGGATTAAAGAGAATTAAAGGGTCGATAAATGACATTACACTTGATACATGTGTAAAAAAAAATTATTCAAAAGTTTCTATTGTTTTTGATGGTTATGCAATGTCTCTAAAAAAAGTATTGAAGCAAGTGAACGTTCCCGTAGAGCTTCTCGTAAAAATTTCCGTTTTAAAATCGACATTAAAAAAGAAATGATTTTGAATCTATCTCAAGATAATTTTTTTTTAATTAACAGTAACATACGAAATTTAATAAAACTGCTTAGAATAGGGCTTAAAAATGCAAAATTTGGAGTTGAACAAGAGTCAACAAAAGTAAATGCAGAGAGACTTACTGTTGAGACAGCTCTTGTTGAGACCAGTTGGATAAAAACAACAGCCAAAATGAAACAACATTTATAGTTGGTGAAGATACAGATTCTATTAGTTTTGTATACTCAGCATCATTCTTCTTATAGAAATGTATACTTTTTGAAAGCAGGACAAGGTGACATGTCTCAAAAAATATTTAATTCTGATAGCTTTAAATATCTTGATTTCAAAAGTTTTGTTTCTTTTATTCATATTTTTTGTGGATGCGATACTACATTTGATTTTACGGAAAAAGAAAATGTTAATTGGTAAGACTTTTGTCAAAAAATAAGTCATGTCACCCATTAGTAGAATTCTTTTATAAAAAATAAACAGGTAGGGGAGAAATTTCAAATAATACGGTGACTCTTACATTAGCTTTAGAGAATGCACCTTCTTCGATCAAAATTTTTGCAGATTTAAGGTTTCATTTGTTCAAAAAAGCATCATAGAAAAAAAGCAAAAAAATCAATAAAACTAGAATCTTTACCACCAACTGAATCAGTAGCTGCTCTTCATGGCTATATAGTATATCTTCAGGTACAACAATAGATAAAAAATGAGTCCATAATTCCCTTTAAGT
This sequence comes from Encarsia formosa, assembly GCA_038277355.1. Taxonomy (NCBI): domain Eukaryota; kingdom Metazoa; phylum Arthropoda; class Insecta; order Hymenoptera; family Aphelinidae; genus Encarsia; species Encarsia formosa. The sequence continues at coordinate 97,575,734 of CM076184.1, read as the reverse complement.
TATAAAAAAATTATAGAATCAGAAAGCGATGAAGTCGAAGAAAAAACAGTTTTGGTTCCCATTTAAAGTAAAGTTCAAATGATTACCGATGATATTTTTAAAAAATCAGCTGTTCCTGAAAAGGTGCATGCAAAAATAATATCTGCTCCTGCAGAAAACCCGGAATAAACTTCACTGGTTCGTAAAAATGTTTGTAAAAACTGCGCGTGATCTGTTGGTATCTATTTTTCAACATGGCTACCGATAACTATTCTGAAATCAACAGAAGAGCGCGGGAACCACGTGACCTCATCCCAACTACTACTCCATTTTCAAACCCAATACCTTTTCTATAAATTCAAAAGTCTTTTCTCAGTAGTTTCATAAAGTACATACCAAGTGTAGTATCTATATAGAACTCAAAATAAAAAAACTTTTTTTTTTTTTTGGATAGTTTTGGAAATGATTACAGATGAGTCAGTCACAAACTCCAATGATTTGAGATAAATTTTCCCTTATTTTTGAATTTTTTCTAATTTATTAAAATTTTGTGTGTTAACAAACTGCTACTTTGTCTGCGCCTCAGGCCCTCAAAATGGAAGTCTGAGGCGCAGTAAAAAAAAAGTGCTCAATTTCCGATATTTTTGACCAAAATAACGCGTATTTAAGGAGTTTTTGGCTAATATAAATATCATCTATTAACTGTAAAATAAGCATTATAAATAATATTGTTCTCAACTTCGATTGGCAGTAGAAAATAGGATATTCCAATTTTGTAGAAGCACAAGAATGTAGGGTGTTCTCAACTTGTAGAAGTGGTTGATCTCTTATTATAATGTGTTTTGTTCCCAACTTGTATTCACCCATGCAACTAGCCTCGCTAATTTTGGGGAACAAAATGTTTTGAAAATATTTTTATCGAATATTAATAAAAAATGGTTCATGGATCTTTTTGATGGTATCAATCATGAATTAGAGTTAGAACTACATATCCTAATTCAAATTTAACCCGGTTGTAGTCAAAATTAATTATTTCATCAAACTTTTATCAAACTTACAATTAAAATAGTATTTGAAGGTTTCGATATAAAATTATACATAAATTTTGGAATATATTATGCATGACTTATACTCCTTTAAGGTAAAAATTGATCTTTCATTACACTTTTAGCTGAAAATTTGTTTTATAAGGTTTTCAATTAATCATTAATAAAAAAATCATACATTCTTTTTTTGTTTAATTTCTTATAATGAATCATTCAATTATTCAATTAATTTCTAAAATATTAAAAAAAAAACATATAAGATTTTAATTTCAAGTCTGATACTTAGTTTCATTGTCTCGTTTTACATTGCTTTCATTCACTATGTATAATTTTAATTCGATGTTTAATAAAATTACAATATTGTTTTTTTTTAATTCAAAATTCAAAAAATAAATTTGAAATAGTTCGCAAGCATTACCGCGACGAGGTATAAAAGTTAGAATTTTTAAAGGCTTAGAATTCATAAAATCAATCTAGAAAGGCCGCTTCGTGGTAAAATGGATATTGTATAATTTATTTTATTTTATATATTTTTGTTTATTTATTTTTTTAAATTATTTTCGATATTTATTTGTACTTATTACTTTATTTTAATTCACAATTATTTATGTTGAAAATAAATTTTCATCTTTCTTAAGCGAAATTTCATAATTTAATGATTAAAGAATTAAAAAAAAAACAATTCTGAAAACGACTAAGGTAATTCACACTATAGCTTATATCCAATCCAGTACTCGAACAAATACATAACAAAGCACCAATTAAATTTCTATATCTCAAATCTGTTGAAGCTGATTGTGCGGATTGTAAACTCAAGTTCTGCTCTGTAGGCGTTCGAAATAATTTCACATTATTTACATTGTATTTTTTCGCTAACGAATTTATATAATCAGTCTGATCTAAAGTCATCTTACCGTTTTTACGACTATAATTTATATTTATACCTAAATATGTATTCACATGACCCATATCTTTCATACTAAATTTATCAGACATTTTATTTTTTATTTTCTCTAGCATTTCAATATTTTTACAACAAATCAATAAATCATCTACAAACAAAACTATGTACGTATCGTAATTTCCTTCGCGTTTAGTGTAAAGACAGTAATTTCCTCGCTTCTTTCGAATCCTACTTTTGTTAAATAATCATTGAGACATTCATACCAATCTCTCGGACTTTCTCTCAGAGCGTATAATGACATTATCAATTTTCCAACCCTACCTGTATTATCATCAAAACCTAATGGTTGTTTCATAGATACTTCTGTCTTAACCTCACCATTTAGAAAAGCTGTCTCAACATCTAATTGGTGAATAAATAAGCCTTTCTGGCAACAAAATGACAACAATAATTTCAACGTCCGCACCCGAGCTACTGGTGAGTATATGTCCTCAAGCACTTCTCTGTGCTGAAAACCTCTCACCACTAATCTCGCCATTTTGCGATTATCAGATTTATTTGTGAAAACCCATTTTAAGTTCAAGACGTTCGCGTTTTTTGGTTCTTCAATTCATTTCCACGTTTCATTTTTCAACAAACAATCCATCTCTTTTTCCATCGATTCCCTCCACAAATCGCGTTCATCGCATTCAATAGCCTCGTAATAACTTGATGGACTTTCCGCGTTAACTAAATTTAAGTAAATTACTTTCATATCAGCCAAATTCGCGCTATAAAAATCTGGTCTCTTTCTGTCTCTAGTAGACCTTCTTAAAATATTCGGGGTTGATTTCTTACTTTTAATTTCCGGACTTTTATTTTGTTTATCGATTAATTTCTCACATCCAGATTCTTTCATTAAAACATCGGATTCAGAATTTTTACTCGAAATGCTCTCACAAGAATCATTATCATCACTAAAATCACTTTCTTCTTCCTCTCCATTATAACTGATTAAACTATCTTTATTTTCGATACCTCAACATGTCGTGCAACAAAAATTCTATTAGTACAGTACCGATAATAATATATTGAGACAAAAAAATTGCAAAAGTGATTATGACTGCGGAAATCTGTTGTAAATATTATTTAAAACGTAGGAAAAAAATGTCACGCATGTGGCATTTGGGGTAAAGGAATGGGGGTGGTTTTTAGGGGTGAAAAGCGGTTTTTCTTCGTTTTTCGCGTTTTTTGAAGAAACTACTCATTTTATCAAAAAAGTTTGAACGTAAAAATTGTAGATAATATAAAAATCTACAACTTTTGTTCTATACATTTTTTTACATAACCTCAAAATTTCCCAGAAAAATGCAAAAAACCGTGTTTGTCGTTTTTGATTTGTCCTGGCCACAAAAATTGTTTAATTATTACGGTATTCGGTCAAAATTAAGCATTTTATCTGTTGAATTTGTAGTTTTTTTTTGTTTAAAAATACTCAATTGTTTACGAGAAATTATCAAAAAAAGCCAAAAATTTTTTTTTTTTTAAAGCCATTTTCTGACCAATATATTGGTGGTAGAAAATTCAGTTTGGGCTTATTTTGTTCGTCTAATTTTAAATTTCAATAAAATAAAAAAAAAATTATCACCTCACTAGAGAAAAACATTGAAAAAAATCGAATAACCCAAAAATTCAATATTTTTCCACTAAAATTGATTTTATTGTTATAAATATTGTATTGTTTATTAATATTTATGGTAATAATTTATGTTAACTGTTAAATATACTCAACTATGATATATTTATTGAGTATTCAATACATTAAATCACAAAAAGTGTAAAAAAAAATATCAAAAAATTGACCGTAGATTTAAGGATATTTTCTCGGATATTTATATGAATGTTCATCAATCTTAATTTAAAAGTTTTATAACAAAAAATTAAAAATTATTTTTTTACTTTATATCAATAATAATATTACTAGCTGAAAAAATATTATTCCATGAAATTCGCTACAAGAAGTTTTTACTAATTAAATTAAATAGTTTATAAAGTTAGCAGTTTTTCCCTAAATAAGATCATTTAATAAAAACATATACACTCTTTAACAAAAGTAGACGTTTACTTATTACTACTTATCTTAAAAAAAAAATTTTACAAAATAAATAGAAAAAATAACATGTGCAAATTAATTTTTTATTTTCTTAGCTGGAGGGGAGGTGCGTCATTATCTTCTTCGCTTTTATCACTTTCATCTTTTTCTTTGTTATGATTGTCTTCTTCTTCATCTTCTGTTTCATCGGTTTCTTCTTCATTATAATTATCTTGTTGTTGTTGTTCTTCTTCTTCTTCTTCTTGTACTTCTTCTTGTTCATCATCATCATCATCTTCATCATAAATGCAATCGACCAAATCGTATGGAAAGTGAAAATCTTCATCTAAATCATTGAAATCTGGAAGTACTTCTTCTTCTTCTTCAAAATTCTTACAAGATTCATGATCGCACTTTGTACACAAATTAGTGCATTTTAAGCCGTGCTTCCGACATCCACATCTTTTTTTTTCGCAACCACTTGTACAACTGCAGCTAACTTTTTTTAATAAATCGTCCGGAATCAAACTAATAATAACCAATCAAATTTACGAGTCTCTCCGCTGATCCACCTACCCTCCATTTTTCTTTGGCCGACAAGCGCTCTCGCAACACTAATATTTTTATCATCGTTATAGTTTTTTTGACATTTTCTGTGAACATGAGCGCATAGTAAGTCTTCAAATTTTAAATATCTTCTGTCGAATCTGCTTTTGCTTGAATTAATTAGCGTTTTCACACCTCTTTGTTTAACGAGAGTCATGCCGGTTTCATCAGTTTCATTACATATGATGCAGCCAGGTTTATCCATTTTCAACTCTAAAAAACAAAAAATTTGCATTATTAGTAAATATAATATTTTATTTTACATTAATATTTAATTTTAAAATATATTTGAAAAAAAATTCATTGGTATTAATTTTGCAGTTTTATGTTGGATGAATTTGTTCAGTAAGCCTTAATGAAAAAATATTTAAATAGAAAATGATAAGATGGTAAAAAAGTCATTTTGTAAATGTATTTAATTGATTATTTTCCCGAGCTGAATTTCAACCAATAGGAACGCCGCATTTGACATTTGGCGGAGGGGTGTGGGTAAAATTATTTCGATAATTTTTCGGTTATTTCCAATTAGTCGCATGGCAACTTGAATTGTTAGACTTGTTCAATTCAACTTTTGGGTTAGATCCGAGTCACTGGGTGTATACCTATATATGCTCGTATATATGAGTATTCATAGGTATATTCATAGTAAACAAATGGTAATAGATCTATAACTGCAAAAATGTAAAATACAGCATTTCTATGGGTTGAAATTCAGCTGGGGAAAATAATCCAGCCGAATAGCCCTCGTACTTCAAAATTTTAGATAATTTTCCTCCAGTTTTTTTGCACAGCATCTCGCGGGGCAAGTTTGACAAAAAAAAGTTTCGTTGACAATTTAAAAATTGTCAAACTTGCCCCCTCGTTGCTGTGCAACAAAATACAGTCGGAAAATTGTCGACAATTTTGAAGCACTAGGGGTATTACGACTGATAATATTTCAAAAATACGTATTTCAACAGTTCTGTAATTTGCTCTTAGCTCTAATTTTTTCAAAAGTCTATTATATCCATAGTTTAATAATATTTTCACCCTTACATATTTTTTAATCATGTAATATATTAAAAAACTTAATAATATAATTTATGTTTGTGATTATAAAATTACTAAAATCAAGTTTATACCTGACAATGCAACCTGTTGCTGCTCCAATAACTTTGAAAACTTTCCACAATGACACCTTTCAAGACACCGATAAAGTCCTGGTAAAAAATATTTTTTTATTTAATAACTTTTCAAATATTACATTTTAATTTTAAATATTAATACATACTTTTATTTTGATTTTTTAAATTCGCCAAGGTAATTAAAAATTTAAACAAAAAATTAAAACAGAAACGTAAAGACTTTTTTACACTGCACTGCAAAATTCTGATTTTAAATGTACGGTTTTATTTATCACGAGCGTAACAAATTTTAAAAGTTTCTACAATGTAAAAAAAATTATTGACTAATAACACTTTCTACAGATAGAATAGCTGAACTAAACTGTTCGACTGCCAAAGGAAAACTGTGACCCGTGAAAATCAAGGGCCTCTATACAGGTACAAACTCCGCCCATTCTAGTATAGTAACTCTGTTAAAGGAAAAAGTTACGTGCCACACAGCACGGAAAACTTTTATAATATTAAATAATAATGTTGAGTTCTTTATTCATAGGTTCCCCAGCTGAAAAAATCCATATGGAAATCCATATGGAAATCCATGCAGTACCCCATACGGAAATCCATATCGAAATCCATATGGAATTCCATATGGTGAATTGAAACCGATTTCCATATGGAGTTCCATATGGATTTTCAAAAGCAATGAATTTTTTTTTTTTAAATCATTTTTTTTTCTAAGCTTTTTTATTGTTTAATAATAATTAAAAAAAATTGATTAGCATAATTATTTTTATGCCTTTTTCCAAAATAATATTTATTGTACATCTTTTCTCCTTATCAAAATTTTTTTTTTTTTTAATTCAATTCTTTTCATTTTGATTTTATTAATATTTTAATATCTTCATATTTTATTTTGATTATTGATAATTATTGATAGTTATATAATTTAATGTAACCAAACAGTATAATTAATTGTGATTTTTTTTCAATTTGATTAATTATTTTTTTGAAGTATAATATACTGAAAAAATTAATAATTTACACAAGTTTTTCAAGTAAAAAAATTTATTTTATTTTTCAACATGTGATTTCTAATATGTGATATAGTAATTTTATCAATGGATGACAAAAAGATTTTAGTACATGAGTATATCTACAGTTAGTCGCAGAAAGTTTCTAACAAAACAATAGTTGCTTTTTTCTGTTTTTGGTGAGTCCAGAGTTATTCTATTAATTTTTGAAGTAGTTTATTATGCTATTGCTACTATTTATTTTACTAATGAACACAACTTTTTACTAAATAAACAAAATTATAATGTTTTAGATAATCAACAACACTACATAATAATATTGTAAATATAGATGTCAGGACAATATTAAGAGAATAAGCTACGAAAGAGCCAAAAAAAAATTAATTTCCCAGCTATTAGACTCTGAATCATTTCAGAATTTTAACAGAGTATTCATATCTAACTGTCCGTAAATTTTCAGAATTCTCTCAGCATGATTAATTTTTAGAGGGAGATGTCCTAAAGCAATATGAACATGTGATTTATTGATACAGATTTTTAACAAGTATCTCATAAAAGAAAAACTAAGAAATTATATTATTGTAATTTAAGAAAAAAAAATTAACTTTTGCAATTAGTTATGTAATATATCTCATCCATACTTTGTCTATACTTACAAGATATGATTATGAAAAAATTAGGTAAAAACCATGCTAACCTGGAATTATGTTCTAGGTTTGAAATTTCATGATCATACAAATTGCACACTTTTTTACACTTACTAATTCAAATTTCTTCACTTTTCAACTTAAAATTTGCAAGTTAAATTTGAAACTACACTTTGAAAAGAAATTTGTGGTAAAGCGTCAACAGCAAATACTCCCATCTTTTTCATATTGATCTTTAATAATAGTCTTCAGAATATTCAGCTAAGGAATTGTAGCGTTGACCCAAGTCCACTCCTAACACCAAATGTTATCGGCCAAGACTGAAAGAAGAATTAACACAAGTCCACTTCCAACACCAAGTGTTATCGGCCAAGACTGAAAAAAGAATTAAAAATTGCACAAAGTTTAAGGTCTTATATTTTACCACTGAATGAATTGAAGCAAATAGTAAGGTGAGCATAAACTTATCTAATGATGATGAATTCATTAGTAATTATCAATAATTTCTTCATTGGTGCTATTGAGTTTCATACTATATCACTTTAAATTATACTTAGTTTCAATTTTGTAAATATTTATTGACGGGCGAAAAACTTTTACTTTTTTTTAAGGACGTTGCCTCGTGAAATAAAATCCATAAGAATCGTTTGAAAATTATTGCAATCTTTAAGTTTAGGCTTAAGGAATAACTTGTCAAAATTTCAAGAGGATTTACAATACAGTTGTTGAGAAATTTTAATTCAAAGTTGGGCTAAAATCGCTCCAAATCGGGTGATTTAACATAGGCTCTTATGGGAAAACCATACTGTTTTCATTTTGCTGTAGTTTTCGAACCAGGTTGGCAATCATCTTGAAATTTGGATATGTCATTCCTAGAGCCTTAAAGAACAAATTGCTATGTTTTTGGATAACTTCTTATGGATTTTTAAACAATTTCGGCATTGTTTTATTATTAAAAAATCAGTAAAAAGTTTGCTGATTTTTCCTTATTTTTAAAAAAGTTTTCTAGACTTTTGATTCACACTGTTAAAAACTAGAAGTCTTCAGTAATACTATGTAAAAATTTCAGAAAGTTTTATCAATTCAGTCTCGAGTACCAACGAGTTGAAAACAAAATAATTTTTTTAATCGACCGGGTAGACTCGAGGCGAATGTCAGCTGTTCCCGCGCCTAACCTATGGGCGGCTTCCCCCATTACTTCCGCGACGAGGCAACGTCTTTAATCAAAAGTTCACCGTCTCTATTCTCTACAGACGTACTAATAAAGGTTTAGTAAGTACGCTTAAGGCCCGCGCATTGATTTCATTAACCGTAACTTTTCCTAACGATAAATTAACTGATAATGACAGTGCACAGACATTTTTCTGATAGTACACAACATTTTAAGTAAATATTTAATAAGCTTTCCATTATGAATTATGTTTCACGTTATTTTTAAACTCGATGCTAATGCTGAAAGCTAACTTCACGTTACATTTAAGTAAGTCTCTTGATCGATGCGCGGGCCCTAAGCGTACCTACTGAACCTTTATCGTGACCATTATTGATTGTTGTTCCCGCCGAGTAGACAACAGCAGAGTGCAGACACTCGCGATTTTAGTACTCTCCAGTACTCTCAGTGTAAGTCTATAGAGAATAGGGACGGTGGACTTTTTGATTAAAAAAAAGTAAAAGTTTTTCGCCCGTCAATAAATATTTACAAAATTGAAACTAAGTATAATTTAAAGTGATATAGTATGAAACTCAATAGCACCAATGAAGAAATTATTGATAATTACTAATGAATTCATCATCATTAGATAAGTTTATGCTCACCTTACTATTTGCTTCAATTCATTCAGTGGTAAAATATAAGACCTTAAACTTTGTGCAATTTTTAATTCTTTTTTCAGTCTTGGCCGATAACACTTGGTGTTGGAAGTGGACTTGTGTTAATTCTTCTTTCAGTCTTGGCCGATAACATTTGGTGTTAGGAGTGGACTTGGGTCAACGCTACAATTCCTTAGCTGAATATTCTGAAGACTATTATTAAAGATCAATATGAAAAAGATGGGAGTATTTGCTGTTGACGCTTTACCACAAATTTCTTTTCAAAGTGTAGTTTCAAATTTAACTTGCAAATTTTAAGTTGAAAAGTGAAGAAATTTGAATTAGTAAGTGTAAAAAAGTGTGCAATTTGTATGATCATGAAATTTCAAACCTAGAACATAATTCCAGGTTAGCATGGTTTTTACCTAATTTTTTCATAATCATATCTTGTAAGTATAGACAAAGTATGGATGAGATATATTACATAACTAATTGCAAACGTTAATTTTTTTTTCTTAAATTACAATAATATAATTTCTTAGTTTTTCTGTTATGAGATACTTGTTAAAAATCTGTATCAATAAATCACATGTTCATATTGCTTTAGGACATCTAACTCTAAAAATTAATCATGCTGAGAAAATTCTGAAAATTTACGGACAGTCAGATATGAACTTAAAAATACTCTGTTAAAATTCTGAAATGATTCAGAGTCTAATAGCTGGGAAATTAATTTTTTTTTTGGCTCTTTCGTAGCTTATTCTCTTAATATTGTCCTGACATCTATATTTACAATATTATTATGTAGTGTTGTTGCCCTGTTGAATGTCCACACGTGTGAGCCACACGTGTGGCCACACGTATGGCACACGTAAAATTATTTTCAAGAAGATTATTATAAAAGGGAATAAAATATGGATATAGTGAATTATTCAATGATTTTATAGCCTCTTATATCATAAATAATCAAAAAATTTGCTTTTTCTTTTTATTTTAATTGCTTTTCTTTAACCTGCAATGTTTCGTCGTAGTCGTCGCACGTTCAAAACTGCCAAGCTCTAGAACTTGGAGCTTGTAAGACCTGGAGGTCTGAAATTTGGCAGAGGGTCTAGGTTCGGATGACAACACATGAATCCATAGTCACTTATCGACCTGGACCTCCAGGTCGCCGATGACGGGGGTATCTGAGGGAGTCATCTCCGAGAGTTTGGGCTAAATTCTTCGGGGATGACTTTGAGGAAAATTATAGAGTATTTATCCGAGGCAATTTGAACCTAAGTACCAAGGTCACCGATGATGGGGGTTCCCAGGGTACCTGGGGGTCATCTTCAAGAATGCTGAACTTTTAATACATCCCCACAGAGTTTGGCCCAAACTTTCGAAGATGACCTCCAGGTTTCTCAGGTACAACCGTCATCGGCGACCTGGGTACCTAGGTTTAAGTTGCCTCGAAAAATACTCTACACCACCTCTTAAAGTCATTTCCGCAGAAATTTTCCCTAACTCTCGAAGATGACGTCCAGGTTCTCTAAGTACACCCGTCATCGTCGACCTGGCTCTCCAGGTTCAAACTTCCTCATATGCCTCTAAAACACCCCCGAAATCTATCCTAAGTCATATCCCAAGAATTCGACCCAAATTCTCGAAGATGACCCCCAGACCTTCAATATATGTAAAGTTAACAATTTTTCAATTATATTACGTACATGGGAAAACACATGCAAATTGCACACAATTCAAACACTTTTTGAAATTAAAATATGTTGTAATTAAGTTAGAAATCAACTAAATCACAATGTATGGCTATACTTGACCTGTAAAAATTTAATATTCTTTGAACTAAATTATCTCGAAAAAAATCATTGATACTCGTATTTTTTAAATTATATTTTGAATGCTCAGTGTGTTTCTTAACAACATATTTTAATTTTTAATTTTAAAAAGTGTTTGAGTTGTGTGCAATTTGCATATGGTTTCCCATGTATGTGCTATGATTGAAAAATTGTTAACTTTACGTATATTGAAGGTGATTCAACATAATATGATCATCTTTTAGAAGAGAAATTATTTTTAAATAATAAGTAATTCGGCCTCAAGTCGTCCGTAATAAATTTTTTGATTTCACTTCTTTCATTAATTCATTTTCAAAAAAAGATTATTGTATCTAGCGTATAACTTTTTATTTAGACTCCTTTTAAAAAAACTAATCGCCGTAAATATTACTTTTTTAAAAGTATTTTTTAAAGATTTTATTGCGTAAATTCGGTAAATATTTAATGTATTTCCTTTTTGTCCACAAGTTCAAAAAACCAAACTCCATAAATAAATCATTAATATTGTTGAAATATGTCTTAATAAATTATTTAACAAACTTAACAAATTCTAAATAATTTAACAATAACTAAGATATATTCAATTATTCTGATGTAAAACCACGACATAAACCAGAACCTATGAAAGTCCTAGGGAAATCAATTTTATAAGTAAAAAAAATAATTCAATTTAGTCTTTACCTATTTTTTAAATGTACATTGCATAACTTTATTTTAATGTAAATTTACATTGAAATGTAGCAAATACTCATTTGTAACCTTAAAATTATTTAAAAAAAGATAAAAATTGTCAATGATTGGTTCATATTAACTTAGATATATCTAGTTCTTCTGTTTAAAATTACTTTTATATAATTTTATCATTATCCAAAACCCATAAAAATCATCGACATAATTTACTGTTATAAAGTACTTTTGAATTCATTTTGCATACATAATTGATGGACAAACTAAATCCATTTTGAAAATAATGAAGCAAATTCTCATCCGTACTTTAAAAATCCATGCCAAATAGAATTCATAATTTTTGGTCCACTGGATACCTAGACCCAAAACTATCTATTTCTATTGTACTTTTTAATTCTTGAAAAAAAAAATTAAGACATTTTAAAATTTAAAATCACTTTGGCCGCATAACTTAAGCTTGCTTACAGACAACAAAAAAGATAAAAAATTTTAATAATTGATTCATGTTGACTTGGATATATCTAGTTCTTTAGGTTTAAATTTCTTTTATATAAATTTTATCATTAGTCAGAACACATAAAAATCATAGACATAATTTACTGTTATGAAGTACTTTTGAATTCATTTTGCATACATAATTGATGGACAAACTAAATCCATTTTGAAAATAATAAAGCAAATGCTCATCCGTACTTTTAAAATCCATGCCAAATAGAATTCATAATTTCTGGTCTACTGGATACCTAGACCCAAAACTATCTATTTCTTTTGTACTTCTTAATTAACCAATTTTAAAATGTAAAATCACTTTGGCCTTATAACTTAAGCTTGCATACAGACAACAAAAAAGATAAAAATTTTTAATAATTGATTCATGTTGACTTAAATATACTTATCATTAACACCCTGAGTTAATGTAACAGTTACAATCAAAATTAAAATTCATTGTCAGACATCAAGTTTATTTTAGAAAAAAGGTGGGATAACAAAACTTTCAGACATCAAGTTTATTTTTGAAAAAGGGTAGGATTACAAAACTTTAACAGTTCAAGTGTATTGGCTTAGAGCATATACATTTCAATGATGATTAAAATTAAGCGATAATATGTATGACAATGACATTATGTCCTGCAATTGCACCTTTTGCAATTTGCAAGTTGGATGGATTATAAAAGAGGAATTTGCAAGTTCAACCTGACACACACACAAACACACTCATTCAGAAAAAACTTTATTTTTAATATTGCCAATGTGCACCTCCAGCATCAGGTCTCCAACACAACCACAGCACAATTATTATCAACTCACAGGGCACACCACAATAATTGAAAAATCTTTGATGATGATGATCATAGAAAGACTGTAGAGATTATTTATTGCATACTCTTTTATTGAAATTAAACAAATTCATAACTATAAATTCTACCACTTATTTAATATATAATGAAAATAAGGTTCTTCAGTACTGTTTATTCTATGACAATCAATTATTTATAAAGAAATTACTGCTCATAACACATTACAAGCTGCTCTGCTCAGCGGCTCCGTTGCAGTCAGCTGTAGTCAGCTCGTCAGCTGTGCTTGATACAGCGCCACCAGTCGCCTCATGGGCCATGGCTACAGGCCCGGGCGTACATGCCCCCGTCTGCCGCTGTAGGTAAGCAGTAGGTATAACAGTGAGACAGCAAAAATAGACACGCCCACCGCATACGTCACGTCCGGTTAAGTCTACAGAGAGCGCAGGCAGAGAGACCAGATGCTCGAAACTGAAATCGAATTCCCCTGACTACCGTGAGCCAAAGGAAATCAGCGTTTCGAAAAATGAAACGTTCATAACTTTTCAATGTGGGCTTTGTTCGGGATAATTTTTTTTTTTTAATTACTCAGGAGATCATCAGCTACGCGCGGGATGTATAATATAAATGAAATGATCATCCTAAAATAGTTTTTCTTTGAAGCGTCCTAACCTAAAACCAAAAATCAAAGTATATAAAGCCCTGCAGGCTTTCACGGCAGTCGGTTTAAAAAAAACCAAATCACCGTTAAAGCCTGATTGGGCTTTAGGATACTTACAATTTTAATCAAAATACAGTAGACTCTATCATATTTCACATAATGTTTGTACAAAAATTCTTCCGCAGCACACAAGGATCATGCACGTGGTTGAACGTTCTGACTCACTTTCGAAACTACCAACGCGTGCTCCAAATAGAGTATCGGAAAGGCCTCTCACCCCTCGTAAGTCCATACAAAGACCTAAATTTACTGTCTCTTACTACAGGGTCCCCGTACCATTCAACAAAGACGAGGAAAAATTTTTAAAACGTTATTTCAGATTTTTTTAATATTATATTAACAATATACTAAATGCTTTTTTTATTTATTCAAAGACAATTTTTTTTTCGTTCAATTTTGATGTTATTGTTATTATTACTTAGAAATTGTACTTAGCATAAAACATTAAATTATTACCAGAAATATTAATAAACAATACATTATTTATAACAATAAAATCAATTTTAGTGGAAAAATATTGAATTTTTGGGTTTTTTCGATTTTTTCAAATGTTTTTCTCTAGTGAGGTGATAATTTTTTTTTTATTTTATTGAAATTTAAAATTAGACGAACAAAATAAGCCCAAACTGAATTTTCTACCACCAATATATTGGTCAGAAAATGGCTTTAAAAAAAAAAAATTTTTTGGCTTTTTTTTATAATTTCTCGTAAACAATTGAATATTTTTAAACAATAAAAAAACTACAAATTCAACATATAAAATGCTTAATTTTTACCGAATACCGTAATAATTAAACAATTTTTGTGGCCAGGACAAATCAAAAACGAAAAACACGGTTTTTTGCATTTTTCTGGGAAATTTTGAGGTTATGTAAAAAAAATGTACAGAACAAAAGTTGTAGATTTTTATATTATCTACAACTTTTACGTTCAAACTTTTTTGATAAAATGAGTAGTTTCTTCAAAAAACGCGAAAAACGAAGAAAAACCGCTTTTCACCCCTAAAAACCACCCCCATTCCTTTACCCCAAATGCCACATGCGTGACATTTTTTTCCTACGTTTAAAATAATATTTACAACAGATTTCCGCAGTCATAATCGCTTCTGCAATTTTTTTGAATTTTTGAATTTTTTCCGCTAATGGTACTGTACTATATCGTTAATTAAAACTTTGTATCCGACGTTATCATAATCTATCAAAATACCCACGTCCGCTTTTCTATCCCATTTAGAATTTCTTTTTATGTCTGGTACTCTAACAAAGACTTTACTAACGTATAATTTTATGTTACTCAAACTCGGCTTTTTACCGAAAAATATCTCAAAAGGTGTTTTAGTTTCTATCGTACTTCTCGTAAAAGTTCTATTCTTTAAATAAACAGCTGTTTTTACAACTTCTGGCCAATATCTATTATTCACGTCAGCCTCATACATCAAACATCTCGTGGAGTTCATTTTCGTTTGACTAAATTTCTCAGCCACACCATTTAATTCGTGCACGTTCGGTGGACATGGTTCAATAGGTATGTCATTCTCACTAGCCAAAGCATAAATATGCTTATTTAAATATTCTCGCCCGTTATCACATCTGAATTTCTTAATCTTCTTACCGGTTAAAATTTGAACTTTATTCATATAACTCTCAAAACACTCATAAACTTCATTTTTAGATTTAATAGTATAAATTACTGCAAGTTTACTATAACCATCTATCAAACTAAAAAAGTATTTTGATCTATCAAAACTGATTGTCCTGTGAGGATCATTTAAATCTGAATGTACCAACTCTAAAATTTCACTGGCTCTAGATCTATTATTTTCAAATGGCAAATTATTCATTTTCTCTCTCAAACATGTACCGCATTTCAAAAAGGTTGATTCTAACTTCTCGGGTAAACCGTCAACTAATTTATTTTTGGACATGTAATTTAAATATTTAAAATTCAAGTGACCATGCATTCGGTGAAGCTTTTCTTTCGTAGTCATGCCACTCAAATTAGTTTGAGTATTATAATTTTCTTCGTCAAAATTAAGACTACTCATTTTGTATAAACCATTTTCTTTGTAAGCAACTCCTAACAATCTATCGTTCTTATCATAAATTTTCGCAGTATCACCGATTGAAAAAATTTTATTCTTATCCGTAACTTGCGCTAAACTAATTAAATTTCTACTCATATTTTTTACATAGAATACATTGGATGAATTGATTTCCATCCGTTTATTGTCAACAATAAAATATGTTGTGATTTTACCAACTTTAGTTCCCTCCAAAATTCAATCATCACCGACTTTGACTTTGATTGGATTTTTCAAAAAAACAGACTCAGAAAAATACGAATCATCATTCAAGATACGATCCGGGCATCCGCTATCTAATATCCAATCTATTCTGTTTACATTACAATTATAAACATTCGCTTTTATATCATTATTATTAGGCATGACTTGCGCCAAAAACGAACCTGGAAACTCTCGTTCATTGTTGTAGTTGTAGTTCTCGTCGTTTCACTGCTGCCCTGCTCCGCGGCCTGCTCCGTCTGCTCTGCTATTATCTCGCTGTGAGCTGCCTCTGCCGTGGCCACGGCTGTGTTCACCACGCGTCGTCTGATGCTGCTGTCGGCCTTGCAGACCTCGTGCACCTCCTTTAATGTACGCTCCTCTTTGACCTGGTCCTTGCAACCAAAGATTTTTGCAGTCCATTTTCTTGTGGCCCGGCTTGCCACAACCATAATAAATTAAAGTTTTCCGTTCAACTTTAAAAACACTTGCTTTCTTTTTACTTGAGTCACTTTTATACTTAGTTTCCCACATCACTATTTTTCTTTTTCTTAAGTCACAGCTTCTGTCTTCTTCTTTAAGCAAATCAATTAAATCACCAATATAACTCAAGGAGTCAGGTAGAGTCTTGGGCATATAATTTAATTTTTCTGGCTCACTCACATTTCCACCAGCACATTTTAATTCGTTCACTGTTTTTTCAAAATCTAAAAAGAATGTATTCGAGTCTTCGTAATCTTTCAATGTTATTTTATCTAGTTTATTTCGTATACAAATCTGTAGTGCTGTCGATTCTTTCGAATACATTTTATCAAACACTTTCAATATTTTAAATGCTGAATCTTCTTCTTCAATGAATTGGAATTGATCGTTTGAAATGTTATTGTAGATGTAACTCATGGCATTGTCATTTTTTTCTTGCCACTCTTCTAGTTCATCAGTAACAGCTCTATCTCTTTTTGCTGGTTCATCACATTTTTTAATTTTCAATGCCAGCAAGAGTCCTTTTTTCCAAATGCTGTAGTCACGACCGTCAAAAATTTGCACTTTCACCTTCTTGGTTTTAGACATTTTCGTTATTTTTATTTTCTGTTCAAATTTAGGTTTATTTACCACTCAGTCGAGAACCAAAACTCTTTTTAAACCTTTCAGAAAAATTTTCCGTAAATAATTTCTATCTTCTAATTTTAACTCAAAATTTGAATTATTCACAATTTCGTTTAATTCGTGTTAGTTTAGTTTTTCTTTATTTAACTCAATGCCCATTCAACAATTTACAGTACTCAATTATAATTCAGACATGTGCTCACTTCACCTCACTTTAACCATGTGTTCGTTTAGCTACAAAACCCACCACGCGCTTGCAAGATTTTAACTTCACGTGCATCCGATAATCGCACGTTTTCAAACGAGTGTTCCTCGAATTCTTTTTGCTTTTTCAACACTTCGTTTCAAACTTGGCCGGAGTAATATTATTTTCTGTGCCCCTGAGACAGCAGACCCAGAAAAGGTGAAAGATTTTTAGAGCACATTTTTTTCTTCACCACACGTTCCAACTACACTTACTTATTGTTCGAAAACCCGTGGGTCTCGACTCTAGGGAGCAGCCACTACGCGGCGAGCGTCTCCCACAACCTAAGTAGCAGGAGTTTAGTTCCCGCCATCACCGCTACGAGGCCCCGACTCAAGTCCGCCCCGCAAGAGAAGCGGGCGGGTCGGGAGTACATAGCCCGGCAACTGGCCGGGTTAAGGCGAGCTGTTCTTCCGATCGTCATTGTTCCCACGGTCCTGGTGGAAGAAGAGCTTCTCGGCTGCGCAGGGTGCGACCTCCAGCCCTAGCCGTGGACGCGAATTTAAAGTCCGACGGATCCATAAGTGTGACGCGTTTGTATGCGCACAATTACGTGATCAACAGTCATTTAATTGTTATAGATTTTGCTCAATCGTATGTTGAAGCACGAGACGTCCCCTACTGGGAACGCGATTAATTATAGCCCTTCTGGCTTTGGACACACTTGTGTCGTGCGAACGACCCCCCAGTAGACGTGACGTACGGAGAATCTATTTACTCTCCGCCGGCAACCCGGAGTTTAGTGGTGACCGACCGAGAGTACGTAGCCTCCATAATTAAGACAGACTACTGTAACGTGAGAGATAGTTTCTGATCACGACCACGTTTCTTTTTCAGGAATGCACCTACGGGTGAATCGGGCGACGGATAGACGCCGTTAGATTTCTTCTTGACCGATCGATGGTCTTTGTACAGTACTTATTGATAATAAATACATAGTTTATTTCTATACATGACTATTCTTATTATTTACCCAGACTAATTCCCACCTACCGACGCTGAGCACGGGCGCAACCAGCTCGCGTACCAATCCTCGTCCCACGACCTAAACCTCAATTCGTTACATGGCGATCCTGCCCGGATAGTCTGGGTAATATACGCGATATCAGAAACTGTCTTTACCGATTAGAAATTAAGGTAGATTTATGAGCCATAAGTAATATCGAACTCCTGTAAATCAAAAAAAAAAAAAAAAAAAAAAAAAAAAAAAAAAAAAAAAAAAAGAAAAGGAAAGAAAGAAAAATAGAAAGGAAAATGCCGGTCATTAACGTCAGCCGGATGTTAAAACCTCAATTAGAGGAAAAATTGAAAGAACTCGACCTCGACGCTTCTGGCATAGTGCCAGAACTGAAAACCCGACTCATCGAATTCATAGAAGCACATCCAAACGACCCGCGCATCGCAACAGTACCAACTATACGCGTGGAGGACTCAGAATCAAAGAAAATCGAGATGCAGCCGACCAACAGCAACACATTGACCCGCAACACTCAGCCTGACGATCAGCAACGGTTTACTCTGTCAGCGACAACTCCGAACCCACAAGAAATTCGTCTTATCGAACAGATAAGAAAATGGAATTGTTACTTTTCTGGTGAAGACCTATACGGGTTTCTCGATAGAATCGAAGAACTAAAGGAAGCGTACGCCTTTACCGACAGCCAATTACTGCAAGGGCTGCCAGAATTATTCCGAGGCGAGCCTCTGATATGGATACGCAGCAACAAAGCCAAATGTCGAACATGGGCCGAACTGGTAGAGGAAATGAAAACAAATTTCTGACCCCCAAGCGACGTGGATGATGTCCAAGAACTGATCTACGCTCGAAATCAGGAGCCACGAGAAAACATAAGAACGTACGTAAATGCGTTACAAACACTCCTGCGACGGGCGGGTTTCACGGACGAGAAATACCAAGTGGACCGCCTACACAAGAATATGCAACCAAGCTATCAATTACACTTCTCCAGAGAAAGTGTATTGGGATGAAAAGTGCAGTCGTGGTGGGGATGAGGTCACGTGGTTCACGCGCTGTTCTAGTGAATTTAAATAGTTATGGGCAGCCATGTTGAATTTAGGGTTACGTCGTCATGCGCGCTGATCGCATTGAAAATAGTTATGTGCAGCCATATTGCTTCCCTCTCTGTGACTGCACTTTTCCTCCCAATATACGGTCACTGAACTCACATGGAAAGGCGAAATCTTCGAAACTCTACGGAAGAAATGTGGAGAGCAAACGGTGGCATCAGAAAAATCAGCCATAGCCCCGGTGGAGATAGCGGAAATAATTGCGGCAGGACCAAGAACACTGAATCGCCTACAGGGTCCATCAGAATTTCACCGATACAATCACTGCTGGAACTGTAAACAGACAGGACACACTCGACGCAGCTGCAGAAACGCAAAGCGATTATTCTGCTCTTTCTGTGGAAAAGATGGGATCTCTTTCCGCAAATGCAATTGCCTGAAGCCGGAGAACTTCGAAAGGATCGTCTCACAAGCCAATGTGGGGCGATCTAGCAACTAAAATACGGGCGAATGCTAATTCCAGTGGAAATTGGCGAAATCACTTACGACGCACTGGTTGACACAGGAGCAGCGACGTCGTACATAAAGGCAAACGTAGCCACGCAGTGCCGGCGGATAGAGTGGTCGGCAAATACCGAAGACAAAGTAGCAGTAGTGGCCGACGGGAACAAAACGAATATAAAAGAGAGCTTCGAAGGCGCGGCAATCATTTTTGGCAGAAAAATCAACCAGCGCTTTTTCGTACTCCCGACGTTACCACACGATATACTACTGGGCACCGAAATTAAAAAAAAAATCAACATCAGTATAAACATCGGCAAAACACAACTATGGCCACCCAAGCAAGACGACGCAGCCTCGATACCACCTCTCCACAGTAAGTATCAAATCTGCAGCACGGAAATACCTGCAGATAGGAAAGGGAACGAGCCAGGCATAGAGGGCCTCAGAAGCCTATCTCCCGGACAAGACGCTGAACTAAAGTCCTTCCTCAAGGTAGAGCTCGAGAAATTTAACGACATCAAAGGGCCCACGCCACTGATGAAATGCGACTTACGGCTACTCGACAGACTCCCACCTTGCTTCCTCGCCTCCTCTACGATGATTTTTTGCATCAGCGGGTTCTTGGGTTGGAATCGGTGTTTGATAGGCTGCTGGTTTCTGTCAAAGCCGTATGTCGCATTTCATCAGTGGCGTAGGCCCTTTGATGTCGTTAAATTTCTCGAGATCTACCTTGAGGAAGGACTTAAGTTCAGCGTCTTGTCCGGGAGATAGGCTTCTGAGGCCCTCTATACCTGGCTCGTTCCCTTTGTTATCTGCAGGTATTTCCGTGCTGCAGTTTTGGCACTTAATGTGGAGAGGTGGTATCGAGGCTGCGTCGTCTTGCTTGGGTGGCCATAGTTGTGTTTTGCCGATGTTTATACTGATGTTGATTTTTTTATTTAATTTCGGTGCCCAGTAGTATATCGTGTGGTAACGTCGGGAGTACGAAAAAGCGCTGGTTGATTTTTCTGCCAAAAATGATTGCCGCGCCTTTGAAGCTCTCTTTTATATTCGTTTCGTTCCCGTCAGCCACTACTGCTACTTTGTCTTCGGTATTTGCCGACCACTCTATCCGCCGGCACTGCGTGGCTACGTTTGCCTTTATGTACGACGTCGCTGCTCCTGTGTCAACCAGTACGTCGTAAGTGATTTCGCCAATTTCCACTGGAATTAGCATTCGCCCGTCTTTTAGTTGCTAGATCGCCCCACATTGGCTGGTGAGACGATCCTTTCGAAGTTCTCCGGCTTCAGGCAATTGCATTTGCGGAAAGAGATCCCATCTTTTCCACAGAAAGAGCAGAATAATCGCTTTGCGTTTCTGCAGCTGCGTCGAGTGTGTCCTGTCTGTTTACAGTTCCAGCAGTGATTATATCGGTGAAATTCTGATGGACCCTGTAGGCGATTCAGTGTTCTTGGTCCTGCCGCAATTATTTCCGCTATCTCCACCGGGGCTATGGCTGATTTTTCTGATGCCACCGTTTGCTCTCCACATTTCTTCCGTAGAGTTTCGAAGATTTCGCCTTTCCATGTGAGTTCAGTGACCGTATATACACTTTCTCTGGAGAAGTGTAATTGGTAGCTTGGTTGCATATTCTTGTGTAGGCGGTCCACTTGGTATTTCTCGTCCGTGAAACCCGCCCGTCGCAGGAGTGTTTGTAACGCATTTACGTACGTTCTTATGTTTTCTCGTGGCTCCTGATTTCGAGCGTAGATCAGCTCTTGGACATCATCCACGTCGCTTGGGGGTCAGAAATTTGTTTTCATTTCCTCCACCAGTTCGGCCCATGTTCGACATTTGGCTTTGTTGCTGCGTATCCATATCAGAGGCTCGCCTCGGAATAATTCTGGCAGCCCTTGCAGTAATTGGCTGTCGGTAAAAGCGTACGCTTCCGTTAGTTCTTCGATTCTATCGAGAAACCCGTATAGGTCTTCACCAGAAAAGTAACAATTCCATTTTCTTATCTGTTCGATGGGACGAATTTCTTGTGGGTTCGGAGTTGTCGCTGACAGAGTAAATCGTTGCTGATCGTCAGGCTGAGTGTTGCGGGTCAATGTGTTGCTGTTGGTCAGCTGCATCTCGATTTTCTTTCATTCTGAGTCCTCCACGCGTATAGTTGGTACTGTTGCGATGCGCGGGTCGTTTGGATGTGCTTCTATGAATTCGATGAGTCGGGTTTTCAGTTCTGGCACTATGCCAGAAGCGTCGAGGTCGAGTCCTTTCAATTTTTCCTCTAATTGAGGTTTTAACATCCGGCTGACGTTAATGACCGGCATTTTCCTTTCTATTTTTCTTTCTTTCCTTTTCTTTTTTTTTTTTTTTTTTTTATTTACAGGAGTTCGATATTACTTATGGCTAATAAATCTACCTTAATTTCTAATCGGTAAAGACAGTTTCTGATATCGCGTATATTACCCAGACTATCCTGGCAGGATCGCCATGTAACGAATTGAGGTTTAGGTCGTGGGACGAGGATTGGTACGCGAGCTGGTTGCGCCCGTGCTCAGCGTCGGTAGGTGGGAATTAGTCTGGGTAAATAATAAGAATAGTCATGTATAGAAATAAACTATGTATTTATTATCAATAAGTACTGTACAAAGACCATCGATCGGTCAAGAAGAAATCTAACGGCGTCTATCCGTCGCCCGATTCACCCGTAGGTGCATTCCTGAAAAAGAAACGTGGTCGTGATCAGAAACTATCTCTCACGTTACAGTAGTCTGTCTTAATTATGGAGGCTACGTACTCTCGGTCGGTCACCACTAAACTCCGGGTTGCCGGCGGAGAGTAAATAGATTCTCCGTACGTCACGTCTACTGGGGGGTCGTTCGCACGACACAAGTGTGTCCAAAGCCAGAAGGGCTTTAATTAATCGCGTTCCCAGTAGGGGACGTCTCGTGCTTCAACATACGATCGAGCAAAATCTATAACAATTAAATGACTGTTGATCACGTAATTGTGCGCATACAAACGCGTCACACTTATGGATCCGTCGGACTTTAAATTCGCGTCCGCGGCTAGGGCTGGAGGTCGCACCCTGCGCAGCCGAGAAGCTCTTCTTCCACCAGGACCGTAGGAACAATGAGGATCGGAAGAACAGCTCGCCTTAACCCGGCCAGTTGCCGGGCTATGTACTCCCGAGCCGCCCGCTTCTCTTGCGGGGCGGACTTGAGTCGGGGCCTCGTAGCGGCGATGGCGGGAACTAAACTCCTGCTGCTTCGGTTGTGGGAGACGCTCGCCGCGTAGCGGCTGCTCCCTAGAGTCGAGACCCACGGGTTTTCGAACAATAAGTAAGTGTAGTTGGAACGTGCGGTGAAGAAAAAAATGTGCTCTAAAAATCTTTCACCTTTTCTGGGTCTGCTGTCTCAGGGGCACAGAAAATAATATTACTCCAGCCAAGTTTGAAATGAAGTGTTGAAAAAGTGAAAAGAATTTGAGGAACACTCGTTTGAAAACGTGCGATTATCGGATGCACGTGAAGTTAAAATCTTGCAAGCGCGTGGTGGGTTTTGTAGCTAAACGAACACATGGTTAAAATGAGGTTAAGTGAGCACATGTCTGAATTATAATTGAGTACTGTAAATTGTTGAATGGGCAACGAGTTAAATAAAGAAAAATTTAACTAACACGAATGAAACGAAATTGTGAATAATTCAAATTTTGAGTTAAAATTAGAAGATAGAAATTATTAACGGAAAATTTTTCTTAAAGGTTTAAAAAGAGTTTTGGTTCTTGACTGAGTGGTAAATAAACCTAAATTCGTACAGAAAATAAAAATAACGAAAATGTCTAAAACCGAGAAGGTGAAAGTGCAAATTTTTGACGGTCGCGACTACAGCATCCGAACTTTCAAGGCAGTTCTCGATCCTACTACAGACGAGTTAGAGGTCAGGATTGGAGGTAAAAAGGTTAGCCTAGAGGTCGCCAGTGTACAGGCGACCAAGTTGACATCGTTAGCCTTTATAGGTTTAGCTGACGTACCAGCAGAAGACCTCGAAAGACTCAAGCAGATGCTTGATAGAGTCCTTCCGACCACGGAAGAACCTTTGGGTTGCACCTCGTGGATCGAACATGAGATCGACGTGGGGGACGCAAGACCGATAAAACAAAGGTACTACCCAGTTTCACCGGTAGTGAAGCTAGAGATGTGGGACCAAGTGCAAGAAATGCTGGATAATGGTATTATTGAGCCAGCACCTAGGTCCGGATGGTCGTCGCCCGTGGTCATGGTCAAGAAAGAGGACGGGACGAGGTGGTTCTGTATAGATTTCCGCAAGGTCAACGCGGTCACCAAATCGGTGGACGCATATCCGATCCCTTACATGGACGACATCCTGAGCAAGTTTAAAAAGGCTCGGTATATCACGACTCTGGATTTAAAATCGGCTTATCACCAGGTACCGTTAAAACCAGAGTCGAGACCAGTAACGGCGTTTACAGTGCCAGACATGGGCACATTCCAGTTCAAACGAATGCCGTTTGGCCTGAGCTACGCAGGAATGACTTTTCAGCGTCTGGTCGAGATGAACATCAGGGAGTTTGGCGAATACGCTTACGCCTACCTTGATGACATCATCATAGTAACCGAGGATTTTGAGACGCATCTCAGAATCCTTGAGGCCATCCTGGCAAGAATTAGAGAGGCAGGCCTGACAATTAATCGAGACAAGTGTAAGTTTTGCCAGCCAGAGGCAAAATACTTAGGCGTCATCGTTAACCGTGACGGTATTAGACCTTGTCCCGAAAAGGTCGAAGCCATTCTGAAATTTTCGGTTCCGACGAACCGTAAGAAGTTGAAACGGTTCCTCGGGATGGCATCTTGGTACCGAAAATTTATCAATAACTTTGCCACGGTTGCAGAACCGCTCACGAAGCTCCCCAGCACAAGGGTGTGTTTCAAATGGGACGACGAGCAACAAGAAGCATTCGAAAGAATACTAGTGTTACTCGCGTCCGCTCCGGTCCTGGCGAGACCAGACTTTACAGTACCGTTCACAATTCAAACCGACGCATCCGATACTGGGATCGGTGGCTGTTTGACTCAAGTCATTGACGGTCAAGAGCGGGTTATAGAATACTTCAGCCGAGTACTGAATCCAGCACAGCGAAACTACACTGTCACCGAACGGGAGTGCTTAGCTGTAGTAGAAGCAATAATGAAGTTTAGGTGTTACGTCGAAGGCTTCAAATTCCACGTGATCACAGACCACAATTCCTTAAGATGGCTGCATAAGATGACCAATGCCACTGGCAGATTGGCAAGATGGTCTCTGGAGTTGCAAGGCTACGACTTTACGACAGAATATCGTAAAGGCACGTTAAACGTGGTTCCAGACGCTTTGTCACGAATGTACGAAGAAGACGACCCGACTGTCGTTTCAGCCGTAAGCTACCCGGTTGAACAACTAGACGACTGGTACCTGAATAAGAGGAAGATAGTTCAGAGAAATCCAAACAAATTCCTCAGGTGGAAGGTCATGGGTGACAGACTTTATTACTATAAGTCTGACGACGTCATCGAAGAGACAGTTGGAGACGACGATGCTTGGAAGCTCGTCGTGCCTTTGTATCTACGGGCAACCGTGATACAAGAGAAACACGATGAACCGATGGCAGGCCACTTGGGCCGAGACAAAACTCTTAAGAAAGTGACCCAAGAGTATTTTTGGCCTGGCATGTACAAGGACATCGAAGCATACGTAAAATCATGCCAGATTTGCCAATAGCAAAAGGTTGAGCAACGCCTACCCGGTAGCCTAATGGGCAGACGTGTGATTGTAAGACCATGGCAAGCAGTTTCGGGTGATATATTAGGCCCATACACCCGAAGCAAGAATGGCAACAAATAAGTGCTAGTCTTAACGGATCTGTTCACCAGGTGGGCAGAAGTGACGCCGTTAAGACGAGCGGACGGTGACTCCATCTGGAAACACATCTGGCTCGATGTAATCCTAAGATGGGGCCAACCAGAGCTGTTCCTTTCGGACCAAGGTTCAGAGTTCAAGAATCATGCTATAGACGACAAATTGGACGAACTTGGCGTACAGCATGAGAACTCACCGACTCACAATCTGGAATCGAACGGTGGAGTCGAACGGCTTAATCGGACATTGAAAACAATGATCCGATGTTTTGTAGCTGACAACCAGCAAACGTGGGATGAGCACCTACCAGAACTGGTTTGCGCATACAACAGGGCAGTACACTCTGCAACTAAAACGAGCCCTGCCATGTTGAACATGATGCGCCAGCCAAATGACTGTAGCACGGTCAGCAAACACTTGGCAGAAGAAGCCGTCAAAAAGCTCCGAGAATTGGCCAAAGAAAACGCTCGAGAGCAGCAGGATCGAGCTGCGGCACACTACAACAAAAAACATCGAGAAGTAGTGTTCCAGCCAGGTGATATGGTCTGAAGAAAAAATAAGGTTCCCTCGAGCAAGGCCAAAGGCTTTACCGCCAGCCTGGCAGCAAAGTATGCTGGTCCTTACGTGATCGTGGAAAGGTTAGGTTCTAACACTTACGCAATCGAAGATCAGAACGGGAACTACCAGAGGCCAGTAGTGGTTCAACAGCTGAAGAGGCACATCCGGCGAGACATCGAGGAGTCTTCAAGCGACGAGAGTCTACCACCGAGGGATGCGAGCGAAAACCCTGACACTAGCGAGTGTCAGGTAATTGTACAGCATACATCGGAGACCAGTGGGTCTCCGGCTGAAGCATCCGCGCCTAGGTTAGAAACCGCGGGCGAAGCCGATCGTCCGAGCGAAGACGTAAACGATCAGGCGAAAAGGGGTAGAGGGAGACCTCGGGGATCGAAGAGTAAGGGAATGATTCGCGTAGGAATACCGTCACCACGTCGAAACCGTGCGAATCGGAAACGCTAGTTTCCTTTTTCTTTCTTTATCCTGTTAATCCACTTTTCCTCTTTTTTCTTCCTTGTGCGAGGATTTCCTTCGACTCAGGAGGAAATGATAGGTTATTGAGTTTCGTGGTATGGCCAAGCCACGGCCATATATGTATATTCGCGAAATAAAAATTGGCAGACCAATAGTATTCTTCATGTCATTTCACCAACCCTGTGATTCCTCCAAAATCCTCGTTCGACTAGTTTTCGTCGGGTATTATCGATACAACGTCGACACGTTGTATCTAGGGGGGGGGGGGGTTGTCACGGTCGGCGAAAATATTCGTCCACACGATCGAGATTTTTCGTGTGGACGCGGGCCAGCAGCAGACGAACAGCTGCTGGCGGACCATTCTGGAACGGACCGACCGTTAGCGGTCGGACCAGCTGGAACGAGGCGTAAGCGTGCCAGTCTTTTCTACTAGCTGAGACTAGACACCTCGTCGTCGTGCGATTTCCTTTGTCGTGATAGAAGAAAGTTCTTTTTTTGTTAGCGCGATTCGCGGTGTGAGTGTGGCTGTTTCGCTACGACTAGCGAAAACGCAGAGTGCGACGCTTTCGAGTGTGTGTGTGTTGTCGCAGGTGTGTGAGCAAGACAGAAACCCGCTACACGGAGATCTCCATCTGCTCGGCTCAAAGGTTTGTGTCAGCGAGCGTACCGGTGTGCAGGTGTGTAGAGTGATAAGGGAAAGAATTGTCGATTATTCTTTCCCAATCGGGTATTATTTAAGAAAGCTTCTACGCACGAATTCTCGCTAGAATTCTCGCTAGAAATCGCGCGTAGAAACTAGCGAGCCAGCGCACGTAGCCGCCCGGCAGAGCGTTTGTTTACGCTTTAGTTTCTTTGTTCGGCCGCCGCGCGATCGGCCGAACTTTAATTGTCAACAACGCGAGTTAATGATTGTAGTTTATTTTGTTTATTGTTTATTTTTTTCTTTCTTGTTAATAAATCAAAGTTAAAATTAAATCTTCGCGTAGATTATTTTTTCTATCGAATAAAAATATCTCTCTTTCTCCTCCGTTATCCTCATACGATTAGGATAGTTATTTTTCTCTTCGATTTTCTTTTTTTTTTTAGCTTGGGGAAAATTACCCCGCCCGCTGCCGGCATTTGAAGGCTAGTTTGCGAACGCGTCTCCCCAAGCATGTCTTGATTTTCCATTTTCAGGTGCACGGACGACAACGGGAGTACTCGGAAGCGAGTACTCCAGGATAACTAATTGTTTACAGCTCAGTCCGACGGCGAGAGTGCAAGGCCGTTTTTCCCCGGATGAGCACTGTAACAGTTTTTACACACATTCTTGAAAAAAAAATCAAGCTCCAATTATTAATAAAAACAAATACTTTTTCACTGGCTCTTATGCTAAATGATGACTTTTTAAACTAACTTGAATAGGTATTAAAGAGTACATTTCGATTTGTTGGACTTGAGTATCTCAGGGAGTGTCAGCTGCAGGTCGAACACACATGAGAGTGAGTGGTCGTCGACGTGAGCATGCGTGTGCGCACTGGGCGCCGGAAAGGAATTAACTCTGAACGCGCGTTGTTTACCCTTCGGACGTTTTAGATTTGTCTCTCGGAGATTACTCTCGATTGTAATTGTTCTTTGTACTTCGACGCTTAATACTTTGAAATATATTAAATAGTTAAACTTAACCAAGTGTGTTCTTTACTCTGAATCATTCTAATTACTTGTGAGAATCATTAATAATATTAAGATCTAGCAGGTTATGGGAATTTCCCAGCACGCTTCCACTGCGTGAGTGTTTTTTTTATTTTTTTTTTGTTGTTTTTTTCTCTTTTTTCGCGAGTGAAGGGTGAAGTGAAAAAGAACAGAAAAGAAAGAAGAAAAGAAAAAGGAGAGAGTGGCGAGTAACACAGTCGACGGGAAAAATAGGGCCGGCCAGAAACAAAAAGAAAAATCGACGAGGAGAAATGACGGATAAAAACAAGTAAGTTGTGTTTGCTTGGATGCAAAGGAACAGTTTTGGTTCCCCCATGTCCTTAATCTCGAAAACTTGGCTCAACTTTTCTTTGATGACCTTGAGCTTTTCTTTGTTATTTGATGGTATCAGCATATCGTCGACACATAGCAGTACTATGGCCAGCTGTCCACCCTTGTACCAAGTGTATAGACACGGTTCATTGATGGAATTTTCCAGCCCTAGTTCCTGCGCTTCTTCTTTAAACCTTTCGCTCCAATTTTTTGAGCTTGTACGAAGACCATACAGAGCTTTCTTTAGTTTGCATATTTTGGTTTTCGTTTGTCCTTCCGACACGTCGAGACCTACCGGGATCTCCATATAAATATCTTCAGTCAATTTGCCGTTTAGGAAGGCTGTCTTAACGTCCATTTGACACATATCTAGGTCGAATTTATTCGTTATCCCAAACAGTGCCCTCACCAATGGCATCCTGGCCACAGGAGCGTACGTCTCTTTCAGTTCATACTGATTCATGTCTTTAAAAAAACTTTCTCGTCTTTTCCTAATAGATTTCGAGCATTTTTCAGGTACGTCCTGAATCTTTCTCCAGCTTCGCTTTTATTTTTGAGACAGTAAATTCTTACGAATCTGCTGTAATCGTCGACAAATGTTATTATATATCGGCACGAACCTGGAAACGAGACAGAAGTAATTGGTCCCATTATGTCCGTGTGAACCCGTTCAAGAGGCCTTTTTGCTCCATCCCTTCTTTCTGGCAAGGGCAGTTTCCTCATTTTTCCTGGATTTCACACTTCGCATTCTCGGATGCTATCGTTGAACCTGACGTCTTGCAATTCGGGCAACAATTTCTTCAAGCACCGCAGATGGTCTAAACATGCATGTCCCAATCTTCTGTGCCACTTCATTCCCTCTGATGGTTTGGTTAGCTTCTCTTCGGGATATTCACGTATCTCAATCGTCGACGTGTTAGGTTCTACGCCTGTATTTATGTCACTCATGTCTATTATTTTCCTTCTAAGTTTTTGTGAGTCCAATTCCGCGTCTTCAAATAATTTAGGACCATTGCGTCGACCGTCAGCGAATTCTCGTTCTTTCTCCCTCCCAATCGCAGATGGGTCTACTTCACGGCTTGCTGGACTTTCGTCAGTTCCTAGCTGCGATTGTTTCGAGAATTCGTCTATTGTGACCAAATTTGCCGTGCATGCATAATCGTCATAATTATCGTCGTTAAATTTATCATCTTCCTGTCGCCTGACTCTAAATGAGAACAGCCAGTTTGGCTTAACATACGCACCTTCCATAAAATTTTTATTTAATTTTGCATCAAAAATCTCGATTTTCTTTCTATCAAAATGTACCATTAGACCCGCGTCAACAAATTTTCTCAGTGATATTAAGTTACTTGAAACGTCCCTAGCCTGTAAAACATTGTCTAATTTTACAATTTTACCCGACTTCATTTTTAGGGTTACTTCCCCTTTGCCGTCGATTTTAATATCCGCGTTACGGCGTTTGTTCGTGCTCTTAATCACGCCTTTTTCACATTTACGGAACTTAGACAAAACAAAACCCTTTTGGACAATGTTCTCCGTAGCACCTGAGTCAGCGATGAATGTCAATTTATCTCATTCGTCGACTGGATTAGCGTGATTTATAATGTTATTAGAATAAAAATCGTCGAAGTATATCGTACCTGCAACACGAGCCTGTGGGAATCACCTTGTTTTGTATTTCGTTTGATCGTCATGTCTTCTTTTAAGATTTCTGTGGCCACCACCACCACCATGATATCCCATTTTCTCATGATTTACCTGACTACCCCGTCCACTATCTTTGTACTAATCCAGGTTCTCGAAGTTGTTTTTATTAAACTTATCGTTCTTAAACTGGATGCGTTGACCTAGTGGTCGTGAACAATTACGTGCTATATGGTCCAAGCCACCACAATCATAGCACACTCGTCTCTTAGTGTTCCTTATCTCCATGGACTGCTCCTCGTACGTCCTATGAGTGGTTGGATTGTCCTTTTCGTTGACACGTTTAGTTTGGGAGCGCAGCTCCTTGTGCTCCGTCGCTTTTGCCCCCATATGTAAAAAAGCAGTTTGTAGCGTTGCCAGTGGCATTTCCTTACCATTTTGTAAGTTGTATTGTGTATCGTAATGTTTGATAGAAGGGAATGCGTCAACTATACTGTAAAAAAAACTGACCGAATATCTTTTTCCAGCCCTGGTTTCGGACCCTCTACTGATTTGAGATCCCGAACAGTTTCGTCGAATCGATTCAAGTATGCAGGCACTTTTTCTCCTTTTTTCATTTGGATTTTTCAGAGTCTCTGCTTAACCATGGTATGTGTCACATTGGCTTGTATCTCCCGCTGCTTTTTCGGGTATTACAAAATTAGTTTAGGGTCTTTAAAGTTAATTATTTGCCTGTGGTAGAAACTGTCTATCCTATTTATGATGTGAGGCCTAGACCTAGGACTACGTGAAAGAATTAGTTTGCGACAATAAAGTAAAGGTCATGTACGTTCCATTAGAATGCTCGAAGCATAGAAAATTTACGGAAGAATTGTTGAATATGAACGTAAAACTTAAGGATAGGAAATCATATAAAAGTCGACGATACAAAGACGAATAAATATTTGCATTTTAATTTGTTACAGATTCGACGAACGTGGAAACTTACTCCTATTCAAACAACACCAGCGGAGAAACGTCGAGCAGCGACAGCGACACCAAGAGTCACAAACGTCGTCGATGCTCACGGAGTCAGTCCTAAACAAGGAACGACAGTGGGACAAGGAGCAGAACCTCGCAAACTCGCCGCAGCAGATAGATGCGGAGAGTCCAGTCGACGGAAATCAAGATCCCTCGGATTTACCACAACTGGGGAATCTACAAAACCTTGTCGACGAGGAAGACCCGATGGCTAGTACACAAACTCCGAAACCGCCTGTGGATGTCGACGAAGAACCTAAAAAGATCAGTGATGTAAAGGATGACCTCGAGGAGACGTCAGAGGAGAATGGGCCTCAATTTTCTACGTACGTCGAGGAGGAATACGTTATGCCCATTTCTCAACGGAGGCTAGATCGAAGAAATCGTCTCTTGGAAAGACATCAGGGAATAAAAATTACTCTTATTCCCAGGGAGATGTGGACTGAGGAAGAGTGCAGCGAGATAAAGATCTCCTATATACAAATGTTACGAACCCCGGTCGAGGAAATTAAAAGAAGTCGACAATATCTTTGTTGTTGTTCTGTATTTATTTCAAATTATTTACCTTTATTGTAAGTTCGTTTGATGGAGAGCGATAGGTTAGGAAGTATGATGTAAGTAGGTTAAATAAGTTTTTCCTGGGCTAATCCCAGTTATGAAGTCGGAAGAGATGAGGTCTTAGAATCGATGACTCCCAGAGATAGGAGGGAGTGTTGGATTTGAGTTTCTCAGGGAGTGTCAGCCACAGGGCGAACACGCATGAGAGCGAGTGGTTGTCGACGTGAGCGTGCGTATGCGCACTGGACTCTGGAAAGGAATTCACTCTGAACGCGCATTCCTAACCCTTCGGACGTTTTAGATTTGCCTCTCGGAGATTGCTCTCGATTGTAATTGTTCTTTGTACTTTGACACTTATTACTTTGAAATATATTAAATAGTTAAACTTAACCGAGTCTGTTCTTTACTCTGAATCATTCTAATTACCCGTGAGAATCATTAATGATGTTAAAATCTAACAAAATTGAAAAACGTGCAACAGTTTTTTCTATCTCTGGTTTTCATCTATTTGAATTTCCGAATGAACCTCTAAATAGATTAATTCTTTATATAATTATATGTTAAACTAAATTTTATCATTTTTTGTTTCCTATAGGTCCATAGGCTCTAAAAATTTCACTGAGTTTAAGAAATATTTTTACCAAGTCTCGTGCAAATCGTTCTGTTTATTTCAGTACGGGCCAAGCAACTTTAAAAAAGATACTCTTAAAAAACAAAAAAATAAAAAATTTGATTTTCTTGAAAAAAGCTTTTTTTTTTATTTAAAATTTTCATTACTCAAGGAGGTCTTCAATGCAGTGAAGTCAATTAAGTGCATAAGTTTATTCAATTTCATTAAAAAAAATTTATGAATAATCTGGTTGGATTTATAATTCATTACATGTTTTTTACGTGAACGTGATTTTTAACGAACTTTTGTTTTTATTTTTTTTGGGGATAAGCGATTTGAGAAAAAAATATTTGTTTTAATCGTGCAGTTTGAGATCATAATCGCATTTTTCCAGTGTTTTTTGATCAGTGTTTATTAATTGATTTTTTTCAAATACTTAGGGACTCTAAGATTTTTGTCTTAGAATAGAAAGTTAAAATTCCAAGGATCATTTTGCACCCTGATTTTCCGGGAAATTATAAGAAAGTGTTTAGGTACCATCGCCGTGTACCGTATTCGGTGCACAGTGCACGGTACATGGTACCAAATAAGAGTTACTTTAGATACTCTGTGAATTGAATTGGGTTGTTCAGGATGGGCAATTAGATTTAACCCTTAAAGTACACACGGAGTGTAAAATACCCCACATAACTGTCCGTGTGGCAGTTCTGGATTTGGGTGTGTAGTTTCAAGGTTAAAGTAAAAACTAATAGTTTTTTAATTTTAAGTGGGTTATTCGCGATAAATTATAGGATCTAAACTAAAAAGATACCGTGTACCGTGTGTGGTACACAGCGATGGTACCTACACACAATCTTATTAAAAAGTGAAAAATTCTTATCCTCTGTTCTTCTCCATGGTAACAACCTTCCAAAATATCTTGGTGACTCATTTATTTTACTTCCCAAATACATTCAGGAAGGTTTAAAATACTTAAAAGACTTACTATTGACCAACTATTAACAGAACTTCATCATCGAGCTGTATGGGAGTTTCTATTTTTCGGTTATACGATCATGAAAAATAAAAAAATAATTTTCATTTAAGTCAAGCTGACCACCTCTCTTTCACGCCATACTGGTCATCCGAGCGACTGACTCCAGAGCTGAATGGAGAGCCGCCCCGCCCCACCCCCCCTACACCAGCAGTGCTGATACCGTGAGGCCTCTACCATTCATCGCTAGATCCCCAAAACCTCCGAAGATTCTACCTAATCTTGCTGAGATAGAGAGACTCTCGGACAAATCGGCGATTCCTCTCTTCTCAGCCCCTGTAAATAGTGTTTATATCAATAGTTACTTAAAGTTCAGCATAAAACACAAGTGTTGTTATTTAAAATACCTTTACTTTTTTCTTTTCACCCTCCATCGCGATCACGGTAAATTACCCAAGTTTTTTAAACAGTTTACTTCACTAATCTCAAACACATACATTTTTTATTTGAAATAATTCTCCTTTTGTTTTTGTTTTGAAAATAAATACTTGTTTGACTATTTAATAATTAATTCCAACAAAAACAATCATTAAATAAATGACTTAAGAGCATTACGTAAAAAAATGTTAACAAAACAAAAGATTTGGCCTAAACAAAATTCATAATGTATACTCATTGCTCTTCTGAAATATAGATAGGTACTAGAGAGTACCTGCTCGCTTTGCTTGTCAATCCCCCTTTATATAACTCAAATATTTCTGATTTCAATTTAAAATTTCAATTGTGTACTCTTTTAATTTATGAATAAACCTTAATAATTAAATTATAATGAAATATTCTGACCTGGTTTGATTTCATTTTTTAATTTATTTTTTTAAATTACTTTTTTGATTATATATTCATATACTTTTAGAAAAGTATTCTTTTTTCCTTTTAAAAATAACATTTTTTGTTCTACTCAAGAATGTTCAGATTTTTGGAGGGACAAAAGTTTAAATGAAATAAAGTTTGGAGAATATATAATAAAAAATAATATTTAATAATATATGATATTAAACAATATTTAATCATATATAAATAAAAATCTTTTACCAATTTTATTTTTAAGTTAAATTTAAACTGTAAAAAGTACAGAATTTTTTCATTTAATTTATTTTTTAAAATATAACATCCAACTTCTAATTAGATCTAAAAAAAAATAAATAAATAAATGAATGAAATGAATATAATAAAAACTTTTCGTTTAAATAGGAACTCCTATTTTTGACCACGTATTCAGAAACAGCGAATGATTTTACAATTAAGTATTGTATTGAGTATTTAATAAAGAATTTTTTTAGCCTTTCTAAGACCAAATAAGGCTCTCTTATCTATGCACCAAAAAAACGATTTGCTTTGTAACACTTGCGTAGGAAGAGTTGGTAACTTTAAAATTTATAACAAAATGGTTAAAAAAAATTTTTGTAGGGCCTAAGGCCTTTAGTTGAACTCCACAGAAGTCCACTTTTAAAAAAAAATTCGTTCTTTTGACGCGAGATTTGGGGAGAGCGATAATTTTCCGATAATTTACTCAAAAATTTTCTAGAGAAATTTCTTAATCATTATAAGACCCAATATTACCTACTTTTTTCCGGCAACATTACTGTATTGTGCGTGAGTGGCTGAAAAGTATTCAAGACATCATTCATTTAACGGCAAACTACCAAGTTTTCAAGTGCGAGGACGCGACGACGCCATAATGCAGGATCTGGCTTCGCTTCTTTAGAAAGACGCCATCTGCAACATTTCATGCTAAAGTCGAGCGGCTGCACAGATGCGTGACGTCACTCTCAGCAAAGAGAACTTCAAACTGACCTGACTACACTGTCCTCCAAGCAAAGGTTTCCACCTGTGCATGCCCTCAGCGTGGTGTGTACACTGAACCATTACGGACTAGCAGCCAGGTAGCTTCGTGCAGTTTTAAGTAAATGAAAAATATTGGTGAGGTATATTGTTTGAGTACTTTTCTTAATAATTTTTCCATTCATCTTGTCCAGCAAGGCATAAACGTCATCGTGGCATAGATCATAATTAAGTCACATAACTTTATAGAATTTGCTTAGGATTTTTTCGGTTATTACATTTCCTTCCTCTCAATTTGTCATAAAATTTTGTTCACAATGGTTGCTGATTCCACACGCCTTACGCAAAATAATTTTTTTGCAGACTTGATTCTGGGATTCTTTGAAGGTACACAGGCCTTGCGAGCATCAAGGACATTTACTTTGTCCAACCTTGAAACGCGCTTTGAGCTGCTCGAGCGCTACTACACCCTCTTTTTTGAGAATCATATCTCGCTTGATCTCGAGAAAAGCATGTATTTTTCAGATAGAAAATATCATACCGTTACGAAAGCATATAATGTTACTAAAGCATGGAATCGTCAACAAATCGCCTGCAAGCATCTACCATGCCTCCTACAGGCATAGATAGTGATCTTCCCTGATTTATACTTTAAAGCTCTCTTGAGCATGTAAAAATTCCCAAATTCTCAGGGAAAAATCGTGAGTGGGTAACTTTACGCGATAAATTTACGACATTAGTTTTGAACGACGAAGCCTACATGCTAGTTATCAATTTTCACCGCTTATTGAACGCGTTAGAGGGTGAACCGTATGAACTGTTGCGCCAAATCTCGGTCGATGGTGCTAACTTCAAGTCCGCGTGGGGTAAGATTTGTGCCAGGTATGATGATAAACTTTTGCATTTTAATGCGCAAATGTCTAAACTCGCCAGCCTACCGTCGTGCTGCACTGAAAACACGTCTCATCTGAGAACTTTGACCAACAGCGCAAATGTCAGTAAAAAAATTTTTGATTCGTAAGGACTAAAAATCGATGATTGGGATGTGATCTTTGTTTTTCACATCGCAAGTAAACTCGCTTCTTCTACTCGCTTGGATTGAGCCAAAGAACGGGAGGAGATCAACCCTTTTTTCACTTATCAAGAGCTTCCTACATTCCTGCAAAAAAGAATAAGAACGCTTGAGCGTGTAGACGCTGATTCAATTTTTTTCAGATGCTGCTGCTTCGTCAAGAGATCACGCCCACAGCAAGCAAAAACCTGCGCAAAATAAAAAGTCCTCCAGGTCTGACCAAAGAAAACGGTCTGGTAGTACTTCAACTCACCTAGCTGTATCTAAAGGCCGTAAGGTGAAGCCCCCATCAAAATGCGTTGCGTGCGGCGAAACACATTATTTGATGCGATGTCCAAAATTTTTGATATGTCAGTGTCCGATCGGAAAAATTTGATTATTAGACATCACCTCTGTGTTAATTGCTTGGGATCAAGTCATCCCGCAGAGAGCTGCAACTCACCTCATCGGTGTGCCGTGCGCCAGGAGAACCGTCATTCGAAGCTTCACATCGACTGCCATGAGACGGTGTCAGCTCTCGTGATTTCACCAGGTTTGCCCAGTGCGCAGCAGTCCTCCGCTGCGGCGAACCTGACTCACAATTACGCGACGATCAGAGGCGGTACGAAAATCCTCTCTACCGCGATCGTGCTGATCAAGTCTCCTTCAAGCTCAGTCTATGAAGCTCGTGCACTCCTCGACTCTGGGCTTACCTAGGCACGCCACTTACGTTTCAGTATCCGGCGTTGATGAACAATTGACCACTGTTTCCAGATATTGAGTTAGTTTTAAGGTCAAATCCAAGAATGGTTCATCTTTCTCTCAGCAGATTTCTGCTTTAATTCTGAATAAGTTGAAGTCAATGCTGCCTCGTACCGAAGTGGATTATTGCGAGGTCTCACGCTCACAGATCGACACTGTGGAAAGACCGGGCGGGTTGACTGTCTGCTGGGAGTTAATGTTTTCACGAATATCATGCGTTTAGGCATGAAGTCAAGGCCCGAGGGCTACCCATCGGCGATGTCTATAGTTTTCGGTCGGGTGCTGATGGGTGGTACAGGCAAATCTCCATTCGGTCAGGTTGAAAATTCACATAATTTTCATATTTCGATTGATTGTGAGCTTTCACAAGCTCTGACGAGATTTTAAGAAATCGAAGAAACTTGCATAGTTTTTTTTTATTAGTCTGCAACAACTCAAAATATCTGTTTCGTGATTTTAATTAAGTAGGTAATTTTCGAAGGACCGTGAATGTTAAGGACTAGGATGAGGAGAGTGAGACCGGGCTTTCGAATCAAAAAACACTGTTTTCACGAATCACTCGCGAGACTATTATTTATTTCGCACTTTAAAATACAAAGAGTCGCAAGCTCCTTTTAAGTTTATTATTTCTGTTGGAGCCGAGTATCTCGCCTTTTTTACAGGGAGATCTTGGACTCCGTTTTCGTGCGCTCGCGAGGTTTTCTTAGCTGCCGTGATGCGTGATGGCCGCAAGCACAGACGGTTGATGACTGGTGTGCGGGCGGAAGCGATCGGCGCCACTCAGTCAGGTAATCGCTGCTGTTACTCCGGTGGTTAACGTCGTGGTAGCCCCGCGAATATCAAACATTTCCGCCTACTTTAATCGAATCCAATTCGATTAATGGTTAAGTTCTATAACATTGCAAAACAGATAACAAAAATGATTAAAATATGCTTAAATTAATATTCTATGATTTCGGGAGTTATTAGCCTTGTAAATTGACTAATAAAACAGAACTGGGAACGTCATCACTCGTCAGGTCTAGCCAAACCTTCATCGGCAGGCACTAAAAGCACTAATTTTACACCTGGACGCTCGAAGAGAGAGTGAGCGGTTTTCACCGTGTAGTAACGAGAATTACCAAATTTATCGGGGTTCGTGCTTATCACCTTACCTAGGGGCCATTGACCTGGTGGAGTTTGTTCATGACGAATAAAAACAATGTCACCCACAAGAAAGGATCTCCTTTTACGTAACCACTTTGGGCGAGGTTGGAGCGAGGGTAAATACTCGTCTTTCCAACGTGCCCAAAAGTGTTGTACTTTTTGAGCAAGTACCTTCCATCTCTTACCAATAGGAATGTTTTCTGCAGAATAATCTGCCTCTGGCACTAAAAACGACCTCCTTTGTATAAGGAAGTGCGCTGGGGACAGAAAATTGACGTCAGATGGATCATCTGACAATGGCAGTAGAGGTCTTGAATTGAGACAAGCCTCAATACGACAAAGCAAAGTAGAGAGCTCGGAAAAAGTGAGAACACTATCTCCGATCACCCTTTTTATATGATATTTCATGGATTTTACTCCAGCTTCCCAAATCCCACCCATGTGAGCGCCACCAGGGGGATTCCAGGTCCAAGTTGTGCCTTGGGAAGCTAAAGTTTCGTTGACTCGCACAGAAAAATCTGAGGATTCCTGCAACATCTGCTGAAGAACCACGTCCAGACCAATGAAGTTAGTTCCTTGGTCACTGCGAAGCTCAATGCAGTGACCCCGTCTAGCTGTGAATCGATGAAACA
This sequence comes from Encarsia formosa, assembly GCA_038277355.1. Taxonomy (NCBI): domain Eukaryota; kingdom Metazoa; phylum Arthropoda; class Insecta; order Hymenoptera; family Aphelinidae; genus Encarsia; species Encarsia formosa. The sequence goes on along the minus strand of CM076184.1, from coordinate 97,536,661 downwards.
GCGACAAAAGCTTCAGAGGTGTAGTCCTCCACGATCTCCAAATGGATGGCTCGTGTAGAAAGACATACAAAAAGGCATATGTAAGCTTTCATGGTGCCTTTACCTCTGCTTTTTGTGAGACGAACGAACAGAGGACCAGCATAGTCAACGCCTGAACGACTGAATGGGAATGATGGCAAAACTCTCGCTCTGGGTAACTCACCCATAAGCTGAGTGTATCTTTGTGCAGCGTACTTCTTGCACGGCTTGCACTTGTTAATCACAGTTTTAACAGCCGCTCGGCCGTTCAGCAACCAAAAACGACGACGAAGCGTCCCTAGAGTCAGCTGTATACCTCCGTGCAGTGTATCAACATGGGTATCATGAATAAGTAAATTTGAAAGAAAACAATCTCCTGGGAGTATGGGTGGATGTTTTTGGTCAAAGGACAACAGGGCGTGGTTTAACCTACCACCCACACGAAGGAGTTTTCTATCTATCAGCGGATTCAATCTTGCGAGTGAAGTCTTAATCTTTGGGTTTACTTGGGTGAGTAGTAGCTCAATCTCGGCTGCGAAATGAGCTTGCTGAAAAAGGTACACAAAATAATTGCAAGAGTTTTCCAACTCAGCAAGCTCCACAATGATTGAATTAGAGGGGTTAATAAGAATTAAAAACTCCAAGTTCAAAGTCACGAGATTGGTAGTTACGAAGCTTGGTTTCTCTTTTATTCTGCGAAGAACATTTCGTAGAAAGCGAAACACATAAGCTGTAACCCTTAGCAATTTTTTGAGTTTGGAGAATTTATGAGCTAAAACCCACATTAAGGAGTCAGAAGTATCACTCATGTGTAAAGTTGTTATCATAGAGTTTTTAAAAGTCCTTTCTTCCTGGACTCTTTCAACTGTTAGTTTATCGAGCATGGTGGTCCAGGGTAGTGTAGACTCACGCAACTATGGAGGTCCTTGCCACCAAAGTTTAAAGTCCGCAAGTAAGGCTGGATCAAGACCTCGTGACGCAACATCAGCGGGGTTTTCTTTACCTTTGACATGATGCCAATGTGCTTGAGGTACTAATGTGAGGATGTCCCTACACCGATTAGCTACATATGTTTGCCAACGGGCGGGATAACTACGTAACCAGAATAGAGTGTCCTTGGAATCGGACCACAAGTGAACAGAATCGATATTTATCCTTAATGATTTGACAACGTGATTTGCCAGTTGAGATAATAATTGCGCCGCGCACAACTCTAAACGAGCAATACTCTGGGTATTCAGTGGAGCAACTCTGGTTTTCGCATTATGTAATGAAGTGTACACCTGATCGCCTACAACAATTCTTAAATAAACTACGGCACCGAAGGCTTCTCGCGAAGCGTTGCTGAAACCGTGTAGTTCGCATATCTCAACGTCAGGTGACCAGTGTATGTACCTCGGTATTTTCAGAGATTTCAACGAGCTGAGCCTAGTGTACCACTCTTGCCAGTCAGAAATAAAATTTTCAGGCAGAGGGTCGTCCCAACCGCACTTGAGTAACCAGAGAGACCGCATAAACAATTTAGTGGTGACGACAATAGGTGCAATTCAGCCCATAGGGTCAAAGATTTGAGCAATATGGGAAAGGACCAATCTTTTAGTGTACACATCCCGAAGGGGATGACATGTCAAATCGATTTGGAATGCGTCTTCATTAGCTAGCCATTTCAACCCTAGAACGGTGACAGAAGAGGAATCTTTGAATAATAACTCCGGATCAATAGCCAAGTGATCACTAGGTAAATGTTTGAGGATTGCGGGGTGGTTGGCTAACCATTTTTTGAGGGTAAAACCTCCTTTATTGAGTAATCCGATTAGTTGCGACTGTTTTTCGTAGGTTTTTGCAGCGTATGAGCGCCTGATGGAACGTGATCCATGTAACGTTCATCCGGCAAGGTATCTGCCGCCAATGGATAGTCACACGCATTTTCCTCAGCAAGCAGAAGTAACGTATTATTTGCGTGCCAAACTGAACAATTGAGGCCATAAGTGACCGTCAGGAGATAAATTATATCGATTGGCTGATCAGGACTGAAGCACCAAACTATTGCCTGATGGTGCACATCCTGATCGTGGACTCTGATTTGACGGAACATCTGTTGCACGTCAGCGACGAATACAAATTTGTAAATTCGCCAATTGTTAATTACATCAGGTAGTTCAGGAAGGAGATTCTGACCTGTATGTAAGACGTCGTTAATTGAAATATTCTTACTGGTTTTGCTTGAACCATTGAAAACTGTTCTTAATTTGGTAGTAGAGCTCGACGGTTTCAAAATTCCGTGGTGAGGCAGAAAGAAACAAGCATCGATCGGTTTGAATTCTGAAGAGTCAGGAGTAATGATTTTCATGTGACCCCGATCTAGGTAGTCTTTCATGAACTCTTTGTACATCTTCCCAAAATCTGGGTTCACTTGGAATTTTTTTTCCATTCTGTATAGCATTTTCACTGCTTTTTGATAGGAGTCACCTAAATCATGGATCAAATCTTTAAATTCCTGCCTGAAGGGTAGTCTTACCACATAACGACCCGTTTTGTCTTTGGTAGTCGTTTCAGTAAAAAACCGTTCACAGTATTCCTCGTCTGTTGTCAGAATTTTGACTTTGGGCAACTCCTCCTGCCGCCAAAAATTCTGCACAAGCTCAGAGAGTTTATCAAAATTAGTGCAGTGGTGAGACACTGCCGCGAAATTTGTAGAACTAGACTGAGTACCTGTGGAACCGCCTGAGATATACCAACCCAGTTGCGAAGCAGTAGCAATGGGTTCGTTAGGTTTGTAACAATCATATTTTTATTCATAATATTCTTAAAGTTATTCTTATTTAATATTTTTTTTAGTTGGTTCATTAAATATGGTTAATTTAAATACAATAATATAAGTTCGTAAATCGCGTGATATTAAATGAAAGACGCGCGCGCCTGAAGCTTAGAATGCGAAGAGCAACACATAAAGAATAAGGAAGAACTTCCCTCTCTTACGGCGCTGCGTCGCCATAAGTAAGAGAGGGGGAATCAGGCCGCCGAACCGAGGTAACTCGCTGCTGTTCTCCGGAGCGGAGCGACATTCTAAAATCAACCTTACCACTGAAAACAAAATTTAAAGTAACTTACAATTAAATTTCTCAATTCTTGTGTTATTCATCAATCAGATCATTAGATTTCAAGTCATTTTCAATAATAAAAATTTTTTCTAATTAAAACTATATTTTTTTTTTTTACATTCAAAAAATATTTTGAAGTTGGTTATTTAATTTAATCAAGTAAAATTAAATCACTTTGCATATTAAAAAAAAAAAAAAACAAAAATAATAATTACTTCTACAAACTCCGCTTCCTGGAATTGGCAGCGACAACACCTGGTGACTGGTAAATGTAAAAGATTAATTATTTTCGTTTTAAATAGTTCGTTAAAATCTTGGGTTATTGGAAATATATAATTACTGAAATTTGAGTGTGTTAGATGTCCCCGTGGACATCTACACCTACTCCTAATTTTTGCAGACCCGGGTAGGAGTGGAAACCGGAGGCAGAAGGCTCCCCTCGTGTGGGGACGGGAAATTAACTATAGTTACCGAAGAGGGAAAAAAAAACAAGGGAGAGATCTTAGGACTAACGTTTTATTACTTGAGACCTTACCTTACTTCCTGTTCTCCCCTTTCTCTCCTCTCTCTCCTGGAAATAGGGTGACTGGTAATGAACGTGCACGGTTGTTTAGGTCTTTTTTTTTTTTTTTTATTCACTTGGTCACAATTAAAAATATAATATAAATGATGTTAATTTAAATAAGAAACCCCGACACACTGTTATATAGTAATTAGAATATAAAATTATATTATATTAAAATTAAAACGACGCGCTATTACTTCCTAACTATAATATAAAAATATTAGACTAAATTAAAACACGATGTTTTATTACTTCAACTTCGTACTGCACTGTTCCTCCAGCATACGTCTCCCAAGAGCCCGGCTGTCCCCTCCTCACCTCAATCCAAAGGTGCTGATTAGACAGCTTAGACTCCCTGGGAACGTATGCTGATTTAACATTTTTTTCCTTTGGTCGTTTCAACTATTTTAATGTTTGACTATATTAATAATGTTGCGTCACGTAACAGGATCCCCCTCTTAGTCTTTTCCGTCCCGGGAAAGCTACGTTATCGGTACCTCGGTAGGATTAATTTGGTCGGTGATTCTATTTACAATCAATTAAATATCTCCTCAGCCGCTCACATGAGGCGTTAGAAGAGGAGAAGGGAGAAACTTTCCGGGAAAATAAGACGGGGGAAACGGTCGACATTTTTATTAGGTCGTTGTGTAGGGTTATTAGGTCCTATCCGCTTTACAATTATACTTTGATCGCGAACTATTACTTAAAATTAACCTGATATAAAGACGCCTATATATATCATCCAATCGCATACACATTCTTCAATACGTTCTCACAATCTACCTTTCACTTTTCTATACTGTCATTCACTTAAAATTAACACTTTTTTTTTTTTTTTTTTTTTTTTTTGTTTACAAGATTTCAACATTCCTCAAGGAATTTGGTCATCCATTCATTCTTCATACAAACTGGTAAGCAATTGAATAGGTCAAGGAGGATCGGAAATTTTGATCGGGGATATATGGGATTTATTCGAATGAGGATGGTGGCGGAATTATGTCATCATTCAGTAATTCCTCAAGATCTCCGAGGAAGGCGTATGACGACATGGAGAAAACGCTGGACGTCTCGTCTTTATCGGTTGGTTCGTTGTTGTCGTCGTATATCTCATTACCTCTGTTTATTTCTTCAATTTCCCAAATCACCTCCTTTGCGTTACCCGAAGGCAGATGTTGTGTCCTACTGTGAAATTCCCAATGCTCTCGGTTTTCTATGGTGTAAACTAACTCTTTACACGTTTCGCATCTGTAGGTCAAGGTATTTTCCCTCATTTTGCTTAGCGGTTGTCGAAGTAAACGAGGGTAGAGGAACCTAGCACCATAAATCTTCGGCAACCTGTTTACGGCAAACGAGGCTGTGAATCGGTCTTTATATTTAGCGAAGGCCAGATATAAATCATCATTTAATTTCTGTCTGTATAGTCTCATAGAGAGCAATTGTCCATGTGTCGACAATTCTTCATAGACTTCTCTCCATGTGTATTTCCTTGGTATTTTTATAATTATTCGTTGTGTGGCTTCGTCCGCCCACAGTTGACGGTTTTGCCATTCTTTAATTTTCATCACACCTCGTTGCGTTTCGTCTAGACTTGCGAAAACAATTTCTATAGTCATTATCTGGTCGGTCAGGTCATCTGTTATTTCTTCCATTCTTATTTCTACAGGGCAATCTTGTACCAGCTCCGTGTGGAGGTCCATTAAGTTGAAAGGTGCATTTAGGTATAATTTTATTCGGCAATCTTGATCCTCAACTGGTTTCCTCATTACGAATCTGTTTCTTTGCGAATCCAGAAAGGGTCTCAGCGGGCACGTAAGTAGCTCTTCTTTATTGATCACTTGCATGTCTTCTTGTTTGAGTAGGTTTTGATGTGATTCTTCGTTCACAGTCGACCGTGTTGGCCTCGATCTTTCATTTGTCGTTTGTCTGGTGATGGGTCGTGATCTATTAATTCCTGCTTGTTCAGTTTTCCATACTGCATTGTCCTTTATTGAAGGTTTGTTAACATTCTGCTCTTCTTTATTTCTACCTATTACTCCAGTGTTCACGTACTGGGCATAAACTGTTGGTATGTTGGAAGCGGGGTACAATTCTTTAAGGAAAAGTTGTATTGCTTGCTCTCTTTCCTTTACTTCATAAAATTCCAACCATATTAAACAGCGACTGGGCGTTCTGAAGTTGTATTTTCCTGTCCGATTATGCCACAAGTAAACCGGCACTTGTCTTTCCAGCCATTCTCCCAGAGTCGAGGCTAGAAAAGGCTGTTTTAACTCTAGGACTAATTCCTTTGACCCATTTTTCTCCAGATGCATGAGTTGCAGCTTCCTTCCTTCAGGGTCCCTTAGATTCTGGAGTGACATGTCTCCTTTTCTGAAAACTAATTCAAATATAAATTTTGGGGGTATATATTACTAGGTGGTGGGGGGGAATAAAGGATCCTAAAGGAATCATTGTATATATGTAAATTTTTTGAATCGGATAGGGATGAGGGATGTTGTCTGGGGGGCCATACACACTGAACATACAATGGTTGTCTCAACTGGACCTACTTAATTTTCTACCCGATTGGTTTTATTTTATATTTTTATTTTTATTTATTTATTTATTTATTTATTTATTTTATTTTATTATTTTTTTTTTTTTTGAATTTTCTTCCGTCTCGGCACACTCACACACTCTCACTATTACACTAGGGTCTCTAACGGTCGGAGGTTCTTCGTCGACTCCAATGATGCTGATGGATCCGGTACCCTTTCCATGAGGCTTTTGGTCAAATTTTGGTCTACCTCATGGGGGTCCTTTCTTGACTCGGTTTTTTCTTCTGTGTTTACTTGTGTTGTGTCTGAAGCAGGTCCTCCACTTTCTGCGACGCTTAGTTCTTTTTGGTCAACTGTTTTGATTAATGGGCGTGGCAGTTGTGGCGGCGATTTATAGGGGATTAAAGGAATTGTCCCAGGGATTTGGTCCATCTCGAAGTCCATTAATCCATTTGCTGATTGGGGTTCCCTTCGCCCTCGGATCAATTGTTTTACATAATTGATTTGTCGGGAGCAAATTTGGTCGTGATATTTATATGTTCTCTTCCCAATCCATGCCCCGCAACTACGGCCATGGTCTCCGTGGTAGTCCTCGATTTTTTGTGGACAGACGCATGCCTGGGCTTATATCTTTGATCGCTTTGGACCAACGCGCGTCCGGCGTCTTCTTGCTGGAGGTAACGTACATATCCCCACACAAGTTTGCCTTGTCGATTACAAACCGTATGACAATATTCCAAGGGTCCAAATTTTGCGTACTCTTTGAAAAAGAGTTCCTCTTGATATTCCCTTGGAATTGAATTTGGTAGTAGACAGAATAGACGATTGTAATCTCGCCTCTCGGGTTCGGTTCGTTTAGGGATGGCTCCTGCTGTCTCGGAGTTTTTTTTGTATTTATTTTCCCAATAGGACGTCTCGGGAATTGCAGTTGTGGGTTGTGATTTTCCGAACCCGGATGGGGGTGCTTCGGCCCTTGTCTTCGGGCTCTCCCTTTTCTCGACAGGAACTTTGTACACCACGGATTTCCTCGATCGTTGGCCCGACGCTTGCAACGGCTAGGCAACGCCTGGTGAAGATAGGGTCCTTTCTTCATTGTATGTTCTTTGATTTGCTCGCACTTGGTCAGCGTCTGCTACTTGCTTGAAGGTTATTCAACTGATACATTCCGTCGGTCCCATTGTCTCCAGATGCCCACCTTGAATCGGGCCATAATGCCGTAATCCTTTTAATACCTCCCACAGTTCAACTTGGTGAGGGTGTCTCACTCGGATTACGTGAGGGTCCTGACCCGGTTCTTCTTTCAGGATTCGCCAAGCACTCTCCATTATTGTTATTCTCTTCTTCGTTTTCTGTTCCTGTAATCAGAACGTATATTGAACTATATTTATTATAAATAACTCTTTTTTTTTTTTTTTTTTTTTTTTTTTTTTTTTTTTTTTTTTTTTTTTTTTAGATCTATCTCTAGGAAGTTTGGAACTAGGTATCAACGATGGGTTCCTGTATGCCACATTTGGTCTTCGGAGGGGTTACAAGCGGGGATCTTCCCGTCTCCTCATCTCTGGCTTCGGTCGAAACTGTTGGTGCATTAAGGCTTGTCATATCCGGTGTTCCCTGAGGTCGTATGACCTTGACGTAGATGATTAGCCCCAATGTGGCTATGGCCAACACTTGGATTCCAAGGTTACCCAAGTTTAGGCCCGTGTTCACAAATTTGTCGCTTTGTTGTTGTTCTAGGGTTTTCAGCCGAGTCAGCATTTCCTTCAGGGGGAGTCCCCGCCGGGCTTGCCATCCATCGTCTTGTGTCACCTCTCTTCTCCAATTGATTTGTTGAAGATTTACTGGTTGGTCCGCCAATTCGGGGTATAGTCGGGAGAGGGTTAAATTGACCGCGGGTTGATAGAAATGTAGACCCTCTTGCACATGAGTTTCTGGATTCGGTAGCGTCACTCCTACAGTCTTTCCTACACACTGATGAGCAATGTGTAGTATTCCTAATCCCGTAATGGCGAGGGTGGTTGCCTTTTGGGGACACAGGAGTTGCACGGTTTTTTCTTCGGCGATGGAGAACAACCATGATCCCGATGTTTTTAAGTAACTCCATTGGTCCAGGAATTGTGGGTGAAACCTTACGTCGCACAACTTCAATGTTTCCGGCGTTGGTCTGAGGAAGAGGGTGATTTCACATTTCGGTATATACGAACTCTTCCAGATTCCCATCTCAGGGTTACAGAGAGACCCGTCATATAGGTTTTGACATTTCCCAAGGTCGTCTTGGTTAAATTTGAAGTATTGAAGTTGATCTTCACTAACTCCAAGATATCGATGAGACGGTTCAATATACGCAGTCCCGTTGACTCCCGTGCTGATGAGTTGTGGCACCGCTAGAGAATGTATCTGGTATAGTTCATAAGTAGTTTGGTCTACTAGTGGTAGGTGAACATATACCAGCAGTCTTCCTCGACTGTTGACGATATCGACCTTGGAGATCCTTGCTACTTCGTCCAAACACCAACGTTTCTCAGGTATGGGGAGGGCGAGGTTCTTAGTGGCTTTGGCAATCTCGTTACGAATTTGATTCATAAATTCCGTTGAAATCAGTCCAGGGGCGAGTTCCCCTTTTTGGCCCATGGTCAATATCTGCAACAACTTTCGACGAGCCTCGATCAATTGCTGTAGATGACGGCCTACATTCTGACACTGAGCGTGTATTCCCATAAGAAATTGCGACGAGCTCAGGTTTGCCAGGATAGCCTCTACTTTTTGGATCTTTGCCCTTTGTGCCAGAGTTTCGTTGTGAAGTTCAGTCAAAGCGCCGGTCACAATGTGTACTTGCTCCTTTTGTAGAGCTATCAGTTGCTTTTGGCCTTGCTGGACTTGATCAATTTCACGATGGGCTAGCTCTACCCCATCGACGGTGGCAAGTCCAAACAGGCTTTCGCCGAGGGTGCCAACAATTCCAAACGGGGCCATCCGTTTATTCCGTTGGGACGGAACTGCTTTGGGTTCTGTCATGGTTTCTATCTTTAGGTCGTTCATTCGGTCGTCGATCTCTTGGTCTAAACTTTCCAGAGTTTGGTAAGCATTGGTCAGAGATTCTAGGTCAACCACTCCCTCACAAGGTTGGTTTTCCACGTGATTATGGCACCTTAGTGTGAGAGCAGCTATTCGGTCCCATACTTCATGGTCTTTCAGTAGTTTTTCGGTCTCCACGGCAACGATCAGCTTCCAATCGGCTCTTCGAAGGTGAACGTTCCCCACCTTCTCATAGTAGAGACCTGGGTTGGTTTGGAATTCGGTCAAATTATAGGTCTCTTCTCCCTTTACAAGGGGTATTCCACCTATGAATAAGAAGAGTAGTCCTATCATCTGTAATCATACAAAAGAAATATTAATAATTTTTTTCTGACCCTTCGGGGTCGGACGGGGCGCCTATGAGCTTGTCCATGTGCTTACGGATTCTTTTGCCGTTAGGCAATTCTAGAATCACATTGTTTCGGCCCACTATCTCCACAATTTTCAACGGCTTCTTATAGTAGCTATCAAACTTGGAGATGCGGGGTTCCAACAAAACCCAGGCGTACCCGCCCGGTTTCCCACAAAACTTTTTGGTCTTTCGGTCATATCTTTCCTTGGTCTTCAATTTTCCTGCGATTTCCTTTTCTCCCGCAATGAATCTCATTTCGTCCAACCGTACGATCAGATCGCGCAGGTATAAGTTATAGGTCCGTAACTTCTCCTCATTAGGAATTCTAATGGGGAATCGTGCTACCCTACCGTATACCAGCTCGAAGGGTGTGAAGTTGGTGGCGGTATGCACACTGGTAATATAGGTGAAGGTGGCAAAAGAGATTAATCGATCCCAGTCATTATATTTCTCTGAATATGATCTGATGAAATCCATGAGAGGAGCGTGACTTCTTTCTAAACTTCCGTTCGTCTGTGGTCTATAACCGGAAGTGGTAAGACGATGCACGTTAAATAACCTTAAAAGTTCGTCGATTAACGTGGAGAGAAAACTTTTACCTCGGTCCGACAAGATCGCTTTCGGCGCTCCAAACTGGCATATCAACTGTCTAACTAACGCATCGGCAATTGTACTGGCGCGCAGGTCGGGAATTGGAACGGCGATGACATACTTCGTGAGGTTACACTGCATGGTCAATACGTGTTGATTGCCTGACGGGGTTGTTCTCAACTTCCCGACTGTATCTAAAGAGACCTTGTCGAAGGCTTCGATGGGTGTGTCTGTGAGCACTAGTTCCTCTCTAGTTTTACACCGGTTTATTTTTCTCTCCCGGCAGGTTCCACACCGTCTGATATAATCGAGCACATCATTTCTCATACCCTTCCAATAATACTTTTCACGGATCTTCTGATACGTCTGATTGACGCCTTTATGTCCTCCGGAAAGACTGTTGTGCAAAAGTTTGATGATTTTTGGGCGTTGAGCTTCCTCCGGCATCGTTACGGTACCAAAACAGAGAGTTATGTCGAACGGGCTTTGAGTGAAGATATCTCGTAAAAGCTCCTCTAAGACTCCCGGTTCCAATTGGTCGGATAAATCGCCTTTCCGGGCTATTCGGAACCCACTGAGGTTTCGTTTTTTGTAACACACTTCTTAGACCCTCCAGGCATTTTCGGACGGTGGCTATGTCCAACGGGTCATAATAATGGTTCTTCACGATCAGGGACAGAATATTATGATTCTTGTAAGGAGTAATCATAATCTGTCCTCTCCGAGGGCGTTTCTGTCGGAGTGCTGCTTGGTTGATGGCGTCCAGGTCTATGAGCAGCCTACTAATCGGTCCATTTGGGACACAATCTTTTGACATAAAATGTACGAGATTGTCCCTTTTATAGGTCAGGCAATTCCTGCTTGTCATGATTTTCCCAGTAGGCTGTTCACGGAAATTAGGCGACGGGGTCGAAGAGCTGTCACTGAAAGATGAATTCTGACTATCGGGGTCCCAGCAGTTACTATGATCCGGGGGGTCTCTTTGTGTCCACGTTATTTCTGGAAGGAAAAGGGGTAGACTCTCTCTTGTAGCCCTGTTGAACTCCAGCTCCACAGGATTGTACGTCTTTTCCTCCAGTATGGTATCCAGATCTGGAGGTGTGGACCATCGCACCTTCGACGCGGACGGTTGAGGGGTGCTACAACCCTTCGGGGTTTCCGGTTTGTAACCTACTGAAACTCCCTTCCGATTCGGCCATTTCTCGGAGGAATCGGTAGTCCTTTCCTCGTTGTCCGCCGTTTCGTCAGTCTCATCATCGGTGTCTACATCGAAAGGGGCAGAGGTGCGTCTCTTCAGCTCGCGGTCGGTCGTCGCTTTGGCGCTGGCTATGAGTTTCTGAACTCTCTCGTGCATGACACTGTCATCTAGGTTCTCGTCATCATAGGAGTCGGCCTGGTTGAGAATGTCTCGGAGTTCTTCGTCTACCTCCTCCCCTTCCGAGAAGCGGGTTTTGTTGACCTCCTCATTAGATTTTACCTTCTCGTCTCCGTCGGAAATCAAATCAAATCAAATCAAAATCGGAGAAGTGTGCTGGCCATTGGTCATCTTCGCGATTAGGTAGCCCGTACCAGTTATTGGTACGCTCGTAATGTTCGAGCAGGCTTTGGTTGAGCTTGTCACTGCTTTCTTGCAAATCTTGCAAGCTGACCGATGTTCGCGAGGCCTCGAAGGTCTCTTCCGGCGTGTCGGTCGCATCAACGGTCTCGGTTTCACAAGGAGTGACTGCACTCACCTCCGTAACGGCGCACTCACTGCCTGACCCTTTACTATCGTGGCGCTCCTCCTCTCCCGAGGAGGGTTCAGTGGTTTCATCTCGTAGACCACTATTTTTGAGGTCGATAATTGGTGTTCCTCCATCCGACGATTCGCTAAAAGAATCCATGGTCTGGCTTCCCGAAGCTGATTCAGGTTTTCTTGCTTGACCGACTTCACGGTCGTCCTTTTCTTCGGATTTGGATGTCTCGGATTTTCTGGAATCAAAACAATCCTTCAGGTGTGGGGGTATTCGTATTAGTTCCGGGGGTGGTGGTAACGAACTAGCCCTCCCTGATGGATGAGCTTGTTTGGATCTGGTGCGTTGGGCCACCCCACTGTGGTCCAACACAGGCGGGTTCTTATTGGTCTTGGATCCAGGTGGTCTACCACGACGGGGCTTTACTCCTTCATCCACTGACTTCGCCCAAACTTGTCGCGGCGGGGGGGAACTTTGAAGTTGTGCCGGCTTCGTTCCTGAAGTGCTAGGGTGAGCGTTCGTGACGACTCGACCGCTTGGTGTTCTTTTACCTACCTGTTTTAACTTTTGAGCTTCTGCCCGTTCTCGCTCGCTCTTATCCTCTATGACCAGGATCTTGATCATGGGTAGGGTGGTGTTGATCTCATCTTCAGGTAGAGGTCGGTCTGCCGGATTTCGGGATAGCGCGTCCGCATTGCTGTTGAGCTTACCCGGCTTGTACTTAAAATCGTACTCAAAATCAGTGAACTTCAACATCCACCGAAGCATTCTTTTTCCAGGGTCTTTCTGATTGTGCATCCAACTCAAAGGTTCGTGATCACTAATCAGTAGGAACCGTCTACCTAGCAAATAAGTTCTAAACTTACGAAATGCATGTAACACCGCTACACATTCTTTCTCCGTGGTGCTGTAGTTGAGTTCGGCTCCGGTTAGACTTCGGGACAAGTAAGCAACTGGGTGGTCAAATCCGTCCTTTTCTTGACTAAGGACAGCTCCCACAGCATATTCACAAGCATCAGTGGTAAGGGTGAATTTTTTATTAAAGTCTGGGAATTGCAAGATCGGGGCCTCGCAAAGTTTCTGTTTTAGCAAGTTGAAACTTTTCTCTTGAGCTTCGGTCCAGACGAACTTCGTATCTTTCTTCGTCAGGTCATACAAAGGTTTTGCAATTTTACTGAAATCTTTGATGAATCGTCTGTAATATCCAACCAAGGCGGTGAATGAACGGATACTGGTCACATTGCGCGGTCGAGGGAAATTGTTCATCGCACTGACCTTCTCAGGATTCGGTTCACATCCCTTTTCGGACACTATATGTCCCAAAAATGCGACTTCTCTCCGGAGGAATAGAACTTTATCCGGTTGTAACACTAATTTCGCGCCTCTCAATCGGTTAAACAATAAATACACCTTGCGAAGGTGGTCGAGGAGGCTACTGGCATAAATAATAATATCGTCCAGATAGACTAGCATCTCGACGTTCTGGAGGCCTAGCAATATTCGGTCCATGAGACGTTGGAATGTAGCAGGTGCATTCTTAAGACCCATAGGCATTTTCTTGAACTGCCAATGTCCCGTGGTGGTCGAGAACGCCGTCTTGGGTTTATCACTGGGTTTCATGGGAATCTGGTGGAATCCACTGGCTAGATCGAACGTAGAAAAGTACACTGAGTCGCCTAACTGGTCCAAGTTGTCCGCAATGCAGGGGAGAGGATAGGCGTCCCCTATTGTCTTGGAATTAAGGGTCCTGAAGTCTACAACCATCCGCCATCTTGGGCGTCCTTGGCTGTCTCTTTTCTTGGGTAAAATCCAAACAGGTGACTGGTACGGAGACGTTGAGGGTTCGATGATGTCGTCGTGAAGTTTCTTCGCGATGTCTTCCTGCATCGCCTCTCTATGGACAGGAGGGTGACGGTATTGTTTGGTGTGCATGGGGATGTTGTCCTCAGTAGGGATCTCATGCTCTACCATATCGGTACAGGACAACTTGTCCCCGGGTATCAGAAACACATCATGGTATTCTCGAACTATCTGATGAACTTGGTCCCGTTCTTCTTCGTTCAGCTGTTCGGTGTCCAATGCTTCTAATACGCGACCTATTCTCTCCCTTTCGTCCGTTATTTTCTCACACTCGGGCTCCGTTTCCGAATCTGGATCAAACGGTGACGCACCATACTCACAGGGAATGAGCTCATGGGGATTTACTTCAATCGTCACATCTTTTTCCGTGGTATTCACAGCCAAGACCTTGCAGCATCCATCCTCGTTGGTGACAAGTGCATTTCCAATAAACACTCCTGGTGTGTTGCTAAGGGCAGGTAGGTACCCTACCCTCACGTTTGGGTTGATCAGGTTGACCTGGATAACTTGTCGGCATCTCTTCTTCAGTGTCCATCTGCTGGGCGGAACCTCGGCCTCCTGAGTGGGGGTGATCTCGGATTTTCTAGGAGAAGGGTTTTTCGCCGCAGGGGGCGTTGGTCCGGCCGGTGGAGATGCAAGCGTTCTCGTCTCTACCTTATGAACTTCCTCTTGTGTGGCTTCTCTAGGCCTTAGTCCTCTCTCTTGGTCAACTATTCCATAACCTTCGGAGTCAAGGAAAGGTATTGGGTTCATAACATCCCCACTGATCATTATCTTATTTTTGTAGTAAGATATTACCGCTTCATTCTGTTTGAGGAATACCCGACCTAATATACCGTCATACCGGATGGGGAATTGGTCTGGCACTACATGGAAAAGTGTCTCTTGGTCCCCAATAGGTATCCAGGTTATTCCTAGGGTCATCACTTCCTGAGCTGCGATTCCCACCAAAGGGATGGCAGCTGCGGTCTCTACCTGGGCATCTGGATGTAGGGTCTTAAGTTTGATCAAGTTGACCGCGGAACCAGTGTCCAGCATGAGTACAAGATGCCTCCGTTCTTGAGGGAGGTATACCCTAATGTGCGTACCGGGATCGGGATCTATCCCGAGTTCTGTAGAGTCCGAGCCGACAGCAAAGTGGATCGCGGGGGTCCGCGGGCTTGAATTTGCAAGGTCTGGGCGTTCTATGTCGGCCCGGGATGGTTCATCATCGGTCCAGAAATTCCTTGAGGCTGGCTCGCTACCATGTCCGGGCGAGCCACTGTCCAGTTTAAATTCTGCTGGTACTGGGGTGTAGGTCGCAGATTTATTTCCTCCATGTGAACTGGCTGACACTGCACCGGAGGTATCATTGGGGTACGGTTCATCGGCACTGGGTTCATGAACCTGGGTTGGCCTCCCGGGCCCTGCATACGAGGCCCTTGCGGTGGTCCTCCGTATCGAGGGCCCGCGTTTATTGGGGTTTTATACGTCTGACTTCTGTCAGGGTCATACGTTTGGGGCCGCGGCGGTGCGGCTGGTCGATAGTTCATTCTAGGGGGTCCATAACTGTAACTGTGCGGTATTGACCAATACCCTTGCGGTATCTGCATGTGGGGCACCGGAGGTCGCAAATACGGTTGTTGGTGTGGAGGGGGTCCGGTCTGTGCTGGGTTTTGTCCGGCCCGTGCGTAATTTGGCTGCGGAGGTCCGTACATCGGTGGGGGTTGTTGATAGTAGACTTCACATGGCTGTTCTATCATTGGCGGGAACTGTTCTTGCCACTGTTCGGTAGGGTCTTGTGACTCTCCTTGATCAGGCCACGCATACCACCCACTCGCCTCATCCCCCTCTTGCACCCAACCAACGTAGGTCGCTCTTTCGTCCATTCCAGGACGGGGTCCTTCTCGCCGACCTTCAGGCTGTCGATACATTGATCTTCGTCGGCTGTCTGGAATGATGCGGGCGTCCATCCTGGACTCTAATCTCACTGCCTCTTCATAGGCCTCCTCTAATGTAGTAGGTCGGATATTGTCTACCCACTGGCTAAGGTCTGTCGGGAGCCCTTTGATAAAAATGTCTACCGCTGCCTCTGTCAGTGGGACCATCATCTTGTCGTGGTATTCTGCCTTTTTTTCTTCTTTTAGCGCTGTCCGTGCGCATCTGAGGAGGATATGGATCTGGTCCCTAAATCCTCCTATCGTTTCGCCTTGCTTCATATTTAAGGTATGGAGCTTGTTATTGTAATAGGCGAATCCTTTGCCAGGAGCAAACCGTTTTTTTAAGTGACTACAAATCGCTTCGACATCAGCCAACTCCTGCCCATAGGTACAATCCTTAGCCGCGCCTCTTAATTTTCCCAACACAGCCCTTTTGTATCCCTCTTTCTGCTCCTGCGAAACACTTTCCGCACCGTTGCGGACATCTTGCAGGAAGTCCTTGAGTGGGATGTTGCTGCCATCATAGGTACTTAGACCAGCTATGGCATTTTGCAAGCACAAGCTGTCAGCCAAGGCTGTCAGTGTGGTACCCATTGCTTGTGTCAGGTCATTTTGACCTTGGTTATTCACAGTGTTTACGCCCGTCATTTTTTCGGGTTCCAGGAGACACCACGCTAATTCCCACTCCACACTTTGTCGATTTCGCGTCGGATTTTGTTATCTTTCTTTCTATCTTTATCTTATTTTCTTGCTCTTCCTTATCAGAATTTTCTCGGCACTAGTTATGTGCTGTCGAGGAAAAATTCAACGAGTGCGGGGAATTCACTGTACAGATGTACTGCACCGGTCAGTATTTGGTCTTAACCCCAAAGGGCTCTGGTCACAATTGTAGGTCTCGGTCAAATGCAGGTGAAAGAAATAATATAGGTCCTTGGGAGTATGCTGTCCGCTTATTTGGTCAACCTAGCGCTCGGAACGAGAGAATGAAGTGAAACGCCGATAAGTGGACAGCAGCACAAAGAAGAAGAACGATAGGAGCTGCCGTGGCTCCCCACACACCGTGCAACGACTCTAGCGGGGACTGCGCGGCGAGGAGGGGATACGAACGAGAGAATGGAGTGAAACGGCGCTTATTAGCGCGCTCCTCTTCCTCGCGACTACTCTAGCTACTCACTATTTCTTAATGATTATTAACTATTTACTAGGGATAAAAATTTAATCTTAATAATCAAAAATTTATGATTTTATTATTAAAATTATTGTTATTATTACCTTTTTTCTTTTATTTTAAATTTTATTGCTAAAATTAATTTAGAAGAGAAAACTTTATGAACTTAAGGTATTAATCGAAATTAGTATTTAAATTTATTTTAGTAAATTAAATAATTTATAAAAAATAAAAATTACTTCAAAAATATTCACAACGCGAATAAATTTTTTTTTCTTCAAACTGCTACAACGACTGCACGTGCATCATCGTCAGCAGATTAAAAATACTCTCCGTCACCGGATGGTAATCGGAGCCTTTTTCGCGCACGAAATTATTACCTTTATCCTAATTTATATTTTTTTCAATTAGACTGTCTATCAGTACAAAGATTTTATATTATTTAACTATATTATTAAAATTATTTCTATCTGACTTAACCTAGACTTATTCTACAGAACAGTAGCCTACGCACTGTCCTGGCAACAGAAAAATTTAACTTCGAAAAAAATCAAAATTTTAACCCTAAACTATTCTAAAACTTTATTTCCGCGGGGGGCCTGAACTACGCGTTCTGCTACCATTTGTTAGATGTCCCCGTGGACATCTACACCTACTCCTAATTTTTGCAGACCCGGGTAGGAGTGGAAACCGGGGGCAGAAGGCTCCCCTCGTGTGGGGACGGGAAATTAACTATAGTTACCGAAGAGGGAAAAAAAACAAGGTAGAGATCTTAGGACTAACGTTTTATTACTTGAGACCTTACCTTACTTCCTGTTCTCTCCTTTCTCTCCTCTCTCTCCTGGAAATAGGGTGACTGGTAATGAACGTGCACGGTTGTTTAGGTCTTTTTTTTTTATTATTCACTTGGTCACAATTAAAAATATAATATAAATGATGTTAATTTAAATAAGAAACCCCGACACACTGTTATATAGTAATTAGAATATAAAATTATATTATATTAAAATTAAAACGACGCGCTATTACTTCCTAACTATCATATAAAAATATTAGACTAAATTAAAACACGATGTTTTATTACTTCAACTTCGTACTGCACTGTTCCTCCAGCATACGTCTCCCAAGAGCCCGGCTGTCCCCTCCTCACCTCAATCCAAAGGTGCTGATTAGACAGCTTAGACTCCCTGGGAACGTATGCTGATTTAACATTTTTTTTCCTTTGGTCGTTTCAACTATTTTAATGTTTGACTATATTAATAATGTTGCGTCACGTAACAGAGTGAGGATTTACATTTATGTTGATATGGATATAATGTCACATGAGACATTATGCTCATTTACAATATACCCATATCTGATTTAATTATTCTTAAAAACAAATAAATCTATCGTTGAGTTGAATTCTTTAATAAAAGTTTTGTTTTGTTTTTTTTACTACCTTCTTTACTGAGCAGCATGAGCGGTCTAAGGATTTGAGTAAGAGAACTCAGATATTGCTGAGATGAGAGTATAATAATAATTATAAATAAATAAAAATAAAACAAGTAAATATATTTGTTTTTTTACATTAAGTTTACGGGTCACTCAGGATGGAGTAGGATCCCATCCTTTTTTTAATTAACAATAATCATAATTATTGATTAACAAGAGAGTAGTCTGGGTAATGCATGGCCAGTTCATTGAGAAAGGATGGTGGTATTATCCCGGGCTAGTTCCAGTTAAACACATATTAAGATTGAACGATAAATAAAAATAAAAAAAAACTGAGTGCGCAAATTTTTATCACGCAACGGCCTCAAGGTTGTTAATAATGAATAAAAATTTCTTTATTTAAAAACTTAATAAATAAAGCCCGTAACATAAATGGTACCCTCGATACGGACCGGAACAAACCACACGTAAACAGGTGCTTTGTTTTAAATGCACAGTGCATGTAATATTAATTTGAATTTGATAATTTTTGAGAATTACGGTAAAAGAGACTCTCTTTGTGGAATCTTTTTAGGGAGGAATTTTTGAGAAATCTCTAGACTCGAGTAAAGGAATTTTGTTATTCACTCTCGAGTCACAAACAAAACTCAAATTCCTTTGCCTGTTATGCTTGCTCGGAATCAAGGTCGATTCGTGTTGACGAATGAACAGTTTGAGTGAGTGTATTCAGAGCTATTGTGTTTTGATTACGCAGTAAGTGATCTCAGTCAAAATTTAATCGCAAAATTTCGGTAAATTTTACGATTACATGATTTTGATTTATTAGTTTTAGGAAAGCTTAAAGAATAAATAAATTAACCGGAGATTGAAGGTATCGAGTCCCACCGTAGAGATATATCCCTGATTTGCATGCGTCGATCAGTGATTGGATCTGCAGTGATCATAATTGAATTTTTTATTTTGAGCTGGTAGTTGAAAATTTTATTTTGTTTTTTTTTTGTGGTTTGAATTGGTCAGTATGAGCCAGCAGAGCAAGGGGAAAAAGACCAAGAAGAATTCTGGTCAAGGCCAAAATAACCAACCCATACGACACTCAGAGCGTATTCGACAAGCAAGCGTGGTCGAAGAGGTCGACGTAGTCGGGGGACAGCGTGGCGCGTATTTACAAAGAACGGTGTCCGAGACAAATTTTCATGAGAATGTAAAATCATTTTTTGGTACCGGCAAACATTCGAGTTTTGAAAACGTGAGCGATGCTGTTGCGATTAAACGGTTTACGGAAGCTTTGCCGGAGAATTTTTCTGAAAATAACTTAAAATTATTACGTGGATCAAAGACGAAAGATAAACAAATTTCTGAGGTACCGAACATCGTTGTAAGAAATGTTGATAATCCGGATGAAAATTTGAATAGTTCGAATATATCACGAATTAGTGACGAAATGATCGATAAAACACTTTTGGATTTTAACACTTCGGTGGTGAACGCACGGGCGGACGATGACGATGGTATTACACTTAACGATGAGTGGAAGGCCAAACTCGAGGAGACTGCCTCGATTCTTCGTGAATTTTGTGCGCGACAAAAGTTTTCTGATAGACGTGTAAACGATCTGGCGAAGGTTGTTGATCGCGTGGATGGGTTGTCGAAAACCAATTTCGAAGTGCATAAGAATACCGATGATAGACTCACCAAACTAATGGGTGACGTTTTGCAAAATTCTAAAGATATCATTTATTTGTCTGAAGGTGATGAGAGATTGCATCATGATTTGTCTAGTCATAATGTTCGGTTAGGTAGAGTTGAGAAACAGGTGCAGTCACATGGTGATTCATTACGTGCCATGATAAATACTAACCTTGAGCTAGCACAACAGATACATGCGGATAAATCAGATTTAGAGTCTCGCTTGGTTAACATGTCGATTAATTCACCTACTGCAGGCAGTGCACGAGTGAAAGTAGATTTGCCTACTTTTGGCGAAGCAGCTGGTGAGCGGCCGACAAGGTTCCGAACTAACCTGGAAAATTATTTTCGTGTTTCAGGGATACCGCAGGCTGACTATAAAATCATTTTATCTCAATCTTTGTCTAGCATTCCTCGCGATTGGTTAGAGCACATCGAGCATAATTTGACAGATTTTGCTGATTTTAAGATGAAATTTATTAATCGTTTTTGGGGTGAATCTGTACAAAATAATATTCGCGCCAAATTAGAGCGTGGCCGGTATGAGGCAGAGCAGAACCTGTCTAGGAGTGAGTATGTAATTCGTCTCAACAATGATATTCGTTTCCTAACCTATCAGATTCCAGAGCCACAGGTTGTGCAGTGTCTTTCTCGACATTTTGATGCACAAGTGCAGATTGCTGTTGTCACTCGTCCAATTCGCACTGTTGTTAAACTGATAGAACTGTTAGATGATTTTGATGCTATGGGGCCTCTGAATCAGGAAAATGTAAATTCTCGGGTCGATTCTCCTAGATTTTCGATTTTAACAAACAACAACAAACCCAAAACTTTATTTAATCCTCGATCTGACGGTACGCGGAATAATTTTAATAGTAACTATGCCACCAAGGCTAACTCGACGAAAATCGGTGTAAATAATATTGATATCGAATAGGTGATTTCTGAGGAGGAGGTTATTATTTCGGAAAACTGTTAACCGCTACATCGGAGTCCTCGGATATTGCAGGTCTCGAACCTGATTCGAATGTAGCGAATTACGTTAATTACGTGGACAACTCAATTTCGGATGCACCGACCGAAGACGTCTTGATAAGCTCGATATTTGATTGCCCGCGTGATGATCTCATGCATGACGACGATTCTTTTGTTCCGGTCAAGGAGAGAGTAAATAGTCCGGAAATTGATGTTTTAATTCAAAAAAATAATTTTCGCGCTTTGATCGACACCGGAAGCAAAATTACGTGCATTTCAAACGATATGTTTATGAAATACGCGGATAATTTTAAATCTTGTGCCAAATTTCCAATTACTGGATTGAAGGCTATTGGTTTCCCGAAAGACAAATCGGTTAGATTGAAAACACAATTTTTGGCCAAGTGCAAAATCGGTCAAGCTGAGCTTGACGTCAGTATTATTGTTGTGCCACATTTAGTTAAAGATTTTATAATCGGGATAGACACGTTAAAGAAATTTCAAATTAGTATAAACACGTTTGATGACTCGTTGACAGTTGGTATTACGGGAGAAAAAATGTATTGTTTAGATGCGGTGAATGATAATCTGATAGTGCCCGGGTCGAAAGCGGAAAATAAATTTTTGATAAATATAACTGACGTTGACATTGAAAATAAACTAATTTCGATTGAAGATGTCACAGTTAATACTTAAGAAAGTTTGAAAAATTTGATTTTTGAATTTAAAAATATTTTTGACGATCGACCCGGACGTTTTAAAAATTTTGAATATAAATTTACAGTTCTCGATGATAGCACATTTTTCACAAAACCATATCCCATACCTTTTCAGCATAGAGAAGTCGTAGATAGGGAAATTAAAAAAATGCTTGATTTAGGAATTATTGAATTTTCGTATACTCCATATATTAATCCTTTGGTTATTGTTGTAAAAAAGGACTTGTCGGTAAGGATTTGTTTAGACGCTCGAGAACTCAACAAATGTCTACAGGAAGACCACGAAGGGCCTGAGCCGATTGACGTTGTCTTTAAAAGATTCTGTGAGGGTGGCGTTCTGTCGTCAGTTGATTTAACAGCCTCTTTTTGGCAAGTTCCACTTGTGAAGGAAAGTAGGAAGTATACAGGGTTTATTTATCGGGGTGGAGTTTACCAGTTTTGTGTCATACCTTTTGGTACAAATGTAAGTACGGGAGCTCTTGTTCGAGCTGCACGCCCTATTTTAGAACAGATGGGAGATCAAGTCATCGATTTTATTGATGATTGGACCATCATGTCCAAAGATGAGTTATCTCATCTTAAACATCTGCGAAAATTATTCTCCTTATTGGCAGAAGAGGGCGTGACTATTAAATTTAACAAGGTTAAATTTTTTTGTAAAGAGATCCGGTTCTTAGGACATATTCTTACTTCAGAGGGTATTATGGTAGATCACACCAAAGTAAATGGGATTTGGGATTATCCACGTCCGAAGAACGTAACTCAGCTTAAGGGTTTTTTAGGATTGATGAACTTCTGCTCTAAATATACCGCTAAGTTGGCTCATGAATCGGTTCCTTTGACAGAATTACTAAAAAAAGGGGTAAAATATGTATGGACCCCCATACATGATGAAGCTTTCCAAGCTGTGAAAAACTTATTCGTAGAGCATGCTTTTTTATATCACCCTGTTCGTGATTTGCCCTTCTATTTAAATACCGATGCTTCGGATAAAGCGCTCGGGGCGGTGTTGACTCAGATCGATTCGGAGGATCGTGAGAGAATAATTTGTCTAGCGAGTCGTGTTCTCCGAGATAGCGAGGTTAATTATTGCGCTTCGGAATTGGAATTTCTTGCTATTGTATGGGCGTTGGAGAAGTTCCGAACCTTCTTAATTGGCTCAGATCTTACGATTTATTCCGATAATCAGGCTCTCGAGTATTTATTTTCATGTAAATTTTTAAATAAACGAATGACTCGGTGGAAAATTAGTATAGCTGACTATTCGCCAAAAATTAAACATATACCAGGTAGGAAAAATGTTATTGCCGACACGTTATCGCGGATTTGTTGGAACGGCAAGAATAAAGATGAGGAAGCTTTGATTGCCTCGGTTTTTTTAACTAAACCTGATACCATGATCAACAAATCTTTAAGAAAGATTATTGACACTCAACGTGCGGATACCAAACTCTTGAAAATAATTTATTACGTGTCTTCGGGAAAAAAGACACCAAACGTGGTGATTATTGACGATATTCTATATCATACGAGCAAAAAATACGGTAAAAAAATCTTTTTGCCCGTATGGCTAACAAAATTAATCTTGAAGGAACTTCATGAGATGTATGTTCATATCGGGTATTATCAATTAATAAATATTTTTTTTGAGTTATTTTATTGTTGGAAAGCTGTCGAAATCGCAAGAAACTTAACCCGAACGTGCGTTACATGCCAAAAAAATAAAGTATACACGCGACCTAATCACGCAACGACATACAGTATTGTATCTAGAGGTCCACGAGATTAAGTGTCTATAGATTTTTACGGTCCATTGCCGATTTCACGTGCAGGTGTTGCCTATATTCTTTCGATGTTAGACGTTTTTTCTAAATATATTAAATTTTATCCTCTGAAAAAAGCCACCACGCGAGCTGTAATAAATCGTTTGATTAATGATTATATTCCACAAATGGGAAAGCCGCGGGTCTTGCAGTCCGACAGGGGCTCTCAATTTACAGCAGCGCTTTGGAAACAAACGCTAGATTCTTTAGGTATTAAGCTGATGTTTTCTTCAGTACGGCACCCATGTTCGAACATGGTAGAGCGTACGAATCGTGAGCTTGGTCGTATGATGCGCATACTAACCTCTGAGAGTCATAAGGGTTGGGCTAAATACGTGCCTATTGTTGAAAGAGTTTATAATGAGACAATTCATCATGGTACTGGTTATACTCCCCTTGAGCTGCATTTTGGCCGAAAACCCGAGAGATTTTGGAACGGGGTATTTAATGCGGAAAGAATTGATGAAGTTCCTTGGCAAGAAAAAATTGAGCTTGCTAGAAGGAAAATGAAGTTAAAAGGTGAGAAGAGAGTGGTACTTCAACATACTCTGCATCCTCCTGTTTTCTATAAGGTTGGTGAAAGGGTACTGTTGAAGTCCAACAACATCTCTCGGACAGCAGAAGCTGTTACCGCTAAGTTTTTAGCACTATATACAGGTCCTTACATTATCGCTGAAGCTAAAAACGAGTGTACTTTTGTACTTTTCGATGAAGCCAAGCGTAGAACTCTAGAAGGAACTTATCATTTGTCTTGCCTTAGACCCTTTCACTATGAAAAAGAACAGCAGACGATGGAAGGGGCGGAAAAACAAACGTCGACGAGAGCGAGAACGTCGCAGACGACGTGTGACTCGTGAGATGCAAAGATGGCTAAAAGGAAGTGAGTCCAGTCTAGTGCAACAGCTTAATCCGCAAGAGGAGTGTGAGAACGCAGAACTTGTGTGGCCACACCAGCTAAGAGATACGAGGTGGATGACTGACTCCGACTTCGAGTTATCATTCTCACAGCTAGCCCTCGTCGAAAAGATTGAAGAGAATTAAGAGAATACCGTGAATGAATTAACGTGCAACCTTAATGACTTAGTGATTCATTGACGTAATTTTTTTTTTAAAAGAAAACTATTCATAAAGTTAATTTTATGATAAAAGTATTACTTTTCATGTTTGTAATTTAAAAAAAAAAGGGGACCTTATGTAACAATCATATTTTTATTCATAATATTCTTAAAGTTATTCTTACTTAATATTTTTTTTAGTTGGTTCATTAAATATTGTTAATTTAAATACAATAATATAAGTTCGTAAATCGCGTGATATTAAATGAAAGACGCGCGCGCCTGAAGCTTAGAATGCGAAGAGCAACACATAAAGAATAAGGAAGAACTTCCCTCTCTTACGGCGCTGCGTCGCCATAAGTAAGAGAGGGGGAATCAGGCCGCCGAACCGAGGTAACTCGCTGCTGTTCTCCGGAGCGGAGCGACATTCTAAAATCAACCTTACCACTGAAAACAAAATTTAAAGTAACTTACAATTAAATTTCTCAATTCTTGTGTTATTCATCAATTAGATCATTAGATTTCAAGTCATTTTCAATAATAAAAATTTTTTCTAATTAAAACTATATTTTTTTTTTTTTACATCCGAAAAATATTTTGAAGTTGGTTATTTAATTTAATCAAGTAAAATTAAATCACTTTGCATATTAAAAAAAAAAAACAAAAATAATAATTACTTCTACAAACTCCGCTTCCTGGAATTGGCAGCGACAACACCTGGTGACTGGTAAATGTAAAAGATTAATTATTTTCGTTTTAAATAGTTCGTTCAAAATCTTGGGTTGTTGGAAATATATAATTACTGAAATTTGAGTGAGGATTTACATTTATGTTGATATGGATATAATGTCACATGGGACATTATGCTCATTTACAATATACCCATATCTGATTTAATTATTCTTAAAAACAAATAAATCTATCGTTGAGTTGAATTCTTTAATAAAAGTTTTGTTTTGTTTTTTTTACTACCTTCTTTACTGAGCAGCATGAGCGGTCTCTCTAAAAATGAATTTTACCACAACAGCTTTTGTGACCATAACTATAAAACAGAAAGAGAAAATCTACTCAAGTTTAGAACGTGAAAAAGAATTATCTCGGAATTAACACACCAATTTATTTTGTCCAACGATGGATGTACCAAAAGTGTGAGGCCGCTTTGTGTGTGACGAGCGAAGCTCTGTTGTTGTTGTCGTCTCTTTTGCTCCTGCTGCTGGCTGCAGTCCGCGCGGCGCGTAGAGGGACCAAGTACCAACGTCAACTCGTCGTCGTGAAGTTGTGAAGAGGGGGGAGCGTAGCACACCGCTGCTGCCAACTCGAACGCTGCTGCTGAGCTGTAGAGTGACCGTGACGTCACCTCCTTCTTCTCGTCGTTGCTGTTGCCTCGTGGCTTTACTCGTGTATAAGATGGCTGCCCCACTCTGGAAAACGGGCGCTGGCGGCGCCCTTGCCGTTTATGTATGATGATGGCGGCCGGTCGAGGGCCGACGCCGATGCTATTATGGTCTTTTTTTATGCTTGTCATGCACGGCGGTGCATGGCATTCAACGTAGATTATTTCTTCTTTCTTCTCTTTTTGTATTCTGTCGTGCAAGGCGATGCACGACAGACACTACGATTTGAAATTCCGGCACTGGTTCACTCACTTATTCTCACCACACTATCTTTCGCTTGGCTATCCGGCTCGGTTCGGACCAAATGTTTCGTGATTTTAATTAAGTAGGTAATTTTCGAAGGACCATGAATGTTAAGGACTAGGATGAGGAGAGTGAGACCGGGCTTTTGAATCAAAAAACACTGTTTTCACGAATCACTCGCGAGACTATTATTTATTTCGCACTTTAAAATACAAAGAGTTGCAAGCTCCTTTTAAGTTTATTATTTCTGTTGGAGCCGAGTATCTCGCCTTTTTTACAGGGAGATCTCGGACTCCGTTTTCGTGCGCTCGCGAGGTTTTCTTAGCTGCCGTGATGCGTGATGGCCGCAAGCACGGACGGTTGATGACTGGTGTGCGGGCGGAAGCGATCGGCGCCGCTCAGTCAGGTAATCACTGCTGTGACTCCGGCGGTTAACGTCGTGGTAGCCCCGCGAATATCAAACAATATCACTTCTAAACTTTTTATTTACTTAGTTTATAATCTGAAAAGTAAGTAAAAATTATAATTATACCAAAAATTTATACTTTTTTAGCTTGAAAGGCATGGAAAATTCATCAACCACCTTTTTGACCTCTACCAACATAATCAATATGTTATGTGTCAGTTATAATGCACATAACGATTTATAGAAAGCAGAGTGCTTTTGACGAATTTTGATTATTCGGCAAAAAGGCTGGGAAAAAGTCACACTGGCGGGGGAAGCTACCGGCCGACCGGTGCTGGAGCTGCAGTGAATGAGTAGTTCTGATTTTAATATAATTAAGTAGAACGCAGCTTCCTTTGCCGGAAGATCGCCCTTATTTTAATTTTAGTTGCGTGAGTTAATAAGTAGTGATGTAAAATCGAATATATACTGGTAACATTAGTCAGTTAAGGCTATTCGTGTAAGAATATTGTAGACTCTAAAGTGTAGTTGGACCTAATAAAGTAATCATTAAGTTTAATTGCCTGTGGTGTTTGGTCCATTAATTCCATACTTCTAAGCAGAGTTCCAGGGACGTTGACTATCATCACCAGGTAAAGCCTTAGAGTAGAAAATCTAGTTTTTAAATATAAATAGTTAAGCATTACTTCGTGTCATTTCGTTTAGCCACGAAATCTTCTTTACCATCGTTAACATGCCTGCGGGGACCACGAGCCCCTGGTTTGTTTTCCCGTTCGGACTGCTAAAATTCGGGAAATGTTAAGTGTCCACGTGGGCACTTAACAAAATAGTAGCAAAGCACATGATTTAAGTCCCCCAGGGAAAAGTAGTTAATTAATCTAATATAACATTGGAATTTTATTATAAATAAAATAATACTAATCGTAAAAATAAAGCTAAAATTTGATTGAAATTTTAAGGTAGTCTTAGATTTATTCAATACAGTAGAACCTTGATAATTCGAAAACCTCGATAATTTGAAGTTACAGCCCGCTCCCTTCAATTTCCTATACAAACCAATGTTAAATTACCTTGATAATTAGAAATATTTTTTGGTCCCGTGATACATATTTTCATACAATTTTACTTTGATGATTCGAAGTTGTTTTGAAGGTAAACAAAGCCAACTTAATGACTCGCCTCCTAATACCTCATTTAGTGTTATCTTGAACCCCAAATAGACAACATGTCGAGCCGTAAATATAAGTCTCTCTCAATAAAAGATAAAGTGGATGTTATTCGTGAAGTCGAGTTGGGTCAAAAATCTCAAACAAAAATTGCATTAGAGTGGGAGATTCCTCTCAGCACGCTGTCAACATACTTAAAAAATAAAGGTAAAATTCTACAAAGCTACGCAGAGTTGAATGTTGAAGAAAAACGAGGTGAAAAACGTAAACGGGTTAAAGACCCAGGATTTCCCCAAGTAGATGAAGCTCTTACTCGTTGGTTTTTTGGGGTAGTAAAAGAAAATGAAAAAAATGTAAGTGTCGATGGAATTACTCTAAAAGCCAAAGCCAAAGAGTTTGCAAAGCTGCTTGGCGAAAATAATTTTACAGCTAGCTACAATGGATGGTTCGACAAATGGAAAACAAGAAATAATATTGTTTTTACAAGTTTATCAAGTGAAAAAGCTAGTGTTGATCTAAAATCTGCAGCTGCATGGATGTTATCTCTGGAGCCAATATTAAAAGAATATGAACCGAAAAATATTTTTAATTTGGACGAGACGGGCTTATTTTACAAATTTATGCCTTCTAAAACCTGCAAATTTAAAGGAGATCCATGTTCTGGCGGTAAAAACAGCAAAGACAGAGTGACTGTTTTGGTGGGCGCAAACATGGATGGATCCAAAAAACAGTCAAAAATAACTTCTTTCTTTAAAAAAAGTTGAAAAGACAATAGCTTTCTGTTTTAATTAAAGGTCACTGACTCTGTTATCATTATTGTCCACATTGTACTTTTGTGCTTACTTTATAAAATGAATTAATGTAAATAAAAACTTTGAAAATGTCACAACCTTGATGATTCGAAATTTTTTCAATTTTACCAAAATTTTACCTCGATAATTCGAACTTCGATAATTCGAAACCCTCTATAATTCGAAGTTACAGCCCGCTCCCTTGAGTTTCGAACTATCGAGGTTTTACTGTATATCGTGTTGCCACGATATAACAAGACATTGTTAGTTTGCCCTAACAGTCTTGTAGTTGTTGAAATTTCAGAGTGGGTATAAAAAGTAATATATATTAATTACAATTAAAATCCATTTTTCCAAGACTTTGTTAGTTTTTCCTATCAGTAGATAAAAGAATGAGAGTTCCCCCGCATCCCCCCTCCCTCCCTCAAACAACATGTCGCGATCACCCGCAAAATAACCCAATAGCACGGGGTGACCCCCCCCCCAATAACCCGGGGCGTTCCTCCCCAACCTCCTCCCCAAAATAACCTGGACTCTACCTCTTTCTCCCATAACGATATTTCAAATTAACCCCGCTGCTACACCGAGCGGTCACCGTACTACACCAAGCGGCCGCCACCACTGCGCCGAGTGGCCGTATTATACACGACGTATTATACCTACGGCCGCTCACGGGCATTCACCTTGCTGTGAGCAACAATATTTATTTAAAAATATTTATTAAACATTGTTAAAAATTATTTTAAATGTCAAAAATTATTTATTCAGGTAGGAGTTTTAAATGAAAACAGTTAATTTCTAAAAAAAATCATTTATTAAAAACTTACTTAAAATTATAGTACATTGTAACAATTCAATTA
The DNA here is from genome assembly GCA_038277355.1 of Encarsia formosa. NCBI lineage: Eukaryota > Metazoa > Arthropoda > Insecta > Hymenoptera > Aphelinidae > Encarsia > Encarsia formosa. The sequence goes on along the minus strand of CM076184.1, from coordinate 97,507,196 downwards.
AATTTTTTTCTTTTTCTTTAATTTTTTCAAATTTAATCTTTTTTTCATTTCTCTTTTTATAAGTTTTTTGTTCTTCTTGCTTTTGAAAGCTTTTATACTGCTCATCTTGACGATTTTTTTCCTCAGAAAAAAAACCTGAGGACTTTTCATATTTCATTCTTTCATAACCAGAGAAGCTCTGTTCTTGACCCATGATGACTGATTGTGAGTAATGACAAAATTGATGAACAACTTATGCTTTTATATCCACTCCATAGCATTCTCGAGAGCTTCGCTTTGATTGATAAATTTTTTCAACTGCTCTACATTTTGGAGAGCACATCTGAAGTTGTTACTGTGATACTCGTAGAAGGTTTCAATAGTGTCCATCAGTGGGTATGCGTACGCAGTCACATGTTTAACGTTGAATCTAAAGCGCTTCAACCTTTTCTTCTGCATTGCTCCAGCAACGTAAACTACTGTGGCCTTTTGTAGCGTCTTGCGAACTATATCGCCGATCGATTTGTAAGGTTCACGACCCGATTCCCAACTCAGACCATGATAATTACGTTCTAAATTACTATTGATGTCCTTATAAGTTTTAGTGAGACGACTCAGGGGATACGGTTCTTTGAAAAGAAAAACTTTTGGGTCCGTAATCGTAATCTTTTCTTATATCTCTTCCTTGTTTAATAACGCTTCCTGGCTGTACAAAGCCGAGCATGTCCACGACATACCGCATCTTGACGATTAATGATCGCTCAACTGTTAATTTTTTTCTTTTATACTAGTTTTTTCCCACTCACTAAGTTGTATAGAACAATTCGGTCATGTAGAATTATACAGTATGCAGCGGTGCCAGCAGGAAAATTTCTCTTGATTCGATCTCCAACCGAACGTCCACGGGTGCGCTCTTGAGAGACTCGTTCTGTTTCGAGCAATCGATGACTATAAGTGAAATTTTCTCGATGAACTGTGGTTTGTTTAGAATAAGTTCGGGGTCTTTACTGTAGTATGAGTTTTGAAAATAAGCCTACATTTCGTATATGATCGCGTACTCGTTGTTTGCAATATTGAGATTCAAGTTATTGTAAGGATATTACTGGGAATTCAAGAAGAGTTTAACGTTACTCAAGTAGCAGTGATCAAAGTGACCGGCGTTTACTGTGTTAAGAGATTTTTGATTGATTTGTAAGCCAATGATGACGAAGCGAGGTTTTTTCAGTTAATTTGAAGAATAATTAATAGTAATTAATTGTAATAGTTAATTGTAAGAATAATTAATTTTTGTAATAAACAAATAAGCCGATAAACTACAACTCCAAAACACTGGGCGCAGAAAATGAAAAAAAATTAATATTTTTATTTAATTAATAAGCTGACCAGCTACAACCCCATGACACTGGGCGAACTTAGTAAAAAAAAATTAATTTTTTTAATAAACAAATGAGCCGATAAGCTACGACTCCAAAACACTGGGCGTAGCAAATGAAAAAAAAATAAATTGTTTTAATAAACAAATAAACTGACAAGCTACAACCCATAATACTGGGCGTACTTAGTTAAAAAAAATAAATTTTTTTAATAAAAAAATAAGCCGATAAGCTACAACCCCACAACACTGGGCGTTCTTAGTGAAAATAATTAATTTTTTTAATAAACAAATAAGCCGATAAGCTACGACTCCAAAACACTGGGCATAGCAAATGAAAAAAAAATTAATTTTTTTATGAAGGAAATAAGCTGACAAGCTACAACCCCATAACACTGGGCGCACTTAGTAAAATATAATTAATTTTTTTAATAAACAAATAAGCCGATAAGTTACAACTCCAAAACGCTGGGCGTACTTAGTGAAAATAATTAGTTTTTTTAATAAACAAATAAGCTGAAAAGCTACAACCCCAAAACACTGGGCGTACTTAGTCAAAAATAATTAATTTTTTTAATAAACAAGTAAGCCGATAAGCTACAACCCATAACACTGGGCGTACATAGTAAAAAAAAATTAATTTTTTTAATAAACAAATAAACTGACAAGCTACAACCCATAATACTGGGCGTACTTAGGAAAAAAAAATTATTTTTTTTAATAAACACATAAGCCGATAAGCTACAACTCCAAAGCACTGGGCGTACTTAGTAAAAATAATTAATTTTTTTAATAAATAAATTAGCCGATTAGCTCCAACCTCATGACACTGGGCATAGTGAATGGAAAATAATTAATTTTTTTACTTAACAAATAAGCCGATAAGTTACAACTCCAAAACGCTGGGCGTACTTAGTAAAAATAATTAGTTTTTTTAATAAATAAATAAGCTGATAAGCTACAACCCCACAACACTGGGCGTACTTAGTAAAAAATAATTAATTTTTTTAATTAACAAATAAGCCGATAAGCTACAACCCATAACACTGGGCGTACATAGTAAAAAATAATTAATTGTTTTAATAAACAAATAAACTGACAAGCTACAACCCATAATACTGGGCGTACTTAGTATGAATAATTAATTTTTTTAATAAACAAATGAGCTGATAAACTACAACTCCAAAACACTAGGCGTAGAAAATGAAAAAAAATTAATATTTTTATTAAATAAATAAGCTGACCAGCTACAACCCCATAACACTGGGCGTACTTAGTAAAAAAAAATTAATTTTTTTAATAAACAAATAAGCCGATAAGCTACAACTCCAAAGCACTGGGCGTACTTCGTAAAAATAATTAATTTTTTTATTAAACAAATAAGCTGACAAGCTACAACCTCATAACACTGGGCGTACTTAGTAAAAAATAATTAATTGTTTTGATAAACTATCAAACTGACAAGCTACAACCCCATAATACTGGGCGTACTTAGTAAAAAAAAATTAATTTTTTCAATAAACAAATAAGCCGATAAGCTACAATTCTAAAACACTGGGCGTACTTAGTAAGAATAATTAATTTTTTTAATAAACAAATAAGCCGATAAGCTACAACTCCAAAACAGTGGGTGTACTTATTAAAAGTAATTAATTTTTTTAATAAACAAATGATCCGGTAATTTACAATTCTAAAACACTGAGCCTCGTGAATGGAAAATAATTAATTTTTTTATTAAACAAATTAGCCGATGAGCTACAACCCTATAACACTGGGCGTAGTGAATGAAAAATAATTTTTTTTTTAATAAACAAATAAGCCGATGAGGTACAACCCCATAAGAATGGGCGTAGTGAATGAAAAATATATAAATATTTAGATGAACAACTAAGCAAACAAGTCTACCACCCCGTAACCTTGGGCCAGAGCCGGACTGTCCATCGGGACTTCGGGACAAATCCCGGTAGAAATTCCCGATAAACTCGATTTTTTCAATTTTTTTTTTTTAAATTCAAACGAATAATCTTTTAATCTCGATAAATTAGAAAAAAAGTTAACCGGTTAATTATCCTCGAAGCTCTCAACCCCCTTATACCCTGGGCGCCCAAGTTCAACGAAAAAGCTGAACACCTATATCCCCCAAGCTCTAAGCCCCCAAAACCCTGGGCAGCCGAGTTTAACGAAAAAACTGATTGGCTACCCCCCAAGCTTTAAGCTCCCAAAACCCCGGGCGCCCGAGTTCAACGAAAAAGCTGATTGGCTACCCCCAAGCTCTAAGCCCCTAATACCCTGGGCGGCTGAGTTCAACTAAAAAACTAATCGGCTATGCAATAAGCTCTAAGCCCCCAAAACCCTGGGTGCTGGAGTTTAACACAGAAGCTAATAGCCAATCAGCTTTTTTGTTAAACTCGGGCGTCCCCGGTTTTGAGGGTTAAGAGCTTATGGCATAGCCGATTAGTTTTTTAGTGGAACTCGTCCGCCCAGGGTTTTGGGGGCTTAGAGCTTTGGGGGTAGCCAATCAGCTTTTTCGTTGAACTCGGGCGCCCAGGGTTTTCGGGGGCTTAGAGCTTGGGGCGTAGCCAATCAGCTTTTTCGTTGAACTCGGGGGCCCAGGGTTTTGGGGGCTTAAAGCTTGGGAAGTAGCCAAGCAGCTTTTTCGTTGAACTTGGGCACCCAGGGTTCTGGGGGCTTAGAGCTTGGGGCGTAGCCAATCAGCTTTTTCGTTGAACTCGGGGGCCCAGGGTTTTGGGGGCTTAAAGCTTGGGGGGTAGCCAAGCAGCTTTTTCGTTGAACCCGAGCACTCAGGGTTCTGGGGGCTTAGAGCTTGGGGCGTAGCCAATCAGCTTTTTCGTTGAACTCGGGGGCCCAGGGTTTTGGGAGCTTAGAGCTTGGGGGTTAGCCAATCAGTTTTTGCGTTGAACTCGGCCGCCCAGGGTTTTGGGGTGTTAGAGATAAGGGATAGGTGTTTAATTTTTTTGTTAAACTCGGGCGCCCAGAGTATTAGGAGGTTTAGAGCTTGGGGGATAATTAACCAGTCAACTTTTTTTTTAATTTATCGAGATTAAAAATTTTTTTGTTTCAATTTAAAAAAAAAAAAAATTAAAAAAATTGAGTTTTTCCGGAATTTCTACCAGGATTTGTCCCGAAGTCTCGGTGGACAGCCTGGCCCTGGCCCAAGGTTATGGGGTGGTAAACTTGTTTGCGTAGTTGTTCATTTGAATATTTATATATTTTTTATTCACCACGCCCAGTAATATGGGGTTTTAGCTCATCAGCCTATTAGTTCATTAAAAAAATTAATTATTTTTCATTCACTACGCCCGGTGTTATAAAGTTGTAGCTCATCGGCTCATTTGTTTATCAAAAAAATTAATTATTTTCCGTTCACTACGCCCAGTGTCATGAGGTTGGAGCTTATCGGCTAATTTGTTTATCAAAAAAATTAATTATTTTTTCTAAGTATGCCCAGTGCTATGGGGTTTTACCTTGTCAGTTTATTTGTTTATAAAAAAAAATTAATTATTTTTTCTAAGTACGCCCAGTGTTATGGGGTTGTAGCTTATCGGCTTATTTGTTTATTAAAACAATTAATTATATTTTTCTAAGTACGCCCAGTGTTATGGGGTTATAGCTTATCACTTATTTGTTTATTAAAAAAATTAATTATCTTTTCTAGGTACGCCCAGTGTTATGGAGTTGTAGCTTATCGGCTTATTTGTTTATTAAAAAAATTAATTAGTCTTACTAAGTACTCCCAGTGTTTTGGAGTTGTAACTTATCGGCTTATTTTTTATTCAAAAAATTAATTTTTTTTTAACTAAGTATGCCCAGTGTTATGGGGTTGTACCTTGTCAGTTTATTTGTTTAATAAAAAAATTAATTTTTTTTCATTTGCTACGCCCAGTGTTTTGGAGTTGTAGCTTATCGGCTTATTTGTTTATTACAAAAGTTTCAAATTCATTGCTCAGATCACGCCTTGCCTCAATGTGCAAGATCGTCTGGCTTAGGTGCAGCATATGACTCACCTCCAGGATGAGTTCCACCACCCTCGGTTGAAAAAACAACCGTTTGTTTTAAATTTTGTACATTATTTAAAGAAAAATGAGGTCTAGGAAATGTATAATGAGATGACGCTCATCGGGAAATTCGTTCTGGTCGATGACTTTCACGACTCGATGCATGACGACCTTGTCTTCTGGAATGATCATCACTAGGGTGATCATCAAAAAATGATCACTTAATGATCATTTTTTGAGGGGTTATGCGTAAGGATTTTTCAAGGGTTATGCGTAAAAATTTTTCAAAAGGTTAAGCGTAAAGATTTTTCAAGAGGTTATGCGTAAAGATTTTTCAAGAGGTTATGCGTAAATATTTTCTCTCCGTTCGTTCGCCCAAGGAAAATCCAATGCGCGTGGGCTTGTCTTTTGGTTTTGTTTTCTTTTTTTTTTCTCAAGCCCGAGCTCGAGATCCTCCAAGAGGTTATGCGCAAAGGGTCAACCGATTAGCTCTATAGTTGAAAACCAATCCGCTAGGACTTGTGTTTTTTCCACTGCTCCAGCAAAAATCCAATCTGCATGGACTTGTGTTTTTTCCACTGCTCCAGCAAAAATCCAATGCTCGTGGACTTGTATTTCTTTCACTGCTCCAGCAAAAATCCAATGCGCGTGGACTTGTATTTTTTCTTTTCTACTCCATTTGTCTTTCCGCCCGTCCCGCGGTCATTCGAGTCATCCCTAGATCTTTTTCGAGATCGACGATGATAACGGCGATCACGACGAGAATCATCACTTGAATCTGAATAAGAAGATGAGGATGATGAAAGATGATCATTATATCTTGATTTACGTTTCCTCTTTTTTCTTTCTTGATCTGTTGAGCGAATTTTTTTTTTCATACCCAGAAAAGAAAAAATAAATAAAACAATTTTTACCTCTCTCTTTACGTGCAGCTTTGTCAGCACGAAAAAACAATATGAGGTTACATGTTGACAAGTCGATCGAACAATTTTTTTTTCTCTCTGAAATGTAGCTAAAGGCGATTGCACGAACTCGCGGGGTGCGGGGAATCCTGCGTCCCGTGTCCAGCGTTTTGCTTTCATACCAAAGACGCAAGTCGCGGGACGCAGGACGCAGGATTTTCCGCATCCCGCGAGTTCGTGCCATCGCCTTAAGTTACCGATGAAACGGTGTACTCTACATGTATTAATTATGAGAACAAGGATCGTAGTATGATTTTTTATTTATTTATTGATTTGTCTATTCATTTTTGTTAATTTTCCTCTCATTCGACAATTATCCTATCACACAAATGCATACATGAAAAGGTTTAGACCAAAGTTTCAGCACGTAAAGTTTTCTTCGGTTGTCGTCTCTTAGTATTGTGGTCGGCGTCTTACTGAAGCTTCCGTTGATGTGGTTTGCAGATTTTGAAACTTATGTTTATAAAAGCTCCATAGCCATATCGTTCCGTTTTCTCGTTCTCTCGTATTTTTTAGTAAAATTCTGCGTATTGAGCTTTATATTTGGGGTCACTGTGTACTATAGTCCGTCTGACATCTGATTAATAGCTACATCTTACGTAACCACAGGCAAATTACAAGAAGATAGTCTCGTAAAATGCTTTTTGCAGTGTTCAAAATAGCCAGTGATGGTTCTGAAGTTTGGTCCTTACGTATTTCCTTCTGAATAATGCTGTCAATCTATCTCCAATCGTTGTACTGTGCGGGCTGGTCGAGAATTTTGATGTTTTGATTCTTGTTAAAGCATTGGAGCTCGGTGTTTTGAAATTGATCGTTTTCTTCTTCGGGTTAGGTCCATCTCAAAAATCCATGTTCCAAATCTCAAGTTTTTCTTCCTTTTCTGGCAATTTGTTGGTTTATTCATTTTTTCTTTTATTTCGTTTTGGTTTTTTCTTTCTTTTTTTTGTTTTGTTTTGGTTTTAGGATAAGATCTTGGAAGTTTGAAGTTATGAGTGTAGATTTAGGTTCTCGGTCCTAGTAGAAATTTCAATCGGTTCGTTATTTCTTGTCTTAATTTGTCCAGAGCTTGATAGGTGCCGTGAAGGTGCCATCGATGTAAATGCCTTTCACATATCAAAGTTCTATTTCATGTTGATGGCATCTGTGAGTGAGAGCCTGCATTTGGTTCCGTACTTCATGGTTTTAAAATTCTGGTGTTCGCGAAGACAAGTATTTTCAACGTCAGCGCTTGGGAGATTTGCGGGTCTCACCCTTGAAAAGTCCAGGCACGGTTTGTCCAAATCTGGGTTAGGTTTTAATCCATTCTAAATTCCAATATGAAGTAGTTTAATTCCTACATTACCTGTAATCATACAAAAAGATATAAGTGATTTCGTTTGTTCTAGCGGGGTCGACCGGTACGCTCATGAGTTCTGTCCATGTGATTTTGGAAGTCTTTTACCATATGCATGGCTGAGATAAAACTCATTGATATTCGTTTGGCTTGCCACGGAATGTTTTGGTCCTAGGTCGCTACTTTGATCGAGATAAAATATATGAAATTGAAAAAACCGACGATGGATATAGACTTGGAAACACATCGATAAGATTTCAAAGAGATAACATCGTTGTTAATAATGTTCCTTTTCCTAGAACCAAAGGAATTAATACTTTCTGAACTAAAAGATCAGATGTAGGAAAAATTCAGTATGCAAGGTAGCTACAATTGGTTGGATATCTTACCTGGCTTAGTTAAAGCGCACAACGACCGACAGCATCCTTGTTCAACTGTTAACCGCAAATATGAAAATTTTTGATGCACCAGAAGTTGTACTCCTGCTGCATCGTCAGCTTCATGGGCTTGATGTCTTTGTAAACTTCCTCCACAAGATTCTTCACTTCAACGGGCTTGTCCATGAACCGGTCTGCTGGAGTCTGGCCAGCTTCATCGGTTTGCCTATAGGACTTGTAACTCAAGAGCTTTGGATTGAAGCTACAGCAGAGGTAGAAGCCAACACTGTGAACCTGATGCACCTATCTCACTTTGGGATCGTCTTCTACTGGCAAGAGTAAAGATTCAAAGTTCGCGTATACAATAAAGGATACTCGTTCTTTGCCGTTGAATTCCTTGAATTTACAAATTTTATCTTCCTTTTTCGTTGGTAAATTGACATGCACTTTTTTTACTTTTGAATACACCTCTTCATGAGCTTAGAGACGAGCCTTATTGTGGAATTAGTTCATGCAAGAGTCACACACGTAGAGCCTTCCATTATGTTTAGTTTTTTCTGCACTTGTCAATCTCAAGATGTTTTTTATCCAAACATAGTGGAAATTTTGCACATCCAGCTGACAGTCTTCTTCTTCTTCCTCATCCTCGGCATCCTCATCGACATACCTGTCTTCGACCATCAGCCAGTTCACGTGTTTTAATTTTTCTCTTGAGCGAGATCACACAGTGACACACAAAACTTTCCACTTTTCTTTTTTAACAAGTAAACTTTCACTGATACAGGGTTTTGCTTTTCGGACCGAAGAATGTCTTTTAACGCAACCGGGAAGTTGATTCCTTTGAAGTTCAACTCACCTACATAATCACGGTAAAGGCGATCACAGAAACTTTGCGTCGTCGCAGCATCGCACGACGCTCAACTGACCAAAAGTTTTAATAAAATTTTTAATTAACTGATATTAAATCGTCTAGGAGGTAATCGTAAGGCTAAAGGGATGTGGCAAACACATAATGAACACAAGTTAAACAACATATTTAGGTTATAATAACAAAAAGAATAGATTTTGTGTATGGCGTAATCGGCGATCGTCGCAGCATCGCACATCGCAAGTTGCCTGTCTGCTCCGAATATATAGATATACAAGCCACCACAAAAGCGACGTGCGATGAGCGATGCTGCGACGACGCAAAGTTTCTGTGATCGCCTTAAGAGCTAACACGGTTGGAATCATGATACGGATGAAAATACGATAAGATCGCCAACATAAAACACTTATTATCAAATTCGTTTTTCACATTAATACAAGCGTTTTTGTTACGTAATTGAGGAGGTAGCGGAATGTAAGAGTTCGCTCTCGAGCGTTGTAAACGTTGGTGTTTATTACAAATCTCAAAACATAATTTAAAGTCCACCCACTACCACTTTGCTCAAACGATTCCATTTTAGTTTGAATTGGCTCATTTATGTGGGTCTCGAACCAATCCTCGAGATCATTTGAAACAAAAACGGGAGCCTTCGCCGTGTTAAAAAATTTCACTGCCGACATATTTTCATTATCTTTGATAATGCTAAGCTCAGCCGCTAAATCTGCGTTGACTTTTAAAGACAGATGTTCATTTAAAATTTCAGTCACTTTTTCTTTAAACACTTTTTTGGCATCATCCATGAGTGGATCGAGTCCAACATGGCCAAGGTTGCACACCCAACCTGAGACGATTTTCAAAGGCCGATTCTAAATCATCCCAGGCAACAGTAGGCTCTTCTGGAGGACGCACTTGCACACCAGGTTCTCGAAGCTCACCACCAGACCTCTCTAACAACCTCCAAAGTTCTTGACGAATGCATAAAAACATCGAGATGCATGTCTGACATCTTTGTTTTTCACCTCTCGAGAGACTGGTGAGGTTGGAGATTAAAATTTTCAAGTGTTCGGTTAACCACAGCTCCGACAACACCGGTTAACCACCACCACCCACCCAACCAACCACCAACAACACCGGTTAACCACAGCTCCAAGTCTGATCGTTCCGCGGTAGACGCGTGCTGGTGAAAAGATTGCTGCAGCTGCTTCGCGGCACGCTCAAGATTAGCAATGTTCACCATTTTATCACTTTAAATTTTTCGATGCGTGCAATAAGGTAAAGATGCCAATTGTGATCACATAAATCGCTACTTTTCAGCATTTTGAATTTTATTGAAAAAACGAAGCATGTTAGAGTAAATCTTCTTTTACATACTTAAATATTAGGTTCTTAGGAACTTAAATAAATTTTTTTTATATGAAAACTGTATTTATTAATTGAATAATTAATGTTTAAAAACAAGACCTTTTGACCCCAGTTTATTAGACAACTTCAGCTTTGGCCCCAGTTTATGGAACACTTTTACACGTAAAATCTCGTCTGTGACTGAAGTACCCCAGTTGATGGAACGGTTTATCTGATTTTCAGATTAGATTTGTAATTTTTTCGTGTTTGGGAGTGATGAAACCCTCGAATTTTGACGATTCCGTTCCATCAACCAGGGTACTTAAGTCACAGACGGGATTATACGTGTAAAAGTGTTCCATAAACTGGGGCCAAAGCTGAAGTTGTCTAATAAACTGGGGCCTTGACTTTAAAAAGGGGCATAAAAGGTCTTGACTTTATACATTAATTATTCCATAAATAAATACAATTTTCATATAAAAAAAATTTATTTGAGTTCCTAAGAACCTAAAATTTAAGTACGTAAAAAAAGATTTACTCTAACATGCTTTGTTTTTTCAATAAAATTAAAAATGCTGAAAAGTAGCATTTTATGTGATCATAATTGGCATCTTTACCTTACATAAAATAACGAATAACTAAATAAAATTAATTTTACGACGTGAAAATTTATTAAAATTTATTAAAGTATCACTGCAGGATACTTGTAAACAATCTTATCCATCTCTGCACATGCCTTTGCGAAACGTGATGATGATGAAAAAGAAGAGAACCATCAAGATAGCTCTTAAAAAAGAGTCCAAGTCAGCTGGAAAGATTCGTTTTCCCGTACCTATATGTAAGGTAGAGAGATCGACAAAAGAAACATTCAAACGGCTGGCATTAACGGCAACCCCGGATATAAAAGCGGGCAAACTGCGAGACTTGTCAACCGAAAAGTCACCTGATCATATAAACGACACCAAATCAAATTTGGAAGAAGTAATCCTAACGACAAGAATCTATGTAAATGGGGGCAGCTTAAGGAAGATGGGAAAATTAAAGACAACGAACCCAGAGGAGGATATGGTTGCTGTAGACGTGCCTGAACCCCTGAGTGATCTTGTTAGAATGATTCAACCAAAGTACAATAGAGACTACGCTGATCTCAGAGTCCTGGAAATATTGCCAAATCCTAAAGAAGTTAAAAATAAAACGTGGAAATTACCAAAATCGAAAGCAGCACGAAGATGGGACAACACGTACATGGACCAAGATCAGTTTGGACTAATGTAAAAGGATCTGGTCACAAGAAGAGCTTGGACGAATTGGAAGGCCAAGTACTGAGGGTTTAAATATCGTCGGAAACGAAAAAAATCTAACCCAGAAACTCAATAAGTCTTTAATTTATACAAGACTTATCCTCATAATGGATAGAGGGAAACGGCTATTAAAGTAGCGACCAAGGACCAAAAAATTCCGTGGCAAGCCAAACGAATACCAATGAGTTTTGTCTCAGCCATGCATATGGTAAAAGACTTCCAAAATCACATGGACAGAACTCATGAGCGTACCGGTCGACCCAGCTAGAACAAACGAAATCACTAATATCTTTTTGTATGATTACAGGTAATGTAGGAATTAAACTACTTCATATTGGAATTTAGAATGGATTAAAACCTAACCCAGATTTGGACAAACCGTGCCTGGACTTTTCAAGGGTGAAACCCGCAAATCTCCCAAGCGCTGACGTTGAAAATACTTGTCTTCGCGAACACCAGAATTTTAAAACCATGAAGTACGGAACCAAATGCAGGCTCTCACTCACAGATGCCATCAACATGAAATAGAACTTTGATATATGAAAGGCATTTACATCGATGGCACCTTCACGGCACCTATCAAGCTCTGGACCAATTAAGACAAGAAATAACGAACCGATTGAAATTTCTACTAGGACCGAGAACCTAAATCTACACTCATAACTTCAAACTTCCAAGATCTTATCCTAAAACCAAAACAAAACAAAAAAAAGAAAGAAAAAACCAAAACGAAATAAAAGAAAAAATGAATAAACCAACAAATTGCCAGAAAAGGAAGAAAAACTGGAGATTTGGAACATGGATTTTTGAGATGGACCTGACCCGAAGAAGAAAACGATCAATTTCAAAACACCGAGCTCCAATGCTTTAACAAGAATCAAAACATCAAATTTCTCGACCAGCCCGCACAGTACAACGATTGGAGATAGATTGACAGCATTATTTAGAAGGAAATACGTAAGGACCAAACTTCAGAACCATCACTGGCTATTTTGAACACTGCAAAAAGCATTTTACGAGACTATCTTCTTGTAATTTGCCTGTGGTTACGTAAGATGTAGCTATTAATCAGATGTCAGACGGACTATAGTACACAGTGACCCCAAATATAAAGCTCAATACGCAGAATTTTACTAAAAAATACGAGAGAACGAGAAAACGGAACGATATGGCTATGGAGCTTTTATAAACATAAACAGATCAAGAAAGAAAAAAGAGGAAACGTAAATCAAGATATAATGATTATCTTTCATCATCCTCATCTTCTTATTCAGATTCAAGTGATGATTCTCGTCGTGATCGCTGTTATCATCGTCGATCTCGAAAAAGATCTAGGGATGACTCGAATGACCGCGGGACGGGCGGAAAGACAAATGGAGTAGAAAAGAAAAAATACAAGTCCATGCAGATTGGATTTTTGCTGGAGCAGTGGAAAAAACTCAAGTCCATGCGGATTGGTTTTCAACTATAGAGCTAATCGGTTGACCCTTTGCGCATAACCTCTTGGAGGATCTCGAGCTCGGGCTTGAGAAAAAAAAAAGAAAACAAAACCAAAAGACAAGCCCACGCGCATTGAATTTTCCTTGGGCGAACGAACGGAGAGAAAATATTTACGCATAACCTCTTAAAAAATCTTTACGCATAACCTCTTGAAAAATCTTTACGCATAACCTTTTGAAAAATTTTTACGCATAACCCTTGAAAAATCCTTACGCATAACCCCTCAAAAAATGATCATTAAGTGATCATTTTTTGATGAATACCCTAGTGATGATCATTCCAGAAGACAACGTCGTCATGCATCGAGTCGTGAAAGTCATCGACCAGAACGAATTTCCCGATGAGCGTCATCTCATTATACACCTCCTAGACCTCATTTTTCTTTAAATAATGCACAAAACTTAAAACAAACGGTTGTTTTTTCAACCGAGGGTGGTGGAACTCATTCTGGTGGTGAGTCATATGCTGCACCTAAGCCAGACGATCTTGCACATTGAGGCAAGGCGTGATCTGAGCAATGAATTTAAAAATTTTGCAGGTATCGAAGAAATTCAAGAAAGAAATGATCCTGTAGATATTATCGCACCATCTTCAACTTCTGAGGTTATTAAATAACCTTCCTATGAAATGAACGATCTTGACGAGGAAACATTAAAGATTTCGGGGATCGACCCGAGGATTTTGAAAGGTTTGAATTCGTATATCAAAAAATAAATTTTTGATAAATGGAAGTGTGACCCAATTTTCAATGCCTTAAATCAAGAGTGCATTTCATGTCGGTTCATCTCCGAATAGAGACGGTCACATGTGCGACATTCAAAATCTAGTAGGCTCTGCTTTAACTGTTTTAAGATCTATAGTTTCATGTTTATTGGTAAATAAAGATGTTGATCGATCTGCTCTGCTAAAGATGCTGCTCGATACGGGTAACATTTTATCCGAACTGCTTGATTCGCAATATCTTGATCGAAGAAAATTATTACTCTTGGTATAACGAATCCAAAATTAAAAAATTTACTCAAGCGGTGTGAATCAGATGGAAAATTTTTTTTTGGCGAAAATTTGATAGCAAAGTTAAAAACATGGAAAAAATCAGCAATGCAATGAAAAATTCTAGACCAAAAAATGTGCCAAAGAAGATAGATTTCGAATATTTAAACTACTCTCGCTCATTTGTGAGGAAGACGTTGATAGCTGCTCGACAGGCGGGCTTCGGTCTTGGAAATCAATCAACACAACAGAAAAGATCTCCAGCGAGATCAACAAAAGTGCAGACCAGGTAGCAAAAACCGCAGATGAATCGCAAAAGATAGTAAGCAAATCAGCTGGTTGTTTAAAACATTTTTTGAATGAATGGAACCATTTAACTAAAGATAAATTTGTGTTGGATTGTATTAAAGGTTATGAAATAAGTTTTGACAATAAAGTAACTCAATTTTCCAAACCAAAAAAATTAAATTGGTCATCAGATGATGAATTATTAACTTCTAATGCTATATTAGATTATGAAAAAATGGGTGCAATAGAAAAATATGAATTTTCTAATGATCAGTTTTTATCTCCTTAGTTTTTAATTAAAAAACCAGATAGTTCGAACAGATTTATTTTAAATTTAAAAAAATTGAATGATTTTATAATAACTGATCATTTAAAAATCGTAGATATTAGAGTTGCTTAGATTCAAAGAATGCTTTTTTATTAGTACCAGTTATAAAAAAGAGTAGAAAATATTTTCAATTTATATTCAAAAATCAAATTTATGAGTTTACGTATTTCCCATTTGGATTTTGTTTAAGTCCTTTAATTTTTATGATAATCATGAAACCAGTAATGGTAAAATTAAAATCTTTGGGTTTTAGATCAGTAATTTATTTAGACGATATTTTAATTCACGGTTTCGATGAAATTTCTTGTTTAAAAAATTTAAATGAAACAGTTAGCCTTTTAATAACTTTAGGTTTCATAGTTAATTTTGAAAAAAGTAATTTAATTCCAGCCCAACGATGCAAATTTTTGGGTTTTATTACTTATACTTCTCGTTTTCTGATTGAGCCTACTAAAAAGAAAAGATCACAGATTCTATCAAAAATTTAAAAATTAAAACTCAATAAAACAATCAAAATTCGAGATTTTTCTGAATTAATAGGGTTATTAATTTCTTGTCCACCCAGTGTTCAGTATGAAATGTTACATACAAAAAATTTAGAAAAAGATAAATCTGATGCTTTATATTTTGAAAAAGGTAATTATGAAAGTAAAATGAAAATTTCAAGTACAGGCATCTTTCGTTATACGCGGTTAATTGGTTTCGAAAAGGGGACGCGTATAGCGAAACCTCGTATAACGAAGCATTAGTCTTATGGAAAAAGGGGGGTTCGGTTCCGGATGTTCAATAAATATAATTAATTTTTTTTAAATAAATTTTTGTATTTTACATCAGTAATAAATTTAAACAGTATCAAAATAATTTTTTAGACGAGCTTGTTTTGTTCTTCTTATCAAATCTTGGTGTAGCTCTTCGTAAGGTCTAATGACTGCCTCGCAATCTTGTTTAAATTTTAAGCTTCTTGTAGTTATGGGATCTGCCTCAGAGACGCTTTCTATAATTTCGTAAAATGATTTAAGAATTTCGGAGACTTTTGAGATTTTAAGAACATGTTGCTCTTTTAAAACATCGGCTGCTTCAACGTCTTCTTCTGTGAATTCTAACATGTTTTCAATTTCATCTGCTGTTAATTCTTCAGTTCTTGGGTTTACTAGTTCAAACATATCAGATTCTGTTGAGTTTTGAAAACCTTCTCCTCCGATTTCTCTAGCTAACCTTAATAAGCCTTGAATGCACTCATTCAAAGTTTCTTGAGGCAGTTCTACAGTGCAGAATTCTGGTCAAAGTTTCTTCCAACTTTGGTTTAAAGTTGTACTTTATATTTCTTTCCAACTTTCATCAACAATGCCAATGGCAGTAAGAATATTAAAATCTTTAAAATTGTTTAACAATTTGTTGATTTCAAGATTTTGATCATAATTTTTATTGATTACTTTTATCATATTTCTCAAAACGTGTCTATTGTAATAAGCCTTGAAAGTTGCAATAATGGTTTGGTCCATGGGTTGAATTAATGAAGTTGTATTCGGTGGCAAAAAAACAACTTCAACGTTCGGGTGAAGAGATTGAAGACTTTGAGGGTGACGAGGTGCATTGTCAAAAATAAGAAGAACTTTAAAAGACTAATTAACTTTCAATAAAAATTCTCTGACTTCTGGTACGAATGATTGTAAAAACCAATCAGTAATTATAGTTTTAGTAACCCAAGCACTTTTATTAGATTTCCAGAAAACAGGTAAGTGTTTTTTCCTTTTATTCTACAAAACTCGCGGTGTTTCTGATTTATAAACTAACACAGGCTTGCATCGAAACGAACTTAAAGCAATCGCACAAAGCAGCAGAGTAAATCTATCTTTAGAAGCTTTAAATCCAGGAGCTGTTTTTTCTTGAGTAGATAAAAAGGTTCTTTTTGGCATTTTTTTCCAGTACAATCCTGTTTCATTGCAGTTGAAAATTTGATCGGAATGGTAATGTTTTTCTTTGATTAAATCTCTCAACTGTGATGGAAAAAGTCTCGCTGCCTCTTCGTCTGCCGAAGCTTTCTCACCCATGAATAGTAAAGAATGTAAAGAATATCTGGTTTTAAACCGTTCAAACCAACCCTTGCTTGCACTAAACGATTCTTGAAGAGAGCTACCGTATTTTTTTGAAATAAATTTGTAAAAATCGATTGCTTGTTCCCTAGCTGCAAGTGCACTAACAGCAACTTTATTTTGCACCAAATGTTGGATCCATAAAAGAAGCATATTTTCTGTTTTTTCTATGTTTCCTAAATAACGATGAAATGTGTTGAATGATAAAACATGTATGACAGTACATTGTAAATAGTTACCTGATCTAATGACTTTGCAAACTTTTTCATGTGATCCAACTTGAGCTGCACTCTTAAGAATTTTCTCAGCGTTAGTTCCAATTGTTCTAATTGCTACTCTAACTACTTTTGCACCGTTTCTTAACAGTTCTGTAATTTTAATTTTTTCACTTAGAGTCATGAATTTTCTATCTTTAGTAGGATGTTTTTTTAAAGGTTGAGGAGCCATTTTTACTTAAAATTTTTGCGAATAATTTTAAAAGAAACTTTTGGTTAGCGTGAACTTAGCAATCAAAACCGCGTATAAGCGAGTCCAGTCTGCGTAAATCGAAGGATGGTCGTATTTGAGTAACCGCGTAGAAGCAAAACCGTGCATAATGAGTACCGCGTATAACAAGGGATGCCTGTAGATCTTAATATTTTTAAAAGTCATTCTACTCTTCACGCTACAACGTCTAAAGCATACAATAAAGGTTTAGATTTAAGAATAATTTATAATACAGCAAATTGGAGTAAAAAGTCTGAAATGTTTGCGAAATTTTACAATAAACCTATATCTAGCGATCAATCATTTGGTCGGCCGATTTTGAGCCATTCATAAAAATTGATAAGTCTTTTGTACTGTCACTGTAATTTCAAGTTTTCTAATACATATTATTCAATAAAAAACTTTCTTTAAAAAAAAAAAAAGTATTCTTTTAAAACGCTAAACAGCCACATGTATTAATTATGAGAACAAGAATCGTAGTATAACTGACTATCAAACGAACTGACCTGTAAGAGATGTTCGATAGAAATTATACAAGATCCTTGTTCGAATAATTAAGGTCCCTCCCACTGTTTCCCAATCCCTTAAGATTACTTTTCAGTTTTCTAAAAAATATGAGGTTACAAGTTGTCAAGTGGATCGAGCAATTGTTTTTTCTCTCTAAAATGTGGCTAAGTCAACGACGAAACGGTGTACTACATGAATTAATTATTCGAACAAGGATCTTGCATGATTTCTATCGAACATCACTTACAGGTAAGTTTGTTTGATAGTCAATCATTAAATAATGAATGCAGAAAAAAATAATAATAATGAAAATATATATATATATTTTTAAAGTAGAATGATAAGAGAATGTGTATGTATGTGAGATTGACTTAAACTAATTAGAACGCAATCGGCGAATAATTGTAAAACGTTAGGTCACCATCCTTATCAATTACCCTGGATCCTAACTCTTGTCTATTTCCCAACCGAATTGAGAGTCTGACCCCGCAAATCTTTTCCTGTGACCTCTCTTATACCATACGAGCTTAACTCCCTCCCGATCGAGCTGCATAAATTATGCACTGGTTCCCTGCCAGATCCATAACTAAAGATAACTTGCTAAATATTCCTTTCCTTCTGCTTTACTACTCAACTGAAATACTACAGCCTAAGACAACAAAAAAAAAACAACTACAATTTTCCTTCTCCTTGAAAAAAAGAAGAATTTAATTGAAAAAGTATACGAGACACAAGACTGAACTAGCTGAACTACTATTTTCGAAACTCGATCTGTTTCAATAGTAAACCAGGCCCTCATTGAGAGAGTTCAGTCAAAATGCACTAAAGACCGTGACTTGCGACTCATCGTAGCCCTAATCATCAGCTCGCGGTGCCCGGCGGTTAAGGTGCGAGTGAGTTAGCATGGGGCCTTGCAGTAGCCTTACTCATAAGATCAAACTTCAATGGATAAGGCTTAGCAATAAATCTGACTGAAAAAAAAACTTCTACCTCCGGTACGTTTGTCGAAATAACAAACGCTCTCTGCTTGGTACCGAACAAGAAAATAAATGACCTAATAATGCTTCAGACTAAAACTGATAAAAAAATCATAACTTTACTTATACACGTATGGGTCAAAATAATACTTTTCGGCAAATCGGCCTGCACGAGGTTCACCGATTTGCATGAAATTTTAGGAGGTCAAAGTACTACTAAATACAAGACTTTTCTCGCACACCAGAGGTCTCTATCGCATTTTACCTCTGTGCGGCGTCGTTTCAAAGTTTAAAAAAAGGCCTATTTTTGCAGCAATTTTAACGTATTTTTAAAAAATTAAAACTTTGGTTTGAAGTCAGATAAAGACATCCGGTTTGCGGGAAAATTTTGTTTGAAGCAAGTTTTTTTCGAAATTTTTTTTTTATTTTTTTACAGTATAATCTTAATTTACTTACAGCCTCAAATGTGAATGCTACTTTTACCCTATTTTCAGCTATACTTGAACGACTGTAGCTCACTGTAGTTTTAATTTTTTCACATATTAAAAAATTTATTAATTTTCTACTTAAAAAAACGAGAATTTTTCGACCTGAAAGAACTTCCTATGATCTTCCGTTTCCAAGATACAGATCTTTGAAGTTTTCAAAAAATGAAAAAAAACGTGTTTATTGCTATTTTTGTAAGCTCGATTGCAAATGTTCGACTCTTTCTTTTTTGCTAAAAATTGGTGAAAGCACTCTTTGATTGTTAGTCATCAAGGCCCACATATTATTCAATTACACATTAGGTATATTTTTTTGTTGCTAAAAGCTTACATTTTACGCACTTTTCTAATAAATCACACTTTTTCAAGATAATTATATGGCTCTTAAGATCTTTTTTTACTTCTACTTGTAATTCTCTGCTTTGATTCAGCTTAAATTAAAAAAAAAAGTTACTATTACCCTCAATTTGAAATGTTTTGGTGATCTGAGAGTGTTTTGACGTCTAAATTGTGGCTGTTTGAACTTAAATTAATGATTTAAGTATCTTAGCTGTGATATACAAAGGGTTTTTAAATTTAGTTTCTTAGATTTTAAAAGAATCAAAGAAGTTTCAAAAAAGGCTGTTTGAAATACTTTAGTAAAAACCTACTTAAAATCTAGTTAAGCTAATTTTTGGTTTTGTTTGTCTTTTTTTTCTGTTTTGAAGATCCTGCAACTGCAGATGGGGGATTAACTTGGGCCTCTTTTTTTTGAAGTTTTTTCATTATTCTTGCTTTTTGATCAGTTGTGTCCGATGAAAATAGTTTCACTTTTATAAACTTCGTGTCAACTGGTTCGAAACAGTGATTTTCCCTGGTATTTTGTACTGGCTTTGAGCAGTAAAATCGGTCTTTAAGAGTTTCACCTCTCTTTTCAATTTGACTTTCAGGAACGTAATGATAACTGTCATGGTAAAAAAAAAATCCATCATAATGATTTAATAACTGAAAAGTCAACATATGTATAATCAAAATTAATTATTCACACCTAAAATTTGAGTCAGTTTCTTTTAAATAGCTAAACATCTGCTCTGCAGTCATGATTTGCGTGCCATGCAAAGATGCAGTTCTTGCACTACGTTTAGCAGCTGCACCTATGCCATCACATGAGCTTTTGCCATGAGATGTGGCAAAGAAATTGTGTGACTTCACTTTCAAAACAAAATCGTTCTCGTGATGGCAAATATTTATAAAATGATTTCTGCATTAAATTAATAGATGAGTTAAGTCACATAATATGCAACCAAATATTACTAATTTTTGATTTTTATTTGTTTTACTATAAATTTGAATTTACCTGTTTTTGAATTGTGTAGGAGCACCATCAGAGAAATACATTAAGTTCTTTATATGAAAAAATCTTGCCTTAATTTCTTCAAGTATTGGTTCTATAAATGCATGAACAGAATATTCACGGTGTTCAGAGCTGTCAGAAATCACGCAAAATGAATGGTTTTTAACAGTATTTGTAATTTCATCTTTGTAGTATAAAATAGCCGTAAATAATGATACTGTATGTTCATTGTTAAAAAAATACAGTAGTGGTCAAAAGTTTAAGCCACCCCCCGATTGCGTATTTTCACCGTTTGATTTTTGAGCTTGAAAGTGATAGAAAACATATAAAACTTGTAACGGTCGAATTAATAAAATCGCGGCAACATTTGTATTCGCCGCGCGACCGTTAGAACACGATACGAGTGGGGGCGGAACGCGCGGGAAACGATAGAATATCGGGCCGGGTAGGAGGAGGACCGAGAGTCAGTATCACTACACGCGTATTCGAATATACATCGCCGGTATATCGAATAGTTTAGATATCGTTAATCACCATAAAACGTTTGAAAAGAAGTTAGTGTGGCTGTGCAGGTTGGACACGAGATCGTAACGAAGAGAATCTCCGTTATCAGCGTGATTGTCATCTCGTGATAATTATATATTCTCTGGTACGAGTCGACGGCACGGAGCAGAACGCCGGCAGTGGAGCCCAGCAGTCCCAAAGTTTTATCGTCAAGCTTGTCAGCTAAATTTAAGCCTTGCGGCTAATTACAGGTGCACCTGCGGCGTAGAAGTAAGTCTAATTATTGTATGCGAATTATTGTGAACGAAGGAGTGGGTATGATCGATACTCGGATTTCTATTTACTTTGTTTTTCTCTCGCGCGCGGTTGATTAATTGTGTGTGCGCGCGTCGATAAAATTAAGAACACTGACTGTTGATTATTGGTCGATTTTCTTGTGGATTATTATCGAAACTTTTGATACTTTTTTATCGTGTTATCAGATTAATTATTGTTGTATTTATTTTTAAGTTGGTTATTATTAAAAGCATTAAAATCACTCAACTATTATTAATTTGAGAACCCGTGTTCCTGCGCTCGATCACCTTTAGCCCACACCCACCTACCGGAAAAATCCTGAGTAGCTGCGTCCACCGAGGTAAGAAAGGGCGAATAATAAATTATTACCACGGTCGGGTTTCCCTTTTTATTTTCAGGAAGATAATCAGTGGATGACTGATTAAAACTTCAGCTTATAGGACAATTCAAAGAGTCGACTAATCATCGTGGGTTGTATTCCCGAGTCCTACTCTTTTTGAATAATAGCCCTATAACAAACTTCAAACGAGTTGTAACTTCTATTTTTTATCTCTTAAAATACCTAATAACTCAAGAAAAAACCATTTACTATGTATAAATTTATCATTTAAATTCATTTTATCTCAAGTTTTAGTTCAAATAGTTATTTTATAAAAAAAAGCTATTTTCGACGATTTTATCGTTTTCAATGAATTTTTAAAAAAATTTACAAATGTCCAGCATCATAATTTTTTTTCCTCGTATTTCTATTATGATTAAGTTTAAAGAAAAAATTATCAAGTCGATTTATGAAGAATTGTTCAAACCACAACAAAATAACAAATTTTTATTAGAGTTTAAAAATCATTGTTTTTGCGCAATTTTGCGTTATTTTAAGCTGTAATCAAATTTTTTTTCAGAATAGAGGGTCAAAATCATATAAAAACACATACTGAATGTAGCTTTAACTGTTTTATTTAAAAAAAAAACTTAAAAAGATTTACAGGAAATCATAAAAAGTTCTTTTTAACAATATTTCTAAAGTATTTTAATTTTGGAAGTGTATAGGGACCAGGGCCGTGTATCGATCACGGTGCACGGTACTCGGTACACGGTGCACGGTACACGGTGCACGTTCCACGGGGTCTGTGTTAGAAACTTTCCTTCAACTTTTGCTTTCACGGTACACGGCGCACCGTACACCTGGTGAACTTTTGGTCGCACGGTGCACTTAATTATACATGTGTTTGCGTACACGGTGCACCGAGCACGAGGCACTTTACTATGCATGTGCTTGCGTACACGGTGCACCGA
Source organism: Encarsia formosa (assembly GCA_038277355.1). Taxonomy (NCBI): domain Eukaryota; kingdom Metazoa; phylum Arthropoda; class Insecta; order Hymenoptera; family Aphelinidae; genus Encarsia; species Encarsia formosa. The sequence goes on along the minus strand of CM076184.1, from coordinate 97,484,566 downwards.
GCACGAGGCACTTTACTATGCATGTGCTTGCGTACACGGTGCACCGAGCATGGTCCACTTTTAGTTATACGTGTTTACGTACACGGTGCGCCGAACACGGAACAGTTTTAGTTACATGTGCTTGGGTACACGGTGCACTGAGCACGGTACACTTTTAGTTACATGTGCTTGCGTACACGGTACACCAAGCACGGAACACTTTTAATTACGTTTGCTTGAGTACACGGTGCACCGAGCACGAGGCACTTTACTATGCATGTGCTTGCGTACACGGTGCACCGAGCACGGTACATTTTTAGCTATATGTGCTTGCGTACACGGTGCACCGAGCATGGTACAATTTTAGTTATATGTGCTTGCGTACACGGTACACCAAGCACGGAACACTTTTAATTACGTTTGCTTGAGTACACGGTGCACCGAGCACGAGGCACTTTACTATGCATGTGCTTGCGTACACGGTGCACCGAGCACGGTACATTTTTAGCTATATGTGCTTGCGTACACGGTGCACCGAGCACGGTACACTTTTAGTTATATGTGCTTGCGTACACGGTACACCAAGCACGGAACACTTTTAATAACGTTTGCTTGCGTACACGGTGCACCGAGCACGGTACATTTTTAGCTATATGTGCTTACGTACACGGTGCACCGAGCACGGTACACTTTTAGTTATATGTGCTTGCGTACACGGTACACCAAGCTCGGAACACTTTTAATTACGTTTGCTTGAGTACACGGTGCACTGAGCACGAGGCAGTTTACTATGCATGTGCTTGCGTACACGGTGCACCAAGCACGAGGCACTTTATTATACATGTGCTTGCGTACACGGTGCACCGAGCACGGTAAACTTTGAGTTATATGTGCTTGCGTACACGTTGCACCGAGCACGAGGCACTTTATTATACATTTGCTTGTAAACACGGTGCACCGGGCACGGTACAATTTTAGTTACATGTGCTTGTAAACTTGGTGCACCGAGCACGGTACACTTTTAGTTATATGTTCTTGCGTACACGGTACACCGAGTACGAGGCACTTTATTGTGCATGTGCATAGGTACACGGTGCACGTAGCACGGGACACTTTCAATTATATTGTTTTCTATACAATGTGCACCTGGAGACACGTTACTTGGTTTTCGAGTAAAAATTTTAGGGCTTGTTAGGGTACTTAACTTTAAACATTTTAAATAAGGATTGGTGACAGTGGTTCTCTAAGCATTTTTAACAGCATTAATATTGCTTCGAGTCGTTTTAAGGTGGACACGGCAGCCCTTGCACTGCTTAGCTCACTCAAAATTAAAGCTTATGTGCTCTGTAGAGCGTGGGCGAAACTCGACAGTAGGTAAATAAGTTTTTTATGACGGCTTGCCTACCCATAGAATAAAAAGCTTTGATATAATTTTTTTATTTTTTCGCTATGCATTGTTGATTTTGGGAAAAAGGTAAAACAACGCGCAATAGCTTATTCTTACGAGTTTCTTAGTCTAAAAACATACTTTCTAAAATTGCATTGCATTCTGTATGGGCGTTAATACCTTTCACTTAAACATTAAATTTAATATTGCAATTTCATTTTTGGATTATTTTTTATTTTCAAATTGATTTTAATTAACCCATTACCGCCCATGGAAAAATCAAAAGTGATATAAAAAAACTAACTGTTGGAAAACCTGTCTCATGAAAAAATAGTAGATACGTATTTTTTCTTTTTTCAATTTTCATTGTTTAAACATTATTTATTTAAACAAATTCGGAAAAAATTTTAAATTTTTATAAACTAATAACGGCATTAGATTCTTTGACCAAAAATAAGGCGAAAGTTATCTAAGTAATTTTTTGATCAGACGCTTAGATCTTTAGCTACGAGCGCTCAAACATGTAAAAATATGGTTTTATAGTGGTGAGCTCTGACTCGTAAAAGTGTATCTTCGGTGCGGCGCCTCGGAGCTCACCACTATAAAACCATATTTTTACATGTTTGAGCGCTCGTAGCTAAAGATCTAAGCGTCTGATCAAAAAATTACTTAGATGACTTTCGCCTTATTTTTGGTCAAAGAATCAATTGCCGTTATTAGTTTATAAAAATTTAAATTTTTTTTCGAATTCGTTTAAATAAATAATGTTTAAACAATGAAAATTGAAAAAAGAAAAAACACGTATCTACTATTTTTTCATGAGACAGGTTTTCCAACAGTTAGTTTTTTTATATCACTTTTGATTTTTCCATGGGCGGTAATGGGTTAATAAGTTAATAAATTCATCCCAATTAAAATTCAAAATTTTTTTTTACTAATTTTCAATTTTTTGTTTCTTGTAATTTTACTGGTAAAGTTACAGTTTCATACTATCGATTTATAAATTTCCATTTTACGTTAGAAATACCATGAAATCAAATATGCTGGAAAAGTAAAGCCAATAACTTAATTTCATAAATAATTTCTGTTTTACTTCAATACTTAACTTAAAAGTTGAATTCAAGTTCAATTGACTATATCTACAAGTAAATTTTAAAATTTACAAAAACTTATTCGAATTCCATCGTAATAAAAAATTTGAGATTTTTAATTATATGTGTAAGCTCACGACACCGTCAACTCCTTTTGCGCCTGATTGGCACAATGAACTTTACTTCGAATCTGCTTATTCGTCAACACACTCTGTATATTATGTGAAATTTTAATGTACGTTCATTCAAAACAAAAAAAAAAAAAAAAAAAAAAAACTTTTATCTCAAAACTTTTTTAAACAAACATTAAAATTTTCCATACGGAAAAAGCGTAACTTTATTCTAACGAAAAATTTATTTTAAAAAATTTATTCGAGTAGAGAAAGCGTACCTCTTTTTCACACAAATTAAAAAATTTTTTCTTATAAATAGTCGACGAAAAATTTCAGAAACATGCAAAGAATTCTCTTTTCTTTTTTTTTTTTTTTTTTTTTTTAACCTACGTGTACTAATTATTTAATAATTTGCAGGATGAAAGGAGTAAATTAAATATTCATCTTAATTCTTTATTATGAATCAAAATTTTCTTTCTGAGGTACTTATTGTTGTACGACATTAATAGTTCCAATCAAAGTATAAAAGTGCGCATGTGTCGAATAAATACTGTGATTCATTAAGTTTGAAATTAGTGAAGAATCAAAAAAGTCCATGGGCTTAAGAAGTGCTTCCGTAATAGATCAGTTGAAAGTTATGTTTTTTATTCAAATAACCAACCTAAAATGTGGTCTGAAACCTATGACATGACTTGATTATTAGAGCAAAAATCGGTCACGGTCGTATCACGTTATTCAACCGTGAAATCGGAATGAACCATTAGAATTCTAAGAAAAAAATTAGGGCTGTACGAGTACTTGAATTCTTGAGTTACTCGACCAAAAAACTCGATTCTCCGAGTTCGAACAGTTCGAGTCGAATACTCGAGTTTTTCGAGTACTCGGATCTTGTCGAATTACTCAAGACATAAAATAAAATCGACTCATTAAAATAATTTTAAGATTGTAAAAAGTAAAATTTTTATGATTTCTTTTATGATTGAATAAAACAAGAAGTTAACCAACTGATTAAAAAATTTAAATAATCTAAAACCAACTTTATCAGGATTCAAATTTATTTTACATCTCGAGTGACTCAAAATGATTCGAGTACTTGAACAACTCGAGCAGCTCGACATGATTCAAGTACTCGAAAAATTCGAGTTACTCGACAGGATTTGAGTACTCGGAAAACTCGAGTACTCGGCTCGAACTCGGACAAAAAAACTCGAAGCTACTCGAACTCAAGAATTCAAGTACTCACACACCCCTACCTGCATCGTGGTTTACAGTGTACGCAAGCCGTCATAAAAAGCTTATTTACCTATTGTCGAGTTTCGTCGACGCTCTACAGAGCACATATACTTTAATTTTGAGTGAGCTAAGCAGTGGAAGGGATACCGCGTCCACCTTAAAACGACTCGAAGCAATATTAATGCTGTTAAAAATGCTTAGAGTACCGCCGTCACCAATCCTTATTTAAAATGTTTAAAGTTAAGTACCCTAACAAGCCCTAAAATTTTTACTCGAAAACCAAGCAACGTGTCTCCAGGTGCACATTGTATAGAAAACAATATAATTGAAAGTGTACCCTGCTACGTGCACCGTGTACCTAAGCAAATGTATAATAAAGTGCCTCGTGCTCGGTGCAACGTGTACGCAAGCACATGTAACTAAAAGTGTACCGTGCTCAGTGCACCGTGTAGGCAAGCACGTGTAACTAAAAGTGTACCGTGCTTGGTGCACCGTGTACGCAAGCACATATAACTAAAAGTGTTCCGTGTTCAGCGCACCGTGTACGCAAGCACATATAACTAAAGGTGTACCGTGCTCGGTGCACCGTGTACGCAAGCACATATAACTAAAAGTGTTCCGTGTTCGGCGCACCGTGTACGCAAGCACATATAACTAAAAGTGTATCGTGCTCAGTGCACCGTGTACGCAAGCACATATAACTAAAAGTGTTCCGTGCTCGGTGCAACGTGTACGCAAGCACATGCATAGTAAAGTGCCTCGTGCTCGGTGCACCGTGTACTCAAGCAAACGTAATTAAAAGTGTACCGTGCTCGGTGCACCGTGTACGCAAGCACATATAGCTAAAAATGTACCGCGCTCGGTGCACCGTGTACGCAAGCACATATAGCTAAAAATGTACCGTGCTCGGTGCACCGTGTACGCAAGCACATGCATAGTAAAGTGCCTCGTGTTCGGTGCACCGTGTACTCAAGCACATGCATAGTAAAGTGCCTCGTGCTCGGTGCACCGTGTACTCAAGCAAACGTAATTAAAAGTGTTCCGTGCTCGGTGTACTGTGTACGCAAGCACATGTAACTAAAAGTGTACCGTGCTCGGTGCACCGTGTACGCAAGCACATATAGCTAAAAATGTACCGTGCTCGGTGCACCGTGTACGCAAGCACATATAACTAAAAGTGTTCCGTGTTCAGCGCACCGTGTACGCAAGCACATATAACTAAAGGTGTACCGTGCTCGGTGCACCGTGTACGCAAGCACATATAACTAAAAGTGTTCCGTGTTCGGCGCACCGTGTACGCAAGCACATATAACTAAAAGTGTATCGTGCTCAGTGCACCGTGTACGCAAGCACATATAACTAAAAGTGTTCCGTGCTCGGTGCACCGTGTACGCAAGCACATGCATAGTAAAGTGCCTCGTGCTCGGTGCATCGTGTACTCAAGCAAACGTAATTAAAAGTGTACCGTGCTCGGTGCACCGTGTACGCAAGCACATATAGCTAAAAATGTACCGCGCTCGGTGCACCGTGTACGCAAGCACATATAGCTAAAAATGTACCATGCTCGGTGCACCGTGTACGCAAGCACATGCATAGTAAAGTGCCTCGTGTTCGGTGCACCGTGTACTCAAGCACATGCATAGTAAAGTGCCTCGTGCTCGGTGCACCGTGTACTCAAGCAAACGTAATTAAAAGTGTTCCGTGCTCGGTGTACTGTGTACGCAAGCACATGTAACTAAAAGTGTACCGCGCTCGGTGCACCGTGTACGCAAGCACATATAGCTAAAAATGTACCGTGCTCGGTGCACCGTGTACTCAAGCACATGCATAGTAAAGTGCCTCGTGCTTGGTGCACCGTGTACTCTAGCAAACGTAATTAAAAGTGTTCCGTGCTCGGTGTACTGTGTACGCAAGCACATGTAACTAAAAGTGTACCGTGCTCGGTGCACCGTGTACGCAAGCACATATAGCTAAAAATGTACCGCGCTCGGTGCACCGTGTACGCAAGCACATGCATAGTAAAGTGCCTCGTGCTCGGTGCACCGTGTACGCAAACACATGTATAATTAAGTGCACCGTGCGACCAAAAGTTCACCAGGTGTACGGTGCGCCGTGTACCGTGAACGCAAAAGTTGAAGGAAAGTTTCTTACACAGACCCCGTGGACCGTGCACCGTGTACCGTGCACCGTGTACCGAGTACCGTGCACCGTGATCGAGACACGGCCCTGGTCCCTATACACTTCCTTTAATTTTAACAAAAAACTTGAATTTTTTGATAATTTAACCACATCGAGAGAAATAATCTTTTATAAAAATAAACGAGCATGTTGTAGTTGGATATTTTTATTCATAATTTGATTCTTTTTAACTTGTTTTCAAATAAAATATAAGTTTTTAATATTTTGTAGCTCCACCTTTGGCTTCATAGCAAGCACGTACTCTGCGTACCATTGACTCGGCGAGCTTCTTGCAGTAGTCAAGGCTTAAACTTTGCCAAGCAGCTGCTATCTCTAGCTTTAAATTGTCAATATTTTTTAAATGCTTATCTTTTATCATTCTTTCAATCTGATCCCAAGCGTTTTCAATAGTATTCAAGTCCGGAGAACGGGCTGGCCATTTTAAAAGTGGAATTTTTTTGCTAGACATCCATCGTGTTGTTTTCTTCGATGTGTGACAATTGGCGTTATCTTATTGATACAGTCAATTTTTTCTTCTTCCGAAAATTTTTTTTTTGGAGGGAAGCATGAAATTTTTCATAATAACAATGTATTTTTTACTGTCAACTGTACCATTTAAAAAATGCAGTTCACCCTTTCCTTTACCAGATAAACAGCCCCAAACCATCACTGATCCGCCACCTTTTTGTACTTTTGCAGACAGACAATCTTGATTATATTTTTCACTCGGTGTACGACGCACTCGCTTAGGTCGATTATAAAAAAGTTGAAAAGATGATTCATCACTAAAAAGTACTAAGTTCCATTTTTCCGCAGTCCATGATAATTTGTCCTTGCACCAATCATATCGAGCTTTTTTATTTTTTGAGGTTAAAAGAGGTTTGCGCGCCGCCACAGCAGATTTCAAATTTCTTTCTAGCAAGCGCCTGTTGATCGTCTCTCTAGAAATCTTTACACAAGATTGTGTTTCTAGTTTATTTTTTAAAGTGTTTGCTGTAACGGTACGATTTTTTTTTGCTTCATTAATAATGAATCTATCATCTCTAGCACTTGTTTTACGAGGTCGACCTGAACGGCTTTTGTTTTTCACTGTTTTAGATTTTTGATAAATATCGATTGTGTTTCTAACGCAACATCTGCTTACGTTTAACGATCTAGCTATTTGTGATTTATTTTTGCCTGCTTTAAATTGGCCAATGATTTGCCACTTTGTTGCTTCAGATACAGCTCTTTTCCCCATCATGAATTTTACATCAACTGATAAAAAATGTATGCGGTAAACTTTGTTTATCTTTTTTAGTTCCAAACTTTTATAAATAGGTAGCGCAACTGCGTGACAGTGTAGCGTAACAGAAATTCGAGATTTTTTGAATTTTAAACAAGCTTGTTGATGATTTGTTATTGAAGTTTTATTGATCGATGAAAAAAGATTTCTCTCGATGTGATTAAATTATCAAAAAATTTAAGTTTTTCGTTAAAATTAAAATCCTTAAAAAATATTGTTAAAAAGAACTTTTTATGATTTCCTGTAAATCTTTTTAAGTTTTTTTTTTTAAATAAAACAGTTAAAGCTACATTCAGTATGTATTTTTATATGATTTTGACCCTCTATTCTGAAAAAAAATTTGATTACAGCTTAAAATAACGCAAAATTGCGCAAAAACAATGATTTTTAAACTCTAATAAAAATTTGTTATTTTGTTGTGGTTTGAACAATTCTTCATAAATCGACTTGATAATTTTTTTCTTTAAACTTAATCATAATAGAAATACGAGGAAAAAAAATTATGATGCTGGACATTTGTAAATTTTTTTAAAAATTCATTGAAAAAGATAAAATCGTCGAAAATAGCTTTTTTTTATAAAATAACTTTTTGAACTAAAACTTGAGATAAAATGAATTTAAATGATAAATTTATACATAGTAAATGGTTTTTTCTTGAGTTATTAGGTATTTTAAGAGATAAAAAATAGAAGTTACAACTGGTTTGAAGTTTTATATGTTTTCTATCACTTTCAAGCTCAAAAATCAAACGGTGAAAATACGCAATCGGGGGGTGGCTTAAACTTTTGACCACTACTGTACGCTTGAACAGAATTTTGTGCAACAAATGGATAATTTTCAGCAAAGTCCATTGTTATTATTCCTGTATCTTTTTCAATATTTTTTCTGGTAAAACTGTAGAAGTCACTTTGTTTGTAAGCTATAAAATGGTGTTTTGTCATTGATGGCACGTTCGTTGTACTAACTAGAAGATCATTAATCAAACTCTCTAGAGTATCATTCAAAGGTTCTGAAATTTCTTTTAAAGAAATTCTTTGAGTTGCATTTTCTACATCACTACTTTCTTTTGACCATTACATGTATTTTACAATTTTAGCTCCATTAGTTTCGATGTTGGAATTATTTATTAAAAAATTTCTCACGCGAGCTCTATTCGCTGTTTGCAAGTAAAAAGCGCTATCTGCGTACGAACTAAGTGAAGAACTTTTCGTAGGTAAACAGAAGAGTCTGTGATAGATAGAACTATAGAAGTCGGTTACATCATTAAAAATGAAAAAATAAAAAAGACAGATGAAAAAGTACTTTAATTAATGATTATTGTGAATAAAGCTGAGACTAGTTTCAACTAAAAAAATTACAACTTATGATTAAAATTAAAAAATTCATAATATAAAACATTTGTAAACTTTCAAAGTTGCGTTACCGATATAACAATGTTTATTATGATAAATTTCAATGAAGTTGATTCCAAAATTGTAAAATACAAGATGTTTTTCTTAATTCATAATGTAGAAACAGTTTAAAAATATTGTTTAATCTAAGCAAAATGTTCTTCACTTAGTTCACTTTTTCGCCACCATGACTTACACGATCGAATGCGTTATCCCCTCCCTTGACATGAAAATAGCGAATTGGAGCAATTTGGACAGTTGATTAACATGCAATCTCGATTATCTACAGAGCAAACTGCAAATGCAAGCAAGTCTTTATAATAAAGATCTGGCCTTACAGCAGATAGTTTAAATTTGAAATTTTGGTGGAGAGCACAAACACAAACGTGATGTGTTCCTGGTTTTCCAGCAAATATACATTGCGGAGGTTGTAAACTTGCAAAAAAAGCTAAACAAGGAATGTTTGTTTGTGAGGTCTCATAAATCCATTTTTCATACAAATCCTTAAGATTGTATAAAATTAATCTTTTTTGAACTTCAATCTTTGGTTCACCAGGGTTTTGAACTTTAATGTGTTCTTTTACACCACTGCATGTCATACTATTTGAGTCGTCAATATAGAATTCTTCGATTTCACTTCTTACTTCGAGTGGTATCTTACTGAAATTTTTTCTCATCCGCTCGCCTAAAATACCTGGAATCAAAATCATTTATGTTCAAAATTTGAAGTAATTTTTTGATCAAAAAATCTAATTTACTAGTAAAATTTGTTAAATTTGTACTACTAAGCAATGAAAACGCTAAAATTACCAATTTTACTAAATAATAAAAAATGCTAAATTTTCCAAGTTCACTAAGCAAACTAAACTCTCTGAAACTCAAAACAATGAAAATTTTAACGTTAAGTTCAGTCATTATAAACTGTCAGTAATAATGTATTTGTTATACAATACTATTTCAATTTAAAACTTCTTTGGTTCAAAGTTTGTTAATGCACATAAAAACAAAATTATTCTTATCAGGAAGGCCAATTTTTAAAAATTAGAAATATACTCAAGACTGATCTAGCAGTGTATTAATATAAGTCAATTCAATAAGTAATCAAGTGAAAACAAAAATTACTTTTTTCGTTAAAAAAATGTCATTGTTATAATTACCTACTTTTCTGAAAAAATAAATATATAGTTATAAAATTTCTTTACAGCAGAATTTTTGCTCAAAAAAGAAAATTTTTTTTAAACAATTAAAGAAATTTTTTATTTAAACTTTTTTGAAAAACTAAAATTACTTTGCATATCTAACCTTTATTTTCTCTTAATTTTTAAGATTCCTTGAGCATATATTTATTGCATTTAAAGTACTGATTGATCTGTTCGAGACTCCACTCTTCTGGCAATATCGTCAATATTCTAATTTTTTCATCATACGTACTAGAGTCAGCATTAAATTTAGATTGAAGATTTGAAATCAAAGATTCAAACGAATAGTTATTATTTATTGCTTCTGTTAAATCCAATTCTAGAAGTTTTACATTTTGAGCAACTTCAAAAGCTTCTGAAACTTGATTGGTCACTGTTTGAATTATGGCTACTCCCGCATTGATGACAGCTTTATCATTCATTTTATTACGCTTAAAATTAGGTAGCCCAAACGGTTCAAGTAAACAATCTAGTTTTCTTTTACGTTGACTCGTAGTGATATATTCCAAGCCCGAGCTATCTTTATGCTCAAGCGAAAGTTTATCACTTTCATTTTGAATTTCGGAAACTTCATCTAACTCTTCTTCAATAACTTCCATTGTTTCACTATTATTTTCAGCAATAAGTGATTTTAATTTGCTATTACAAGCACTACATACTTTATGAGAGTCAGTAAATTCTAGATTCTTTACACTGTTTAGATAAACGACTGAAGCTTCGTCTAAATTATTTAAGTCTGCTGTAATTTTATCATGGTTTCGTTTATTGAAAGGATCAACACAGTAACTCAACTGATTTTCGTGACGAATAATTTTAATTTTTAGTCTAGCAAGACAGTGATTACACAATTTATCACCTACAGGTAAGACAATGTTGCAAAAATTTTTTGCTTTCCAAAAAAGTTCTAGATCCACATTGGACAGTCTGTTAGGTATAACCTTTGAATGGCTACTCTATGGATCACAACATTGATTTTTACTTTGATAATAAATCAAATAAGCTTTATAATGGTAATCACATATAAGATTGGATTCAATATTTTGCAGCTGAGACACTCTAGAAATAATAGTTTGAATCTCTCCGTCTGAAAGATCTTCAAATTTATGAAAAACATTTTGGATACTTCTCCATCGTTTGAGATTACAATCATCTGTAACAAGATTTTTCAGACAACACGTTTCTTGCTTTGACATTTTACTTAGTTTAAAATCACGTAGCTAAATCTCTTTTACTTTAATCGTTTAAAACATTCTTAAATCGTCTGATCTCTTACAGCATCACCAAACAGTACGAAAAATTTAGATAAACTGAATATTATCATCTATGTTTTTTGACTTTCTAATGCGCAACGGTAGAGGACGTATGGGTTCTAGAAACTCCATTTCAGAACTTTTACTATCAATAAAGAATATATAGTTTTACAAAATTTCTTTGATATAATCCTACACTTCAATGAATATGTTAAAGTCTACATCATCTATTTACTTAATAGAGACTTGATAATTGCGAATCTTATTGAATAATTATGGAAACTTTGATCTTGCTTATTCAATAATATCGTATAAACATGTACTTTTAGATCACCAAAACATTTCAAATTGATTCATTAAGAGCCATATAACTATCTTGAAAAAGTGTAATTTATTAGAAAAGTGCGTGAATTGAAAGCTTTCAGCAACAAAAAAATACACCTAATGTGTAATTAAATAATATGTGGGCCTTGATGACTAACAATCAAAGAGTGCTTTCACCAATTTTTAGCCAAAAAGAAAGAGTCGAACATTTGCAATCGAGCTTACAAAAATAGCAATAAACGTGTTTTTTTCATTTTTTGAGAACTTCAAAGATCTGTATCTTGGAAACGGAAGATCGTAGGAAGTTCTTTTGGGTCGTAAAATTTTTGTTTTTTTAAGTAGAAAATTAATAAATTTTTTAATATGTGAAAAAATTAAAACTACAGTGAGCTACAGTCGTTCAAGTAAAGCTGAAAATAGGGTAAAAGTAGCATTCACATATGAGGCTGTAAGTATATTAAGATTATACTGTAAAAAAATAAAAAAAAAATTTCGAAAAAAACTTGCTTCAAACAAAATTTTCCCGCAAACCGGATGTCTTTATCTGACTTCAAATCAAAGTTTTAATTTTTTAAAAATACGTTAAAATTGCTGCAAAAATAGGCCTTTTTTTAAACTTTGAAACGACGCCGCACAGAGGTAAAATGCGATAGAGTCCTCTGGTTTGCGAGAAAAGTCTTGTATTTCGTAATACTTTGACCTCCTAAAATTTCATGCAAATCGGTGAACCTCGTGCAGGCTGATTTGCCGAAAAGTATTATTTTGACCCATAAACAAACGCACGGAACGAACCTGAGATTAGTGACCACCCACGCTCCCAGATGATCTATCCCTACCTAACACCTAAAGTCACCAGGGACGGTGAATTTTTTACCTCTTAAGAACTTAAACTGAATACCCACCCTTCCTCCCAGACACCTTAGACCTACCATATATCTAACTTCATCGAGGACGGTGAACACTTTAGGAAGGGAGTGCTGTTATGTTACAGTTATAATGCACGTATGTAGAAAGCAGAGTGCTTTTGACGAATTTTGATTAATCAGCAAAAAGGCTAGGAAAAAGTCACACTGGCGGGGGAAGCTACCGGCCGACCAGTGCTGAAGCTGCAGCGAATGAGTAGTTCTGATTTTAATAAAATTAAGTAGGATGCAGCTTCCTTTGCCGGAAGATCGCCCTTATTTTTATTTTAGTTGCGTGAGTTAATAAGTAGTAATATAAAAATCGAATATATACCCGTAACATTAGTCAATTAAAGCTATTCGTGTAAGAATATTGTAGACTCACAAAGTGTAGTTGGACCTAATAAAGTAATCATTGAGTTTAATTGCCTGTGGTGTTTGGTCCATTAATTCCATACTCCAAAGCAGAGTTCCAGGGACGTCGACTATCATTACTAGGTAAAGCCTTCGAGTAAAAAATCTAGTTTTTAAATACAAATAGTTAAGACTTCGCGCCATTTCGTTTAGTCATGAAATCTTCTTTTCCACCGTTAACATACGTGTGGGGACTGAGAGCCCCGAGTTAGTTTTCCCGCTTGGACTGCTAAAATTCGGGAAATGTTAAGTGTCCACGTGGGCACTTAACAAAATAGTAGCAGAGCACGTAGTTTAGGTTCCCTGGGGGAAAGTAGTAAATTAATCTAATATATAATTGGAATTTTATTATAAATAAAATAATATTAATCGTAAAAATTAAACTAACATTCAATTGAAATTTTAAGGTAGTCTTAGATTTATTCAATATATCGTGTTGCCAAGACCTTGTTAGTTTGCCCTAACAGTCTTGTAGTTGTTGAAATTTCTGAGAAGGAATAATAAGTAATATATATTGATTATAATTAAAATCCGTTTTGCCAAGACTATGTTAGTTTGCCCTATCAGTAGATAAAACAATGAGAGATCCCCCGCACCCCCCCTTCTCTCCCTCTAATAACCCGGGGCGATCTCCAGCAAAATAACCAAATAACCCGGGGTGATACCCCGCAACCTGGGGCATCAAAACATCTATAAAAAAAGAAAAAAAAAATTAATTTATGTTTTTATGTTATGGTAATGATAAAACCAAAAGCACTACTGATATATTTTTTTAATTTTTGAAACTGAATCAAATAGTTTTTATTTTATAGACTTCGATTGTTGAAACTATCTATCAAAAATAATAGTTATTTTAGTACCTGAGAGTGAAAAACTTCTTTTTCCAAATGAATCCTACATAGTTGTTCTTCCCATAGTGCGTCAAAAACTGCTTTCAATTTTTGCAATTCCAATTTTTCATTTTCTAGTTGTTGTTCTATAAGTATGCAATCTTCAAGTATATGATCATAACGCATTTCAAGAGGTGACGAGCTAGGTTTTTGAAATAAAGCTATTTTTTGATGAAGATCTTTTAGTTCCTTTTTAAGCATTTTGAGTTGAGTATTGAGTTCTTGAAGTTTACCATCAAAAATTCTACAATGTTTATTGAACCGGTCAGAGTCAAAACTCTCTTTCGTGAATGACCTGGGCATAACTTTAATTTGCTGAAATTTTAATAATGATATCGCTTTTTAAAAGTTACTTTTTTTTTTTTTTAATCTTTCTTAATTCAGAAATGCAAAATATTATGATTCAAATTTCGTTTACCCTTTAGTCCCCTATAAATTCTGGGGGGGGGGGGGGCAAGACCGTGTTAAAGTGAGCGAGATGAATCAAGATGAGTTCCTTCAAGAGGGAGTGCATTGAGCATTGCGAGCACCGTGAGGGCTTGTAGCAATGCCACGGCTAAAGATCAACGAAGCTGTGAGAGGGATTGGGAAAAGTTTCTCGATCGCAGGCAGGAAGAAATTATACTATGGAGTCTATAAAAGGACATGTTGAACAGATGCTGGAGTCATCTAAAAAACGAAAAAATGTCAACATGACAATCAAGGATGGTTTGAAGGCAGTAGCAGGTTTAACAGAGGTAAGAAACATGACGAAAGTGGCAAGAAAGGAAAGAAATACAAACTTAATCTAGACTGGACTGACAACGCTTGGCAAATGATAGTGAAAATATGTCGAAAGATGCAAGAGCAGTTGATGAGCGGTTCTTTCAGCTTGAAACTTGAGGAAGGGTAGCGAGGAGGACCCCTCGCATCACCGAAAAAAGAAGATAAAGAGGAACGAAAACAACTTTTCTCCAAGAAGATTACAAATTCGTATTAGGTTTTGAATCTAAAATTTGAATAGAAGGTAAATTTCTCTGAATATTTTTTATGAAATTTTGAGGCTGCATACTATCAGATGGTAAAAAGACAGGGTCCTTTATTTTATTTGTCTTTAAAATTGATAAAGTTGGTTCTTTAAAAATAAAATTTTTATGTTTTCTAAATATATGAGTTCATTTTATACTCTTATATTTTAAAAACTTATTCGGCTGCACAATGACTGCATAGCTGGAAAATAAAAGAGAAAAAAAACAAAAGTGAAGCTAAAGGAAGAGGAAGGAGACGAAGAAGAAGAGCAAGAGAAAGGACGCCAGCAAAGCCAACACTCTAGTAGTCAAGGTTAGGGTTAGGCCAAACTTACGCTAGGGTGCTGGCAAAGATGAAGGTGGAAATAGAGGTACCAGATGAAATCACTGGTGCCTCGAAGACAAGCAAGGAAGATATACTCCTGCGGCTGGACGGTGAATCCAATCTGGAGATTTTAAAGTCAAAAGTCAAGGAACCCGTCCAAGGCATAAAAACTGCCAATAAGAGCCAGTGATAGCACTGTTCTACGTGTCCAAAGGAGGATACAAGTAGTGCAATGCTACAAGTGCTTGGGATACGGACACATTGGAAAAGACTGCAAGGAACGAGAAACCAGATCGGACTGTTGTTTCTGATGTAAGCAGACTATACATAGGAAGGCAGGGTGATAAAAATCACCGCCCTATTTTCTTTGCATGATGGAAGGACACAAAGAGCGCGACCACGTCGCAGGAAGTGGATACTGAATCTGGTGTGGAGTTTTATGGTTGGTTTCTTCCATCCAGCACCTCTCTGGGTTGCGAAAAAGGAAACGTTCGCTACTTTGTAGAGGGTATTGGGAAAATAATATATCCAGGGTGGACAGAAAAACAATCTGAGAGAAGGGGAGAGCAAGACCGTCTGAGCATGGAAGGGGGGAATCAAGACATGTTTCTTCAGATAACAGTATTGAAGGAACGAAAAGGGAGCTACTGGAAAGTGGACAGTGCCGCCAGTGCATTCAGCAACTGCACAAGAAATGGCCAGGAGTATTGAAAGGTGCAAAGGCAGAAGTTTCGAAAGACCAGACAGGAAGAGAAAAAGCTCCTTATGGAGGTCAAGAAAGAAATAAGAAAGATGTTATAAGCCTTCAAGATTCAGAGGAATTTGAACATGACAGACTCGTGGCAGTTGGAAAATGTATTGAAGATGTGGGTAAGAAACACATGGAAGGATCGTTACCCCGACGCTCTCATGGATAGAGCTAGATCAACCGAGATCGAAACCTTGAGCCGCAAGTGCTTGCGGGACCATGACGACCCTGACTCGGTAGACGAAGAAATTAGATGGTAAGATCTTGCGGGAGGAAGCTCAGGAAGTCCACTATATGACCGGCGGCCACATCGAGTACGGCAGGATGGCCGAAAACCTGCCCGTGAGGATGAATGGTGAAGAGCCATGAATGACCGGGCCGAAGAAGAGGCGTAATGGTGATATCACAGTAGCGTGATAGCTAGTAAAATTTTAAAAATTAGTGCCAGACCCACTGTAACGAATTGGTTGCCATAAAATTATTAAAAGTAGCAATCGAAAAGAAAATAAGACGAGTCCTCACTGTGAAAAAGTTACATGATACAAAAGCAACTAGAAAAAAAAACTCGAAAAAAAAAATTTAATTTGATAAAAAAGAATGTATTGGTTGTAGAAGGCATGCACTTAATTTTATTCTGCGCATAGTGTTGAGGAACTTCTAGAGGATTACTCGCACTTATACATTAGTTAAGCACACAGTATACGGTGTCACAAAAATCAATGAAAAAATTTTATACAACAGAATTAAAACTCATTTTTGCATTGTACAGACTCACGATGCAGATTTCACCCTAAAAGTCTAATACAAAGAACAATATGCTCCAAAACGTGTGTAGGTAGCCTTGAGCAAAAATATGTTAATGTAATTTTGCCAGTATGTTTCTAAAATGTTTAGTTGTATATTATGCATCTCCACAGGTAACATCTTGATACAAAACTTATCTTAATGCATGCTTTTCCGTGATTATCATATGGAGTTGGATCGCATAAGATAAGTTGATCGCATTTAACACCGCAGAACGATTTTTTTATTGCATTGCTTAAAAACATATCTGACTGAACCGCAGCGTATTACATTCAAAAAATTACACTGTACCGAATTCATTTGGATCATGATGTATCAAATTAGACTGATTTGCCTTATTTTGGATTGGATTGGATCGCCTGAATACTGTTAAATCGGATTAGGCTTCAGTTCATCACTTTTTATTCATCGCATTGTATTCGATGCATTTGGATCGCATTGAGCTTGAGAGAATCACTTTTTATAATTACATAAAAGTCATAGATGACAATTTAAGTTTCTTTTCATCGATTGTTTTAAAAGGTATTGATTCAGGCATTTGAAAAACAGATAAATTATTACGAATACGAGTGTAAAAACCTTCAGGTTGTATTGATGAAGTTTTTAGAATGATAGTCTCATTTTTACCAGCAGTATTCAAAGTATAGGGTCGTTTGAGCCTAAAAATTGCATTAACGTTGGTCACATCTGCTTCCTTTGCCTTCTGATTAACACAATTATAAGCAGCTTGTGAATCAATCGTACTATTGATACTAATATTCTTTTTAAGTGTATTAAAAAAATTTTTTGATCTTCTACTGCAGTTTAGAAAAGATTCTTCCAAGTATTTGTAATCAAAAATTTTAAGAACATATTGATGTAATTTACTTTCATAAAACATAATTCTTCTGGTTCTCTTCCAAATAATTTTGCAACAGCAAACATTGTCGCAAAATATCCACTGCGCAATCACTTGCGTTTGCCTGATTTTGAACTCGAGGAAATTGAATTGGTTTATTGGAACGAAGTTCCTTATCACAGGTTCTGGCGCGCAGGGGGCTACAAAAAAAAAATCGTAAGTAACGACACCAGGCGAAGAGTGGGGGGTGACCGCCGCGTAGACAGCAGGCTCTCTCTCTCTCTCTCTCTCAATCTACATCCTTCACTTCATTCAAACACCTCATCAAATCGCACATCTTTATTACCGAGGGAGAAGATTAAGTTTTTCTACACTGTTGAACTCGAGATCTGTATGTAATAAATGTTAATTTGTGATTCTCGGAGTGAATTCGAATACTGTTGAGACTGATAATGTTACCCTTGTTACTTTAATTTATAGATTGTATAGTATACCATTATATTCATTTATTACTTTTATTACTTTCATTGTTTTTCATTTTCATTGTTATTATTATTTACTTATATTATTGTTATTTTATTCTATCTTATTTTATTTTATTATATTTTATTTCATTTTCATTTTCATTTTTATTTTATTTTATTTTATTCTATATTTATATTGAAATTATATCCTAATGTTGAACTTTGTGTATAATCTTATGTATTTTGTACAACATAATGTACATTTAATAAACGCATCAAAATCAAATCAAATCTCTTTCTCCACGCAGACGCCTGATGCGGCCGCGCGCGTCTGGGCCTGCATGGAGACACAAGTCACAAGAGAGACACAGATAGAGAGAGAGAGAGAAATACGCACAGTCTTACTAAGGTTATTCTATTATTAATAATAATAATAATTAAAATCCTGGATGTTAAAACTACTTAAGCGTCCGGGACACTCGAAAATCGGCTCAAGTATGCCCAACCGCTTTTTCAAAAATGCTGTCAATTTTTTCCTATTTGAAATATTGCTTTGAAAATTTTCAGAAAGCTTTTTCAAAGCCTAATGAAAAACTTCTCCGCTGGATTTTTTTTTAAATATAAATTTTTATAGTCTTTTTTTTAAACCAAAGTTTCAGGTTAGAAACTGTTAATTTTTTATTTACTTTTAATAATTTACTGTGCGCTTCCAAAAGATCTTAAAAATGTATAAAGTGTGCTATTGGCAGCAAAAAGCGTTCAAATATATGATGCTAAAGTTTCATTAAAAAATATCCAGTAATTTCCGAGATCATGCGGCGAGTTGAAGAAAAAGTTAAAATTTTCTCGATGTATGCATTTTTCGTTAAACTCGCAAGATCTCGGAAACTACCCAATATTTTATAATGAAACTTTAGCATCGTATATTTGATTTCTTTCCATTGTTTATATAATGGCTAAGATATTTTTAAAACGTTCAACAGCCGTATGATAAGCTATTAAAAATCAAAAATTAGCAGTTTCTAACCTAACTTTGGTTTAAAATAAAGAGTATAAAAATTTATATTTGTTAAAACATCCAGTGGAGAAATTTTGCAACAGGCTTTGAAAAAGTTTTCTGTAATGTTTCAAAGCAATATTTCAAGTAAGAAAAAAATGACAGCATTTTTGAAAAAGTGGTAGGGCCTGCCTGAGCCGATTTACGAGAGTCTTGGCCGCTAAGGTGGTTTTAACATTATCATTTATTCCTTACTTTTTTTAAATATTTTTCCAAATTTAACTTTTATACTTTATTATTTTCACGCGTTCATGCAGTTTGAAAAACTGTTTCTCATTTTATTGTTTTGTGCAAAGTCGTACCCAGCGGGTTTCTTGAACGAATATATTTTATTTAAAAAATTTTTTTTAAAAAAAGGCTCTGTAGCAGGCTAGAGAAACTGAAAAGTTACAGTTAAAAAAAAAAACATCAAAATTGGTTAAAAATTGACTGAGTAAAACGCAGAACGGTACGTAAATATTTTTTCCGTCAGTTGCAGCAGCCATGTCGTCGTTTGCCACTGCTGCTGTGCGCAACTGTGTCTAACCTATATTACTTATTCTAAAATTTCATGAATGGCTCAGCCTCTTCAATTTTATCTTTATGGTAAAAAATTATCATGCAAAATCAAGTATTATATGGAAATCAAGAAAAAATATGATAAATCGGGCTAAAACTTTAAATTACTCAATCAATACGTTGGAAAAAACGCTGGAAATGTCAATTAAAAAAAAATTTTTAATTTTAAAAGTAAAATTTGCAGTGTGTATAAGAATTTTTTCTTCTTCATAACAGTTCTTTAGTTGCAAAATGAGATCTCTTGAGAGAATTCTTCAATTTTCTTCAGTAATTTCTTCATTGATTTGTTTAAATCCGCATAAGTTTAGTAAATAATAATTTTCTTCATGTAAAGGAAATCTCTTGAACTGTAGAAATTACAAATACAAGCAGTTGATAAACTTACTAATAAAATAACACCTACAGTTAATATTAATTTAAAAAAATATTATAAAGTAAGAACATCTCTTTTTAAATTAGTCTGCTCCAACAAATGGTATTTTCATTCCAAAAGCTGCAAAAAAGTTTTGATGTTAACTTATTAAAATATCTGCTGACATATAGTGAATGAATAATTCATATTTGTAGATAAATATACCCCCTGCATTTAAAATATAGGCTCTACTTTTGGAACTTACAATCTGTAATCTGTAGATAGTGTTATTTGAGTTTCATAAAAATTTAATGGACATCCTTTAAAAATTAAATTGTTATGTCATTCACTTCAAAATTATTAATGCTTTACAATTGAAATTGATATACGCAGACATCTTATTATTTTTTAGCTTATCTTCAAAGTCAATAGAGCTTTACAACTGAAAATGATGCACACAGATATCCCATTAACTATTTGTGTGTAAAATATCAGTCAAATCTAAATATCCATTTTATCTCACATTTTATTACTTTAATATGAAACATATACAAGATATATATTTACAGTGAGTATTATTCTGACATTTCATGTATACACCCGGAACTATTCGGACATTTTGGTTATGAAACATATATATATATATACAAGATATACATATAACGTTTTTTGTTTATCGCGTGGTTTATCGTAATAAATCCTTAAAAAAAATGAGCAGACAAAACTAATTTTAAATGAAAAAATCGAGGAGCCAGGGGCAGCATTATGTAAAGCGTAGGAGCGTAGGAGCGTAGGGAGGAGCAAAGGGAAGTCGTAAGTTTACATTACGGGTAATATACGTATAAAACGAAAATGGCGCAAATTTAAAAATTATTAGCAGAAAATAGTTAAAAATAAAAAGTTGATAAAAATTCAATAGAAAAATGCGTTGCTCCCAAAAAAAATAAATTTTTTAATTTTCTATTATTGTCAACATTTATTGAATTTCTGGGAAAAGTAATTTCAGCACATTTTTTACAAATGTTTTTATTTTAATAATATAATAATTATTGCGGTGATTTTGATTTTTTTTTTTTTTTTGTTCAATAATAAAATGAATACAATAATTTCAAAATTTGTAAAGCAGTTTTATTTTTTAAGTTATACTGTATTTTTTACGTTAATCACTTTTTTTTTAAATAAGTTATTTATACAAAATAACCACTTAGTCCAATGATATAAAACAGTTTATCAGAGATTTTTAAAATTTAAAAAAGAAGATATGTTTTAAAGAAAAGAAAAGAAAAAATTATAATAATATTAAAATATTATGGTATACAAACTAATTTTACATATTTTTTTTAAATTCTTCTACAAATATAATTAAATCGGCAATATCTGTACTGTGACAGTCAGCGATCGTAATTAAATCGTTGGTAACGATTTAGGATTTGGCGCGAGTCACGTGACTGTCGAACGCAGCTCAGAGCGGACCTCTGAGGTGGTAGAGCGGGAATCGGGAAGCCACTCGTAGTTTTCGTGTTCGAGTGTTCGCACGTACATGGAACTTAACTCGTCTCGGTTTGACGGCTAACCGGACTCCTCGGGAGTGGAATGTCGTCGAAGAGAGAGTTGGCAGAGACAGAAGGTGCGGGATCGATGGTCATCGCCCGGGAAGCATTCTTCTGTCTAGACGAGTCAACCGGCTTTTGGACGCCATGGACGTCGGGGAGCCTGACCGACGTCCGGCAGACACGCAAAGATCTGGAGATCGATTCATGGCAGATCTTGAAGCAGTTTACTCGTTACGGAAGTCAAGGCAATTATTGACATTCGCGTCGCGCGTTGTGGTAGAGCCGTAGTGTGAGAGTGTGGTGTTATTTGTGAAGTTGTCATTTCACGTCATCACCTGGACCGCTTTCCAATGGCTACACGGCGACTCGAGTATGGTAGATATTGCGGCTGGTCGGCATCGTAGCCTGGCATTATGTTTAGCCTGACGGCTTGGTATGAGGTGCACCTTAGCGACTCCGTAAGTTAATTGTAAATGTGCGAGTGAGTGTGAATGCGTGTGAGTGTCCTTAGTACACTGTTATTGTCATAATCTTTGTTTTTCTCTTGCGCGCGTTAGCTGCCGATAGCAGCAGGAATTTGTGTGCGCGCGCAACGATTTAGAGAGCATTGAAGATTCTTTTGTTTACTGGTTTAAACGACACCGAGTCATAATTCGGAATTTGTATTTTAGGTTTAGATTTGTTTTAATAAATTATTAAATTGTTAATTTAATTTTTATTGACTAAACCTAGTGTTCCTGCGAATCGATCCTGTTTTAATACCCGCACCCACTACCGATAAACGAACTAGCCGACCGCGTCGCAAAATATAGTAATATTCGCGGACGCGATTTCCTCATTTTATTATTTCAGGTCGACGAGTTGCAGTTCGACGAGTGCTTGGATCAGCACTAAGTACAGGTGATAAGGATTTAGTACGCACCGTGGGTATTTGTATCGGCTCATACAAGCCCTTAAATCCACCCCTGTTACAGTACATAATCTGTCAATAGTTTTTAGGATATTGTCTTGATGCTCTTTGTATTGCATTTGAAATGCAGTTACTGTATGTTCATCTTTTTGAGCTGCATCACTGGATTCAGCGAAATGTTGATTGTTACTTGTAGTAACTGTGGAAATTACGTATTTAATGTACAATTACAAAATAAAACGATTCAAAAAATTAACAACATTTTTAAAAAAGTATTAAAATTATAGAATAATTATTTCAATTATTACCTGCAGCAGCTTGCTTAATTGTGTGCATTAGTGTACTTTCTTTGTATTCTTGTTCTGACCAAGCAATATCCTCATTATAAGTTTTCGGTTGAATAGTTTGATTATTATCTGAAAATAAATAAAAAATTAAATAAAATTATCTAAAAAGCAGCATAGTAGACATCAATAAGAATTCTAAATATTTATTAACAAATAAAATAAAATAAAAAATCAATCAATCAAAACACAAAAACAAAGTACTCATGAGATATTTTTTTATGCATTGGTACGGGTGGGAGATTCTGAATATTGACTGTTATAATCTTTTTGGGATCAACCACAACTGCAAGATCATTAAATTAAAATAGTAGAGTAACATTTTTTCCTAAAAAATGTATTTTTTAACAATGAAATATTTATGTACTTACTAGCTTGTTTTGGCAGTTAACTCAAAACTACACTGGGCTTTTCTGAATTAGTAATTTTTTGTCTTTTTGCTTGGTATTCAAGAGATATTCAAGGAGAAGCTGTAAAATTGAAATACAAAAACTTTGACACAAGAGCTCCGGGAGGAGCCCCTTAAAACATGTTAAATATAAGGTTTTTTGAAGGTTTTGAGGTGCTCCTCCGGGAGGAGCTCTTTAAACTACGGCTCCTCTGGGAGGAGCCCACTTAAAACATAATAAATATAAGGTTTTTTGACGTTTTAAGGGGCTCCTCCGGGAGGAGCTCTGAAAATTACGGCTCCTCCGGGAGGAGCCCCTTAAAACATGTTAAATATAAGGTTTTTTGAAGGTTTTGAGGTGCTCCTCCGGGAGGAGCTCTTTTTTTTTTGGCTCCTCCGGGAGGAGCCCCTTAAAAAATGTTAAATATAAGGGTTTTTGACGTTTTAAGGTGCTCCTCCGGGAGGAGCTACTAAAATTGGCTCCTCCGGGAGGAGCTTTTAAAATTGTGAAGGGATTCGCCTAATATAACGCCAGGCTGCACTCTTTACGAATGAAACAAGGAGATTCCATTGAAAGTTTCCAAGACCAGATTAATATTCTTTTGAATTGCGCCAAGTCGGCGCTGCAAGTAGAAAAGTGAGAGAGCTATGAAGAGGCCATGATGACACCGCTAGTTGAGGCGGCGGTAGATGTATTCATTCGGGGTCTCCCCGGAGATTTAGGGAAGTCGGTCGACCAGAAACAACCCAATACGCTAGAAGCGGCCTACAAAGAAGCCGTACGCTTGGTGTCTCGTATGGAGGCCCATATAATTCCTGATGGAAGGATTCGTAGCGGAAACAGAGACTACCGGCCGGACGTGCGATCACTCAGGATGAGAGAGGAGCCTATGTAGGTTGGGTACAAGAAGGATCTGAATTTAGCCAATGGGGCGAAGAGGTAGATTATCAAGAAAAATGGACCCCTCAAGAAAACAATTACGAGATGGACACCCCCGAAGTGCAAGCGTGCGAGGTATATTACAAATACCCAGAAAATGCATATCAAATGCAACAACCAGTGTACAGTTGGCCAAGGCCACCGGGACCTGCTCAGTTCGGGACTCCTCACCACGTCCAACCCTTTATGCAACGACCACCAAACCCAAAGGGGTCGGGACTGCAAGGGTACAATGGATACGGTTACGGAAATGTACGACCAAACGGAGGTGGAGGATATCATGTTAAGCCCAAAACTTTCGACCCAGACCGAGTCCCACAAAGCCGTGCGCCAGGGCCACAAGCTAACTGGCCAAGGCCACCGGGGCCACCCCAGTTGCACCCGGGTTGGCCAAGGTTCGCCAACCAACCGCAAGGGCCACCTTTAAGTTGGATGCGAGGTCCAGTTCCACCTCAAGGGCCAAGACCTAACTACTATTCGGTCCCATCTCAAGGGGCAAGACCTAACAACTATGCGGTTCCGCCACAATCGCAGGGACCGCTACCAATAATGCCAGCACAGTGTAACACAGTCTGCATGGAGGAGGCTGACCTGCGGCCGACACCGCCATATCAGCAACCTTTAAACTATCAGATGGCTCGTCCCATCCCGGAGGCGAGCCAGTAGCCAGGAATGCCGGGAATGAGCTACGGTCAGGAAATGAGCCTACCACCCGCGCAAACGATGAAAATCCAAGTCGGGGCGATACGGTCGTCAACCTTACGAACGGCCAGGGACTTGTTAAACTCGGAATAGACCCGGACCCAGGCACCCATGTTAGAGTTTATCTTCCCGATGAATAGCGACATGTAGTGCTAATGTTGGATACTGGGTCAGCCGTCAATTTAATTAAAATAACAGCCATAGATCTAGACGCTGAAATCGAGACGGCAGCGGCCATCCCACTAATGAGAATAGCAGCTCAAGAGGTCATGACACTCGCGATTACCTGGATGAAAATAGGGAACCAAGACACACTATTTCATGTTGTGTCGGAAAGGTTCCCCATCCGCTATGATGGTATTTTAGGCCGATCATTCCTCAAACAAAACGAAGCTGTCATTTCTTATTATAAGAATAAGGTTATGTTGAGCCAAGATGTAATGAATCCTATATCATTCGTGGATAATGAGGTATATGAACTACTAGATCAACAAAGGGGATTGGCCCCTCGGCATCAAAACCATAAGGAAGTATATCAGGCCAATCCAACTGTAAGGAAGGCTGAAGAAAATGTAGTGGTCCGGAATTTGGAAATTATACCGACCACTGTGAAAATTGACACAGACCCAACAGCCACCAATTCAGAACCAATGGGTACCGAAGGGAAGTCATCGAAAACAGAGACACCAGTGGATGTACCCCCTATTAAATGGACAGTTAAAAAGCGAAATCGGTAGGTGATTAGCGTAAATCTAATCAACTGTGCCATTCGTACTGGGTATCTCCTAGCATTAAGCAACACGCCTGGCGTATTTTTAGGGAATGCCCTGGTAACAAATGAAGGGGGCATTTGCAAGGTTTTTGCCGTTAATACCACCGACCAAGATGTGACTATTGAGGTGAACCCTTGTGAATTAATACCTTGTGAGTATCAAGCCCCAGGATTCGAAACGGAATCCAGTTCCGAGGAGGAACGCTCACCAATAACGAACCCCAATGATCGAGTCAAGGAAGTTCTAGAACTCCTAGACACCAAACTGCTTAATGATGAAGAGCAGGAGCAAGTCCGTTGGATCGTCGAGCAGTATCACGATGTGTTTTTATTACCAGAGGACAAACTTTCGTGCGATGGCAAAGTAGAACATGAAATAGTTACTGAAGATAATATTCCAGTTCATGTGAAGCAGTATCCTCATGCCCCGGTTCATCGAGAGGCCATGCGTGAGGATATCAAGAAAAAGTTGAAAGATGACATCGTAGAGCCTTCTAATTCCCCGTACCAGTCTCCTGTGTGGATTCTACCAAAGAAAAGGGACAGCCAAGGGCGCCCAAGATGGCGGATAGTAGTAGACTTCAGAGAAGTTAATAAGAAGACAATTGCTGATTCCTATCCTCTTCCGAATAAAGCAGACATTTTGGACCAACTAGGAGATGCCACATACTTCTCCACCTTCGACCTAGCCTCTGGGTTCCATCAGATACCTGTGAAAAAGGAGGACAGTTATAAAACAGCATTTTCGACCTTAAACGGGCATTGGCAATTCAAAAAAATGCCGATGGGACTCAAAAATGCCCCTGCAACGTTTCAAAGAATGATGGATTTGATCCTGATGGGACTCCAAGATGTAGAAATGCTAGTATACCTAGACGATATCATAATCTATGCCCGTAGTTTAATAGACCATCTACGGAAGGTACAACTACTCCTTGACCGACTCAGAGATGCAAAATTAGTGCTTCAACCGGACAAAGTACAATTTTTGAGAAGAGAAGTGCCATTCTTGGGGCACATTGTATCGGAGCGAGGCTGCGAGCCAAATCCTGACAAAATCAGAGCAATCAAAAAGTTCAGGAGACCACGGACAGTCACACACATACGGTCATTTACCGCACTGGTGGGCTATTACCGGAGATTCATCAAGGACTATAGCAAAATAGCTAAGCCATTATTTGACTTGACCAAAAAGGATGTGAAATTTGAGTGGGGACAGGCTCAAGAGAAGAGTTTTGAAACTCTCAAACAAAAACTTTGTGAAGCCCCAATACTACAATTTCCGGATTTTAACAAGAAGTTCATGCTAACGACAGACGCCAGCGACTATGCTATAGGAGCGGTCCTAAGCCAGGAAAAAGATGGGTTTGATTACCCCGTGGCTTATTTATCCCGCAGTTTAAACAAAAGTGAATTAAACTACTCTACAACGGAAAAGGAGTGCGTTGCGGTATTGCATGCACTCAAGAAATTCCGTACGTATCTGCTGGGCCGGCGTTTTCAGCTGATCAGTGACCATGAACCGCTCAGCTGGATGCATAACCAGAGGGACCCCGGTAAAAAGATGCTTCGATGGATGCTTAAATTCATTGACTTTGAATATGATTTCAAATATAAACCTGGAAAACTAAATATAAATGCTGATGTTCTGTCTCGAAACCCAACGGATGCACCGATCCCAGAGGATGAAATCAATGTTACCTTGCCCATAATCAAAGTGCTAGTCTTAGAGAAGAGTCAACATGAACGCAATAAGACTCCAGCACAGACGAACAAGAGGGGGCAAAAACCGGCCAAGCCCAGAACTGCCAGAACCAAACCTAGTGGACCCGAACAATACCAACCGGAACCTTCGACTAGTAGCGAAGCTTCAACCCTTATGAGACGGCAACAAGCCCGATAAGGACGTTAACCCTCCTAAGAGGGGAAAACCCATAGGGGCCAAGACAAAAA
This sequence comes from Encarsia formosa, assembly GCA_038277355.1. Lineage (NCBI taxonomy): Eukaryota > Metazoa > Arthropoda > Insecta > Hymenoptera > Aphelinidae > Encarsia > Encarsia formosa. The sequence continues at coordinate 97,457,215 of CM076184.1, read as the reverse complement.
AACGGGCCCCTGAGTTAGAATCATAGCGTGATAGCTCAGCGTACTAGGGCTAAAAGTACGGTAAAAACTGGGAACCGGGACCCGGGCCTATTGGCCATACCTTCCCATTTGAAAGAGCTTGTCTACCCACAACAGAAGGAACCCAAGGACTATACCCTTCTAGACTCGAAATCCGGGAGAGCAACCTCAGAATCGGAACCTACAAGCGCCAAAGAGACTGAGTCGGGGAGAATTAGTGACGATACAGAAGGCGTACCTATCCCTGACCTAAAAGATAGCGGGTTGAGAGACGAGACAACCGAAGATGATTTCAGGGAAGAAGAGGAAATTAACGGTCATTACGACTCCATGGTGGCATCATCAGAAATGGAAGTTAGCGCCGTCACTCCGAGCGAAACGGAAACAATTGAGGAATCTGAGGGGGAAGATGATCAAGTTGAATCCGAACCGCCGCAAGTGACGCTTCAAGAAGGAAGTGCCCGCTTGGACAATAGCCTGAAGGAGCATTATGAGCGGACTAATGAATGGTGCAAATTGCCAGCGATTAGGCCTGAGGAAGCTCCCACTCATTTTTCAGATGGTGACGTCAAATTCGAAATCCTGGAGGCAGCAGCTAAAAGATGTTATTCCGAAGGAGAAGAAGTGGATTTGGAGACGAGAGAAATCCTCCAGCAGGCAGACCCTTACAATGAAGATACTCTAGATGATAGCATTATGACCCAACGAGTGCAGGAATTAGTAAGAAAAGCCAACGCCTGCATCGAACTAGAAATAGATCGTTGTTCATCGAAGGAAACCGATACTAGCACGGGGCTAGAAGAGGCCGAAGAAGCAGATGGTGAGCAAGAGCCCGAACCATCCATTCTAAGTTGGCCCAAACGAGCGGAGATCTCTATAAGCCCCCAAATCTTACCGGAAAGACAGCTAATCAGTAGCACACCGGAAAGCCGACCGAACCAACCACGATGATCCAAACCTCCCGAGCTAGAGACAATAGAAGAAGGTAAAAGTAATACACCCATAATTTTGGAATTCAGTCAACCCGCCAAGGAAGAGTTGCCCTTCTTTTTGCCAGAATTGACGTGGCGACGGGACGAGCCACAGGACTATGGACAATGCTGGGATCCAAATGCAAAGGATACTACTGTATCTAATGAAATACCAACAGAAACTGAAGTACCCTTTCAAGGTAAAATCTTGCGAAGCAGGAATTGTTTAACTAATAAGCGAGATAATATCGTGAATTTTATGGCTCGAGATTGTATACCTGACGGCCCTATTAGTAGGTTGCTGACTGACCTAAATGCCATTGACCCAAGTCAGCTCAAAAGAAAACGTCCTCAAAAGGGACAAGTGCTAGTTACCCCATACAAAAATCACAACATACTCACGTTGATAGTAAAAGACCATTACCACGACCCATTATTAGAACCTGCTGTGGTGAGAAAAGTATTGCAGAATCTTCGGGACACCCTAACACGTCGAAACCTGAACGGCTTTCGTATAGCGCGAAAAGGAGACATGGCCAGACAATTGGAACCGGGACTCCTGGAAGAAATCATCCGAAAGACATTTGATAAGACCCCATATCAAATAACCATATGCTTTGGAGCGCCTATTATGCCTAATGTGTCTGAGTGACCCAAAATCATTGAGTTACTGCACAATAGTTTGATTGGTAGACACAAAGGAATCAATCAGACGTATCAAAAGATTCGTGAGAGATACTATTGGAAAGGCATGCGGAATGACGTACTGGGCTACGTTCGACGATGCCCAAACTGTCGTGAAAAGAAAATTAACCGATGTAAAACAAGACAGGAACTAATATTGACGGACACACCGATAGAAGCATTTGATAAAATATCGATTGATACTGTGGGCAAACTACGAATGACCCCGTCAGGTAACCAACATGTGTTAACTATGCAATTCAATTTGACGAAATACTTAATAGCGATCCGGCTTCCAGACATACGAGCCAGTACCATCGCGGACGCGATAGTACGATATCTGATTTGCCAATTCGGGGCACCGAGAGCACTGCTGTCAGACCGCGGAAAAAGTTTTTTGTAAGAGCTAATTAATGAATTACTACGGCTATTTAAAATACGCCGGTTGTGTACCTCCGGGTACCGACCACAAACGAATGGATCACTTGAACGAAGTCATGCTCCTTTGATGGATTTCATTCGATTAGATGAAATGCAAATCCAGGCTGGAGAACAAGAGATTGCAACAAAAATAAAGATTAAGAACCGATATGACCAAAAGACCAAACCATTCTGTGGCCGGCCAAATGGGTACGCATGGGTGTTAGAAGAGCCCCGCATTTCGAAATTCGATAGCTACATAACGTCGAGCGACACCTGCAGCAAATAACGAAAATGCATGAGCACTTAAGACGAATCATCGTAGCAGGACAAAAGGGAGAACTGGCACCAGGACTAATTCCTCCCGAATTCGTGACGCAAATACACAATAAAATCCGGCAAACGATAAAAGGTCTAGACTTGCCGATAAGTGAAAAACACTGGCGAGTAAACGAGATCGCAAAGATCGCAAGATTGAACCTAATAATTCATGATCAACAACGACTGCTGGTGTATTACACCTGCCCCTAACAGACCAACAAGGTTATAGGTTGCATCGACTCCACCCTCTAGCAACGCAACAGAGGTTAAGTCATAAAGTCAATGGAACAGCCTATGTGAAACCCAGACATAAGTATCTGGGAATAAACGAAGATCTGATACAGTATTTCATGTTTGACCAGGAGGAATTCCTGGAATGCAAGGACCTAAGTGATGGATATTTGTGTGACTCGAAAATGGGAATTTGGGAAGTCTCCCAAGCACCCAGGTGTGAGGTCGTGTTGTTTGTCCGACCAACGCCTGAGTCGTTTAAATTATGCGATGTAAGGTTCCATCCTTACACCCACGACCAATGGGATTACTCAAGAGCAGAAGGATCTTGGCTTTACTCCGTGGCTAGCGAAGAAGTCGTCCAGATCCTCTGTCCTCAAAACGCCACCACAGTAACAGTAAAAAATCTGGGAATTTTAAAAATAGCGCCCAATTGTGTGGGAAGAGCAAAGGGGATTACCTTGCCGAATCCCTCAAAATACACACAGAAAGAAGAATATCATTATCGACCGGGAGTAAATCTTACCCTGGCCACACTGTACCCCGAAATACGTAAGCATGCAGTCCTGCTATGTCAAATACGCTGGGGAAAACAAGAACAAAAGATAGGAGCAGGACAACTTCAACCTGGACGTCCACTTGAGGACATAAGAACAGTTGGAGGAATTAGAGGAGCATCATCAAACTAGCAAAATACACACTGGACTAGGAGTGGGCACCCTAGTTATCACAGCTCTAGCGATAACCGTGTTAGGGCTGTGCCTGTATATACGTACCACTCGGCCGACCGAAGCTGATACGAAAACTCAGCACCAAACAAAAAAAAGAGAGAAGGCGACGACACCACTATATGAAAATAACCCAGTCAACCCACCGCAGCATTGTACAAAGGACGCGGAAACGTCACTGACAACAGAAACATTCGTCCAGCACCCCGAACTAGATCAATAAAAAAAAAAAAGAAAAAAAAAGAGCATATATATTAATTCCAAATAATATCTCTCTGTTACAGATATGAACACCTACCAGATGCTGCAACCAAATCTAAAGGTCCTGGAAGTAATTTCGGGACAAGATCAGCGGGACGTAAGAATAAACCACCCGAAAGAAGTGGAACTATGGAAGGTCCTTAGGGACTACGGTCCTTTGGGGATGTACGAGGTGGACGGATCGAATCGATGGGCACAAGACACAACGTCACTCTCGTGACCTTCGCCCATCTCCTGGACGCCAACCGGTTGAGGGATTACGACCGGCAATGTAAAATGGCGCGGAATCAAGAAATACAAACAATAGCGAAATTCGAGGGAAAGCACGAACAACTAAACTTAACCGTGGTTGGAACACCACAAACCAAAGGACCATCGGGAGAGAAGAAGAAAACTTATGAAACGAGGGTTTTCGAATCCAAAAGTACCGCAGGACCCAGCCAAGCTCCCGATCCTAACCCAGGAAAGGTAAGCAAGAGGAGCGAAAAAGCGATGAGAACAGCACCGCCTTACCAAGCGTCTGAAGAACGCAGGAGTAAGTACCAAATAAACAAAAAAGACCAAGACTACCACCGGCTATTTTGCCTGTTGCCAAAGAATATCCCGCTAGAAAATCGGGATGAACTCTTCTTTGAGGAATTCGCACGGTTTGGAAGGTTAAAATACTACCGAACCATGCTAGACCGTCAGGGCGAGTTAGGATGGGGCTGCGTCCGATACGTTGAAGCAAGGCACGCAAAACGAGCCCTGAGGGAAAGCGACCCCAGGTACAAGGCACAATACGCGGCTTTTCATAAAAAATCGCAGGATTGTGCACAGATGCGGCAACACTCTTGTGGGGCATGGATCAATCATGCAACCTATGCCTACCATGAACCGATTTGAAGAAAACAAGACGCCTATTGGTACAAGAAGGCCCATATGAAAATAGTCAGGACTTATCCACTCGAAGAAACAATGGACTTGATAAGCTTCGAGATGGACGAGAACGACCAACCTCCTAATCCAGCCAACCTATAATCAATGAACAACAACGGAAGAAGATGAGAAGACTACGACCGAAGAAGTGTTAAGTGTAAGGACTGTAAGAGAAATAAAACAAATAAAATAAAATGATATATAAACATTAGGGATTCTAGTATAAGTAAACGGAGTGTAGTGAAATGCAATAATGAGTGAAAAACAAGTGCGAATTGAAGGAATGAATTTACAAAGAAATTAATGAATGTACCCTTATGTAAAAAAAAAAAAAAAAAAAAAAAATTATTTATGTTGGAATGAATATGCAGTGAATAGTATGTTGTAAAAATGTAGAATGAATATATTATAGATATTTGCTTCATATATTACTCATCTATCTATAAGTATAGATAAGTGAATATATGAATTGATGGAGGAAATAACTATAGGAAGGAATGAAAAACGTGTGTAGGTATACGCCCGAAGTATGAAAGAATGTCTATGTATGTGGGATCGAATAGGGTAGAGTAAAACGCAATCAACGACAAATTGTAAAACGGTGGTTCACCGTCCCGACCAATTACCCTAAAATGCAGCCTGATTCATTTCCTGACCTGACAAAAACTCTTATACCACATCTTCTCTTATGACCTTGCCAACCCCATATGGCCTCCATTCCCGCCTGATCAAGCTTCGTAAATAACACATGGGAGGACCTTGAAAAAAAAAAAAAATAAATAAAATCTGCAGAGATATCCAAAAATAGATCATTTGAACGACTATTTTCGAGACTCGATCTGTTACCATAGAAGACCAGACACTCGTTGAAAGAGTTCAATTAAAATGCACTCAAGACCGTGACTTGCGACTCATCGTAGCCCTAATCATCGGCACGCGGTGGCCGGCGGTTAAGGTGCGAGTGAGTTAGCATGGGACCTTGCAGTAGCCTTACTCGAGAGATAAAATTCAACGAATAAGGCGTAGCAATTAATTATCATAAATAAATATGATGATTAAAAGAAAAATGTATATTCTATTTGTATACATATACATAGGCACGAACGAATCTAAAATTATCCTTCAGCTCATATCAGTTAATGAATAAAGACCCTGAAAATTACCTAAAACCTACCTAATAACAAAATAGACCTACCTTTCAAGGCCGTAACCTGAAAAACCACCCTACCTCCCAGAAACTCTAGACCTACATTACACCTCAATTCACCAGGGACGGTGAATATTTTAGGAAGGGGGTACTGTTATGTGACATATTTTACTTATATTTATAATGCACATACAGCATTATGAATATGAGTGAAATGGGTCGCTTACACGGAAAATGCACGCGCTGCATTCTTGACAGCGAGGCAACGCCCGGGCAAGACTGCAGCAGTGCTGGCAGTCCTAATTAGTGTAGCATTTAAGCCAGACGCGTTACTCCTTTGTCGGAGAACCGTGTAAAAATTATAATTAATAATAAAGTGTAGCATAGCGCGGGATAGTGATCCTATATCGGATGGATTGTATTGTCTATATTTGTGTAATAAAAGTGTACAATGAGGACCCAATAAAATAATTAATTGAGTTAAGCTGCCTGTTTTTCTGTTTGACGATCAACCTCCACTTGAAGCAGAGCACCAGGGAGTTCACCTTCAACTCTAGGTAAGGTTTTAGTATTTAACATCTAGTATTAGAATTAGACCGTGTCGCATTATTCCGTGTCCCATAGTTTATTCTCACTTCTTCCTCCCGTCTACAAACGCGTGGGGACTGCGATCCCCGGTAAAATCTTCTGTCCGGGCTGTTATAATTAGGAAGAACGTTAAGTGTCGAACACACTTAACAAAAACATTGAAACAATATCAAAGATAAAGTAAAAGGATACTTACAATAGATTGTCTTTTTGACTCTTAACATCACTCTTTTTTTGCAAGTAAAGACTGCTTACGTATGCAAAATCATTTAATTTCAAAGGGTCGACAGAGTCTTCATAGTAACAATAAAAGTTAATCATGAAATGCAAAACCTTAAATTAATTAATAATATTTTTAAACCATTACTTTAAAAAAGACTCTTACTTGCTTTTTCTTTGAGTTCTCTTAAGAGATCAGTAGAAGTTAGTCGAGATTGTGTTTTTGACTGAAATTGTGCTTTATTCACATTGTGTACCAAAGCATATTGATCAGATGACCGAAAGCTGGATAGTGGAAGTATATTTTCTGAAATGTTATGAAAAGATCAATAACATGACTCTCATTGTAATAATAGTACCCTTCAAAGTAAATTTTTAATTTAGGGTATCAATTTTCATAACATTAAAAACTTATCTACCTCGGGAAATATGTTTATTACTAATTGAATTTTGACCTCTACAATAAGCTGAACTAATATTTCCAGAACTATGATTTGCTGTAAAATAAATAAATATTAATTGATTTTAGAATTATAATGCTTATTTTTGTCACTATTTGATATTTATCCCTTAAACTACACACAGGGTGTAAAATACCCCACATAACTGTCAGTGTGGCAGTTCTAGATTGTAGTTTAAGGGTTAAAATAAAGTGAGTTGCTTATAAATAATTTGTTCAAACCTTTAATAGGTTGTTGCACAGTAAGAGGTGAGACAAAGTTCGTACTGGCTACACCTAGGAGCCTCCGCTTCTGCATGTCCAGCTGATTTTCTTTATTTTGAATTAAATATTCTCTGTAGTTCTTTTCACCCGAAGTAACATCTAAATAATAATTTTTGATTTGAAATCAAAGAAAAGAACCAAATCTAATCAAATAACTTTTAAACATACCTTTTTTATATGTCAAGCATGAAGATATTTCTAAGTCTGATTCAGAACCAGAGTCAGACTCATTTTCCACTATCGCTTCTGCAGGCAACTGCAGTGCCTGTATGTGCAAATTATAGATTTCTGTTGCTGCGGCAGTGACTACACCGTTCCCCTTTATTGCTTTCTCCACTTTTTGAATTACTGACTCCACAATTATCTGCCAACACTAAAAAAAGAAGAAACGTTTAAAGAAACAGTTAATAGGATTACATCAGATAGTTACAAAAAATATTTTTTGTTAAAATAGAATTTGCACTACTATAGACCTTCTTCCACTCTTCATAATCTTTTGAGACACCTGGTAAAGAATTCAGTTCTTTTGCCAATTTCTTCAATAATTTAATGTTTTTTTTTTTCAGAACAGTACCCACCAAGAAAACCTAGTCTAAGTTCTTTACGGTAAAAATTTACCATGTGTTCATGCTGTCTTTGAGATAGCTTCTGGGGACCTCTATTAAATATTAAAATTAATTATAGCTTAAAAAAATTATTTGATACTTCTCTAAATCATCAATCAATCTTTAAATCTTATTGGTGGAGATATAATGTCTTATAAGATTCGGGTTAATAAGTGAAATAGTACCTTTGAGAAGAATGGCCATCAAGACAAAACGGAAGCATTTTTCTTACAAATATTTCAATTAAAATTAAACAAACATATAATAACACTAACTAATGAACAACATGTGCAACTTTGGTTATGATGAACTAGCATTCGAGGAATGTAAACACTGGGCGTTTGCTAGCGATATTAGGTATACCTATAGGTATATCGTATATGAGCGACTAGAACGCTACCCAAGTTTTTCGCGGGTACAGCCCACTTAATTCAAAGAAAGACTGTGATTCAGTTGAACGAGCTTTTTGATTGAGAGCGTGTAATTAAACATTAAAATAAACAGTAAAATATTTAGTTCTTGTAAATACAAAACTAATTTTTTTAAAAAGGTGACTTTTTTAGAAGCCAAAAATATATTTATTGTACAAATATTATCACCTAAAATGGATAAAAGCAATAGTAAGTTCATATTCTCAGATCATTGTATTTTTGAATCTAAATATTCATTTCATTATTTATACTAGTATTCTACTTGATAATGTATGTAAAATGATCATCTTTTATTTCTATTGACTGTATTATTTTCAAAACAATTAAATTATAAAATATAAGTAATTATAATAAAATTTTTACTGATACTTTTAGAGATTGACATTGAACAAATTGAACATGAAGATCAATAAGAAGTTTCTTACATTGCTGATGACTTTCAAGTATCTTCATCTCTGGCAGAAACTGTGTACTTCTATGAACACAAGAACACATTGCATATTCATAAAGATTTGGCAGATTTGAGTAGCGAAAACATAGTGCCCATCTCAAATGTAAAGGTACCAATAATTTCAGCAGATAGGATACTCAAATTAAAAAAGCTTGATGAGGGAGCCGGTGGATCGGTTTACGAAGGTTTGTTGGGTAAAAAGTACTTAATTTCTATAAAATTTGTGCATCATGGGATGGATAAATTGGTCCTACGAGAAATCTGTTCAATGGCATCACTTGGTGAAAAATTTTTTTTAAGATTATTAGCTCTTATAATAGCGCAAGATCATTATGCAATTATTATGCCATTATTAAATGGGATAGACTTATATATCTATATACATGTCAAAAATCAGAATTACCCTCAGAGTTTAGAACATGATGAATTGATAACTCACCAACTTCTGAAAGCAGTCTGGCATTTGCATGATTACTATGATATTGTCGATGAAGACCTTAAACCCGAAAATATACTATTAAATTCTAAATTTCAATTAAAAATAATAGATTTCGGGACAAGTAAGTGTCAGAATATGCTATATCCATGTCTATCTGTAAAAGAAGAGAAAAAAAGAAATGGCACCGTGGGCTATATAGCCCCTGAAATCTTAAACTTCAGTGAATAGACCAAAAAAGCTGACGTATGGTCTCTAGCAATCACAATCGTAGAAGTTTATCAAAAAACCCATAATTGGAGAAATATGGGTTGTTGGGAGATGAGAGAAACGTTTGAGTCTAGAGAAGTGCCAACAATGACTTCTTTAGTTCCTGAAAAGGTTCAAAATTTACTGAAGCCTTGCTTTGATTATAAAGCCTTTAGACGTCCATCGGTGGCAAAACTGTTAATTGACTTCGAAAAGTACTTGGAATCGAAACAGTAGCCTTCACAATTTTTACATTTAAATAATATAAAAATGTTAGTAATTTTTTCTACCATGAATGTACTTTAAAAATTTATTTTAATTTTAAATTTATTTAAATAACCAATGTTATTAAAATTTTGTAAAAAACATTTTTAATTTATTAGTAAAAGAAAAAAATGAGATAAAACCTTTTTTTGATTGTCATTGACATTTTTTCAAGAATTCCATTATCTTAAATTTCAACTTTCAGGGTTTACTTGAGAAGATTATTTGAATATTGTTGAAGTGTTATTTATTCAAAATAATTTAATTATTTTACATTATTTCTTCGCCATTTCTATAGTATTGGTTCACTACATTTATACGTTGAACAGTTCCAGCTAAAAAATCCTCTTTAACTTGATTGTCACTGGTATCGAAAACTTCATGTGGATTCGGAGGCTCTGGAATATTCCTAAAATAGTAACAGATTTTTATAAACAGATGTGTTATTTTATTTTATTTTTTATTCAATACAAGCTTTACCCATTCAGAAGATTAAAGTTGTGTAAAACAACTACAGCTGCAATAATTTTTGCTGCTTTCTTTGGGGCATACCTCATTCCCCTTTCTCTTCTTATTACTCTCCAAACTCCTGAAACTGCACCAAATGTAGTCTCCACAGAGCGACGAGATGCTTTGTGCTCTTTTGTGTACATCCATTCAGGTGAATAACGAGGGGCTCTTCGGTAGGGAGTTAAAAGAATTTGTGAAGGCAAGTACCCACTGTCTTCTAAAATAAAGTTATTCATTATTATTACATAATGGGTATTACGTGAATTGGAATAAAATAAAATAAAAATATTGAACAAGCACAGAATCTAAATTTTACATATTCGTTCAAGTAATACTTTCTTTTATATACTATTTACCATAAACATAATATAAACCCTCATTATTAATTATGTTTTGATCAGCCCGCAAACTTTGAAAATGTTTTCGAATTCTCGAATGTCGCCAAATAAATTTGTCTTAATTGCTGCCTGGACAAATTACTAAATTGTAGACATAATGATGTCTGTCCGTCAAGTGCAGAAATAAATTTTATTTAAAATGTTGATTGTTGGACAAAGTATAAAATATTCTTAAGGTTTTTGTACTTACTGCTTGACAGTTTAATGAGTGGTTGTACCTGTAATGAACGAAAGCCTCCTCATCTTCTGTAGGTTTCAGAATTTTGACAATGAAACAATCGGCTAAACCAAGTATATCTGGAATGCGTGTTGTAGTTGTATAACTGCAAAAAATAGGAAAAATATTTGATTGAATTTTATTGAAAAAGATGTATGAACTTCAAAGCAACCATTTTATATTGAACAAATTTGTACTTTAAAGAGAAAGTTACCTTGCAGCTAATTGTTCACGTCCAGCTCTTGTTTTGAGAAATTTTATTAGTGAAGGAGCCAATCTTACAAGCGCATTTGTGACTTGTTGAATTATATTGGAAACAGTTGGCTGTGCGCATGGGTGATTGTACACTTGAGGCGCTATTTGCTGGTAACTGCCAGTTGCATATAATCTGAGAGCTATTAGCACTTGAATGTACACTGGGATCTTAGTTCCTCTGAATCCTTGTAGTTGTGGTCTCAGTATATCACATAGCCTAAGGGCTATTTCAGGAAAAAGCCTTAATAAAACATAAATATGAAAAAAAAATTTTTTAACCCTTCATAGAATATGAATATTCATAAAAAGTATGTACTTAAAATAATAATTTTTTTTTTACAGCAGACATAATCTGAGTAAAAATGAATTAAAATTATGTGATATCACAGCATAATAAAAAAAACATAAATTTCATAGTAAAAACTGTTTACTATCACCTATTGTCAAAATTATATGATTTATTAATTCATAAGAATTTTGTAGTGGGCAATTGCCCGTATTTTTAAATGAAAGAAATTAAATTGTTAAACTTTTCTAAAACTTTTTTTAAGTATAAAATTTGAAAAGATTATTAAACATGGGATAATAAACATGCATAAAATTTTTAATAAATACTGTGACTATCAAAATGATATTGATCATAGACAGTTTAGTTATAAAAAAACTTGTCCATAATGCAAAACAAGTAAAAAAGCTTAGTAAAGAAAAGTACTTAACCTGTACCGTGCCTGAAAAAATAAAGGATCCTCTTGAAAGGGATTACAATAATCACGCGGTAATGTGTGTTCAATTCGTCGTTGCCGAATCCTATTTTGATGGAATTCCAGTAGTTCAAAATGATTTTCAACATCTACTAATGCATTATTCATTTTTAATTTATTGTTGATTCGCACCTAGTTGAATATAAACAAACTGACTGAGAGTTGTTGGATGCCATGAAGTAAACAAAAAAGTTTATCTTAGTTGGCAAACTTGATTATATATTCTATTTTTAAAATTTGAAATTTTGTTTGTGTAATTAAAAAAATATTTTTTTTTTTTTTTTTTGGTAATTTCAATTAATTTTTTGATTTTTAATAATCAAACATTTAACATGAGTACATAATAATCTATTGAATGTTTTCAAATTAAATAAAAAAAAAAATTGTGCGTACATACTTTCACCAAGCACACAGTTACCTAACCTCCTATTTTCCTCTATTAGGAGCCCCGGCTCTTGCCTTTTTTACATGCTTTTTTTAGTTTTTAAACTGTTTTGTAATACCTACAACTGTAATTGTCTCAACAAATGCGATGTCAACGAAAAGGGTGTAAGTATTTTAATACTTGCAAAAAATGATTTCTAATCTTTCTATTGTAAGTAGTAAATAATAATGAGTCCGACTATTCGCCCGCAGTTCCGTGCATTGAAAAAAACGTACGTTATTTAAATAAATTATTACAAATTTTTTCACCAAGGAATTTTTCCACATACGTTGGAATTTGACGTAATGGTACGTTAAACTTCGTTGAACATTTTTAATAAGTTTAAAAAATTTTTTTACAAACGTACGTTATTGAAACGTACTATAAAACAGATGTACTTTTTACTCGAATTGTTAAAACAAAATATTTTTGCATAAAGAAATATTTTCTGCTTTTTGTTAGCAACAAAATACTGCAAGTTCCATATTAAAATGCAAAAAAAAAAATAATTTTACTGTAAAAACCAAGTTATACAAAATGCAAATAAATACATTTAAAAGTATTAAACTTCAATTAACTTTTGAAAACACGATTTTTTTTAGGAATTATCATCAACTGCAACATTTACTCCATACAATGGAAAAACATTTCTTTTTATCAAAGCGACAAATAACTAAAATGGGTGCTCAAGGAGATGATGTCAACGAAGAAATGTTGCTGCAACTTAGTGTGCAGCTGAACATCCTGGCTAGTGGAAACAAAAAAAATGAAAAAAGCCTCGATCAGTGGAAAACGGTGAGTATTTCTTGCAAATATTATTAATGCTACAAACTATATAAAATACACATTTGTCTAAAAAAATTTTTACAACCATTTTTAATTGACTTGGTTATTTTAAATCATAGATATGGAATGATATGAAACTTGAAGCTAAGGAGACAATGTTGTCATATTTAGAAAATGAAGCAAAAACTGGAAATGTTATCAATAACATTGTCTTAGATACTACAACAAAACGCATTTGTGCTATTTTTGGGAAGCATGGAACTGATGCACCTCTTTTGCATAAGTTTGGAGCAGATGATCCTCCTGAATTTGCAAGTAAGTGCAATATAATTTTCAATTTTACATCATTTTATTAATCTGCTTCTAATTTTTATAAAAAAAATTTTTTGTAGACCCTACAGATCTTTTTGATGAAGTATATTCTGATAAACCTATGGTTCATGGTAATGGTTTGTATAATATTGCTTGGGTTTAATTGTATAAGTTATTGTAATTAAAAATTAAAATAAAATTAATTTTTAGATCCACATGATGTTAGTGATCGTACAATGCTGAGCAATTCAAATAGTTAGTGCATGTTTCAGTTAATAATTAACATTTATAAATTAATATTCTATTTCAACCAATTACTATTAATTTTTTAAATCTAACTATCAATAGTATTTTTTGTAATATTGTAATATTGTAATAATTTCTAATAACACGCGTGCGCGTGGTGGCATGCGGGTTGCTGCTCTTGCAATACAATAAATTAAGTCAAAACTGATCATAAACTAGTGTTAAACAAATGATTTTTATTGTTCATTTAGATAGTTTTTTCTCTTCTTTAAACTTTATTTAGTGATCTTGACTATTTACTTCATTAGTTCAGTGGTGGTAGTGTTTTTCATTCACCTAACCTTACTTTGCATAGACCACGTGTTTGACTTTATATTCTTTTTTCTTTTTTATAATGCAACACTACTGTTATTCTTGCCCTAAAAAACGCCCTTTGGTAGTTTCTGATGCAGTACAGTGTAGGAAGTGCAAGGTTTACTACCACAAAAGCTGTGCTGGCAGAGCTGGGAAATAAAGCAATGGTTCATTTGACAAGTGCTGTAGTATAAACAAATTTGAAAAATCTAATAGAAGTTCAAATGAATCTCTTTCCTCAAATGTGTCTTCAACTTTATCCAGGTCTATTTCTGTCTCCAATAACAGCAGTGTATCCACTCAGAATAATCATAATAACTCTCAAGTCATCAATAATTCTCTGGTCGATGTTAACAATTCTCTGGTTGATGGCAATAAAAATATTCCTCACCCAATCTCTGTTGAAGATTCACTTACTAATTTAGCTGAGCTATGGGCTATGATTCATAAACAGGCAGAGGAAAATACAAAAAAGCTCTCCTCTGAATTTCAAGATCTAAGAGCCCAATTTGAAGTCTTGGATTGTCGTCTTGATCTTGCTCAAGAGCAGTTAGTTGATCTGGAAAAGAAGGTGGATACGCTAGCAGCCTCTTGTGTTCAAGACTGTGTAGCTGAACTCATTGATAGAAAGAAGAAAGAATCTAATATAATTTTTACTCAACTTAAAGAAACTGGAGGTGACCAGAGTGATTTAGCTCTTCTAAATACTTATTTTTCTACTGTCCCTATACCCTTAGGTAAATTTAAAGCCTTTAGAGTTGGGAAGATGTCGCCAACAAAGCCTAGATTATTAAAGGTCTGCTTTAATTCACCTGATGTACCAAATTGGTTAGTAATGAATCAAAAGTTACTTAACCTAGAGAATATAAAAATAAAGAGAGATCTCACATTCGCTCAAAGAAAATTATTGAGAGATGTGTATTTGGAGTTGGATGAGAGAGTTAAAAATGGTGAGAAAGACATTGAGATTAAATACTTCAACGGATTACCAAGGATTGTTCACTCCAAGAAACAAACTGCTTCTATTCCAGCTCAACTTTCAAACTCAAAAAACTCAAAAAACTTGGAGGCCTAAATGTGTATTATCAAAATGTTAGAAGCTTAAAAAACAAACTTTTTGATTTAGTGAATAATGTAGTTACTTCTTTTGTTATCTATGATCTCATCTGCCTTCATGAAACTTGGCTGGACGACACAGTCACTGATGCTGAGTTATACATACCAAATTATAATTTTGTAAGATTGGATAGAGACTTTATTAATTCAAACAAAAATAAAGGTGGAGGACTTCTAATCTATGTAAGAGATACAATCACTTATTCACTGGGTCTGTCATCAAATCTTGGTCTGGAATTCCTAACGCTGAAACTCAAACTACTTAAGAATACTTATTTTCTTGTTCTGGCTTATTTACCACCCATCTCCTGTACAGATTCTATTCATTTTACTGCTGGCATGGAAAGTTTAGTTGCTGATATAATTCAATGGTGTGATGACTATACTCTAAACAAATTGATTATACTAGGGGATCTGAACCTACCTGGTTTTTCTTGGATAAATAACGACCACTCTGTTTCTCTTATTGGTGGAAATCCTAATGAACCTGTTCGAGAAGCGGTCTCTAACCTCCTGGCTCTAGTTAACAACTATCATCTGCTCTAGCTATTATCACCAAACTGTAAGGATAAATTTCTGGATCTCTGTTTCTCCAACTTGGATGCTGTTTGTGAATACTCCGATGATCCTGTGGTGAAGTTGGATGAGTATCACCCTGCCTTCTCTCTAAAATTTATTGTTGATGACTTTGTCCGACTTTCTTTTTCTGATCTATGTTTAAATTTTAGGAAAGGAGATTATCCGAGGATGAGGGCTGCTCTTCTTGCTGTGGATTGGACACTTGTTTTTGAAGGTACATCTGGTGTTGACTCTTATCTCACCTTGTTTTATGATAGATTTAATTTGTTGATTTGTAAGCATGTGCCAAGGTTACAGCGCTCATCATCGGATTTTCCTGCTTGGTTTACCATATAATTAAAGAGAGAGGTAGCTGTGAAGCGGCGACTTCATCAACAGTGGAAGGAATTTTCTACAGATGTTTTTTATGACTTATTCAGCAAACAGCGTGCCAAGTGTAAGAGATTAGCTAAGTCTGCCTACTTAGTTTATATATCAAAAATTGAGACTAATATAAAGAAAAATTGTAAAAGTTTCTGGAGATTTGTCAATGGAAAATCCAAGGCCTCTGGTGTTCCTTGCTCGGTGTTCAGTGGTCATAGTACTGCGGATGGTGGCCAGGCTGTCGTTGATCTCTTTGCCGATCAGTTTGGGTCGGTATTTAGGGTTGATGATTTTATTGCTTCCCCTGGTGATTGTAATACTGGGTCGATGACATCCCCGCCATTGTCCTGCTTGTCTGTGACCAGGGCCGTTATAAAGGCTGAACTGAATATGCTGAGTGACAATTTCGCCCCAGGCCCGGATGGTATTCCTGTAGCTTTTATAAAAACCCTGGCTCCATGCCTTGTTGAGCCCTTGTATCTTATCTTTAACAAGTCGTTATCCACTGGCAAGTTTCCAGATGCTTGGAAAGACACTTTCATAACACCTATTCATAAGCGTGATAATAAATCCACCGTGAATAATTATCGACCAATTGCTAAATTATCTTTGTTCGCCAAGATATTCGACAGTATTGTACATCGTGAGCTATCATCGTACTTGAATCGTTATATTTCACCTTATAAACATGGCTTTATGCCTCAGCGTTCTACGGTGTCAAACCTTTCGCAATATACTGAATTTATTCTTAGTCAGATAGATCTTGGATATCAGGTGGATTCGGTTTACACGGATTTTAGTGCAGCATTTGATTCTGTGAATCATCGTCTGTTGATTAATGAATTATCCGGATATGGGTTAAATGGTGCACTACTCCGTTGGATCGAGTCCTACTTGCTTGATCGCAGGCTGTTTGTTAATTATAATGGCTTTATATCCCATGCTTTTTTGCGACATCAGGTGTTCCTCAAGGATCACACTGTGGTCCGTTATTTTTTAATGTGTTTATAAATGACCTGATATTAGTTATTAAATACTGTTTCTATTTGTTATATGCGGATGATTTTAAGATCTTTATTAGTATAAAGTCAGCGTATGACTCTTTCTTGTTACAGGAAGATCTACATGCGATTGAGCTCTGGTGTGCAAAAAATTGTCTTGAATTTAGTATTCCAAAATGTTCGATGATCTCATTCTATTCATCTAGTCCGTTATATTATAATTATTTACTGTGCAATCAATATTTGCAAAGACAAGCAATAGTGAAGGATTTGGGAGTTTATTTTGATGAGCGATTGTCTTTTGCATATCATGTTAAATTTACTCGAAATAAGTCAATGAGATTACTATCTTATATTCCTCGACAATCACGTAATTTTAGAAATGTAAACACTCTGCGGACTCTGTATCTTACTCTGGTAAGACCAGTGTTACTGTATGCGTCTGTTATATGGGCACCTCTGAATGTAAACTCTCGTTCCATGCTTGAGAGTGTCCAACATAAATTGTTGCATGTTTTGGCCTTTCGTGCTGGTAACCCGATGAGTATTTATGATCATGATTTTGAGGCAATTTCACGTAGATTCGATATCTGTACTCTGATGTCGTTTTATGATTATCAGGACATCTTGTATCTTTTTAAAGTTACGAGGGGTTATATTGATTCTCCTGATCTCCTTCCCTTGGTACGTTTTAAGGTGCCACCGAGAGTTCTGAGACCTTCAGGAATTTCGGCAGTCGCCAGGTTGAATCGGGTTACCATTTCGAACAGGTCAGTCCTTGATAGAGCAGTTCGTACCCTTAATAACTCTGAATTAAGCATATACGACTTTGTTAGTTATTCTATATCTAGTTTTAAACCAAAAGCGAGAGAGTTGTTTTTTAAGTACTGATAATTTATCGATTTATGAATTATTTTTTGTTGAAAATCTATTCATTAAATACTGAGATACTATGCACTTTAAATGATCGTAGCTGAGTCTACTATAACTCTATGATGTGCGAGAGCTACCCGTACACCACCTTAAATTTAAGTTGTTATATTAAAATGTATTTTTGGGCCTCGGCCTGTACATAAATAAATAAATAAATAAATATTAATGCAGTAAATAAAACAGAAAACATCACAGAATTTTCGCAGATTATTAATAACAGCATTGGGATCTTCAAAACAACATTGTGCCAAAAAATTGAAAAACTTGTGACAGATCTTACAAAATGATTAAAATGTTAATGTTTTAAGTTATTAGTATGAGTAATTAAAATAAAAAACATTTATGAAAAATGTACTGAAATTACTTTTCCTAGAAAGAATTTTAAAAAAGTTGTCAAGTTTTTATATGTACTATATATTAACAAATTCAGTAAATGTTGATAATAATAGTGAATTAAAAAATATAATTTTTTTGGTACTAACGCATTTTTTAATTGAATTTCTATCAACTCTTTACTCTACAAATATTTTCTGCCAATCATTTTTAAATTTGCGCCATTGTCGTTTTATACGTATATTACCCGTAATGTAAGCTTACACCTTCCCTACGCTCCTCCCTACGCTCCTACGCCCCTACGCTTTACATAATGCCGCCCCAAGGATGGGATTATATATCTCTTTTCGTGACGGACGAAACTTTTTGTCGACGAAAAAAATTTTTCTTCACAAAATAATTTTTGAATTTCGATGACTTGAAAAGCAGATTGAGGATCAGTAATAATAAGTTAAATTAAAATAAATTAATTTATAAATATTATTATTCCACTAAAATTGTTTTTTAATATTATTTAAATATCAGTTAATGCTAAGCAAAAAATTTTAATTATCTATGGCTAATTTACCTGTTGGAACAATTCGATACAAGCTTCCTATTTACAACAGGTAAATAGCCGTAGATAATTAAAATTTTTTGCTTAACATGTTAAAAAAAGTTCAAAATATATGAATTCTTTCATGATAGCATAGTTATACAATTTCAAAAATTTGTTAGTGCAATTTAAGTCCAAGCAATATAGTTCACATGGTCAAGTGTTCACTATAGCAAATTGATTAAATTGTATAACTATGTAATAAAAAAAAACCAATTTTAGTTCTTTATTTCAACAACAGCCCAAAACAAAATATTTTAATAATCTCCCTTTACCCTCATTGGAATTAATTTAACAAGCAAATTCTATAATTGAGCAAACAACTCAATTTTATTTTAAATTAGTTTTTCATATTCACTGACAAAACAGTGGCAATAAATATAAGAATGAAATAAAAAAATATTTCATTCTTATACTTAAGTTTCAAATATCGATTGCCCGTGCGAAGAAAAACCTTACCCCGAAATCTATCGTGAAGAAAGTAAAAATGGAGGTGTTTTTAACCAAAACATGTCTCTAAAAGATTTTAATAAATATTTTAACTGCGGAAAAAAAATTTTAAATCACTTTTACTACCAATTCGTTGATACATTACAATAAAAAACAATTTCTCGACATATTAGCCACGAATAAAATGACTCTTAAGTTTTCAGCTTATAAAAATCACAAAGGTTATTTTATTCGTGGCTGGTGGCTAGGAAAATATTTTTTTATTATAATATATCAACAAATTGATAACAAATATTATTTTAAAATTTCTTTCCTCGGCTAAAATAATAAATAAATTAGTCTTTGAGAGACATTTTATTGGTCAAAAGTAGCCCTGTCGTTATTTTTTTCGTGGCAGATTTTGATCTAAGGTTTTTTCTCGCACAGGCAATCAATATTTATATTGCAATGGTTAATAATATTATAATTAGTAAAAAAATTTCTTCACAAAGATTAATTTAATATTGATTTTTTATTAGCTTATCAAGTAAGGATTGGTATTTAAATAATATTAAAAAATAATTTTAGTGGAATAATAATATTTATAAATTAATTTATTTTAATTTAACTTATTATTGATCCTCAATCTGCTTTTCAAGTCATCAAAATTCAAAAATTATTTTGTGAAGGTATTTTACATCACGTAGACGTTTTTTACGTTGAAAATGTTTTGTCAACGAAAAAAATTTTTTGCTGACGAAAAATTTTTTTCGTCGACAAAAAGTTTCGTCCGTCACGAAAAGGGGAAATATAATCCCACCCCAGGAGGACTCGAGGCTTGTGCGTGACGCATGCGCACCACCCACTAGACCCTTCACTCGAAGTGCACCCGGCCGAACCATTGCTGCAATACGGTTTTTCATAATTTATTGCAAAACCAAAAAGAATTTTGAAAAACTAAAAGGTGTGCAATTTATGGGATCAAGTGTGTAATTTTTTTACGCTAAAACGAGATTAATCGGGTTAATAGTTTCTTCAGAAACAAACGTTTTCGGGGTTCGGAGCAAAAAATATTTTTCCTGGAAACGCAAAAAGTGTGCGATTCTGGAAAATTTCATTTTTTAAATGTGCTGTTTTAGGCAAAAATCGAGATATTTTTTTTCTTCAAAAAAGCCTACCCTCAGGGGGTATTCACTTGGTGTTATTTTACGGCACCGATGACCGATCAGCTGATCGTGTAAGCTGAACATTTTCACTTTGTTCACGCTGCACGCAGACGGCTCGTGCGGCGCGGCATTCTCTCTTTTCTGCTCTCGTTTACTGAAAGTGTCAGTAATCACAAATCAGGTATAACTTGGAATACATGAGGTTTTAGCTTCTATAAAAAATACGATTTTTAAAACGAAATTGTTTTTTGGCCATAGTATGGGAAGGCTAATATAAGAGAAATGTTTTTCAAAAAAAAAAGGATAAACAAACATCAGTTTCTAATTTGCTTGTGCATTCATCGTCTACTTGTACATTCAGGTCTGCTTGTCATCGAATCTTTTTTGCCTGCTTGCTATTTGATCTGCGGCATACGTTTATTATTTGTATATTGAGGTGATTTGTCAAAAAGTTTCTTCGAGCATATTTTTCATCATTAAAATAATGATTCCTCAAATAAGTATACATTTTTGAACTGTATGATTTTTTAAACTCTGCTAATAAGACCTCGTTCTTTGTATTTTTTTTTAAACATCCAAGTCTTACAGTGTCTTTGAACTTTAGAAAAAAGAACTTAAATTAATGATTATAATTGTGTAGAATAAAATTATGTTGTGTGACAGTCAGTGATCGTAATTAAATCGTCGGTAACGATTTAGGATTTGGCGCGAGTCACGTGACTGTCGAACGCAGCTCAGAGCGGACCTCTGAGGTGGTAGAGCGGGAATCGGGAAACCACTCGTAGTTTTCGTGTCCAAGTGTTCGCACGTACATGGAACTTAACTCGTCTCGGTTCGACGGCTAACCGGACTCCTCGGGAGTGGAATGTCGTCGAAGAGAGAGTTGGCAGAGACAGAAGGTGCGGGATCGATGGTCATCGCCCGGGAAGCATTCTTCTGTCTAGACGAGTCAACCGGCTTTTGGAAGCCGTGGACGTCGGGGAACCTGACCGACGTCCAGCAGACACGCAAAGATCTGGAGATCGATTCATGGCAGATCTTGAAGCAGCTTACTCGTTACGGAAGTCAAGGCAATTATTGACATTCGCGTCGTGCGTTGTGGTAGAGCCGTAGTGTGAGAGTGTGGTGTTATTTGTGAAGTTGTCATTTCACGTCATCACCTGGACCGCTTTCCGACGGCTACACGGCGACTCGAGTATGGTATATATCGCGGCTGGTCGGCATCGTAGCCTGGCATTTTGTTTAGCCTGACGGCTTGGTATGAGGTGCACCTTAGCGACTCCGTAAGTTAATTGTAAATGTGCGAGTGAGTGTGAATGCGTGTGAGTGTCCTTAGCACACTGTTATTGTTATAATCTTTGTTTTTCTCTCGCGCGCGTTAGATGCCGATAGCAGCAAGAATTTGTGTGCGCGCGCAACGATTTAGAGAGCATTGAAGATTCTTTTGTTTACTGGTTTGAACGACACCGAGTCGTAATTCGAAATTTGTATTTTAGGTTTAGATTTGTTTTAATAAATTATTAAATTGTTAATTTAATTTTTATTGACTAAACCTAGTGTTCCTGCGAATCGATCCTGTTTTAATACCCGCACCCACTGCCGATAAACGAACTAGCCGACCGCGTCGCGAGATATAGTAATATTCGCGGACGCGATTTCCTCATTTTATTATTTCAGGTCGACGAGTTGCAGTTCGACGAGTGCTTGGATCAGCACTAAGTACAGGTAATAAGGATTTAGTACGCACCGTGGGTATTTGTATCGGCTCATACAAACCCTTAAATCCACCCCTGTTACAGTTGATAAGTGTATTTGGGGATTAATTATAATTAACTATTTTTGGTAGTAAAGCTGGAAGCGTTATTTTTGCTTTTGATGAACAATAAACTTTTAGAGTTCAAGTACAAAATATATGCAATAGTAAATTCTATTTTATTAATAATAATTTCTGAGGAGTATGAAAGATGATTGGTGTAATAGTTTATTTAAAGTGAATAGAACAAAGCAGTAGTTCTGAGTTGATTGAATTCAGCTTGAAAATAAAGAGAATTTTATCATTCTCTGAGCATACATAAAATTTTCAGTACTAGATCATTACTTAACTAAGGTTGTTTTTGAAGCATTGTGAGATTTTATAAATCTTCTATCGTGTGCAATTGTTTTATTTTTAATCAATCTTTAATTATTACTAATAATCGTTACAAATAAATAATATGCATGCCTTTAAAGTATCAGTGCTTGATACGAATACATTTTGAAGCTAAAACATAGGTTTTATCAAGGAAGTATATTACTTATGTGAGTATTGATTGTGAAGTAAAAGTAAATACAACTTGATAGCAGTAAAGTCAAAAAAGTGTACATATTTTTGAAAACTGAATGTGTTCATATCAGCTTCAGCATCCATTATAAACTTGGTAGCTTTGAAATTTTTTCCTCTAGTATACCTCCTTTCTGTTAATGATCTTTGTTATTTGTTAATAGGGCAATGTTAAAACTTTCAACGATAACTAAATTATTTTGATAATTTTTTTTTAAATAAGGGACAAATTTTGAAAAACAATTTTGCATCAAATAAATAGTTAATTTTACTCAATCTATTTTTGAACTAAAAAATTTGGTTATTTGAATTTTAAATATTTAAAATAGTTGTTATTAATCAGTTCATGAGTAAAAAAAAAATTGTTTATTCCAGCAAAATTAAAATTTTTTAAGGTAGGCAAACTTTTTTAGGTTTTTTTTTTTTTTGAATAAATTTTTAAATTATAAGTTAAATTTCAATTATTTAATTTTTATTTAATTTTAATTTTGTACAACTTTTCTTTTTCATTTTTCAAGTATTCAATGCTATAAGTACACTATAACTTTATAGCGTAAGTGGACAGTGACAAATAATTTTATTTACCTCTGCAGCATATTGAACTTAAAATATTTATTGAGGTATTAGTTGTTGCTGAAGTAATTGCTGCTGTTGTTAATGGACTAGTTGTCACTGCTGCTAAAGCTGGAGTTGAGGAGGATATACATTTGGGTACAATATATAGCAACAGTATTTTTTGAAGAGATCAATCCGGATGAAATTTTTAGCTTGCTTTAGCGCAACTCAAGATCACAGTTGCCCATTGCAAGTATCCTCGGTGAAATCACCGATGAATTCATCGGTGAATTCATCGGTGAAATCCTCGGTGAAATCCTCGCTTTTTGCGGTGAAATCCTCGGTGAATTCCTCGCTTTTTGCGGTGAAATCCTCGGTGAATCTTAACAGTAAAATCCTCGGCAAAATCCTCGGCCTTTTAACGGGATCGAAAACGAAGGGGTCAGGGCGGACACCTGGTGCAACTGGTGATACGTACGCCTTGGAGATGACTTCCCCAGGAAGTTGCGACTCCGGATGGGTCAGGGCGAGCACCTGGTGCACCTGGCAATACTTACGCCTTCGAGATGATTTCCCCAGGAAGTTTCGACTCCGCATGGGTCAGGGTGGACATCTGGTTCACCTGGTGATACTTACGCCTTGGAGATGATTTGCCCCAGGAAGTTTAGACTCCGGATGGGTCAGGGCGGACATCTGGTGCACCTGGTGATACTTACGCCTTGGAGATGACGTCCCCAGGAAAATTCGACTCCTGAGGGATCAGGGCGAGCATCTGGTGAACCTGGCGATACTTACACCTTGGAGATGATTTCCCCAGGAAGTTTCGACTCCGCATGGGTCAGGGCGGACATCTGGTGCACCTGGTGATACTTGCACCTTGGAGATGACTTCCCCAGGAAATTTTGACTCCGGATGGATCAGGGCGAGCACCTGGTGCACCTGGCGATACTTACGCCTTCGAGATGATTTCCCCAGGAAGTTTCGACTCCGCATGGGTCAGGGGGGGCACCTGGTGCCCCTGGAGATACTAACGCCTTGGAGATGATTTCCCCAGGAAGTTCCGACTCCACATGGGTCAGGGCGGACACCTGGTGCACCTGGTGATACTTACGCCTTGGAGATGATTTCGCCCGGAAGTTTTGACTTCGGAGGGTCAGGGTAAACACCTGGTGCACCTGGTGATACTTACGCCTTGAAGATGATTTCTCCAGGAAGTCTGAACTCTGGAGGGGCCAGGATGGACACTCGGGGCACCTGCTGATACTTACGCCTTGAAGATGATTTCGTAAGGAAGTTAGGAGTCTGGGGAGGGGGGGACGGGTCAGGGCGGACTCCAGGTGCACCTGGTGATACTTACGCTTCGAAAATGATTTTTTCCGGAAGTTTTGATCTCAGTGGGTTCACATCATCAAGTTGACGATTAGGATAGCATCTTCAGAGTGTTGTTATTACCGGGCACCCCAAGTATTTTTCCTGACTCCTACGTAGTTAAAATTTCCTGAAAAAACATCTCAAAGTTGTAAGTATCACCAGGTGCACCAGGTGTCCACCCTGACCCCTACAAAGTCCTATTTTCCTAGGGAAATCATCTCCAAGGCGTTAGAATCACCAGGTGCCCCAGGTGTCCGCCCTCACCCCTCCGAAGTCCAAACTTCCTGGGGAAATCATCTCCAAGGCGTAATTAATACCAGTTGCACCAGGTGTCCACCCTGGCCCATTTGTAGTCAAAACTTCCCGAAGAAATCATCTCCAAGGTGTAATTATCACCAGGTGCACCAGGTGTCCGCCCTGACCCTTCCGGAGTCCTTAGTTCCTGGGGAATTCATCTCCAAGGCATCAGTATCACCAAGTGCACCGAGTGTCCACCCTGATCCCTCAGGAGTCGAAACTTCCTGGGGAGTTCATCTCTAAGGCGTAAGTATCGCCAGGTGCACCAGATGTCCGCCCTGACCCATTCGGAGTCGAAACTTCCTGGGTAAATAATCTCGAAGGCATAAGTATCACCAGGGGCACCAGGTGTCCGCCCTGACCCATCCGGAGTCAAAACTTCCTGGGGAGTTCATCCCCAAGCCTTACGTATCACAAGGGGCACCAGATGTCCGCCCTGACCCATCTGGAGTCGAAACTTCCTGGGGAAGTCATCTCCAAGCCTTACGTATCACCAGGTGCACCAGATGTCCGCCCTGACCCTTGCGGAGTCGAAACTTCCTGGGGAGTTCATCTTCAAGGCGTAAATATCGCCAGGTGCACCAGGTGCTTGCCCTGATCCATCCGGAGTCAAAACTTCCTGGGGAAATCATCTCCAAGGCTTACGTATCACCAGTTGCACCAGGTGTCCGCCCTGACCCATCTGGAGTCGGAACTTCCTGGGGAAATCATCTCCAAGGCGTAAGTATCATCATGAGCACCAGGTGTCCACCCTGACCCATCCGGAGTCAAAACTTCCGGGCGAAATCATCTCCAAGGCGTAAGTATCACCAGGTGCACCAGGTGTCCGCCCTGACTCCTCTGAAGTCCAAACTTCCTGGGGAAATCATCTCCTAAGCGTAATTAATACCAGCTGCACCAGGTGTCCACCTTGGCCCCTTTGGAGACAGAACTTTCCGGGGAAATCATCTCCAAGGCGTAACTATCACCAGGTGCACCGGGTATCTCCCCTGACCCCTCCGGAGTCCTTAGTTTCTGGGGAAATCATTTTCAAGGCTTAATTAATACCAGTTGCACCAGGTGCCCACCCTGGCCTCTTTGGAAAACTTCCTGGGGAAATCATCTCCAAGGCGTAAGTATCACCAGGGGCACCAGGTGTCCGCCCTGACCCATCCAGAGTCGAAACTTCCTGGGGAAATCATCTCCAAGGCGTACGTATCACCAGTTGCACCAGGTGTCCGCCCTGACCAATCTGGAGTCGGAACTTCCTGGGGAAATCATCTCCAAGGCGTAAGTATCATCATGAGCACCAGGTGTCCGCCCTGACCCATCCGGAGTCAAAACTTCCGGGCGAAATCATCTCCAAGGCGTAAGTATCACCAGGTGCACCAGGTGTCCGCCCTGACTCCTCTGAAGTCCAAACTTCCTGAGGAAATCATCTCCTAAGCGTAATTAATACCAGCTGCACCAGGTGTCCACCTTGGCCCCTTTGGAGACAGAACTTCCCGGGGAAATCATCTCCAAGGCGTAAGTATCACCAGGTGCACCGGGTATCTCCCCTGACCCCTCCGGAGTCCTTAGTTTCTGGGGAAATCATTTTCAAGGCTTAATTAATACCAGTTGCACCAGGTGCCCACCCTGGCCTCTTTGGAAAACTTCCTGGGGAAATCATCTCCAAGGCGTAAGTATCACCAGGGGCACCAGGTGTCCGCCCTGACCCATCCAGAGTCGAAACTTCCTGGGGAAATCATCTCCAAGGCGTAAGTATCATCATGAGCACCAGGTGTCCGCCCTGACCCATCCGGAGTCAAAACTTCCGGGCGAAATCATCTCCAAGGCGTAAGTATCACCAGGTGCACCAGGTGTCCGCCCTGACTCCTCTGAAGTCCAAACTTCCTGGGGAAATCATCTCCTAAGCGTAATTAATACCAGCTGCACCAGGTGTCCACCTTGGCCCCTTTGGAGACAGAACTTCCCGGGGAAATCATCTCCAAGGCGTAAGTATCACCAGGTGCACCGGGTATCTCCCCTGACCCCTCCGGAGTCCTTAGTTTCTGGGGAAATCATTTTCAAGGCTTAATTAATACCAGTTGCACCAGGTGCCCACCCTGGCCTCTTTGGAAAACTTCCTGGGGAAATCATCTCCAAGGCGTAAGTATCACCAGGGGCACCAGGTGTCCGCCCTGACCCATCCAGAGTCGAAACTTCCTGGGGAAATCATCTCCAAGGCGTACGTATCACCAGTTGCACCAGGTGTCCGCCCTGACCCATCTGGAGTCAGAACTTCCTGAGGAAATCATCTCCAAGGCGTTAGTATCACCAGGGGCACCAGGTGTCCGCCCTGACCCATCCGCAGTCGAAACTTCCTGGGGAAGTCATCTCTAAGGCGTAAGTATCGCCAGGTTCACCAGGGGCTCGCCCTGATCCATCCGGAGTCAAAACTTCCTGGGGAAGTCATCTCTAAGGCGTAAGTATCGCCAGGTGCACCAGGTGCTCGCCCTGATCCATCCGGAGTCGAAACTTCCTGAGGAAATCATCTCGAAGGCGTAAGTTTCGCCAGGTGCAACAGGTGCTCGCCCTGACCCATCCGGAGTCGAAACTTCCTGGGGAAGTCATCTCCAAGGCGTACGTATCACCAGTTGCACCAGGTGTCCGCCCTGACCCCTTCGTTTTCGATCCCGTTAAAATGCCGAGGATTTTGCCGAGGATTTTACTGTTAAGATTCACCGAGGATTTCACTGCAAAAAGCGAGGAATTCACCGAGGATTTCACCGCAAAAAGCGAGGATTTCACCGAGGATTTCATCGATGAATTCACCGATGAATTCATCGGTGATTTCACCGAGGATACTTGCAATCGGGTACCCATTGTATGATAAAATGTTTATGTAAATTCTTGAAGTGATCATTGCTAAAAAATAATACTTGTAATGTGAATTCATTGAAATAAATTGAATTTAATAAAAATAAAATAAAGTAATTATGCACACATTAAATGAATTGAAATTTTTCACTACCAGTCATGATTTTTATTTTTTCTAAAAATTTGAAATTTTAACAAATAAATGTTAGTATTGGTGATTGTTTTTTATACTGGCCTGCTCGTCCATAAAATCATCTTACCAACATTCAGTCAATTGAGAGTCAATAGAGGCGCTGCTGCAATAGTCTCCCTCGGCCGTGCTACTCAACGAGTAAGACAGAGAAAGAGATAATGTTCATTTGTCCTTGTCTAACCTGTAGAGTAGCACGGTCGACGAGGGAGTTTCTTGCAACAGCGCCCTCCGTGGCGTTCGTTTCTTAACATCCTAATAAATTTTTAATTTCCTTTTTTGAATATGAACTTTATTGTTGGTTAGATCAATTATGCACGCACAACTCGCACACAGCAATGCACAGTATCAATGGTAGCGTCTGCTATCATGGCTGATGCTGCTGATTACCGTTCTGCGTTTTTCTAAGGCAATTTTTACTCTATTACCTGGTTTTCTTTAAAAGATTCATTGTTAATAGCGCTACCCTGCTACACAGCCCTTTTTTCGATTTAGTACCTCATATCATTTTTTTTTTATTTTAACTAATGTCTTTGGAACTTCGGCTGACTTTCCCTTAATTAAGGGGAAGTCAGACGAGTTTCCCACTGTTCTTAATGAAAATTGAAAAACAAAAATTGAGGAGATAAATTAAAAAAAAAGGCTTAGCCTGCTCCGAGCGTTGTTCGAAACTTTAAACGCGTTTTTCTCAAAACTAGTATTTTCAAAGTCGGTGAGGAAAATATCTTCGCAACCTTTGCACCGATCGTTCTAAAATTTTAACCACGTCTTCATTACATACTTTTCCAGGTATTACCACGAGGATTTTTGAAAATTTCAATTTTATGGTCGTGACACCGACAAAATGGCGGATTTTTTGCCTAAGAAACGACTTTTTGTTTCAAATCATTGCAAAATCGTCAATAATAATAATAAAAAAATCCTCGTGTTAATACCAAGATAATCTTGTCTTCTAACAGAATCTTCCTTCAAAATTGATTTTAGATAATCTGGAACAAAATGGCATTCCTCACCACAAAAAAACGTAAGACGGAGGCGTCACAAAAAAAATGGCTGGCATCGGCTTGTTTCTACGTATTTTTACATGAAAAAATTTGAGAAGATACTTGAAATGTTACTTTATTATGTAGGCAATAATTGACTTTAATAAATTATGTCGTTTTTAAAATAAAAATTCACAAAAATTGGCTTTTTTTGGCCCTCAAGGGTAGACCCCCCCCCCCCCCCCCTTTAAATAAAGGTGGCTTCTCAACTTGTTTTGTTTATAAAGAAGCGTACTGGGTTTTAATTCATATATAAAATCGACGTTGCATAAGCAATTACTAATACTCCACTAGTAGATTCATTTGCTGCGGCTCTTGTTTTGGGAATAAAATTTGTCGTCTACTATTAGAAAAAAAGGTAAGCAAGTAAAACTTGTAAAATCTGTATCTGACTGTCATTAAGGGGATTCCGGAGTCTCGAGAGCTTACAAATGGGCTCGCTGTTTTACCACTGGTCTAGGGTTATAAAAATTATAGAGCAGCCACGCACTCGCTCTTTTTGAACAATAGATGGCGCGTCCGTTCGACGTGTAAAATTTAAATTTTCAAAATCATACGCCTAATTTTAGACTCGAAAAATTGTCAAGTAAAGGAGTTTTGTATTTTTGATTATTAAAATGAATAACTTTCGTCCATCACATGGCAATATACTTTCAAAGCATATTACGCTTTGTAATCATAGAAAAATTAATTATTTTTCAAAATATAATTTTTACATATTTTTTTAAACATGAAAAATTTTCAAAGCACAAAGCTTTGGCATTTTTTATTATTCAAACAAATAAATTTTCATGTGTAATATCACATGGCAATATATTTTCAAAGCATATTACGCTTTGTAATCATAGAAAAATTAATTATTTTTCAAAATAAAAATTTTTACATGTTTTTTTAAAAATGAAAAATTTTCAAAGTTCAAGACTTCGGCCTTTGTTGACTAATCATAATTAGTTTTATTATAATTTATTCATTTACATAAAACTGAAAAAAATATCAATTACCCAAGGCCTAGGGAGTTAATATAGCAAGGCTATCAAACTTCAGCTTGTAATTGAGCTGTAATGTTAACTGCAGCATGTGTGCAGTCATTGACATTGTCTCCACAATTTTTACTTACTACTAGGCTACACAGATAATAGTAGCTAAACTGATAACCAAAATTTGGTACTTTAGCGCTACTTAATTTATTATTCAACTAAAGAAATGTGTTTATTTAACATCCCAAAAAGCTTAGAATAATCTTATCTCTATGGGTGCATTGGGCATCATTATCTTGGAATCTTTTTGACAAGTACAGAACAAAATATTTGTTGTTGATTTTTGAAGAGTCTAATATGCTTGTCAATGCAGCCATAGTAATAAATTTGTTATATATACACCTTCTTAAAATGTATTTGTCTGACAATCAAGTTGAGTAGTTTAATTGATCTGTTAGTTCAAGCAAATGCAGGGAATGTCAATGAACAAATATATATAAGAGTAAAGTTAGTATAGCAGCTGCTATCAAAATTCAGGAAGAATATCTTGGAAAGGTCATAGAAAACCTAAACTTTATTTGTTTAATTTTATCAGTTCAGAACCTATTCAAATAAAGCAGCGTTTTTGTCTTTGACCCCTGCATTTGCACTTGCTAGCTGTTGGATTAATTATAAATACCTCACTTAAATCCAATAATTGTTACCACACTGCTACTTTCAATCAACTAAATAAAATGTGTTTAGTCATCTTTTAAAAAAAGTTGTAATAGTAATTTTACCTTTGCAAGTGCGTTGGTTTTAGATAAATAACTGGAAATCTATGTAACAAATACAAATTGAAGCAGTTTTTAAGTTGAAATGTACAAGCTTAAATCCAATACACTTGCACTGATAAACTTTGTTATTCTTACTATTTTTACAACATGAACATGTCTGACATCCGAGTTAAATTTTGCAGTACCCAATAGAGTTACTAGGTTGTAAATGTACTAAATCTTCATAATTCATAGTCAGATCAGAATTGAGCAGTAGCTACAGCAGCTAATCAGGGTCGAAGTAACTCCTGCTTCACATAATGAAGCAATGAAAAAGGAGTAATATGTAGTAAGCTAGCTAGATGAAATAATTGGCAACTGTTATGAACTTCACAGTAACAAAAATCTTCAAGTTTCAACCTCTCCCTCTCTCTCTCTCTCTCTCTAACACACACTCACAAAAACACTTCATTATTTTAAACTTGAGATCTAATGGCTCTTCAACCCTACATAACCAAACACACACTATCTAGCAAGATCGAAAGTGTAAACATTGAATAAAACAAACAATATTCAAAATTTAACACAAATTAATTAAAAAAGCTTCTGCAAATTACAACTGCTTCTTAACATGAAATTTTTTTAACTATTTCTTTAACTCATACAACAATTCAACAATATAAAGAAACAGTGCAAATTTGTAAGCTACACAGCAGTAAACAGCTGCCACTTGCCAGCTAACCACGGAAGCAAGAGCAGCTAACAAAGCTGATGTCATGAAACATAGGTTCCTACCTAGAGGCTAGAACGGGTTTGACTTTTGCGATCTGCGCGATATAGATATAGACCATGGGTTGGCTCGATGCAAACATAAACATAACCTACCGTAGCTCAGACATGAACCTCGAAATTTTTAGTAACATTGTTTGACTATTTTTAAAAAAAAGCAATAACTTTTCATTAAAAATGAAGAGAAAAGGGACTTGTAATATTTTTAGGTGAACGTTTTAAAATTTTTTACACGACGATAGACGCAGTAATAAAAAAGATTTTTGGGAATAACTTACACGTACTTGAGTTCGAGAGAATTTTTTCGGACTTTGTTTCCGTTAATCTTTTTTCATAATTAAAATATTTTTAAACAATAAAAATATTTTTTCGTGTATTAAAAAATTTCAAAAATAACTTTGATCCTTAACTTGATTGCCTCTTCTCTTCTTTTTTCGAATTTATTGATACATTTTTAGTTGTAAATTTTTGAAAAAAAAAACCTATTTTTACTCCTCCGAGACTCCGGAATCCTCTTAAGGGCATTTGAATTCAAAGAATCAAAAACGTAAAGATCTTTTGCACCATAATAGTTGCAGACTCAATGACCGACACCATGCGTAGTTTCAGCAGGACTTAAAATTAGTTGAATATGTTTTTTATCAGCAGGAATTTCAAAAAAAATCTGACTTTTGAATTTGAGATGTTTTAAAAATAACATAGTTGGGAGATAAGGCTGGAATTCATTTATAGCATCTATATGGTCAAGCTCTAGTTCTGAATTACTTACAATCATATTCAAACTTTTATCATTTAGACATTCCATTATGAATAATAAATTAAAACTGGAAAATTTGTTTTTTCTTTATAGTTATTACCTATATGTTATAGGCGTAAAGGCTAAATAAGAAGCTAAGGCAGAGCAGGCTGCCGAACAAAATCTAACTTTGTAGCTGTCAAAAAAGGCTGAATTTGTAGCCAAGACGCAGTAGGCTGCCGTAAAATGGATTTTTTTAAATTGTAAATAATTAATTTGCAATAATAATAATTTGCAATGGGTCCCCGACAAAACGTCAGAATGACAAAACGTCGACGACGAAATGTCAGCGACGAAACGTCAGCGACAAAACGTCAGAACGACAAAACGATAGAACGACAAAACGTCAGACGACAAAACGTCAGATAATAGACATGAATTTAATGTTTTTCTTGCAATTATAACAATTTAAAATTTCGAACTGGCTGGAACTAAATTTTATGGCGCGCCTCTGCGGGGGCCCTTCGGGCCCCACGGCGCGCATTGTTTTAAAAAATAACCATTAGTGTTTTATTAAAAATCGATCCTATTTTCACTTTTGTATTACTTTGCAATTTTGAAATATTTTTGACATTTAGTCGTTCTGACTTTTCGTCGTCTGACATTTTGTCACGTTCCCATTTGCAATTAATTTTGCACCAATCTTCAGTCTTGATTAGATCTGAAAAAAATAAATTAAAAAAAAAATTACAATCCTCAGCATACCAAAATTTATGTTCAGGTATTTAAATTCCTGAAATAAAATATGAAAAAGTGGAACTGAAACAAAATATGTAGAAATTAAGTTTATTTAAAAATTTTAAAGCTGGTTCGGTTGACAACCTGCTCTGGTCTCACACCTGAGAAGCGAATGAAATTTTTTATGAACTATTATTAACTTAATTCCAGATTCTTATACAATCTAATTCTGTTCAACCTTAGGGGTTCAAAAGAAGTAAGAACTCTTTCAATATTTTTTTAAAACAAAATTTAAGTTTTTTATTTGATTAGATACAACTATTAAACTATACAGATTATGTAGTGTTTGATTTTTATTAGATAAAATGTTAAATTTTTTAATCAAAAACTGTAATTTAAACAAAAAAAGCAAATGGTTGAAAGTAGATGAAAAATCGCAGAATTATTTGAGCACAAATTTCAAACTTATTGGATCAAAATTGACACAACAGATTGGCATCTGAAATTAAAATGCGAAACCTTGTTTGCTTGTTTAACTTTAGAAAATTCATAAAAAGAGTTTCTTCTATACGTATTATAGCAGTCTTATAAGATTACTTATTAGATCAGTCTCTCAAATGAAGAAGTGCCTTTTTTTTATTAAACTTTTAATAAAATATTAGATTTAGTTATAAAATAAAATTTATCTAAAAAAAAATACAAATTTTTTAAAAAATAAAGTAGTTTTTATATTATTAGGCTTTGTAGTGTACACTGCTGTGTACTGTGATCCAACACATGAAAATAAAGAAAAAACAACTGAAACAGCAAAGTTTGTAAGACCATCACCTGCTCAAGAGGCTGCAAAAAATTTAATAATTGGAATTGAAAATCAAATTCAAGCTTTATTAAATCTGAAAAACTCTGGCCTTGGGACAGAAGAAAATGATAAGTTCATTAAAAAGTTAAAAAAAGAGCGTGGGGATGAAGTAGTAAACTTAAATATTAAAGTTAAAGATGCAGCTAGGCAAAAAAAATATTGAGCGATTAAAAACCAAAAAATAAAAGAAGTGATTGCCAAAATTCCTGAAGTGGCTGAAATTTTAAAATAAAAATCCACAGCAGGTTGACCTCACATTGAAGATAATCAAGCAGACTTTTTAAGAACAATAATAGATTTGGCAACTCATGGTGGTGGAGCTGATGATCGTAGAAGAACAGAAATGGTTCGTATTTGCAAAACGATTCAGGATGTACATGAATATTTGGTAAAAGAAGGATTTCAAGTTAGTAAGAGCGCAGATTATTTACGGTTCATTCCTAGACGATCAGACTCTTCTGAAGGCAAGAGACACGTTAAGGTAGTTACCTACAGTTTTAGTGTTTCTTAAAAAAGTTTTCTAACTCTGCACAGAATTAGTTTTTTGTGTCCTTTACACGTTGGTATTTTTCAAATACCCCCAAGCGGGGCTAAATTTTGAGATACTAAGCTCAGAAGTTTCAACTTTTGACACGTGATTCCTGTGCTGAGCGCGTAAAATCGTCAAAATTTGGAGGTTATTAGTGGATTGCGAATTTAATTTTCTTAAAATATTTTTTAAAAACAGGTTTTTCTGTAGGAAAACATTAAAGGAATCGTGAGGTGCAAAGAATAATATAGGAAGCGGTATGTGGCGGCGGCGGCACGTGGCATCGGAGTGGGGGCAGTGGAGCGTCTATAACTATATTTTTGATAGCTATATGCACTATAGGTAACTACCTTAAAACTGTCCCCGTCAAATTGATAAAAGCCCAATCAAGGAACATAAATTTCATAAGGACACACTTTGTGCCATGACCACGATTAGAGCATTAGAATGTATAGCATCTTTTTTTGGTCCGATTGATGTATTTTTTCTGTCACAAGATGATAAATCTAGAATCCCATTAGGAATTACTGCAGCCAATAAACAAGCTGCTGTAGTAATGCATATGGACTATAGAGTAAGTTTAACTGACCATGATTGGGTTATACCGTCTAAGCACGGATTGATCTCTTCAGTTTATGCAGGTAAGAATCTTAAATTTTTAAGTTAGAACCATTGCGTCAAAAGTTTAGAGTGAAAATTTTTTTAACTGCTTGATCTAAATTTTGTGTATTCTATTAATTTTTTAAACTATTTTTATTTCTTGAAAGTATCGTTTTTATCAATTTTTATGCAGAAAAATAAAAATAAAAATTCTTGATTTATGTTTATCAATAACTTATTGATGATTTTTTTTAAATATATTTTTAGGAATTACCATAAAAACTAATGGTCTTGGTAGACCAAAAATGGTTTCTTATTATCTTAACGTTCATTGCAATCAGGAGTGGAAAGCACAGTTCTTCAACGGCTTACACCCATTCTCAAGATAAGGAAAAACTTTTAAATTCAAAAAATTTTGAACCACTTTGCAAAACTGCTGCTGGAGCCGTAAAACCTATTTTTATTGTAACTGTCGACGGTGGGCCTGATGAAAGTCCAAGATGGGAAAAAGTGATTAAATGTAATATCGAGCATTTCAAAAAATATGATATTGATGCTATATTCGTTGCAACAAACGCACCTGGCCGAAGTGCGTTTAATCACGTCGAGCGACGGATGGCTTCTTTGAGTCATGAATTAGCAGGAATAATCTTGGATCATGATCATTTTGGTAGTCATTTGGATAGTAGCGGTAAAACGATAGATGAAGAGTTAGTAAAATTAAATTTTAAATACGCTGGTGATATTCTTTCTGAAACTTGGAGTGAATTAAAAATCGATGATTATCCCGTCATGGCTGCATATGTAAATCCAGGTGAGGAAAATGGACCTCAAAGCGCAGCAATTGATCCAGGCTGGTACCAGCAGCACGTGAGAGAGTTTCAGTTCCTTCTTCAAATTGTAAAATGTTCTGACTTATCTTGCTGCGGTCCTCATCGGAGCAAAATACGAGATCTTTTGCCTGAAGGATTTTTGCCACCACCTACTAAAGTTAAACAAACCGAACAAGGAGTAAAAATATGTGATGTCACAGATGCCGATGGAAAATTCATGCCACTTTTTATTCAGCCGTCATATCAAAATGAAGAATTTAACTTTTCTAAGGTAATAAACTTATAATTAATTATCTACTTTACTTTAAATTTTATGAACTATCTTAGTATGAGTAAAAACAATGATTGCAAAAAAATAAAATCGTTAAAATAGAAACTTTTAAAAACAGAGTGCATTTGTTGAAATGTAAACATACAGCTCATAGCGAGTGACGTAAGCGAGCATGTGAGTGTGTGTGTGTAGGCTCGATCGTGCAGCGCGTGCGAGGCGAGACCAGTCGTTCGTCTGCGTTCGTCCTCTCTACTAGGTGTAGTGGCCGCAGTAAGATAAAATGAGCTAGTGATACATGTAATATGTGGTCAGCATAAATTTACGTAAAGTATAAAGTTGTTGTTATCAAGATAAGAGTAACTGTAAGGCCAAACTTGTTAATCATATTCATTTATAATATTCATTTAATAAACTTCATTTATATACAAATAACCTCAGAGTAATTTATTACTAATAAACACAAGATCTACAATTCTGCATTACTACAATACTAATGCAGAATATATAAACTTTTATTAGTTTATTTCAACATGGTGGTAGAGCGTAGTTTTTTAATTCTTTTATTCAACTGATTCTTTACTAAATTCACATATTTCTCAAAACAACCTCCTACTTCTGACTTACTTTTAATGGTATATATTTTTGTGCATTTACTATAGTCATCAATAAATGTTAAAAAATAATTTTCCCCTTTATAACCTATAGTTTCATGTGGTCCCTTTAAATCTGTATGAATTAATTCTAAAGTTTCTGTCGAGGCAGTTCTATCTTTATCAAAGGGAATATTTGTCATTTTACTTTGGATACAATTTGCACATTTCATTTCACAATTCTCTAATTTAGCTGGTAACCCATCTAACAATTTATTTGATACTAATTCATTTAAATAATCAAAATTTATGTGTCCTAAGGCTCTATGCCATTTTTTCTTGTCAGTTAGTTTCACAGAATTTATATATATATACAGTCAAACCTCTATAATTCGAAGTGCCAAGGGAGTCAGAAAAAACTTCAAATTATCGAAACTTCGAATTATCGAAAGTTAAAAAAAGCCAAGCTTTATATAGGGCTTTTTGTTGGGAGTCTAAAAAAACTTCGAACTATCGAAAAATTCGAATTATCGAGGTTCGACTGTACATGATTCGAATCAATCTCTGGATGATAACTTTTTACTACATATAGATTATTAAACGTGCTAGCTTCAGCTATCAAAGCACCATTCATCTCATAAATTTTAAAATAATTACCCTGTGAAACTATCTTACAAGTTTTTGCTATTTTTGCATAACTCAATAAATTTTTCTTAAATTCTTTCATATAATATACATCTCTCAAGTCAACTACGTTTCTACCATATTTTGTATAAAAAATCAATTTCATTCACCTATCTTACTAGCTTTGTATTGCCATCTGGCAGTTTAAAATGTACAGGATTTTTCAAATTTATAGATTCATAAAAATATTTATCAGTATTTATTATGTAATTACTACAACCTGATTCTAATAACCATTCTATCTTTCTCTCAGAGCAATCATAATTTGTCTGGGTATCGCTATAATTACAGAAATTAGTTTCGTATCCGTTTTCAATTTTACCTTTTGCTTTACCTGTTACCTTCGTTGCTGCTTCTTGCTGGACTTCTATTGCTCATGCTGAATCGTCGTCCTGCTCTTGGTTAGTTTGTTGGCCACGACCTTGGCCTTGTTTTCCACCACCTCTCTGTTGTTAGTTTTGGTAGGCACCTCTACCTCTACTCGGGTAGGTTCCTCTACCTCTGGAGTTACCACGTTGTGGGCAGGCACCTCTACCTCTGCTTGGGTAGGTTCCTCTGCCCTTGGAATTGTTCTGGCTCATCTTGTCAGACCAGCAGTTCTCTTGTTTGTGGCCTTGTTTGCCACACTTCCAACAATTGCCTTTGATTTTCACTTTGAAAGCACTTACAGTCTGTTTTTTGCTTTCTTTTGGTTGACTTAATTCCTTTTCTTGTATTTGGCTTTCAAATATTCAAAGTTTCTTTTCTCAGGTGGCATAACGTCAATAAAGTCACCTATATAACTTAAATCTGCAGGCAATGTATCGATTAAATATTTCATTTTTTCTTCTTGTTGAATTGTGCCACCAGCTGTTATATATTGATTGCATAATTTTTAAAATTGGTTAAAAAATTCTTCTGCTGAATCAAATTTATTATATTTAATATCATTCAGCTTTGATCTACAAATTATGAGCAAGCTTGTTGACTGATTTAAATAAATATTATCAAACATACTTATCATGCTTAATGCAGTTTCACATCCTTGGATGTATTCAAGTTGTCTGTTTGATATTGTACTCACTATGATGGTCCTTGCTTTTAGATCCATCTTTTTCCTTGTTTCGTCTTCATGTACCTTTTCTTTTATTGCAGGTGATTTGCACTCTTTGAATTCCAGTACCATCATAATTCTTGTTTTCCAAGCTGAGTACTCTGCACCATCAAAAATTTGGACGCCAAACTCGCCAATTTTATTTTCAGAAGCCATTTTTCTTCTTTCCTCTCTGCTTATTTTTATGTAATTTTTTATTATCAAGATTTCCTTAGTAGTGTTTATAAAACTGTTCAACAAATATTTCACTTATTTTTCACTTAATATCAAAGTATTTTCTTCAATTTGTTTTTACAAATTTTCAATGTCTGTAACTGTGTGTAATTTAACCTCTTTATTGCTCACTTCGAATTTTAAATTCGTATCAATTTTTGTTTAATTTAATTTTTAATACATCATTCGTTGTTGACTTCGTTGTTTTACTTTTCTTTTACTCGTTGACTTAATTCAATCATTTATCAGTCACGTATTTGCATGGCTTAACCTCACTTTTCACCATGCGGTCGCTCGGCTTACCGTTGTTCAGAGTTATTCTTCCTTTTAAATCTGCAAAAATCTCGTGCATCGATTGTTGTTTAAAACTAAGGCCTCGGCTACCATGTTGAAATAAACTGATAAAAGTTTATATATCGCAGACATCGCATATAACGTGAATTACCTAAGTCGTTTCCAGGCAAGTTATGATAAAATTCATTATAAATATGCAATGAGAATTTTAAGATATTTAATTAAAACAAAAACCCTGAAATTGACTTATGATAATAAGAACGCAAAGAGAGACACTTGATTGTATGGTAGATTCCGATTATGCGGGTGATGTTACCGATAGAAAATCGATAACAGGTTACTTGGTGAGATTGCACGGGAATATAATTTATTGGAAATCGCGCAAGCAAATAACTGTAACCAAATGCTTGACATTTGCAGAATATACTGCTATGTCTGAGGCTGTGACCGAAATTTTATTTTTGAGAAATTTGTTGTATGAAGTATTCGATTTAAAAATTCAAAAACCGTTAAAAACCTATGAGGATAATTCAGGAGCAATTTTCATTGCTAAATTCAGTAATCTTACTAAAAATTCAAAGCACATAGAAGTGCAATATCATTATGTAAATGAGAGCTACGAAAATGGAAACATAGACATTGTGAAAATTGATACAGATAAAAACTTGGCTGATATTTTAACTAAGAGCTTAGGTCGAAGTAAATTTGTTGAAATTAGGTGCAAATTAAAATTAAAATAATTGTAATAAGAATAAGAAAAAAAATGTAATAAATCGCAATATGTTTAGGTGGTGTGTTGAAATGTAAACATACAGCTCATAGCAAGTGACGTAAGCGAGCGTGTGAGTGTGTGTGTGTAGGCTCGATCGTGCAGCGTGCGCGAGGCGAGACCAGTCATTCGTCTGCGTTCGTCCACTCTACTAGGTGTAATGGCCGCAGTAAGATAAAATGAGCTAGCGACACATGTAATATGTAGTCAGCATAAATTTACGTAAAGTATAAAGTTGTTGTTATCAAGATAAGAGTAACTGTAAGACCAAACTTGTTAATCATATTCACTTATAATATTAATTTAATAAACTTCATTTGTATACAAATAACCTCAGAGTAATTAATTACAAACAAACACAAGATCTACGATTCTGCATTACTACAATAGTAACGCAGAATATATAAACTTTTATTAGTTAATTTCAACAGCATTCTCATAGGAAATTCATAAAAATTATTTATTTACTTATTTCAGATGCCATATGACATGCATTGCCCATCTGTCGCATCTCAATTAAAAAGTCGAATGTGTAAAAAATGTGGTTCATACTTTGCATCAAAAAAAGCAGTCGATTTACATATCAGAAATCATCACAAAAAAAACGATGAAATGACGTGTTCTCGAATTCGCCCAATTAGTATAACTGATCGGCATAATCAAGAGGTACTATGTATTGTTCAAACTGACGAAAGCAATGAAGATGCTGAATGGATCAATGTAGATGATATAGAGCCTTCAAACATTGATGAACTTGAAACTTCGACCGACCATGTTGAAGATGACGATGACAGCGGAGGAGAAGAAAAAATTCATCAAGATAGTTCAAAGGAAATACCGTTTCCTACTATCACAAATCTTTCAAATTGGATAAAAAAAATTTATTTTTGTAATTTCTGAAAATATTTGTACTCTAAATGTTTAAGTTTAATTGATTAAAAGTTGTACATATTTTTTATCCATGTTAGCATTAGATAATGAATAAAACCATTATTAACCCTTAAACTACACACCTCAAAGAAATTACACAAACTACACACGGAGTGGTTTACACCCCAGAGCGTTAAATTGTTTATAACTTTTGCTTAATTCAATATATTTTAACCAAAACTTACTGAGGCATATCTCAATAGCTTGTCTAAAGAATAGCATGATATTTAGCGCTAAAACATTTTTTTATTTTGTTATAAAAAAGAAAATGTAAGAAAAAAGTGAAAATTTGGGCTTTTTTTTTTTTAAATTCATAACTTTTTTAATTTTTAATATTTTTTAATGAAATTTGTAGCAATGCACCCTTTAAGTATTATACTTTAAGACAAAAATATGTTTATTCGCGTTCCTTCTAAAAAATATATTTATTTTGAAGATTGAATAGGGAAAAATGAGGGTAAAAACAAAGTAATATTATTGTTCAAATAGCACTGTTTGATTGGTTATAAAAAATCATAAAAACTACAAAAAAATATTTTTACATTAAATAATGTAACTTTACATGAAAAAAATATAAAATAATTGAATATTTTCGATGATTTTAAAGTTAGGATGGTTGTTGATCTAACGAGCGAGATTAAACTAACGTTTTTGAGTTGGTATTTTTGTACGTTGCCATTTTTTAAAAACAACTTTAAACTGAATAAATTCAGTCGATTTATTTTGAGTAAAAACTCTAAAAAAATTTTTGATAATTTTAATTTAAATAAAAAAAAGTTCAAAATAATTAAGAAAAAGGTTTTAGTTTTAATGTATACTTGCAAAATCTAATCAGCCTAGGATACGTATTTCCACTGGATACGATACCACTTTTTGAAAGGTATACTTTTTTCTTAAATATTTAGGGGGGTCCACTGGCGCCCTGTGACGTCCTCAGAGTGGGGAGGGGTATTGGTTTTGTGACTTACTGTGACAAAGAGGAGGGAGGGGGTATAAAAACTCGAAAATGAGCGTGACATCATTAATGGATAGCCCCTAACCGGTAAACTACGGGGGCAGAATTCACTAGAGATTCGAGACGCGAAGTCTATGCATAAGATAGTCGAAGGGTGGCATACCGGGTAAAATCATATGGTTAGCGGCGCGCAAAAGGCCAGGGATCTTCCTCGATCTCTACCGCGAATGCCTGAGACGGCTGTTTTTTATGTCAGGTGGAACACTGAGAGGCTTGTTCTTCTCCCGAAGAATAAGACAGTCGCACAGAGCTTGATCATGGGCCCGTCCTTCTGGATCGCAGATAACTCTCTGATAGAACTGAAACTGCCACCGAGTGTTTTCGTTGTGGCTTATGCAGATGACGCCGCAGTCTTCATCGAGACACGAGATATGGAGGAGGCCAAAGACAAACTGTGGGAGGTGATGGTGATGGAAAGCGAATGACGGGTTCCAATGGACGCAGGACCAGTGCAGGTTATGACCATGAGAAAGGCGAAGTATCTAAGTGTAACTTTGGATACGAAACTTTTCTACTGAAAGCACATAAGTGAGGTCGCAAACCAAGCTATGGAGCGTTTTGAGATGCTCGGTCACCTGATGCCCAACGTTAGCGGACGGAATCCAAGTAAACGGCGGCTCTTGATGGCTACTACGTATTTTATCATACTCTACAGCACGGAGATATGGGCACCGGCCCTGGAGAAATAGAAATACTCGAGAGTACTGGCAAGGTACATTGTAGGGGGCACTTAGGATAGTCTTGGCACATAGGACGGTCTCCGTGGAGGCCGGTCTCGTCATTGCGGGCAATCTCCCCATCGAATTGCTTGCTAACGAGAGAAAGAGAATCTACAAGAGGGATTCCCAAGTTCCAAGGGAGGAAGCAGCAGGGAGGGAGCGTGAACTTACTTTTTCTAGATGGTTCAAGAAATGGAAGGCAGACAGATAATGTGGCAGTCTGAACAAAACGACTTATTAAGGATCCAAAATCCTAGGGTCAAACGAGACTGGGGCGAGGTTAATTTCTACCTGTGCAAGCGTGATGACGCAAATCACACTTTCTTCGTTTGCGAGAAATGGCGGGCGGAGTAGGAACCGATAGAGGTCAAGGTAGGAAGCATAAACACGGACAATAAAGTTGGCTAGATGCTTAACGGGAAAAACTCGTGGATCCGTATTTCCACCTACGTGTGGAAGATTCTGACCACGAAGCGGTTCGACGGCTGTCTAGAATAGACAGTCCGGTGATATCTTGCAAGAAGGTAGTTATTTGGACTTTACTGTGATAGAAATGAATGTTGAATAGTCACTGACGGTAGTATTGACGACAATTTTGTATGAATGAGGAATGCATAGCAAGAATGTGAACAGACATGGATGCCATCGCCATCCAGCCAAGAAGTAATGCTGAAAAAACAGTTCCAGGCTGGGCGGGGGTAAATAAGATGCGTGTTTAGTGGGTATCAAGGTCGGAGTCCCACATACCGGGTATCACTGACACCCACAGCTGCGTAAGTGCATTCACCAACTCCACCAAAAAAAAAAAAAAATTATAATAATAATAATAATGATAATAATCACATACAACTATACTCATATCAGATAATGAAATCACTATCAGAAGATTTCTAGCTCATTAGTCAGTTCTGCAATGCAGAGGAGAATAGTATATTATTCCCGCAGGCGAGAGGGTTCAATTTGGCTTCCGAAAGGCTTACGACACGAGCCGAAGGTGAGGGTTGAGGCGAGGAGGCCAAATCGAACCCTCTGGCCTAGGGGAAATATACTATTCTTCGTCCTTCTAACTGAAAACAAGGGTTGAAGTTCTAATTTTGAGGTTAAAAGGAACAAAAATACTTAATTTGTTGTTACACACATATTGATAAATGAATTGCAAGGGCAATACAAAATGGACGTACACGGTCACAGCTCAGGTTAGGTCGGGCAAATTTTTATGGCCTGTATTACAATAGTACGGATTGAAATAAAATCAACAAAAAGAACGACATTAATAACTTGCATTTGAAGTTCAGAAATACAATTTAAACCTGAGACGTAGTTAAACTAACCAATAGCTATATAGATTTCTATGAACTGAAAAGACATTTTTACTACAAGTATTTTCGTTCAATCTTGACCTTCTTTTGTTAAATTTTGAGTAGCAATTAATACTTAAAATACTCTTTTCCAAGAAAAAAAATATTTACATCAGTAAGATACTCAATTAATTCAAAAATAAAGTATCGTATTTCTGTAATAATATTAAACTTATTGTTAACTTTCACTTACTTGATTGGGCTTCGTATCTTTTTGCTGCTGTAAGTCAGTTTTGTCGTTTTGAATATTTTGAAAAGTTTTTGATTGATTCTCGATAAATACTCGTATAGCTTTGTTGAATTCTTCTTGATAATTACTTTTTAGGTGCACAGCAAGTGTAGGTTGCTTCGAGAAACATCCTAACTGAGCTACTTTGCTCAAGCGTTCGAGCATGTTTTGAGTCAACTCAAGAAACTGATATTTTGAAGTGACGTTCATAAAAATTTTACATAAATCCAAATGTGCATCAATAATAGGTAATGAACTGCCTAGTGATAATAGTTGTGCTCTGAGAACACGCTCTTTTGTATCGAAATCACAATATAATTCGGTCATTATGGAAGCTTGCATTTTGGTTAAGGTATCTTGTAAGTTCTATAATCATAACAAAAATTTTTTTTAATTTTTAAAAATATTAATGTACTACTTCAGTGTTCAATAATATAAAACTTTTAACTTCTTACAACAAAGTA
This sequence comes from Encarsia formosa, assembly GCA_038277355.1. Lineage (NCBI taxonomy): Eukaryota > Metazoa > Arthropoda > Insecta > Hymenoptera > Aphelinidae > Encarsia > Encarsia formosa. The sequence continues at coordinate 97,412,709 of CM076184.1, read as the reverse complement.
AATGAATGAGTAAAAACTAATATGTCTATATCAATTCATTGAATAAATTACAAGTCTAAAGGATGTATCCAGTTAAGAGGAAGAGGATGGAATAAGTCGTCTCCACGCCAGACTCCTACAATACACACATCATTCGAAAACGCTTGAAAAAATAAAATTTTTGGCATTAAACAGAAATTTTTTTTTCCCGTATACTGTGCATGTGCTGACCAAATTAGTAATATTTCAACTTAAGTTTCTTTGGCCCTGGTGCTTTCTCGTGACTCTAGTAGCAAGTCACGGATCAAAATTGCCCAGGGTTTTTCAATTAACGACTGATAAGTCGTTCAAGGTTGCTTGTATATATGAATGTGTGGAACCGTGTGAAATGAATAATTATTGTGCAATCGATTAAACACAAAAAAAACTTGAATTTATTATTTAACTGAAATACAATCACAATTTTGGGAAAAATCGCGAGAAAAAACAAATAATAAAGAAAAAAAAGGTGTCTTGGACGACTATTAGAAGCGAAGCATAATTATTTTTTAATTGAAAATTTTAATTTGAAATTTGAAATTTTGACAATATAAAAATTACGTACATAATTAAATTTATATATTATAAAATAAAACTGAAGATTTAGAAAAAATTTTAAAAAAATTTTCCAACTTAAAATTTTGTACTGGTAAAATAACATCTACCATAATCTGGCTTATTAGATATGTATATATTAGATATATACATATCTATGTATATATCTAATGTCTAATATACACATATCTATAGTAGAAAGGATGCTATATTCTCGGCCTTATTAGATACTATACACATATATTTATATAGTAAACATACGTATCTAATATGGCTTAGAATATAGCAACTCTTTTACTATAGATATGTATAGATCTAATATAGACCATATTAGATACTGTTACGGAGGGGACCACTATTCGCTCGTAAATATTTCGGCTCATTCGCTCAACGTTAAATTGATAGACTACATGGCTCCATCTATGAGTCTAGGCGGGGACTTTAGTCCCAGTTCTTACTCCCGCGCGCCGTAGTGCTGTGCAGTACCGCTGTCGCCGTTGCTGCTGCCACAGGCTTCGCGTGCTGTCTTCTGGTTTTGGTGCTCAAGTGTGTGTGTGTGCAGCAGAGAGTTCTCCCGGCTTCTTCACGGTTCTTCTCAATGGCTCTTCTCATCGCCCTTTTCACCAGGTAGTCTCGGAACCTGCCTTTTCACCGTGCACCAGCTCATCTGGACGATCACAGACAGTAATTCTGTGATCATTAACAACCTCGGAGCCGGGCCATTACCACGTGTACCAGCTACTCTTCACCGGTGGTCCACGGAGAATTTGTCTGGTTCAAGGACAATCCTCACTCATCGAACATCTCCAGGTATTCAGGTGCAAGGAACAGTCATTTCCTTGCCCCTTCTCATTTTTCATTTTCTCTAGCACAGAATTTACGACTCTGTGCTGATTTCGTCTATCTCAATGTGCACAAGCACGTAGCCATTTCGGCCATTTTCTCTCTCTCTCTCTATCTCTCTCTCTCTCGGGTTATCTCTCTCTATTTTCAAGGCCACTCTCTGCTGCTACTCGACCAACGCTCACACCTTTCAATGTAAATAATAAAACTCTCATAATTTAAGTTCAAATCAATATCGGTGTTTACATTTACTTATGACTTGACTGTTACGCTCGGGCCTCTCTCTCTCTCTCTCTACAAGACAACACTCGTGAATAGACGGTTTCACTCGCCATTTTGTGAAACTTCTCGGGTTTCTTGGTTCTTTCTCGTGACTCTTTCTCATCATCCTCAACGTAGTCATCTCATCAGTACAGTCAACTCGACAAATCATCTACTTGGTGTTGGCTCAACTCGGAAGACATTTGATCTTCAATTAACTCAAACGGCTTGGCTCAATTCAATTCTTGGGTTACTTGCTCAGCAAGGAGAGCTTTCACGGCGTGGCATCTTTAGGTATTTCGCTCAGAACCGGTAACAATAATTTACCGGTGCTTTTACATTGTCCTTTTCACAGCCAGAAAATCAATAAAATTACTGTGCATTCTCTTGCCCTCTCTCTCTCTTTTCTTTGTGCTGTCTTACACGCAGCCATTTTCTTTTCTACTCTTTTCAAGGCCATTCTCTGTTGCTTTGTTTACCTCAACTGTACTCAAGCAAAACTCGTATTTATGGCTTGAATTAATATAATCAAGTCCATAAAGAGTTTTGATTAGGCGGTTTCTCAAATTAATTAATTTTCTTTACACGGAAATTAATGCTGGCAATTCTCAATTCAACATATTCTCATATCTCAGTTTCTCTCTTTAATTAATTATTATTCTCCTCTCAACGCTCAACTGGTCTACTCTCAAAAGGATCTACTCATCTTTAACAATCACCCAAGGACTCCGCTCAACAACAAAGAGGTTTTATCATAACTGCAAGCTCATTCATCAAGGTATACATCAACTCAAATGAGTTGATTGCAACTCTTTATTATTGTAAATATTCAAGGAAGGTGTATACTATTGGTTAACTCAACCCAGAAGGTCTGTAAATACTGTAAATAAATAATCAAAATTGTATATAATGGTAACTAATGGTTTACTCAATTTATTTGACAACCCTCCCCTACTAGCTTTTAATCCGGCAAATAAAAATAAAAATTAATATTACGGCAAATCCGTAACATTTGGTCCTTCGAGCCGGATAGCTGGTAGGTGGCTGGGTTTTTCTTGTCTTCTCTGCTCTTCTTTGCTCTTCTCTGTTTTTTCTCTTGGTCAGCTCTGGATGAAAAGAGTCACTTTGCTCATTTATTCGGTGCATCTCCAGGTACTCTCAACTTTCCTGCTAATTTGGTGCTCGCTGGTGGTTCAACATGGATGAGAAGCAGAGTGCAGACACCAAGAAGTCCTCTAGGAGCAACTCACCAAGTCTTAGCAAGGAACCAGGTGATGCTGGCACTACTCCACAGGTCAAGTTCTGCAGCCTTAATCATTGTACAGCTCGTCAGTTCGTCACATCTCCAGTTACTCTCAACATCTACGGCTGAATTTGTCATGGACCGCTCACTGCAGGATAGGATGGAGGACGCTGGCTCTATGCTGGCTTTCAGGCATACCGCAACGTCAAATCTCACTCAGAAGCGGTTGGTGAACCCTCTGGTGAGAGATGATACCCCGGACAATTCAACTGGCGCTGCAGAACACACTCACTTCTCTGGGCCTACAGTCCAGGTTAATGGACTTGAGTACACTCAGGACAACTCTACAAGCTTAGGCAGTGACTCTCAACCCGTACCTTGGTCCTGGTAACGGGCCCTGCGAACAACTCTGGCCAACTAAACTCAACGTCGTCAGTGGTAATACACGACGACTACGGTCAACCTCTGGTGGACAACCTCAATGCTCAACTCAATTCATGGTCAAGGCTGCAACGGCACATGTTGGTTCTACTGGAACCTACTCTGCCGCCGTGACCAGACAAACTCAACCTACAAGAATAGCTCATTACCCTCGCTCATTTGTGACGGCGTATAACACATTGCCTTCTGCCTTGGACTTGGTACCTCTCATCAGTAACACACAGGCGCTTGTTGTGGAGTAGGCGCTCTGTTTCAGTTCATTGGGAAATTACTCAGCTAGGAATCGCCAGTTCCAAACACTGTGTAAGGTAAGCTCACTACACCATAATTCACTTTGAGACAGAAGTCGATCCTGGGACTCCTGTTCAAAACAATGTCAACTCAAACTCTTAATGGAAGACAAGTTCAAACAGCTGGTACGTTTCATCAAATGCTCGGCTCACTTTTAGCTACTGCTGTAGCATTTCTCATCACCATGTTCGCATCTCACTTGGTACAAATTCTCATCGCTCAAAGCATGGAATTACCATTTTTCTCATCTGTCATCGGAGAAACATTCCAGTTTCTCACTCACTCATCGTCATCCAGTATTGGTACTGGTGGATTCCAGTCTGCTCACGAAGGTCGTCGTTACACTTCACTTTATCCATCGCATCGCTCAACATGCAACTTGCTGCGGATTCAAGTTGGTAAACGCTCAATTTGGTTAAACACATAATTATCAAGCAACACATTCTCAAATAGAAAAAAAGGCTACTATCATTGGCTCTTTTCACTTTGGTTGGTTACTCTTTACAATCACGAAGTCGTCTTAGCACATCTCATCTGCTTGACTGCATTCAATAACAATGCAGAAACTTAACTGATTTCTCGGCTTCACTCAACTTGTCTATACACCGCTGGAGTGCTATTGACTGCGTCGGCGTCAAAGTGGCTAAATCTTCTCACCTGCAAATCACTAATCAAGACAAACTCACCTGGCAGAAGCTCACGACGACTTTTCTCTTCAAGAAATCCGATAAGGTTTGAAGTTCAGAAAAAACTTTAACCTTTTTAAATCACATTTGGGCCTCCATTAGCTAGGCACTCTCAAAACTAATCATCTGGAAGGTTCGTGCACGGCGGGCGGTTTGTCATTGGTCATATCAATCATTCGGATTTCTCTAAATTGCCTGCATAGACCGCAAGTTGATGGTAAAATTTCAGGTAATCACTTCAGCGTAGATTTTTTGGGTCAGCTTGGATGTCAATCAATCAGCTGGTGACTCTCACGCCAAACACACCACTCACGGATCTCACTTTGGTTGGTCTCATCGGGACACCCTCCACGGTGTCATTCAACTCAATCTTGCTGAAAGTAGGCAAGAATCTGGATTCTCGGTGGTCGAGCTCTTGTCAAGTCTCACATTGTGATCAGATGTGGTTAGGGCTTGACAACGGGGTACTCGGGCTCGCCTACTCACGGGATAACTACCTATAGCTAGGGTAACTCCCACTCGTCCTTGGTTTTCTCACAAGCTCAAAACTCAATGGTGGTGGCCCACGCCATAACAACTTCTGGAAAGGACGAGCTTTACAACTCATAAAGGTCAGGATGTGTGTTTTGGCAATTCATTCATTGACTGTTCACTTGGGAACAGTCAGTCTCAACTAAACGGGTGGTCTCAGCTCAGCGCGCTGGCGTCTTACAACTTGGCGTGGACTCTTTTATACTCAGGTATTGGTACAAAATTTAACATGGTCTTTCGAGCTCACGGGCGCTCGAAAAGCTCTGGTCATAAACTCAAAAGAACAGCTCAGCCCTGGTGTCGTTACTGGCAAACGACAAAGCTTCTTGGCAATTTAACTTACCCGTTACACCACACTCGGGTGGTGTACGGTGCGAACAATTGGTGATTTCCTCGTGACTGCTGAAACGTCATCCTGGAGTCATTGGATTCTCCCTCGTGGTGATGCTCATCCTGGTTACCTCAGCACTCTAAGGGACGAATTAGTGGTCCTCTCGATCTACTCAACTCAACTTTAATCAACACTTCGGTCACTTCGGACACTTCGGTTGATGGCGGGCGGAATGTTACGGAGGGGACCACTATTCGCTCGTAAATATTTCGGCTCATTCGCTCAACGTTAAATTGATAGACTACATGGCTCCATCTATGAGTCTAGGCGGGGACTTTAGTCCCAGTTCTTACTCCCGCGCGCCGTAGTGCTGTGCAGTACCGCTGTCGCCGTTGCTGCTGCCACAGGCTTCGCGTGCTGTCTTCTGGTTTTGGTGCTCAAGTGTGTGTGTGTGCAGCAGAGAGTTCTCCCGGCTTCTTCACGGTTCTTCTCAATGGCTCTTCTCATCGCCCTTTTCACCAGGTAGTCTCGGAACCTGCCTTTTCACCGTGCACCAGCTCATCTGGACGATCACAGACAGTAATTCTGTGATCATTAACAACCTCGGAGCCGGGCCATTACCACGTGTACCAGCTACTCTTCACCGGTGGTCCACGGAGAATTTGTCTGGTTCAAGGACAATCCTCACTCATCGAACATCTCCAGGTATTCAGGTGCAAGGAACAGTCATTTCCTTGCCCCTTCTCATTTTTCATTTTCTCTAGCACAGAATTTACGACTCTGTGCTGATTTCGTCTATCTCAATGTGCACAAGCACGTAGCCATTTCGGCCATTTTCTCTCTCTCTCTCTATCTCTCTCTCTCTCGGGTTATCTCTCTCTATTTTCAAGGCCACTCTCTGCTGCTACTCGACCAACGCTCACACCTTTCAATGTAAATAATAAAACTCTCATAATTTAAGTTCAAATCAATATCGGTGTTTACATTTACTTATGACTTGACTGTTACGCTCGGGCCTCTCTCTCTCTCTCTCTACAAGACAACACTCGTGAATAGACGGTTTCACTCGCCATTTTGTGAAACTTCTCGGGTTTCTTGGTTCTTTCTCGTGACTCTTTCTCATCATCCTCAACGTAGTCATCTCATCAGTACAGTCAACTCGACAAATCATCTACTTGGTGTTGGCTCAACTCGGAAGACATTTGATCTTCAATTAACTCAAACGGCTTGGCTCAATTCAATTCTTGGGTTACTTGCTCAGCAAGGAGAGCTTTCACGGCGTGGCATCTTTAGGTATTTCGCTCAGAACCGGTAACAATAATTTACCGGTGCTTTTACATTGTCCTTTTCACAGCCAGAAAATCAATAAAATTACTGTGCATTCTCTTGCCCTCTCTCTCTCTTTTCTTTGTGCTGTCTTACACGCAGCCATTTTCTTTTCTACTCTTTTCAAGGCCATTCTCTGTTGCTTTGTTTACCTCAACTGTACTCAAGCAAAACTCGTATTTATGGCTTGAATTAATATAATCAAGTCCATAAAGAGTTTTGATTAGGCGGTTTCTCAAATTAATTAATTTTCTTTACACGGAAATTAATGCTGGCAATTCTCAATTCAACATATTCTCATATCTCAGTTTCTCTCTTTAATTAATTATTATTCTCCTCTCAACGCTCAACTGGTCTACTCTCAAAAGGATCTACTCATCTTTAACAATCACCCAAGGACTCCGCTCAACAACAAAGAGGTTTTATCATAACTGCAAGCTCATTCATCAAGGTATACATCAACTCAAATGAGTTGATTGCAACTCTTTATTATTGTAAATATTCAAGGAAGGTGTATACTATTGGTTAACTCAACCCAGAAGGTCTGTAAATACTGTAAATAAATAATCAAAATTGTATATAATGGTAACTAATGGTTTACTCAATTTATTTGACAACCCTCCCCTACTAGCTTTTAATCCGGCAAATAAAAATAAAAATTAATATTACGGCAAATCCGTAACAGATACTATATATACACATATTTGTATAGTATACATACATATCTATATATCTTGGTGTCGGTTTTTTGTGTTGTTTTTTACAGATTCACTCCTCATATAAAAAGCTTCGCTTAAAAAAAAAAGTGATGAAAATAACTATTAAGTTTACGATAAAACAAGATAAAACTAAAATTACAGGCTTACTACTCCAGCGGGAGAGAAGCTGTGCGAATGGATGCGGCTACAGCGCGAAAAACTAGGCAAAATGAAAAGTCCGGAGTCACTCAGCGGGAGCGTCCAACGCTATCAAAGATCGAAATGAGACTTACCAATTTATAATTCAAAACCAAGGCTCTGGCCCTTGGCCGGAGAGGGGGGATTCGGCGTGCCAACTGAACCCTGTCGCGCAGTACCGATTCGCACAACTTCAATTTACTCTAAAATGAACAAAGTTCATATCTCAAAACCTAAAGAGGCTAGAAAAATTCAGTTTGCGGCAAAATTTTTTTTATAAAAAACATAGTTCGGCCATATTTAAAAAAGTCATTTTTAGCGTCAAATTTGAACAGTTTAGGCTGATTCAAAAAAAATGTGAGATAGATGCCAACCCGAAAAAAAAATTTTCACAGATATTTTAACAAGATACGCCTGTGGATAATATACATAATTTGGAAAGTCCTAATGATGATAAAACAAAAAACTAACTTCAGGAGAAAATTTTATACTTTATTACCAAAACTCTCATGGCATACGTACCAAGTTCGAATTAATTAGACATAATATTATTACAATTGAACCATAGCTGGATATAATTTTAATTACTGAAACTTATCTCCACAGAGAAATAAAAAACAATGAGATTGGACAGTATGGCTATTCAATATTTAAAAAAGGTAGACATGAATTAGCCGATGCACCTGTAGGTGGTGGTGTGTTAATTGGATTAAAGTGTGGTCTAAACTTCAGTGAATTAAAAATTTCAAGTGATTTATGTGATCAGTTATTTGTGAAATTAAACTGAAATTAAAGAAAATGATCTCATAGTAACTGTTGTTTACTTGATACCAAAAAGTAATTTTCAAGGATATTGAGAACATATAAATTCATTACAAAATTTGAGTGAGATCTACAATGATAGTAAATTGTTAACTTTTGGCGACTATAATCTCCCACGTGTGGATTGGTCACATTTTCCTTATTCTAACAGTATTTACCTTGGAAACGATTCTCAAATTGAAGAAAGGTTAGATATAATTTCAAATAGTGCTTATTACCTGAATTTATTCAAACTTTTCCAACTTATAAAAAGGTATATTTCCCATTGAAATTCACCATGATCCACTTTTTCTTGAAGTAAATTACACTCCACTCATGAATATTAATAAAATCTTCGAGAAGAGGGATTTTCCTGAAGCAAATTGTGAGTTTATTAACAGAGATCTGCAGAATATTGACTGGTGCAAATTTATAACTGATGATTATATTGAAACTTTCTTGGACAAATTTTATTATTGAATAAATAATGTATTATCTACACATGTTTCTATAAAGAAATACTCAGACTCTGTTTCCACTTATCTCATTGGGTACTCAAAGGAGCTGATTAACTTAATTGTTAATGAAAAGAAAGTTCACAAAATTTGGCTACAGTTTGGTATGGAAGAAGATCACATTGAATTCAAAAGACTTAGGGCAAATTGTTGACGTCGTTGATAGAGAAAACTATATGGCCAATGTTTAGGTTGCTGTGAAGAAAAATATTAAAAATTTCTGGAATTATGTAAATAGTATTAAGGGCCATGGATACTCAGATTCTAAGATTCTTTGGAGCCGCACTTTAATTTTATTTATTTAAAAAAAAGTAAATTGAATTTGGCTAAACTAAGCTAAGGTGCACTAGATAAACATACAATATATTGAAAAAAAAATTTTTTAACCTCCATTTCCGTCGCACTTTTTAATACTTTGGTTTCAAAAATTTTTTAATCTAAAAAATATTAGCATAAAATTGATTTGGTAAAAAAAATTTTCCAAACCAAAATATGAAAAAATGCCTTTAAAATTTAGGCTAAAGAAATTTTTTTCAAGTATATTGTATAGTTATCTAGTGCACCTTAGCTCAGTTTAGCCAAATTCAATTTACTTTTTTTCTAATAAATAAAATACGTGAGGAGCCCTGGTAACTTAGAATCTGACTTTCCGTGGCCCTTAACAAGTCAAATGATATTCCTGCTAGCATATTCTTAGGTAATTTAATGTCTTCTGATTCTAAATTAAAGGCTAACTTATTTGCAAAACACTTCCAGCGTGTTCATTCAAACTTCAATAATGATTTTGTGAACTTAAATCGTAGGTGTGAATCAATTGTAAACCTCGATATATCTGAAGATGATATTTGTTATGCTTTGAAAAATTTGAAATAAAATTTATCTGTTACGAGTGATGGGCTGTCCCAAAGTTTTTTGAGAAATACTGGTAAATCATTGATGGGGCCATTGTTTTTACTTTTTAATTTGTTTTTGAGAAAAGGCATAATGCCCGGAAAATGGAAAACCTCATTTGTTACTCCGGTTTGTAAGTCCGGTGATAGGCAAAATATTGAAAATTATAGGCCCATAACAATGGTAGGTTCTATTGCTAAACTGCTTGACTGTATTGTTGCCAAAAAACTGTCTGAATTATTTATGGGTCATATCGTTGCTGAGCAACATGGATTTGTCAAAGGTAAATCCACACTAACAAATTTGTTATTATTTTTGAATGATATAAGTGAGCCCTTTTCTTGTTCTGCACAGCTTGATGCTATTTATCTGGATTTTCAGAAAGCTTTTGATAGTGTGGATTTAAAATTGTTAATAGATAAACTTATGGATATTGGTATTGTCGGGAAACTGTTAGATTGATTTGCATCCAACTTATGTGATAGTGTTTGAAGAAGTAAATTAACGCGAGCGAAAAGGGAAGAGGAGAAGGCAGGAAATCACTGGGCTTCGAATAACTGACACTGGCATTTAACAACTTTAACTTTTGGTGAATTTATTTATCGGTATCTAAGGTTTACAATAGAGGAGAGTGGTCACGCCGTTTTGACCGGGTGGCACTCTACCTCTGGCAATAGTCATTGACTTTAATTAGCGGAGCACACTAAACGCGACTGCTCGCTTTCTTTAACTGATGCCGACTGACTGCGGACGGAAGTCTTCTCGGCGACCACGCCTCGCGTGAGTCGCTCGGCTGATTTCCGACCGAGGTAGTCCAAACTAACGGCTTAAGTGCCAAAATTCAAATTTATACTATTAATTCTAAACAGATAGACACGAGATAGTAAATATGAGAGGTCACCATTCTGATTCTTACATAGTTACCTCTGGAGTGCCTCAAGGCTCTCACTTAGGACTTATACTTTTTTTGACTTTCATCAATTTGGTTTTGGTTCATGCCAAAATACTGATATTTGTCGATAATTTTAAGATATTCTTGAAAGTCAATTCGGTTTCAGATTGTACAAAGCTTCAGAGAGATTTAGATGTTATTTACAACTAGTCAATTGAGAATAAATTGTCTCTAAATCTGGTTAGATGTAAAATCATTAGTTTTAGTCGATCTGAAGACTTTGTTTTGTTTGCTTACAAATTAAGTGAACATATTTTAGATAGGGTTTATATGTAATATGTTAAAGGATATTCGTCCGTTGATGATAAAAAAAAATAAAAAAATGAAATAAAAAATTTTAAAGAAAAATTTTTGTACAAATTTTTTTTAATTTTTTAAAGAGGTGTGAAGACACTTTTAAGACCAAATTATTAACATTTCAAATCTCTTTTACCACCTAGCGACCGCATACCAAGTTAAAATGAAACAATATGTATTCTGCCAAACTAAAATTTTATGTTAACAAAATTTTGCCACAAATCGAGTTTCTCTGGTTCTCTAGCTATCTTAGAGCTTGAGATATTTATAAAAGTTGAAAAATCACTATTTAGTGCTTGCGCTTTAGAGGGGGAAAAAATTTGTAACTTGAGCCAAAATTTTCTTTTTTTAAAGACCTTTTGATATAAATCCTACTACATCATGTAGTTGTAAGTTATCCATTACTCTCGAACTACTCCTATCCAGCTTTAACCTCACTCCTACTTTTCATTCATCATTTTACACCGAAAATATATGAAAAAACGTACATTTAACTTCACTCTCACCCCACCCTTTTTTAGACCTTCTTCATACAAGAATTAGCAAATAAAAATAAATTATACTGTTATAAAACCAGTGCAGCTATTCATTCCAACCCTTTCTTGATCTTTATTGAGCTATATTTTCTATTGTATCAAAGTTAAAAATTTAATATTTTTATGAATCTTAGACCCGCTTTAACGCTGTTTCTATTCAACTACTTTGTTCCAGAATGACCGGTTTATTAATTTTTTTTTTTTTTTGATTGCTGGATTAAGCAGGTAGGAGAAGGTTGTTAAAAAATTAAATAGAGAACATACTTACAAGGAGAGGACCAGACATTTGGGTCATGGATTTGGCTAAAACTTGGTATATGGGCTCCAAATACGCCAAAAAGAAACCTCCAAGTGTCAGTTTCTCTGAATGGGCCTTTCAAAGTAATCTTCCCTCTACATCCCATGTTGAAAAATCAGCATTTTATCAGAATTTTTCAATAAAAAGCTGTTTTTGACCTGATTTTCAAAAAAATATTGCTCAGACCCTATTACACTTACAGAATTCCGGAGCCTCGCATTTTTTTCGTCTTTCCAAGTACTTTCTAGAAAAAATTATTTGAGTTTTTTTTTTATGTATTAGACCATGTAAAATTGAGATATTTAAAATGAAAAAAATGACGAAAAACATCTTAATTTTACATGGTCTATTACATAAAAAAAAAAACTTTAAATAATTTTTTCCAGAAAGTACTTGAAAAGACGAAAAAAGGCAAGGTTCTGGAATTCTGTAAGTGTAATAGGGTCAGAGCAATATTTTTTTGAAAATCAGGTCAAAAACAGCTTTTTATTGAAAAATGCTGAAAAAATGTTAATTTTTTAACATGGGGTGTAGAGGGAACATGACTTTGAAAGGCCTATTCAGAGAAACTGACACTTGGAGGTTTATTTTTGGCATATTTGGAGCCCATATACCAAGTTTTAGCCCAATCCATGACCCAAATGTCTGGTCCTCTCCTTGTTAGTTAAAAACGATACAATCTTATTTATAAGATACCAGATTTAAATTACAATAAATTAAAATGTCATTATTTAAAGTACAATCAACTAAAATAGTCATTAGGTAGTAAACAGTAAGTTTATATAAAATTAGTCCATCAGGTTTAAAAAAAAAAAGGAAATTAAAGGTAAAGATGTTACAAGTTTTGAAAAAAAAGTTTGAAGAATGAATTTCAGCGTAAATGAAATTCATTTGTTGAAAAATACCATGCGAGGCTCAACTCTTCACAAATTCAATTGTATTAATTCAAAATGTAAACAAGAGTTAGCTTGACAACAAATACCTACGAATGGCCTTAAGAGGAAAGGGAGCGACAGCCAAGAGAAATTGTAGAAGCAGCCGAGAATGGCCTTGAGAAAGAAAGAAAAAAAAATGGCAATGTGCGAGGAACATTTAAAGAGCAAAGATAATGCACAGCAATTAATTACTGTACATTAATGACAATGAGTGGCTCAAGTCAATTATTGTTACTGATGGCAATATTATTGATTGCAATCTCAAAGCTGCGCTGGACCACAAGTTCACCAGGAACACTCACAAAAAAAGCAAAGATAAACTCAAGAGAAAACCACAAGAAAATTGACTCTAAGTTAGAAGAAATTCTCTGCTTCTGACGACAACTTGGGCGAAAACGAGAGAGAACAAGAAATAGAAAAAAACTACCAAGCCAGCGGCAGCGGCAACAGTCACAGCAGAAGCCTCAGACACAGCTGTGCAGGCGCGGCACATGGGCATCAGTAGTCAGTACTTAGTAGTTTTTCGTAACCCACGAGATGGAGCCACGCAGTCTACAAAGTTTGCAATTTTAAGTTTACGACGATGTGCCCGGAGTGAAATTATTGTTCGTTCCGTAACATTGCTGCCCATCATCAACCGAAGAGTTGATTAAATTTGAGCTGCAGAGACCGGTAGGATCACCAACTTTTCCACTGGTCTCTTGAGTGTTGAGGTAGATGCCCCGAGTGTGACCACGCGAGTAATTCCATCTGGCCCTGGATGGAATTGAATTACTCTTGCCAGAGGCTATTTGCTTGGTGGCAGATTTTTATACAGTAAATATTAGTGAGCAAAACCAATGAGTTGACCTTGAGGTCATGAAAAGGGTGTTGCTATTTTGAGACTGTAGATGATGCAAAAAGCTAGTAGACCATCGTTTCCAAAAGCTCTGAATCATCTGCTGGAGCAACTGACAGCAGTCCAGTCAAGAAATTGTCAAGTTTAACAGACTGGGTTCTTAATCCGAGAATTTTGGCTGTGCAGTCACTGAATGAGATGGTGCCGTCAACTAAGGCGTCTGTGTAGGCGGTCTTTGAGAATCCAGGGTGATTGGAGTTCCATTTTATGAAAGAAAATCCACCCACCTTGCAAAAACCTTCCAATTGACGAGCTTTCTCGTTGAGTAGTGACAGAGTATCAGCTCCCCCGAAGATATCGTCTACTTACCTGCCCACTTTAATCGAGTCAATGGAAAGTGGATATTGATGATCCTCATCCAAGACTAGTTGCAATAGTGTACAGACGGCCCAGTATGGAGCTGTCCGAGTGCCATATATCACAGTTATCAACTTGAGAAATATTTCCCTGAGTTCGCTGTCGATCCAAATGATGCTTTGCAAATTCTGATCATCAGGATGAACCAAGATCTGCCTGTACATTTTTGTGATGTCTGTGGCAAAGACAAACTGATTAGTTCTGAGCCATGTGAGTACGTTGACGATTTTGAGCAGCAAGTTGGGTCCAGCATGCATGATGTCGTTGAGCGAGTAACCAGATGATGTGACAGCAGTTCCATTAAACACAACTCTCAACTTTGTTGTTAAACTATCCAATTTTAGTTTTTCCATGATGAGGTAGATAGTACGTTGGAGATGATCTAAGTTCCTCTGCTGGCGCAGGAACCATGTAACCCAGTTGAGCATATTCCTCCATAAAAGCAAACTACAGCTGCTTGTAATTGTCGTCGCGTTCAAATTTACCTATGATTCCTTTCAAATATGTATATGAACGAGCCAGTGAGTCACCCGAACAAAGAAGGGTCCATTTTCAGAGGCAATCTGACAATGTATCGTTCTTTTGGGTTCCTTGAGTGTGTCTTGAGGGAATGTTATTTACACTCCTTTTCTTCTGATGTGAGGATTGACTATGAAGAGCGTAGAGTTTCTTCCAAGTCCCAAAACCTTGTGAGGATCCAGAAGCGGAGTATTGTCATGAACTTTTGCCATATGAAAGGTTTATCGTGGTGAATGAGTTTCCAGTGAGGAAGAACCATGTACTAACCACTTAATTATAGACAGCTGAGCAATAGGATCATGAGGGGCTCCCTTGATGAGGTTTGGCATGGTGATTAATCCATAATGATCTGCGCCTATTATAACGTCTATGTGGCGTGGTTGGCTAAATGGAGCGTCTGCCAAGTTGAATTTGCTGAGATTATGCCAAGCTGATTTGTCGCACGGGTGAGATGGCAAAGTAGAGGTGAGCTGTTTTAATACATGAGCGTGGAGTTTGAGCTGGACCTTGCGATGTGTAGACTTGAGAGTCACGACTACTTTTCCTTGAGTGTGAGCTGACTTTGACCCACCAATGCCAATGATGGGAACCGACGAGTGAATCCGAGTAATTCTGAGCATTGTTACTATGTCAGATGAAATAAATGACAATTGTAAGCCTGGATCGACGAGAAGTTCAACTGAATGAGATGCTGACGGTGTGATGAGCAATGCTACCACAGTAGCCAGAAATGAGCTTTCTAAGGGTGGAGAAGTACTAATTGTGACTGCACCTGCTTCTTATTGAGTGGATTTGTTGACTTTAGTTTGAGTAAAAGCCCCAACACTGGCTTCTGACTCTGGATGTATCATCGTGTGATGAGTTTGTCCACATGTCTTGCATCGGGCCTTTGACTGTCAATTTCTGGCTGAGCATTTGCCCAGACAATTGAAGCACAGCGCGTGATCAACAGCAAAGTGTCTGAGAGCTGCTGGTGAGAGGTCCGTAAAACCAGCAGGTTTTCCTAGCAAGTTGAGTTTTCGTGGGCTCAGCACTGGTGTTGCCACCCACAGCCTCAACATGGGCTTTGGTGGACTTGAAAATGGATTGAGTAGGCCCCTAAGCTTTTTCACCAGATAAACCAGTTTCGTTTTGAGTTGAGTCTTCCACTTGCTCAAGGGCTCGAATACGTCCCATGAGGAGTTGTTCGAGTCTTTCAAAGCTGGGAAATCCCGATGAGAGAAGTTTCCCACTGTTCCATGTAGTGTTGTCCTGGGCAGCTCTGAAGAATAGCCAACTTAGTGCAGATGTCGTAGACCACATTCTTCATTCTATTGAGTTGAGCCGTTGTGAAATGCTCATGCTCCGACATAATCGCGGGACAGTATGACACCAGCTGAGAATGGTCCTTGTGAAAGGCATGCATAATTTTCAGCACTGGTTTTTCACAGTTGTTCCAAGTATGAAGCAAAAGCAGTCCTGCAGGCTCTTGGTGTTGGTTGATTTTGTCCAGGATGGTATCCAGAGTTTGCAAGCGCTCCATCTGTGGGAGGTATACTCACTATGTAATCCACTGAGATGAAGTTGCACCCTGAGTTGGACCTCAAGAGCCTACTGCCACAATCCACAATGGAGGGGGTTAGAAAAAAATGCTGTGGAGGCGCCACTGGCAAAGGCCCCCTAACTGCTTAACGGGTTGGACGAAGAAAGAGATATATTCATTTCATCCTTGTCTAACCTGTTGAGCAGATAGGGGGCATTTGTCAGTGGCACCTCCACGGCATTTTTTTCAAACCCCTCTCATAGTGAGAGTGTTTTCAAAATTGTCTTCAGACCCTGTCATCTTGACCAGTGCTGGACAGTCTGCAGACTTGTTTTAGCCGTCCAGAATGTCACCCTTAGCTCAAGAGTCCTCTGGCTGGTTATACAAGAGACATTGATAGGTGAGGTGCTCCTGGCGGGAGCGGCAACAGTCGCAGCAGAAGCCCCAAACACAGCTGGGGTGGCACACGAGCATCAGTAGTCAATACTTTTTAGTTTTTCATATAATAACTTGCAAAATGAACTGCCACGATGGGTTTAACTTTATTTAATCTGTAAAGCCGCAAGTGGGGCCTAAATGTGAATATTCTCCACGACGCATGGCTGCTGCGTGCAAAGGGACAACGATTTTGAGTCGTACTCGCCACTCCGTTGAACACGCGTGGAGAGAGACTGCTGTCGGCCGATATGGGCAGCTGGGACCGAGCGTGGCGTCTGTTGCTCAGCTGACCAAAGCTGTGGCTCAAACAGGCGTGAAATTTTGAACAAAATTCAATTTAAAGTTTAAGGATTCCGAGTAAGTTTTTTAAGTAATTTAAACCTTTCTGAATGCATTTGTGAAATTAAAAATATGAGTCACCGACAAATTTTTTGAGAAAAGTCAATTCGAAGTTGTCGGTTTTTTCCATGGCCGAGAACGGAGATTTAGAATTTTTCACTTTTTAATTAAGAATTTTTATTATTTCCAGAAAAGTTCACACTAATAAACCAGGGTGTAAAATGATTCTTGGAATCTTAAATTTCTATTCCAAGAACAAAACTATAAATTATCGATTATTTAAAAAAGAAATCAGTCTATAAACACCGAAAAATACTGGAATTAATCAAATTATTCATAAAACTGTTTTAATGAAATTAAATAAATTCATACACTCACTGGACCCCACGGCAATTAGGACCTCCTTAAAACATAGAAGACTTTTCAGGTCTAAAAAATTACTTATGAATTTACTAGAATATAAAATAGAAATCATAATATTCTAGACAACTTACAAAAACATATAACAGGTACTAATATCACAGTGTACAGCAAGTGCTGTACAAGTGCTATACTCAATATCTAAAATTCTATAATGTAATATATTTAAGCTACAAAATTAAAGTATAAACACAGTATAAAGGTGGATTTTAGAATACATTAGATTAAAGCTACAATATGAGGGTACACACAATCCAAAAGGGTAATACTGTATCGGTCATAGAACAAGACTAGATAAGACAGATATAGTAATAAGAGTATATTATCAAATTTGAAATTGTTTTATCATATGGTGTTTATACACAGATTCTGTGTCAGTCATTTTATAAGCATTGGTTCTATATTTTTGTATATACGTACGGCATTTCACTTACGAGTCTACGCGCGCATCTATATTCTTGCCAGTTTTTTGAAGCAAAGGCTATTAAAACCGAAAAAAGAAAAGCTCAGTTGTGGGTGCAGGTGAATACAAAAGCTTTTAAATTAATCAAAGAGTTGGTGTCTCTGGATAAAAAAGTGAAAAAGCATATGATGAAATTGTTAAAGTGATGAGTGAGCATTTAAACCCTTCCGAGGTGATAGGAAGATGCAAATTTAATAGATCAAAGCAACAACAATCGGAAACGGAAGCAGAGTTTGCTGCAATATTGGAAAAGTTAGCTCTGAACTGTAATTTTGAAACAAACTTAAATGTGGCGTCCACCAGTTAATGACCTGGCCAAGACCAAGTAATTAACTGGCGGAGAAATGTTATAGAAAAAATCTTGAAAAGTTTAAAATTGCTAAAACTAAAAGGCAATAAAAACCTACGATAATAGTGTCTAAAAATCGATAGGTAAATTATGTAATTTAACGATAGAGTTTTGAAATAAAAAGTGCGTATTAGAGTGTTTCATATTACCGGGAAACGGATCATTGCTATTGTGTAGACAATGGTTGGCAGCTTTTGAATTATGTCCGTTAAAATTCAATAAAAATTATAAAAATGATGTTCATAAACTAAAGATTGAAAATGTAGCCACGAGTATGAGAGAAAAGAACTATTTGGCAACTTAGTGGGTGAGTATAAAAAAGTAAATCTCTAATTTATTTGAAAGAAATTGTGATACCGATAGTGTTGAAACGTAGAAATATACCACATACCATGGAACTATTCGTAGAAAAAAAAATTGAAAGATTAGTAAATTAAGGGTATTTAAAACCCGTCAATTTAAGCGAATGGGCTATACTAAATATTACAATGTTTAAAGATAACGGGAATATTAGAATTTGTGGTAATTTTAAAATGCCAATAAATCCACACGTTATCATAAAAAAATATTCTTTACATGCAATCGATGATATTTTTTTAAAATGGCAAAGTGGCAACATTTATACTCTAAAATGATTTTTGGATCGATCAGAAAAATTAAAGCCGTAATACGATTTGCTGGATAAAAAAAACTACGTTTGGGATGAAAAATGTACGGTAACTTTCGAATGTTTAAGAGGAAATTAATTTTACTGAAAGTTTTGGTAAATTATCATTCGAATAAAAAAATAGTGCTGGCATACGATGCGTCAGATAACGGACTGTCAGCAATTTTGTAGGATCAGTACAAAGACCGATAAGGATGGTGGAGAAACGGATAGCATACGCGTCGAGAAAGCTAGCTAAAATCGAGTAGAATAGGAAAATACTAGTTGAAGAAGCAATGCCTATCATTTTTGGAGTTAAACGTTTTAAAAAATTTCTTTTCGAAAAAGAATTTATTTTGAGAATGGATATTAAGACCTTACATATAATTTTTGGTCCGAAAAAAGGAGTTCCATTTACGGCTGATAAAAGATTTCAAAGGTAGGCTTATTATTTATCAGGTTTTAGACATATGATAGAACATGCAAATTCAAAACCTAACGCGAATTGTGACGCACTCTCAAGGTTACCTATTGATGATAATGCAGAATTTGCAGAAACAAATTTTTCACAGGTAGATTATTTTGAAGAAGGGGTAACTGTATTTAATTATAAAATGCTATCTGAATTAAGAATTGATCAATACAGTTATGCGAATTTTGAGGGCAAGGTCTCATGATACTAAAAAAATGTCGAAAGATAAAAAAAGCTTATATGATAGAAGAATGGAATTATCGGTAGAGGAAAATTGCTTATTTTGAGGTTTAAGAGCAGTAATTCCTGAAGGAATGAGAATATTAATTTCACGTGAGCTAGTTGATAAAATTACCGAGGGGGAAGAAAAATTGGATGATACGATAAATATGTTTTTATATGATTATCGAAGCATAGAGCATTGTACGATACGTAGAATTCCTACGGATCTAATGAGTAAAGGAGAGTTAAGACCACGATTTGAATATTTTAGACCAACTGTAATAGAAGACGTAGCGAAAATGCAGCTTGAACAAATAGTAGCTCGAGCAGGAAGACGCGAGGTAGGTTTGTCCATAGGAAACTGTATTATGTAAGACGGGCTCGGTGTAAAATGCGATAACAGGTCAAGACGGACCATAATTAAAGAGGCATCGCCTTCCACTTATATTGTGAAGAAAGATAATAATGTAACAACTTAGCGATACGTTGATCAAATAATGAAATGTAGTAATTCAAATGCAAAATTGCTACGCTCTCCGCAAACTCAAATATAAAAGAGGCAGAGAGTTGTGATGTACTCGTATAAGTGTTAAAGGCGTCAGCACAATTCAAGTGTAAGCCTTGGCGCACCTGCATAGGTGGCAGATGCAATCCAGCAACGCTAAGTTAATAATGTATTGTATTTGAGCTTATTGAAAATAAATGTATTTATCACAAAAAATATATAAGTGTTATTTTTTTAGGAAACCCAAATACATTACGATGGCGATGAGGATGGTTGAAGAGGATTGTTAAAAGTGATAACTGCAGAAAGGTGCAGTTAAAAAGTTGAAAGAGTTTAAAAAAATGAGAATGCTAAAAGTAGCTGCAGGAAGATGCAGTAAAATAAATAAAAAGGAAGGTGCAGAAGAGCACGCAACTCATATAGGAAAAAAGGTAATGTCAGACCCAAGAGTTTTTAATAGTGCATGAATAAGTAAGGCAAAAAAGGCGATTTCATAGAATTCTTGTATAAGAGGTAAAGCCACAAACATGATTATTTTTCTCGAGTTTAAGATAGTGTGAAAAAAATTTATGAATATAACTAACAGGTTTCAATAATCATAAATCATCTTTTTTTTTACAACGTTCCGCTTCTTTAAGGAAGTCTTTAATCCTCCAATGATAAAGTTTGTATATTATACGTTATTTTAGAAGGACCAGTAGCTTTTTAGCAAGAAGCTACTAAATCAAGCAGCGAGGTGTGTGACTGGGATGAAATAAATGTGAGACACTTTTTATAAACTAACACTAAACTATATTTTATGTAAAAATATGTACATGAGAGAAGAGAGCCTCAACATTTTGGCTGGGAGGACTCGAACTCTCAGAGCCCCGAACTGGGGCTACTAAACTTATAATAACTTGCAAAATGAACATGCCGCGATGGGCTTAACTTTATTTAATCTGTAATGCCGCAAAGTGGAACTAAATGTGAATATTCTCCGCGATGCGTAAATGCTGCGGGCAAACGGAGAACGACTTTGAATCGTACTCGCAAGACCCGCGATGCGTTGTGGCCACGATCATGGGCGGAGAGAGATTGCTGTCGGCAGATATGGGCAGCTGGAACCGAGCGTGGTGCTTGTCGCTCAGCTGACCAAAGTAGTGGCTCAAAGAGACGCGAAATCTTGAACATTCCGGCCCCATTGATCGCTTCTAGGTAAGCAATCAATAATTGAAATCTGTAAAAGTTCAAAACAAACTTATTTTTGATTAAATAATGGTAAAGTAAGAAATTTTAAAGAAATTCGTGTAATTTTAAGAATGCGTTTGCAAGAGCTTGAAAACTCCGAACAATCGAAGATCAAACAAGTTTGAACTTGAGGGTGAAACAATTAACGTGAAAAAAAAGCTGGTGAGACAGCTTGATGAAAACTTAAGTTTGCAAGTACTGAGCTTTCAACTAGAACTGTGAATATAACTGAGATTGGTTGAAAAGTGTGTATGTTTGAAAGCTTGCAAGATGTGCAAGATGTGACTTATTTTTGATATAGTGACTAGTATAACATGCAGTATGGGCCGTCAAAACAAACCCCCACCACACCTACCTGGTGTTTGAAAGCAAACCCCCACCACACCTACCTGGTGTTTACAGGTAGACGTCGGTGTCTCCGCCCCCCCCTCCCCTCTCCACGGCTCTCGCGACTCTGACCGCGCGGAACCAAGAGGTCGCGGAGGGGGGGGGGTAAGAAATCCATGCAGCGTAGGTAGGAGGAGGAGGCGTCCGCGGGCGCGTCTCGCTCATCTCGCGTGAGGAGGATGCTGTGGTGCGGGTGCGCGTAGGGAGGGTCCCTGAAGTACCGTTATCATGACACAATGTTAGCACCTGTTCTTAAAGCCTCTTTACCTACCGTCTTGGCACCTTGTTTAAGCAGTGGTAGGACACGACGGAATAAACCAGCGAGAAGTCGTCCTACACCGCCGTGACCTCGTTGATAAGAGCTACTACAAAACACACGTCCAACACCTGCCGAATTACCGCATCCACTTTGGCTATAAAATATATCTTCGTAATCCATTCTTGTTATTGATAGTGTAAATTTTTATCATATTATTTTTAATCAATTTGTTTGAAGTGTAGTACTGCGGTCAGCGTACCAAAGTCGAATGACAATGGTCGAGCATGCTCGTCTCTTATATCAATTTCAATTGTCTGAAATGAGTTTACTAAAAGCGGTAAATACATAGGTGGGGTAAAATTATTGATTTTCATGTCACCGTAGGTATATTGATTCGTTTTTATGGTTGTAGTTCTCAAAAGTTTTACCTCTACATCACCCATCAAATATGGCTCGCAAAGACCACAGAACACCATTATTGAATTTGGTAATACATTTGCTAAATTTGCTGGAAAGTTACCAACTATCGGCTCGTTACCATTAACATTAATTATTCCAGCAAAAGTTAACGGCTTGAGTTCTTGAAAGCCTAAAATTTTGCTGAATTTTGCAGACAACTCGACAGTGTGGTCAAATTTTTCGCAATCGATACATGATCTATGCAAAGAAATGTATCCACCACGTTCTATTTTAAATTTTAAATGATTTTTTACGCAATTTAGTTCATTTATTTCGTCCATGAGGCTTTGTAAATTATCATATTTACCAGGTCGTAATACCGAAGCAACACTTTTTAAAGAAACCTTTGCTTCTAGTGATCTCACATCATTTATCAACGAAGACGGTTGTGGCGCTGTTATGACAGTCACTGTGCGTTCATCTTCCTGATTTACGGGTAAATGTTGAAATGTAAGCGGGATCTGAATTTCTGTTAAAGCCGCAGACCATTTTCCTTGTAACTGTATTTGTTGAGGTAGGTGAGTAATGAAGTGTTTTGCAGTATTTTCTGGATAATATTTTATACTACTGTTGCTTGGTAGAGCGATATAAAATTGGTCTGTCATATTTTATTTATTATTTGAGTATGTATTATTGACTGTATTTAAATTTTACTAACACGACTCAGTTCTTCTTCGTAAAAAAATCCGTCAATCTCTTCACCGTCAGAGTCTTCCAAAAAATATACAAGTGGTTGGCGTATCAATGAAATGCGTTTAATTTTAAATAACTCCTCTGACCAGCCACCCTCGTAACCTTTGTTAAAGACACTTTTCAAACAACTGACACGAACGACGTCGCCAGCTTTGTATTTAGGTGATTTAAAAGTGCTTATGTTGTATTTTTTCATAATATTTTTACGCGCTATAGCTGCATTATCAATGTTTACCTCGGCGGGTATCATTTTTGTAGCACTGTGTCTGCTTCGATTGTAACTTTCAACGATTTGTTGTATCACGTCAATATATCTTTTTGTATTTTCAAAGGTAAAATATCGCCAAATTTTTTCTTTTATAGTTCTTATAAATCTCTCTGCAACGGCGGCTTTTGTATCTGGACTGCGCGACACACGAAATTGTATTTCATTTTTTTTTTAAACTTCCTGCATTTCTCGGCCAGTAAATTCTTTACCTTTGTCCATCTGAAAACATACTGGTTTTCGACTATTACTTTTTAACAAGATACAGGTAAAAGCCTCGGCAATACTTTTAGATTTTTTATTCCGAACTGGCTCCAAAAATACATACTTGGATAAAACATCAAGTACTATTAAAAGATAAGATACATTATTATTGTAGGACTTAATTGATCTAAGGTCAATCAAATCACCCTCCCATAAATCATCAATGTTACGCACATTGTAACAACGATGGGAGAAGCGTCGACACACAAGTTTGTGTTTGTTGTAAGAGGCCTGACTTTCTAGCCATTTTATTACATTTTGTTTAGGTTGTTCTTTTCGCAATGCTCCAATCAGTTTATCTGCACCGGCGTAAGCTGTCGGTAATGGTAAATTGTAGTACAGTTCTTCTAATTTCTCAGTCATGTTGACCGTCTCTTGTCTTACTTTTTTTCTATCTTTTATTATTTTTGTTTATTGGTTTATTTATTTATTATTATTTTTAAGCAGTTATTTTTTTAACTTTCTTTAATTTTTTTTCATCGATTTTTTTTGTTTTTTTTTCGGTTTTTCAAAATCTTTTTTATACGCGCAAAAATTTTTTCAAAAGTAATCTTACTAATCATGCAGCAGGTAGTCATCAAAGCCACAGTTCGCTTATGAGATGGTGTTTTTTCGTCAAGCATGCGTGAAAATGCTTTTATAGCCAATATACGATCAGCTTGTTGTCGATTTTTAGTTTTATCTGCGTAACTAATATCATGCTCGCAACACGCCTCGTCAAGAGGATTGATTCCAACTTCACCACGGCTCAGACGTTCTGCTAGTTTTGTACCAAGACCGCAAAATCTATAACCAGGAACGTGTAATTCAAAAGGTAGCAGATCGATCAAGTCATTTATGGCACAACTCTCTTTTTTTTTCCTCTTTTGTGTCTTTAACTTTATGACTATTTTTTACGTTTCAAAAAAATTTCTCAGTCGTAGCCATCCTTGTGTCGCAAGTTGCTGATGATGAGAGTTCGGTGACGACGAAGCTGACGATGTCAACGCCGGTGGTGTTGGTAACGGTGGAACTGACGTTTCCCCTAAAACACCTACCGTCGATGGGCTCTCTATTTTTTTAATTTTTTTTTTTTTTTTTTCTTCTTTGTCACTACTGCTAAAACTACTACTACTACTGTAAATTGCGTTAGACATGTCGCTATCGTTAGAGTTGTAGCGCGTTCTTTTTTTTTTCCTTTATTAAACGGCGATAGCTGATGACCACGAACTACGTCAATGACCTGGGGCGATGATGACGACGACGCACTAGAAGATAGTGCACGAGCCGTTGGTTGAGTGGCCGATGTAGCAGATGCTAAAACGTTTCCCCAAACACGGGAATTACCAATGAATTCTTTGGGTATGTGTGCTCGTAGAAGTGCTGCCGCAAACTGAAGGTGTCCTTGCGGTGCTTCTCTTTTTCTTTCTCTTAGAGTATCGTTGATGAGATCAACTATAGTTGCACCCGGTAAAGTTGTCCCCTCTATAGTCAGCTCGTTTGTATCCCAATTGACATTACCTTTTTTTCTCAATAACTGCATGATTTTACGTCCTTTGGTCCGAAATCTCAGTGGTACGGTGTCAATGACACTTTCATCCGTATTTTCTCGTGACTCAGCATTGACGTTACCTAAGTTTATGTTAGTGTCAATGACACCTGTGACATTTGCTCCTTGTGCTTTGTCATCTGTTTCTCGTAAATTCAGATATCGTTGTAGTAGTTCGGAGTATCGTGTCCATTTTTCGCGTTCGCTGAGGGTACTATAGTCTGTTGAGTTTAAGATTTTACTCATCTGTTTAACGAGTCTGCTCGTTGGTGTTCCAGGAGTTTGAACAGATTTCTCTCATGATTATCACCCCCATTACCAACTGATATAATGTGCTGCATGCGCTCGACGCTCTATTGTGGCAATAAAATCATTTTTTTTGTATGTTCCATTTTTATTTTTTAAATTTTTTTTTTTTTTTTTTTTCAAAAAATTGTCTTTATAAACGTTGCGAGTAATATCGGTAAAAAGCCGTTACCGTGTTGCACTAAAACTTTTTTTTTTCCAAAAAAACTACAAGCAGGTTTTACCAGTTTTCGTAATGTATTTGCGTGTTTTCGTAGCCTAAGTTTGTGGCTGTCCGCGAGGGATACGTTACCGGTCAAAACATTTAAAACACACTCGCAAATCTGTTGAACAAGTGCTAGATCAGCTGTGCGTAAAGCTGCGCGTCTTTGCTCGTCGTTCAAGTGATACAAGCCTGTCAATATAGCAGCGTTTTTTTTAGCCGATCGGACACCGACTCTTTGAAGCCATTACAAAGAAACAACTGGCAGTTCATCGCATGTGCTTGTGCCTTTTATATTTTTTTGCTTTGGCACGTAGACGTATTGATACTCATCATCAGGAAAAATACATGTGCGAAATCTGCAGTTGTCTGAGATATTTTGTTTAAGATCTAGTAATAAATAACCATAGGGCCTTGAAGTAGCGTCCCAATAAGCTTCTTAGAAAAATTTGGAATTTTTAGGACAAAGTTTACGTGATAAATGTTATATTTGCGCTCAGTCACGCAAATTCCTAAAAATTACAATGTACTGTGCATTTAAAGAAATATCTCTTTGTCCTTTTCCCTGGTGAAAAACATTTTGCGTAATAAATATAATGCTCAAATTTTTGTGGTGACTGCCTTTTGTGAACAAATTGACGATGATTCCATCGCTGCCTCTAGACGATTCACTCATCAAGTCGTCTATGATCAAAAGTTTAGGACGTGGATCACTAGAGTAGTCCTCGCTCCGCGGTAAACCTTCATGAAACTCAATATTTTTACCTAACTCCTTGTAAGCCGGCTGCCATTCAGCATAATACACTATGATTCGTGCAAACGTTGTGTCGCTCAGCTGATGAATATGTTTTAGAAATTTTTTTGTAAACAGTGTCTTGCCGCAACCTGTTGATCCACACAGTATTGATGTCCACAGATGTTTCCAGAGAATAGTCATATTTTGTCTTGGATAAAACGCACTCAAACTAAGAAAATAAACAATTAAAACTGGAAAAACAATCACAGAGGTGTTAAGCAGTCCTAAAATAAAAGTGTAAAGGCACCAACGACGACCACAGTAGAAATGACTAAACAAAGTCACGGTAGACAGTTTTTAAATTAGCAAGAAAAATTAAAACGAAAATAAAGTAGACTCGCACAATTCGAAATAATCAAACTTAAATTAAGCTCTGGTTTGAGCTTGATCGTGTCCTTGCTCTGTCACGCTGTCACAGCCGTGTCCAGGCTTCTGCTGCTGCTGCTGTTGTTACCGCCACCGCTGCCACCGCTGTGGTTGTACAACCAAGTCTCAAGCCTTAGCTCAAGTCTTTAGCTCAAGCCTTAGCTCAAGCCTCAGCTCAAGTCTTAGCTCAAGCTTTAAGCTCAAGCCTACAATCATTCTGGTGTTTGATTTTAATTTTGTATAAAAAATTTAAAAAAAAAAAAAAAAATGAGTAAATGATACGTAATAGAAAGAGTGAGGTGGAATAAAGCAGGAAAAAGGTCTTCAATAATTAAGTAATTACATAGTTATTTTCATTATTTATTTGATACACAGTAATTATTATTGACAAAAATTTTTTATTTAAAGTAAAAATTAGTTGATTACATAAAAAAAAAATAAATTGCAGACATACAACAAGAGTACGTATTATAACGAGCAGCCGCTTTTTTTTCGTTATTTTTTTTTCTTACAGTTGTAGTGCTGGTGATAGCAGTAGAGTCGCTAATAGTTTTTAAAACCAAACGGAAAGCTTTTCTCAAGGCCAACGAATCGTCTTTTACTGTATAGGGGCTGACATTTTTTTATCTCTTTTACAGATACCACGTCGTGAAAAACGGTTCGTGTGATAGAATTATTCGACACGGTTAAATTACACAAATCGCCATCAATGAGTTTACAAATTGTGTCAAAATTAATTTTTTGACTATTTGTGTAATTTAAACGTATTCCTTTTACTTTGCATACGGACTCTTTCGACCCATCTGGTTTAGTGTACTCGTAAGCATAAAACTTTGGTCCGCAACTTGCAAAAATATTTATGAAAGTACCTGTACCCTTTTCCACAAGTTCATCCGTAAGTTCTCCAAACATTGTACCGATTGGTAAATCTTCATCACCCGGTTTGCTCAGGTAGATCATAGAGTCTGTGTCGTAGTAGCAGACCCTTTCTTTAAGAACTTGCAAACATTCATTTAATTTTAGTCGCGCTTGAGCGGTTGTATACGCCGCAACCGCAACATTTGTAAGAGGAGACGCGGAGTGCGTTTCAGTAGCATAAGACCAGTTAACGTATAAGACGTGATCGTTAACCAGTACTATGCCGTTCACTTCAGTGTCCTCCCTACTCAATAACTCGGCCAGTCTACAGGGATCCTTAACGACTTCTGTTTTTACCATATTTTCCCTCTGCCCGAACTTGCCCCACAACGAGTTTAAGCATAATTTTGCCACGGATCTCAGACCAGGGTTGTGATCTATTTCGGTTAATGTCAAAGATATATCCTCAACTTTTTTTAGTTTATCGATATATCTTTGTTTTTCCTCCTCTGTTACGCAACCAGGGGGATAGCCGGAGGCTTTTACCTTTTGATTAAAAAATGACCGAATATACTCTGAAAAGAGACTGCCCTCGTGTGTTTGGGGATTATATTTGGTTGTTTTGTAATGCCAAATTTCATAAATATTAATAATTCTGTACCCGTACTTTACGGCTACTTTCAGTTCTTCGGACACCCAAGTCCCGTGTAAACACCGGTCCGACTGATTTTCGTGCTGACATTCCGTATCAGCCATTTCTTCACAACACGTCAGACATAGCGGAAATATAAGTTTGTTGTGCATTTTTACCGGTAAAATCGGATGAAAAAGATTCGATGGTGGCAGCAAGTCGCATTTTATAAAACCATCCACATTTGCGATATCGTTCGATGGTCCTATTATTGCATTGCACTCGCTACCGACAAATATTTTAGGATGGCCCAAAATATACGTACCATATCGGTTTACCCATGGGGACCAACTACAGTAATCGACGTAATGAATTTTCTCGCCCTGTTTACAGGCGTATTTTTTTACAATGTTGCCTGTTTGGACCCCAAAAACGCGATTCAGAGGTAAATATTTTATTAAATCCCGATCTGTTTCATCAATAAATTTTCTAAGCTCGTTGTTATTTTTAATTTCCAAATCAAATCGACACTCCCACTGTTCGATTAGTTTGTAACCCCCGGATAAAATTTTTTCCCGTTTAATTAATGTATTTTCATAACGATTGTTCAATGTAACACCGCTTGAATCTTTGACATCGCGATTTGTTTGAAGACAAGGACACCCGTGCCAATAGCAACCATAAAATTCATAAACTATACCTCTGTACCCCGCGTATTCTTCTTCCTCGCTGGTGTTGTCAATTTCACGATATCCATCTACAAGAAGACCTCCTGGTAGTCGCTTTTCACTCGAATGACCCACGTGACGAATAGATTTATTACATTTTTTTTCCTACCAGTATAGCCACTGTAGAGCTTTTTTTGACTGTTTATTACAGCGTCGGTACCCTTTCACCGGAATTATGCCAATTTGCTCGTGTTTCAAAAAATTTTTGCGAAATACTTGTAAGCAGGAGGAGGCTATTGTAGTACACTCCGCAAAAGGATCAACGTTCATCTGTTTGAAAATTTTACGAAATTCCAAGCAAGCAATTCTTAATATTTTTACATCCTGCTTACAGTACTTTACAAACTCATTTTGAAAATCAAAAATATAATTTTCGTCAACTTTTTCATTATACCACTTAATTAAATTTTCACGATCTTTTGCAAAAAGAGTATCTAGGGAGAAAGTTTCTAAGGGTGGCATTTTGCCACGATAATTTTGAAATTGGGGTAAATTAAAAAGATGCAGAAAAGTGCCTTTTTCAACACCTGAGAAACCATACGCCTTAGGCATGGACGCCAAAGACATATGAAAGTAATTTAAACTATCTATAAATTTTACATTTTTGTATTTTATTGAGATAATCTTTGACCCATTTAATATTACCGATGTACTTGAGGCCGGCCCGTCATAATTTTCGACGATATATTTTAGAACGAACTGCGCATCGAAACCTTGTGCATTGTGAGCAATGCAAATTATTTTATTAAACTCTTTTCAGGGCGCGAAAGCTAACTCTACCAGCTGTTTTACTGGGTCAATTTTGAAAACATATTCGCGTATCCCACAAAAAGCGCAATCATTCGAAATGTCGACATCATTTGCACTATTATCGTACAATTGATGGACAACTATTAAATTTGGCACGTGTTTTTTAATGTTTGTGTCCCCCAAAGTTTCATTTGTCGTCGTTTCAAAATCGGAGAAGAGGAATAAACATTTTACATCGCTATCTAGACTATTTTCAATAGGCTGCATGTAACAGAAGTGTTCAATTGGCATCATTTTTTTGCAAATTTGACAGTAAGTCATATTGCATTGGTGCTACCTGAACACATCTGTTCCTTTTATTTTTTTAATTTTGTACATTTTTCCGCATTTCTTACATACTTTTACCACATCGCATACACGTAAGGTTTTGTAAAAAGCTCCTACCTGTAGATGTTGATTGAAACATTCTTCGCCATAAAAATATCGAAAGCAGTTGTCGCATTTTATTAAGTCTAGGGTTTGATCGCATTTCGGTTTTTTTTTACACATATAACACTTATACGCTGTGACAGTCAGCGATCGTAATTAAATCGTCGGTAACGATTGAGGATTTGGCGCGAGTCACGTGACTGTCGAACGCAGATCAGAGCGGACCTCTGAGGTGGTAGAGCGGGAATCGGGAAGCCACTCGTAATTTTCGTGTCCTTGCGGGAAGACGTACATGAAATTCAACTCGTCTCGGTTCGACGTATGATTGTACTTTCCGGGAGTAACACGCCGTCGAAGAGAGTGTTGTAAGTGACAGAAGGTGCGGGATCGATTGTCATCACCCGGGAAGCATTCTTTTGTCAAGGCGAGTCAACTGGCTTTTGGAAGCCGAGGACGACGGGGAGCTAAACCGACGTCCGGCAGACGCGCGAAGATCTGGAGATCGATTTACGGCAGATCTTGAAGAAGCTACTCGTGAACGGGAATCGAAGCAATTATCGTCATTCGCGTCGCGCGTTGTTGTAGAGACGTAGTGTGAGAGTGTGGTGTTTATTCGTGAAGTTGTCATTTCACGTCAACTCCTGGACCGCTTTACGACGGCTGTACGGCGACTCGAGTGTGGCATCTATTGCGGCTGGTAGGCATCGTAGCCTGGCATTTTGTTTAGCCTGACGGCTTGGTATGAGGTGCACCTTAGCGATTCTGTAAGTTCATTGTATATGTGTGAGTGAGTATGATCGCGTGTGAGTGTATTTAGTACACTGTTATTGTAATAATCTTTGTTTTTCTCACGTGCGCGTAAGCTGCCGATAGCAGCAGGTTGTTGTGTACGCGCGCAGTCTGATTTAGAGAACATCGACTATTTTGTTTGTTATCAGTTTAAATGCTCGGTCGTGAGCAATTGATAATTCGTTACCGTGTTAGTTAGTAATATTGTATTAGTTTTTAAGTTAATTTTTTTTTTTTATCAAATATTGAAAATTAACTTGTGCAAAAATACTTATTTCTAGACCGGTGTTCCTCGTACTCGATCCCATAGCCCGCGCCCACCTACCGAAATAACGAGCTGTCGCGCCCTCCCCGTTTTAATAAATCGTGTAGGGATTTATAAACGCGGACGGTATTTTTCCCTATTTCAGGAAGTTTGTCGGCACGGAGCCGACTGTGACAGGAGATTATAGTCGCTGGCATCAAGGACAACGGGCCTTCGAGGGTTGTATTCCCGAGTCCACTTTTGAATTGCAGCACTATAACAACGCACACTTGTGATACAATTTATCGGTATATGCTTTATTACATGGCACACAATAATATGCATACCCACTAGCACCCGTTAAGTTTAAAATTGGCTGATAATGTGACCCCGATGGGTTCTCGTAATACATTATTCGCAAAGTATGATTAATATTTTGGTTTGCAGCTAATACCTGCGCAGTTCCGTCAAAAATCGGTAAACTACCTTTGCCAAAATTTTTGTACTCATATACTACAATAGCTTTACCGGTTCGAGCGTAGAATACTTGAAATTTTTCTATTTTAGTAAGACCACAACCTTGTGGGGGTATGTCTACCCGCGCTTCCTTTACAAGATATTTAGCAGCAAAAGTTTGCGCGCCATTTTTTGTTCGCCTACGAATTAATTCCCAATAATCAAACATCGGACCGGTTTTCAGTTTCCCTTTGGCAGCATGAACTTCTGCCGTGACTAATGACCGCGGTAAACAAAGGTTGTCATCATTCGATATAGTTAAAATTGATTTTTTTTTGACGTCCGGTCTGGTCAATTTGACCCTAGCACCGCCGGACCCAACCAAATATTTTTTAACATTTTTAACCATGTCGCAATTAATAATAATACTATTTTCTATATTGAAATCAGTAGAACTTTGTGAAGCTTTAAAAAAATATATCCCACAAACCGTCGCTGCTAAAATCTCTTACATATCTAAAAGAAAGCCAAAGTGGCCCCGAGTTAAAGCTTTCCGACTCTACTGTAATACCGATATAATCCATGGACCTACTCTTTCTCCGTAGATTATCAGCAAGCTTACAAATTCCTTGACGAAGAAACGTAAAAAAATCCTCACCCTGAGATGGCCTGTTGAATTGAACCCGCATTCGTTGTCCACTGTAATTGAATCGTTGGTAACACCGGATTTCCTCGGTCTCCATTTGAAAATATTGGCATTGCTCTGGTGGTTGTTGTTGTTGTTGTTTATGCTGCTGCTGTTGATGGTCTTGTTGTTGGTTACGCAATTCGTTCTCTTCTTTTTCTGCGGTCAAATTAGGCCTTCGACGACCCGCCCCTGTCTGGGAAAAATAGTTTCCTGTAATTTCATTGGTAAAAAAAAAAAAAAAAAAAAAAATAAATAATAATAAAATTAAAATAAAAAAAGGTTTATTTACCAACAGACGCTGCTTCTTCTTCTTCTTCTTTAATTAATAGAGGCATATCTCGATTATTGACTAATACTTGTGAGGTGTCCTCTTCATCGCTACTGCCTGAGTGGGCTACTAGCACTGAGTGTAGCACTACTACTTCTCGATGATCTTCGACTCTCGGTAGTACGCACACTGCAGGATCTTTTGCTGTCGTTGGTAGTACTACTACTACTACTACTACTACTACTACTACTACTGTTGCTGCTGCGGCTGCTGCTGCTGTCGCTTCTTCTTCTTCTTCTTCGTAAAGAAACACTTCTGCTACCACTAAAACTTTTTTGAGATTCACGGCTAGTAGTACTGCGTGAACCACTGTAGCTCCGTGATTTACGACTACAACGTGCGCTACCGGTAGCACTGCTACTGTTGTTGCTGCTGCTGTTGCTACTGTTACTGCTGCTACTTCGTTTTCTGCGCAAGCTTTTACTTTTATTACTATCACAGCTGCTGGTGCTACTGCTGCTTTTGCTACTCCTACTTCTTCTTCTTCGCGAATCACGACCACTAGAACCACTAGGGACCACACTTGCATTTTTTTTTATATCTTCGTCGGATGAACTTATAATTTTTCTTATTTTACTTCTTTCTCTGCCTTCTATAGGACTCAAATCGTCGCTGCTGCTGCTGCTAATAAGTCTTCTGCATCTGTTGTTGTTAACTTTACCCTTTATAGGGTCCGAATCATCGCTGCTGGTGCTGGTGCTGGCGAGCCTTCACCTTCTTTTATTATTACCCGCTACTCCCTCCCCGCATCAATCGAATCAAAAAAAAAAAAAAAAAAAAAAAACTTTATTATAAAATAACACAATAAATAATGTATAAATGTATAAACATAAATACTTACCACGAGACAGTTCCACATCCCGTAGAACAATAGCGTCCCCTAAATCATCCTCGTTCATTTCTCTCATCGCTACAAAATTTTAATGTATTTTTATTGTAACTTTTTTTTTTTTTTTTTGAATACTTAGTAACACACAAAAAGTAAGGCAAAAAACTTACTATGAGACAGTTCCACGGCCCGTAGAACAATAGCGTCCCCTAAATCATCCTCGTTCATTTCTCTCAGCACTAAAAAATTTGAATTAATTTTTTTATTTTAACTTTTTTTATTATTAGCACACACTAACAACCATGCACAATAAAACTATTTACTTACATTGATTCCATAAATCACTCATTTTTAAAATTTATTTTTTTTTTTTACACTGATGCGCAACAGGTTTCGTCAAAAGCTCAATCGAAACTACGGAAATATCCGTCAAATTCCAAAACTATGCAAAATTTGCTTTAATAGCTGACGCTAAGCAGCACCTCCCCCCCCCCCCACACACCCCGCTCACCTTTCCTATCTCACGTGTACAAAAACTGCAAATGTAGCACTTTTTAACGCAGCTCTAGATTGCTGCGCTAATTCGTTCTCACACTAGAAACTAAGCAAATCCCATTTCCCCCACCTCTGCTTCCCACTCTTACGACTCAAAAAATTTCAAACGTTACACTTTTTTATAATACAGCTCTAAATTGATGCGCTTGTGGTTGTCTGTAGTTTTACGTTTGACCACGTGAGAATAGGTAATAAAAATGCCCGGCAGCATTCAAAAATTAATTGACGGATGTAACTTAAATTCATCTAGCCGCGAAAGAAAAGTGGCTCTGCGGGAAGCAATCATATTTTCAATTTTTTATTTAAAATACCAAAATAACGCTCGCATAAAACATAGGTTTATGCGAGTTATGCGTTTATGCGTTTATGCCTTACACCTTTAATCACATCAAATGGGTTACGAGTCAGAGCTACATTTTCTCTTCGATTTATTGCAGTGGATTTTGGACAAAAGCAAAGTGCGCGACATTATTCAAATGTATAAAAACACTACAAATATAGTGCCGACGTGATGATGTGCGTCGGGCAATTTATAATAGGCGGTAAATATCGCCGTAATAAAAAATTTAAAACACTCAAGATGCATTTTCTGGAGATTTGTGGTAAGTTCTAGTTGTAAAAATTTAAAAACTTTTATTTATTTAAGTAATTAAAAATTGTTTTCAATTGTCTATCTCCAGCCAAAATAAATCTTCGGAACGAACTCATGGTGGAAGAGTACGAAGAATCAATAGAATCATCAGCTGACCAGGTGGTGTGAAATAAAAAAAAGAGTAATATAAAAATTGGAGAAATAAAAAAAAAATAATGGTTTCAAAAAATTAATTTTTTTTTTTATTTCAAACACCTCACCAACAAAAAAAATAATTAAAGTTTTTACTTCTTAGTATAAAAAAATAATTAAAGCCAAACTTATTACTTGTATTTAAGTTTTTTACTTCTTAACTTACTTTTTTACTTTAAAAATATATTTGCTAGAAAACAATGGTTCATCATTTAATAATTTGAAATTAATTAAAGCATTGATATCAATCTTTAAAAAAACTTTAAAATAAATTCATCATCATAACTTATAAAAATTTTGATACGAAATAAAAAAAACATCAACGAAGCAGTGGCAGTGGCAACTTGGATGCTTGTAGAAAAAACATCAACTCAGCAGTGGTAAAAAACATTAAAAATTTTTTTTTTTAATTTAATTAAGTAACGATAGTATTTGAAACTATAAAGGTGTTAATAAAAAAAACAAAAAATTAGTTAAATTTTTTTTATTCGTTTCTTTATTTATTTAATTTATAATTTGATATAAGGATTTAATTTATAATACTTACTTCATAACTATTTTCCAATATTTCTTCTATTTTGTGACATGAAAAAAAAATTACATCTCGCGTTATAATGCCCAAGTCTTTATGTTCTCTATTGTATATTTTTAAAAATTGTAAAAAAGCCATTATTTCGTAGTATTCTCGGTCTTGTAAAAGAACCCGAAGAAGCAGGTTCAGATTTTTGCGTGCATCGTCTGTTCTGACGAAATCCGGGCTGTACTCATTCATTTCCTGTATAAATTGGCTTACACAGGCACGTAAGCTCTCTTCTTTCGCTGTTGTTGCGTCCAAATTACAAAATTCCATATGAAGAAGTAAATTTAACAAAATACTCTTCAAAATGTCGAACGCGTGTACCCCGTATGACCAGCACAACGAACCATAATATTTATCTCGCTGCCATTGCGAAATATCTTGTTGACCATCTTTTTTAAAGAAAAAAAAAAACAAAAAATTTTTAATTTATTTTTTTCAATATAAAAAAATGATAAATATTATCTTGAAGTTAATAAAAACCAACTTTCATCTGTTATCAAATCAATACTTCTAATGAAGTCATCACCTTCCTCATCAGACATCATTTCTACGATCACTAAAAAAGTTTTCACATATTTAGTAAAAAATTTATATTTATTATATATATAGTACATTGACAAATTAAATTAACTTACGTTGATTCTGGTCCAAAGACATGACTTTAAAAAATTATTCAAAAATGAATAAATCAAAAAAAATTTTAAACACAACTCTTCTCACACATACAGAGAGTTTTAAAAAAAGGTAAAAAACTTAAATGTCACAACATAACAGATACACACCCACACGGCACACTACCACTATCGCCAACTTCTCCCGTGGCTAGAGCTACGAATTTCAAGGTGACACGAGCACATCACTCACGTGGACTAGGGGAGAGGGGTGGGGAGGTGGAGGCACCCACGAGGACTAAGGAGAGGGAAGGGGGAGAGAGGGGGAGATACTCGCGGGGGAGGAGGATGCTGTGGTGCGTCCGCAGACACCTCCTCCTCCTCTAACCTATGCAGCATGGATTCCCCCCCCCTCCGCGACCTCTTGGTTCCGCGCGGTCAGAGTCGCGAGAGCCGTGGAGAGAGGAGGGGGGGGGGGGGGCGGAGACACCAAAGTCTAACTGTAAACACCAGGTAGGCGTGGTGGGGGTTTGTTTTGACGGCCCATACCGCATGTTATACTACTATAGTGTATTCACATTCTGTTTGTTTTTTTATGAATTTTTGAGAAAAAATATTCTTAGGCATCGTTTTGACAAAGTTGTTCATGAACAATTAAAGTTGAAACACTAAAAAATGCTTTTAGAAAGCCTCTTAGCTCAGGGTCAAACTCATCAAAAGTGAACCTAAGAATATTTTTCCTTGAAAATAAATGAAAAAAAAGAGTATGCGAGGTTGCATAATTCTGTAAGTGCAATAGGCTTTGAAGAGGAATTTTTGAAAAATTAGCTAAAAAACCAAAAAAGTGCTAAAATGCCATATGAGTTATATGGCGAATCGATATCAAGGCCCAATTGGACGGAATTATTGATAGATTTCTTCATTTTTTGATATTAGAAAACGATCCCCAAAGTTTCGTTAGGATCGGTGACCCGCAGGGTGTAGCCTCTCCTTGTAAGAGACATCAAGTGAATTATGAATAGATTTGAATATCTTGAAATCATCTTTGAAGTTTACGGTTCTGCTGATGCTCTTGTAGCGATCAAGTTTTAAAATGTGAGGGATCCAAGTTGATACACTGTGATAAAAATTTTTTTTATATTACAATTTTTTCAAGATGGATGTAATTATTGATCATTTTATTAGGTACTAATTTTCACCAACACCTTCAAGTGTTAGTTATGTAAATGACCAAATATTGGGAGTCAATACAGGAAAAAAAATAAATTTAATTGTCTGAAAAGCTCATACTGGAAGTGTGGTTGTAATAATAAAATTTATCAGTGTAAGTGTAGCGACTTGGAGCCTATTTATTTCAATGAAGATTTAAATCTAACTTAACTTTTAGTCAAGTCAAAGTTCCTGAAAAGGACCACTAAAAATCAACAATTCGATTTTTAAACTTTTTTTGCATAGACTTGAAGCTTTATACACAAAAATTGAGTCCCTTAAATATTTTTGAAAAGTTTCAATATTCGTAAAAGTTATAAGCAAAACAAATTTGAGATCAATTTTTTTTATTAGTTGTACCTGGGAAAGTATATATCACGGTAAAAAGTTGAGGCGTTGGTTGCTACAAAGTAGCGTCACAGCAGTCCTATGAGGTTAGGACAGCTGATGAACGAGTGTAGACTGTTTGCGCACCGTCGGTAGTTCGCTGAAAAGCTTAGCGTTTTGGCGGCTCGCAGGACTATACACACTGGTTAGCTTTTCGCCTACGTATGACGTGTGCAAACCTAGTAGGCGCACACAACCCTACTTTGTCTCGCCACAGATCAAAATGTTGTCCCACGCACGACTCTCATTTAGTTTGGCTGCTGACTTACGGCTGCATGCACTCGCCAAAACTTTTTACCGTTTACTTGATAAAAGTTTACGAAATGTTGATGGTCAGTCAAAAAATAACCAAGGAATAAAAGAAAATTTTCATTTTATAAAAAAAAAATCTAACTTGTTTAAAAAAAATTGATTTTGCAATCGACACTTAAAGATTTAAGTGACTTCTCATACGGCTAGGATGAATTTTTTTTCGAACTATGAAACTTAAAAGTCTAAACTGAAGATACCTGCAACAAAAAGTTAGTCTATATCAGTAAAAAAAAGTTTTATTTTTCAAACGTTGCTGTATAGGCGCGCGCGTAATGCCGCCAGCCGTCCGCCTGCAGACTTGGTGCAGCATTCCGTACGCGACACCCACACGCACCTATTACTTATTTTTGATATGATTTTTTTGTAAAATTTTGATAGCTTGAAGGATAAATTAACATATTATGTTTATTTATTTATTACAATCATTCAATTTAACATACTTTTTGCACGTCGCCCACTGAATGCTTTGAAAATATTTTACACTCTATAGTCTTTGAGTCAATCGGTTTATAGAAACGATATTGCCAAGTTCTAACAATAGTTTTGGCTTTAGCCAAACGTGGCTTTATTTTTTAGGCATATGTTTCATACTTGTTCATTAAAACAACGTCAAAACTAATGTTTTTGTAGTGACTGCAAGCCTGTTCGTAAAGTTGTTGCGCACTCACAATTGGCTTTTCTTGCAGATAGGCACGGTTTGCTAACCTCTTGACACTTCCACCGATGCCATCGCAAACTCCCTAGCCCTGGGAAGTTGAAAAGATATGCCATTCAGCTTTTTCGCCAAAATCATTTGGGCCCACTGAATCGTAAATTTTATATTAGGAAACCTTAACATGACAGTTGCTATACAAAAATGCATTGTTTTTGAGTAAATCAGGGGTTCTGCTACTTTTTCTACACCTTGTATATTGTAACAGGTGTAAAAAAAATCTGTTTTTATTCATGTACTTTATTTGAAATATATCAAATTCATTTCAGATAAAGTCCATGACTTCAACCAAATTATAGTAACAGAACAAGGTACACTTCTGCTTCCACTCCAGTTTTTATTCTTAAAAAATTAATACATATGAAAAAAATTTTTTGGGTACTTGTACCAACTAAATTCAAGGCGCAGACAGTATTGACAAAGACTCAAGCAATAATATAGTAGAAAATGTCGCATTAAATTAGCAAAAGTGGTATCAGAGAACGTGGTTTAGGTCCCCCGGGGGAAAGTAGTTAATTTGTCATGGATTTATAATCCTTGACGTAATTATTTTTAAGAAATGAGATCTTCGTCTTTTTGGAACAACTACTTACGTAGTTGTCCCGTGTCCTTGTTATCTGACTCTTAATGGGTGAATAAAATAAAGTAGAGTAAAAGATAAGAGAATGATTTTAGAAGTATTGTTTATTAGAATTGTAAGAAGTGAAAGTTTACAATTTAATGATGAGTTTAATGTCCTCCGACAGAGTTAAAGATTACAATAAAATACCTTATAAATTACCGGAGTGTCCAGGCGGTTCGATGTTCGTGGAAGGTTCTCTAGGCCTTCCGGGTCCTTATCCTACTGTGGTGGCGAAGGCGATATTGCACTGACAGATCCTTGCCTGCTCCGGCTCTACTGGTCCAGGTGTGCTTCACGTGGTCTTAGATCACTTGGCTAGCTCGCGATCAAACCACTCGAGTGTCGGGGACGAGAGTGATTTGGGAGCATGGCTAAGCAGCGGAAGGAAGCTACTTCGCCCCACCTGTTCCAGCAGAACGGAGGTGTCAGCTAACAAAGTGCTTAATTGCAATTTGCGTGGCCCCTTCCCTTACTCCTTTTAGGCGGATTATAAGTAAGTCTGTTGCAACTTGGGAATGTGGGATTATTATGGAGATCGATACATGACATGCCTCCCCTCTTAGTCCATTGTTGCCCTCGACAATGCAGGGCTGGACGACTATAGGAGTGCAGTCCTTGTATCAAAGATAGAAAATGTATCGATCAGTTTTTCGATCGTATGAATCTTGGTAAATGATGGTGGGCAAGCGCCTAGATAAAATTTTTTTTTTTTTTTTTTTTGAATTACTATTATTTATGAATAGTTAGTTCAAGTGGTAGCGTTTTCAATGTAATTTCTACCCAATGTTCGAAGAGATCGGTAGTTTTTGAGTTGATATAATTATTGTATAACAATGATCACAGGGTGGGAAATGGTTGTTTGAAGGTGGGTAAGAATATTGTAATTTTTTGAGTTAAAAGCCTGCAATTTTTGAAATTTTCAAATGAAAATTTCAAGTAGCTGGTTGTTTTAGCTAAGTGCTAAGGAGAAGCTTTTGTGTCGCTTGCGCAAGCCAAGTACCAGGAATTTAGGCATGATAAAATAATTATTGCTCTATATTGCGTGGTTATTGGGCGCTGGAGCAGAAAATTCTGTATGGATTGGTTGATATTTGGAGTGGGAAGTTGCATCGACGTATATATTTATTCATTAATTGCCAGGAGAGAGGGAAGTTCACAGTTTTCGCCGTGATTTTAAGGGGGTACATATACCTAAAATTTTTCAAAAAATCAATTTTCAGGTTTTTGTGTTTTTTGATGTACTTTTACATCAGCTTTTAAATGCCGCAAATCGTGTTTCTTAATTAGTTAAGGAAAAAAAGTTACAGTTAATTTAATAAAGACATTCAATTTATTAAATTAACGTTGAAATGGCTTTTTTTGAAATTCAAGAATTTCAAGTCAGTTCTAGTAGCAGAAATACTTTCTACGATACTATCGGTACAAATGCTTTTTCGATGTATTTTTTCCTTTTTTAATTTTCGCAATGTAGGTATAATTTTTTTTTTTTATCCACGAACAGAACTGTCAGTATTTATATCGTTTTCGTCTAATAAAAGCGATGAAAAAACAGAAATTTTTTTATCTGTGATTAGATTTTTTCCGTGACATAATATTTTAATAATGAAAATTAAGAATGAAAGATTAACTTTCATTTCAAGTCTAATGCTAAAAACAGTTTATTAAGTTAGAATCGATCGCATAAAAAAATTTATAACCTTTATGACATAATATATGACATAAATTACCTTTACGAGTCTAGTTTAGTATATTACATCAATTACTATCGAACATCGATCTATCGATATCAAATTATTTCCGCAGCGTTGCAAGTTCATGACGACTTTTTTGTTCTTTGAGTTATCTTTCTAGTGAAATCTTACTTTACTTGGTTTTGTTTTTGTTATTATTTTAATCTCAAGTAAATA
This sequence comes from Encarsia formosa, assembly GCA_038277355.1. Lineage (NCBI taxonomy): Eukaryota > Metazoa > Arthropoda > Insecta > Hymenoptera > Aphelinidae > Encarsia > Encarsia formosa. The sequence goes on along the minus strand of CM076184.1, from coordinate 97,371,748 downwards.
AGTTGGTTTTATTCAAAAAAAAAAAAAAAAAATTTAAGAATAAATGACCAATTCTTACCAGTTAAACTTATGAAGTTTTTAGTTGTTAAAAAAAAGAGGTTTATGTACAAATGTGAAGTGAAAAAATAATTCTGTGATTTAAAGTTAAAGATAATTTTTAGATAATTGCATATGAAGACTCCGCTGACTCAAAGTCTTAACTTGGTTTGGTGCCTAATAGTGTGTAATCTGTGTTTTTGATAAAAAAGCTAATTGGGTCACTTTAGGAGCAGGATCAAAAAATAAAGTATCCGGCTATGTGCAAAAGAGTATTTACATCAAGCAAGAGTCCTGTGACAAGATATTTTCAAGATATAAATGTTTATGTGTTTGTGTGTTACATATTATTCATAAAAATCTGTTCAGAACTTCAAAAGCCATTTTCTCAAATATGTGATTTTTGAGAAAATGAGGGCATTGCTCGTAAAGCCAAAATTTTTCCAGACAGCGGATGGACCCAGGACTTTGCACACTTGTTGTACATGTGAACCCTCATGAGTGCAACCTCAGGCAACCAAATCTAAGCATTATTAAGCTGATTGCACACCATAAATTGACTAAAATGATAAAAACTATCAAAATTTTTACCACATTAAGCAATTTTAGAGTGTGCAAGTAGCTTAATAGTGCTTGGGTTTAGTTGCCTGAGGTTCCGCTCATGAGGGTTCACATGTACAACAACTACGCCAAGTCCTGGGTCCATCCGCTTTGAGGAAAAATTTTGACTTTACGAGCAATAAGCTTTCATAGCCTAAATAAGCTGCATTTTATAACACTTATAAAAACACTTATTTTAATTTTCGAAATGTAAAAAATTATGTAAAAATGTGTGTATATTATGGAAAAAAAATATCTTTTTAAATAAATAATTTTTAAAAAACTTACAAAATTTTTTCTGTGGTTTTTTTTTTTAGGTATATGTATCTCCTTAAGTTCGCTAATTAGTTTAGTCAAAAGTATTTATAACATTCGATGAAAATTCTGTAATGTATATGATAGTATTGAGCCCAACGGTTTTGAAGATACAATTTAAATTTTAGTTCTGACTTTCACAGTCGCAGTCAATATTTAAAAAAAAAGTAAAATTACATAATATTATCAAATAAAAAAAAAAATTATTCTTTATGCTCCTAAACGATTTGAGTTTAAATTTGTCATTGTTTAGTTCGCTATGAAACTTCAAATTCAATATAAGTATTTTGTCTTACAAGGAAGGGACCAGGGGTGCCCACCGCCGATCGTCACCAAATTTTGTGAGGATGTTTGTTTATCTATAAAAAGAAAAAATCTAGGCTACTAACTCTTAACGCTCAGCCGTTTTTGAGGTACGTTTGTCTTAAGATTCATTTTTTTGTATTAAAATGTGTAACAAAAGCGTTTTAAACTGATGTTATAACCCACTCTTCAAAAAACTGTAGTTTCATTTAGAAACATGATATAGACCTTTAGTTGGTGGCAAAATTTTCGTCTTCTTGAGCAGAAATTATAGAAACTTAGACCAAGTACAAAGTTTTAATTCAAAAAATGCCCCCACCGTTTAAAAATAACGAAAAAATACAAATATGCGGCAGAAAGTTTGCTTACCAAAGGTATTGAAATTTTGACTTTGAGTTAAAATAACTCTACAGTAATATATACCGTTGAAAAGCTCTCAATTTTAAATATCATTTTGTGTGATTTATGAATATCTAGTAAGATATTTTCTGTGTTATTAGTGAATACAAAAGTTTTATTGTGTCAAATTAAAATAAAAGCTAAAAAAAACACATTTACAATATTTAATTATTTTAGATAAATATGAATGAGGAAGCAGTAAATGAAATTTTTGCTTGAAATTTTGGCAAAATGGATTTTTGAAATGATAAAAAAATTTAGTTTCATGTTTTTTATTCAGAATTCATTTAAAGAACCATTGAATTACAATACAAAATAAACAAAAGTCCAATTACGTCAAATTAAAATAAATGTTTAAAAAAACAACATTTACAATCTTTAGTTTTTTAAATAATCATGAACTTAGGAAGCATTGAATAGATTTTTATTTGAAATATTTGTAAAATAGAATTTCACGTTTACAATAGTAGTTTCTCGTTTTTCATTCACGATTTATTTAGAAAACGATACTTTACAGAATAAATAACGATGACAAGAAACGTCAATTATTCATACAATATTTTTTCATTTGCTAGTTTATTTCTTTTAAGTCCTTTATTTTTTCTTTAGCAGTTTTCAAGAATGAAAAAAAAAACTTTTTTATGTTTGAAAGTAATTTTGTCTTTTACAAAATTTAAATTATTATTTCATTTGGTCCTTTTAATACACGTATTTTTTATAAATTCATTTGCTTGGTTTTTTTTATTTTAAACTTTTTCATTTTCGAATGTTTACATTTGAACTAGCGCCACCTGAAGCTCATTGTACTTACTTCGTTCGAATTTTAAAATTTTTGATAGCGCCCCCTACAATCGTTAATTAAGAGTTTTTATACGTTGATGATTACAAACAAAATATTATTACAAAGTGAAATAAAATAGTTAAAGAGATAAATAGATTATTCGTATGTATTAAGCATATAAGGTTGTTTTCATAATTATGGAAGAAGAATCTCTCTTGAGTACTGATAATGATTTGCATTTATCGGAAGATACGCTGAAAGTAATAAATAATGGAATAATAATTTGTATAAATAATCTTTAAAAAATGGGATTTTTAAAAACAAGTGAAAATTTAACTAATCCTTCAGAACAAGAGCTTGAATTGGGAAAACAAATGTCAGATTCTTTATTAAATTTTATCGAAGATGTTAAAGTTCACGAATTCGTGGAATTTTACGCTCACTACGAAATTGACGAGGAATTTAAAGATGAGGAGCAAAATTATGATTTGTTAAACGAGAATAACAACCAGGGCCGGATTTAAGTTTTGAGGGCCCTGGGGCACTATAGGTGTGGGGGCCCTAGCAAGGTGGCAAAAATTGGAAATTCTTGTACCTTATAACAGAGCATATTTTAAGAAATTTTAAGAAGTTTCCAACTCATAAATTTTCACAAAATGACCCGAAAAAACCTTTAACAAACAATAAAAACTTTACATATGTCAAAATAGTTTGCATGCCTAAGCGCCCTGGGCGCCTGAGCTCAACAAAAAAACTGATCAGCTATTCCCCAAGCTCCAAACCCTCAAATACCCTGGGCGCCCGAACTTTACAAAAAAACTTATCGGTCTATCCCCCAGGCTCTGAACCCCCAAATACCCTTACCGCCCAAGTTCAACAAAAAAACTGATCAGTTATCCCCCAAGCTCTTAACCCCCAAAACCAGGACGCCCAGGTTATTTGGAGTTTCAGAGCTTGGGGGAAAGCCGATAAGTTTTTTTGTTGAACTCGGACGCCCAGGGTATTTGGGGGTTCAGAGCTTGGGGGATAGCCGATAAGTTTTTTTGTTGAACTCGGACGCCCAGGGTATTTGGGGGTTCAGAGCTTGGGGGAAAGCCGATAAGTTTTTTTGTTGAACCCGGACACCCAGGGTATTTGGGGGTTCAGAGCTTGGGAGAAAGCCGATAAGTTTTTTTATTGAACTCGGACGCCCAGGGTATTTGGGGGTTCAGAACTTGGGGGATAAAATTATATGTTATAATTTTTTCAAAAATTTTCTTAGGAGTTGTGGGGGCCTCAATCATGTGGAGGCCCTGGAGCACGTGCCCCGGTGTGCCCTTAGGTAAATCTAGCCCTGATAACAACATTGAATCTTATGAAACTGCAGGTACCTATAACTTTACTTATAACAGTAGAAAAATTATAACTTCCTTTCACATTGTGCATTAATTATTTTAAATGAAAGTTTGCCCACTTTTAACTTTCATTGCTACCTATTTATTGACTTATTATTTTTTTAAACAATTATTATAACAAACAATGAAAAAACCAATCGAACATTAATATTTTTTAAAATTATTTTTAAACTCATAATAATTCTTCATAATTATATTATGTATGTATTAAACGCCATAAAACCGCTTCAAAAAATATTTGCAACGCACGACGCAGAGAGTGCAAACTTTCCTCTTTGCCTGCTGTTTAAAAATATATTACACACAAAAGAGGGCAAAAATGAGCTAACCCTTAGCAAAACTTTGGCATCAATTTCGATTTGCTAAGGGCTAACTAATTGTTGACTCTCTTAGGTGTGCAAAGTACTATTCGTTTGTAAAGTTAACCTTAAAAAATTTCGAAAAAACTAAAAAAAAAATTTTAATTTGTACTAAACCGTATGCGTCAATAGTGAAGTACTCTTGAAATAAAATTGTTCGAAAAGATCGTATTTATCAAGATGATTTAATTTATTATCAAACGTTAAACTCATCATCTAAATAAAAGCAATTTGAACATTATAATTAAAAAAAATTCTTTACTTCATTTTTTGTTTTTTGAGTTTTTATTTCTTACCCTATTTAAAATTTTTTAAAAATTTATATTGTAAATTACTCATCATATTGTTTAGAAAACTACTTAAAAAAAAAAAAAAAAAAAACCAAAATTTAGAAATTGAAAAATCAATATTTTGGCAAAAAAACAAATTTTTTTATTCTTAAACATTTATTTTTTTATGATGTTGAAAAATATGTATGCAAACTTGTTAGAAATATTTTCTAAAAACTATTGAAAAATTAAAAAAAAAACTTTTTCATCTATTTTAGTTTAGTTAAAATTTTTTATTTTACAATAAGATGATGAAAGCGATTATGAGCCTGAACTAAAGAAAGCAAACTCATCCTACATTCCATTTGACAAGAAATTGAAAGCAGTCAAACTGAATCTACAGCACCCAAACTGGTCATTTAAAACTTTGCAAATACATGTTGGCAGTGCTTTAAAAGACAAATCTTAATGTCCAGATGAAGAAAAGACGTACTACATGGAGGAACATCATATGATAAAAGTGTAGCAATTAAAAAGTTTGTATATGATCGTTTTTGCGACGCTAGGAGAAAGAAAAAACCGGTCACAAAAAGAACTTTGCAAGAGTGGGCCATGCAAGGCTCGCGAAAATTCAAAGATAATTGTTTTTCTTTTGTAGCGTCACGATCTTGGATCATATGATTCAAACGCGAATTTAGGATTCGACAAAGAAAAGTTACAAGGTATGTGAAGCCTATTGAAGAAAGATCACTCGAAGAGACTCAAAGAATTGTCGAAATATTCCAAGAAGAATGTAGACAAATTACTTCAAGTACTACTACTTGGCTTTTGTAATCAACACAGATCAGATGGGATCTGAATACAGAACAAGTGTTGAACGTACTTTAGATCATCAGGGAGTAAAAAGTGTTGAAGTTTTTATTGGAGATGTTAATAAAGTAACACATACGTACACATCGCAGTATTCAATTACGGCTGAAGGGCGATTGGTACCCAAAGTTTTTTTATGTTTACAAGAGGCAACAGGTAAATTTGGGCCAAGAATTCAAGAACACATGTATGAATTAGAGCGCTTATATAAAAACGTAGTACTTGTGTGTTCAAAATCAGGAAAGTTAAGCAGTTCCCTTTTTGCAAACTATTTAGATAACGTATTACAACCTTATGTGTGTGAAAATGAATTTACTTTAATCTTGGATTCATGGGGTGGACAATCGAAAAATGAATTATTTCAAAATTTTAAAACAGCCCAAGCGGAGAATTCTTGTAATTTAAAATACATACATCCTGGATGCATTATGTTCTGTCAACCATTAGATACCTATCTCCATCGTCAAATGAAAATATTCATTAAAAAAATTCAGAACAGTCCATACTTATTAGAGAATCAAAGATAAATTAATACACGAGATGATGCTATAAAAATTCACTCCTTATTACACAATCAACTGTCAGCGCCAATCTTTCGAAGAATGATACAGTATGCCTGGTTTTCTGCAAAGTTAATCGAAGAGAGAGATAATTTTTTAAATATAAATGAAGCATGTTTTTTTCAAAAACCTTCAGAAAAATGCGATGAATGTGGATCCTCCACGAATTTTATCAAGTGTTCTTGGTGCAGGGATGTTTTATGTTTTTGTTGTTTCTACGACTCGTATCACCCTGCTGGTTGTTCTGCATATTTTACGAATGTGTAATTCCATTCAACATAACTATTACGACCAATTCATCTTGCCTAGTAGTTTAGTTAATAATCTATTTTATTACAAGTAATTTTTGCTTTTAAAAATATATCCTACTTCAACAGTAGCTTTTTGATTTAAAATTAATGATAGTGTGACACGTAAAAAATATTCAGCAAAAATTTAGAAAAATAAAATAGCAAATGAAAAATAATTTTACTAACATTTAACAGACGTAATTGGACTTTTGTTTATTTTGTACTGTAATTCAATGGTTCTTTAAATAAATTCTGAATAAACAACATGAAACTAAAATTCTTTATCATTTCAAAAATCCATTTTGCCAAAATTTCAAGTAAAAATTTCATTAACTGCTTCCTGCATTCATATTTATCTAAAATAATTAAATATTGTAAATGTGTTTTTTTTAGCTTTTATTTTAATTTGACATAATAAAACTTTTGTATTCACTAATAACACCGAAAATATCTTACTAGATATTTATAAATCACACCAAATGATATTTAAAATTGAGAGCTTTTCAACGGTATATATTACTGTAGAGTTATTTTAATTCAAAGTCAAAATTTTAATACCTTTGGTAAGCAAACTTTCTGCCGCATATTTGTATTTTTGCATTATTTTTAAACGGTGGGGGCATTTTTCGGATTAAAATTTTGTGCTTGGTCTAAATTTGTATAATTTCTGCTCAAGAAAACGAAAATTTTGCCACCAACTAGAGGTCTGTATCATGTTTCTAAATGAAACTACAGTTTTTTGAAGAGTGGGTTATAGCATCTGTTTAAAACGCTTTATTTACACATTTTAATACAAAAAAATGAATCTTAAGACAAACGTACCTCAAAAACGGCTGAGCGTTAGGACTAAGGAACCTAGATTTTTTCTTTTTATAGATAAACAAACATCCTCACAAAATTTGGTGACGATCGGCGGTGGGCACCCCTGGTCCCCCGCTTGTTAGTGTTTTTATAATTTTTAATATGTTTAAATTTTTGCGCTCAAAAAAAAATTTTTATAAATTAGCAGGAAGTTTCGGTGAAATCAGTGCTTACGACATTCCGTTTGACTGATTAAGACTGAGTTTTGCTTTAACTGGTCGAAAATAGTTAAATAAGTTTCCAAATTTATTTGATAAAATTTTTGAGTTTAGTGATGTTAAAGGGAAATTAAACCCTTAAACTACTTAGACCAGAACCTGCGAGAGGCCTAGGTCTGACCCGTGCCACCAAGTGGCCTTACGATTACTTTTGCTACTGACACGGTTTGATCAATAGCGAGTAGTACTGACTGTGCTACCGATGATCTGATGCTGACAATCCTTGGCCAGGCTCTGGTGCCGAAGAATATATTGTAATTTATAAACTAACTTAACAGGAGGGATATTTGGAATCAAAGTCAAGAATCACATGAACAACATTTAATAGAAAAAACACCAAAACTCAAGCACTGTTACACGTTTTAAATACAAGTGTCAGAACTGGCTGACAAACCGCGGACTCTAATTAATTTTCAATCAAACGACACTCTTGCGGGTGTCCCTACTCTCTTCTAAGCTTATCTGCTTATGCTCGGCTCCCTACTCTCGACTCGACTGGACTCGACTGGACACACCTGACTGTACACAACTCCACCCTACTGGGCTATCCGCGGTCCTTAAAGGTCTGTGTGGAAAAAAGACGTGTCAGTTTGACAGTGTTCGTTCACCAGAGCGGTCTGATTATTTTTCTTCTTATACTTCCGATTCGGTTTTTTAAGTTTTAAAATGGTTAGAACAAGTAAAGTGTCGAGAGAAACGCGTAAAACTGAAGTAAAAATACTTGGAAAACCAAAAAAAAGACCCAATCCGTTTAAAAATAATGACGTGCAGACAAAAAGTGCGTCAGCTAAAAAAATTCGGCTAAGTTCTCAACCGTCTGTGCCAGTGGATACCGAAATACATTATCGTATAGTTGACTTTCTGCAAGTGTTTACAACACTTTCAACGTTGGTAAATTGCAAAGTGTGCAACGGTAATGTTGAGTTCAAGTCGTGTAAGCCAGTAGGTTTAGCTTTCGATCTTCAAGTCAAGTGTGAACGCTGCGAAAATCGATACATTCCGTCAAGCAAAAAAAACGGAAGCAGATTTGAAATAAATTCTCGGTTTGCCCTTGTGATGAGGATTCTGGGTTTAGGGCTTGCAGGATGCAATAAGTTCTGCGGTTTAATGGACTTATCAAGCAGTTTTTTGTGCAAAACTACTTATAATAATTGCATTAACAGCATATGCTCCGCAGTCCAATCAGTTACGGATAAAATTATGGCTTCTGCCACTGAAGAAGAAAAGCAAGCGACGTCACATTCAGATTTGACAGTTTCCGGAGATGGAACTTGGATGAAACGTGGTTTTGCCTCCTTGTTTGATGTTGCTTCGTTGATTGGCTTTTACACCGGTAAGGTTCTTGATATTATTGTAAAAAGTGCACACTGTCAAGTATGCAAAGCTTGGGAACATCGCTTGAATACTGCTGAGTTTGAAACGTTGCATGAAAAGCATGTTGTTGAAGGTGCGTGCAAAGCAAATCATTCCGGACCCTCGGGAAACATGGAAGTTGACGCAGTAAAGCAGATGTTTCAGCGATCTCAAGAAAAACACGGTGTTCGCTATAAAAATTATGTCGGTGACGGGGATAGCAAGACTTACAGCGGAGTAGTAAACTTGAAACCGTCCGGAGACAACTTCCAAATAACAAAAAAAGAGTGCGTTGGCCACGTACAAAAACGTATGGGTAAAAGGCTCCGAGACCTTGTTAAGAACACGGTTGAAGAAAAAATTATAAAGTCCGGTAAAAATGTCGGAAAAACAACCAAAAGTAAAACGCTGTCGGGGCAAGGAAAATTGACAGGGGCACTTATCGACAAGTTTACTGTGTACTACGGTTTGGCGATTAGAAGAAACTGTCGAGAAGAAGATGCTGTAAATAAAATGAAAAAGGCTATCTGGGCAACGTACGCCCATAACTCATCCACAGACGAAGATCCGCAGCACTACGATTGTCCGAGCGGCGCGGACTCTTGGTGCGAATGCCAGAAAGCTGTGGCATTGAACACCTTAGAAAACTTTTCTCACTCTAACGAGGCCTTACCAGTTGATGTTTTGGATGCAATGAAACCAATATACGAAGATCTGAGCAAAGACGAGCTTTTAGAAAGATGCGTTGGTGGATTTACGCAAAATAACAACGAGAGTTTAAATCAACTTTTTTGGAAAATTGCTCCCAAAACATCGTCTGCTGGCTGCAACATAGTAGAGATTGCAGCAAATATAGCTGCATGTACTTTTAATGAAGGAAATACAGCTTTATTAATGATTCATCAATCAGCAGGAGTTGGTACTGGATGCAGCGCCCATGAGTACGCGAGGCTGGCGGACGAAACTCGCATAATGAAAGCCAACTCCGAAAGCACCGCTCAAACCAAAGAAGGTAGAATTCGACGAAGACAAGGACAAAAGATGCCCTGGACATTGCTGAAGCTGCTGGTGACTTACTTTATGGAGCTGGAATAGATGATTCAGTGTAAGTTGTAAATCAAATAGTTTTTCTTCACTTTTTTCGTACCGAAAACTTCAAACGCGTTTTTCTTGAAACACTATTTTTCAAAGTCGGTGAAAGTTCTCATTTGAAAACTACTGCACCGATCTTTCTAAAATTAAACATACGTCTTTAATGCATAAAAAACCCGCCCCCTAGTGAGTTACTTTTTTTTTTTTTTTTTTTTTTGGCCGAGTTTTAGCCATAAAATGGCCGGTTTTGGTGACCAAAAAACAGTGTTTTGGCTTCAAAACGTCGCCAAAACTTCAAAATTGAAAAAAAATGAAATTGACCCTACTAGGGGATGAGAAAAACTAATATATTAACTAAATCTACTTTATTTTTTGATTTCAGATGAACCATTCGCGAGTTACAGCCTTCACCGCAACTCATCTTTTTTTCGAAGCGCCTTGTTTGGTTGGCTCCCATTGCCTCAATTTTTAATATTTTGATCTGAAATTTTGACAGAATGTTCTTTGAATGTTGTATGATATGTATATTAATTCTTATTAAATTATAATAAACAGGAGCTTCACTATAAATCATCGAAAAATCATCATTTTTTGACCGCTCAGACCCTACCCCCCCCCCCCCCTTAAGACATATATTTGCCTCCGGTAAGGAATACGCCTATTATTTTAATAAATTATACACCAGGCGACTCTGTGGGAGGATTCAAGGACAAAATTAATATTATTCTCAGTTGCGCCTGAGAGGTCCTGCAGGAAGAAAAGAAACCTAAATTTAGTGATGAAATGATGGTTCCATGGATGCGGCAATAGACAGTTTTATCAGAAGTCTGTGTGGAGACCTCGGTCAGCTAGTGGACGTTCAGAAGCCTAAGACTCTTAATGAAGCATATAAAGAGGCAATGCAACTAGAATCAAGAATGGATGCAGGACTTATTCCTGACAGCAGGTGTTACCTAAGGATGTCCCAAAACAAACACCCCTTTCAGAATAGCCTGCCTTTAAACTACCAAGGAACCCGCCTCAATACTACTGGAGCGAGCTTAGACTTATCGTCGGAGTTGGCAGATACTACTGGGGCCATGACCATGTAGATGTAGTAGGACACTATGGAGCCCCACGCACCAATAAGTGAACTTTTGATCCAGACCGAGATGATAAACACACCATAGATGGTCAAGGTTCTACACCTTCCAACTTGTACTATTGGAGAGCTTAGCCAGAGTCAAATCACTGGCCAACTCAAGAGTGTTACCACCAACATGATAGATCAGACCATAGTGCATCTGGCTTTACGGAAGAAATCCCTACATCTTGATTCCAAAATCCCCTTTTCCTCTCATTTCCCATTCTGACATTGACAAAGAACATTACCTCTTTGGTGTTAAACTATAGAAATGAAAATTGTTTACTTTTGATTTTATATCAGGTTCGTAAATTTTATTGTAAAATAATTCTTGTAATCAAATTAATTCTCTGTAAATATTTATTATTTTTTGTTTATTTTAATTAAAACAGTGCTCGAAGAGGTCCTCACATCGGTGGAAGAAACGTTGCACCAATTTTAATAAATTAATGACCAAATAACAAGTGTTGTTAATTGTGTTTTCGCTCCCAGGGATCCTTTCTAATCCAACTTTATTAATTGTGGTAATTGTAAGTTTTATCGGAAAATTGAAAATGCGAAAACACAATGTCAAGTTGCATCCGGCGTGCATCTCGACGTGTTATTTAAGATCGTGGGAAACTGCTGATGCAGTATCCCAAACTTGCAGTAGCTGAAAATAGTAGGAAAATTTAGTAGAAATTTAATAGTAGGAAAATTTTTTGAGAAAAAAAAAAGTTCAACTTTAATTTTATAGTGGATTGATTACTGATGGATATAATATGACGTTTCAAGAATATGCCGAAATTTTGGACAGAATAGCAAGAACTATTTTGACCAAAATTATGTTCATTTCCTCCAGCAAGCTCAATAAAATCTGTATGGTGAGGTGCAGAAAGTGACCCAGTGATGCTACTTCCACTCCCATGAAGAATTATTACTCCTGTTGAGTAGTGAATTTGAAGTTAAAAAATACTTCAGCCAGTTAAGACCAGAGGCAGGTGACTTGGAGCAACAAAAGACCTCTCTGAGCCCTCCTGACCCAGAGATTATCCGAAAGTCTCAGGAAGTGGATGCAAGTAGCGATAGACAACTACTTGACCAAAAAATAGTAAGGGAAAGTCCTGAAGAGAAAGAGCTGCAACAGAAGACTGCAAGTTTGGTTCCTCCTCCTGGGTTGACCTTATATTTGGAATATTTAGCACCTCCAGCAGTGAAAACTTATATAGACCAGCAATCTGATTGAAAGTTTATGTAAGAGCACGATATTATTGATTCTAAAGAGGCATCTCCAAGCATTATTGGAGATAAAGTATCACTGCAAGATACTTGTAAATAATCTTATATATCTCTACTCATGCCTTTGCGAAAAGTGAAAATGTTGAAAAAAAAGAGAACCGTCAAGATGGCTCCCAAAAAAGAGTCCAAGTCAGCTGAAAAATTTGTTTTCCCCTCCCTATATGTAAGGTAGAAAGATCGACAACAAATACAGTCAAACCGCTGGCATCAACGGAAACCCCGGATGTAAAAGTGGGAAAACTGCGAGACTTGTCAATCGAGAAGCCACCAGAGTATATAGACGATTCGATAGGAAACATTCATGAGGTGCATTTATTAACGTCAAAACGTACCGATACTAGGACCAAATATGTGTGAGACAGCAAAAGTACTTGAAAGAGAAAAGTATGCTGCATAGAAACGACATGGGTCACGTAAAAATAGACTTAATCGACCCAAACTTCGAAGATAAACCGATACAAAAACCGCAAAATTTTGAAAACTCTGAAAAAGAGACAAAGCAATCAACATGGGGAACCCTATCATGTGAGGAGACATTTGCAAGTTCTTTACGAGAACTGGCAGGACCAACTAATTTCCTATTCCCGAATAAAATGAAAGAATGCCAACCAAAGAGGCACAAAGAAAAACTGGTTTAATACTGGCATATCTCATTAATTCAGTTGATGTCATCATCTCTTGCCGATTAAGATATATACTGTACCAATTAAAAGGAAGTGCCAAGTAAGTGTATGAAAGCTTCCAACTGGACCGAAAAAAAAAAAAAAAAAAAAAAAGAAATGAATACCACTATTACCGCGTAAGATACGTGGCTGACCTGCATTAATAATCCTGAGAATGAGAAAAAGACCTAGGACCGAAAAAAGATCGATTATTTCCAGACCAACAAGGAGAATTTACTCTAGTGTACAAGTTTGATTCAAATTAGAACAATCTTAGAGTAAAAAGGGTGAAAATCATCGAGAAATTATGAATTCATTTATATTATTAACCGTGTGAATAAATGTCAGAGTGTGGTATTAAACAAACGACTAAACTAGGAATCAGAGTGATTTGCGAGAAAAATTGTGAAACCTTAATACGCTTGTACGTATGTGGGATTGACTTAAACTAATAAGGAGATGGTTTGTCCTTTGGGACCTGGATTTTCATGAAACTTTGCACACAGTTTTCATTCATCATAAAAACAAGCCTTTCCGTGTTCTTTTTCCAGAATGGTCCTTTTTTCACCTACTTCCCATATAATCCCTATGTTAAAAAGTAGGCTGTTTCCTATAAAAAGCCGTTTTTGGCCTCATTTTCAAAAAATTCCTCCTTGGACCGTATTGCACTTAAAAATATCTAGAATCCCGCATTTTTTTCGTTTTTCTAAGTACTTTTGAATAAAAATTATTAAAAAAATTTTTTGAATGGTTTTAACTGTGAAAAATTAAGGTTTTTAAAGTCAATTTTTAGTATATTTGGGTTACAATATACATGGACAAGATCATTCAAAAAATTTTTTAAATGATGACGCAATGTATTTAACTAAGGTTGTCACAGGGCTCGAATTAAGGAATTTAATTCCTCGGAGGATCGTGATTGAACACGAGAACCCGCGGCGATCGTCGTCCGCACTCCTCCGGCCTGATGACAAAATGCACTTTCTGTGCACACGACAATCCGTCGATTTTTCTTCAATACCTGAAAAGAGGGGGGAAGACGCGTACGCGAACTAATGTTTTTATTACGCGGCGCGGCTGCTCTCCTTCGTCGGTAGTGGCGTGAGTTTACGTGGACCGATCGCAGGAACACGGGTTAATTAAATTAATGATAAAATGTAAATTTTAATAATTTTAATTAACAAGAAAAATAAATGAATCAAAAATTTACATAATATTCCAAATTAATTCTATCTGATTGTTTACAAACAATCCAACCCGAATGACTCAAAGTCTTGATACGACGAAAATTAATTTTACGAAAATAAAGTTCGTCGTCCGTGTTGTGGTCGCTATCAACACACCGACACACACACACACTCGCGCACGTCTGCTTGCTGCAGCGCGCCAAAAGAACAAAGGCTTGGACTAACTCCGATACAAAAATCTAAGTACTTCCTGTACTTCGCACACACTCTGACTCTAACTATCACACGAACAAATACTCAAAGATGAACCGCTACGCGGACTTACTTTTCTAGCAGGTGCACCTTCGCTTGATTAAACAATAATAATAATTACTATTAGCCCGAATGGCTTCACACAAGACGACAATGCCTTCCAAGGCCGCACGCTGACTTTCCGTGAGAGGTTTGCCTTCCCCGCTCCGATCCAATGGCAACTGGATCACAGGAAAATCTATACAACTTCTCACTGATAACTTTATCTAACACAACCTCAATAAAGTTATCTAACAACACAAAAAAGTAAATAAGTACATTCGCTCTCTGACACACGTGTGATCGCGCCAAGCGCCGAGATTAGAGTAATGCTAATCGGTAGATCTCGTCATCACCTGACTTACCGATCCGCATCTGCGTTCCATAACAGTTAGCGCCGAATTTGAATTTAATCAACACGCTAGCCGTTACAGGTATACATTCATGATTCGAATATTTTATTTTCACTTAACAGCAAAGTAATCTAATTTGACTTTTTTGTTTATATTTACAGGTTGCAACTATTTTTGGAATGGCCGGTGCGTATGGTAGAATTAAATTGTAGTGTTCTTGTTGACAACAAAGGTTATGATGATGCTACAAGAAATTTCATTTACGAGCCCAGTGTTTCCAAGAAGAAACAGTTGAACGTCAATATTTGTTTCCAGCCGAACGTCAATATTTGTTTACATCAACAGTTGACGCTCAATATTTGTGTAAACTAAGCTATCCTACATATGAAAAAAAGGATTCATTTTTATTAAGTTGATTTCGTTAAGATTTTGTAAAAAATTATGTTTAGCTATCGAGCAATTAATAATTATTTTTAACCAAAAACATGGTAAAATTGTTTTACTTGACTAATTAAATAAAAAATTATTTTTTGTGTTTTATTTAATTAAATTAGTTATAATTGAACTTCTCCCACTCCTTGAGTACTTACTTCATTAAAAAATAAAGGAATACTTATTTAAAACTTTAAAAATAATTAAATAAAAATGTATGTATCTTTCATACTATTTTTTGTTTTGATTAATTTTGATGATTCCATGAAAAAGTTCCCGAAGAAAATGTTCCCAACGAAAAAGTTCCCGTGAAAAATTTTCCTAACGAAAAAGTTTTCAACGAAAAAGTTTCCAACGAAAAATTGCTATTCTATTCTATTCTATAAAAATTGCTATATATATGCAACGAAATATTGCTAATGGCGCGCTCTTCGGGGGCCCTTCGGGCCCCGCGCACGCATTGTTTAAAAAATAACCTGTTAGTATTTAATAATTTATCGCTTTTGAACAAACACATCTACTCTACCAGTTTTTATTTGATTAATAATAATTTCTACATGATTTTGTTCAGATTTCAAACAATCATAAGTACAATAATAAAAGGTCGAACTATAGAGCTAGGTTTCGCTCGGAACTAAATTTTATAGCGCGCCTCTGCGGAGTATACAATCACTACTTTCTTTGACGACGAACTTTTCGCAACTGAACATAAATTTGATTTCTAACATATTGTTAGTTTATTTACATTTCTATATTCATGTTATATACATGATATATACATCAAAAATAAAAATCACACTTTTAATTTTCATGTTTCGAATGTTTGAAAATAGTATTGGAAATTTTTTCGCAGGTAATTTTTTCATTCGGGAACTTTTACGTGGGATATTTTGTTTTTGGAACTTTTTCGCCGGGAACTTTGATTTGGGAACTTTTTCGTGTCACCGATTTTGATTAACCCATTTAAGACCAAGGGAAAACCAGAATAGATATTAAAAAACTGATTACCAGAAAACCTGTATTTAAAAAAAATGAAGGTTACGTGTTTTTTCTTTTTTTAATTTTTATTGTTTAAACATTATTTGTTTAAACAAATTAGGAACAAAGTTATAATTTTTATAAACTAATAGTTGTATTTTTTTTTTATAGTTTGCAAACAGTCATCTTTGACTTAACGATTTTAGTGTGTTGAATGATCGCTTGACAAACACTGAGGAAAAATTAAAAAATGTAAAAAATAGTAGTTTTAAAGCTGCGGAGCAGTGCCTACTACACTTCGAGCAGCCCAATCAGCTTTAAAACTACTATTTTTGTATTTTTTAATTTTTTCTAAGTGTGCGTAAAGTGATCATTTACGTACTAAAATCAATGCGTAAAAGAAGACTTTACGCATACTATGAAAAAAAATAGTTTGACAAAATGAAAATGTAGTTTAATATACTTCGAGTTTTCTGTCAAGAAAAAAAACTCATTTTTTGAAATCAATTTTTTCAGCTCTATTAAGTTTTTAATTACCCTTACTTAGCATACGTTATTCAAGGAAAAATATGTAAAAAGAAAGATAATGTCGAAAACCACATGAAAAAATATGTATTAGTTCTGTGACGAGGAAACCAAATTGAATAATGGCGCCGACCGCCACTCGGTCCGTCGAAAACGCGCTAAAAATAATGGAATGTCGGGCCAGGTAGAAAAGAAACCAGACCGGCAGTTCCGGTAGACGCGCATGGTCATATACGTTGCTTCTTGTATTCGATAGAGAAAAATCTCGTTAAACTCCGATAAGCAAAGCTTTTTTCCGTGTCGCGCGTAATTGTAGATTTGTACAGAGTGTTGTTCTAGCCGAAAAGGTGGTTGCCATCACCTGCCAGCATCGGTAAACTCCAACGACTATACGACAGCATTGTCATGTATCGATCTCCATAAAAATCCCACATTTCCAAGTTGCAACAGACTTACTTATAATCCACCTAAAAGGAATTAGGGAAGGGGCCGCGCAAACTGCAATTAAGCACTTTGTTAGCTGACGCCTCCACTCTGCTTGAACAGATGGGGTGAAGTAGTTTCCTTCCGCTACTTAGCCGCGCTCCCAAACCACTCTTGTCACCGATACTCGAGTGGTTTGATCGCGAGTAGCCAAGCGATTTAAGCCACGTGAAGCACACCTGGATAAGTAGAGCCGGAGCCGGCAAGGATCCGTTAAGGCGATCACAGAAACTTTGCGTCGTCGCGGCATCGCACGACGCTCAACTGACCAAAAGTTTTGATAAAATTTTTAATTAACTGATATTAAATCGTCTACGAGGTAATCGTAAGACTAAAGGGATGTGGCAAGCACATAATGAACACAAGTTAAACAACATATTTAGGTTATAATAACAAAAACAATAGATTTTGTATATGTCGTAATCGGCGATCGTCGCAGCATCGCACATCGCAAGTCACCTGTCTGCTCCGAATATATAGATATACAAGCCGCCACAAAAGCGACGTGCGATGAGCGATGCTGCGATGACGCAAAGTTTCTGTGATCGCCTTTAGTGCAAGATCGCCTTCGCCATCGCAGTAGGTCCCGGTAGGCCCAGAGAACCTTCCGAGAACAGCCCGGACAACTCCGGTGTTTATAAGGTATTTTATTGTAATCTTTAACTCTGTCGGAGGACATTGAACTCGTCATTAAATTGTAAACTTTCACTCCTTCTAATCAACAATACTTCTAAATCATTCTATTATCTTTTACCCTACTTTATTTTATTCACCCATTAAGAATCAGATAACAAGGAGACGGGGCAACTATGTAAGTAGTTGTTCTAAAAAGACGAGGATCTCACCCCTTTTAAAAATAACTATGTCAAGGATTATAAATCCATGACATAAATAAAAAACGATTATAAATCCATCATCCAAAGAAAAATTAATTAATAATTCTTCCTTTCGAAATTTATAATACTAAAAATTAATATAAAAAAAAAAAAAAGGAAAAATCTTTTATTATCTGATACTTGTCAATTTTGACGAATGGTTGAAAGAAAAATTCTCTTTCAAGACAAATTGTGACACTTTTTTTAGCCGACCTCGACATTTTTGGCTAATTTAATGACACACTTACACACACAAACGCTTTCGGAATCTGACCCGCTTATAGTGCATAGATTTCATAATTACCTGGAGTTTCACGAATAATCGCGACGTTAGATTCGTTTTTTTTGTATAAAATTTATAAGCATTCAATATGGCTAATCTCGCGAACCTTACTTTGGACGAGATTGAAGCCCTTGCCGACAAAGACTAGAAGATGGCGGCTGAATTACATCACGCCCGCCGGATGGCCGAAAATAAGTCTACAATGGCAGCTACGTTAAACGAGTCACGAAGAGCGTTTGCGAATGTTCAAGCATCAGCACTGATGCAAAGCGCTCTTGCTGCAATCCCTCTTTACATTGGTTCCACAGCCCTGCGCCCATAGCTTCAGGACGTGGAAAGCTACGACCAACGAATTACAGACGCAACCCTTAAAGAACTTTTCCTTCAAGGAGTTATTTCTCGCTTGACCGGCAAGGCTTAAACAAGTCTTGACGGAAAAGTTTTTGACACCTTAGACCAGCGCCGGAAACATCTTCAGGACCGTTTTTCTCAAAAACGATCCCTATCTTATTACCTTAACCTTATTTCAGACTCTTATATGAGATAGAACGAATCTGTTTTAAATTTTCACGATAGACTCTCAGCTATAGTCCACGCTACCACGAAACTAAAAAACGAGGGAGTAGATGACGAGGACATCAAGAGACATAATAAGGCCCTTTTCGAAGACCTTGCTACCGAATATTTCATTTGCGGAGTACCTTCTGTTATCGGTAATCAGATGTCTAACCATAACCCTGTTAATTTTTCCGAAGCCTTAAGCGCAACTCTGAACGCGGAGGAATGGGTAAACATCGGAGCACCTAACCATGCTGACGTAGAGTATTCCTCCACCCAAAAACCGCCTCCGCGATCGCGATCTCCTAGCCCTTATGGACGACCTAGGACACCCGAAAGAGAATCATCTCACGACAACCATAACGTTAAATTCTCTGATTTTAACGACCCCCGAAATTTCAATAAAAATATCTCATATTCTTATGACCCTAACGATATAAAAAGGCCTAGAACAATGATCTTTACAGCAGAAGGTAAACTGGATGCTCACCCTTCTCTGCGTTACGAAAAACCTTCGAGTATCTTGAAAAACCCAGAAAGACAGAGCCGTTCCAATCAATCCGGACCATCAGATCGTTACTCCCACCCTAGGTCTGAGAGCCCTAGAGGTCATTACCCTAATAGGTCGACAAGCCCCTTTTCCCATCCCTTCCCTTATCCAAATTTTCACCCTTATACGCCCTATTATCCTCCTATGCCCTACTACTACCCCCCAGCGCCTATGCCCCCGTTTTCACTCACTATCTTAATTCCGCAACACCAGCTTACTTCCCTAATAAATTTTGACGAGAAGCAGCCTGGTAGACCCGGATCCCCAGGTCCTTACATCCCTACTACACAAGCCCCGGCTCCAACGAATATTCCCACAAATATCTCCCCTAGTGAAAATTTAAACTGGAGACAAGCTCGTCCGGACGGCGCGCCTGCGAGCTTCCCCCGCTCTCAGAGCCCCGAGCGTCGATCGGTGAAAGCATTCAAAACGCGAGAGTACGGAGAGTCTGCGGCGAGAAAACCGCACTAACCATAAAAATTAAAAATTACCTATGCAAAAAGGGCGTCGTAACATGTTCCGCTGCACAAACCAATGAAGTGAATGTCATCAAAGCTTCTGTTTTTAAAGACTCGGTTTTCTACTATCCTCACCCTCCCATTACAATCCAGGGAGAAGATAATAATCAAGTCAACGCTCATGGAAAAATTACAATTCGTATTTGTAAACAAAAACATATATTCAACCTAATTCACGACGATGCACCTTTCTTACAAGATGGTGTTATCAGCAAAAGAACTTTGAAGAAACTCCGGAGACTTAAGCAAGCCAGGAAAATGAAAAACCTTCCCGATTCTTTTCTTGAAGACCTATCCTCAGACTCAGATCGCTCTGAATCAGAATCCTCTGGTTCAGAAACCCTTCTCGGAAATTCAACCAACCGGAGTAGTGACACCTCTAATTTAGACGAACCTACTAACGATTTCGACACGTATTCACCTCAAATTTACAATCCTAGAAACCATAGAGAAAGAAAGAAAAACTTATACGGCTCACCTAAGATCGAAATTATTAATGACATATTTAAAGCTGGAAAAGGGCGTGTTTTAATTGACACTGGCGCAGACGTAAGTGTAATTAAAATTCAATCTCTAAATCCCACGTATAAAATCAATAAAAATTATACTCTTCAACTGCTCGGGATCGGAGCAGAACCTGTCCACACTCTTGATACTGTTACTTTCAAAGAAAGGGACGGTAGAAAACACCATTTGCACGTTCTCCCTGAAAGTTCTTCGCTCAAAGAAGATGCCATTCTCGGCTCTCGTTATCTCCAAATTAAAAAGGGCCGAATCGACTTGGCCAATAATCAATTAATCACTCAAAATGGCACTCAAAACATTTGCTTCTCCAGCGCTACAGCCAACAGTGATTCCGAATCTTCCGATTCCCCTACAGAATCTTCTGACTCTCGACGAACACCTCAAAGTCAAAACACCATTCCCGACATTCAAACTACGTCCAGCAAAATACCTTCGACTATTTTCCATTATAAAGCTCATCGAAAACAAGGTAAAGCTCTGTCCACAAGATACACGTTGCCAGCACGTTGTAAAGTTGCGATAGAAATTCCTGTGCCGGAAAGCTCTCCAAGAGGGGAGGCGTATCTTCCCCGAATACAAACCCCTACCGGAATATTTGTCGGTGAGTCAGCCGTTACCCATGAAAAAGGTTCATGTTACGTTATATCGACTTGATCTAGGCTATCCTCCGTAGACGTGAATACTTGACTGGTGTTGTGGCTAACAAAATCATTGCGATTGGTACGCCTACCTTGGCAGGTCATTTCTTATAACACAATGTCGACACCAACTCAGATCTAATCGAAACCCTCTCGAGATAATGTATTATAAAAGGCCTTGAACAGCCAAGTGGGAAAGATCATTCCTGATTCCAGTTTCTGTTCTACTGAACTCTCTCTTTGTTACCAACTTCAATATGGAAAACTTCAACTCCTTCAAGCGAGCCACTAGAGATATCAGAGATTGAAATACAAGGATCGTAAACAAGGGCCTAAATTTCCCTCTTGTTCTGATTACCAGGGCGTATCATCAGCGTCTACAGTTATAGTGATTGTTGTGTGACCAAGTGTAAATCCCTTCGTCAAAATACGTGACATGTACTTTTTTGAAATATGTTTCTCCCAACTCTACTGTATATTATTGCCATTATTACGATATAACTGTTACCACTAACTATTGTATTTTCATATAAATTGTATGTATTACTCGGACATCAGAGGAGGTTCTACCTTAAGGTGTAATCAATGAATTATCTATGTATCAAAAATTTCATTATCATCCTCGCTTTCAGTTGGTAATCTTTATAAAGTATCTACCACGATATTATCTTCTGTTCAAATACATTCGATCTCATAATGAAAACCTGTCAAAAAATATAACAAATTTTTCAGTCTACTCGATGCCATTTTTGGGATACCTTTCTCAATTCCGAAAATTGTAGAAAGCGGTTTATTATCAGTTCTCCAAATAAAATGTCTCACGTATACATAATCATAAAACTTAGTTACCCCGAATATTTTTTCGGCTGCATCTTTACAATATTTTCGATCCTACGTCACACGTTCAATGTTATAGTTACACCGTCATACGATTGGCTCAAATATGCACTCAAGCCTTTCGGTCCTACGTCACACGTCAAATTTAATAGTTTCACCAGATCTTCGTTTGCTATGAAATATTGTTCGATACAGTCTATGAATCATTTAGTTCTATGTCCAAATCTAGATTTGCTCACACTTCCATTTTTCGATCTTCTATCTTTAGAGTTAGCTGTTCAGATCCTTTTTTTTTATTAATTCTTGAAAGTTTTCTATTGATTTTTTGGCCGTGTTTCCAAAGTAATTCTCTAATCTATTTCTTTTTTATTATAATCAACGCTACTTCGATTAATTCTTGCTTTGATACTTGATCAAAACTCACTTTTTCCTTAGTACATTGTCTATTAATATTCATTTTTCATCTGGGAAAAAATTCCAGCCCTTTCCGGTTTAAACTTGCACAAAAATCCAATTAAATTTTTCTTTAATTGTGCATGCGCCCACGTTTTTTAATTTATCTTCGTCACCATTATTCTATATGTGGGACGAGAGAGAGTCAGGATAAATGACAAGCACCATGGTTCTGTTACGACTGACATTCTATTCTTTATTAACCATCAACTGTACAGTATTCTGCATACTCAGCGCTGTGCGCTCACACACATTCAGTTCAATGGCTAATGTTTATCAAGAAATGTATAAAAACAGTTTTAAAAAAAATTGCAACTTAACAAAATGATGTTTTTTTTCGTAAGTTCTATACAAAATAAGAAGAAATACTATTGAGAGCAAAAGGAAATAACAGAACACAACCATCGACTTTTGGAGAATTTATATATGCAGCTGCTAGGCCAAAATGCCACTTTTTCAATGCGTTTTTAGTCTTGAAAAATTTATAGTCTTATTTCTAATTGAGCGTAGTAACATTTCTTTTCACGTTTATTAAAAAGAGACTCTGAGGTTAGAAAGCGTGAAAAAAAAAGTTTTTGAAGCAGTTAAATTTGAAATCAACACCTTTCCGAATACTTTAAAATACGTACAAAATTAATTTTATTTTAAGTGGAAACTTCAGCTAGTCTTACTCCTTATTATTAATTAGTGTTTTCATCCCTCTAACCCTAAAATCGGAACTTCGTCCCTTGTTTTCGGTTAGAAGGACGAAAAATAGTATATTTCCCTTAGCTCGAGGGTTCGATTTAGCCTCCTCGTTACAACCCTCGCCTTCAGCTCGGGTCGCAAACCTCTCGGAGGCCTAATCGAACCATCTCGCCTGTGGGAATAATATACTATTTCGTAAGAAGGGTGAAAAAATATATTTTTAACGTCGTGCATCGCAAGTAATAACTTGAGTCCCTAAAAATATATGTTAGTAAAAAAAAGAGAAATAAATATATCTGTTAATGAAAAACAAATACTGGTGCTACGCGCCCGAATTTCGAGTTTTGGGCGATTTTTTTGATCTACAAGAGTTAAAAAAAAAAATTAATTATGCAAATAAATAGTAAAAACTATCAAGCTTGATGCATTTTCTTGCGTTCTTTCGGAAAATACATATTTCGTTATGTTTTTTGATCATATCAACACAGAAAACTACGAAAAACTTCGTTTTTTCAAAATTTTGAGGTTACGTAGAGGTTTTAAAAATACATTTTAACACTATAAAAATAATTTTCTGTAAGATCCTCTATATGAAGAAGTTTATTTTCGTCGTTGACTTCGTCGTCGTTCTTTTTCAAAATAAAGTTACTTAGACGTCTCTAATCAATAAGAGATTTGGTACTCGGATGTTTTCGAGGCTTATAATTACGAATCCAACATTCATTTTTGATTTGACCTATGTAAGATGTACTTATTCAAGGTTATAATTTATTTTTTCCAAGGCTCTTTTTAGACTTCGACGTATATGATTAATTAGAAATTCAGTCATCGGGGGCTTTTTAGGTTGCTGATTATGAATCTGACCTTCATTTTTGAAAATGACCTTGGTAAGGGCTACTTACTTTAGGTAAAAATTAATTTTTCATAGAATTTTTTTTTTTAATTTGAGTACGGGAGTTTTAAGAATGTTGATTGCGAGTCTGGCCTTTATTTTTTAAATTGAACTACGTAAAGAGTTGCTTACGAAAGGTAAAAATTTATTTTTAATAGCTTTTTTTTGAAATATCATAGAAAAGGGTTTTTGGGGTTGCTGATTATGAATATGATATTCATTTTAAATATTGACCTACACAAGAGCTACTTACTTAAGATAAAAATTTATTTTTACGTAGTGACTAGGTACCAGAGCCGTGTACCAAGCACGGTACACGGTGCACAGTGCACGGTACACGGTGACAAGTTTCTAATAGGATTTTAAGTTCACCGTAGACGGTACAGGGTGCACGCTGAGAGCTTTTGTATACACGGGACACGTGACATCAATCATAGCCTTATAAGCCATACCGTACGGTACACGGTACACACACATGCATCAACCTTAGCCTTATATGCCAGAGCGTACGGTACACGGTACACGTCAATCCGTACGAGGTACACGGTGGAGGTCGTATCGTACAAGGTACACGCCATAGTGTACTTGAGGGTGAGGTGTTTAAGGGTCATTTTCAAATATCGACTTCTAATAGCGATTAAAGTTTGACTTCATACCTTACTAGAAAGTATGCGAAGTCAGGACGCGCTAGGTTAAAATTTTCTGCTGTACCAAGTGACATATATATGATTTTTGTCACATTTTTTGCTATTTAAATGATTTTTTTTTAAATCTGCTTGATTTTCATAAAAAATAATTATTTTGAGACCCATTACTCATTATTTCAATAAATATGTGTCTACTAAACACCTTTTTATGATTACTGAGTCCAATAGTGTTGTTATAAACTTTTTACATGCCTAAAAAGTCGATTTTTTCACTCATTTTGGCCGTTTTTTATCAATTTTTGATGAATTTTTAAAAATTGAAGAAATGGTATTGCAGAGTCTAGCAAGCGAGATTTTCTTTCTCAAATATTATATTTTTGAAAAAAAAATTTTGCACAGCTCCATTAAGCCCTGAAATAAATTGGCGGGCCTCAATAGTAAGAGTATTTTGCGTTAATGCAATTACTTAACAAGTATTTGATTACTTAAACTTGGCTCTCGAGTGAACGAAAATTTTTTTTTTTGCATTTTTTACTATACTAACAAGGAGAGGACCAGGCCTCTGGGTCATGGATTTGGCTCAAACTTGGATATATGGGCTCCAAATATACCAAAAAGAAACCTCCAAGTGTCAGTTTCTCTGAATGGGCCTTTTAAAGTCATGTTCCCTTTACACCCCATGTTAAAAAATCATCATTTTATCAGCATTTTTCAATAAAAAGCTGTTTTTGACCTGATTTTCAAAAAAATATTGCTCAGACCCTATTACAGTTACAGAATTCCGAAACCTCGCGTTTTTTTTTCTTTCCAAGTACTTTCTGGAAAAAATTATTTGAGATTTTTTTTCTAAGTATTAGACCATGTAAAATTGAGATATTTAAAATGAAGAAATGATGAAAAACATCTCAATTTTACATGGTCTAATACTTAGAAAAAAAATCTCAAATAATTTTTTCCAGAAAGTACTTGGAAAGACAAAAAAAACGCGAGGTTTCGGAATTCTGTAGTAGGGTCTGAACAATATTTTTTTGAAAATCAGGTCAAAAACCGCTTTTTATTGAAAAATGCTGATAAAATGATGATTTTTTAGCATGGGGTGTAGAGGGAACATGACTTTAAAAGGCCTATTCAGAGAAACTGACACTTGAAGGTTTCTTTTTGGCATATTTGGTGCCCATATACCAAGTTTGAGCCAAATCCATGACCCAAAGGCCTGGTCCTCTCCTTGTAAGTAATGGATGAACTAAAGAGCTTTCAAAAAAAAAAAATTTTACCTATTACCGTACTGTCCAACGTATAAGCCGCCTGGAAGCCCCCAAAATAGACTCTTAAAATTAAGGTTGAGCTCGAACTCCAATTTATTTGATTGCCGCGAGTCAGGCATTAACGTTTAGTCTAGATCTCCGCGACGCGTGGCTGTTGCGTTCACGGACGGAGAGCGACTGGTGCGGGCGGATGTCTTGAGCAGACGCTCGCATGGTGTCAAGCCTCGTTTGCCCAAAGTGGTGTCAGCGAGAGCTGCTTTGCGCGCAAAATATCAAACATTACGGCTCGCTTTAATCGATCCAATTCAATTAATATGGATATCTGTAACATTGCAAATAAAAAACATTTCTATGATTAAAACTAATTATAATTATTATTGTAAGGCTATTAAAACTTTCTTATATTTAACTGAAAGCGAATTGCTTGCTTGTTTCAACGGAGTAATGTGGAACAATAATGACGAAGATTATTGCCCGTGAACTATTTGGTACAAATTAAGGAACTTTTGATGAAACTTAAACCTAATCACAAATTTTCGGCAACTGGGGGATCTGGCTTTTCAGAAACAGGAATAAGAAGAACCAGCATTACACCAAGTCGCTCGAAAACAAAATGCGCTATCTTCACAGTATAATAACGAGTTTCCAAAAAGATCAAGATTTAGACTTACTATTTTACCAAGAGGCCATTGACCTGGTGGTGTATTTTCATGACGTATGAAAACGATATTACCAATCTGAAATCAGCGCTTTTTATACAACCATTTTTGGCGAGGCTGCAATGAAAGAAGGTACTCGTACTTCTAGTGTAACCAGAAATGTTGCATCTTTTAGGTTAAAACTCTCCAACGTGTACCTATAGGGATATTTTCATGTGTGTAATCCTGTTCAGGTATAAGAAAGGATCTTCTCTGCATCAGAAAATGAGCTAGTGACAGGAAATTAAAATCTGATGGATCATCAGATAATAGAAGTAAAGACCTCAAATTCAAGCAAGCTTCAATTCTACATAACAACGTAGCGAGCTTTAAAAAAGTCAAGACGCTCTCGCCTATCACTCGCTTGAGATGAAATTTGGTGGCTTTCACTCCAGCTTCCCAAATTCCACCAAAATAAGGAGCCCCAGAAGGATTTCATGTCCAAGAGGTACCCTGAGAGGCCAATGTTGTACTGACCTGCCCGAATAAAGAAGAAGATTCTTGCAACATTTGTTGTAATTCGGAATCGGTGCCAACAAAGTTGGTTCCTCTATCACTGCATAACTCCAGACAATGTCCTTGCCAGGCAGTGAACCTGTGAAAAGCTGAAATAAAAGCCTGAGAAGTATAATTTTCAACAGCTTCAATATGGATGGCGCGCGTGGAGAGACAAACAAAAAGGCAAATGTATGCTTTCATTGTGGCCCTGCCGCGAGCTTTAGTGAGACGTATGTTGATAGGACCGGCATAGTCTACAGCCGACCGGCAAAACGGGAAAGCAGGCGAGATTCTTGTCCTAGGCAGGTTGCCCATAAGCTGAGTATATTTTAGAGACAAGAATTTCTCACAAACCTTACAATTGTTGATGAGGCGTTTAACTGTAGCATGCCCGTTCAACAGCCAATACTGACGACGTAGCGTACCCAGAATTAGCTGCAGACCTCCATGCAAGGTCTCGGTGTGAGTTTCCTGAATCAGTAAATTGGAGAAAAAACAGTCTCCCAGGATGATAAGTGGGTGTTTTTGATCGAAAGCCAGAAGAGCATGGCTCAATCGCCCACCTACCCAGAGGAGCTTTTTGTCCGTAAACGGGTTCAATCTTCGAAGAGATGATTTGAGTTTAGCATTTTTCTCATCCGAGATCAATTCGATCGCTTTGGAAAAGTGATGTTGCTGAAAAAAGTATGCCCAGTACAAGCATGAGTTTTGCATTTCAACAAAATGGATTGTAGTAGTTTCATTAGGAATAACAGAGGTCAAAAATTCTAAACACAGCAAATTAAATCTACTATTTACAAATTTTTCTTTACTATCAATTTTTCTTAGCAAGTTACGTAGAAAACGAAATACATAGGAGGTAACTCTCAACAATTTTGGCAATCTCGAAAAGCGATTTGCCAAAGCCCACATAATGGATTCAGGCTGTTCGACAGTGCTCAGAGCAGTGATCATGGAGCTTTTTACTAGTTTTTCCTCAAGAGGTTGGTGGATGATTAAATCATGTGAAACCGTACTCCAAGCAGCTGTGGTCTCCTGGAGCCAGGTAGGTCCTTGCCACCAAAGCTGACAATCTTTGAGAAGAATGGAATCAAGGCCCCGAGAAGCAAAATCTGCAGGATTGTCCTTACTCTAGATGTAATGCCACGGTGCATCTGGAGTCAAAACCAATATCTCTCGATAGCGATTAGCCACATAAGTTTGCCACCTAGCAGGATGACTTCGAAGCCAAAATAATGTGTCTTTGGAATCTGACCATAGATGCACTGAATCAACTCTCACGTTCAAGGACTTAACATAGTGACCTATGAGCTGAGCCAATAACTGTGCAGCACACAGTTCCAACTGAGGTATACTTTGAGTTTTGAGGGGAGCTACCCTCGTCTTGGCCCTTTATATTGAAGTGTGAACTTGCCCATTCACAATTATTCGCAAATATAACACAGCTCCAAATGCTTGCTGAGAAGCGTCAGCAAAACCATGTGTCATCAACATCAGGAGTCCAGTGTTTGTATTGGGGAATCTGCTTTCTACCCATTGAGAGACGAAATCATTAGGTAGGTGATCATCCCAATCACATTTAAGCAGCCGAAGATTCTGCATAAATATTTTCACAGTTACTACCACTGGAGCTATCTAGCCCATAGGATCGAACAATTGGGCAATGTGTGTTGGGAAGTAAAGAATCAACACTGGATCCTTGGGATCAAAACGCCAGACTATAGCTTGATAATGCATATCTTGCTTATGGACTTTGATCTGCCAGAACATTGGTTGAACGTCGGCTGCAAAGACAATCTCAAAAATTCTTTATTCGTCTATTAAATCTGGCAATTCAGGAATCAGATTTTGTCCGGTATGCAACAAGTCATTGAGAGTCTTCTCCAAAACCACGACAAAGAACGAGACAGGTCGCAACATTGTTAGGCTTCCATTTTAGCTGTTGAAATGAGAGCAAATTTATGAGAGTGAGTGTCGAAATGCTGAAGGAAAAAACAATATTTCGACAGTACATTGAACTAAATAAAAGTCTGTTACCGCTGAATTGCATAATTACAGCGCGTTTAAATACGAGTAGTCTGTGTTATGAATATTCACTCATTAGTAAGATAAGGAAGGAGTCGTCATCATATCGGTTAGCTTCTTGTAATAAAGCTGTAGTCTTAATGATAAAAAGTGTATTCTTGAATAAATAAATGAATATAATTTAACATGGTAGCAAGAGCGCATAGTTTTTGAAAACGGAAAAAAGACAACTTTAAAGTGTTCTTAAGTGAAACTGAGATACCACGTTACTTCGAACGTGAAGAGGTTTGGAAAAAATTTTAAATGAGCCTATTAGAAAAAGAAAATCAGTGCTTGAATGAATTAAGCATGGCAGGTATAAATTGAGTCCCAAAGGAAGATTTAATAAAAACTTTATGTAAATTGCCACCTAGGAAAATCTTGCAATGATTAAATACAGATGAACTAAAAAGACTTTGTAAAGGCACAAAGGAAAAAAATACTGTAGCGACAAAGTCAAGAGGTGAAATAATAGATATTCTGCCACAATATCAAATAGAAGGAGTGTATGCTGACGTACATGAAAGTGATTTAAGAAAAGTAGGAAAAATTCTAATTGAAGAAATTCAAAACCGTCATAGTGCTCATTTGGAACATAAAGATAAACAAATTAAAGAGCTAATTATGTCGCAAAACGAAGACGCAAGATTCCATATCTTTGATGGAAGGAATTATAGCATTTGGAAAATAAGGATACTCCAATACTTGAAAACAAAAAAGTGTGCAGAACCAGCAGTTCAAGAGGCTTTGACATCAGATTCACAAGAAAATTGGTCCAACATGAACGAGAAAGCAATAAACTACATTTGTGCAGTATAAGCAACGATCAATTAGAAATTTTAAGCGAAGAAGAGAGAAAATCCGCTCGGAAAATAATGCAGAAGTTTGACAAAATGTATCTAAAAGAATCTACAGCAATGCAAATCTGTGTGAGAAACAAGCTCGACCAGATGAAATTAAAAAATTATGACAATTCAAGTTCATTTTTCTGTGATTTTGAGAAGACCATAAATGACTTGAAAAATGCTGGAGGAAAAGTCACTGAGGCAGAAAAATTAAATTACATGCTGAGAACTTTGCCAGAATCCTTAAGCTAAATTGTAGATCTGGTAGATGCTCTATCAACAGAGGATAGAAATTGTGAATTCTTGAAAAATAAAATAAGCATGTGGGAAACCCGAAACTTGAGTGAATCAAACAAGAAAAAGTCTCGTGCATTTCAAGCAGAAAGTTCAAATAAATTCACATGCTATGGGTGTGGTAAGCCTGGACACTTGATGAGAAATTTTAGAAACAAGTGGACCAAAAACCACAATACATTTTGGCAAGGAGGTGCACAAGAAGTACCACTGCAGAAACAGCAACAACGGCCGCAGTCTCAGCAGTTTCAAGGCCACGGCGGCAGAGGTGGTCGACAACACTCAAATCGTGGAGGCAGGAACTAGCAGCCCCACAACGATGGAGCGACTCAGCACAACGCAAGGTATAGTAACACCGAAAATGACAACACGGATGATCAGGTGAAAAACTCTTTTTTTGCGCATTTAAAAGATGGTGATAAATTCGATAATCATGTTGTTGATATATATAATTATGATACAAATAAAATAGATTGGATATTAGACAGTAGTTGCTCAGACCACATTATTAACGATGAATCCTATTTTTGTGAATCAATAGTTTTGAAAAAACCAATTAATGTCAAGGTTGGTGACGGTAGAATTTTGAAAGGCACGAAAGTTGGTAAAATTTTAACTTATTTTGAAGTGAACGGGATTAAGCATAAAACAAAAATATCCAATGTATTTTATGTAGCTGAGATGGATAAAAATTTGTTGAGTTTTGCGAAAATTACGAATGAAAATAAAATACGTCGAAAATATATAATAGTAAGAATACTTTGATTGAAGTAGCTTGCAAAGAAAATGGGTTGTATAAAATAAGTAGTTATTTAGATGTGAGAGTGTGTTATTCGTTGGAGAAAATTAACAAAAACATGACACAGAAAGAAAGGTTTCATAGAATTTTCGGTCACGTAAATTTTAAATATTTGGAGGAAATGTGTAAGAATAAATTGGTCGATGGGTTACCAGAAAAATTAGAGTCAGTAAATTTGAAGTGTGGGACGTGCATACAGAATAAAATGCATAATTTACCTTTCAAAAATAATAGAACTAGAGCCACCGAGATTTTAGAGTTGGTACCTACAGATCTAAATGGGCCGCATAATACAACGGGTTATGATGATTCAAAATATTTTTTAACCTTCATTGATGATTATATAGTAAATGTGCATTGATTTACACAATTAAATTAAAGTCGGATGTTTTTAATTGTTTCATGGATTATATTAATAAAGTCAAAAATCTAACTGGGAAAAAGATTAAAAAATTAAGATGTGATAACGGGAGAGAGTATATTAATCGGGATATTTTCATATTTGTGAGGGAGAAGGGAATTCTGATAGAACCTTGTCCTTGAAACGTGCATGAATTAAATGAAACCACAGAAAGATATAATCGGTCAATTATAGATTCTGCCAGGTGTTTGTTTTTTGAGGCGAATATAAATCGTAGATACTGGCCAGAGGTAGTTAAAGCCGCAGCTTACTTAAAAAATAGAACAATTGCAAACACGATTGAAAATAAAACCCCTTTTGAGATTTTATTCAGAAAGAAGCCAAGTTTGAAAAATTTACGTTTATATGGAAGTAAAGTTTTTGTAAGGGTGCCCGAAATTAAGAGAGATACTAAGTGGGATAGAAAGGCTGATTTAGGAATTTTACTTGGTTATGACCACGTTGGATACAGAGTTTTGTTAAATGGTAAAATAGTTAGATCCAGACATGTGGACGTCATTGAAAATGATGAAAATTTGATTGGTTTTAGAGGCTATGACAATGATGATAGCGATGATGAAAATTTTCAAAGTGAAAATAAAAACTCTGAATCTAACGAGGGTAGGGAGAAAATAGAGTCGGGTAAAAATATAGACAACCAAGATAGCGTTGAGGTGATAGAAAATATTTCAAAAAGGCCGCAGAGAGTAAGACGGCAGCCAGATTGGTATGGGGTAAATAATGTAAACTCAAATTATATTTACGCCAATGTTGTAAGCGCTGATAGTCCCTCAAATTATGAGGAAGCGATGAGTAGTACTGAGAACGATTTGTGGTTACAGGCTATGAATAAAGAAATAGACTGTTCGATTAGAAATATAACTTGGGAGTTAGTACAAATGCCGAAGAATCAAAAATTGTTTGATTTAAAATGGGATTTTACAAATAAATCCAACAATAGAAAAAAGGCACGACTTGTTGTTAGAGGTTTTCAGCAAGCTGAAGTGCTTGAGGATTTGTATTCTCCTGTTGCTAGAATACAGACTTTAAAATTTTTGTTAGCTTATTGTTGCCAAAATGGCTTAATAATAAATCAGATGGACGTAGAGACAGCCTTTTTAAATGGTCTGGTAAAGTCCGAAGTATTTGTAAAACAACCAATGAGTTATCAAGACGGTTCAAATAGAGTTTACAAATTAATTAAAGCATTATACGGGTTGAGAGAGAGCCCAAGAGCTTGGTATGAGTGTTTTGATGAATTTATGAAAGAATTGGGATTTGAGAAAAGTGAAAACGATTACTGTTTATACATAAACTTTGAAAACGATGATGTTGTATACTTAATACTGTTTGTTGATGACTTATCAATTCGTGGAAAAAATAAGGAAAGGATTGAACAAATTAAAAATCAATTGTCAAATAAATTTTATATGAAAGATATGGGTGAAGTAAATACCTATTTGGGAATAAATATTAAGTACGACTGTGTGAAGTGTGAAATGACGCTTGACCAAAGTGATTACATCGATTCATTGGCGAGAAAATATGATATTTTATGTGCGAAACTTTATTGTACACCTATGGAACAAGACTTACAGTAGTGATCAAAATTATAAGGCATTCCCTAAAATTCGCCTGTTTCAAGTTAATATTTTGACTTTGTGCATGCCTGCACGTGTTTAAATATTTTAGTATTCATCTCTAAAATTTTTTTTGTTCAAAACAAGTTCAGTACTTGAAAAAAAAACGTTTACTTTATATTAATTCGTCTTTCCAATCAATTTTTATCCTCTTTTAAGCTTAAAATGACTTTTTTTAAAAAACAGCTAAATTTAGTTCTTTTATGATCTAGATAGTGTTTTGTAAAATTTCTATAAACACCTAAGTGAATAATATATTTTTTTTCGCGTTTCTCCGATGTTCAAGTTTATCGAAAAAAATTTTCAAGCTGATTAATAGAAAAATGTTCAAGCCACAAAGAAAAAATACAATTTTTTAAACTTGAAAAAACATTGATTTTTTGTACTTTTACATTGTTTTTCGCTTAAATTTGCTTTTTTTTATTAATTTGGGAGGTTAAAATTATATTAAACTGATATATGATGAATTTTAAACTAATTCAATTTATTATGAATCAAAATCTTACAGAGAATTTAAAAAAAATATGTTAAAAAACAGTTTTTCTAATACAGATAAATTTCACAAAAATAACTTCAATTTGTATTTAATTGATTACAAGCAATATATTTATCGAATTGACTTTTTCATTAATTTTAATATTCAGTTAGAAGTTTCAGAGAGTTTATTCAACTTGAAGTAATTTTTCAAATTCGTAGAATTCGAATGCCAGTTGCGATAATTGTTCGATCGGTAAAGAATTTATCTACATTACCGACTGAGCCGTCAATATTGATAAATTAGTTTTTTAAATGTTTATAAGCTTGCATAACTTTCATCATGGGAAGAAAAGCAGTTTCTGATAAAATTAAGTGGCAGATTATAGGATTGTTGAAAGGAGGAAAAAATCAGAGTCAAATTTCAAAAATATTAAAAGTTAGTAGGTGTTGCGTTCAAAACACCATTAAGCCGTATGAAAGCGGGAAATCCGTGAAAGTGAAAAGTGGCGCTGGCAGGCCAAGAATAACAAGTAACTGGATTGATCGAATTATTATTAAAAAGGCAAATAATAATCGTGCAGTTACAGCACACAATATCAAAAATCAAATAAACGAAGAACTTAATGTAAAAGTGTCTCGAGTAACAGTTAATAGACGTTTGCTTGAGAAGAACATGAAATCTGCTGTCGCAACTCGTAACCCTCTTCTAACTGCAAAAAACCGAAAAGCTAAGTATGAATGGTGCAAAGACAAGCTATCATGGACAGTTGAAAAATGGAATTTGGTTCTTTTTAGCGATGAATCTAGCTTCCAACTTTTTTCAAACAGACCAAAGCGAATAAGACTTACCAGCAGTGAAAAATACAATCCTGATGGCCTTGCTCCAAGAGTGCAGAAAGGTGGTGGATCAATTATGGTTTGGGGTTGCCTGTCGGGAAAAGGAAAATGAGAACTTTAATTTGTGTACAGTGAACAGCGAAAAATACATCGAGACTATGGAAAATTTTATGCTTCCATCAAAAACAAAGGTTTATGGACGTCAAAAAATTTGGTATTACCATTAAGACAACGCTCCGTGTCACAAATCAAAGAAAACGATGCAATGGTTTAAAGATAATAAAATACCTATACTAGATTG
Organism: Encarsia formosa; assembly: GCA_038277355.1. Taxonomy (NCBI): domain Eukaryota; kingdom Metazoa; phylum Arthropoda; class Insecta; order Hymenoptera; family Aphelinidae; genus Encarsia; species Encarsia formosa. Next base: position 97,337,155 of record CM076184.1, on the reverse strand, counting down.
GCCAGCACGTTCTCCAGATTTGAATATAATTGAGAATGCTTGGGATCAAATAGAGATAATGATCAAAGACAAACACCTGAGAAATTTGGAAGATTTAAAACGAGAGATTGCTGTAGCCTGGCAAAAATTGAGTCCGAGTTACTGTAAAAAACTTGCAGAATCTATGGTCCGAAGAGTTCGCGCTTGCTTCGAGGCTAAAGGAGGATCAACTAAGTACTAAAGAAGGGTAAACTAATTACTAAATATATAAAAAACATATTTTATTAAATAATAAAAATGAATATAATTATTATTTCTAAAAATAAATTAATACTTTTACTTGTAATTAATTAAATACAAATTGAAGTGATTTTTGTGAAATTTAACTGTATTAGAAAAACTGTTTTTTAACATATTTTTTTTAAATTCTCTGTAAGATTTTGATTCATAATAAATTGAATTAGTTTAAAATTCATCATATATCAGTTTAATATAATTTTTACCTCCCAAATTAATAAAAAAAAGCAAATTCAAGCGAAAAACAATGTAAAAGTACAAAAAATCAATGTATTTTCAAGTTTAAAAAAATGTATTTTTTCTTTGTGGCTTGAACATTTTTCTATTAATCAGCTTGAAAATTTTTTTCGATAAACTTGAATATCGGAGAAACGCGAAAAAAAAAAAATTATTCACTTAGGTGTTTATAGAAATTTTACAAAACACTATCTAGATCATAAAAGAACTAAATTTAGCTGTTTTTTAAAAAAAGTCATTTTAAGCTTAAAAGAGGATAAAAATTGATTGGAAAGACGAATTAATATAAAGTAAACGTTTTTTTTCAAGTACTGAACTTGTTTTGAACAAAAAAAATTTTAGAGATGATTACTAAAATATTCAAACACGTGCAGGCATGCACAAAGTCAAAATATTAACTTGAAACAGACGAATTTTAGGGGGTGCCTTATAATTTTGATCACTACTGTATGTTTAGAAACCGCACAGCCAGCATCAAACGATTTAAAATATAGAAACTTGATCGGAGCATTATTGTATATTAGTACGGGAACGCGAATAGATATTAGTTATATCGTAAATGATTGAAGTAGATTTAAAAATAGCTACGATGAAACTCATTATAAATTCGCGTTGAGAATTTTGAAGTACTTATATTTATAAAGAAATCTTCAATTAACGTATGAAAGAAATTCAAATGCTGACGTGTTAGACTGCTTTGTTGATGCTGACTTGGCTGGTGATAAGGTAGATAGAAAATCTACTACTGGTTATATTGTAAGATTGTTTGGAAATGTGATTTATTGAAAATCAAGAAAACAAGGAAGTGTAATCAAATCTTCAAAAGCTGCTGAATATGTGGTTTTATCGGAAGCAGTGAGTGAAATAAAAGTGGTGAAAAATCTATTGAAAGATTTTAGTGTTGTGTTCGAAAGACCGATTAATGTGTATGAAGATAATTCTGGAGCGATAGCTATTGCAAAATTTGGTAATTGAACTAAAAATTCAAAATACATAGAAATACATTATCACTTTGTAAAGGAATGTTATGAGAAAGGTGTGATTAAAATTGTAAAAGTAGAGTCAGAAAATAATACCACTGACATATTAACTAAAGCGCTTGGACGCAATAAGTTTGAAAAATTCCGGAACGAATTACGAACAATTGGTGTAAAGAAAAATTTGTAAATCATAAATTTGAGGAGGTGTGTTGAAATGAGAGCAAATTTATGAGAGTGAGTATCGAAATGCTGACGGTAGAAACAATATTTCGACAATACATTGAACTAAATAAAAGTATGTTACCGCTGAATTGCATTATTACAGCGCGTTTAAATACGAGTAGTCTGTGTTATGAATATGCTCTCATTACTAAGAGAGCTTCTTGTAATAAAGCTGTAGTCTTAATAATAAAGAATGTACTCTTTAATAAATAAATCAATATAATTTAACATAAGCAAGACTTGATGCACAATGACTTATTGCATACCGGACAAAATCTGATTCCTGAATTGCCAAATTTAGTAAACAATTGGAGAATTTTTGAGATTGTCTTTGCAGCCGACGTTCAACCAATGTTCCGGCAGATCAAAGTCCATAAGCAAGATATGCATTATCAAGCTATAGTCTGGCGTTTTGATCCCAAGGATCCAGTGTTGATTCTTTACTTGACAACTGTTACGTATGGCCTTGGTTCATCTGTCTGGCATGCTAATCGCACTATGCTTGCACTAGCTAGTGATAAGAAGATTGAATTTCCCAAAGGAGCAAAGATAGTGGAGGCTCGGTGTTATGTAAACGACATGCTGGCTGGTGGAAATACTCTTCGTGAAGCCTTGAAAAAACAATCCCAGCTGTTTGCCATTTTGGAAGCGGGAGGAATGAAATTGAGAAAATGGTTGTCAAATCACCCTGATCTTCTCAATCATTTTCCAGATGATCATCTCGCAGTCGAGCCTGAAATACTTTTCAAAGATGCTTCGTAATTTGCGGTTCTAGGCCTCTATTGGCAGGCCAAGAATGATTGCTTTGAATTCAATATTACTCCACATCCGATTCGAAAAACTTGCACGAAACGACTCATCCTGTCAAAAATTCTCCAATTGTTTATTAAATCTGTGAATTCAGGAATCAGATTTAGTCCGGTATGCATTAAGTCATTGAGTGAAACATTTCTTGCCGTCTTACTAGAATCGTTAAAAACTGTCCCCAACTTCGTAGTCGTGCTCTAGAGTTTTAAAACCCCATGATGAGGGAGAAAGTAACATTTATCCACCGATACAAATTCCGGAGATTCTGGTGTGATAAGTTTCATATGCTCTTGGTCAATATAATCTCTCATAAATGCTTTATACATCTCTCCAAATTCAGGATCCACCTCGAACTTTTTCTCCATCTTCTCCAACATTTTTACTGCTCTGCAGTAGAAGGTTCCCAAATTACCATGAAGGTGCATTAAGTCTTGCTTAAATGGAAGCCCTACAATGTAGCGACCTGTCTCGTTCTTTGTCGTGGTTTCGGAGAAGAATTTTTCGCAATATTCTTCATCTGGTGTCAGGATTTTAACTTGAGGTACCTCTTCCTGCCACCAAAAATTCTGCACTAGATCAGACAAGTTCTCAATGTTAGCGTAATGATGAGCAACAGTAATTGCATGGCTGCTATTGGCTAGGTTCTTGGTGGAAGTACCGCCAGAGATAGACCAGCGCAAATGCGAAGCCGTTGCAATTGGTTCGCTTGGTTGGCCCTTGACCCTGGTTGATACCTTCCAGTATAAGATTGGCATGTATATCGGCCCCTAAAAGAACTTCAACGGGGATGTCGACTGTGAAATCAGGATCGGCGCGATTCAGATTCACCAAGTGTCTCAAATTCGTGTTTACATAAGTTTTGGGTGGCACGTATGCCAAAACATTTTTGATTATCAAAGCCTCTGCCTTCAATGAAAATTCGGACTTGAAATGTAGCAATATAACGAATTCAGCCTTCCCAGTGCACGTTGTGACTTTTTGACCAGATGAAATAGGATTAAAGGTGTTCTCATTCCTGAGATTCAACCTTTTGACTATGGAACTTGATATGAATGACGATTGAGAGCATTGATCAATCAATGCCCTGACCAAAATATAATCGCCTTTGTCATTTTCTACTCGGATCAGGGCTGACGACAAAAAACCCCTGTGCTATTAGAGCCAACACCTTCGGTCACGCCAGAAAAGTAGGTATAAGCCAAATAAGTGTGAAAGTTCAAATTTTGGCCTTGACTGAATGCCGGCGTAACTGGATTTATAGGATTTCTGGGTAAGTTGTGAGATTGAATAGCTGCCGAGGTCTGTGGACCCATACCCAGCGACGAAGTATTGGGACATGGTGTGAAATTCTTGTCCCTATGTAACAGAGTGTAATGTCGTCCTAGACACTTGCTACAACTCATCTCACTCTGACAATCTTTCACATCGTGCGATTTCAGACAGTTGAAGCACAATCTATTTGTTATAATTATGTTTTTTCTTTCTTCCCATTTCTTGTTTTTAAACTGCTCACATTTTCCAATGTAATGAGGTTGACCATAGACTGGGCATTTCCAATTGGTTTTAGGAGATGGTGCTTTCCGTCTGGAATCAGTAGCATGTACTGTAGTATTCAAGGACCCAGAGGGCCTAGCGTTATTTTTCTTAGGGCACATCTTGCGATTCGAACTATTTCGACTTTTAGAAGCTCTTTCGACTGCCTCAAGAACGAGGGCTTGCGAACGCAAAAATGATTTGACACGCTCAAGTGTAGGCGCTTGAAACGATTTTCCCAAATAGACCTCCCATTCTCGCTGAGTTTTGGAATCCATCTTGGTGACGATAAGGTGGACTATGATATCAGACTAATATTTGGTAGGCTGTCCAAGGCAGTCAGAGCGTCAAGAGGGCTAGTTTATTAACTAGCTTATAACTTAACTTTATAACTAGTTTATTTTATTCTTATTTATTGAAAATCAATACATTTTTACTTCAACTTATAATGTATAATTAAGTTATATCATTACTAGGGGGGGTATCCCCCTGCTCGCTCCGCTCGCCAACCCCCTAATTATAATTGATGACTATAAAAATTAATCGAAACAATACGTAAGCTCTATGTTTGGTAAAATAACGAGTAAAATAATAAAAAGACTTAAGTGTTCAAAATCAATAAAAATTAGGCACGAGAGTTCAGTTTGAACTTTACTTACTCATCATAATTTTACCAAATTATGTTACCAAAAGATTCATAACATGAATCAAAAATGTAAAATAATAAGTTTAAATTATTTGTAGGTTACGAACTTAAATTAACTCGTATTAAAACTGGTGCAATTGCTTCTATTTTTCTGTGGAGTAAACATGTACATACTGAGGACGACAATGATGATGAAGAATCGATGATTAGTGATGAAAGTTACAGCAAGGAGAATTTTGCAGGGAACATAGATGCCACTAAAGATTATATAAGCAGTAACTCATTATCAGACTTAAATTTTTCTTTGAAAGAAGGTGAACATGGTAGAGACATAAGTGGTGCATGTAAATATAGCGAATGTTAAAATGAAATGTTGAATGTGTAGTTGAAATAAGTGAAAAATTTGATACTAGCAGTGAAAATAATTTTGAAACAGACTCAGAATATAATTATAAAGCTGTTGAAGATAGTAGCAACTGTGATATTTTTTCAGATATAGTTAATATGAAATTTGATTGTCAAGAAGTAATTGTAGAGATACCATCAATACTTTCTAATTGTGAAGAGATTAATGGAATGGATCAAGAGAATTCTACAGAAATTGATGTGCCAGCTGTACCCAAGTTTAGAATAATGAACTTTGAAAATAACCCCAAAGCTATACTGGAATTCACTGGTCTTGAGGATGACTATAAGTTTGAAACAGCATTTCTAAGCCTTGGACCACAATTCAAGTACGAATCAAATGTCGGCTATGGAAAATTGTCTTTGAAAGATCAAATGTTTGTTACTCCGTGGAAATTGAGAAAAAATGCAACGGATGTGGAACTGTCAGTATTTTTTGGAGTACATGAAAAACAAATTGGAAATATTTGTAGGACTTGGATAAAGTTTATAGCAAAACAGTGGTCCAATATTGATTTAAGGCCAAGTAAAGAGCCAATTAAATTTTATATGCCACATACTTTCAAAAAAGATTTTCCCAACAACCGGGTAATCATTGATGCTACAGAAATTCATACTCATTGAAGTAAAAATCCTTTGGTGCAGCAAGCAGCAGTTAGTTACTATAAAAATGACTCAACTTTCAAAGCTGTAGTAGGAAATTCACCAGGTGGATTGATAACTTATTATAGTGAACTTTTTGGAGGATTGACCAGTGACAGGCAGGTGGTTGAGCGTAGTGGTCTTCAAAGTAAGTGTCAAGCAGGAGACATTATAATGGCCGATAGAGGTTTCACAGTTCAGGATTTATTTGCTCCTTCTGATGTAACTGTTCTTACTCCGCACTTTCTCCGTGGAAAAGGTTTCTTACCATTTAATCATTTGATTCAAGACAGAATGTTGTCTAAATACGGAGTTCATGTAGAAAGAGTGATCGGACTGTTAAAAACTTATAAAATACTATCAACCAAACTTAAAAATAATTATGTTAACATAGCATCTGAAATATTTGGAGTGTGTGTTATGCTGTGTAATTTTAAGGAGACCATCATGAAAAATAAATTGTAAGAAGTTGGAAGTCATGAATTGAGGATGTAAAAGTGGTGTGCAGTGCTTTTTATTTGAGAGTTATAAGTTGTATAAAAGTAATCTTAGTGTTTAAACTCAGTGGTAGTATAAAATGTTCTTCTAAGAAAGAACAAAAGTGTGTATGTGCCATTGTTTATAATTTAGGTATGTACCTATGTTGAATAAAATTTTCATAGTGGCTTGCTAGCTATTCTGTATCAGTTTTGTGCACAGGTATGAATAAAGAATTGATTAAAAATAATTTTTAAAATTGTTTAATTTATTTCTTTTATGAAAAGCTGGCCTATTTTTTTATTACATTGTTTTATTTTATTAGTATACTTAGCTCGCTTAACCTATCTTAACATTTTTAATTAAATACAACTGTAAAATTAACAAAAATTAAGTACATAAGAAATGCATGCTTTTAACCTAATTATAACTATACTTTTTAAATAATCATAACAATTGACCAGTAATGATTTCATAAATCATTTTATTTCTGAAGTATTTCATGTCATCCTTATCAAAATCAAACAAATTGTTTGAACAAAAGTATTCTGCATACACAGATGTAAAAACACCACAATTACATCCATTTGTTTGTACAGGAATATCATGAACATTTTCCAAAAGCCAATCTGATAAATCAATCAAACTTTTTTTCTCATCCAGGTGTTCATCTATCATATATTGTTTTAAAATTTGCAAGCACTGGTCGTTGGGAGATTTCTGACTATCAAAATATAAAATAGATTTTTCCCTGAAATCAATCATGGTAACGCACCAATGATTTTCTAGGTGAATTGAAATTACAATCAAGTCTTTGCTAAAAATGTCAATTTTGGATGTCCATTTTTTTAAGCATGAATAACCATTAGATACAAGTTTTGGGTAAAAAAAGGTATTCCTACAGTAGACAGTAGGAAAATTAGCTAATGTACTTCTTTGCATTATGAGTTTCAGGTAAAAGTTAATTACTTCATCGTTCAACCAGTTGGAACAAGACAAAGTTTTAATATCTTTTCTTTTTATTTGGTATCCAAAGCTTTCTACAAGAACTTCATTAGCTGGACCAAATGATACAGCCCATTTTATCAAATCCATCAGACTAGAAGTTAGTGGAGGAAGCTGGGGCTTATTCAGCACTTCATTTATCTGATTAGATGGCATATCTAGAGATGGTGCTGATGTCAAATAAAAAAGATGGACATCACTCACTCCAGTACTCGAGACTGGATTTTCAAAGTGGTCATTGCTGGCATGAAAATAATCATCAATATTATTTAAATTGTGATTGTCACCTCCATGGACACTAACTCGATCTTTCAATTGCTCACTTGATAACAGTTTATTATTTGTCTGGGAATCAGTAGTAAAACTTTCATCTTTATTTGGGTAGTTATTTTTGGAATTTATTAAATCTGTTTCATCCACTGACATTTGCAATTCTTCAATTTGATTTTCTTTTGGCTTAAATATATTGTCATAATCTTTGTACAGATACTTGTTTAGTATTGCAGGTTTTAGATAATTGTGATAAAATTAAGATAGTTTTTTCAGCATTACTTGAATAAAATTATTATCCTTGTATACATTAATCACAGCAAGAGATTTGAATGTGTATACAAGAAAAAAACAGTGAGATCTTTCAGTGACCATCATCTGACCTTGGACCTGCCAATAGTATGGATCATCTACTTTTAAAGCCAGCTGATTTTTATCATTTCTGTAAAGGCAACCTACTGTTTTTTCATCAGGTATGCTGTTGCGAACATTGTGTGGACACTTCACCTCTACCAAAGAATTTTTATTGACAAGTCCATCTGGGCTAGCACCTATAAAAGGATGGTGTTGCATAAGAAACAAACCACACTTCTCAACTTTAACATGGAACTGCTGTTCAAACTCAGCTAAAGCAACTTTCTCATAGACTTGCCCATGAGTTGTGGGTTAAGAAGTAAATTTTGTGGGATTCAAGATAGAATCAACTGCCTTTATCTTCTGATTTTCATTCAATTTTTTACAAATAAGATGAAATTTGCTAGCTGTTAATCTTACTTTTCTGAACTCATGCCAGGAATCGCAACTATTTTGAAGCATAGTGTCTTCTTCAATTTTTTGGACATCGCTTTTAGAAACCATGCGAAGTTTTAAATCTTTCAAGATCAAATTTTCCATGCCAGACTTGACATGGTTGTGATCATTGACAATGCCATAAGGATTAGCAGGTACTGTCAGTTACTTTATACTTATGGTATTATTAAAAGCTCTAGATCTTATAGCATTTTTAAAATAATTTTGGTACTCAGCATCACTCATATCATCACTGGAGTTGTCATCTGACAAATTACTGATTTTTAGTTTTTTTTTAGACATCTCCTTTGCTGTCATCGGTTCACTAATATACCTTTTTTTTGGCTGATGAAAAGTTTGTAATAGCTGTGTACTTGTTTGCCATGTGATTATGCCTTTTTTTTGATAGGCATCTTTTAAACCAAACAGTGTTGCAAAAATATGTTTACAGTGTGCATTCACATTACGGCCAGCTACACATTTACAGCTGCATTCATGGATTTCTCCATCAAATAATAATTTTATGTCAACGTCATAAGTGAGATTTTCTGTCACCTCAGATTTACACTGAGATCTTACAAAGTATTTTTCATCTAAAAATTAATTTTTATGTTGAAATATTTAAAACAAATTTAGATATTAAGATAAAATTTTTAATAAAACAAATAAAAATGTGACTTTAAACCTTGTACACAATACTTGATAAAACAAATAAAACCATTTGTATATAATTCAGTAGCCCTATCAAGTTTTTGATTATAAATATTGGAATAGCCAATAATATGAGTGTTGGTCAAAGAAGGAATGGGACTACAGGAATTGACATCTTTATAGAGATGGGAAGGTGGAGTTACGGTTAAAACAGGAGCTTCTAAATTTTCTTCCAAAATCTTACCAAAATTATTATTCCTATCCCAGTCAATTAATCTGTAATTAATATAAGTAGTTATTGATTTATTTTTTTTAAATCTTATTTCAGTTAAATCTTATTACAGCGAAAACTTAAAGAAATCGATGCGGACAGCTCGTAATAAAATTAAAGGACTTTGCCCAATACTTCGACCGGACGTATGCACATGGTGAGATTTTTATACTTATCATATATGCATGCATGCACGCACGCATGTGTGTGTGTGTGTGTGTGTGTGTGTGCGTGTGTGTGCGCGTGTGTGTGTGTGTGCGTGTGCGTGTGTGTACGTGTGCGTGTGCGTGTGTGTGTGTGTGTGTATTTTTTACACATTACAATGTATCGTAGGAAAACCGAAGGTTGGCAGACGCAGAGCAGTACCCCCCCGATACAAAACTCACTTCTGGAATCACCATGATGCTGCAATAACTAATATCGCGAAAACTAATAACGTTTCAGAGGGCTGGTACAATCGTTTCCACATACTCATGGGAAAGAACCACCCCGACATCTACTCATACATCAAGGAAATTTAAAAAGAGCAAGGTGACACAGAGATAGCAGTGGTGGAACTGTCTCTTGGGCAAAAAATAAAAGCAGCTCCTAAGAAAAGATGGGTCGACGTACAAACAAGACTGCAGAGAATCGTTTTAAATTATGAGTCGTACGAAATTTTAGCTTTTTTGGAAGCGATCGGGGACGCCATGTCTACCTAAAATGTTTTTTATAACTGTTATACTTATGTAATTATTTTATTTACAATTTTATTTGTTTTTGTATGTATTTATTATGATCTGTATAGTAAATGTATTGATATCAGTCACTCATCTTTTTGGGCGACGCTGTTCGGGCGAATGGTCGGTCAGGCAATTGGTAATCGGGCAATACGGTATCGGGCATTTCAATATTCGGATAAAGGGTTTTTGGGCAAACGGGTGTTCGGGCGATTGGATGTTCGGGAAAATCGTTTCGGGCAAATCGTTTCGGGCAAACGATCGGCAACCTTTCAACTAGATCTTTTTTTATCCCTTGTACCGGGGCACCTCTTTTTCTTAATTCTGCTTTTCTCATCACTCATGTTTATAACTCTCAAATTTTAATAGTTTAATTTAAAACTAACAAAATTTAAATTTCAAAAATCTGCCTTGTCGGCTGCTGATAATAATTATCAAGCTTGCGCGCTTGCAGCTTTTCACACAGACACTCACTATTTTAGGAGGGAGTCTTTACCAGTAGCGCCCCTTGCGGAGTTTTTTTCCAACCCTGCTTATATGAAAGGAGTGTGGGGTCGACCGGAGGTCTTGGTTAATTAGAGGAGCCCTACACTCCAAGGAGTGTGATTTAATGAGTAGAAAAGAAGGTACAAGTTAATATAATCTTTATTGGTTATTGGCTACAAGCCGACAAGACACAGAGCGTAGTGCTTGTCGGGCGACTCGAGGCTTACTGAAGTATACGGCAGGCTTGACGAAGCGAGCAGCGCTGACAGCTTTCTTAACTCACACACTCTCTCGCACTCTATCTTACTCACTCTCGCTCGGCTCGATGAGGCCGAGCCCACAGGAGCTTATCATGTGCTGCTGTACAGCTGTAGAATTTTGAGTTAGTAGACTAGAGTGTACATGTAGATATATCCTACTATCTCCCTATATTATAATCCCTTTTTTTTTTTTGCTCCGCAAAACTGAGTCCGCAAAACTTGGTCATTGTTGTGACGAAAATCTTGAAAACACGGTCAAAAGACAGTTAAATTTTGACTTTTTTTGCTCCGCAAAACTGAGTCCGCAAAACTTGCTCTGCGTCGTGAAAACTGAGTCCCCAAAACTGAGTCCTCCTTTTCGTTGTTTTAAAATATAAAATGTTACCATTAAAATTCTTTATAATTTTTATAACAATAAATTTGTTTAAAAAAATTATTTAAAAAAATTATATTAATATAAGTTTATGCTTAAATTTACTAAAGTTAATAAATTTGATTGTTACTTTTCAATTAAGAGAAAAAATTATTAAATTCTAAAATGAAATGTACTTCTGTATAAGAATTATTAAAATTTTTTAAGAGGAATAAAAATCTAATTCTGATTTTATTCCAATTTCCATTATGTAGCAACTTGAATTTTTTTTATATTATGATCTGGTTTTTTTTATGATCCTCAAAGTTGAGTCCTCAAAATTGAAAATCAATAAAAACACGGTCAAAAGACACATAAAAAAGATACTTATGAGTCCTCAAAGTTGAGTCTACGATGGGAAAGTTGAGTCCTCAAAGTTGAGTCCTCCTTTTCTCAAAACGGTGCTTTTTAGATTCTCATGTAATATTTTCTATAGAAGCAGCTTGGTGTATAGAAAGATTTGAATTGTGTAAATGTAGTCATTCAGTACAACGTTTAGAAATTCATACAGAAAATCAACAAAACATAATATAGTTAAAAAATTAAATAGTTAAAAAATTGGAAAACAACTTTAGCAAGTTGGTTTGAATTAAATAAAATTGATCTGTTAGAAATATTAAAAATGCCAATATACCAAATTACTATAGATTTCTAGATGATAAAACTTTTGTTAGATGGAAAAATTAAAAAAAATTTCAAACTATAGGTAGAATAAACGTTGTTTCTTCTAAAAATTCAGAGTTTTCACTTAAAATTAATATCAGATAAAGTAAAAGGTGGTACTTCTCACGAATACTTAAGAACTCATAATAAAATTATTTATAAACATATAGAGAAGGAGCTATTTAAATGGGTCTAATAGTAAATGATAAAAATGTATATGCCATTTTTGAAGAATCTATAAACTATTTAACTCCGAAAAAATTACAAGAATTTTTCGGATTATTTTTATTGTCTGAAAAAATTCTTGGTAATTTAATTTGGAATAAATATAAATTACATTTTATAAAAGATTTCAAAGATAATGCAGAAGATAGAGGTTTGAATGAAATAATCAAATTTCTATCTAGCGAAGATTCTAATTTGAGTTATAAATGTTTTGGTTTACCAGAACCATGCTTAGAAAATATTTCTAATATTTCTGAAAATTATGACTGCAAAATAAACTGAAAAGAAGAGTATGAAAAAATGTTTGAAAAATTTAATAATGATCAAAAAAATATATTTAATACAATAACAAAAAACAAAAATAATATGTACTTAAAAGATGGGCAGGTGGTACAGGTAAAACAGTTTTGTTCTTTTGTAGGAAAATTAATAATTTTAGGTGACGATTTTAGACAAATCCTTCCTGTAGTCAAAAGAGGCAATGAAAAAATCATTGTAGAAGATACGATTAAATACAGTAAATTGTGGAAAAATTTCAAAATTCTTAAACTCACTGAAAATATGAGATGTAAAGATAAAAACTTTTCTAAATTATTACTAAAAATAGAAGAAATTGAAAATTTTAAAATACCTATGAAATTGAAAAGTAAAGATGTTGGTTATTAAATTTTTGGAGATATAAATGAAAATAATAATTTAAACAAAGTTATTTTAGAATCAAAAAATGAAAATGTTGCAATGTTTAACAGAAAAGTATTAAACATATTAAATGGACCAAGTAAAACATATTACAGTATAGACAAAGCCATTCATAAGGGAGTAGATCAAACTGATTCAAATATATGTTTAGATTATCCAATTGAATACTTAAATTCAGTAAATGACGGGCTTTCTACCCATGAACTAAAATTAAAAAAAAAAAATGCAGTGGTATGTTAATTAGAAATCTAAGTAAAAAAGATGGTGTATGCAATGGAACTAGATTGAAAATAACAAATTTATATGAACATAATATTGAAGCTACATGTAAAAAAACAAGAAAAATACAACAGGTTGGTAAGGTAGATGAGGTTGGTTAGGCGGAGGTTATAGGGAGGAGCGTGGAAGGGAAGATGAGGTGGGAAGGGTTTGTTATTGCACTTAAAAATGTTAATAGAGCTTTTTCAAAATTTAAAGTACTTCAACAAAACTTTAAAGTTAGTGACTGAGTTGATGAATAAAGTGAATAAGATTTGTTCGTAGATTGGGTGAGATAAGTTTGGGGGATAAAATACGGTATTTGAAGTAAATCAAATTAGTGAGGTCAGTAATGTAGCTAAGATTGTATTAGATCAGGTAGTTGAAGATAAAAAAGTAAGTATAGTTAGTAGGGTTCTTAATATGGGTGAGAATAGTAAATCGGGTTAGATAAGGCGAGTCTGTGCGGAGGGTAGAGTGTAGGTAAGGTGGTTGTGGGCTGGTAGATCAGATATTAAAATTATAACTTTGGCTCTAATTAGAATTTTCATATAAAATCATATATCATTAAAAAGGTCTTGAGCTCAGCAGCTTTCTAATTATGTCATTTTATGTCATTGAAATTTTTATTAAATCCTTTTTGTTGTCATGAGAGGGTGCTGAACAAAGCCATTTATCATTTTAAATTCAGCCCTTTCCCCACAAAATCATAAATCGGCTTAAACGCAATTTTGCGAGCTGGTACTATGCAGGAAGTAAGTTCATCTCAAGAAGAATCTGTAAATAGTATTTTGTTCGAGCCTAAAATAACAAAAATAAGAAATTAATAACTGATTATATCATTCATCGATGGATTAAACATTTATCTTATACGAGACGTAACGCTCGCGATACGAACATTATTTTTTTTTATAGTTTGCGAACGTAACGATTTTAGTGTGTTGAATGATCGCTTGACGAAAACTGAGGAAAAATTAAAAAATGTAAAAATAGTAGTTTTAAAGCTGATCGGGCTGCTCAAAGTGTCGTAGGCGCTGCAGAGCAGCGCCTACAAGACCTTCGAGTGGTCTCATCAGCTTTAAAACTGCTATTTTTTGTATTTTTTAATTTTTTCTAAGTGTGCGTAAAGGGATTATTTACGCACTAAAATCAATGCGTAAAAGAAGACTTTACGCATACTATGAAAAAAAAAAATTTTGTATAATCCAGCCGAATAACCCTTCGTGCTTCAAAATTTTAGATAATTTTCCTCCAGTTTTTTTGCACAGCAACGAGGGGGGCAAGTTTGACAGGTTAAAAATCACGAGCGCGAAGCGCGAGTGATTTTTTGTCAAACTTGCCCCGCAAAACACAGTCGGAAAATTATCGACAATTTTTAAGCACTAGGGGTATTACGACTGAGAATCGAGGCTTGCTTATACGAGATTGCAAAATTTGAAAATAATCGTGATTTTTTTATTATTTCGCTAATTACTCGAGTAGTTGCTAATTACTTGATTTTTCATCTTTAACGACCTAACATATTTTAATCTCAGCCACATTACAGACCTTACTAATTTCACTTACTTCAAATACCGCACTTAATCCCCAACTCATCTCTCACTCACTCTACCAACAAACCCTACTCACCTTATTCATTTTGGACCTGACTCATCTTAGATCTCTAGCTTAAACTGCCCACCCTGACAAGTAGGGTTGGTAGGGTTATGAATCTTTTAGTAACATAATTTGGTAAGATTATGATGAGTAAGTAAAGTTCAAACTGAACTCTCGTGTCTAATTTTTATTGGTTTTAAGCACTTAAGTCTTTTTATTATTTTACCAAACATAGAGCTTACGTATTGTTTCGATTAATTTTTATAGTCATCAATTATAATTAGGGGGTTGGCGAGCGGAGCGAGCAGGGGGGTACCCCCCCCTAGTATTATATAGTTGTTTTTCTTCTCCCATGCCCCCCCTAACGCTTCCCATAAAAGTGCTTAGCTAACCGTAAAAGTGTACCGACATAAGCTTATTTCTATGTGTTTCAATTTTTCCTATAATTTTCTAATCACGCCTCCCCGCGCCCCACGCCCTTTTTTTACCCATGCCCCCATTTTTGATATATTTTATCAGCTATGTAACCTCAGAAATGTTAAAAGTAACTAGGAGTAAAAAGAGTTGTTCGGCAGTACTTAAAAAGGAATTAAAAGGTGAAGTAACGGAGGTCAATAGTATATAGGCAGAGGCCAATAGCAGATAAAATATATTATAATAGAAACTAGAGTAGGTGCATGAGTAGGAGGCTAGTGAACAAAAAAATTTTTACAATGGTAAGAACTAAGACATGAACAATGATAGGCACGATTATTGTTCCAGGGATGGGTTCAAAGTTACAAGGTTACCACAGTTTAAGAAACAAATATAACCCCAAGAGTAGTCAGGAGACACCATAAAAGGGTATCCACAAGAGTATGTTTAAGGCTATAAATAATTTTATAAACAAGAGAAAGTATTCAAAAATGCACAATAGTAGGCAGAAGGGTAGGCACAATTGTAGGTAGAGGGTTGCGTATCTATTGTAAGAACAAAGGATAGAAATGATGTTGGTTCCAAGGCTTTAAACAGGTCTAGGAAGATAAAAAAGAAAAAACTAAACTAATGGTAGAAACGAAAGTAGGCACAAGAATAAGAACAACATGCGTTCAAAGTAACAAATTGAAGTCTAAAAATAATAACAAAGTAAAAGAGGCTGGAAACTGGTATCGTAAGGTGAACTTCGATATCAATCAGGGTAGGTTAATTGGGAGAAACCTAGGTAGAAAAAATGTTGATAACAAATGTAAACGGATGTAGGAAATATTTGTCAAAAAAGTTAAAGAACTGTGTGGGCAAAAGTGTATAAAGAAGACTAGTTTCACGATTGTAATTACAAAAAGATTAAAGAAGAAAAATAGAAACAATAGTATTCACAAAGATGAGAACAAAGGTTCAGAGTTAGAAACCAAAGCATGAAAAAAAACAACAGTAAACACCAAAATCGAAGCAATTAAATTCATGTGAAAGAGACTAGATAAAAAATTGTTATTTACAATTGTCACAATCAGCATAGAAACAATATTCAGCAAAAGTGTAGATACAAGCGTAGGTTCAAAGTTACAAATGTAATGACAAGTGTAGGTACGGGAGTAGTTACAATGTAATCACAAGAGTAGTTATCAAGTTTGAAACAATGTTATGAACAAGGTTTGTTATAAGGCTATTTACAGTAGTAAGCACAAGAGGATGAAAAAAGATAATGCATAAGGCTAGATTCAGTGTTAAAAATTTAAATAAAAAAAATAAAGAACTAGAGTTAGCATAGGGGTAGAAACAGATCTACAAACAAATGCATGTGTAGAAGGTTCAGCGTTAGTAGCTTAAGTAAAAAATGGGTTGTAAGCACATGATTATTAGGGTAGTTACGACTAAGGTATATAGCTAACCTAAAAAATAGATATAAGAGCTCGTTGCCCCCACTGTGACGCCACTTGCCGCCGCGGCCGACGCAGCTCCAAATCATACTGAAATCACGCATTTTTCATTTTTTTCTATTCTTTATCTCAGAAGTTAATATCGCTTGCTATGTTTTTCTTTGTACCTCACGATTTCTTAGATCTTGCCCTTCAAGAAAACCTGTTTTTTAAAAATATTTTAAGAAAATTAAGTATGCTATCCGAGAATAAATTTCAAATTTTTACGAATTTTTACGCTCAGCATAGGTATCCTATGTAAAAAATTAAAACTTCTGGGCCCAATATCTCAAAATTAAGTATGGCTTAGGGGTGTAGGAAAAATACTAGCATCTAGAGAACACAAAAATCTACCTCTGGGCAAGGTTTTAAAGATTTTTTAAGAAACTCAATTTTTGCGGTAACTACCTTAACATATGTAGGAAGAATAAAAAGTCAACATACGGAGTAAAGAGAGTTGGAAAAAAAGACTCAAGAAACGTGGATAGTAGCAAAGTTTTGAAGCAGGGAAGGTTAATTAATTGAAAGATTGAAATAAGTCGGAAAAAGAATAGAAACAGATGTTTAACTACGGATAGAAATGAAAGTATGCTCAACGATAATAACAAAGTAGTCTTGAAGTTAGAAATAAAAGCATGAAAAAAATTCAAACGACAGTTATCACAATGATAGAAACAGATATATAAACATGAGCATATTTCAGAGTAAGAGGCTAGTTATAAAAAGCAGTAAGTGCAACGGTAAGAACAAGGGTAATTACAAGGG
Organism: Encarsia formosa; assembly: GCA_038277355.1. Taxonomy (NCBI): domain Eukaryota; kingdom Metazoa; phylum Arthropoda; class Insecta; order Hymenoptera; family Aphelinidae; genus Encarsia; species Encarsia formosa. The sequence continues at coordinate 97,319,966 of CM076184.1, read as the reverse complement.
CTTGGAGTAAGATGAAAGGTAGGCATAAAATAATGTGCAGGCGTCGTCACGCTATAAGAGTAGAAACGATGATATGTATCAGAGTAGGCACAGAAATTGACACGGATATATAGTAATATATATATATATATATATACACCCTTAATTCTTTACTTTTTAACCGTAAAACATATCAATTTTATAATATTTTTTTTAGTCAATACCTCCCCACCCCCTCCCCTTTTTTAGCTGATCCATTTTCGCCCCCACTCTCCCCACCCTCTTAATATTGTTCATTATTTATTAAATAAAATCGTATTCTTAATTTTTAAAAAATGTGTCGATTATGCACTGAAGATTATTACAACGAAATTTGTGAAAATTGTAAACTTATTGTTGAGTAAGTAAACAATTTTTTTAACATACATTAATTTAGTTTAAAAAATAAGAAATTAATAAAAAAAAATCACTTTCTTTAAAAAAAAAAATTCCTTATTTTTATATTTTGCTTATAAATTATTTATTTTTAGTTCTGATAGTGCTGGCTCCTCAAAAATTTGTCAAAATCATTTTAATGAATTGGTTCATAGTGGTATTGTTCAATATTTAAAATTTTTTATAAATAATAATGAATTTTATTTAAAAATTTTTTGTTTTAAATTATGATAAACTTTTTTTAATGTATACCTAATCTTTATTCCAATATTGACTTTTAAAAAAAAATTTACTTAGGAATTAAAATTTGTGCAGTACGAGTAATTTTTACGGGTAATCAAGGGACACTTAACTGGGCAGATTTGCGCGATCCCAAGCCAGCTGGTTAGATAAGCGAAATACGTTAGTTTAGTGAGAGCTAATCATTTAAATCGGTTCAGGTTGGTAAGGTAGATGCGGTTGGTCTGGAGGAGGTTACGGGGGATGAGGGTGAAAGGCGAGATGAGGTGAGGAAGATATCGTTATTTTACTAAAAAATAATAATAGAGCTTTTTCAAAATTTAATGTACTTCAACAAAACTTTAAAGTTAGTGACTGAGTTGATGAATAAGGTGAGTAGGATTCGTTGGTAGATTGGATGAGATAAGTTTGCGAGATAAAATACGGTATTTAAAGTAAATCAAATAAGTGAGGTCAGTAATGTGGCTAAGATTAGGTAGTTACCGCAAAAATCAAATTTCTTAAAAAATCTCTAAAACTTCGCACAGAAGTAGATTTTTGTGTCCTCTACCTGCTGATATTTTTCCTATACCTCCAAGCCATACTAAATTTTGAGATATTGAGCTCAGATCTTTCAATTTTTTACATGAGATTCCTATGCTAAGCGTAAAAATTCGTGAAAATTTGAAGGTTATTCTCGGATAGCAAACTTAATTTTCTTAAAACTTTTTTAAAAAACAGGTTTTCTTGTAGGCCAAGATCTGAAAAACCGTGAGCTACAAAGATAAACATAGCAAGTGGTATTAACTTCTGAGATAATCAATCGAAAAGAATGAAAAATGCGTGATTTCAGCATGATTTGGAGCAGCGGTGGCCGCGGCGGCGCGTGGCGTTGAAGTGGGGGCAGCGTCTATAATTACATTTTAGGTTAGCTATATACATAAGTTGTAACTACTTTAAACTTAAAGGTAGTTGAAGATAAAAAAATATGTATAGTTAGTAAGGTTCTTACTATGGGTGAAAATAGTAAAGCGGCTTAGATATGGTGACTGATGGTTGTGGGCTGGTAGAGATATTAAAATTATAACTTTGGCTCTAATTAGAATTTTTGAATAAAATCACATATCATTCAAAAGGTCTTGAGCTCAGCTTTCTAATTATGTCATTTAAATTTTTATTGAATACTTTTTGTTGTCACGAAAGGGTGCTGAACAAAGCCATTTATTATTCAAAATTCAACCCTACCCCTAAAAAACTCATTCATCGGTTTAAACGCAACTTAGCAAGCTGTTACTACATAGGTAATAAGTTCATCTCATGAAGAATCTGTAAAAAAATTTTGAAGAAAATCAAGGTTTGTTTGTACAAGTTTGCGAAATTTGAAAAAAAATCGTAATTTTTTTACTTTTTGGCTGATTAATAGAGTAGTTTTCAGGGTGGGCAGTTTAAGCTAGAGATCTAAGATGAGTCAGATCGAGAATGAAAAAGGTGAGGAGGATTTGTTGTTGGAGTAAATTTGAATTGAATGGATATGTTTATTAATTGCACATTATGTTGTACAAAAGCAATAATTTTTACAATAGAAATATCAGCAGAAATTAACAAAAATAAATAATTAATAATATAAAAGTATGAAAAATAAAGTTAAAAATAAAATAATAATAATAATAAAGTTAATAAGATATATGAAACTGATAACAGGTATACAATACTTCAATAGTTTTATTCCACTCATAACACAGACCTAGGAAATTAAGAGTCTATCACTTTGTTGGTTGGAAGATTTATACATATGACAGTTTGCCTTAAGGTATATCAACCATCAACTTCCAACACTGTGACTAGCGAAATCGACTGGTCAATGCCCAAGGTCTAGGTAACTGATCTGCACTCTCTGTGGTATAAATGTGAGAGTTAATGAGGGGTTTGAAAGTAGAGAGTGTGGGGGCTGAACGGATATTGTGTGGTAGGGGTTATTCCATATGTAAGTCGTAGAGGCGTGAAAGGAATTTAGAAGGCAGTTGGTGCGGCACCTGGGGACAACCAGAACTCCACGGGCTTTCCTATCTGGGCGTGAGCTGACTCGAGCAATGAAGAAGTTGGCCAAGTATGAAGGGATTCCCGAATGTAGTAGCTTATATAGAAGGCAAGTGGCAAAATAGGCTTTCCGACCTTCTACTCGCAGCCAACCCAGTTTGCGTCTGAAAGGGGTAACATGATCACTTTTCTTGATCTCATAGATGTATCTTATTCCCCGGTTCATGATGCGCTGAATTTGAAGATACAGTTCACCCGAAATATCACAGTAAACGAGGGAGCAATAGTTCACAATAGGAAAGCGAAGTGATTGGATAAGATGTTTGCGAAGGTTGAGTGTGGTGCTGCGTCTGAAGAGGAAGAGTCTGTACATGAGGGAGTGAGCTTGCTTGCTAATATACTTCACATGTTCCTTCAAATCAAGTTTGGAGTCAAGAATTACACTAAGACTACGTGCAGTTGAGACGAAGGGAACACATGACTTCTGGAAGTGTAGAAGATCTATGCCCTGACTGATGAACTCATTCACATTGTACGCGGTGCCAAAGATCATGGCCTTCGTCTTACTGACATTCAGGTCCAGACTGTTCTCGGTAGCCCAGTCAGCCACCCGCTCTGCAGCTCTACTCAGCTTCAATAGGGTCCCACGAATATGCTCAAGTCGGCCTTGGACATAGATTTGGAGGTCATCAGCATAGATAATGTCGCGTACAGTTGGGCCAAGGGCAAGGGCAATGTCTATGACAAATAGTAAGAACAGTAGTGGCCCTAGTACAGAGCCTTGGGGAACACCTCGATTCAGAGGACGAAAAGAAGACTCACCTGCTAACTCTGTTCTCACAGCATGCGAGCGACCAGAAAGGTACGAAGCAATCCATTTAATAATACCAGTTGAAAAGCCACGTAACTTGAGCTTTGAGAGCAGAGTTACATGGCAGACCGAGTCGAAGGCTTTACTAAAATCAAAAAGTAGCAGTGCAGTCATTTGTCTTTTGTCCATGCCCGTACGGATGTCATCTGTCAGTTTGAGAAGTGCTGTCAAGGTGCTATGGCTTGACCTGAAGCCTGCCTGGAAACTGTCCATCAGATCCTCAGTCTCCGTGAAAGCAGAGATTTGGTCAAGGACGAGTCTTTCAAGAATTTTAGACATAAAGCATAGAAGAGAGATAGGTCGAAAATCACCCAGACCAGTCGGAGTTGGAATTTTGTTGAGTGGCAGCACAAGAGACTTCTTCCATTGGTCCGGAAAACAGGATGTAGAGAGAGATTGGTTAAAAATAGAGCGGGTAAGGGAGCTATGGATGGCAGCGATAACTTGACAAAACTCTGCGGCAGGCAGTCACAGCCCACCGCCTGCGAAGTCAATCGATTGACTGCATTCACAACATATCGGATAGTTACGGCAGAAAAAGCGGAACGACCATCATACTCCTCACTCTCAAGGCCATGGAGAAACCCTGCAAGATCAGGAGCAGTCGGATCAAAGAATACTGACGCAAAGTGAGCATTAAGCTCCTCTGAAGCGAAGCCTGTCAAATTGGTCACGGATTTCGGGGAAATGCCTAGATTACGGAGCTCTTTCCAGAACTATTTAGTATCACTCAGATCCTTGATCCGGTTTCAATAGAAGTCATGCCTCGCTGTCTCAATCTGCTCGTAAGTAAAATCACGGGCCAGTCTGTACAAGTATAGTTCAACATCAAGTTTCGAGCGCTCATAGCGTCCGTTGAGCCGGTCTCTCTCAGTTAGAAGTGAATGTAAGGGGTAAATCATGGATGCGTATGTCTTCTATGGGAGACAGTCTTAAGAGGGGCAGCCACATCGAGGATAGGCATTTAAATTTACAAGTAGACAATCCAACTTATCGCTCAGAGAAGATGCTCAAGGCTGAGTTTGGATGTCACCCGGATCCTCAGCGTATAGAAATCAGCGTTTCGAAAATTGAAACGTTGATCAAATGTGTACATCAACGACTGAACTCTATTAATGATCTGAATAATTTTTTTTTTTTAATTATTAAAATATTTTTTTCACCTTGATAAGATTTTTAGCATTCAAGCAGTCGGATCTCTTATTTATAATTAAAAAGGTTTTACCCAATTTAATTTTAAGTATCTTCCTAATTCTTTCATTAAAAAATGGCATTTTCTGTGTCGATAAAACCATTTTGATACTCGGTGGACCCATTTCTTTAAAATAATATTTTAATAATTTTAAAACAAATTTATTCAGATCATTGATAGAGTTCAGTCGTTGATGTACACATTTGATGGTTATTTAGAAATTGATCGATGTAATTGTCGGAAAGAGTTATAGTTCTTGAAAAGCTAATAAAAATGAATAAACAAATTACTAATACTTTATATAAATATTTCAATTCATAGTGGAACGCAGTAAAACTCATCGTTATTATTTCCTGATTTAACTTCAGACAATAGTTTATATTACAAATAATAAAGACTTACAATTGTAAAGAATGAATTATTATTATATTGTAAAACTTGATAAATTATGTTAATTTTAATAAGTTAATGTAACTTTCAAAGAGTTAATATTTTTTTAAATGATAGGAACTTTATTTCGGGTAGTATTCAACCAAAAATTGTATTAATTTTAATAAGAATTTTAATGTATAAGCAATGTAACTTTCAAAGAGTTTAGACAGAGTTTAGAAATTGACAGACGAAACGTTGCTCCATATTAGTAAATAAAAAATCTTTGTTTTTATTTATTTACCTCTCCACGGATCATTTGCAAAAGCAATTGATATACTTTCTTTACAACATAGAGAGCATGATCATAATCTTGATCAACAACACATTAATTTTCAAAGAGTTTACATTTTTTTAAATGATAGGAACTTTAGTTCAGGTAGTTTAACCAAAAACCAACTCGCCGTTTATAAATTACATTTTTAAATCTGTGTTTTTGAAAGATTAAACTCACACTAAAATTATATGTCATGTTTACAATTATATAAGACTATTCATCGCGCTTTGATCTATTTAAATACATGTATTAAATAATGATTAAAGATTTTAAAAGTGTTAAAACTAAATGTTTAACAAAAAATTATGACAGAAAAGTATATAATATTTTATTACACTAATGCGTGGAAGCTCGATTTTGCGCACGCTCACCTCTAACGGGGTACGTAAAATCTCGCCTCCAAGCAATAGTGTAATAAAATAGAGTATTGTACATGTGAGTTAAAATGATTTCCTCCTCATGTGAGCATTTTGCACTCGCTTCGCTCGTGCAAAAACAGCTCCACGAGGAGGAAATCATTTTAATAATAATATACTATTGTATAATAATATACTATTATTTCTTTCTTTTTTCATACTCAGCTGTGGTATCACACGAATAGGGAAGATGCATAAAAAAAATTATTTAGTTTGTTTGACTTTATTCGATAGTGTATCGGAAAATAATCGACACCTTTTTTTTCTTTTTGAAAAAAAAAGAAAATTGAAGGAGTTATAGACTTTGGAAGTTTCCGAAATAATCTTATATATAGATATACTTTCAATGTAAAATGGTACTGATGATGTCACGAGTACCAATTTTTAAAAAATTATATCTCTGGTAATATTGATAGAAAAATTATGAAAAAAATCTTAAAATTCATTAAAAATCGAGAACTTTCAGAAAAAAATATAATTAGAAAGTTATTAATCGAAAATTGATACACTTTTTCTTCTCAGAATTTCTTTTGTAAGTGTCATGTATCGATCTTTCACACATTACAATATAATGATAAGATCAATAATAATGAGACTCAATCCCACATTCTCGTTTCAACCCTTATTACATTGTAGTTTTTTTTTTTTTTTTAAACTTTACCGCGAAAAAGGAGTTAAGAACAGGACTGTTTGATTCGCGCAATTAAACACATAAATCGCGTCCACTTCTGCTGCTTCGATAAGTCGAGAGAAGAGAGGGGAGGAGTCTCTTTTTGTTGCTGCGACCGCGCTTCCAAAGCTCTCTCTGGTCCTCGACACTTGGAAGTTACGGACGCTTGCACGCGAGCAACAATTCTTCTTAGAACACTTGGACTCAGAAGCCGAAGCGGAGAGGACTCCGATAGATAAATATTGTCCTTCTCAACTCTTAGATTAGGGACACTGGGGTTTAGTAGCCATACACCTATTCTCGTCCGGAAACTTCGGTGGATGTAAATCGATTTATTGTTCACTTTAACCCGTCGGAGGACAATAGTCGCAATTTTATTTTTGTATAACATCCTAAAGCCCAATCGGGCTTTAACGGTGATTTGGTTTTTTTTAACCGACTGCCGTGAAAGCCTGCAGGGCTTTACATACTTTGATTTTTGGTTTTAGGTTAGGACACTTCAAATAAAAACTATTTTAGGATGATTATTTCATTTATATTATACATCCCGCGCGTAGCTGATGATCCCCTGAGTAATTTAAAAAAAAAATTATCCCGAACAAAGCCCACATTGAAAAAACAGTACTGAAGACCTTTATTTTCATTTGTTATGGAGTGGACCACTATTCGCTCAACTTTAAATTGATAGACTACATGGCTCCTTCTATGAGTCTAGGCGGGGACTTTAGTCCCAATTCTCACTCCCGCGCGCCGTAGTGCTGGGCAGTACCGCTGTCGCCTTTGCTGCTGCCACAGGCCTCGCGTGCTGGCTTCTGGTTTTGGTGCTCAAGTATGTGTGTGTGCAGCAGAGAGTTCTACCGGCTTTTTCACGGTTCGTCTCAACGGCTCTTCTCATCGCCTTTTTCACCAGGTAGTCCCGGAACCTGCCTTTTCACCGTGCACCAGCTCATCCAGACGATCACAGACAGTAATTCTGTGATCATCAACAACCTCGGAGCCGCGTCATTACCACGTGTATCAGCTACTCTTCACCGGTGGTCCACGGAGAATTTGTCTGGTTCAAGGACAATCCTCACTCATCGAACATCTCCAGGTATTCAGGTGCAAGGAACAGTCATTTCCTTGCCCCTTCTCACTTTTCATTTTCTCTAGCACAGAATTTACGACTGTCGTGTATCAACCTTTAACACAAATAATAATACTAACAATAATCATAACCAATACCCATCACCCTCCTAAGTTGCGCTAACGACTTTTCAAATATTCTTAATTACTCCCGCCGAAAGAGTGAGGAAGGGGGCCCGTCGCGAGCCGAGCTAAAAGCTCGAGCTAATTGGATGCAGCTCCGATCCTTAAGTCCTAGGTGGGGATAATCGGCGACCTCCCGGCTCGCGCGAACCTCAAACGCTCTCTCTCGTTCCTGACACCAAGCGACCCGGAGGCCAGCGCAAGCCGAAGGTCGCAGAGGCACACCTGGACGGAAGGAGCCGGAGTTCCACGGGCTTCGACAGGCCACTGTACTCGACAGCCCTGACACGTGGGTCAACCATAGGGATCACCGGGCTAGAAACCCGGACCCCTCTCCGTCTAGCCTAGGTTCGCACCTAGTTACAAGTAAGATTTTTTATTGTTAATTTATAACTTCGTCGAAGGACGATAAACTTGATTCGTAAAAATTTCTATTTTATAATTATTAATAATAAAATTTACATTAACTTTAAAAATTACATTTATTTTTCCCCAAATAAATCCCACCCAAGACAAGCGAAAAGGGTGACGAGCAGATTACTGCGTAATCTGCTCATATCGGGTAAGTTCCCACTTAAATTAAATTAAACTCAAATATAATTAAATAATTATTGTCACGTTAGCACGCGACATAAATGGCATCCCTTGTGGGGAACCATACCTGCTTTTTCGCTTAAGCTCTTTGGTTGGATCTTGTTTTGGGAATTTAAATTTATTAAAATTAAAAATAAATTACTTAATTTAAAATCTGGTTTAATTAGTTCGTGAAAATCAGAGCTGAAATTTTATTTCATCATATTTTTTGTGTTCGAGAATTTCAAGGAGAAAGTTTAGCGACTTATTGCTGACGCGCACATTCTTTGTTTCTTTCATTCTTTCAATCGCCGTTCATTTCTTTCAATTCGCTTTTACGAAGACTCCGAAAAAAAAAAAAAAAAAAATTTGTTTCTTTTGTTTGACGTGTAAATTTTATTGTTCGATTCGAAAACTTTTGTTCGAAAATTTGCTACCCACTTTGTTTAGCTCATCGCCCCGAACAGTAAACTTTTCTTTCAACCTCCTCTCGGACTCTTGTCGTTCATTGATAAAACTTTATTAGGCCCTATTCGAAGATGACAGGTGCAAATTTGACACTAGATGAAATAGAAGCCCTCACGGACAAAACCCTGAAAACCCGGGCTCGACTCGAGCACGGCCGCCGCATGGCTGAGAATATGTCGGTCATGGCCGCGACCCTGAACGAGTCTCGTGCCGCGTTCGCGAACTTGCAAGCTTCCGCCCTGATGCAAAGCGCCCTCGCATCCATCCCTTTTTATTCAGGTAATTCTCCCCTGCGAGTTTGGCTCCAGGATGTCGAGAATTATGATAATCGGTTAGCAGACCCAGAACTTAAAGGAGTGTTTTTGCAGGGAGTGATTTCACGCCTGACCGGCAAGGCGAAATCAAGCATTGAAGGCAAGACCTTTAATACCCTAGCGGACCTCCGCACACACCTCACAGATAGATTTAGCCAAAAGCGTTCTCTTTCGTACTACCTTAATTTAATATCGGAGTCGTATATGAAACAAGGCGAATCCGTGCTAAACTTCTTTGATCGTCTTTCATCCATAGTTCGCGCCGCCACAAAGTTGAAAAACGAAGGTGCGGCCAACGATCAAATTAAGGAACACAACAAGACCCTGTTTGAAGATTTGGCTAAAGAATACTTCATACGTGGTCTGCCCTCGGCTATTCGTAACCAAATGGCTACACACACCCCGGCAACGTTCAACGATGCCCTGGACGCCGCTGTTAGCGCGGAGGAGTGGGTAAACATTGGGACGACTAACCGTGCGGACATCGAGTACTCACCCTCGCCACGACCACCCCGGTCGCGATCTCCGAGTCCGTACCAACGCCCTCAGACTCCGGATCGAGAAACTTCTTCGAGAAATAACGTACGTTTCTCAGATTTTGACGACCCCCGGAATTACCATCGCACCATCCCTTATTCTTATGACAGAGATGATACCCGAATGCCCAAAACTGTTATGTACACATCGGATGGTAAGCTAGACGCCCACCCGTCTCTTCGCTATGACCAGCCGACTGGCATACTTAAACCCCCCGAAAGGACTAGCAGACCCGGTCGCCCAGGTTTGCCGAACGATCGACCCAGACCCGAAAGCCCTAGGAACCGATATCAAAATTATGATAGACCGAGAGAACCTTCACCCTACCGAAGTCAAAACCCTTATTTCGCTCCGCCCTCGATGCATTACTACCCACCGCCACTACCTTATTACTATCCCCCAATGTCTATGCCACCGTATCAAATGCCCTACGCAAACCCTTATGCTTATGGGTACCCGCACGACTCGCGCGGTCCAAACCCATCACCCAGACATGCATCCCCTGGTCCATCAACATCTGCGAACAACCCGAATATCCCTCGCCCGGTTACACCTACAAAGCCTGCGACTGTAGACTCTCCTGATAATTTAAACTGGGGAGCAGCTCGCCAGAACGGCGCCCAGGCGAGCTACCAACACCCGGAGCGCCGGTCAGTGAAAACATACAAGTCCGGGAAGTACGACGAATCGTCGGAACAAGGGGCGCACCATCAGTCAAATTAAACCACCCCTGGTTCAATAAGGGCAATATCACCTGCTCTGCAGCGCTTTCTAACGAGGTAAATTTGATAAAAACCTCAGTCCTTAAAGACTCCGCATACTATCTTGAAAATCCCCCTCTCACGATACAGAGTGAAGACGGAGATAAAACAGAGTCCACTGGCCGAGTACCCTTAAAATTTTACAAACAAAAACTTTTATTTTACCTTGTTGGTGACGACGCCCCTTTTTCTCAAGACGCCGTCATTAGCAGAAGATCTTTAAAAAAACTCCGAAAAGCAAGTTTATTAAAAACAAAATTAGCTGAAAAGATGCGGAAAGACTTCCCAGATTCCCTTTTTGAAAATCTCTCTTCCGAATCAGACTCCTGCTCCGATTCTGGATCAGAATCCGAAAACTCTACCCAAAAATCTTGTGACACCTCTGAGACTCCCTCCGACTTCAGCCCAAACTCTGAGTATCAATCCCCTCAAATATTAGATCCCAAAAACCCAGGAAATTTGTTTAAAAAGGGGAGGAAACGATCTTACGGTACCCCTAAAATGACTATTACAAACGAGATATTTCGAACCGGAAAAGGTAGAGTCCTTATCGACACGGGCGCAGACGTGAGCGTGATAAAAATTCAATCTCTAAACCCTACGTACCCTATTGACAGGTCACGAGTGTTGCAACTCACCGGGATCGGAACCCAGCCCGTCTACACACTCGGTACCGTCCTCTTTTGCGAAAGCGGGAGAACCCATCGAATGCACGTCCTCCCCGAACAATCCTCGTTAAAGGATGATGCCATTCTGGGATCCCGCTACTTGCATAATGAGAAAGGCCGCATCGATCTGGCTAATAATACTTTGATCACACAAGATAAAGAACATCCACCCGGAAAGGCCTCCACAATCACCCTCGGAACCAATCCACCCGCGAGCAAAATAAAATCCAAAACGATGCTGCCGATTCGGCACCCTAAACCCACCAAAACCTCTTTAGCTCGCGAAGCCCAGAACAAAAGCATGAGCGAAAAATCACCCACTAAGGCTGGTCCTCCAAGGAGAGGCCGACCAAAGGGGTCTAAAAACAAGTCACCGATACCTTTGAACGCTTCTGGTCAAGGCACCCTTCAAGGTGAAACCATAGCCTCCCGTCTAAAACTCAGACGCAACCAACGACTCACAGAGACCAGGGAAAAGGCACGCTACACAGAGCCTGAAACAGAGAGCACGACTTCCGAAGCAGAAAACTCCGAAAGTACCGAGTCAGACGTCTCCGATGTGCCCGTTCCCTTACGTCATAGATCTCTGCTCCCCAGTCTAGTAGACCCTTCGCCCACACCGACAACATCTTCTGCCACCGAATTCAAAAATAACACCCCTGAGCAAGCCGCGCCAACCCTTGACGTGGACGAACTCGATGAGACAATGATACCGTCCGACGAATTCGAAGAGGTCGTCGCCCAATTTGATAAATCGCCCCAGAGAAAGGCTTTCTTCGACACTCCTTCAAAAAGAGTAAAACCCTCGGTTGACGACGACTCTTCGTCATCGGATGAAGAAGACCTCAGTCCACCAGAAACGCAAAGTCGGAAGCCGAAAACTCCATCGCCCTTGAAACCCACAAACTTTACCCCGGAACAAAGGAACGAATTCATCGAAGGGTTCAATTCCCTTTGGTGGGATTCAGGAAAATGGGAAGAACTTCTAGAAACCACCGAACTAGGACCCAATTATTTCGAAGCAGACCACTCCGTCGCTCACAGTGACCCTGGTTATTTAGAAAATGATCTAATCGACCCCCATGATCAGCCTACTCTTAACAAAACCCAATCTCTGCTTGATTTGTCAAAATGGCAGCTGGCCGACGAGTCTGAATTAAGAACACCCTTGCTGTCGTCCACCATGATAACACCAAGAATACCACCTATGAATCCAGATCTGCTTTCTCAATCTAACGCTTTGCCTTTAGACGACACAAAGGTCATGTCGAGCGAGGAATCCGATTCATCTGCGAGTTCCACGTCTACTATCCTATCTAAACACGATACCAGAGAACCTCGTAAATCTATCATCACCACCAAAAACGTAATTCCTACGCCGGTAACCGTCCCCCAGAGAACTCATGCGTCTGCCTATCAACTGGAAATTACCGAAACGAGAACAACACTTGATAACCTCGAAAACTCGATTCACCCGCACCACGACTCAAATGGTTCTGTTGATAATTTGAACTCGTTTAATTTAAAACCCCATAGCAATCTTTTCGTAAAACCCGACAGTATTCCACCGATAATACTACCTGACCCCAGTATTTCTGGAATTCACCCTGATCCCAGGAAAACCATGGTGATCAGACCTGTCAGAGAGTCCCTGACCGGTCACAAAGATAATATAATTCATTTCATACCTGCAAATTTAAATCTGAACACACCCAACAATCAATTGCTAAACGAGTTGAAATTAATCTCAAAAATCGACCTCAGTGACGCGAACCCGACGGTGGGTGACGTGCTCGTCTCCACAAACAGGGGGAGAACCATCTTTTCGTTAGTCGTAACCGAAACGGAGAAAACACCGATTAGACAAAGCCCTTTGAGAGAATGTTTTTATAACCTTTATCATCTGCTACTTGAAAGAGAAATAACTTCAGCCAGGATAGCACGAAAAGGCGAGCTCACAGACGCATTGCCCCGCGGTACCCTTTATCGGAAAATTCGAGACCATTTGAAAAATGTTCCCATGACCCTTACAATCTGTCTAGGATCCTGCGTGATACCGCCGCCCGAGTTGCGTGATACCATCTTAAAAGAATGTCACGACAGCTTGTTCGGAGGACACCGCGGAGTTGAAAAGACTTATCGTAGAGTTAGGGAAAATTTTACTTGGCCCGGTTTACGCAAAGACGTAGTCGACTACATACATCGCTGTCGAATATGCCAAGAGTTTAAACTCATCGGTTATCGCACCAAAGAACCTATGGTAATCAGCGATTCTCCTGCAGAACCCTTTTTCAAGGTTGCAATCGATGCCGTTGGACCTATGCCCAGAACAGTTAAGGGTAACGCCTACATCCTAACTATGCAATGTTTATTTTCAAAATTCTGTATCGCAGTCCCTATACCAAATTTAAAAGCCCTCACCGTAGCACAGACCTTAGCGATTCACCTCATAGCCACCCACGGAGTCCCAAAAATTATTCTAACCGATCAAGCAAAAAGCTTCAGAAACAGACTGCTCAAACACCTCGAAAGCATGTTTGACTGCAAGTTAAAAACCATGACATCCTGGCACCCGCAGTCCAATGCCTCGTTAGAACGAAGTCACTCTGTATTGAAAGACTATCTTCGAACTAACGCCCCCAAGTTTCAAGATTGGGATGAACTCGTCCCTTTCGCCATGATGGAATACAATTCATCCGTCCATTCTTCTACGGGATTCACTCCTTACGAAATCGCGATGGGTCGCAACCCCCGCACCCTTTCTGCATGCTTGGATGACTTCGAAAACGACACTTATAACGGCTATATTTACGACCTAGCTTCAAGAATATCCGAAATTAGGGAAATCGCTCTGGAAAACTTAGAATCTTCAAAAATCCACAATAAAATGTATTATGACAAGTCCGCTAAGCCCCTTAAAATACAACCTGGAGAAAAGGTTTACGTAAATAAATTACCACGGAAGAACAAGCTTGACAAGTTTTACAACGGAGTCTTCGACGTCCTTGAAGTTCGAGATAATAACACAGCTTTATTGCGCAGTCAAAACGGCAAAACCATTTTAGTACACAAAGATCGTTTAAAAAAATTTTATTAAAACACATAATCATCATCTCGACCTATCTTCGACGTTTACTATTTCTACCTGTCTATAGCTTTCCTATCATCAACAATTACAGTAACAAGCCGTGCTGAACCTGTTCGAACGCCCGATCCGAGAAAATGCTTTGGTTTGTCTTGTTGTTTTTGAGCTCGACCTTAGCTGACGTTGAGTGCAAAGACGAAAACCCATTATTTGAATTGAAAGATATCCACAACAGCCCGCGGTCACCTGCACCCCTTGATTTTATCCCACTCTCAAATTACAGATTTGCTTACTAAAATTAACCACTTGAGCAATATTTATAAACTCCCGAATGCGACTGAAATCACTACTGCATCATATCTGTTCGAAATAGCAAAAACAAGTGTATTCATAACCGATGGAAAACTCCACGTCTCTCTAAAATTACCGCTTTTAAACAATGAAAATTTAGATCTTTACAAAATTCATAGCTTTCCGAACCCCATAGATCTGCCCCTTAATAATTCCGGCTATGTGGCAATTCAACCAAGAACGAAAAATATAATTATTTTGGAAAATTTGAAAATGTATGTCCTCGTGAATAATGAGTTTTTACGATCGTGTCTAGACCACGGAGATTCAAAATTATGTGATGAATCTCTGCCCCTAAGAGACGCAGGTCCAGACGCCCCCTGCGAGTATTCAATGTTCAAAAAGGCAACACCAACCTCAATCAAAACATGCCAGACAATTATAATTCCAAAAACCGACATTATTTTTACCCCATTACTTGCTTCCAACATATAGTTATACACCACCATAAAACCGACCACCCTCGCTATAACCTGCCACGGTCAACCCCGTAAGGAACTCGATATAAACGGCACAGGCTCCCTTTACCTATCCGGGAGTTGTACCGCACACGCCCTCAGTGTCACACTTCATGGCTTGCAAAAGATTTCTTTCCAATCTGAATATAAGTATGAACGCAACTTAACCGCAGAACTGAAAATCGTCAACCCGACTATCCACGAACTAGCAAAACAATACCCTTTAGAAGCAAAGCAAGAATTTACGGAATCACTCCAAAAAGTTGACCCCACCCCGCTCAATGAAATAGAAAACAAACTCAAATTAATACATACAAAACGCATAGAACAGAGTGAATCGCATTCAATCCTAGCATTCGGCCTAGGATCGTCGATAATTATTACATTGATAATAAAATACGTTCTTGATAACTTCAATTTTCTGGAAAAGCTTTGGCCCATTCTCTTCTTCGCCTGCAAAAAAAAGAAAAACGTAATCAGAATCAAATAGAATCCTTTCAATTATTAAATCATAATGTATGTGCAAACTGCCACCAGACCAATACTAATCCTGGTAGTCAAACCCAAAAATCCGAGAGTATAGATCCAACGGTGCCAAACGAACTGCCCAAAATCGAAAATCCCACAATGCAAAAATCAAGCACAAGCAACCAACCGTCTGTACCCACCAAAGGTAATGAATCAGCGACCACGCCGCCCCGTGACGGATACAACGTCAACGAACACTGAAAAAAATATATATATATATATATAAATAAGAAAAAAAAATAAATAAATAAATAAAAAAAGATAATAATAATAAATATATATATATATATATACACTTTTGATCGAATAAATACAAGCAAAACACTATACATAATTATCCTTCTTTCCTGCCCTTTCGGAATATTTTTTTCTGGTTCATCCAGCAAGTTCACGCAGCCGCCAACCGTACTGTAGTTCTGCACTGCTGCACGATGGCCCCTGCAAAATGCGCACCCGCCACACACCACCCTAACTGCGTACTGCACGACTTGAACTGCAAATAATTCAAAGATCAGTGAAACTGAACGTCAATTATTTATTACATACCTTTAACTTTAACGAAATTATTGTCTTCCAATCACGTCAGCAAACTCGTTAAACTACTTCAAAACCATCACCGAACAATTAATTCGTCTTAACAACAAATTACTTTTCACAATTTATTATTTATAATCACCTCATGTTAATTTCACCCGATTTCACGTATTTGTTTATTCGAAACTCTGATTACACGAAAATAACTTTAACAAATAATTCTAATTATTTTAACTATTTACTACTTGCTTAATTTTACTTTACCTTATATTACACGTTTTTTAAAAAAATAAAATAAAAAAAAAATTTAAATGAAATCTAAATCTGGGAATAATTTTAATATACGAATTATAGTTTGTTAATCCCTCGTCTAAGTTTGAATTACAATAACTGTCCTTGTAAACTAACCACGTGCCAAGCCAAAGCCTACTGCACTACTAAAGCAACGTCAACTAAAGTATAGCTTAATTACGACATGATAACTAAGCACTGCGTTGCCAGCCGCGACGCACACACCATGAAAGCAGCAGCCACACACACGTACGAGATAGCCGCCCGATACTGTTACACCTTCGTGCGATAATCACTATACTATCGCTACACGAGATTCTTCAACCGCAAGGAAATTAAAAGTGAACAGTGAATATATAGACTTTACAGACTACAGACTTTTATTTTAAATTTATTTTATTACATGACCTAAAATTTTTATGATTATTTAAGAATTATTTTTACTGCGAACGATTTTCACAACATTCAAATACCTATCATTATTATTTAACTTATTCTAATCAAATTTTAAAAATTGACCTTTCAATTAAAAATTATACTTGTTAATAATCATCTTTCTTTTCTTTATGCGTATATTCGAAAATTTCATAACTATGTCTACATTTTTTTTTTTCCTCGTTAAATAGCTAATAATCAAATAATTGAATAATTAAAATCGATTAATTTTTTTTTATTTTTGCAATAATGTACTTACTCTGTTTTTTTTTCTCTTTACGGCAACCTATTGATTGATAAAAATCTAAAGACTTGGGACCTGTCTACGTGATAATTGTGAACCTTTCTCACTCTTAGCATTTTATAATATCTGATATATTTTTTTTTTTATCAAAGCGCGAACGCAACAATTCCAACTCCAACTCCAACCCAAAAAAAAAAAAAAAAAAAAAAAAAAAAATCAATTTATTCAGTCTTCAAAATGAAAACCGTCATTACCAGAATTCACCGCTGATGATTATTATATTGTTAACAATAACAACCATGATTTTTCAACAATAATTGATAAATCTAGCCGATCAAATCAAGACCAATTATCGACCTTCTTGGTCATAAACCGATTAATTAATCGGTAGCACCACAAACAGTGCTCTGATTGATCATAGTGCAACACGAGCTGAATGTACCGCCGCTATAAACGCATAGGTCATTCAAACGCGTCATGCACACCCTCTAACACTAGCCGCTTCGCTATTGTTTAAAATCACACTTTCAAAATAAGGTCGATACACCTTTCTATCTTCGATAAAGGACTACACTTCCTTTATTGCGCAGCCCTGCATTGTTGAGGACAACAATGGACTAAGAGGGGAGGCATGTCGTGTATCAACCTTTAACACAAATAATAATACTAACAATAATCATAACCAATACCCATCACCCTCCTAAGTTGCGCTAACGACTTTTCAAATATTCTTAATTACTCCCGCCGAAAGAGTGAGGAAGGGGGCCCGTCGCGAGCCGAGCTAAAAGCTCGAGCTAATTGGATGCAGCTCCGATCCTTAAGTCCTAGGTGGGGATAATCGGCGACCTCCCGGCTCGCGCGAACCTCAAACGCTCTCTCTCGTTCCTGACACCAAGCGACCCGGAGGCCAGCGCAAGCCGAAGGTCGCAGAGGCACACCTGGACGGAAGGAGCCGGAGTTCCACGGGCTTCGACAGGCCACTGTACTCGACAGCCCTGACACGTGGGTCAACCATAGGGATCACCGGGCTAGAAACCCGGACCCCTCTCCGTCTAGCAACATAATGTACAATTAATAAAATCATCAAAATCAAAAAAAAATCTAGCCTAGGTTCGCACCTAGTTACAAGTAAGATTTTTTATTGTTAATTTATAACTTCGTCGAAGGACGATAAACTTGATTCGTAAAAATTTCTATTTTATAATTATTAATAATAAAATTTACATTAACTTTAAAAATTACATTTATTTTTCCCCAAATAAATCCCACCCAAGACAAGCGAAAAGGGTGACGAGCAGATTACTGCGTAATCTGCTCATATCGGGTAAGTTCCCACTTAAATTAAATTAAACTCAAATATAATTAAATAATTATTGTCACGTTAGCACGCGACAACGACTCTGTGCTGATTTCGTCTATCTCAATGTGCACAAGCACGTAGCCATTTTGGCCATTTTCTCTCTCTCTCTCTCTCTCTCTCTCTCTCTCTCTCTATCGGGCTATCTCTCTCTATTTTCAAGGCCACTCTCTGCTGCTACTCGAGCAACGCTCACACCTTTTAATGTAAATAAGAAAACTCTCATAATTTAAGTTCAAATCGATATCGGTGTTTACATTTACTTATGACTGTTACGCTCGGGCCTCTCTCTCTCTTCAAGACAACGCTCGTGAATAGACGGTTTCACTCGCCATTTTGTGAAACTTCTCGGGTTTCTCTTGGTTCTTTCTCGTGACTCTTTCTCATCATCCTCAACGTAGTCATCTCATCAGTACAGTCAACTCGACGAATCATCTACTTACAAGGAGAGGTCACACCCTCCGGGTCACCGATCTTGACGAAACTTTGGGGATCGTTTTCTTATACCAAAAGATGAAGAAATCTACCAATCATCCCGTCTAATGGGCCTTTTATACCTAGTTCCTACATAGCTTATATCGTATTTTTAGCTCTTTTTGGGTTTTTTTGCGAATTTTCAAAAAATTCCTGTTCGAAGCCTATTACACTTACAAAATTCTGCAACCCCGCATTCTCTTTATTTTTTCATCTTCTTTTGAGAAAAAATATTTTCAAATCTAATTTTGAAGAAATAGTCCATGTAAAATTAAAGTAATCAAAAGCATTTTTTACTGTTTTTTTGGTTTTATGAACTTAAACTGTATGTCGTCAGCCTTATCAAAATTATGTCTAAAAATATTTTTTCTAAAAAATTCATATAAAAACAAAGAAAATGCGGGGTTGCAGAATTCTGTAAGTGCAATAGGCTTTGAGCAGGAATTTTTTGAAAATCAGCTTGTTTTGACACTTTTAACACTTTTGTGCGACTTTTGTGTTTATTTGTAACAATTTTCAAAAAATTCCTGCTCAAAGCCTATTGCACTTACAGAATTCTGCAACCCCGCATTTTCTTTGTTTTTATATGAATTTTTTAGAAAAAATATTTTTAGACGTACTTTTTATAAGGCTGACGACGTACAGTTTAAGTTCATAAAACCAAAAAAAACAGTAAAAAAATGCTTTCGATCACCTTAATTTTACATGGACTATTTCTTCAAAATTAGATTTAAAAATATTTTTTCTCTAAAGAAGATGAAAAAACAAAAAAAATGCAGGGTTGTAAAATTTTGTAAGTGCAATAGGCTTCGAGCAGGAATTTTTTGAAAATTCGCAAAAAAACCCAAAAAGAGCTAAAAGTGCGATATAAGCTATGTAGGAACTAGGTATGAAAGGCCCATTAGAGGGGATGACTGGTAGATTTCTTCATCTTTTGGTATAAGAAAACGATCCCCAAAGTTTCGTCAAGATCGGTGACCCGGAGGGTGTGACCTCTCCTTGTTAGTGTTGGCTCAACTCGGGAGCCATTTGATCTTCAATTAACTCAAACGGCTCGGCTCAATTCAATTCTTGGGTTGATTGCTCAGCAAGGAGAGCTTTCACGGCGTGGCATCTTCAGGTATTTCACTCAGAACCGGTAACAATAATTAATCGGTGCTTTTACATTGTCCTTCTCACAGCCAAAAAATCAATAAAATTACTGTGCATTCTCTTGCTCTCTCTCTCTTTTCTTTGTGCTGTCTTACACGCAGCCATTTTCTTTTCTACTCTTTTCAAGGCCATTCTCTGTTGCTTTGTTTACCTCAACTGTACTCAAGTAAAACTCGTATTTATGGTTTGAAATAATATAATCAAATTCGTCAAGAGTTTTGACTAGGCGATTTCTCAAATTAGTTAAGTTTCTTTACACGGAAATTAATGCTCGCAATTCTCAATTCAACATATTCTCATATCTCAGTTTCTCTCTTTAATCAGTTATTATTCTCTCTCTCAAGCTCATTCTCAGCTAATTTGCATTAATTCATTAAATTCAACTTAACCTTCTGGATAGTTCTCTTAAGTATACTACACTGATTTATTTTATCTCATTTTACATTTCAACTGGACCTGGCTCAATAGTGATTCTCCATCATTTATAATTAAATTATTTTATACTTTGATGATTTGTCTTATTCTATTTTAGAGTAATGAGCTCCTGTTATCAACATCAAAATTATTAATCTGTCAATACACATTAACTACTTAAATTTCATACTTGTTGATTAATTATTAAGAGATTTAATAAAAGTTATTAAACTTGAACCTTTTTTTGTAAATAACAATATATTCTTAGAAAATAAAATCCAAATAAACTTAACTAATGGTCTACTCAATTTATTTGACAAACCTCCCCTACCAGCTTTTAATTCGGCAAATAAAAATAAAATTAATGAAGCAGTAAACCCGCAACATCATTAAATATTAAATAAGTGGTAGAATTTATAATTATTAACTTGTTTAATTTGAATAAAAGAGTATGAAATAAATATTCTCTACAGTCTTTCTATGATCATCATCATCAAAGATTTTTCAATGAGTGTGGTTCGCCCTGTGATTTGATAATAATTGTGCTCGAATTGTGTTGGGGACCTGATGGCTAGAGGTGCATATTGGCAATATTTAAAATAAAGTTTTTTCTGAATGAGTGTGTTTGTGTGGTTGTCAGGTTGAACTTCCAAATTACTCTTTTATAATCCATCCAACTTGCAAATTGCAAAAGGTGCAATTGCAGGAGATAATGTCATTGTCATACGTATTATCGCTTAATTTTAATCATCATAGAAATGTATATGCTCTGAGCCAATACACTTGAACTGTTAAAGTTTTGTAATCCCACCCTTTTTCAAAAATAAACTTGATGTCTGAAAGTTTTGTAATCCCACCTTATTTCTAAAATAAACTTGATGTCTGACAATGAATTTTAATTTTGATTGTAACTGTTACATTAACCCAGGGTGTTAATGATAAGTATATTTAAGTCAACATGAATAAATTATTAAAAAATTTTATCTTTTTTGTTTTCTGTATGCAAGCTTAAGTTATGCGGCCAAAGTGATTTTACATTTTAAAATTGGTTAATTAAGAAGTACAAAAGAAATAGATAGTTTTGGTTCTGGGTATCCAGTGGACCAGAAACTATGAATTCTATTTAGCATGGATTTTTGAAGTACGGATGAGCATTTGCTTCATTATTTTCATAGTGGATTTATTTGTCTTGTGATTGTGTTGTAGTTTGTCCATCTATTTTGTATGCAAAATGAATTCAAAAGTACTTCATAACAGTAAATTATGTCTATGATTTTAATGTGTTCTGGCTAAAGATAAAATTTATATAAAAGAAATTTAAACCTATAGAACTAGAAAAATCATTATATTACTGGCCAGTTCTGTTCAAATTTGATTTATTAATTTTTTCTATAAATTACATAGCAACGTTTCGCGTGACTATTTTTGTTTCACGCCTTTTCAAGCTTAAATTAATATTTGGTATAAAAGTATTGCAACATGATTGCACAGTCAAAATGCTAATAAATCAAATTTGAACAGAACTGGCCAGTAATATAATGATTTTTCTACCAATTATCTCTGTTTGTAAAATCTCCAAATTGAAATCTATAGAACTAGATATATCCAAGTCAATATGAATCAATTATTAAAAATTTTTATCTTTTTTGTTTTCTGTGAGCAAGCTTAAGTTATGCGGCCAAAGTGATTTTAAATTTTAAAGTTGGTTAATTTTTTTTTACAAGAATTAAAAAGTACAAAAGAAATAGATTGTTTTGGGTCTAGGTATCCAGTGGACCAGAAACTATGAATTCTATTTGGCATGGATTTTTAAAGTACGGATGAGCATTTGCTCCATTATTTTTAAAGTGGATTTAGTTTGTCCATTTGTTATGAATGCAATACGAATTCAAAAGTAGTTCATAACAGTAAATTATGTCTATGATTTTTGTGTGTTCTGGCTAATGATAAAATTATATGAATGAATTTTAAACAGAAGAACTAGATATATCTCAGTTAACATGAACCAATCATTGAAAACTTTTATCTTTTTTTTAATCATTTAAAGGTTACAAATGAGTATTTGCTACATTTCAATTTAAATTTACATTAAAATAAAGTTATGTAATGTACATTTAAAAAATAGGTAAATACTAAATTGAATTTTTTTTTTACATATCAAATTGATTTACGTAGGACTTTTATAGGTTCTGGTTTATGTCGTGGTTTTACATCAGAAGAATTGAATATATCTGAGGTATTGTTAAATCATTTATAATTTGTTAAGATCGTGAAACCATTTATTAAAACATATTTCAACAATATTAATGATTTATTTATGGAGTTTGGTTTTCTTGAACTTGTGGACAAAAAGGAAATACAGTCCTTGGTAAATCAATTTTATATGTAAAAAAAAATTCAATTTAGTATTTACCTATTTTTTAAATGTACATAACATAACTTTATTTTAATGTAAATTTACATTGAAATGTAGCAAATACTCATTTGTAACCTTAAAATGATTAAAAAAAAGATAAAAATTTTCGGTGATTTGTTCCTGTTAATTTAGATGTATCTAGTTCTTCTGTTTAAAATTCATTCATATAATTTATCATTAGCCAGAACACACAAAAATCATAGACATAATTTACTGTTATGAACTACTTTTGAATTCGTATTGCATTCATAACAAATGGACAAACTAAATCCACTTTAAAAGTAATGGAGCAAATGCTCATCCGTACTTTAAAAATCCATGCCAAATAGAATTCATAGTTTCTGGTCTACTGGATACCTAGACCCAAAACTATCTATCTCTTTTGTACTTTTTAATTCTCGAAAAAAAAAATTAACCAACTTTAAAATTTAAAATCACTTTGGCCGCAATAACTTAAGCTTGCTTACAGAAAACAAAAAAGATAAAAATTTTTAATAATTGATTCATGTTGACTTGGATATATCTAGTTTTATAGGTTTAAATTTTTTTTTATATAAATTTTATCATTAGCCAGAACACGTTAAAATCATAGACAAAATTTACTGTTATAAAGTACTTTTAAATTCATTTTGCATACATAATAGATGGACAAACTAAATCCACTATGAAATTACTTATACTTTTATAATATCAACTCTTCACTATCCAAACTCAATATTAAATAGTCATGATATTTCTTTTGTAATAATAAATTCTATAAATGTAATAAATTCTTTATCTGGGTGAATCAAATCTGACTTTATTTCAAACACAACGTTTTTCTAAGGAATTAATTTAGATGGTGATGGGATGATCACATTGATCACAGTCTTAGAAGGTAAAGTTCCCACGAAAAAAAAATTAATATTTCGAGATTCAAGAAATCCGCGACAGTAAATAAACTCATCTTCATCATCATTTTGTTTTAAAAAAGATACTTTCACAGCATTTGTTTCTTGACTTTTGTTGTACGTATGCCTAAGTAATCACATTGTCTTGACATTGTTTCAATGTCTTTGATTAGTCGAATTTTCACAAAAACTTTTTTTGCAATTTCTTCTTTCTGAATGAGATTTCCTTTTGCTTATTTACAGAATGATTCATTGTCAGGACCATTCAACTCATTATTTCTTTTATGTCTAATCAGTTTTTGCCGCTACTTTTCTTTTATTAAATATTCTTTTATTTTACCTGGATCTTTTTTTATTTTTTTCCGGAATCTGGCTGCAAGTCAATTAAAAATTGATCGTTTTTGGGACTGAATCAGCGTACTTTTTCGTTACATAGGTTTTACAATTAAAATTAAAAATAAAATAAAATAAAAAATTCGTATACTTTAATAAACTGTGCGATCATCTTAAACTCTGTTTTGAAATTACTATTATTGTTGCATTACGAAGATTTAAAAAAATTTTAATTATAAATTATTCTTAGTTTTTAGCTTTGAATGACTCAAAATTTAGATTTTTATCAATGAACCCTCTAAAACTGACGATACTTTAGATTTTTCATTTTGAGGTTATGTTGCTATTTATCACCTCAGCAATTTTTTAACGTTGCGTTAGACCGATAAGTACGGAAGCCAACGACTCAAAAGTCAAGTTTTAACGAAAAACATTGTAAAACTTAAGAGACCAAAGATTTTGTACTTTAAGGTTGGGTTGCCTTTTTTCACACGAGTAGTCTTTACTCATGCTAAGCTTCTTTATGCCTGTTAAGCCTGAAATTTTTCCACAATCAGACGACCAAAGAGCTCGATTTTTTGCCCAGAAGAATTATAACGGATGCAAATAGTTATTTTGAGCGTATGTATCGGTCGTATGTGCTTTTTTATGTGTTACGTGAATCGGTGGTATAGCTTCGTAATGTATCCTTTGTATCACTTGGAGCAGTAGCAGAGCCAAGCAATGCAAGGGTGAAGATTTTTTGCCACACTAGTTTGGACAAAAGCAGCGGAGCAGTCAGATCATCTGGCCGGTTGAGTTTCAGCAACAGAACCAGAGGGAGCGCGAGTTTTAATATAAACATACTTAAAGTTGATACTGTTTCAGGGGTCTTAAAATTAAAAATTTTTAATTTTATAACTTTATGAAAATTATTGAATGAACTTTTAAAATACTACCTGGTAGTACTCGTTAAGTGATGCTTTTTCTATTTCCATTCCTTGTCTTAGATTATCAAGTTGTGATTTAAGTTGAATAAGTCCATTATGTATTTTTATTTGCAGTTCATGTAAAGATTTGTAAGTTTTTTCAATTTTGACAACAGCTTGCTGCCATGCAATGTCGATATCAATGTAATGCAACCGAATATCAGCAGATGATTCTCGGAAGCACACAGCGCACACCATATTTTGACTTTTTTGACTAAACATGATGTACTGTTCCCCATGATTAAAGCACCGTTTTTGTAGATCTTGATTACATTTACTCATGTGAATGAGTTCATGAGTTGAAAACATTTTAGCTCTATGAGTATGTTCTTTACAGTTAGTACATAAAGCTTGACCTAAAATAAAATGTAATTATAATTTATTATGTTAAGATTTTTTAAACAATAATACTTATCGTTCTTCAAGAATTTATACCGCAAGTCGTGCAGAAAAACATACTGTTTTTATCTCTCTTATCACAGTTGGCGCATTGAGGATTTTTTGAATTAACCAATTCTACTAGTTGTTGTAAAAGATGATCATTTGGTGGAAACTGCGTTTCTTCTTTTAATTTTGTTACTTGCCTGTAAATTTTGTTCAATGATTAGACGGCAGAAATAAATTCATTTCGAAAGCATCTTAAGCAAAGTTTAAAATCCTTACGATGTACGCCCTTCAAAGTGAAAATTTACTCATAATTGTTACTATTTTTATAAGTTCAATAGCATCAGTAAAGGTATAGACGGACAAGATGGTAAAAAAGTCACTCAACGAAAAGCCCATACGATACATGAACATTATTTAAAAGGGCATAAAGAAAGAAAATTTTTGACTCAGCACTCTATTCTCTCTTTAGGGTCTAAAATAGTGATTTTTCAACTTTAATTCATATCTCAGAACTTATAAGCTAGTTACATGCGGTTACTGGCAAAATTAAAAAAAAATAAAATTGAAGTTCAGTCATATTTTTGAAATAGTATTGTTACGGTCAAATTTTTTTGAGATTTTAAAACTTTCAATATCTGTATTGTAATGTTAAATATTATAATATAAGTATGACGTCTAAGTAAAAGCTCAAGCGCATATGCACAGTGAACCTGCACTGCAGGGCAGCAGTTTCAAGCCACCACAAAAACTTCTATGGTGAGAGAGTGATGGACGTAGTTTCGGGGTCTTGTGCTGCTAAAGACTTTCCCAGGAATTCGGGGGATTGCGGAATTCGCTCTATCCCGCCATCCCCCGAGTTCCTGTGATAGCCTTCAGTAAACTTTATTTTTTCTTAGATATTTATTCAATTCTTTACATCCATTGTAGTTATTACTACAATTTAATTTATTTATGTTATAATATGTTTGGGTTGCTCTGCGAGTGCGCTCATTTGTTTTACAGAACTTCAACATGCTCTCAAATATATTTTGATTAAAATCTGTAAAACATGTTTGGTGAAGTTTATGTTTTTGTTATGAGTACTCTGTGTAGTGGTCTATTCGTGTTGACATGATACTTGGGGAAGACGTTTGCTGTGCGCCTAAAAAGCCCAGAAATCTTGCCTACCCTTGTTTTAGCTGTAAGTTGCTAGTTTACACTACATGTGCTGAATTCACCGTCGACAGCAGCAATTTGCAGTTGGTATTTCTGCAAAAGTGTGCCAAACTTGCGCTGATACTGCAGAGTCTGCTTCTGCCTCAACAAGCCAACAAGAATACACTTCTACCGCATCTAATGCTGCCGCAACTCTTAATATAGAAAAGACCTCACTGAATCTCATTCTCAGTGAATTGAAAGTTTTCAAATCAACTTTTGAAAGACGTCTTGACAACATCGAGGGTAAGCTCAATGATCTATCAATTTATTCAACAGAAGAAGAATCATGACGATCAATTAAAAGAAGTACAGTGGGACAATCGGTAAATCAAGCAAAGACTTGACTCTGGAGATGGACGGCTAGCCAGCGCTTCAGGGGTGGATGAGTTCTTGTCCACCGTAGAGCCTCAGAAAAAGGATCTGGTTTCGTGAAAGATTGCTAAATCTACGCAAGAAGAAAGAAAGGGAACAAACCTACAGTCGTAAACTCTGAAGAAGACCTGGAACGTTTCTTGTCATAGTAGGCCTCAACCAACGTCTTTTTGGTAAGACCTTTACTCATGCAAGGTAACATTATATTCACACCCACTTTCCAGCATGATCATAATTTAACTGACATTCTTCGCTCATCGAAACCACCTGGTTCATCTTATTCACTTCAATCAGCTTACTCACAACAACCCAATCACTTATCTACTTCCTGAAATTCATCGCCTTCTTATCAATTATCCGGACGTCAACCAGGGACTCAACTGGAAGTCTGCTAGTTGGAACCATCAGTTAAGAGCTCGCTTGTCTCGTTGGTTAGTTTATGTATTTGTTCATTCACTACGACAGGTCCCTCATAAAAGAGAGAGACCGACTCTACAGTCGCTAAAAATTCTCTAAATTAGAGATGGATGTATATATTTAGATGTGCTTGCAAATTTGCACATGAATAGATTGAAGCAGCTGGACTTGAATTCTATTGACATCATTTGACTAACCCGCTGCAGATCTAGAAAAAGCTCAAGCACTTGAAAATTTTCCCTAAATCTGATATAACCTTTCTGGCTTTACTGCGGAGGAGCTCAATACCCACTTTACCTCTGTCTTGTTTGATGCTGCCACTTCTGCCCTCTCTAAGCACTTAGATAAGCTAAGTTAAAGGGACAGCATGGACCTTTTAGAGTTTACGGAGGTCTAACTGGGTGACATTGCAACTGCTGTGAATCAGTCAACCTCACAGGCTGTGGATATTGATCGACTTCCACAGAGTTTCATTCAAACTCCTCTACTCTCAATAGGTTTTATTCAACACATCTTAAACAAATCGTTGTCAATCTAAATCTTTCCTAACATATGGGAGCAATCTACCGAGGTAGTTTTCATTAAGTTCCTTCTCCCAAATACTTGGTCGACTTTTGCCCAATCTCACTTCTTAGTTTTTTGTCCAAGATTTTGAAGAGGTTGGTTTTTAATCACTTGACTGTATTTGTTGAATGCGAGGGACTCATGGACAATTTCTAGTCGGGTTCAGAGTCAATTACAGCACCCAAACTGCTTTACTTAAACTTACTGACAATGTACGTCGTAAAATGGATCGAAAACTCGTAACTGCACAGGTAATTTTTGACTTCAGCAAGGCCGTTGACTCAGTTTTCTTACCTCGATTACCTAGCTTCACTGTCTCGGTTTCTTATCTAGAGTACTAAGATAAGATAGATTACTTTGTATTTGTCAAGTAGCTTGCTAACTGTGATAGCGGAGGATGATTCTTTCACTTTGTATCGCCATTTGAAGAAGGGTGGGCCACAAGGATCGGTATTGGGACCTCTGCTTTTTGCACTTTATATCAGGATCATTGCTCAAAGTCTTGACTCTGGCGTATGTCATGTTTTTTTTGCGGATGATCTGCAAATATATCTACAGAGCCGAGTTAAAGACTTTGTTCAACTGCTTGACTGGTTTTGCAGAAACGCAGAGCAAATATCGGACTGAGCTAAGAGGAATCATTCGTGACTGAATGTTTAAAAAACCAAGGCTAAAATCTTGAGGTAAGGCTACAACGTAGATATGGTTGCTGAGACTGGCGTGAACTCACTGACTCTACATGATTATAGCATTCCCATTGTATCTTTGGTGCACAGCTTGGGGGGTTTTCTTGATTTCAAATCTTTGACACGTTAAAGTAGCACCATTCAAAAGTCATTTATTGATAGAATTTTTTAACTATATTTTCATTAAAAAAATATACGATCTTTCTAAAAATAAATAATAGATTTTATTTATATTTGTTGTATATACTTTATAACAAAAATTATGTTTACTCTAGCAATATCAATGTTCGTTTCAACTTATTTAATAACTTATATCCTTTTGAAAAAAGGCATTTTTTGCTTACATAATATTTATTTTTTAATTTGTAATTTACATCTATTTTAAGTCCAAAATACTAGTGAAAATGAGATCAAATTACATAACTCTCAATATATAAATAAACTAATAAACTTAACGTAGTTTACGAACCTCTATAATTTATTGTTTACAATTTAAGACTTTACTATTCATAATATAAACTATTGACTGAAATAAAATCAGATAATAATTTTTGCAGATTTTGGTGTAAAAATGGTGTAAATTCACAGTGTTACAGGGGTAAATTGACCGTATTGTGAGCTCACTTTTCTGTACGAGTTCGGGTTTTAATTTTTTTACAATACTTTTCGAGTTTTTTTGAGTAAAAATATTGTTTTTCTATTATAAAAAAAGAAAAGAAATACGAATAATTTTCTCCCAATGATTTTTGAAGTTTTACAAGGCTGTGCTAGAGATTGCATTTAGTTGGGGTGAAATTTGAGGAGATCGGTATACATAGAAAGCGTACGATCAGCTCTTCATGCACGTGTGTTATTATGAGATATTACTTCAAAGTAATATCTTCATCAAAGGATGCGTAAGCTGTGTGCAGCGTTTTCAAAGATTTGTGTCTGTTGAGGTCCGATTCACTCTTGCTTTTGAGTTAAATAAACCTTGACAAAAACCATTCCCGTTAATGAGGATAAATATACTGCTCTAGTTAGGAGGAACAGCAGCTGAAATAAGAGGCTGAGGAAACCGAGGAGCACTTCTGCAAGATGAAGCTTCAGCATATCCACAAATCTGCAAGTCGATCAACATTCACTCTGTCAGAGATAGTGAGCTGAAATACTTCGAGGTAAAGAGCTTACTGTTTAAGGCTAAGGCATCAAAACGCCAGACGGTAAATCCTCGAGCTAATGTTGCACAAGGATCTGTTATTGGTAAAAGGAGTTGCTTCAGATGTAACAGACCTGAAACAAAGGTGTAATGATTTCAATAAAAGTCGAAGGGTTGAGGTGTAAAAGGTATAAGAGGTGGATATAAAAAAATAAGCTTTGAGAAGTCAAGTATATACACATAAGCCGATAAGAAAAGAAAACCAGTAAGAGCAACGGAACTTTGTCGAGGCCTGCAAAGGAAAACCTTGGTATATTGCAAAGAATTTATTCTTCTCATAACTTTGGTAATTCTAACGAGATTACTTTTATGTGTATTCTGATTCTACTGAGCACATCGTTAACAAGGGTTTGATTTTGTCTAATTTTTAGAAAACGATCTGTTTCTAAAATCGAGTTACAGGAAGAACAGTAGACTGACTAATATTAAAGCAGCCTCAGGAGTGGCAAATAGTTTAAGTTCACTGAGACGTCTCGCCGAGGTGGGTTCGAGTATCTATTTGGATGTTGAATTTTTAGATATTTACGATAAAGAAACGGGTAAAAGATATCTAAAGGATACTTACAAGACGCCGAACTGGTTAATCAAGATGGTGGTCAGAAATAACTTGACCAATAACCTTGATTCCAACGAGTATTCGTGTGTGGCTGGACTTGATTCGCTTGATCATGTTCTCAAACAATTTTAGAATGAAGTGTTGAATTTCGAGGTAAAGAAACCGGAGGGATTTCCGGTCTCTGATGATAAGTCACGTCATTCTCAGACTGGGTAGGAGAATACAGTAAAACCTCCCTAATTCGAAACTCAACTGTCTGAGCATCAACTTTGAATTATAGAGGATTTCGAATAATAGAGGTTCGAATTGTAGAGGCAAGTTTGATGAACTTTGAAAAAAATTCGAATTAAGGAGGTTTCAAAAATATTTTTTATTCATCAATCAAAAAATTAAGACATTAAATATATAATCCAGGGATACTTTTTTTTCACTGTTTCTGACTACTTCGTAAAACCAACGTGAAAGAGCTTCATCTACTAATGGAAATTCTGCACGTTTGTTTGCACGTTTATGTTTTTCAACAACAGAAGCCTCGGAGTAATCCTGAAGAATCTTTTCTTTAGGTAAAGAAAGTACTCAAAAGAATGCTGTGAGAATTTGCTATTAGTGTTTTCGATTTTTCACCAAGTTCAACTACTCGAATTATGTCAATTTTTTCTTCAACAGTAAGCGACCAACTCTTTTTACTCGACATGTTGTCTGTTTGACATTGACTTCAATACTGAACTTATTCTTAGTGAGTCTACTTCAGACTCGCCTATTTTCAATAAAAGGGTTTCTTCGAAACTCCTGCCTACAGTAACTTCGAATTATAGAGGTAAAAATACATGAATAAGTGGTTCAAGGGACAAAAAGCTACTTCGAATTATGGAGGTTTCGAAATTTCGAAACTATGGATTCCAGAGGTAATTTTACACTAGCCAGCATAGAAAATTCGAGAGTCTGAGGCCTAACTTCCAATTAGAGAGGATTTTGAATTATAGAGGTCCGAATTAGAGAGGTTTTACTGTAGTGAGAAATCTCAGCAAACTGCTTGGACTGGAAGTTAGGTGATCGGCTACTGGAAAACAGGTTTCTTGATCCGAATTCACCTGCCGATTTGCTTTAGCTCGAGGAACTAGCTAAAAGTAACGGCAAGTCAAAAGAAAAAGAAAAAATTAACTGCAATTTAACTCTAGGGTATTCGCTTCAGTTGAACGGAACGGCGAAATATTTCAACCTGACACTGCAAGACCGAATTTGAGGTTTATTATTTGATTCAGGTATCCGAACTAGTATGTGGCTTTTGGCAGCCGAGGTAGCAGTACATATATACAACAAAACGCTAAACAAATTCATTGACTTTGAGTTACCTATTAGAAAACTTGCACGGTTAGAGAAAGTTCATTTTGGTAAAGTCAGGAGATTTTATTGCATAGCATATGCAAACATTCTAAAATAAACTCGCTCTTTTGCTTCAAACGAAAGTGTTTTCGAGAAATTAATCTTTCGTCTCAATAATCTTATTTTAGCGGATCAAACTCTTATTATGTAAGCAATCCTCAAGGACCTCAGTCAGCTATAGTATGTTGCGATTTTAACCTAGCGTTTACTATGAAGCTTCACTTGCAGATATAGATATAAAAGTGCGTTGAGAGCAGATGCTTTTTAAATCATATTCTGATAGTAAGTTTTCATCCCAAACAATTAAGGCAGTTATCGTTGGTTATTCGACTAACAACTACGTATATACTGTGGCACCCCACATCTAGAAAATTCATTATTTCCAGAAACGTCAGATTTAATGAGAAACTTATGTATAAAAATGTCTACAAAGGTGAGACTTCTGAGAAAATCGAGGACATAGACTTTGGTGATAATTTAGCTAATACTGAGGTACACACATAAACGGTCAGGAGCAGCTTATGGAAGAGCAGCTGCAAACACTTCTGCCAGCACCGAAAAAGCGAGGTCGACCAAAGTAAAATTCATCTGATAATCACTTGAGCGTGGAGCCTACTATCAAGAAAAGAAATCAACCAGGCAGAAAAGCTTAAGAAAGTCTTGACTTCACCATAAATGATAGACCAGTTCAGAACAAAAGTTTTTTGTTTTCCGCAGCTTGAAAGTTGAAAATCTAGAAGGTTCAATTCTTGAATCAAAGTTCAGGAGAACCAAAATCTCGAAGAGGATAAGTTATATGTCGCATTCATTGCTAGTGTAAATTAAGATCCAGCGTCATACAAGGAAGCCATGAACCAACTTAAGAAACTTGAGTAGTCACGAGCTGTTACTGAGACACTGAATTCCATGTACGTGAATGATGTGTGGGACATCATTAAGAGATCCACAGTCGAGGATGAGGGCTGAAGGTTGAATGTGTAACAGCTAGCGCGGATAATATTCGAATTTGGCGCTAGCTATTATGGAACGCAGATGCGGATCGGTAAGTGAGGTGATGACGAAATCTACCGATCAGCAATACTCTAATTTTGGCGCTTGGCGTGATCACACGTGTGTCAGAGAGTAAATGTACGATTTAATTTTTTGTGTTGTTGGATAACTTTATCAGAGTGCGTAAGATAAAATTATCGGTGAGAAGTTGAGTAGATTTTTCTGTGATCCAGTTGTCATTGGATCGGAGCGGGGAAGATAATAACATCTCACGGAGAGTAAGCGTGCGGCATTGGAAAGCATTGTCGTCTTGTGCGAAGCCATTCGGGCTAATCGTAATTATTATAATTATTGTTACATCAAGCAAAGGTGCACCTGCTAAAAAAGTAAGTCAGCGTAGCGGTTAATCATTGGATGTTTGCTTGCGCGATGATTAGAGTCAGAGTGTGTGTGAAGTACAGTAAGTACTTAGATTTTGTCTCTGAGCCTTTGTCTGGGTTTTGGCGCGCTTCAGCTAGTAGCTGAGTGTACGAGTGTGTGCATGTTGGTGTGCGGTGAGTTATCAAGCGAGAAGAGAATTGCCATAACTCGATTTGTTTAGATATGTAATATCGGGCTGATAGCCATTCTAATATTATCTTTTTTTTTCTTAACATTCAACCCTGAACCTATCATCTTCCCTACTATTGTGTCTGATTCTGTGCCAACCCTTGTACCACCCACTTGCCCTACTCTTGAATCTACCCATGTAACAACTCTCCTGCCTAAGCTTAAGTCTACCACCTACTCTCGTGCATACCCTTGTACACACTTGTGCCTACCCTTGTTTGAAACCTTTGTTTTACAGTTTTGACATAGTACTTACACCTTTATTTACTTAGCGTACTACGCATGTTTCTACATTTTTTGTACATCTTTCTACTCTTACTTCTACATCATGGTGTGCCTTGAACGATTTCAATTCCATTTCCAACAGCAATCAATTTTTAACCTACCGTTGTGGCCATCCTTGCACATACCTTGTGCCTACCACTGTTGCTACTCTTGTACCTACTCTTGCAGCTACACCTGTACCTACTCTGTTGACTACCTTTGTTATTATCTTCGTTCTTACTTGTGTGCTTACCCTCGTAAAATGTCAACAGTAATATGTAAAAAATAGTCATAACGATGATAACAAATAAATTTCTTTTCAATTT
Source organism: Encarsia formosa (assembly GCA_038277355.1). Taxonomy (NCBI): domain Eukaryota; kingdom Metazoa; phylum Arthropoda; class Insecta; order Hymenoptera; family Aphelinidae; genus Encarsia; species Encarsia formosa. The sequence goes on along the minus strand of CM076184.1, from coordinate 97,285,993 downwards.
TTCCTATTCCAGGCACTCTCAAGTAAAGAAGTCTCACATCTTTTTCAGTAAAGTCACTCATAGCAAGAAAAAATTTTTTCAACGAAAATCTAGTTGAATGACAACCATTATCATTTAAAAAATCTCCTACACAACATTGAACCGTCATATCTACATCTTCAGACATCCTATTTAGCAAAATTAGCACGAGTTACTTCATAAAAACTAGAGCACTAAAAAAGTAAAAACTGACAAACATAGGTTTGTTGATGTTATTAGTAACTAGAACTTAGTTGTAGAAGGCGCTGCAGTCTATGAACGTGTAAGCCCCACGCTGAGAGTCGACGGTAAAGCGAGAGAGAGAGCGAATGTGTGAGTGTGCGAGAGAGCGTGCGATTATGCGGCGCGCTGTGACGAGCCAAGCGGACCGCTGCTCAGTGTAAACCGGGCCTTAGGCTAGTATACAGTTTCTGCGACTAGCCATGTAGAAGTTAGACTAATAAAGATATTCTTTCATTATATCAATCCTTGATTTCATCCAACCCTCGTCCTGCAACCTTCCAAGGAGAGTAGGGCTCCCTAGTCCAGCTACCTGGACCAATACCGATATTTCGGAATCCTTCCTCACAGACAACACACCTCTTCATTTGTATTGCATCCCTGGTTACAATTTTGTGTCGCACAATCGTACAGTCTCAAGAGGAGGGGTTGGATTCTAAATAAGGGAAGACCTCAAATCCATTGATCTTGTCCCGTCACCCAATCTTACTGAAGGTTCGCCAGTCCTTGCTGAAATTACAATATTAAAGCATAAGCTTTGGCTGGGAGTCGTGTACGTACCACCTAGCATACAAACCCCGTCTTCTCTCTTCGATACACTTTCTCCCCTTCTACCAAAGTACGAGAACGTTGTGATTACAGGTGACTTCAACATTGATTTGCTCAAATAAGACGACTCCAGGACTCTGCTTGATGCAATCGACGCGCACTGTCTTCACAACGTAAGCCGTGCCCCCACATTTCACCTTGTCTGGCCAGACTCTCACTATCACTCATGCTTAGACATTTTCATCACTCGTGATTTCAAATCAATCATGAACTTCTCTCAATCTTCAGCACCTTTCACACATGGCCATGACCTCATTTGCCTTAGTGAAGACATTACCGCCCCACTGCTCCCAATAAAATTAATCTCAGCAAGAAGGCTTAGGTACGTAAACACGTCCAAACTCAAAGAGTTGCTGGTGAACAACTGCGCTCATCTCACACCCCTTTTCAAAAACCAAGGTCTTCTCATCAGTACCCCAACTCCATGGGTTTTCGCCCTACATAAGAGACAACGACGACCACTTCTCGGACATACTCACACATCGTGTAAACGAAATTACTCAAATCACCACCACCGCCTTTGACACTCTCGCCCCACTGAAGCTAATCAAACTCACTAACAAGTCTCTACCATGGCTCAACAATAAACTTCTTGAAAGGATGAGGACGAGCAAAAGTCTCTACCGACGCGCACGTAGATCAGAACGCGCCCTTCACTGGGAGAAGTACCGACATCACCGCAACAAACTCGCGCTAGATCTAGACTGTGCTGAGAGTAGATTCATTGAGGATAGCATTTAAAAGCAACCAAACCATGCTTCCATGTGGCATGACATCCGGAAGGTAGGCATAGAATCCATAGACACCTAAGAATCCATGTCACGTTTGCGGCCGATGTCCTGAATCGCCACTTTGCGGCTATGACCCATAACGCGACCTCCTTGACCCCTGGTTCTATCAGTGAGATATTGAATACACCTATGGACAACAGCAAACCCATTTTCGACTTCTGTCCCGTCACGCCTACTTTCCTGGCCCAATTGTGCAAAGCTCAGTTCCAAAGGTATGGGACATGACAACATCTCGTCAACTATGCTCAAGCAATCTTTTCAAGCCCTCTTACTACACCTCACTGACATTATCAAATTTTTCGCTCAACATAGGACTGTTTCCATCTCCTTGGAAGCAGGCTTCGATCACCCCACTTTCAAAAGTAAACAACCATCAATCACCATCCGATACTAGTTCAGCTTGCCAGCTACCTGAAGGACAGAAAGCAGGAAGTCAGAGCTGCAGGAAACCTCGGCCCTCTGCTGTTCTCCATTTTCATCAAAAATTTGCCTGCCAGCATCAAACACTCCTTAAAGTCCATTTTCATGGACAGTTTTGAGATCCATACCAGTACTCATTTTAATGAGCTAATCAACGCGATCCTTCAACTATTTTCCAATGCGCAAGCGGTGGCAGACTGGGAAACTGATAATGACCTACAGCTCAATGCAACAAAAACCACCATCATGATTATAGGCACCCCAGGACAACTTAGGAAGATCGATCCTAATCTACTTCCTCAATTACACCTCAACGGAGTTCACGTACAGTACTCGGTTAAGCTCCTTGGTATTCATCTTAAAAACACCTTGAATGGGACGAACAGATCAACCACACTACCAAAAAAGTTAACTATGCTTTCGTTTGTACTCGCTAAGGTACTTTTGCTAGTCACTCTCGCGTAATCTTAGAGTCAGACTCACAGAAGCTTTAGTTTTCTCCACTTTTGACTATGCTGCTCCACTCCTGGCCAAACTGAATCAACACCACAAAGCAAGACACTTCACATCGCCTGTGTCAAACTAGCGTTTGGAGGCATACCAAGGTGGTCTCCAGTAACACCGTTCAGACTCGCTCTTGGTTGGCTTGCCCTGGACACGCGCAGAGAATACTTGACCACTACTCTCGCTGCCTCAGTTTTGAAGACGAGGCGTCCAACCTACCTCTTTGAAAAATTCACCCTGGACCCCAGCCAGGAAACTCTTTGGCGTTCACCTAGATTTCCATGGCCACCCCTGATCTGCCCACTATTTCAAAAACCAATCTATGAGCACTCGTTCACAGTGCAAACCTCATTTGCCATAAACAAATGGGTCACAATCTTCATAAATAACGATGCCCTTGACACATTCACATCAAGTGCATTTTTTTCCAGGCAGAGCATATCAATTTGTCACGACTATGAAGAATTTTTTCAGAAAAATCAGTAACAAGGTAGATGTAACCTTGTATAAAATAGCAAAAGAGGCTTTTTCTGATGAGAAAAATAATGTGTGAACTATTTCGTTGGTAAAGTGTTGTGTCTTGGGAAACTTTGAAAAAGTTTTTCCGTTTTCAAATGAACAATGCGATGTTTTATCAAAGGAAAAAAATCTCTGTAGTTTTATACAAGATAGACCCTCGCTGGGGGCCACAGGACCTTGACGCGGTGCGAGGGCTGAGCCGTGGGCCCTCCCTGTCGGCCCTGCCGGGCGTCTAAGGGGGGGTGAATGAGTGAGGGTGAGTGGAGGATCCCTACATACGGGCTCTCCTCATGGATGGTTGGGATCCCTATAAACGGGCTCTCCCCTGAGTGGGATGGATGATACGGCCCTTAGACTTCCGGCTTGGTCTGACTCGAGGGCTCACGGGGACTAAGAAGTGGCCTACCCAATCTAAGGTGTGAGATTACCGTGCCGAGGGATGCGTGGCACAGGGGGTGCTGTGTCTTGAACGGTTCCTCCGGGACACCGGGCCGAATCCCGGAGTACCTGAGGCCTTACCCGTCATTGGCGGTCCATGGCGGGTGGACATTGTAAATCCGCCCTACTCGTGGGATCAAAATAGAGACTACAGGGGAAAAAAAACGAGTCGATGGATAGGGGCTCTGAACCGACCATCGACTCGGAGACTAACAACCTTGGGGGCTCTGACCCCAAGGTCACCGAAACCCACTCCGGGACGGTCAGTAGATCGAAACCATTGAGTGGAGCGCAGCGAAGGAAAGTCCTTCGGCAAAAGGCTAAGGAGGAGGGCAAACCACCTCCCAAGTTTCATAAGGGGACGAGGCAACGGAGGGGTCAGGAAGGGAAGCGGGCTAGTACTGCGTCCACTGACTCCGTCTTTGTATCGACACCCAGCATGGCTAAGAGGATGGCCTCCTCCAGCCTGGAAATACCCGAGAAGCAGGGGCTGCTGAAGCGACCTAAAGTGGACCGCAGATATGCTGCAGCTGCGTCTAACTCTCCCAGAGTGGCCCTCACTTGTGGGGACTACCTAGGAAGGGAGATGCCTGCCGATGTCTGCACGAAACTGCAGGAAGCAGTAGTCAGCAAGATACTTGCTATCGAGGGGAAGGGGGCCTTTGCACCCCGGTTTCTGGACTCGTTCCCCAGAAAGGGCACGTTTGTCTTCGTCTGTGCAGACGAAGCCAGCAAGACCTGGCTGGAGAGCGAGGCCACGCTACTCGACCTAGGGCAACCAAACCTAAAGGCGAGGATAGTTTCACCAGAGGAGACTAAGATCACTAAGGTGATCACATGGCTCCCTCCGGGGGTTAAGACTGCCGAGGACCTCATCAAAGTGGTCCAAAGGCAGAACGAGTCGATCGACACGACTAGATGGGCGATCCTGAGTAGGGCTCCTGATGGATGCCTAATTCTGGGTCTAGATGAACCATCGGTCGCGGTACTCCAGAGCCAAAACTTCCAGCTTTGGGCAGGGGTCGGCAAAGCAACCTTCAGGCTGCTAAACCGTCCCTCAAACAAGGCGGGAAGTAGCAGCTCTACGGAGAAAGCATAAATGGAGTAGCCCTCATGGCTACTTCAATACTGCGATTCTCCCAAATAAACTTGCACCATTGCAGAAGCGCCTCTGCTGTACTAGCAAGGCGCATGGCAATGGCGCATACACACATAGCCCTTATACAGGAACCCTTGTTGTACAGGGGCAAAGTGAAGGGCTTGAACAGCTGTGAGGAACTGCTTGTGGGCTCCAGCAATGGAGACGCCCGGGCTTGCATCTCCATGAAGGGTGTTAATGGTTTTTTGTTACAGGAGCTGAGTTCCCGGGACTGCACGACCGTAAGGATAGAGGTCGCGGATAAGGAAGGCCGAACGAGGAAGGCAGTCATCTCGTCCATTTACCTCCCCCACGATGAGGAAGCTCCCACAAGGAGCATGATGAAGGTGATCGAATACTGCAGCCGTAATAACCTTGATCTGATAATTGGTTGCAACGCCAACGCCCACCATGTGACGTGGAGAAGCACCGATATTAATGATAGAGGGTCTGAGTTGCTTGAATTCATCACGGGCACACGGATGGACATTGCCAACAGAGGGAACACGCCAACCTTCGTTACTGCCAACAGAAGCGAGGTCCTGGACCTCACGCTGCTTCAATGAACATCAAGAACTGCATACGTGGATGGAGGGTCGACAGCGAATCATCCATGTCGGACCATAGGACAATAACTTCCGGGATCGAGATAACGAGACCGTGGATCGAGCCTAAGAGGTGACCCAAAGACACCAACTGGGGCGCATACAGCAAGGAGCTGGAGGAAGCCTTGGCCCAGGTCAAAGGGAGATACGGCAATGATCTTGAGCTTGACTGGACCCTTTTCCAGGTCTATAAGGCTATGATCAGGGCCTACGAGAATAACTGCCCACTAAAGCCTGTTAAACCACTTAATGGCACTTCCTGGTGGAAAAAGACACTGGAGGAGCTAAGAGTGGGAGTTAGACGGGCGTTTAACAGGGCAAAGAAGAGGAAATCCACTGAAGGCTGGAAAGCGTACAAAGACACGCTGAAGGCCTTCAAGAGGTAAATTGCGAAGGCAAAGAGAGAAAAATGGCAGGAATTCAGCACAGGCATGGAAAACCTGGCAGCCACTGCGAGGCTCGCTCAAATCCTGACCAGAGATAATAGCGCCCGTCTCCAATGTCTGAGAGACAGATCGGGCGCCTACACTGAATCGGAGGAGGACACATTGGAACTTCTCCTCAGCAGCAACTACCCCGACTTCGTCAGGGTAGATAATGATACCCCGCCCACCATATCTGGAAGGAGGGGGACAGAGGATAAAGATTGGGACACGGCTGCCAAAGTCGTGACCATGGAAAAGCTTAAATGGGCGATTGACTCCTTTGAACCGTATAAATCTGCGGGCCCTGATGGTATCTTTCCTAAGACGCTACAGGAAGGAGGTGACAAGACCCTTAGGCTACTGTTAGGTATTCTGAGGGGCTGCATCGCCACAGCTGGAAGACGTGCCAGCTTGCTGGAAGGAAACGTGGGTCTCATTTATACCGAAACCTGGTAGGAGAAGCTACAACTCGGTGAAGGACTTCAGACCTATCAGTCTGACCTCTTTCCTAATGAAGACCTTGGAAAGACTGCTGGACAACTATATCAGGCAGAATATACTGATAAACAGTCCCCTTCACCGAGCGCAGCATGCATATACCTGTGGAAAATCCACGGAATCTGCACTGCACTCAGTGGTCAAATACATTGAGGAGGCTTTTGATGCGAAGGAAACCGTAATCGGGGCCTTCGTTGACATCGAGGGTGCCTTTAACAGCACCAACAGAGCAACTATAGACAAAGCCTTGACTAAGCATGGTGTACCTTATACCATCAGAAGATGGATCAGGGGAATGCTTATTGATAGGTGCATCTTTAGTGAGTGGAATGGCAAGACGGTTAGGGGAACCATCAGCAAGGGATGCCCGCAGGGTGGGGTCCTCTCACCACTCCTGTGGATCCTGGTCGCGGACGAACTACTGCGCTTGCTAGACGAACTCGGATTCTTCACCATCGCTTATGCAGACGACTTCGCTATACTTGTCAGGGGCAAGTTCGAAGAAGTCCTACCCGATCTTATTCGGAGGGCGTTGGAGAGGATCTGCGAATGGTTCGAGGCTAAATCTCTGGCTGTCAACACTGATAAGACGGAGATAGTCACGTTCACGAGGGAATACAAATGTAAGGTCAGTAAGAAAGTCTCCGTCAACGGGAAACAAATACCGTACGCGGAGGGTGTGAAATATCTGGGCGTATTCCTAGATAAGAAACTAAAGTGGGGACAACACCTGCAGACTCAATGCAGCAAAGTCCTAAACATATTCATGCAGTGTAAGTCAGCAATCGGGACTTCCTGGGGGCTAGAACCCCAGGTCGCCTTGTGGTTACACGAGGCGATTCTGAAACCAAAGCTTACCTATGCCGCGGTGGTATGGTGGAAAGTGACCGAAAATAAGACCTCGAGGCGTGTACTAGACCATGTTCAGGCTGTCGTCTTGAGGGGAATTTACGGACTTTAACGAAGCACACCCACAGCTGCCATCAGGATGTTGCTGGATGTCCAAAGCCTAGACCTGGACATCAAACTGGTTGCGGCCAGGACAGCCTACAGACTGAAGTGCAGCGGGGAGTGGGTTGGAAATAGTGATGGGCATGCAACCATCCGAGGGAGAATGTTGAAGGGCGAGGTCGTTAACTCGACCCAAGACAGAATGGATAAGACTCCACTGTTTGGGCAACGTTTCAAAACGAGGATACCAAACAAGGAGGAATGGAGCAACAACCAAGTGCTTGGGCACGGAGACATCTGGTTTACCGACGGATCCAAGACCAATGAAGGCACTGGCTATGGAATTTACGGACCTAGCCTTAGGGAATCCTACGGGCTCAGCGAATTTAACACGGTGTTCCAGGCCGAGATGGCTGCGATAAATACGTGCGCCAACAACCTCTCTCTGGGGAACGTCAGTAAGAGACGCATCTGCATCTGCACTGACAGCCAAGCCTCCATAGAGGCCTTGGAAAACCCAGTCACAACCTCACGGTTGGTTAGGGAGACTAAGAATATCCTTAACGCGCTGGCAAGATCTAACCAAGTAGTTATTACCTGGATACCCGGACACTCCGGGTTCAAGGGAAACGAAAGGGCAGATGAGCTTGCGAGGAGAGGGGCCTCAACAGATACACGGCCAGAGCATGGGGTGGATGTACCGTTCTCAGAAGGCTACAGTATCCTGGAGAAGTACTCGAAGAGGCAAAGATGGGAACTCTGGGAAGAATCCCAGAGCTACAGGTGGATCAAGGAAGTACTGGGAAGTTATATTATCGGTTGGGCCAAACTGATCACCAGGCTAGACAAACGAAGGGCTAGAGAGGTCATGGGCATTATGACCGGACACTGCAATCTTCGGTGCTACACACACAAAACGCAGGGGCATAGTAACCTATGTAGATGGTGTGAATCAGAGGAAGAGACCCCGTGCCACTTCCTATGCAAATGCCCTAACCTGACAGGCCACCGCCTGAAATGGTTGGGAACCGGGATCCTGGATCCTGAGAGCTTTTACGGAGTGAGTGTGGACAACATACTCGCATATTGCAGGGTGTTAGGACTCACGAACACTCCAGAGGTATAGCAAGGGGGATTTGATTTTGATTTGGATTTTGATGATTTTATTAATTGTACATTATGTTGTACAAAATACACAAGGTGAAAAAGTTATACATAAAATTAAAATTACAAAATAAAATAAAATAAAATAAAATAAAATAAATAAAATAAAGGTATATAAAAGGTATGTAAATATAGATAGATAATATAAAATAACAATAACAGTAATAAACAATAATCATAATAATAATAATAGCATTAGTAACAGTAAGATGAATGTGCAACAGGTACACAATTTAACAACGGCGTACCAGACTCAGTCTTCTCCCTCAGCAGTAAAAATATGTGTTTTGACGAGATGTTTGAAACTGGACAGGGATAATGATTGGCGTATATGAGGGGGTAGTGTGTTCCATGAGTAAGTAGCCAGTATATGAAAAGATCGTTTCAGACAGTCCGTACGAGCAAAGGGGACAATCAACGAATCAAGTGCATGCGGGTTCGCCATTCTCAAGGGACGTGAGCTGAGCTTCTCAACAAACAAATTCGCCAAATAGGAGGGAGTACCTGTGAGAAGAATTCTATAGAGCAAGCAGGCAGCAAAATAATCCCTGCGGCCCGCTACTCGAAGCCAGCCAAGCTCACGTCGGTAGGGTGTAACGTGATCACTCTTTCTAATCCCAAAGATGTACCTGATCCCACGATTGAGCAAACGCTGTAGTATGAGATCCTGCCCACCCGAGATATTACAGTACACCAGTGAACAATAGTCAATAATAGGAAAAAGCAAGGTCTGCACGAGGTGTTTACGCAGTTCAGAGGTGGTGCTGCGTCTGAAATGGTTAAGACGGTACAAAAGAGAGTTGGCTCTACGACAAACATACCGAACATGGTCTTTCCAGTTCAGCTTAGAGTCCAGCACCACCCCCAAACTACGCGCAGAGGGGACAAACGGGACTGAGCAGCCACCAAACCGCAGGTCTCGAATACCCAAATCGTTAAAGGCATTGACATAGAACGGGGTCCCAAAAATCATTGCCTTGGTCTTACCAGCATTCAACACCAGCTGATTAGTGGCAGCCCAGTCAGCAATGTGTTCAGCACCCCGGCTCAGTCTTCCAAGAGTGGCATTAATGTCCTCAAGTCGGCCCCGCACGTAAATCTGCAGGTCATCCGCAGAAATCACATGAAAGACACCAGGGCCAAGGCCTACAGCTATGTCAACAACAAACAGAAGGAAGAGCAGAGGACCCAACACGGAGCCCTGGGGCACGCCCTTATTAAGGGGGCGGAAAGAAGTAAAACTGCCGTCCTCTGCCCTTACTGCTTGCGAGCGGCCAACCAGATAAGAGGCAACCCATCTCAAAACCCCATGCGAAAAACCCAAGGACTTGGGTGTTTTCTGACTATGGGAGAAAACTTACCGCCAATGTGGAGTTTTCTGGTTCTCTGCCGGTGAATTAATTAAACAATTGGAGCATTGTAACTCCTTTTAAAATTTGTTCGTGCTAAAAAAAAAATATAATCAAGGGGAATATAATCAAATCCAATTAATAAAACAAATTTCTCAACAGTGGAAAATTAATCAGGTTTATTCTAAATTTTATCTTCATTCCGCGTACGGTTACAAAGTTTTCTTTGTAATTGATATTATATTCAATTAAACAAAATTTGAGGCTATGAGCAGTGAGCCGCGGTTATTAGTAGCCGTCGTGATCAGTTTTGGTCTAACTGCGGAGTTATACTCAAATACAAGCAACTCAGTGCACGCGACCGTGACTGTAATTATTTATCGGAGGGCACTTACTGGAGCTCTCGTCGATACAGCGTGATGATTGCGCGCTCCGGGTGTCGGGTGTGAGCCGTCCTGGTTGTCGTCGAATCGGGGCCTGGGCGACGGTTTCTTCTGTTGGTGCCAAAACATCCACTCGTAAGGTTTCGATCACCAACTCCAGTGTATTCGTGTGACCGAGGGTTCACGACGCGGGCATTCGACAGGGTACCGTTCCGGTCGACCTCGAAAGAAAGAAAAATTATTTCGGAAAAACTTTGATCGCCAAATTGGTTAAATACCGTGCACTGTTAGGATTTCCGTATGTGCTTGGACACAATAGTCGATTTCGCGTATGGACTTTTTGAGAGGACAAAAGAAGCTGTCTAATGCACTTATTGAAGTTTAGGAAATTCAATGTGCATTCGACAGAGTAAGATTTTAGAGTGCCGCTCTCCCCACGGCCGGCTTTCTTTCGCACTTAATGTCGCGCGCTCTAGACCAAAAATTTGGTGGTGGGGGGTCCTGTCGTATGAAATCGAACGACTCACCGTGTACTTTGTCAAATCTCAACTGCGAAAATTTCAAGATTTGCTCCGCTGGCTCACTGCTGCTACATATTTAAACAATTACTTTAAAAAAAACAAGAATATAAATAAATAAAACATTAAAAATACAACGATAAATTCTAGCTTCTAGAGCCCAGCAAGGCAGGATCCTTGCAATAGCCCCCTTCAAAAAAAAATAAATATAATAATTGTATAGTTATATATTTTTTTTTCGTCAGTGTGGCAAAGTTCATCACACACCTCACTGATTCCACTTAGCATTGATCGAAAGGCGGTGCATCGATCTCCAGAAACTCGTCTTCTTCTTCTCCCAGGTCGAGGACAGGCGCCTTTACCGGTGCCTCTTTTAACCCGGCTTTTACTTTTCTTACATTTGTTAGGTCCTTGAGCTTTTTCAACCTCTTATTGAAGTTCAATAGCCGACGTCGGTTTTTTGAGTTTTTCTTACTTTTCTCGATTGTCTTTTCTTGAACAATCTGATTGATCTTCTTCCTGAGGTGGTCCACATAGCGCTGCACCCGCTTTTTGTCCTTCTGGCGCTTGCGACGAGCCTTTTTCGCTGGCGTGTGGCTCATTTTCTGCGTCTCAGCCAAAATATGGACGCAGTGAGGACCCATGAAAATACCCTTTCACTGGCTGCCCTGCTAAGTTTGCCAATAAATATGTACAGTCACGGTAACGCGATGAGATTGTATATGGACCATTATACAGGGGCAAAAACTTGGCTATGGTGGCATCCGGTGCACTTGAGATATTGCTTGATTTTACCAAGACCTTGTCATTGACCTCATACGCAACCAATTTATGCTCGGAGTTATACTTGTCCGCGCGTGCTTGCCCGATTCGGGACATATTGTCCCTCGCGATTTCCAACTTTTCAGCGTACGATAGCTTCGCGATTGTTTTATTAGGAATTAATTTTCCTTAGGGTCGCTTCGGCTCGCGGTCGAAATGAAGCTCATTTGGCGTAAATCCGGTAGTTTGGTGAGGTAATTCATTAAGCGTATACTCGATTAGGCCTATCCAGGAGGCCCAATTTTTATGCTTATCCGAGGACAGCGTACGGATACATCGACCGAGCTCTTTATTCACGCGTTCAACTAAATTACCCTGCGCGTGACGAACCCCACAAAATACGGCCCGTATACCTTCACTCAAGAGTTTATTGATCCAGACCGGCGATGTAAATTGTGAGCCATGATCCGAGGATATCCTGGCCATCTTCCCGTGGGTAGGTATGTAATCCTTGAAAATTTTCTGAATCACGATCTGGGTAGTGGCTCTTTTAATCGGATATAATTTGACGATTTTTGAAAAGGCATCGTGCACTGCCAATATATAACGGACCCCCCCGATCGACACGGGCAAGGCTCCCATAAAATCCACACTCGTAAGCTCGTTGATGGTATTCGTAAGAATTGGACGCGATTTAGCCGCAGTGCTCAGGGTATAAACTTTATTTTTCTGACACGAGTCGCACGTTCTAACAAATTTCGCGATGTAATTCTTCATGCCCGGGTAAAAAAAATCTGTACTCAACAGTCTTATCATTTTCTTCGCCCCGGGATGGCAGTATACCTCATGTGTACAACGAACTAACTCGAAAATAAGCTCCGCGGGAACTACAACTTTAGGGTCAAGCTTACTGAAACTTTTACACAATAAGTCACCGATCAATTCATAACCTGGAACTTCTTCCTTCGAGTTTAGTTTAGAAATAATCCCAGCCAAGCGATCATCCCCCAATTGTGATTTCTGGAATTTTCTTACAAGGGCATTCGGCGTCGCATTCGGCTCTTTCAAAATCGCGGCCGCAACAAGAGCTTTCGTGCCTCGATCTGTCTCGGGGTGCCCCATCCGACTGAGCGCATCGGCAATGATATTATCCTTACCCTTTATATATTCAATACGCGGAGAAAATTCGCTAATGGCTAAGGCCCATCTATACAAACGCCCGGTAAGGTGTTGGCAGCTAAAAAGGAACTGCAAGCTCTTGTGGTCACTCTTGACCACGACTTTTCCCCCCATAACGTAGGTACGATATTTTATCAGCGCCCACTTGATCGCGTTCAGCTCCTTCTCCGTCGCGAAATAAGACTGCTCAGCCAAGTTGAAAGTTTTGCTCGCGCACGCCACAATCCTGAGCTTTCCGTCCTCATCCTCCTGACACAACAGCGACCCCATGCAAAAATCAGACGCGTCCGTAAAAAGGATGAACTCGCGATCTCTCACTGGATAATATAAACACGCGTCTTTGCAAAACAGATCTTTTGTTCGTTCAAAAGCGATCTGCTGGTCGTTCTTCCACTCCCACTTTTTTCCCGCTTTCAAAAGCTCATACAACGGCAGAGATTCGCGCGCGATCTGATCCGTGTATTTCGAGGTAAAGTTCACGAGCCCTAGAAAACCTCTCAGTTGCTTCAAATTTCGAGGTGGGACAAAATCGCGTATCCCCTGAACTTTCGAGGGATCAATCTTTACCCCTTCTGGCGTCAAAATATGCCCCAGAAATTTCATTTCCTTCCGGAAAAGCTCCACCTTTGAGAATTTAATGGTTGCGCCAGCCGCCCGTATTCTCTGCAGCAGTTTCTCGAGATACACAAAATGCTCGCAGACGGATCGCGAGATTAATAACAGATCATCAACAAAATCGAGGACGTGGTCCTCGAGGCCCTGCAGCATCCTACGTACCGCCTCGAAAAGAGCGGCCATGGAGCATCTGGTTCCGAACGGCGCCACGGTGTACCGGAGTACACGCCCGTTATGCATAAACGCGGTTATATCCCTGGACTCGGGATCGAGCTCGATCTGCCAAAACGCGGCGCTAAGATCAAAGCTCGACATAATCGACATCCCTTCACACTTGCTTATAACGATCTCGATACCTTCGGGATTGTTATAGTCAGGGTCGATTCTATCATTCAGCGTTCTCGCGTCCAAGCATACCCGTATGCTTTTGTCCTTCTTTATCACTGAAACTAAGGGGTTGACAAATGGGCTTTTACAGTATTCCACAACGCCAAAACGCACCATCCGGTCGATCTCCCTCTGAACTAACTCGCGCTGGTGCAGCGGGATCGGGTAAGATTTAATAAAATATGGCGTTTTGTCGCGAATATTAAAACTATACGAGTAATTCTTAAATTTTCCTGGGATGTCACTAAAAACATCCTTGTACTCACGCAGTAAATTAAAGAGCTGCAATTTCTCCCCTTCGTTGATCTCGCTGATCGGGTCCACTTTCGCCCAGATCTCTTCATCTGACGGATGATTATGTCCACACTTTACCCAGGAATTTGGATCTTCATCATTCCCCTGGATTATCCCCACAAGGTTTTCCGGATCTTCCCCGGCTTTCAAAAAATCTACCTTCCCTACCTCGCTAACTAAATCTATCTAATTTTCTTTAATATTAATCTTTAAATCTAACAACCTAATAATATCGCGTCCGATAATACACGGTCGAATTAACTTCGAAATAATCATCAGGGTTCCTTCACACTCTAAAGGTCCCAGCATGATCGGCGCAAATAACTGCTTCTTAAGTCTAACTGATTTTTCGCCCGTAAAACCAGTGGCTTGTAAGCCGATAACCGGGAGCGTAGGTAAATTTTTCCAAGCTTCCCGGTGTTCGGAGTACAAATATTCGGACACGCACGAGATACTACTGCCCGAATCTATAAAAGCATCAATTAACGTGCCGTTAATTTTTATTTTGACCACGGGCTCAATATCAATCCTTTTGATATTGAGTTCGTGCTCTTCCCCCAACAAAAATTCCCTCGGACAATCGAAAATTGATACGACGCTCGCGACCGCATCGCGGATCAGCTGAGGGGGTTCATATTCCCGTACTCTCGCTGACTCGTTGATAATCGTCGGGTTCTCCAAAGAAACGGGTTTATTCGCTACCAGCTCCGATTCAGTTGTAGCAGGCGTGGGCTGCGATTTTTTTTCACCCACATCCGAGCATCCTGTTACAACTGCAGCTAGTTTCCCTCAATGAAGCCGGAAACTTCATCAAGTCCAGGTTCAGAAACTTTTTCGATCGAAATTTCATTAACCTGCTGATTCCTCTGTGGATACCGCCCGGTGTTGCCCGAATTGAATGAGCCCTGACTATTATTAGCGCCCCCACCCGACCTATAATTCGTAGGTGGATTGTTTTGACCATTGCTGTTGGTCCGCACAGGTGTTGACGCCCTAAAAGATTGATTTTCACGTGCGCCGTGAGCAGGGTTGGTTAAAATCCGAGTCGGCGGCTTCCGTTCAAACGAGACATTCGCAAAACTCTCACGACGGCTGGTTTCAAACGCTGCGTTTAACGGATTTGTACTCTCAAGCCGGTCCAGCAACGCCAAAAACGCCTCAACCCTCACAATCCCGCGTGTGATTGTTGCTGAGTGAACCTGCTCGTCGTAATGGCGGGATAGACATTGAATAATGTAGCCCTCGTCCGGAGGATTACCCAAAGCTTTCACGTCGTTCAATAATTTTATCGCATATTCGGACTTGCTCAGATTCCCCTCGGCCGTGTAATGCCCAAACTCTAATCTACGCTTAACGCCGAGCTGGATATCTTCGTTCCAGAACCGTTGTGCAAAAGCGCGGGAGAATCCCTCAAAACCTTCGAGCTCATCGCCTGCGAATAAGAACCAGTCGAGCGCCAATCCCTTGAGCGATTGCTCGATTACGCTCTTTACTCGTGGCTCCGGCACGTTTATACCCTCCAAATACGCGCGTAATAATTTCAAATATCGTGCTGGCCTTTCACCTGGACGTCCCTCAAAAGTTGGCAGTTCGGGCTTAAAACCATTCAATCCACCCGCGGTGCCTGCGAGCTGCATCATGGCTTGCATGGGAGCTTGCGGGTACAATGGGGCCAAAGAATTATTGTTCCCGGGCATTGGTGGGTTGATCGGCCCCGCGCGCCTATTTGCGCCTGGGTCAACCCTTACGTCTTGCGACGGCATCACCCTATTATTCCCCGCCACCTGAACATCTCCGTTTCGCGTGGCACGAGTTAAGTCTTGCACTTCCGGCAGACTCGAATTCGGCACCATGGTCAAATCCACCGGAAAGTTTACTGAACGCCTCGTACTCGTCCTCTCTCGCTCCCTATCTATCAAGGTTCCCTGCAAATCCAATAGTCTATCAAGGCTTTGCCCTTGAGTAGACAAAAGACCGCGTATATCGTGGACTTCCCCGTCCAAATTATTGTGATTCTCCCTCAGATCCACGAGTTGAGTGTTTAATCCTTCCGTGCGCGCCGACACTCTTGCGAAATTTTCCCGCGCGTCTTCCTCCCATCTTAATAAACGATTAATGTTATCCCGTACCTCTGCAATGCGCGCGTCGCGTTGATCGTTTCGTTGCTCACAGACCATGCGAGTACGCGTAAGCTCAGCCCGTATGTCCATCAGCTCGCGTCTCATATCGTCAAAGCTCATAGGGAAACTCCGTCCCTCCCCTTGCATCGTCGGACTACCGATAGCCTGCCGTTGGCTATCATTAAGCGTGGAATGGACCACGCTTTGTGGATGAGGGAACTCGAACAAATTCGATCCTACAGGTGCACTACCCGGCCTTAAACCATTCGTCTCGCTCCCACGCGGTCTGCCGGCAAAAGCTCCCGCAGCAAGTGCAATTTCTGGTGGTGAAGCCGCTCGTGGATTCTCACGGACTCGCTCGGTCTGTGCCCCAAATGCGCCGAGAACCAGAGATTCATCCCGGCCGTCCCCGTATTTCTTGCCTGAGCGAGTATTTTTTTTACCCTGACCCATGATACTAGTTACGACAACTTGAAAAAGAAAAAAAAACAAAAAAAATGCTTTCACCAAACGTGAATAAACCTATAGCGCGATAGCCTCGTTATCTTTCCCCTCTACAGATGACCTCAGTGCACTGCAGTACAGATGGTTAGATCCCGAACGCTCTCGAGGGCTGAAATACTCTCCGAAAAAAAACAAAAAAAATCAAATGAACTCGTGATTCATCACCTATGAATCAAACCAAAAAAAAAAATCCCAAGCCTGCAAGTTTCCAGAAATCACAATTTTCTTCAAATCATTCCCGACAAAAAAAAGAAATCCCATCTGGGTTTAAATACTCAGAGTTTAAATACCTCGACTGAAGAAATTCCCAGAAATTTAAATGGCCCGTAACCCAAACAAATGACGTAACAGTAGGTGGTCGTGTTATATATATATATATCTCTCTCTCTCCGCGTCGTTTGTGTCGCGGACGCTGCTCTGCTCGCTCGTGAGCTGCCGAAATTTTCTTCGCAGGTGGGGATAGAAAAGTTGGGATCGCTACGGTGTTTAAAAGCCTCGCATAGACAAGCCCCCTCCTCTACCCGCGTGATCGTGCAATAATAATTCTCGCGGCTCACTGTTGCTCACCCGTTAGTTTCTTCGATTAGAACGTGTTTTCAATTCATTCCCTATATGCAAAATTCGAAAATGTACGAGAAAAAGAAAAAAATGTAGGTTTGTTTAATTTGCCGGGGTACCACCGTTATTGATAATTTAACGGAAAATTCTAATAAACATGATTAGTAATCTATGATACGCGGGTATGCTGCCGATTTTATTACACTGAGGATGTGTGTGGCTGATCATTGGTGGGACTCGAATCCACAATCGCGCGCCTTTTCTCGGCACTTTAACCTCGCTCGTTCGCGGGGTCAGCGCTCTTACCTATTCACGCGCGCGTTCGTCCTCCCCGCGACCTTGTTTACGGCTACAACTGGCGTGAATTTTGCCGACCTTTCTCTCTATCTGTCTTTATTTCGGATTTCTTACTTTTTTTTTTTTTTTTTTTTTTTTTTTTTTTTTTTTTTTTTGAAATCCTTTGTTCTCGATTTAATATTCACGCTATTTCAAATTTGCCACCCTGCGTTTCTTTAATTATTTGTTTTTACGTGCGCTCTTCTCGGTTTTATTTATGGGGAAAATGTTCGGGCAACGCGAATTTTACTTTTAATTTCGCGTTACTTGTCCCAATAAGAGGGTACCATTGGGTGTTTTCTGACTATGGGAGAAAACTTACCGCCAATGTAGAGTTTTCTGGTTCTCTGCCGGTGAATTAATTAAACAATTGGAGCATTGTAACTCCTTTTAAAATTTGTTCGTGCTAAAAAAAAATATAATCAAGGGGAATATAATCAAATCCAATTAATAAAACAAATTTCTCAACAGTGGAAAATTAATCAGGTTTATTCTAAATTTTATCTTCATTCCGCGTACGGTTACAAAGTTTTCTTTGTAATTGATATTATATTCAATTAAACAAAATTTGAGGCTATGAGCAGTGAGCCGCGGTTATTAGTAGCCGTCGTGATCAGTTTTGGTCTAACTGCGGAGTTATACTCAAATACAAGCAACTCAGTGCACGCGACCGTGACTGTAATTATTTATCGGAGGGCACTTACTGGAGCTCTCGTCGATACAGCGTGATGATTGCGCGCTCCGGGTGTCGGGTGTGAGCCGTCCTGGTTGTCGTCGAATCGGGGCCTGGGCGACGGTTTCTTCTGTTGGTGCCAAAACATCCACTCGTAAGGTTTCGATCACCAACTCCAGTGTATTCGTGTGACCGAGGGTTCACGACGCGGGCATTCGACAGGGTACCGTTCCGGTCGACCACGAAAGAAAGAAAAATTATTTCGGAAAAACTTTGATCGCCAAATTGGTTAAATACCGTGCACTGTTAAGATTTCCGTATGTGCTTGGACACAATAGTCGATTTCGCGTATGGACTTTTTGAGAGGACAAAAGAAGCTGTCTAATGCACTTATTGAAGTTTAGGAAATTCAATGTGCATTCGACAGAGTAAGATTTTAGAGTGCCGCTCTCCCCACGGCCGGCTTTCTTTCGCACCTAATGTCGCGCGCTCTAGACCAAAAATTTGGTGGTGGGGGGTCCTGTCGTATGAAATCGAACGACTCACCGTGTACTTTGTCAAATCTCAACTGCGAAAATTTCAAGATTTGCTCCGCTGGCTCACTGCTGCTACATATTTAAACAATTACTTTAAAAAAAACAAGAATATAAATAAATAAAACATTAAAAATACAACGATAAATTCTAGCTTCTAGAGCCCAGCAAGGCAGGATCCTTGCAGACTGTAGCTTCCTGAGCAACGTTACGTGCGAGACCGAATCGAAGGCTTTACTAAAATCAAAAAGCAACAGCGCGGTCATTTGTCTTCTGTCCATACCCACCCGAATGTCTTCCGTGAGTTTCAATAGTGCTGTCTGTGTGCTATGCCCTGCTCTGAAGCCCGCCTGATAATCGTCCATCAAACCCTGCGATTCAACAAAGGCAGTAATCTGGTCATGGACCAGTCTCTCAAGGATCTTCGACATAAAGCTGAGCAGGGAGATAGGACGAAAATCATTTAGACAAGACGGAGAGGGTGTCTTATTGAGAGGGATCACTATTGACTTCTTCCACTGCTCAGGAAAGGTCGATGTGGATAGGGAAGTATTAAAAATATTGCAGATGAAAGGACCAATGGAAGGAAAGGCTGACTGAATAAAGCTCTGCGGTAGGGAGTCAATGCCCACCGCCTGGGATGTCGACTGGCACATAACGCGTGCTATCTCGTCCACCGTCACATCCACAAACGCAAAGCCACCATGATCTGTCTCTTTTTCCAAGTTATTCAGAAAAAGAGAGAGATCTGGTGCCATATTATCAAAAGAGACAGAGGCAAAGTGAGCATTGAGATCCTCCACCGAGAAGCTACCCAGATTGGAGTCTGCTTTGGAAGAGATACCAAGATGCCTTAGTTCCTTCCAGAGCTGTTGAGGATCAGTGATGTTCTTAAGCCTTTGCCAAGAAGTCGAGTCTCGCAGACTCAATCCTCTCATGTGCAAAATCACGCGCTTGCCTGTATAAAAGTAGTTCAATATCGAGTCTCGAGCGTCGGTAACGTCTGTAGAGTCTGTCTCTTTCAGTTAATAGGTCACGGTGGTATGCAGTAAACCACGGATGACGATTCTTTCTTTGTTTGAGGGTTTTCAGAGGAGCAAAAATATCAAGAGCAGCATTGAGGTTAGAGTACAAGCAACCCACCCTCTCACTAAGCGACTGCGTTTCATCCGTGAATACTGACCAATCACACCCTAGCAAAAATTGATTCAAAGCTCTAGCATCAACAGATTTGAAGTCCCTGAAAGTAAAGTCATTCGTCAAAACTTGGGGGGTTTGAATGTCAAGGGTGACTGTCATCAGGTCATGTCCCGCAATAAAAGGTGTCTCTGTCTTCCAGTAGCTAGTCACAGTGTCCAGTGCGTCAACGAGAACCAGGTCAAGCCAAGTATCCGAGTGGGAGGTGTGATGTGTAGACCCAAATGGGACCGAAAACAGAGAATTCTCATCAATAAAATCACGCACAAAAATCGCATCAGGTGAGTCCGAGAGCTGGTCTGCATTAAAATCACCAAGGATGACCTTAGTGCCATAATCATGCATATTATCACGCAGGTCGGACACAAAGTCAGACCCGAGGACAAATGGGGCATGCGGGGGCCTATACACCACACCTACAAATATGGGGTCAGTGCCTCCAAGAGAGACCTCAGCTAGAAGATTCTCAGGATGACCAGGCCTACCGTTCCACTCAGTGGAAGACGAGCAGAGGTGTTTAACTGACAGAGATTGATGAACATATAACGCCACCCCACCCCCCTGGTTATTACGGTCATGCCTTAGAAGAGTATAACCCTCCAAAGCAACAAGCGCATCCTCAATCGAAGGACCCAAATGGGATTCAGTAACAGCGATCACGTGTATCATGGGCTGTGATAGAAGAAACAGCCTAACCTGCTCGATATGTCCCTTAAGGGAGTTAGCATTGAAATGGCAGACACGCAGCATCATGCCCTTGCCACGCACGGACCTCTGGTGTAAAGAGTGTGTAGGAGGCTGGGAGAATGATTGAGAATGAGATGAAGAAGAACTAAAGAGTAGCGGTTTGAAATAGGATGTAGTAGAGGAAGAAGTAGTTACATGTGAGGTGAGAGATGAAAGATGCATACTGTGAAGAAGACTGAAGTGATAATATGAAAATGTAATATTACCGCGAGAGAGAAGATGTGTCAGCATACCTGTTATTACAAAAAACGATTCAAATCTTCAATGCTGGAGATGAGTGTAGGGGTGTCTCCCTTCTTCCTGCGAACGTAGATTCGGCCACTGCGGATGAAGCTGATGAATCCAGAGTCAGATTGTCTCGCCTTCTCACGTACAGCACGATGCAAATCAAAAACTTCCTTAGGAAGGAATTCGTTCAGGTTCAGCAGTCCAGGCAAGATTGAGTTGGGATCAATCTCAGGGGGTAAATTCGATGACAATGCAGAGGTGTGCAGCTTACCCAACTTAATTTTGCTCTGGATAATTTCTAGCATGAGTGCTCTGGAGTGAAGTGTAACCAGAATCGATGGTGGGCGACTTTGCTGACGATTCGTAGGCGAGGTTGTGGTTGGAGGTTGAGTTGAGGACGTTGCAGCGTTTGAAGTGGAAGTTGACGTTGCTGACCTTGTGGTGGCCTTGCTGATGAGCATCCTTGCACCCACTATATCTCGGGCTTCAGTATCCGGACGCAGAGTCTTGAGTACTGAGAGAACAAGTGATTTCACGTTGGCACCAGGAGGAGTAGCAAGACCTCCAATTACCAGCTCCGAGGAATTTGTAGCACGTGTCGTCGCGTTCAATCGAGCAAGATCAGAGCTGAGAGCGGCATTCTTTTTCTCAATTTGTTGAATTTTATTTAACAGCTCAGTATCACAGTGGAGGGTGGCAGACAGTTTCGGATTTTCAAACTTCTCCTTCAGCTCAGCCAGTTCACCTTTTATATCTTCCAGCTGGTCCTCAACAGTGTCAACTCGAGCTACCAACTTCGGGATGACATCCAGATCAGCAAGTTTGTTGTCAATTCCATCGAAGCGCTCCTTGAAGGAAGTCTTCAGGTTTCCAAGCTCATTCAGGATACTTCTCAAAAGTGCCTCATTGGCTACTGGCTCAACATTCTCCGAAGTTGCGGCATTCGAGGTATTAGATGAAGCAGATGAGGCTCAGTTTGTGCGCAGACGAGTGTTCACTGCGTCGTTCAACCTAGTCTTGTCAGGCGCGGCCTGGGTGATGCAGAACGTGCAGGCTTTCGCTTGCTTACCATGCAGCATAACAGTTGCTAATTTAGCACACTGCGAATGGTAGAGCTTGCTGCAATTGTCGCAGCAGTGTAGTTTCGCATTTGTGCGCGCGGGCCCGTGACAAGAGCCACAGAGAGGAGTATCTTTCCCGTTCATGACTGTAGTTTTAAGTATCACTGGCTACTCTTAACCTCTCAAGCACACAGTACTGCACAAAGAGCTAGCGAGATGACGGACAAGAAGTACTAGTCAACCTGTGGTCAGGCCACAGGTAAGTGAAAAGGCCAAGAAATGGTCAGACCACTGTGTGGTATAGACCACCTAAAGAGGCTAGCAGGTAGTAGAAGACTATGAATAGTCAGGCCGTAAAACCGCAGATAAGGGGTGACAGTTGCCAAAACAGTCAACCAGTGTAAGGTGATAGTATACCGTACAGGCTCCAAGGTATGCCGGGTTGCCAGGTATCAATTGCGCAGCCTAACTATGATTCAAAAATTCGCGCGGATTTGCTATGGCTATGCGCGCACTATTGTAGATAGAACTTAAGGCACTTTGCGCGGCTAAACACTGATGCCGCGAAAATTTTGCACTAACCTCACTTTGCACTGGTGTAATTTAATTAGTTTTTTCAAAGTTAAATTACTATGAGCAACACCACAGTAAACGAAAGTCAATCACTCCACTTAAACTAGCACGAGAACCGCTACACTAGAAAAAAAAAAAAAAAAAAAAAAAAAAAAAAAAAAAAAAAAAAAAAAAAAAATCTCTCAGTGAACACGGGAACGAGACTCAAACATTGGGAAAAAACCGAGAGCGTGTGTACGTACGTCCAGCCGTACTCGGAGGGACAGGGATACAATGGTGAAAACTAAGTGTCCCTAAGCTTAGCACCCGTATGCTGTGATTTAATAATAATAATAATAAAATATACAAGATAGACATGATCTTACTTCTGGTTTGCTGGAGTTGTCCGAGGTCGCAATGTTATAATCTACCCGGAAAAAGATGCACACGTTATATTTTCAATGAATATGTTTTTACTAGTTTTCATGAAAAATGTTACTGGTTTTTTAAATAAAGTACTTGAAGGTTGTGACTTTACCCTTTTCCCGGAAAAATTGCACTCGCTACTTTTTCTTTAGGAAAAAACACCCTATCTTATTGTTAATAATCTACACATAACTTTCAATTTTTCACCTGAAAAAATATTATCTTAATCGTAGATCGACCCAACGTTACACTTTCCCTGGAAGAAAGTTCTAACAGTACGATTTTCTTGGAAAAAGCTCTTTGGCCTGCTTTAAATAAACTGGCATTAGAATTGTAGCTTCTCACTTGGAAAAATATTTTTTTAATCTTTAATCACCTAAACGTACATTTTACCTACATTTCACCTGGAAAAAAGTCCCAACGTTACAATTTCCTCGGAAAAATCTCCCTTTTCTGGTTCAGGTAAGTTGACATCGATATTGTAAATTTTCATTTAAAAAATATTTTTATATTCGATGATTACTCTAACGTTACATTTCACCAGGAAAAAAGTTCTTACGTTATGATTTTTTCGGGAAAAGCAATCTGGTCTGGTTTAAACAAGTTTGCTCTAACATTGTAAATTCTCACTTAAAAAAATATTATTTCAATTGATGCCCATTTTAACGTTGCATTTTACCTGGAAAAAATTCTCAACGTTACGATTTTTTCGAGAAAATCTCCCTTCTCTGGTTTCAGTAAGTTGGAATCAGTATTGTAAATTTTTACTCAAAAAAAGTTTTTATATTCGATGACTACCTCAACGTTAAACTTAAACTGAAAAAAAATTTCCAACGTTACGATTTCCTCGGGAAAAGCTTCCTGGCCTGCTTTAAATAAGTTAGTATTGATCTTATTATAAAAGAGCTATCTCCTGCTTCGTGTGGTTAAGGAAGAGCGAAATGATTCGTAGGCACTTGGTACAATATAAAAATGGTTTCTTTATTTGCTGCTGTGGATATACACGGAGCATCCGACCATCGAGGCGGATCGAGCGGTACTGACTGGCGCAGCAGTCGCGCGGGATCGAGTTAGCATGAGTCGAGCGTGCAGATCCCTACAGTTATTAGGTAACTCGTGCATGGTTACACTTTACCTTTTAAAAGTGCACCCATTACTTTACTCTCGGAAATTTTCCCTTTTTTATTGACCGTTGTTGTTATCACGAAAAAATACACTAGTTACTCTTTTCACGGAAAAATGTGGCCAACATATTGGCCAATTATTTTGTTGTTCGGAAAATTGTTAACTTGTTACAGTCTACTTGTAAAAAAAAATCTGTTGCGTTTTTCCTGGAAAACTGATACTGTTACTGTTTTACCGGATTTTTTGGTAGGTGTTTTTTTTTTCGTCTGGGCCGACGATACAGCTCTAACGTTTTTTGTATAGATTTGAGACTTCAATTGTGTACTCCTTTAAATTATGAATAAATATAAATAATGGAATGAAAATATAATATTCATTTATATATATAATAATCCTGACCTAATTTTATTTTATTTTTTATTTTTTTCTAATTCCTTTGAATTTCATATATATTTCTTGTAACAGTTTAGGGTTGGAAAAATAAAGGAAGAGAAGTCTTTATAAAAATTAAAATGAGAGTTTATTGAATAATTGTTATATTGTGACTGAGGCACCGCTTGGGTGTCGACCGCAGCCTTTAAAACTTGCATGACGAGTCGTCAAATTCGTTTTTCCCCGTTTTTCTTCAAGACCAGAATAATGGGTGTTGCCCATTCATTTCAATCAACTGGTTCTACATTTTCTAGCTTTATTAATCTTTGTATTTCGTTTGAAATTTTCGGCATGAACGCGAATGGCGCGTGATGTGGTTTTAATTGTATCGGCTTAACATCATCTTTGAATACTAAGTGTACCTACTTTACTACTCGTGTAACACCCGAGCGTGTTCAAAAATAATACAGGAAATTTGTTTAACATGTTTTTTCTCGATTTTCAGTACATTGTTTATTTCATCGTTTTGAATTAATTTCAATGGCCATATATAAAAAGTTTTAAGCCATTGTCGTCACATAATAAAGGTCCTGAGCCTGTTATGATGTACAAATCTAACTTTTTCTGAGAATTCAAAGAATTTACTTTAACTTTTAAAATACCGATAGAATTTAACGGTAATCTTCCGTAACTCGTTAACATAAGATCGCTATTGCTCAGTTTCAAATTTGAGAAATATTTTTCTCTGTCTTTTTCCGACATAGCTGTTACAAATGACCTGGTATCAATTTCCATATTAAAATTTACGTTATTTATTAGTACCTCAACGAAGTGACTACTACTAATCAATCTTTTTAATAATTTAATTTTTTTCTTTAATTGAGTAGATATCGTCGTCCTGCTCGCGCTCGTCGCTTGATTCGCGTTCGTCAGGCTGAACGTGGTTGCATTGCCTAGTGCTTTTTTTTTCATTACCGTCAGCATTTTTAAAAATTACATTTTTTCATGCTTTTTTATACAAACTTTTTCTAAATGACCTATCTTTTTGCAATAGTTACAATTATATTTTCTAAATTTACAATCTTTTGCTAAATGATTATTCATGCCGCAGCGATAACAAATATTTTTATAATTTCGCTGATTATCGCTCAATTGATAGTTATTTACATTACTGCTTTTATAGTTGTTATCGTAGTTGCTGCTCCCGTTGTATCTTTCGTTTTCATTGTCGTTGAAAGTTAATTCGCCCTTGCGCTGGAACCGTTGCGTGCTGCCTACATGTTGAATTAAAGAAAAATTCGATTGCTTTCCCGTGCTTGTCGCGTTCTCGACTGCTGCTTCGTGAGTAGTAGCGGCATTTTAAGGTTAAGTTTTTTTCTATGACATTGTTAAGGTTAAGTTTTTTTTTCACTATATAATACAATTTTGGTGTTGTGGTCCCTCACACCACAAACTAATTGATATAGTGCCTCGTCAGTTCTGAAAAATTTCTGCTCATTGCCAATTCTTTCAGTCTTGCCACGAAATCACTGATGGATTCTCCGTTGTTTGGCTTTGCCTGGCTGAATACACATCTTTCCATCGCAATGTTCTTTTTTGGTGTTAAGTGGTCACTTACTAATTTGACTATTTCATCAAATTTTTATCCTTAGGTTTCGACGGTGTGCATATTTCTGTGCCTCTTTTTGTGAGTAGTTTTCAACGAATGTACCCACGTTGCTGTTTTACCGCTGATTAAATTTTTCATTTCCTTTTAATAAATTCACTCATTAAATTTCATTACGTTCGTTGCGTTTATGTACCACTTTTTTGACAATCTGTATGCACTCATCACACCTATAAAACTGTATTTTTTCACTTGAAAAAAAATATCACTATTCCACGTATTGTAATTTTTTGCCTATTATAATTTTTGACTCTCGTCATGCCCTTTTAATCCTTGTCGGATCTTCCACTTTTATCCTTGTCGGATCTTTCACTTTTATCCTGGTAGGATATTTCACTTTTATCCTCCTCCAAAATTGTAATAGTTTTGGGTTAGGAAAATTAAAGAAGATTAGTCTTTATTTTAATTAAAATGAGAGTTTATTGAATGATTTTTTCATTCTGACTGAGGCACCGGTTGGGTGTCGACCGCAGCCTTTGAAACTCGCATGACGTCTTGTCAGTACATTCTTAGTAAGTCTCGTTATGCTTCCATTTAATTTACGCTCGCTTGTACCTTTAAACTTACAAGCTGCATACGTTACATCTATGTACATTAAAAAGAAAATTCTTTTTTTCCTTAAAAAAAACAATATTTTTCAATTATATTCAATGATTTTCAGATTTTTTAAGGGACAAAAAATTTGAATCTTTTACCTATTTCATTTTTAGTTACATTTAAACTATATTGAGTACATAAATTTCATTTGTTTATTGTTTTTATTTTTAATTATAACATCTATTTTTAAATCATACCCTGAAAAAAATTTTAATGAAATGAATAAATTGAATGTATTAAAAATGTCGCATATCCTTTTTTTTTCAAAAGGAACTTCTTTCAACCTCGTATGAAGAAAAAGCGGATGATTTTACGATTTTTAAGTAATTTAAAAATATTTTTTATAAATATAAACCGTCCTAAACTATCGTTGAAGATTTTAGAAAATTGCCAAAATATACAAAAAAATTTCAATGATTAAAAATTTTAAGAATTTATACTTAAACTTAGAAATGCATTCTGTATTTTTGATAAAAGTTTACTTAATTCAGTAAGACATTAAAAAAACTTTTTTAGTTGTAGAACATACTCAAAAGTTATTAACCACTTCTTTTGAACGTATAAAATGCATTTTGAAACGATATTGATGAATTGAGGAAATGAAAAAGGATGGAAGCAAGTTGAAGAATTACAAAAATATTAAATTTCCAACTGTAGTACACACAGAATAGAATTAATAAAAAGTCAAGAAAGAGTTGAAACAGAACTGTAGTTATTTTATAACAATTAAATATACTTTTAAATGTTAATTCATAAATGAGGAAGCTAGAAAAAAGGATGGGGGTGGGATTTTGATTTGATTTGATTTTGATAAGTTTATTGATTGAGCATTATGCTGTACAAAATACATAAGTTGATCAACAAGTAATCAATTCAAGATTAACAATAGTAAATAATAAATAATAATAATAATAATAAAATAAACATAATAATAAAATAATGAAAATAAAGGTATACATCAAGATATAACAATCTTTGGTAATCTAATTAAATTAAATTAAATCTAATCTGTGCCTGCAAAAAAGTCATTGCAAATCAGCCACTATTAGCACTACGAATTCTCACATAATTTAAGCACAAGTCGTTCTGCGGCACAGAGTACTCAACCTTCTCCCTTGGTAGTAAAGATGCGTGATTTAATGAGATGTTTAAAAGTTGCAAATGATGATGCCTGGCGAATATGAGGGGGTAAACTATTCCAAAAGTAGGCAGTTGATACATGCAAGGAGCGTTTCAAGGACTCTGTGTGGAAGAAGGGAATAATCAATGTATTCAAAGCCTGCGGATTCGCCATCCTCTTCGGACACGAGCTGTGCTTTTGAATAAAAAAATTTTCCAAATAAGACGGAATTCCTGAATTCAAGATTCTATAGAGCAAACAGGCCACAAAGTAGTCTCTACAACCTGAAACTCGAAGCCAGCCAAGCTCACGTCTGAAAGGAGTAACATGATCGCTCTTCCTAATCCCAAATATGTATCTGATCCCATGATTGAGCACAAGCTGCAGCTTAAGGTCCTGTTTATCTGAGATATTCCGATAAACAAGACAGCAATAGTCAACGATATGAAAAAGGAGGGTTTGTATAAGGTGCTTCCGCAGTTCAAAGATGGTGCTGCGTCTGAAGTGGTTAAGACGGTACATGAGAGAATTAGCTTTGCCATAGACATACCAAACATGATCTTTCCAGGTCAGCTTGGAATCCAACACCACCCCCAGACTACGTGTAGACAAAACAAGCGGAAAAGTGCACTCTCCAAATTGCAGGGTGAAAATACCCAATCTGTCAAAGTCATTCGCATAAGACGTGGTACCCAAAATCATGGCCTTAGTCTTGCCAGCATTCAAAATCAGCCTATTCGCGGCAGCCCAGTCCGCAACATGCTCAGCACCTCGGCTCAGTCTGTCCAAAACGGTACGTATGTCCTTGACTCGGCCGCGCACGTAAATCTGAAGGTTGTCCGCATAAATTATATGACAAACACCATGGCCAAGACCCAGGGCAATGTCAGCGACAAACAGAGTTAAAAGCAGGGGACCCAATACAGAGTCCTGGGGCACACCCTTATTGAGGGCACGAGAAGAGGTGAAACTCCGGTCCTAAGCTTTCACTGCCTGCGAGCGGCCTGACAGATAGCAAGCAACCCATTGCAAAACCCTGAGCGAAAAGCCAAAGGATTGTAGTTTCTCGAGTAGCAATATGTGAGAGAATGAGTCGAAGGCTTTGCTAAAATCAAAGAGCAACAGTGCAGTCACCTGCCTCCTGTCTATGTCCTCTCAGATGTCGTCTGTAAGTTTCAGTAGTGCAGTCTGTGTACTCTGCCCTGCTCTAAAACCTGCTAGATGCCCATCCATCAGTCCCTGCGATTCAATAAAAGGAGCAATCTGGTCATGGACCAGCCTCTCAAGTACTTTCGACAAAAAGCAAAGCAGGGAGATCGGACGGAAATCATTCAGGCAATATGGAGAGGGAACTTTGTTTAGAGCAATAACAATAGACTCTTTCCACCGCTCAGGGAATGTTGATATGGATAAGGAAGTATTGAAGATATTGTGGATAATAGGACCTATGGATGGGAAAACTGTTTGAATAAAGCTCTGTGAAAGAGAGTCAACACCCACCGCTTGAGATGTCGACTGGCTAACAGAAATAGCGATTGCGTCCATTGTCACAGTTGAAAAATCAAAGATACCATCATCTCTCTCATTTTTTTTGTACCACATAATGTACAATAAATAAGCTTATTCAATTCAATTTAATTTAATTTTTCAAGTTGTTTAGAAAATGAGAGAGATCCGGTGCTGCAGAGTCAAACGGAACAGAAGCAAAGTGAGCGTTGAGGTCCTCCACAGAAAAACCATCCAAGCTGGAATCAGGGCTAGGGGACATGCCAAAGTGTCTAAGTTCCTTCCAGAGCTGTTGAGGGTCAGAAATGTCCTTGAGTCTGTGGTAGTTAAAGTTGAGTCTTACAGACTCAATCCGCTCATGAGCAAAATCACGTGCCTGTCTATATAGGAGTAATTCAATATCAAGTCTCGAGCGTCTGTAGTATCTGTAGAGTCTATCTCTCTCAGATATTAATGAGCGATGATAGGTGGTGAACCATGGATGGCAATTCTTCCTATGTTTGAGAGTTTTCAGCGGAGCAAATACGTCAAGAGCAGTATAAAGATTAGCATACAAGCAATGGAATTTCGCACTAAGAGAGCTCGTCCCATTCGTGACAACCAACCAATCACATTTAAGCAAGTAATCATTCAAAGCCTTAGAATTCACAGATTTAAAGTCGCGGTAGGTGAAATCATTAGTCATCAGTTGCGGCGTTTGAATGTCAAAAGAATCAGTCAGTAAGTCATGCCCAGCAATAAATGGAGTATCAGTCTTCCAGTATTCAGTCATGGTATCAAGAGCATCGACAAGACATAGATCAAGCCAGGTATCTGAGTGAGAGGTGTGGTGTGTAGCCCCATATGGCACAGAGAATAATGAGTTCTCCTCAATAAATTTACGTAAAAAAACCGCATCTGCATCTGAGTCTGACAGCTGGTCAGCATTAAAGTCACAAAGGATAACTTTGGAGCCATACTCGTGCATAGTATCATGCAGATCAGACACAAAATTGGTACCAGCAACAAAGGCGGCCTTAGGGGGTCTATACACCACACCAGCAAACGCAGGGTCACTCCCTCTAGTGGAAACCTCAGCAAACAAATATTCAGGATGACCCGGCTTACCATCCCATTCCGTAGTTGACGATCCGAGGTGCTTGAACGAAAGCGATTCATGCACAAAGAGAGCAACCCCACCCCCCTGAGTATTACGGTCCCACCTAAGGATGACATAACCATCCAGTGCGACAATCGTGTCCTCAATCGAAAGGCTTAGCCAGATCTCAGCAACAGCTATCAGATGTATCAAGAGCTGCGTCAAAAGAAAAAGCCTGATCTGCTCAATATGGCTGTGCAGAGAGTTCACACTAAAATAACAGACACGTTTATTCCCTTGCTTACGCACATAATTCTGAGAGGTGTGAGGTATGTTTGAATGTGAACAGAGGAGTGTGTAGCTTGAAAAAGGATAAAAGGGTCAAGGATTAATAAAACTGTAATGATATGAAGAGAATGTGATATTACCACGAGAGAGAAGATGAATCAGTATACCTATTATGCTAAAAACTGCATGAGATCCTGTTCAGATGTGATGAGCATAGGGACATCTACCTTTTTTCTTCTGACACAGATGTTACCATTACGCACGAAGGAGACGAAGCCAGAGTTTGAAGCATGTGCTTTTTGGTACACAGTACAGCGAAGATCAAAGATGTCCTTAGGTAAAAACTCATTGATGTTAATGAGAGCAGGTACGAGGGACGTAGCTTCGATGCCAGCAGGAAGGTTTGGTGTAAGCGCAGAAGTATGCAGCTTACCAAGTTGAATTTTTTTCTGATGACCTCCAAAAGCAGTGCACGGAAGCTGAGAGTAACTATGATCGTGGGTGGTCGTGGCTGGCGTGGAGATCTTGCAGGTCCGGCAGAGGAAGAGGTAGAAGGCGGCTTCAGGGGACAACTGCCTGGCTCATTTGTGCCTGCCTTGTCAAGGGCTGAATTTACAGCAGCTTTGCTAAAAAGCAAACGAGTCAAGATGATGTCGCATGCTTCGATATCTGCATGGACAGATTTTAGAGCAGCAAGAACCAAGCATTTCAGGGATGCACCATCTGGAACAGACAAACCACAAATCAGCATCTCGGTGGATGTCGAAGGTCTTGAGTAAAAGACCTGTGCGAGGCGCGTAAACAGCTTTGCATTTTTTCGCTCGAGCCCAAGGACTTTGTTGAGAAGCTCTGGATTGCCATGCAAATCTGGCTGATCCTGTAGCAACTCGAGTCAATTCATCGAGCTGAGCCTCAGCATTGTCAACTCTCGTGACCAGGCCAGGAATAACGTCGAGCCCCTCAAGCTTCGGGTCCATCCCATCAAGATGTCCATTAACTGAGGACTTAAGGTCCTTCATCTCTTGCGAGAGTAGCAGGAGTAGCAGAAGAGTATCTTCAGTGGAGGTAGCAGCCACTTCCGAATTAGGCATACCAGCTGACGTAGATGCTGATTCAGCATACTCGGTGACATTCGCAGTCGCACATGTCTGTATTGCTCTGTAATACCACTTTTGTCGTAGACTGAAAATTTGGTACAGAGAGTGTGAAATAGCAGTTTACACTCAGAGCGGATATATCAGGTTTCTGCTACGCCTTGGTAGCTTACAGACCGAACAGGTGTCTTCACTGAGCATCGTGGAACGAGTACAGTTCGAAAAGTCCAACAGAAAGAGATGTCAAAAATTCAAGGCAGGCGAGCAGTCAGGTCAAGAAAAAGTGCGACGGATACTTCAAATTTTAATTTTCGTGGCAAGAGATAAATAGATCAATCAACGTAAGGTCAGACTCCACTCAGTCGATAAGGCCGACAGTGCTGCCACCTTGCGATCAAATTTTAATTGCGGAGCGCAGCAACGTTACCACAACAAAGCATTTAATCTAACCTCAAAATCACTAACCTAACTAAGATTGCACTCAAACTATGAATAAACAAAGTTAAGCCACTGCACAAGTCACAAACAATAGCAGAAAGAATATCAGATCCGGCACACCACAATGCAACAGTTAGCAGGTTAAAAACACTGATTCAATTTTCAAAAGTCCTGATGCACTTACGTAGCTATGTTAGTGCGGAAGCCGAGAGAGTGAGAAAGAGGTGGAAGGGAGGTTGGCGAGGATAGGAGTTGAGTAGGAGCAAAGAAGAAATTATACCTATATAATATAGAGAGATATTAAAACATTATTCTATTCAAGGTTTTGTCCCTTATAGAATCTAAACATTCTTGAATATAAAGAGAAATGTTATTTTTTAAAGGGAAAAAATAAAACTTTTTAAAAAATACATAAATATATAATGAAAGAAGTAATTAAAAATAAATAAATATAAAATGGAATCAATCAGGTCAATATATCATATTTAAATTTCATTATTTATGTACATAAACAACTTGAATTTCAATCTTATATAAAAAATATTAGAGTTTTATACAGGGGTAATTGACGAAAGAAGAGAGCAGGGGTGTATATATCTATAAATATCAATATAATTTTGTATTTTGTGGCCCTAATTCAAGAAAATTATAGCTCAGAGCTGGTTAAGAAATATACTAACTTAATTTTGGTTAGAAAAGAGCTATCACAGATAAGATTTCTTTTACAATGTTTATGTCAATATAAAATTTAAAAAAAATAAAATTTAGCCTGAGCTATTTTTTAATCGGTGTGACTAATTGCACGCAAAAAAAGGCGATGCATGGGAAATTCTAATATAATTGCACGGGACAAAAAGTGAATACGCTGAAAAAAATTATTTTAGTGAGAAAAAAATCAATAGAATGGAAAATGAAGTAGTTCAACGAGAACTAAATTCATTGAACAGGAAAATAATAAATGCAACGATAAAAAAATACTTTTTAAATGAGAAAAAAAGGTAAATAGAAGGTAAATAAGTAGTTGTGGAACGGAAAAAATGAAATGATTGTATTGATCAAACCTCGTACATATAAATAATCATCACTTCACATTAACAAAGTTTTTTTTGCTTTTAATGGTTGGCCTCGCTTCCTTTCTGTCCAAGTGGGATATTTTTTGCCTTTTCTGGCACTTTAACTTCCTTTAGCTTTATTAGCATGACATCAGAGTGCTAACACTGATTTTTTTTCATTAAGTATGGGCAAGAACATGTGGTGTGATTTGGATAAACTTCATCTTTTCATAACAACGTACGCCACTCATTGTTGGGGTTGGGGTAAAATTAAGGTGTTATTTATAAAACATCAGCACACTTTATTTATTTTATAGTTAATTTCTCTTTCTAGATTACATAAACCTTACTTAAATAGAGAGATATTATAACTAATCACACAAGTAACTTACAAATAAACAAATAAATAATGAGTCAAAAAATTATAAAATCACAATCAGAATTTGAATAAAATGGTTTATTAATAATTTAAAAAATAACTGAATTAATAAAAATAAAAGGTATATTTAAAGGCAATATCACTAATTTTATGAGCTAAAGGAAAAAAAATAAAAAAATAAAAAATAAAAAATTTTATGTTAAATTTTGACCATGATATCAAGAAAATGAAGACTACGGATTAAAGAGAGAGATTGATTGATTTTGATTGATTTTTTATTTTCGGGTAAAGGGAATGGATCCCTGTCTTACCCGTTCTTGCAAGTATAATACATAGATCATAAAATAAAATAACATCATAACAAGTAATTTAAATATAGAAGAATAAATAACAATAATTCAACAATTTGTTTGAGTTTAGGTTGATTTTTCCGGATTCATTCTCTTATTCTATCTTCTTCCATACATGGAGTAGGAGTCCTCAGAGACAGTGTAACGGTATAAGAGAAGAAAGATAGGAGGTTTAGAGGCGAGCAGGGGGGGGGATGAAGCAGAGGAGACAAAATTGAGTGAAGTGAAGGGGGAATAAGAGTGAGGTTTTCTTGTTGGGCACGTTTAATCCAGTCTGCACAGTCTATCTGGAATAGGGTTTATTTGAGGGAGTTTTTGTATTCAGTGATAGAGTTACTATTGTAGAAAATGGTAGGGTACTTGTTTATGGTCTGAGTGGATAGTAGGGTGAAGGAATTTTCTAAGGGAGTGGTGCGCGGGATGGGATAGATTAAGGGGGGACGGACGCGACGATTTGAGCGCCTGATGACGTCCTCGCCGGGGTCAATTATGAAATTCTCACAGAGGTGTGGAGGTTGACCTGACTCAATCATGGCATAAGCCATGGAGGTCGTCAAGTATTCACGGCGAGAGGCAGCTGAGAGCCAGTTTAGGGAGAGGCGATAGGGGGTAACATGGGCGAAGCGGGTCCAGGCGTTATGAAGGGTGTGAAGTTTAAGTTGTTGTCTCTTCGTTATGTCGGTGAGAAATGGGGCAGAGTAGTCGAAAAGAGGAAGGATGAGAGCATTGGTGAGGAGGATACGAGTGTCGCGGGTGAGGGATTTACGGAAGTGGCGGAGGGAGTAAAGGGAGTAGTGAACGCGTTTGGATGTCTCACTGATCTGTCTATTGAAGTTCAAGGAGAAGGAGATATGGATGCCAAGTGATTTTATTGAATTCGAGTAGGGGATGGTTTGGCCATTTATGATTAAAGGTGGAAGGGAAGAAAAGTCGATCATGGAGAGGTAGGATTCGCTTGCAAGGATGGTAAGAGTAGTTTTGCTGGGGTTGAGATTCAGATGCGGAGATTTTGCGGAGGCCCAGGCTGCAACTGATTTAGCATCCTCAAAGATGAGTGATAAAAAGTGGAGGAGTTGGGAGAAGGGGGCGTGGATGTAAAGGTTGGAATCATCAGTGAAGATGGCCCAACGTGAGTACAGGATAAAGAGTCTGAGGTCATTGATAAAAAGGATAAAGAGGAGGGGACCTAGGACACTGCCTTGGGGTACGCCAGTAGTTGTTGGGAGCCATGACTCGTACTGTCCGTTATCAAGACGGACAGCCTGGCTTCTGCCAGAGAGATATGAATAAAACCAGCGGGAGAGAGAGAGAGAGATAGATAGATAGATAGATAGATAGTTCGTTCATTTCACCTTGAGGTAGAACCTCGTCTGGTGTCCAAGTAATATCTGTATAGGTTAAATTAATATAAATGAAATGGGAAGTAAATGTATAAATTATGATGATAATAAAGATTTTTCAATAGAGTTTCAAATAATAATAATTTTCACCATATCACAATATCACAATATCATGAGTTCACTATATCACGATAGCTGTTAAGGCTGGTGATGGGTGGCGGGGACGGGAACAAGAGGGCACAGTAGACCCTCGTTCACAATCCTCGTGTTCCAGTCTACGATGTCTCTGGCGTATAGCACATCTCTGGTCGCTCGCTTGAAGGAGTTGAAGTTGTCTATATCGAAGTTGGTGATGTGGAGAGAGTTCAGTAGAGCGGAAGCCTGAATCAAAAAAGATCTTTGTCACGTTGCTGTTCGAGGTGTTTTGTAGTACATGATTTCGGGCGGGTTTCGACCAGTTCTGAGTTGGTGAGTGTCGATGTTAAGACGCTGGAAGTGACTTGCCAGGTAGGTGGGTGTACCTGTGACAATGATCTTGTAAGCTGCGGTGCAGGTTAGGTACTCACGTCAAGGGAGGGCAGAAAGCCAGCCAAGTTCAAGTCAGTGTGGTGTGACGTGGGCGTCATACGGAATGTTGCCAAAATAAATTGGATGCAGGCGTTTTGTGATCTCTGGAGTTTCAGATTTTGTGACTTGTCGAGATGTAAATATACAGCACTGGCGTAGTCAAAGTGAGGTAAGATCAAAGATTGTACCAAGTGAATGCGCATAGGTTTTGTGAGAGAGTGACGGAAGAATCTCAACGAGAAAAGACCTGAGTAAACTTTTGAGGAGACCAGCTTAGCGTGGGATTTGAAGTCAAAAGTAGGCGAGAGCGTAACTTCCAGGTTTTTTACTTCGGTGACATAGTCTAGCGCGACTCCGTCTATGGTTATTTTCGGGAGGGATTCTAGATCTATACCAGGCGTGTATTTGTCACTTCCAAGGATCATAACCTTTGACTTCGCCGCATTAAGCGTTAGACCGTCTTGGGCTGCCCAGTTGGCGACAGATTGAGCATCGATACTTATTTTGTGGATGCCGTCGAGCAGTTCAGGGAGACCACAGTGCAGGTAGATCTGGGAGTCGTCAGCGTACTGTACGCAGCAAGCGTATTTAAGGACCTTCTCTCGGTCATTACCAAATGCGCAAAAGAGGCATGGGCCAAATGAGCTTCCTTGAAGGACTCCGGAATTGACGTCGCACCATACACAGATGTCATCGTCTATGACTGCTTGAAGTCTGCCAGTGAGGTAAGAGAAAAACCAGGTGAGAGCAGAGTCAGACACATTAAATTCTTGCAGCTTTCGGATGAGAATAGGATGAGGTATACTGTCGAATGCTTTGGACAGGTCAAACAGGATCAAGATGATGAGTTCGTATTGGTCGATGGCCTTCCGGACATTATCCATGACGCGAAGTAAAGCAGTTTGAGTGATGTGTCC
This sequence comes from Encarsia formosa, assembly GCA_038277355.1. Lineage (NCBI taxonomy): Eukaryota > Metazoa > Arthropoda > Insecta > Hymenoptera > Aphelinidae > Encarsia > Encarsia formosa. The sequence continues at coordinate 97,249,362 of CM076184.1, read as the reverse complement.
AGGTCTAAAGCCAGATTGATACTCGTAGATCAAAGAGTGAGATTCGAGGAACGTAGAGAGTTGGGCATGGGCCGCACGTTCAAGTATCTTGGAGGATTCTGACAGGAGTGATATCGGTGTTGTGTCGGACAGAGAAGTCGGGTTTTTAACCTTTGAAATGGGAGTTATGAGGGCTTGCTTCCTTGGTGTAGGGAAGACTGATTTCTCTAAGCTGTAGTCACAGATCTCGGTGAGTGCTGAGACAATATGATGGGTTGAAAGCTTGAGCATTTGGAATGACAATATATCTACTCCAGAAGCTCTGAATGAGGCTAGCGCGATGAGGTTGTGAATCTCGTCGTTGGTTGCAGGACGAAAGTCGAATACCAGACGATTGGTGTCGATGGAGTGGTTGGCTATTACATATTGAAGATCGGTGGATGTCCCTGGCGGGGCTTTTCGGACTATGGCTGAGTAGTGTGCGTTGAGGATTGCAGGTGAAAAATGATCCAGTGGAGATGAGGTTTCCGTCAGAACAATGTGAAGTCTTTGGGGGGGATCGTCTCGGGCGAGAGCAGTGGCAACAGCCAATAGTACCATAATGACAGATCTAGATGGCGCGCTCATAGGATTTTAGAACGAATAGCAAGGTCGCAGAGGCAAATAAACTAAAACCAGCTCAAACCCACTGTAACCGCGCGAGGAGAGTAGAAAAGAGATCAATTATGTAAATAAAAAAAAACAAACAGACAAGCCTACAGCCACAAAACGCCGCGCGTAGTGAGTAGAAATAAGATGGTTTCCATAAATAAATAAAAAAACAAACCAACAAGCCTACAGCTCCAAAACCCGGCACGAGACGAGTAAAAATTAGCAGGGGCAGTATTTCCCTTCTAGTGGAGGCGTTCAACCAACCATTGATCAGTTATTCCCCAAGCTCTAAACCCCCAAATACCCTGGGTGTCCGAGTTCAATGAAAAAAAAACTTATCGGCTATCCCCCAAGCAGTAAACCCTCAAATACCTTGAGAGTCCAAGTTCAACAAAAAACTGGTCGGCTATCCCTCAAGCTCTAAACCCCCAAGTAACCTGGGCGTCTGAGTTCAATAAAAAAAAACTTATCGGCTATCCCCCAAGCTGTAAACCTCAAATACTTTGGGCGTGCGAGTCAAATAAAAAAACTTATCGGCTATCCCTCAAGCTCTAAGCCCTCAACTACCGTGGGCGTCCGAGTACAATGAAAAAAACTTATCAGCTATCCCTCAAGCTCGAAACCCCCAAATACCGTAGGCGCCCGAGTTGAGTTATTGGAAAAATATAAAGGCATTTAAGTTAACTTAAGCATGAAATAAATAATTTTGTAACAATACCTAATTACGCTGTACTAGTGTAATTAGATCTTAAAGTTGTAAATCTAAAATTTTCAACTTCAAAATGGCGTTGTTGGGTAGGAAAATGCTATAAGTTTTTACTGATTGTTTAACTCTTTGTTTGCAACATTATGGACAAATTTTTTTTTTAACTATAAATTAAATGGTTCTACGAATGTAGACACATTTCGGAAAAAGCATAAGAAATTTTCGTTCGTTTATTGGTTTTTTATGTCAATATTTTATATTGATTATTTATTATTTTGAAGTCCTTTCAAGTGATGTAAATGAAAATCCACTACAACCTTTTTGTGGAAAAAAAAAAAAAACACTTTTTTATGGACTTGATAGTCAAATATAAAGAACGCTGAACCTGTAAAATTATTTCATCAGTAACCAGAGATTTGGGAGGCTTAGAGCTTGAAGGATAACTGATCAGTATTTTTTACTGAACTCGGACGCCCAGGGTATTTGAGGGTTTGAAGTTTGGGGGATAGCCGAAAAGTTTTTTTTATTATTGTACTCGGACGCCCAGGGTATTTGGGGGCTTACAGCTTGAGGAGTAGCTGATAAGTTTTTTTGTCAAGCTTGGACGCCCGGGTTATTTGAGGGTTTACAGCTTCAGGGATAGCCTATAAGTTTTTTTTTATTGAACTCAGGCGCTCAAGGTATTTGAGGGTTTACAGTTTGGGGGATAGCCAATAAGTTTTTTCTTATTGTACTCGAACGCCCAGGGTATTTGAGGTTTACAGCTTGGGGGATAGCTGATAAGTTTTTTTTATTGTACTCGGACGCCCAGGATATTTGAAAGCTTACAGCTTGAGGGACAGCTGATAAGTTTTTTTATTGAACTCGGACGCTCGGGGTTTTAGGAGTTTCAAGATTGAGGGATAGCTGATCAGTTTATTTATTGAACTCGGGCGCTTAGGGTATTTGAGGATTTCTAGCATAGGAGAAAGCTGATAAGTTTATTTATTGTACTCGTTCGCGAAGGTTTTTTGAGGGCTTACAGCTTGAGGTATAGCCGATGAGATTTTTTGCTGAACGGATAGCCGACCAGTATTTTGTTGAACACGGACGCTCAGGGTATTTAAGGGTTTACAGCTTTAGGGATAGCTGGTAAGTTTTTTTATTGAACTCGGACGCTAAGGGTATATGAGGGTTTATATTTTTTTTTTATTGATTTCGATGCACAGAGTTTTGGGGAGTTAGAGATTGAGGGATAGCTGATCTGTTTTTTTATTGAACTCGATGCCCAGGGTTTTGGAGGTTTAGAGATTGAGGAATAGCTGATCAGTTTATTTATTGAACTTGGGGGCCCTAGGTATTTGGGGGCTTTCAGCTTAGGAGATAGCCGATAATTTTCCTTAATGTACTCGGACTCCCAGGGTATTTGGGGGTTGAGAGTTTGGGGGATAGCCAATAAGTTTTTTTTTATTGAACTTGGAAGCTGAGGGTGTTTGAGGGTTTACAGCTTGGAGGATGGCCAATAAGTTTTTTTTATTGAACTTGGACGCCCAGGGTATTGGGGGTTCACAGCTTGGAGGATAACCGATAAGTTATTTCTTATTGTACTCGAACCCCCAGGTTATTTGAGGGCTTACAGCTTGAGGGATAGCCGATAAGTTTTTTTTTATTGTTTCCAGACGCCCAGGTTACTTGGGAGTTTAGAGCTTGAGGGATAGCCGACCAGTTTTTTGTTGAACTCGGGCGCCTAGGGTACTCGGGGGTTAAGAGCTTGGGGGATAGCTGATCAGTTTTTTTAATGAACTCGGCGCCCAGGGTTTTGTGGGTTTACAGATTGAGGGATAGCCGGAAAGTTTTTTTTTATTGTACTCAGACGCCCAGGTTTCTTTGGGGTTTAAAGCTTGAGGGATAGCCGACCAGTTTTTTGTTGAACTCGGGAGCCTAGGGTATTCGGGGGTTTAGAGCTTGGGAGATAGCTGATCAGTTTTTTTATTGAACTCGACGCCCAGGGTTTTGGGGGTTTCGAGATTAAGGGATAGCTGATCAGTTTATTTATTGAATTCGGTCACCCTAGGTATTCGGGAGATTACAGCTTAGAAGATAGTCGATAAGTTTATTCATTGTACTCGGACGCCCAGGGTATTTGAGTTTTACAGCTTTGGAGAAACTTAATAAGTTTTTATATTGTACTCGTACGCCCCGGTTTTTTGAGGGTTTACAGGTTGGGGGATAGCCGACCAGTTTTCTGTTGATTTCGGGTGCCCAGGGTATCCGGGGGCTAACAGCTTGGGGGATAGCTGATCTGTCTTTCTTATTGACCTCGATGCCCAGGATATTTGAGGTTAACAGTTTGGGGGATAGCCGATAGTAGTATATGTACCGCTTTGGCGAAAGTAAACAAACATGATTCATTTACTTCGCCAGGCGCAGTGCTCGGTGGCGGCTGCCTCGTGTGTCGCGAGCGCAGTAGGGTTAGCGGTGTGGTCGGGGAGCGCGGGACTGCTTCTCGCAGCCAATGCTGACTCTGCATGAGAGAGAGCATCATCATATTAGCTTTTTCGAGGCGGTGGCTCGCGGTTGCTGCGGGAGGGGGTGCTCGGCGCCGCTCTGGAAGGAGAAGGAGGGCTTCCTGGTGCGGTGACGCGGTCGAGGCGGCAGCTCGCGGGTGCTGCGGGAGGTGGTGCTCGGGGTCGCTGAGGCGGCTGCGCTCGGTTGTCGTGACTGCTGCTGACTCTGCAGGAGCTGCTGCTGCTGCGGCATCTGTATCTTGTTTTATTCTTCAAGAGATTATTTAATTCTGGATCGGTCATTTATAAATTAATAAAATAGTTTAAGAAATCAAAAAAAATTAGAAATTAATAATATTAATTTTTAAACCTTAAAAAAGTTTTTAAAAATTTTTTATGAAGTATTAAGTTTTACCAAACCATCAAAGATGAATAATGTTTGACAATACGCTGCATTTTACTACCCGTAGACTTTCCAAAAAAACAAAAAAAAATCAATACAAATTTTTTTTAGGATTTAACAATGAAAAATTTGCATCTTGTTCTTATTGTTTGTTTTTAGGATTTAACAATGAAAAATTTGCATATATTTTAAGAAAGAATTTTAACTCTGCTCATGTATTTACTCTTATCGCGCAGCGTCAGCTTTCATGGTTTGCCTTCTTTCACCGTGTTTGATACGAAGCAAAAAGCACGGCAAGCATATTTTGTTACACTGCAATAGTAAAATTTTTATTGAAAAATAAAACTTCACAAACATTGTACTTTACCGTGTGAAAAAATGCTTATCTAGATCCTTTACTTCTCTTTCTATTCCAACGATCAGTCGAATGAAAGCCGTATGAGCTTTCGAATCACACGCGTTACTCAGAGCATTCAAGCATATTTGAATATAACATTTTTTTCATCATGTCGGAAGTTACATTGAAAAAGGTAGTGAATGTTATAAAGTGCGTTTTGAGGGTCGCTTATCAGAGAGACCCTTACATCAAAACAATGTGTGGTGAAGTATGGTCAAAAAATTTAACAAGTTTAACCATGGAAGTTTTGGAAAAAAAGCTGCATTTTTTTGATTTTGCACTGCAGCGAAGGTACAATCGAGTACCTATATAATCGAGGAATTTTCCACGACCAAAAAATTATTTTGATTTTGAAAAACATTTTAAAACTTAAAAATTTATTGGATAAACCTACATTCAAGCTTCTCAACACCTGTACTGGTAGCTAAATTTTTTGTGTTATTATTATTATTTAACTTCTAATTTTGAAACTTTTTTTTTAACTTATAATTTTAGAATTCGATGAAATGATGACTGATCAAGAAGGAGATGAGTTTATCAACCGTTGCGTATATGATCTGGGTGAGCCATCGACATCAGCCGAAAATAACAATCCGCAGCCTTTGTCATCTGAAAGAAGCTCTGATTCAAACGATTCAAATACCGATACAGCTGCTGATGATGATGATGATGATGATGATGACAACGAGCTCCAAAATGTTAATAGTAAGAATTAATTGTTTATAGAGTAAAAAAATAAATTCAGACTCTTATAGTTTTTTATTTTAGAAGTATTTTTACAGGCTGGTTATGGAAGACAACAAAATCAACGAATAGTCATAGATAGCGATAGAAGTAGATATTATCAAAGATTTGGAATCGAAGGTCGTGAAATAAATGTAAGAATAGTGCCACCGCATGTTGAAACCAATGTTTTTCAATGGTTAGAGGAAGCTTTACGCGATTTGCACGCTGAACTTGTTAAAAAAGCGACTCCTTCTGATTTTATCGGACTTACAATAAATTCAGAAAGACTCACTCATGGTCCAGTGTGGCTTTCATTTAGGCCAGTGCGTGATTTCAACGCAGAAGAGTTATGGCAACTGCTTTTTAGCATATCTCAGAGTTCAAATGAGTACAATATCAAGGACTCTTTGAATATAAATTGCAGTATAGTTAAAAATATAACAGGTTGCGGACGCGTGAGGTTGACCGAAGACGCTGTAAAAAAAAAATCAATACTTACTATTCGAAATGACGATAATCTATGTTTGCCGCGTTCTCTCGTTGCTGCTTGCGCTTACAGCATCAGAGGTGAAGTACGATCAGGTGTTTTACATGATTATTGGAACAGCATACGACAGATCAATGGGACAGCTCAAAAAAAAGCAGCTCTTGATTTAATAAAATTAGCTCGAGTTGACATTCCTGAAGAAGGTTGCAGTTTAATAGAAATTGAAAAATTTCAGCAGTATCTTGCGACAAAAGGAATCGCTATAGTTGTCTACTCTTTTAAAAATTTTGCACGGGGTGAAAAACCTGTTTACGATGGAACGAATTTAGTTCATTACAAGCATAAAAGCGTTGATTATATTATTCATATAATGTATTATGAAGCTTTACATCATTTTGAACCTATACTTAATCTCGTTGGGGCATCAGGAAGTCATGGCTACTGCATACCCTGCAATAAAAGCTATTCAAGATTCATTAATCACAGATGTACAAACAGGTGTTCAAAGTGTTTGCACTACCCTGCGTGCGACGAGGGACAAACATTAATCAAATGTCACTTGTGTTTTAGATTTTTTTTAGGCCAAGAGTGTTTTCAAAATCATTTAAAAACGAATTTATCTGAAAAATCTAGTGTATGTTCGAGTATTAGGATTTGTCAAATATGTTTCAAACTCGTTTCTAATCCTAAACACGAGTGCGGAAAAAGTTTTTGTAAGACTTGCTGCATATACATGCCGGAACCATCAATGTTTCATGCAACCGATCAAAGCATCTGAAAAGTCAAACAGAGTCATATTTCTTTTTTATGATTTTGAGATGCAACAAACTGTGCCTGTGCTTGGAGATGATGAGAAAAAAATTCATAAGCCGAACTTGTGTGTTGTGCATCAAGTTTGCAATTTTTGCTTACAAGAGAGCGATATTTCGGTCTCATGCGACAAGTGTGGAGAACGTGAATATGTTTTCAAGGCCAACCCTGTGAAACAATTCATGGATCTAGCTCTGAAGCCCCGTAAAAATTTTAAGCGAGTCGTGTGTATAGCTCATAATGCTCAAGGTTATGACGCACAGTTTATTTTCAAGTATTTGGCCGAAAAAAGTGAACGTGAAAAACCGTCTGTGATTCTGAACGGTACGAAAATTATAGTGATTTAGTACAAGGGTGTAAAATGTATTGATAGTTTGAATTATTTCCATATGCCCCTCAGTAATCCACCAAAGGCATATGGTTTAAAGAACATAAAAAAGGTACATTCCCACATTTTTTTAATAAGCCTGAAAATGCAAATTACGTAGGGGTTTTACCACCAATGAAATTTTACTCCCCTGATACCATGGGTGAAAAAGAAAGAGAAAGCTTTATTACATGGCACAGAGAACAAACAAGCAAAAACTTTATTTTTGACTTTGAAGTGGAACTAATTAAATACTGCAAACAAGATGTAAAAATCTTAAGACTGGCATGCTTGAATTTTCGAGAAACTTTTATGAAATTGGGGGTGGACCCATTTCTGGAGTGTGCGACGATTGCTTCTACTTGCATGAGAGTGTTCAAGAAAAAATTTTTGAAAAAGAATCAAATAGGTATAATTCTACCAGGAGGATATAGATTTTGTAATAAGCAATCTTTGAAAGCAATTCAATGGCTATTTTGGATGGAAAAATCATTGAATCGAACCATCGAGCACGCAGGTCACTGCAGAGAAAAAAGATTATGGGAAGGAATTTTGGTCAATGGTTACAGTGCTCCAAAACATCAAGAAAAACATAGAGGCTTGGTTTTTCAGTTCCAAGGGTAAGTTGAAAATTTTTTTTTCATTTAATTTCTTATAATCAATTATATCAAATAAATTTTTTCTTACTTTTAGATGTTATTGGCACGGCTGTCCAAGCTGTTATCGATTTAATAGAGATGAAAAGCTGTCAGTTGGTCAAACAATGGATAAGAAGTTTGAAAGTACTCACGCTCAATCAGAGCGAATAAAGAGTTTGCAGTACAAATTAATTAAGATCTGGGAGCACGAATTTGATGACTTTAAAAACACAAACGAAGGTTTAAAACAGTTTTTCAGTGAAAAAATAGAAATGATTTATCAAAGTCCATTGAATCCTCGCGATGCTTTGTTTGGAGGTCGCACGGGTAATACTGTTAAAAAGTACTTTTGTAAGCAGGATGAAAAAATCAGGTACGTTGACGTGAATAGTCTGTATCCTATGGTGTGTAAAAAAGCCAAGTATGTCGTGGGCCATCCAAAATTGTACGTAGGCGAAGAGGAATGTCTGCGCCTTGTGCAAAATAAAAACGACTTTTCAAACGTGAACGGTTTGGTAAAATGTAAAGTGTTACCCCCTAGAACTTTGTTTCATCCTATATTACCTGTAAAAATGCACGATAAGTTGCTCTTTCCACTTTGTCGTATGTGTGCCGAGCTAATGACGCAAAGAGAATGCAGGCATGAAAACCCAGCGGATAGACAGTTTATTGGTACGTGGGTATCCGAAGAATTGAAAAGAGCAATAGAATTAGGCTACGTGATTGTCTCAATTTTTGAAATTTGGCAGTATGATGTAACGCAGTACGACCCTGTAACGAAAAAAGGTGGAATATTTGCCGAATACATAGATACTTTTTTCACCAAAAAAATCAAGCTTCTGGTTACCCTCCCGAGTGCACAACCGAAGAAGAAAAAGAAAAGTTTATTTTAGAGTTTGAAAAAGTCGAAGGTATCAAATTAGATAAAAAAGCTATAAGTTTTAATCCAGGTTCGCGTCTAGTTACAAAACTTGCAATAGATTCTATTTGGGGAAAATTCGCGCAAGCTCAAAATAAGCAGCAAACCGAAGTGATTACCTCATCAAGCAGATTGTTTGAGTTATTACACAGTAAAGATATAGATGTTAATAGTATCCTACCTGTAAATAACGAGTTGTTGTACATTGGTTGGTCTTACAAGTCTGAAGCGCTTACTCCCTCACGATCTATGAATGTTGTTGTCGCGGCATTCACCACCGCGCAAGCCCGATTAAAACTCTTCAAATATTTGCATTTTTTGGGTCCCAGAGCTCTCTTTTATGACACAGATTCCGTGCTTTACATTAGCAAACCTGATATGCCCGATTTACCTGTCGGAACTATGCTGGGAGAGTTGACGGACGAGTTAGCCGATAAAGGTGTCGGTACTTATATTACCAAATTTTCATCTGGAGGTCCTAAATTCTACGCTTTTGAGTACGTGAAACCAGACGGTAGCAAGGATTATGTGTGTAAAGTAAAAGGAATTAGACTTAACTTTATAAATAGACAGCAAATTAATTTTGAATCTATGCACGATATGATAGTAGGAAAAATTTAAAATATCGTTATTTATTCTTCAAACGCCGAACTGCTTTTCATGAAGTAATCACGCAAAACGAATCCAAGATTTGTAAACCCGTGTACGGTAAGAGATATTTTAAAAGCTTAGAAAAAAGTTATCCTTATGGTTTTAAATCCCCAACGCTTGAATAGTCTCTCTGTGTTTAAAAAACTTGAAAAGGAAAAAATAGTCAGCATATCATCTTTATTTCGACGATGACCTTAACGAAGAGCTCGTCAGCGTTTTTCACTAGGCTGCGTACGATCTTGTAGGTGTGATACGCGGGCATCACAGTGCTCGCAGTCGTAGACCCCTTCGCAGCTGGTGGTGGTGGTCGCGCACTCGTGTTTCTCCTTCGCTGATAAGTATGCAACGCTACTTTTCTGCTGCTGCTGCTGCTGCTGTTGCCAACGAGTGAGATAAGACCTTGAAAAAAAGATTTCACGTGCACAGTGCGTCAAAAAGTGTAAAGGTTAAAAGTGAAATATATCTCTCGAAAATTTTAAGTATCGTAAATAAAAATTGGTCCAAAAAAAAAAAAAAAAATGTGTAAATGAATTAAAAAGCTAAATAAATCTATTGTTGGCAAAAACCCTTTTTTTCCCTCTCCTGTTTTCTTTATTTACTGAAAAAGTTCAAAATTTTTAACTTTCATGTTTTAATAATTAAAAAAAAAAAAGCAGCAATTTTAAGTCTCAACAGTCTTCACTTTCTTTTTAAAAATATTATTGATATAAACAAAAACAAACGCAGAAGCTCAAGCAAATGCTCTAGCTCAAGCTCTAGCTCAAGCAAAAAGAGTATCAGGCGCTTGCGCTCTGTCGGAGACCAGACGTCACCCTCTCCGGCGGGGCGGCCAAATTTAGACAATCGAGTAAATCGCGTCAGTTGTAACGATGACCTTACAGTGGGAGCACCCGTTTACGTCAATTCTGAGTGGTCCCACAGGGTGTGGAAAAACTGTGTTTGTGAAAAAATTTTGAAAATTCATCGATAGTATGTGCGACACTCGCTTTCAACGAATAATATTGCATTACGCCGAGTGGCAAAACGCCTATCGCGAATTCGGTGAAAAGATTGAATTTCGCGAGGGACTGCCTCAAAGCGGGGATTACGCAAGCGACCCTAGACCAAAACTCGTAATTGTTGACGACTTGATGCGCGAATCGAGCACAGGGGGCGCAGTTGTCGATTTATTTACAAAAGGGAGTCACCACAATAACTTGTCGGTAACATTCATTACTCAGAATATTTTTCATCAAGCCCGAGGTCAACGCGACATATCGCTGAACGCGCAGTACATCGTTGTTTTTAGAAATCTCCGCGATCGCGCTCAGATTACGCATCTCTCGCGTCAACTGTGTCCCGAAGATCCGCGTTTTTTTCAGGAAGCATACTGGGACGCATTCTGGGAAGCATTCTGAGCCCTACGGCTATCTGCTACTGGATTTGAAACAAAATACTCCGGAAAACTGCAGATTTCGGACATCTATTTTCCCCGACGACGAGTGGCAGTACGTTTACGTGCCGCGTAAAAATATAAAAGGTGGTGACAAAGCAAATCTCGTACCAGTCGCGTCACTGTGATGGCTCGTAAACGTAGAGCGCCGTTTTCCGAAACAGAAAAACATATTTTGCGAGCCTTGTATCACCTCAACGAGGAGCAGAGAAAAGCAGTTTTGCGCAAAGCTGATTCTTCATTGATTAAACGTATTTGCGAGTGCGCCTTGAATATCTTAGTGGGGAACGTACCACTGGGAAAAACCCACAAGACGCGTCTTTGGCACCACGCCTCTACTTTACGAACGCTATCCAAGCCCAAGGTTAGTTTGGCTCGAAAAAAAAAACTAATCGTTCAGCGGGGACGCGGATTTTTACCTGCGCTGTTGGCACCTCTTCTCGGTACCGTTTTATCAACTCTCATAGCTAAATAATGGACCACGCCCGAAAATTAGTTTTACTACCGTACGACAGTCTTCAGCGAATACAACAGCTGATAGGCAAAGATGGCCTCCTCAAAACAATCCAGACTCCTGGCACACCAAGTGAAAGGCTCGACGCGCATATGAACGATATTTTAAACTCAGTCGAAAGAGGAAAAGACGATCGAGAAAAGTGGCTCGATTACAGTCGTGCGTTGCAGAGATTTCTTCTTTTTAACGATAAGACGGAAAAAAAATTGTCTCGGCCCCTGATAATTTAACTCAAGATCGCTCGACCAATGAAAGTGAAGAGAAAAAAAGAAAAACTCTTTTGGAAGACAGCTTCATCATCGCAGGAGTACCCAAGACTTTTAAAAGCGCTGCTACTAACCTTGTGCGTCATTTGAAACGGGCTGGTAACGTCACATGGTCCCCGAGTGGCGCTGTAACTGTAAACGGAAATTCGGTGGTGGGGGCTAATATCGTCGACTTGGTTGGCGATGCTCTGAGACACAGAAAACGCGCTCCACCTACAGGTCGTAAACAGTTTGCTGCTGCTCTTCGAGAGGCGAACACACCGCGCGAGTTTATCGGAAATAATCAACTGTGGGAGCAAATCGTTTCCAGTGCTCATAGTCAGTCATCCAGTGCTACTTCTTCTCCTTCCTCGGATATTTTGGCTCATGGCTACAACTCAGGAGGGGAACGACCTCATTTGATTTCACAATCTGATATTACCGAAGACCGAAGTAGTGCTTTCAAAAAAAGTGACAATTTTGAAAAAAGTTTGTCGAGACGGCAAAAGAGAAACGCTAAAAAGGCATTGGAAAAAAATTCAATCGCTACCGGAACTCCGAAAAAACAAAAATTAAATAACCAGGAAAGATGGAAGTTTCTGTAGAAAACGCTACTCTCACCGAGAGCGAAGAGGAAGAAAAAAGTGCTTTGGATGCTATCGTAGACCTGATGCCTTTTGAAATGCATGTACCAGGTTATAAGTTTTGCGGTCCAGGTACAAAATTGTCCAAGCGTTTGCATCGTGGTGACGTAGGCATCAATCCTCTAGACGAAGCGTGTCGTGAACACGATATAGCATACGCCGATAAAAAGGCCAACCACCGTCAAGCTGATCGCGTGTTTGTCGAAAAAGCGTTTTCTCGCTTGTTAGCCTGTGAGACTCCTCCCGATGAAAGAACAGTTGCAATGATGACGGCCTGCTGCATGGTCAGCAAGATTACATTTGAAAAATTTTTCAATCGAATAAAAAAGCTATCAAGAGGAAGGACAAGAAGAAGACAAAGTCAGTAAACTGTCAACCTTTGCAGAAGAAGAAGAAGAATAATAAAAAGAGCGATAAAAAAAATGCATAGACGACTGCAAAGCTTGTATTACGGCCTACCTTGCGACACGGCATACGCGGGTGCAAACAATCTTTTACACTCTACACGAAAGCAATATAATAAACCGAAGGTTTTAAGTTGGCTAGAAGGTCAAGATACCTATAACTTACATAAGCAGGTGAGAAGACAGTTTTCTCGACGCCATTACAACGTTCGTAACATGGATGATGTATGGGAAATTGATTTGATGGACATGAGGTCCCTAAAATCTTACAACAATAATTACGCTTATCTTCTTACCGTTATAGACGTTGTGAGTAAATATTCATGGGTTGAGCAGGTAAAAGACAAATCTGCAAAAAGCGTAATTCTTGCTTTCGATAATATATTTAAAAAGGCTAACAACAGAGTTCCCGTTTCCATGCAATTCGACAAAGGTAAAGAGTTTGTAAATCGCGAGTTTCGACTTTACCTGAAAAACAAAAATATATTGTACCGCGTTGTCCGTAGTCCCGATGTTAAAGCCGCGATCGTAGAGAGATTTATAAGATCGATAAAAGAGCGAATTTACAGATATTTAACGCATAAAAACATGCATAGATATTTAGATGTTTTGCCTAACATTGTAGAAGCTTATAATCATATTAGTTAAGATGATGACTTTGTATTGATAATTCGGGCATTTAAATAATTAAAAATCTAGTGAAAATATCATTTCACCTAGAGTATTCCCTTAGTTTTTAAATAAATGAAAAAATTGAGAAGAAAAAAATTGTCCCAGGTGAGATTCGAACACACGACCTCCTGCACTCCGGGCAGTCGCTCTACCACTGAGCTCCCGGGCGATTGTGTGTTCATACTCTTCTAGTCAAATTTATTTTCTTCTCAATTAAAAACCCGATTCCCCGTACCCACCCATTTTTCCCATTGCGACCTACCTCTCAATCAGGGTCGATATTACTCATGTAAGTATATTCATACTCAACTTTGTATTGCCCAACGAAATTTCAAATTAGTTAAGATGATGACTTTGTATTGATAATTCGGGCATTTAAATAATTAAAAATCTAGTGAAAATATCATTTCACCTAGAGTATTCCCTTAGTTTTTAAATAAATGAAAAAATTGAGAAGAAAAAAATTGTCCCAGGTGAGATTCGAACACACGACCTCCTGCACTCCGGGCAGTCGCTCTACCACTGAGCTACCGGGCGATTGTGTGTTCATACTCTTCTAGTCAAATTTATTTTCTTCTCAATTAAAAACCCGATTCCCCGTACCCACCCATTTTTCCCATTGCGACCTACCTCTCAATCAGGGTCGATATTACTCATGTAAGTATATTATGAATATACTTACATGTCGTGTGTTCGAATCTCACCTGGGACAATTTTTTTCTTCTCAATTTTTTCATTTATTTAAAAACTAAGGGAATACTCTAGGTGAAATGATATTTTCACTAGATTTTTAATTATTTAAATGCCCGAATTATCAATACAAAGTCATCATCTTAACTAATTTGAAATTTCGTTGGGCAATACAAAGTTGAGTATGAATATACTTACATGAGTAATATCGACCCTGATTGAGAGGTAGGTCGCAATGGGAAAAATGGGTGGGTACGGGGAATCGGGTTTTTAATTGAGAAGAAAATAAATTTGACTAGAAGAGTATGAACACACAATCGCCCGGTAGCTCAGTGGTAGAGCGACTGCCCGGAGTGCAGGAGGTCGTGTGTTCGAATCTCACCTGGGACAATTTTTTTCTTCTCAATTTTTTCATTTATTTAAAAACTAAGGGAATACTCTAGGTGAAATGATATTTTCACTAGATTTTTAATTATTTAAATGCCCGAATTATCAATACAAAGTCATCATCTTAACTAATTTGAAATTTCGTTGGGCAATACAAAGTTGAGTATGAATATACTTACATGAGCTTATAATCATACTAAACACATAGCTACAAAAATGACACCGGCGTCCGTTACCCTTGATAACGCTGCCGAAGCTCGTAGAAACATCAAGCATCGTTACGAACGCCCCATCGTCAGAGTTCCTAAATATAACGTAAACGACCTGGTGCGCGTCAGTCGAGCTCGAAACGTTTTTGCGAAAGGTTACGAGAGTGGTTGGACCTTGGAGTTATTCAAGATTTCTCGGATATCCTTGACTAGTTATCCTCCTGTTTATCACCTAAAAGATTTAGCCGATGAAGAAATCGATGGATTTTTCTACGAGGAAGAGCTTAGTCGCGTAAAAAAAGATTTAAAAAAGGTTTTTTCTGACGTCAAAAAAATTTTAAAAACTAGAACCAGTGGTCGCTCGAAAGAATATTTTGTTCGGTGGCGCGGTTATCCAGAAAAATTTTACTCTTGGATCAAAGCAAGTCAATTGAAAAATCTAAAATGAAGGACCAATTTTATATTGTTCTTCCCAGTAACAGTTGCATGCATTATTACCCTGACAATACTACAACTCGCTTCGTCACGCAGCTACCTCAGCAAATACGCTTACACGGCACCTGGGCAGTCGCTTTAACGGAGATCAGGATTCCATTGACCTTTCAGCACATTCCACTTGAGCGTGAAGAGAGATTTATTTCTGTAATACGATACCGAAAGAAACCGACGATAGATTACTTGTTACTCGACGCAGAAAAAAAACACAGGCTTTGACTGCTGCTTATGAAACTAATTTAACCTCTGACACAGGTGAAGAAGATCAAGAAACTACGGCTTCGACTTCAACTGTATCGCCGGTGGTTTATAAAGATATAAAAACTTTTATTCACTAACACAATAATTTGGCTTGCACAAAAAATCATCTAGAGTTTGGCATTGAACGCAGTGATTATGTATCTGTAAAACGTCTCTACACTGAAGCAGAGTTGCAGGTTTCAACCATAAAGTCAATCTCTCTGCGCGAATAAAAACTATTCTTGGCTTGGACGTCAACAGTGTCAATATATTTGAATCAAACGAGGCGATTGTTGGAATTCGTCCTGCTAATCTTTCAAATTGTCTACCATCGATGTTGATGGTTCACACAGACATTTGTGAGCCGTATTTTACAGGTGACGTGCAAACTCGACTGCTACGCGTTGTCTCGCTGGGTACCGATGAATACACTTACGGGGGTCTTCGAATCAAAAGTTTCCCCCCACCTATGTATTTGGATCTACTATTTAATTCTTTTGAGACTATCGAAATCGATATAAGAGACGAACACGGTGAACCAATACCATTTGATTTTGGTACGTTGGCAGTGACACTGCATTTCAAGCGTATGGATTAAACTATTAAAAAAAAAAAAAAAAAATGGATATGGTGCGTTACGACGAATTTTTTATTCTTCAAAATGGCGGAGGTGTTGGAAAAGGTGTTGGTCATATTTTTATCGGATCTCCCTATCAAAGAGGTCATGGAGGCATAGGATCTTTTCTTGCGGGCATCTTTCGGCGAGTTCTACCTTTACTATCGAGTGGTGCTCGAGCCGTTGGCAAAGAAGCTTTTCGTGCTGGTATGAACGTTGTGACCGACGTGACTCAAAATACTCCGGTAAAAGAGTCAATGCGCAATCGCATACGTGAGTCTGGAATGAACTTGAAGCGTAAAGCCGAAGATAAATTTGATGCAATGATGATGGAAGGATCAGGTTATAAAAGGCCTCGCGGCATGAGCGCTTTGCAGTTGTTAACCGACTCTGAGACTGTTTGCAAGCGCAAGAGAAAATCAAAAATAAAAAAAAGCACTTAAGAGAAGTACAAAAAAAAAAATTAATAAAGTAAAGAAAACAAAGAAAAAAATTGTGAAAAGAAGTGCAAGAGATATTTTTGATTAATCAGCAAAATGGCGTTTCTACATACTCAATCGTGCGAGTGTTTAAAATCGGAGCTCTTGTTATTCGATATTCCTCCAACCTTAACAGCTATAGAAAGTTAAAAGTACGTTCAATATAAGCCAATATCTTCGCTCACTGACGATTCACCTATAGAGTTTGTTAACACTGGTACAGGAGACGAATATCTCGATTTAACCCACACGATGTTGAGTTTGAGAGAAGCTTTAAAAGGTACAATTCCAAAAGAATCTTCAGAGGAAGAAGCCAAAAATGTTGGACCTGTTAACAATTTTATGCACTCCCTGTTTAACCAAGTGGATGTCTTTTTCAATCAAAAAGCTGTTTCACCACCCAATCATGCTTACGCTTATAGAGCGTACATAGAAACTTTACTCAACTACGGCCCCGCTGCCAAAAAATCTCATTTGACAAGCGTTCTTTGGTACGACGATACAGCTAACAATATGGATGACTTAGGAACAGCAAACAGTTGCCTCAAAGCTCGTAGAAAACTTTTCAACTACAAAAAATCTGTGGATCTGATTGGTCATTTACACGGGGATGTCTTCAATCAAGAAAAATTATTATTAAATGGCGTCGAAGTGAGAGTTTGCTTGGTAAAATCGAGAGATGCTTTTAGTCTTATGGATCCTGTAGGATGCTACTCTGTTCATATCAAAGAAGCGTCTTTATTAGTGTGCCGTGTAAAAATCAGTCCTAGTGTTTTGTTAGCTCATGCTAGAGCGCTTTCAAAGTCAACTAGTAAGTATCCCCTTACGCGCATAGAAACAAAATCTATTACGATGCACAGCGGTATTCGCGGTGAAACCTTAGATAACGTCATTTTAGGGCAACTTCCAAAAAGAATAATTTTAGGTTTTGTTAATAATAAAGCTTTCAACGGTGATCGTCGCCTTAATCCCTTCAACTTTAAAAATTTTAACATTAATTTTCTATGTCTGTATGACGGTGTGCAGGTACCGTCGAAACCTTTGCAGCCTGATTTCAAAAAAAAACGGTGCGTATATAGATTGTTATCACTCTCTATTTTCGGGTACCGGTGTTCATTTTCTTAACGAAGGTAATAACATACCTCGCGAGTCTTACCCTGATGGCTACTGCCTTTTTGCTTTCGATTTAACACCTGACTTATCTGCAAACGAGTGTACTCATTGGAATTTTAATTAAACAGGGTAGCGTTAGAATAGACGTCAGATTGGACGATCCTCTGACCAAAACAGCAAATTGTCTAGTTTATTCGGAATATGAAAATATTTTAGAAATTGATGCGTCGAGGCAGGTGCTTGTAGACTTTAGCGGCTGAATCACTAGATGTCGCTTTTTAAGTATATTAAGTTAGTCTCGTTAAAAAATGAGTTAGTTAACGAAATAGAGTCCTACAACGGAGCTCATTGCAGATGTTCAATTTTTCAAAGATAAAAATTACAAGTTGGTGCCTAAAGAAATAGATTGTTATCTTTAAAAAATGAATTTGTCGCGCATTGGATTGTTAGCGCTGTGCATCGAGTAGATTCGCTACCTTGTGAAGTTTGTAAAGAGAATAATTGGTTGACAAGGAATCAACACGGCATAGATTATTTAGAAGGGAGTGTGACTTTGAAAACGCTCAATCGTACGCTCAGCGATATTTTTAAAAGTGTCGATAAAACTTATGTTAGGGGGAAAGAAAAGTGGTTAATGTTTCATAAAATGACTACTAGAGAAGTTATTAATTTAGAGTACGATACGAACTGTCCGTCATTTAATAACCTACCGTGGAGCGACAAGTACTGTATAAATCACGCTGTAAAAAATAATTATTTAAAATTTGCTTGTGCTTTAAATAACGTCTACCGAATTAAAGCATACTTGCTATCTAAATCTCAAAGCTTAAATAACGATTTCCCTTTAAGTTCACCTGTAATATTTTACAATGAACAGCCTGCAGATTCTGAACAAGTTATCGCTGATGCCCTCACACACTATCGGTGTGTTCCCTGCGGATCGGATTCCATGGGTATGGATGAAACCGACGGCCTTTGTATTTAACACTGATAATCACACTCAGCCTGGTATGCATGGGGTTGCTATACATGTAGATTCATACGGTTTTGGGCATTATCTAGATAGCTACGGTATACCCCCGTTCATACCCAATCATATTAAAACTTTGCGCAAAAATTGTAAGCATTTAAGATGGAATGTTAAACAACTTCAGAGTGAGTCATCCGACGTATGTGGTCAATATTGTTTAATGTTTTTACATTATATGACTAATGGATTGGGTTTTGAAGCTTTTCTAAATAATTTTTCTGATGACTTGAAAAAAAATGATTGTATTGCAAAATTTTTTATTAAACACAAATCACGTGATAATTATCAATTTACGGGTAACGGTGGCTGTGTCATACATTGTTTACAAAGTAGTAGTGCGAAAATGTCTTTATTGTAAAATCACGTTGTCAGGACTTTGTAAAACGCCAATGCTGCATTTGCGGGGCTTGCAATATTTATTTTAAATAATTTATACCTATAAATTGCACGACGAAAGTCAGTCTTTCCATCAGTCACAAAGTGTACAGCCCTCGACTTAACTGACCACCTAATCTTTCCCAGCCGAACAAAAGCCAATAAACAAGCTCTTGGATTTTTGAAAGTCATCTTCCTGAAAATACTTGTAAGTAGATTTGGCGACCTCTATTATTTTTACACTTTATCTATTAATTTTCTTAAATTAATCAAAAAAAATTTGTTCCAGGCTTAAAAATATGGCTGCAGAAGAAGTAGGCATCGACTGGCTTAACAGTATATCTCAAGCACCTGATGTACCCCGTAAAAACTTAAAGCAGCTGGACATAAATCACAAATACAAAGTGACATCTGTTAACAAGACGACAACAAAATATGGACGCAAAGTTTTGGCTACCTTTGATAATGAATTTGCTATTTATCTGCCTCAAAAAATTTCGGATGCTCTGACCAAGCACAATTTCTTTTGGGAAAAAGTAAAAGATAATGTAGAAAAGGAAAAATTTTATGCCACCTACATGGGCAATTTTCAGTTCGATTTTACTTTCAATGACTAAGTGTGAAAAAGTAAAAGTTTTGTAATGAAATGTAAATGTAATGAAATAATGTAAACATTCAATAAATGGAAAAAAAAGTTAAAAAATATATACTTCACTTGTTTTTAAATATCCTTCTCCGGACTTGAATCATTTTTATCAGGATTAAAAGTTATTATAAAAGTAAGATTGATTAGTATTAAAGTAAAATCAAAGTATTTTTCAAACGAATAAAAATTATTAAAAAGTAAAATTAATTAGTATCAAAGTATATTCAAAGTATTTTTTTCAATGGTTTAAAAATTATTATTATTAATTTCTAATTTTTTTGATTTCTTAAACTATTTTATTAATTTATAAATGACCGATCCAGAATTAAATAATCTCTTGAAGAATAGAACAAGATACAAATGCCGCAGCAGCAGCAGCTCCCGCAGAGTCAGCAGCAGTCGCAACGTCCGAGCGCAGCCGCCTCAGCGACCCCGAGCACCACCTCCCGCAGCACCCGCGAGCCGCCGCCTCGACCGCGTCACCACACCAGGAAGCCCTCCTCCTCGTTCCAGAGCGGCCCCGAGCACCCCCCCCCCCCGCAGAAACCGCAAGACGCCGCCTCGAAAAAGCTAATATGATGATGCTCTCTCTCATGCAGAGTCAGCATCGGCTGCGAGAAGCAGTCACGCGCTCCCCGATCACACCGCTCGCGACACACGAGGCAGCCGCCGCCGAGCACTGCGCCTGGCAAAGTAAATGTATCATGTTTGTTTACTTTCGCCAAAGCGGTATATATACTACTGCCGATAAGTTTTTTTCATCGAAATTTCATGCCCAGGGTATTTGGGGGTTCAACGCTTGAGGGATAGCTGATCTGTTTTTTTATTGAACTCGATGCCCAGGGTTAAGGGGGTTTAGAGATTGAGGGATAGCTGATCAGTTTATTTATTGAACTTGGGGGCCCTAAGTATTTGGGGGCTTTCAGCTTAGGAGATAGCCGATAAGTTTATTTATTGTACTCGGACGCCCAGAGTATTTGGGGGTTGAGAGTTTGGGGGATAGCCAATAAGTTTTTTTAATTGAACTCGGATGCCCAGAATATTCAAGGTTAACAGTTTGAGGGATAGCCGATAAGTTTTTTTTTACTGAACTCGGACGCTGAGGGTGTTTGAGGGTTTACAGCTTAGAGGATGGCCGATAAGTTTTTTTTATTGAACTTGGACACCCAGGGTATTGGGAGGTTCACAGCTTGAGGGATAGTCGATAAGTTTTTTTTTATTGTTTCCAGACGCCCAGGTTATTTGGGGGATTAGAGCTTGAGAGATAGCCGACCAGTTTTTTGTTGAACTCGGGCTCCCAGGGTAATCGGGGGTTAAGAGCTTGGGGGATAGCAGATCAGTTTTTTTAATGAACTCGGTGCCCAGGGTTTTGTGGGTATAGAGATTAAGGGATAGCCGGCAAGTTTTTTTTTGTACTCAGACGCCCAGGTTTCTTGGGCGTTCAAAGCTTGAGAATTAGCCGACCAGTTTTTTATTGAAATCGGACGCTCAGGGTATTTGACGGTTTACAGCTTTAGGGATAGCTGATAAGTTTTTTTATTTAGCTTGGACGCCCAGAGTATTCGGGGTCCTACAGCTTCGGAGATAGTCGATAAGTTTATTAATTGAACTTGGACGCCCATGATATTTGAGGTTATCAGTTTAGGGGATAGCAAATGAGTTTTTTTTTATTAAACCTGGACGCCCAGAGTAGTTGAGGGTTTACCGCTTGGAGGATAGCCGATAAGATTTTTTTGTTTGAACTCGGACGCGCAGGGTATTTCAGGGTTTACAGCTTGGGGGAAAGCTGATAATTTTTTTTTTATTGAACTCGGATGCTCTGGGTGTATGAGGGTTTACAGATGGGTCTGTCAGTATGTGACGGGTGTTACATCGTATGCAGAGTCAAGCTTTCTGAACTCAGCCACTAAAAATCATGAAGTCGCATATCTTATTTTTTTTTGCATAATATTGAAGGTTAATACATCAACAATAACCCCCTGGAGTAGTTTTTGAAAATAATGATTTTTGTAAAAGTTATAAACAAATTAAGTTAGAGGCACGGTTTTTTTCAAAATTCAACTACTCGAAGATTTTTTGATAAAAGTTTACCAAATTTTCAGGGTAAGTAAAAAATTAGTAAAAGAATATAACAAAAAAAAAATTTGACCAAAAAACTTTTATTTGTTTATAAAAAATTTATTTTGCAATAAACAATTGAAAATATAAACAACTTCTCGGTCAGGTAGAAATTTTTTTAAAATAGATTTTCAATCTGCAAACCTTAAGCTAACAATTCCCGCAAGAAAAATTTTGGGCACTCTACAAGAAAAAAAGTTATGAGCTTTTAAACATTGAAACATAGCGTTTCAGGCGCTCGAGCGACTCGACGCGCCGCGGGGGCCGCGTGGACGTTAAGCTTCTCACTCTTCTTGTGGCTTTAATTTTTAAAAATTTATGTTTTTAATAAATTAAAATGGTATTTTCATTTACTTGAATAATACTTTTATTTGTTTATAAAATTTGTTTAGTACTAATTAGAATTATTTACAAACTCGTAAAACATCTGATTTTGTATAACTAGAAAAAATTTTACACTCGATGTTTTTCGTATCGAATGGTTTATAATATTGATATTGCCAAAATTTTTATTTTGGTTATTTGTTTATTTTCAATGTCGATAATAAGCTTTTATTTTTTAAATCTCGGTTCCGAGACATGTTTTGAATTTTGACAATCACAGTGACGTTCATCGACAAATGCGAATCAAGAGTCGCGTCGTCTGCAACTAATGTTCCGCATTTGTTTGTTTGCATGCTCGTCTGTATTATTAGTCCGCATTAGTTTCACAGTTTTTATCATGACACCACCACCTAAATGTTGTAATCCGTTTAAAAGAAATAACCACTCTTGTTTTAGAAAAAATCTGACTTTGGTTTCGGAAAATTATAGTGCTTATTTTAGAGGATTATCGGGTCTGTACATTTGTGATGGGTGCAAGCGTCAGCTTTATCGAAATTGTCCGTTCAAAAAATCGAATAGTGTAGCAAAAACAGTGAGTGAAGAAGAAAATTCAGAAAAAGAAGATCAAATGGAAGTAGAATCAGAGTCTTCAACAAAAGATCCTGATTATGTTTGCAAGAATGTCGATGATCAAAACAAAAGACAAAAGCTTGCAGATGCTCTTCAAGAAGCAATTACTGCACCTTCTGCAAAAAAAGCTCGGTTAAATTTGTCTGTTGATGACAACCGGCTTTTACTCAAGTCATTTGGCGGAGATTTAAGTTCTTTTAGTGATGCTAACTTAAATAATTGGATTGCTGATTTTGAAAAGGCATTATTAAATTCACCGACTCGAAAAGAAAAAATTGCACTCCTCACAACGGTTCCAGTCAACTGGTCGATCAGAAAAATATCAAAACAGTTTAAGCAGTTTAATGTAACTAGGTGGATGGTCTCTACGGCTAAAAAATTACACGATGACCAAGGCTACGGCGCCCAGCCTGCTATGAAAAAAGGACGGTCTATGAGCTTAAGTTTAATAAACAAAGTTAATGAATATTATTTATCGGATGACATTAGCCGGGTCATGCCCGATATAAAAGATTATAAATCTGTTATCATTAACGGAAAACGCGAACATAAAACAGTAAGTTAATATAAAAAATTTTAATTTTTTTTTTTTTTTTTAAATAAAAATTTGTTTTATTAAAATGAAAATTTCGATATAATTTATTTTTATGACGAACTGATTTTTTTTTAGAAACGTTTACTTTTGCAAGATATTGAAAAGATACACGAAGATTTTTTGAAAAAAAATCCAGATTTGCAAATTTCGTTATCAGCGTTCAAAGCTTTAAGACCACCGCAGTGTATTACGGTTGGCGCTAAAGGCACGCATAACGTATGCGTTTGCAAAATGCATGGCAATATTAGACTGAAATTAAGAGGATTAAAAGAAGAATTCGCCCGTAAGAAGTTTGATTTTGAAACTACTTATCACGATTATCTAGAAAAAATGATTTGTTCTAAGGCATCAGCTGAATGTTATTTAGGGAATTGTAAAAACTGTCCTGGAACAAAAAAAATCACTACAAATTTAAAAAGAGCTTTGCAAACTCACAAAATTACAAAAATTTCTTTTGATCAATGGCTGAGTACTGACAGGTGCATTTATTATTATATTTAATATACTTTGAGTCACGTGTCGCAGAATTTTACAGTCTCTACTCGAAATCATTTTCTCAACTTTATTAACTAAAATTTTTTTTTCAGATGTCAGTTACTTACTCAAAGTGAAAGTAAGAACCTGTTCACAGAAAATTTAGCTTTTCAGTTACCTGAAGTATTAAAGCATGATTTCATTGCCAAGTCTCAGGCGGCTCACTTAAATCAATTGAAAAACGAACTTAAAGATGGCGAATTTGTAGTTACACTTGACTTCTCAGAAAATTATACATTTAACGTGCAAGACGCAATTCAAGCGCAGCATTGGTCGAAGGAACAAGCAACACTACATGTCTACGTCATATACTATAAAAAAAATAATGTTGTGAACAATTTAAATTACGTTGTTCTCTCTGAATACGAACAACATGATGCCATTGCGGTTCATTTATTTAATTCAAAAATGATCAAATTTTTGAAAGAAAAATTTAGTGCGCGAAAAGTTAAAAAAGTTTATTACTTCTCGGACGGGGCAGGATCCCAGTACAAAAATCGATTTAACTTTCTTAACTTATTGTTTCACGAAAAAGAATATAATGTCAAAGCTGAGTGGCACTTTTTTGCCACTTCGCATGGTAAGGGTGCCTGCGACGGCATTGGAGGATGCGTCAAGAGAGGCGCGTATCGAGCAAGTCTGCAAAATAATAATATTCTCTCGACCAAACAACTTTATGATTGGGCTCGTGATTTTTTCAAGAAAATTAATTTTGATTTAAGCTCGTTAGATGACTACAAAAAACACAAAGAATATTTAGAACCACGTTTTTCGACAGCAAAAACAATCACAGGAACCCGACAATATCACTGCTATAAACCATTCGATACGAAAAACATCGAGTGTAAAATTTTTTCTAGTTATACAAAATCAGATGTTTTACGAGTTTGTAAATAATTCTAATTAGTACTAAACAAATTTTATAAACAAATAAAAGTATTATTCAAGTAAATGAAAATACCATTTTAATTTATTAAAAACATAAATTTTTAAAAATTAAAGCCACAAGAAGAGTGAGAAGCTTAACGTCCACGCGGCCCCCGCGGCGCGTCGAGTCGCTCGAGCGCCTGAAACGCTATGTTTCAATGTTTAAAAGCTCATAACTTTTTTTCTTGTAGAGTGCCCAAAATTTTTCTTGCGGGAATTGTTAGCTTAAGGTTTGCAGATTGAAAATCTATTTTAAAAAAATTTCTACCTGACCGAGAAGTTGTTTATATTTTCAATTGTTTATTGCAAAATAAATTTTTTATAAACAAATAAAAGTTTTTTGGTCAAATTTTTTTTTTGTTATATTCTTTTACTAATTTTTTACTTACCCTGAAAATTTGGTAAACTTTTATCAAAAAATCTTCGAGTAGTTGAATTTTGAAAAAAACCGTGCCTCTAACTTAATTTGTTTATAACTTTTACAAAAATCATTATTTTCAAAAACTACTCCAGGGGGTTATTGTTGATGTATTAACCTTCAATATTATGCAAAAAAAAATAAGATATGCGACTTCATGATTTTTAGTGGCTGAGTTCAGAAAGCTTGACTCACACAGTTTTTCAAATATTTATGAACATAGAATACTAAAAAAAAAAAAAAAATTAATACTAAAGGGAAGTACTTTTTTTTTAGAAAATTTTCATGTCATTCAAAAATTTTTCACATCTTTCATTTTTCTAAAATTTTAATGCAAAGTCCGTTCCGGGCATTACTGAAAACAGAAGTGGTTCTGATGTTCCCGGTAAGAATACAAGAACTCAGCTAATTATGAAATGATGCAGTTCTGAAAAAAATTCATGTTAAAGTTAAGTCTTGAAACTTTTACGCTTATATAAAAGTTTTTGTATTTTTCATTTTTTTTACTTAATAAAAATTTATCTTTATGTTCCGGGTGTTACGCGTACAAATAAATTTCTTGTAGAAAACTGAAAAAATGATTTCTGATACATATTTGATACTATTAAATTAAAAATCATCTATTGAAAAACTCTGAAGCAGTTTATTTAAGAAAAAATATTTTTTGAAGATTTTACATTTTTAACGGGTGTACAATATAAACATTGTTATATAATACTACTTAAATTAAAATCTTTGATAATATAAGATCTAATAGTCAAATTGATCACCATGAATATATTTTTAAATATTTTATCTCATTTAATTCAACGGAATCTTTTTTTAAAAGTAATTTTTTTCATTTTTTGTCTCTTCTTATCTCTGATTCTTTCTTTATAGTCTGGGCGCCGCGCCGTAGGGGTTTTCGTGACCCGATAGCGGTCAGCGATCCACCCAGGCTTAAAAGATGTATTTTGACCTCCTAATGAAGAATTTCGAGGGTGGACGGAAAAATTTGTTTACAATTATTTAAACAAATAACAAAGTAAAAAAGTCATTTTTTCGATGAAAAAAAATTTTTTTTTATATTTTTCAGCTAAAAATAAGTTGAAAATGTAAGTGGACATTTATTTGTAAAGTCAATAGTTTTCGAGAAAAAAATCATCAAAGTTTAAAAAAACCGTGCATCTGTAGAAAATCAGTCGAGCCTACCATGGCGGCCGGAGTATAAGTTTTTTAAAACTTTGATGATTTTTTTCTCGAAAACTATTGACTTTACGAAAAAAAGTCCACTTACATTTTCGACTTATTTTTAGCTGAAAAATAAAAAAAAAAAAAATTTTTCATCGAAAACATGAGTCCAAAAGATTGAACGGAGGCAAAAAGACCGATGCTCTAAAATACGTTTAAAAGTGAAAAAAAAAAAAAAAGATATCTGTATTGTTTCTTTTTAATGCTTTAGTAATATTATACTTTTTTCTGCTTAGATAATGTATTAATTCTGAAAGATTCAAGTGCATTTTAACAGCGACGTCCGTGTCATGTAACACCCGGAACGCATTTTTTCGGAAAGAGGAGTCTCAACAATTTTTTTTACAGTAGGGGGGATTAGTTATCTTAAGATAGCTTTGTAAACAAGAAGCTGAGTAAAAATATTAAAAACTCAAGTCACTATACAAACAATACCCTTTTTTAGCGTTCCGGGTGTTACAGAGAAATAAGAATCTTTACCGCAGCACAAAATTTTCTGTAATTACCGAAACAAATTGAAACTTTGCTGAGAGCTCAATCACACTGCATTCTAATGAGTGAAACATAACTTATAAATCTTTGTTGATATCGAACGATTTACAGTGCTACCAACTTTGCACTAGAATCACACAAGTCAGGCCAGTGGTGTTCTTAGACTGATCAACAGGCTAAAAAAATTTAAATTAAAAAAAAAGTGGTAGAACCAGTATAGTTCCAGAAACTGCATATAATTTCTGACCAGAAAAAACGGTTTATATATTTTTTTTCATAATTTAATTATTTACTCTGAGGTTCGTTTTTATACGGACAGACCCAGATTGGGGGATAGCCGACCAGTTTTTTGTTGAACTCGGGTGCCCAGGGTTTTGGAGGTTTAGAGATTAAAGGATGGCCGATAAGTTTTTTTTTATTGAACTCGGACGCTCAGGGTATTTGAAGGTTAATAGGTTGGGGGATAGCCAACCAGTTTTTTGTTGAACTTTGGAGCTCAGGGTATTCGGGGGTTTAGAGCTTGGGGAATAGCTGATCAGTTTTTTTAATGAGCTCGGCGCCCAGGGTTTTGTGGGTTTAGAGATTGAGGGATAGCCGATAAGTTTTTTAACTGAACTCTAATGCCCAGGGTATTTGGGGGTTGAGAGCTTGGGGGATAGCTGATAAGTTTTTTCTTATTGTACTCGGTCGCCCAGGGTGTTTGAGGGCTTAAAGCTTGAGGGATAGCCGATAAGTTTTTTTTTTATAGTTTCCAGATGCCCAGACTATTTGGGGGGGGGGGGGGGGGTTTAGATCTTGCCGGGTAGCCGACTAGTTTTTTGCTGAACTCGGACGCTCAGACAATTTAAGGGTTTACAGCTTTAGGGATAGCTGGTAAGTTTTTTTATTGAACTCGATGACCAGGGTTTTGGAGGTTTAGAGATGGAGGACTAGTTGACCAGTTTATCTATTGAACTTGGGGCCCTTAGTATTTGGGGGCTTTCAGCTTAGGAGATAGCCGATAATTTTCCTGAATGTACTCGGACGCCCAGGGTATTTGGGGGTTGAGAGTTTGAGGGATAGCCAATAAGTTTTTTTTTATTGAACTCGGATGCGCAGAATATTCGAGGTTAACAGTTTGGGGGATAGCCGATAAGTTTTTTTTTATTGAACTCAGAAGCTGGGGGTGTTTGAGGGTTTGCAGCTTGGAGGATGGCCAATAAGTTTTTTTTATTGAACTTGGACGCCCAGGGTATTGGGGGTTTACAGCTTGGAAGATAACCGATAAGTTATTTCTTATTGTACTTGGATGCCCAGGTTATTTGAGGGCTTACAGCTTGAGGGATAGCCGATAAGTTTTTTTTTATTGTTTCCAGACGCCTAGGTTATTTGGGAGTTTAGAGCTTGAGAGATAGCCGACCAGTTTTTTGTTGAACTCGGGCGCCCAGGGTATTCAGGGGTTCAGAGCTTGGGGGATAGCTGATCAGTTTTTTTAATGAACTCGGCGCCCAGGGTTATGTGGGTTTACAGATTGAGGGATAGCCGGAAAGTTTTTTTTTATTGTACTCAGACGACCAGGTTTCTCGGGGGTTTAAAGCTTGAGGGATAACCGACCAGTTTTTTATTGAACTCGTACGCTCAGGGAGTTTGAGGGTTTACAGGTTGGGGGATAGCCGACCAGTTTTTTGTTGAACTCGGGAGCCTAGGGTATTCGGGGGTTTAGAGCTTGGGGGATAGCTGATCAGTTTTTTTATTGAACTCGACGCCCAGGGTTTTGGGGGTTTCGAGATTAAGGGATAGCTGATTAGTTTTTTTATTGAATTTGGTCGCCCTAGGTATTCGGGAGCTTACAGCTTAGGAGATAGTCGATAAGTTTATTTATTGTACTCGGATGCCCAGGGTATTTGAGTTTTACAGCTTTGGAGAAACTTAATAAGTTTTTACATTGTACTCGTACGCCCAGCTTTTTGAGGGTTTACTTGTTGGGGGATAGCCAACCAGTTTTCTGTTCATTTCGGGTGCCCAGGGTATCCGGGAGCTAACAGCTTGGAGGATAGCTGAACTGTCTTTCTTATTGACCTCGATGCCCAGGATATTTGAGGTTAACAGTTTGGGGGATAGCCGATAAGTTTTTTTCATCGAAATTTCCCGCCCAGGGTATTTGGGGGTTCAACGCTTGAGGGATAGCTGATCTGTTTTTTTATTGAACTCGATGCCCAGGGTTGAGGGGGTTTGGAGATTGAGGGATAGCTTATCAGTTTATTTATTCAACTCAGGGGCCCTAAGTATTTGGGGGCTTTCAGCTTAGGAGATAGCCGATAAGTTTATTTATTGAACTCGGATGCCCAGGGTATTTGGGGGTTGAGAGTTTGGGGGATAGCCAATAAGTTTTTTTTTATTGAACTCGGATGCCTAGAAAATTCGAGGTTAACAGTTTGAGGGATAGCCGATAAGTTTTTTTTTATTTAACTCGGACGCTGAGGGTGTATCAAGGTTTACAGCTTATAGGATGGCCGATAAGTTTTTTTTTATTGAACTTGGACTCCCAGGGTTTTTTTTTTTTTTTTTTTTTCTTATTAGCTTTATTAACCAATTTACATGATTATTAGCATTATTAATTAATTGTTACAAAAAATAAATACAAATGATGAAAAAAAAAGATTTAATAAAATAAAAATATAAACCTTCATCGAAGGTCACAGTCATATATTCATTTATATCTTGATGCCAATTTCTTTGAAAAAACGGTGAACGTGTTGAAGTACTTGTAGATTTGGTCCAGACAAAAAAGAAGTAATATCAAGTGGAGGAAAGATCCTCATGTAGGCCAGTTTTTTCATGAGCGTTTGTCGTTGCTGTTGATGGAGCGAGCACTGCCATATAACATGGTTGAGATCTTGAGTTTCGTGGCCGCATTCGCAGTAAGGTGATTCAACTACATTGATCTTAAAAAGAGATTGATTGAGTGAGTAGTGGTTACTTCTGCAGCGGACTATAAATACAAACAGTTCTCTGTTAAGTATAAGTCTGTGATACCATGGTTTAGAGTTAGAGGAACGAATGCGTTCGAAGTAAATCACGCCTTTCAATAGTCCCTCTTCTTGGAGTAGTCTTTCGTTGTCATCCCAAGCCAGTCTCTTAAAAAAGGCTCTATGGTCACTATATGGCAGTCGACAAACACTAGGGGCCATTTCTGTCGTCCTTCTAGCCTCTGTATCTGCAAATTCGTTCCCGATGATGCCAATGTGTGCCGGAATCCAGTGTAGCGTCAATTTTTTTGTGTAGGAGTTGGATTGAGAGTATTGCAGATTTTTATCGAGGATCTGGAGGAGATAATAATTAATGCCGTCATTTAGCTTCAGGGAATTGATAGCCAAGAGTGCACTCAAAGAGTCACTAAATATTTTAACGTTCATGTGTCTGTTCTCGAGTGCAATGTCCATAGCTCCGGCGAGTGCTCTGCACTCAGCTGTGAATATAGATGCCTTGGGGTTTAGACTTTCAGAGTTGATTTGTCCTGTATCCATAGAGATCCAAGCAGAGCCAACAGACGAACCATGATCCATTTTACTCCCATCTGTGTATATCTTAATCGTTTCGCTGTCTGCGAGAGTCGATTGGAGTAAGAAGTTTGGATGTGCTGTATTCCTAAGAGAATACCCTAAGCTAAAGTCAACATTGACCGGCGAACGATATGCATCAAATGTATGTTTGTAGATACTTGAAAATCGATCTTGATGTATTTCATGCTTTATTCCAATGACGCGTTTGATACTACGCCTAAGCACATCAACTCTCGAGCGTCGGCAAAAAATTATCTTCATCCCATGGTTATCTAGAGACCTGCGAGTGATTGTATGGGTGTGACTATATGCTTTTAGGAGAAAGTTGGAGCAAAGCAGCTCAGACCTGTGGCTTAACGTCATAAGTCGAGCTTCGGCCAGAAGAATGTTCGTGGGGGTGCTTGTTCTCATGCCAAAGGCCAGTCTCACCGCTGCGTACTGTATTCGTTCCAGTTTCAGTATTCTGTCTTTACGTGTCGGGAAGTAAATGTAGCTCCCATAGTCAATAATCGACCTCGTGTAGCTTTTATAAAAACATAACAGTGTAGCTGGATCAGCACCCCAATAAACTCCACGTAAGAATTTTATGATGTTTAGGGACGTGTTGGCCTTTCGAGTCACGTATTGTTGGTGTTTTTTGAAATTCATTAGGTAGTCAAAATGAATACCCAAGAATTTGACAGAGTCCGTAGAAGCAACCAGAGAAGTTGAAACTTTAACAGACGTTTCGCCAGGAAGAATACCTTGGTTATTGAAGTGAATTAGTTCAGTCTTCTCAGCAGAGACTTCCAAGCCAATTTCACGAAGGTTATTAGTTATTTGCCTCACAGCTTTTTCAAGAAGGTATTTAGCTGTCACAGGATCATGGGTCCTAAGGTATATAACTACGTCATCTGCATATTGCAGGATTTTGATTCTCCGGAAGGGGGAATCTCGTCTCTTTGGCTTTTTACCTTTATTTTTCTTTGTTTTCTTCCTTCCGTTGGCTTTGTTTCTTCTGCTAGAATTCTTCTTTCTTCTTCCAATATTTTTCTTCTTTCTTGATCTAAATTTGACTGCTTCTGCTACATAGAGCAAATAGAGAAGTGGGCTGAGAACCCCTCCCTGGGGCACACCCTTGTAGGAAGATCTAGGAGTGTTTTTGTTGGTTTCAGTGAAAATTCTACGGTGATATGTAAGAAATTTAACTAATCTGATGATTTTTTTAGAGCAGCCAATCTTTGAGAGTTTTTGGATTAGTATGTCACTCTGTACTTCGTTGAATGCGTTGCTCACATCTAGGTAAATAGCCAGTACATGATCTTTATCTCTCAGTGCATCTTCAATATCGAGTTTAAAAATGGTCAAGTTATCAGAACAAGAATATCCCTTACGAAAACCAGTCTGTGAATTGGGAAGAATTTCTTTCGTTTCAGTCCACCACCTTAATCTATTTGAGACCATGAGTTCGAACAATTTCGAGGTGCAGGAGGTCAGTGCCAAGGGTCTAAAGCCTCGTCCATTTGGTTTTTCAGCGAAGTGTACAAACGTGTCCTTCCAGGCTTCTGGGTATTCATCCAAACTAAACATACCGTTGAATATATCGAGGAGTATTAGATGATATTTTATCGGCAGATGGTGCAGTGCTTCATAGTTGATGCCATCTATCCCTGGAGCTGATTTGTCACCGCGTGACGATAAAGCAATATTATATTCCGAGTAAGTGAAGAGTGCATCAAGCATAGGGTCGTCTACTCCTTGCGGTTGGAAAGATGGATCAGTAGGAACATAGCTCGGGCAGAGCTTATCAAGAGCTTCCTCACGTTGTGCTTTGTGGACAGCGTTACTTTGTTTGTTGGCCTTAATTTTCGTCCACTTATTTTTCAACAGGCGAGCTTTGTTCCAGGTATACGTTAAGTCTTGACCAAAATCAATTGTGCTGGCAAAGATCCTGTAACTCTCGCGTTTTTTACAGCGGAACAATTTTCTGGCGTCTGTTCTTAGATGTTTATACTTGAGTTTATCTTCTTCCTTTTCGGTGTATTCCCATCTCTTGAAGGCTGCTTGGCGTAGCCGTTTGGCACGGTAGCACTCGTCATCCCACCATGTGACAGGATTTCTATGAATGGCGGCAGAGACGTTCTTCCTAACGGGGGTTGCTTTTGAAATCGCTGTGGAGATAATGTCCATAAAAACGTCATACTTCATCACCGGTGTCATATTTTCATACTCCAGACTAAAAAAGTTGAAGTATTCCGCTTCAAGTATCTCGTTGACCCGCAGCCAGTCCGTTCGTTTAGACTGAACTTTAAACGATTCACGTCTGTATATGAACTTATCCAAGTCAATCGTGAGCCTAATAGGGAAGTGATCTGACCCAAGTGTATCCGATAGCACCTCCGTTCGCACGTGTGAAGCGATATCTGATGTCGAGAATACTAGGTCGATGTTTGATTTCAATGAAGTGGCAGGATCAACGTGAGTAAGTGTATCGTGATTATGAAGTATAAGAGAGTATTCATCTGCTTTGTCCAGCAGTCTGGTGCCGCTGAGGTCAGTGTGCGAGCAGTTCCAGGCTTCATTATGAGCGTTAAAATCGCCCATAACAAGACAATTCTTATCAGTTGCAACATTTATTATAGCTTCCCATTCTTGTTCTGATAGGGAGTTTTCGGCAGGCGGCCTGTAGACCGCAATTAATGTAAGCGGCTTAGACAGACTGTTTAGCTTAATACATCCGATTTCTGCTTTACCAAAAGGACTGTCAACTTCAATAGGCTCGAACTGGAGAAAATTACGGACAAGGAATGCCACGCCTCCACCGGTGCCTTCAGCCCGAGGAATACTGTATAGATTGAATTGACTGAATTTCACTTGGCGGACCTTACTGAGCCATGTTTCAACTAATACCACAATATCATAATCTTCAAGTACTTTATCCAGTTCATCTTGCTTATTAACAATACTACGTGAGTTGCAACACATAACTCTTAAACCACTAATTTTAATGCGATTTGAAGAGCTAGCGTTCGAGCTGTGCTCCTCCATGTACGAATAGTGATAAAAAAAAATTAAAAAAATGAATTAGGCAAAGGCGTCGGACTCGTCCGAGGTGTTAATAATACCACCTCGAAGCGCCTTAGCCGTTTTAGTAAGCCTGGATTTAAATGCTTTGACAGTCGCATGCTGTCTGACTTCTTCCAACATTATTACGAGGGACTCTAAATTCGCAGTAAATTTACTAGCAGTTTCCACAATATCAGCGTATCTACAATCTAGCGTAGCGGTGATGAGTTCCGTCAGCTGTTCGTAGTCCATCGGAAAGGTGGCGGCCGTCCCGGCAGGTATAGCCACACTCGCCGTATGAATTTCACTCTTCACTGTTTCAGGAGCAGTTTTGGAGGTGGCAACTTTCTTTTTCTTTGTACACAACTTTTGTGAGTTTTGTGAATCCGCGGTGCTTGACGCTGTAGAATTATGACCACGTTGTCTCTTATTTTCGTTTAAGGTTGATGGTTTAGTAAACAGCAGCGTGCCATTGAACATCAGCTCCTCTTCTGATGTCTTGGCTGTCGAGTCGATAATATTACCATCTGTTTGCTCGGTCGATTCGTCTTTATTAAACTGGCGGTCGGTAAAGTTATCTTTATCTCCCTCCTCTTCAGCTGATTGCACTTGTGAAAGCACAGTGTTTACGTTTTGTTGGGTCATGTTTTGTTTAAGTGTAGGACAGAATCGCGAGATATGACCTTGGCCCTTACATTCAAAACAAGTCATAATATCCGTAGTGACGTATATGTGATATGTTGTTTCATCGTGTCGTACAGAGAAGTCGCCAGGAATCTTGTCAATATCTTCGGGAAGTACAAAAAATTGTCGTCTAAAACATTCAATGTGTGCGAACTCGCTGCTAGCACTAATGCGTATTAGAGTGATGGCTGACTTTATATTAACTCCAAATTCCTTTAATTTACTTTCAAGCACTTGGTTTGGAACAAAAGGCATAACATTTGACAAGATTACTCGCTTTAGTCGTGAGACGTAGGGGCGCATGATAACTTTATTTTTGGTTGCTCCAACAATTATAACGTTGTTTCCTTCACGAATAAGTTCATCAGCAAGCTCGACAGATTTTACAAAGAAGCAGAAACGATTTTGAGTGATACGAGAGGCAGCGATGATGTCAGTTGGGTTTATTTTCTTGCAAATGGCGCGCAGGTAGTCGTCGTTCCTCATGCCGTCTACGGTATCGATCACGATCCCTTGTTCTTTCTTCGGGTATTTCACGGCAGACACCGCTACGGAATAGCCGGTGAGCACTTGGGTGGGTTTATCGTTAACAGACATTGTAGTTTTTCCTTTTCTAAACAAAAATACGCCTATAAAAACGAGGTAGGTAGCACACGCGAGAGATACTCGCTGCGCCGCGTACTACGCACGCGCAGCGCTGTTTGTCAAAAACTTGCGAGCCTGAGTTAACACGTCTACCACGGTCAACGGTCAGACGAACACTGACTCCCAGGGTTTTGGGGGGTTCACAGCTTGAGGGATAGCCGATAAGTTTTTATTTATTGTTTTCAGACGCCCAGGTTATTTGGGGGTTAAGAGCTTGAGGGATAGCCGACCAGTTTTTTGTTGAAATCGGGCGCCCAGGGTATTCGGGGGTTAAGAGCTTGGGGGATAGCAGATCAGTTATTTTAATGAACTCGGTGCCCAGGGTTTTGTGGGTATAGAGATTAAGGGATAGCCGGCGAGTTTTTCTTTTTGTACTCAGACGCCCAGGTTTCTTGGGCGTTCAAAGCTTGAGAATTAGCCGACCAGTTTTTGTTGAAATCGGACGCTCAGGTTATTTGAGGGTTTACAGCTTTAGGGATAGCTGATAAGTTTTTTTATTTCGCTTGGACGCCCAGAGTATTCGGGGTCCTACAGCTTCGGAGATAGTCGATAAGTTTATTAATTGAACTCGGACGCTTATGATATTTGAGTTTATCAGTTTGGGGGATAGCAAATGAGTTTTTTTTATGAAACCTGGACGCCCAGAGTAGTCGAGGGTTTACCGCTTGGGGGATAGCCGATAAGATTTTTTTGTTTGAACTCGGATGCTCAGGGTATATGAGGATTTACAGGTTGGGGAATAGCCGACCAGTTTTTTGTTGACCTCGGGTGCCCAGGGTATTCGGAGGCTTACAGCTTAGGGTATAGCTGATCAATTTTTTTAACGAACTCGGCGCCCAGGGTTTTGGAGGTTTAGAGAATAAAGGATAGCCGATAAGTTTTTTTTATTGAACTCGGACGCTCAGGGTATTTAAAGGTTAATAGGTTGGGGGATAGCCAACCAGTTTTTTGTTGAACTCGGGAGCCCAGGGAATTCGGGGGTTTAGAGCTTGGGGGATAGCTGATCAGTTTTTTTAATGAGCTCGGCGCCCAGGGTTTTGTGGGTTTAGAGATTGAGGGATAGCTGATAAGTTTTTTAACTGAAATCTGATGCCCAGGGTATTTGGGGGTTGAGAGCTTGGGGGATAGCTGATAGGTTTTTTTTTATTGATTTCGGACCCCCAGGGTATTTGAGGGTTTACAGCTTTAGGGATAGCTGATAAGTTTTTTTATTTAGCTCGAACGCGCAGGGTATTTGAGGACGCCCAGGGTATTTAAGGGCTTACCGCTTGAGGGAAAGCCGATAAGTTTTTTCTTACTATACTCAGACGCCCAGGTCATTTGGGGGTTTATAGCTTGAGGGATAGCCCACCAGTTTATTGTTGAACTCGGTAGCTTAGGAGGTTTGAGGTTAACAGTTTGGGGGATAGCCGATAAATTTTTTTTTTATTGAACTCGGACGCTGAGGGTGTTTGAAGGATTACAGCTTGGAGAATAGCCGATAAGATTTTTTTATTGAACTTGGTCGCCCAGGTTATTGGGGGGTTCACTGCTTGGAGGATAACCGATAAGTTTTTTCTTATTGTACTCGGTCACCCAGGGTGTTTGAGGGCTTAAAGCTTGAGGGATAGCCGATAAGTTTTTTTTTTATTGTTTCCAGATGCCCAGACTATTTGGGGGGGGGGGGGGTTTAGAGCTTGCGGGGTAGCCGACTAGTTTTTTGTTGAACTCGGACGCTCAGAGTATTTAAGGGTTTACAGCTTGGGGGATAGCCGATAGGTTTTTTTTTATTGAACTCGGACTCCCAGGGTATTTAAGGGTTTTCAGCTTTAGGCATAGCTGATAAGTTTTTTTATTTAGCTCAAACGCGCAGG
The DNA here is from genome assembly GCA_038277355.1 of Encarsia formosa. NCBI lineage: Eukaryota > Metazoa > Arthropoda > Insecta > Hymenoptera > Aphelinidae > Encarsia > Encarsia formosa. The sequence continues at coordinate 97,212,914 of CM076184.1, read as the reverse complement.
GTATTTGAGGACGCCCAGGGTATTTAAGGGCTCACCGCTTGAGGGAAAGTCGATAAGTTTTTTATTATACTCAGACGCCCAGGTCATTTGGGGGTTTATAGCTTGAGGGATAGCCCACCAGTTTTTTGTTGAACTCGATAGCTCATCGTATTCGGGGGCTTAGAGCATGGGGGATAGCTGATCAGTTCTTTTTATTGTACTCAGACGCCAAGGTTATTTGGGGGTTTATAGCTTGAGGGACGGCCGTTCAGTTTTTGGTTGAACTCGGGTGCCCAGGGTATTTGCGGGCTTACAGCTTGGGGGATAGCTGATAATTTTTTTTTTTTTATTGAACTTGTACCTCAGGGTATTTGAGGGTTTACAGGTTGAGGGATAGCCGACCAGTTTTTTGTTGAACTCGGGGGCCCAGGGTATTCAGGGGATTCGAGATTGAGGGATAGCTGGTCAGATTATTTATTGAACTCGGACGCCCAGGGTGTTTGAGAGTTGAGAGTTTACAGCTTGGTGGATAGCCGATAAGTTTTTTTTATTGAACTTGGACGCCCAGGGTGTTGGGGGGTTCACAGCTTGGAGTATAACCGATAAGTTTTTTCTTATTGTACTCGAACGCCCAGGGTGTTTGAGGGCTTAAAGCTTGAGGGATAGCCGATAAGTTTTTTTATTTAGCCCGGACGCCCAAGTTATAAGAGGGCTTACAGCATTGGGAATAGCCGATAATTTTTTTTTTTATTTAGCTCGGGTGCCCAGGGTTTTTGAAGGTCTACAGTTTGGGGGATAGCCGATAAGTTTTTCTTATTCAACTTGGATGCCCAGGGTATTCGGGGGTCTAGAGCTTGGGGGACAGTTGATCAGTTATTTTAAATGAACTCAGCGCCCAGGGCTTTGGGGGCTTAGAGATTGAGGGATAGCCGGTAAGTTTGTTTTTATTGTACTCAGACGCCCAGGTTACTTGGGGGTTTGGAGCTTGAGGGTCAGCTGACCAATTTTTTGTTGAACTCGGACGCTCAGGGTTTTTGAGGGTTTACAGCTTTTATGGATAGCTGATAAGTTTTTTTATTTAGCTCAGACGCCCAAGTTATTTGAGGGTTTACAACTTAGGGGATAGCCAATAAGTTTTTTTTTATTTAGCTCGGTTGCCCAGGGTATTTGAGGTTTACAGCTTGGGGGATAGCCGATAAGTTTTTTTTATTGAAGTCGGACGCCCAGGGTATTTGAGGGTTTACAGCTTTGGGGACAGCTGATCAGTTTTTTTAATGAACTCGGGGGCCCAGGGTATTCAGGGGTTTCGAGATTGAGGGATAGCTGATCAGATTATTTATTGATCTCGGACGCTCAGGGTGTTTGAGAGTTTACAGCTTGGTGGATAGCCGATAAGTTTTTCATTATGTAACTCGGATTTCTAGGGTTTTCCGGGTCTTAGAGCTTGAGGGATAGTCAATAAGTTTTTTCTTATTGTACTCGGACGCCCAGGGTATTTGAGGGCTTACAGCTTTTGGGATAGCCGATAAGTTTTTTCTTATTTAGCTTGATTGCCCAGGGTTTTTGAGGGCTTACAGCTTGATGGATAGCCGATAAGTTTTTCTTATTCAACTTGGATGCCCAGGATATTTGGGGGTTCAGAGCTTGGGGAATAACTGATCAATGTTTTGTTGAACGCTTCTGAGTCTGGATGTAACCAGAACCACTATAAGGGAAATATCGCCTCTGCCTAAACTAGGTTATTTTTACTTCCTGTTCGCGGCGTTATGGGGTTGTAGGCTTGTAGGGTTGTTTCTTCATTTATTTACGTAAACTATCTTATTTTCACTAATTGCGCGTTACGTTATGGGGTTGTAGGCTTTTCGGGTTTTTAGTTCATCAATTTTTGTTGTGCTTGGGGCTATAGGGTTGTAAGCTTGCAGGTCTATTGGTTCATTTTTCAATTTTGCTTAAATCTCCCTGAAAGAGTGTTACCCGTCGTACAAAAAAGTGGTTCCGTGATAGCTGTAGATTGTGGTCGCTCAATTTTCAGTTGCCACTTCTCTCGCCCAAGACGATCCCCCCCTGAAGTCTTTTGAGGGTACGTCATTTGTTTGCTAGGGTTTCCGCTGATACTAATGAGTCTTTGATGTGATCATTTTCAGCAGAGTCCAAGAGATTTCTGACACGAGCACGCAGATGCTCATAGGTTATGCGATCAATTGCTGAAGTCGTGTGAGTTTACAGGTTGAGGGATAGCTGACCAGTTTTTTGTTGAACTCGGGGGCCCAGGGTATTCAGGGGTTTCGGGATTGAGGGATAGCTGATCAGATTATTTATTGAACTCGGACGCTCAGGGTGTTTGAGAGATTACAGCTTGGTGGATAGCCGATAAGTTTTTTATTATGTAACTCGGATTTCCAGGGTTTTCCAGGTCTTAGAGCTTGAGGGATAGTCAATAAGTTTTTTCTTATTGTACTCGGACGCCGATTTTTTGATGAATTTAATCTATTGATGTTTATGTGCCCAGCTCGGATTGAATTAGAGATGTCAGGGGGCCTTGGTTGAACAGTTCGGCGTCAGTTGGAGTTGTCTTCAGACATGGACTCTGCTCTGGAGTCAGGGAAAGACTTCTGTCTCGGCTTGAGCAGTTGAAGGTCCGGGGCTGAGAATATCGGGATGAGTGTAGAGCGACTTGTTTCTCGCATGTGGACGATGAGGTTCTCGACTACAGGTAAGGCGTATTTGAGCTTATCTGCAACTTCGCGAGCTTCGCGGAACAGCAGGTATATTGGCTTCGGCCATAAGGCACTGATGTAAATGTGGTTTTTCCCGCAAACGCCTAAGATTTCTTTTGCTGTTTTGTCTCGGGGCCTATCTGTTCTACGTAGGGCTGAGTTTTGTGTTTTCGCGGCGGCAAGTTCCAGTACGATTCCAGCCAGGCGAGGAGCAGATTTATCAGAGCTGGGTTTGATGGGCCAGTCTCTTTGGTCGAGTACATGGCCTTTGGGATCTTGAATTCCAATAAACTTCAGGACTTGGAGAGCTAGTTGGAGTGGAGAGCGATTCTTCACGTCGGGGAGTCCTGTGATACGTATTTCGTATGGATCAGTTGTAGCCATTGCCTGAGTGATGCCGTGAGTTTGACGTGCGACATCAGCTACTTGAGAAGCGAGATTTTTAACTCTTTATCAGCTCAGTATTTTTTGAGGAAGGCGCGATGCCAGTCGGGGGCATTGGCCTCAGCCCGCTTACATTTCTCTTTACTCATTTCATTCGAGCCCATGTCAGGGTTGCAAGAGAGGGTTGTGCTGGGAGACAAAGAGAGACTTAAGCTGGGCTCGGAGCATAGCTGCTTGGAAGTATGGGCGCTCGTTGGGGAGGGCGGGGATCGGGTCGATGCGAGACATTAGTGGGACGGTAATGCTTGGGCAAGAGGGCGAGGGGTACTATTTGAGCTGCAGTGGAAACACGTGAGTTGGCCTGGGTCAGTTGCGTGCTCGGCAGAACTGCACTCTGAAGCGGTTTTGAGCAAGTAATACACTTTGTGTCAGGTGCTTTGCCCTGAAGAAGAAATTTTCGGTAGGAGGCACATGAATGGCTAGATGCCATAACCTGGTTAAGTATACCGTGAAATACTTGCCGGAGTATGAGAAGTCTGGATTGTTTACGCGCACTTAGAACATTCACAGAGCACGGTTACAGAGTGTTTATGTGTATGTTGATGTTGTGCAGCAGACGAGTCTTCACTATAGATGCACACGAGCCGTAGTCTCGTGATTACAGCAAAGCGCCGACTGCCAGTAGAGTCTCAAAACTTGAGGTGGAGGTGATGAGGCCGATAAGACAGAGAGCTGCTTGGAAGCGTACCCTGGGGGAAAAGACGTATCCAGGAGGTGCGGCAACCAGGTACTGGATGAGGTACAGGCGTGGAGCAATGGTTCTCTGGCTTGTGCAGGGCTGGTAGAGTGATCCTGAATGACGTGCAGTATAGATGTGTCTGCGCCGAAAAGATCGAACCTCAAAGTTTTCGGTGACCGAAATTTTGCAGGTTTTCCGGGTCTTGGGCTCCTCAGGTGAAGAACTATGATGACTACAGGAACCGGGGGTGTCCAGCTACCAGGAAGACCAAACTCCGCCACACCAGGGAGAAAAAAAAGTGTGTGAAAAATAGATAAAAAGACAGTGCGATAGGAAGTTCAACTGCTGCTTACCAAGGAGAGAGAGAGAAGCGTTCGATCGGTTCAATCACGAGACCCGAACCAGAGTGCCCTCCGGTTTCAGTCCTTTACCCCTCCACGCCTCTGACTCCTCCAAATTCGCCCCCTCTCACCCCACTCTCTCAGGGTGTGGCTCATATGGGTAGTTTGAGGCACTCTTTTCTCTACTTCAACTTTTGGAGCCGGGCGAGGCAGGGTAAGATGTAGGGAGACGGCCCAAGACGCCGCCCTCTCCCCTTGCCTCCAAGTATAAAACCTTCGATGCAGCGTCCATCGCCTCATCTCTACCTGATCCCGTTATCCTTTAACAAGGTTAAGCACAACCCTCGACGATCTGAGATCATCCTGGTTGATTGTCTCACCTTTTACCCAGGTCCGTTGCCATAGCCTTTGGTTCAACTCAATTGTCTCCCCTCCACCTGACTGCGTTACCTTTCAAACACGGTCAAGTGCAGCCCGATAATCCTGGATCATTTTGCTGTCAGGCTTATATTTAAATTCTGGGCCCTGGCATCCAAATATATGCAGATGAGACCTGGGTGCCTTTAAGAGCTTCGGAGTCAAAGGTGGAGTCCAGTCTCCGTCAAATCATCTCTCTAGGCAATCAATATGCGAACGGTCTCGAAACGCCTCCTCAACTGTTCCCCGACTACTGAAAACAGCTGGTCTCTGGTAATACCTGACATCGATGTGCGCCTCTCACTTAATCTCTCTCTATCTCATATAAACTAAACAATCATCCAGCGTGAGCCATAGCAGACCCACCATTCTCACTCATCTTTCACGCAATAACCAAATTACATATACATATAATATACATAAAAGAATACATAAATACATATAAAGCCTATTTCTATAAGTGACGCAAACAGGTGTTTGAGCAGCCCACTGGAAAGCTTACGTCCATAACTGCAGGGAAATAGAACGAGTCTCGTTAAAACTAACCGATTTGAAATGTCGGCGCGGCGACCATTGCTGTACCATATTGGTTGTATAACCGAAAAATTGTCCAACGGGTAGTCTCTATCTGATAATTTTTTTTATTTACCATTCAAATATATTTTATTTCCCGATCAAAACTTTTTTTTCCCGTTCAAAATCCTTTTTTTCTCGTGCATTTTAATATTCCCCTTTTCTAACCAGGATCGAGATGGCTCGTTCCTAAACAGAATCTGAGTTATCACGTTTCTGATCTTACTGCGAATTAACACGTACCACGCGCAATTTTTGAGTAAGTATACTGGTAAATTATGGCAACAATTTCATCAAATAACAACTTCATGCAGTATACATATTGAGAACATTGGAGATTTTTTTTTTTTTAATTTTTAATACACTATGTATTGTAATAGTTATTAATGCTTCCATATTGATGATAACTTTGTTATCAACAAAGGGAGAGAGTGTTAGAATATTAGCTTTGCACACAACAAAGCTTACAGTAAAATTGGTATAAAATTAAGCGCTCGTGAGATTGAATTCCAAGCGCCATCCGTATTTCGCTAGCGTAGCTGTTTCCGAGAGGTTGCTTTGGCTTTTGAATGTTCATCAAGAGAACCATAAAAAGTAATTACATTTATTTTACATGTGTTGAAAATTTACTCGTAATTGTGCAAAAATATTTATTTCAACCCAAGTTAAAGACCTTCAGTATTCACTAAATTAAAACTCAAAATAACCAATTGACCAACTGATAAAAAACTTTATGAAAATTTAATGATTTTCATGCTTGCTACTCCAGCTAAAAACATCTGAAAAATTAACCCTTAAATGTCACATGTCAGAATTCTTACGTCACCTTCACACGGGGTCAATCTGACCCCAGCGTATAAAAATGTTTATACCACTAGTGCATAGGTACCCAATTTTACGCACGCTTCAAAATTTAAAAACTCGCCCTACGCACCAGTGGTATAAAATAGTACATGCAACGGGTGCCGCACGTCACCAGGGCTTCTTAAAGTTACTCGTGCTATGCTTCACTTCGCACTCGGTACCTTTAAAACCACCCTGGCGACGATACTGCAACCCGTTGCATAATATACTATTATAACTTAATTTAATAAAAACATTAATGATTGAAAATTTTTTTGAAAATAAATTAAAGCCTCTACTTGAAGTTCTGATAGATTTTACAACCAGAAATTATTATTAAGGCATAAAAAAAAATCACCGAAAAAAAAGTCGAAAATTCACATTTTTTGCTAAAATTTTAATAACTTTTTGGGATTTCGATATTTTCAAGTAAAATTCCAGCTGAGTACTCCTGAAAGGTCCCTCTTGAAGATAGAATAATTCGTTTTTATCAAGTTTTCAAAAAAGGTATTTATTTTGAGAAAAAACTGGAGAAAATGGGCGGAAAAATGAAATAGCGATGTCTGTCAATTACAACAATTTTATTACTGTAAAAAATTATTAAAAAATTTTTTATAGTTAACATTTTATTCATGTTAGTAGAAACATAATTAAAATTTTAAAAAAGGTAGGTTTTTACATGAAAATCGTCTTTTCTTACACCAAATTACAAATTAAAAGTATAAGTATGCTTTATTGATTACTATAACGGAGCTTTCTCAAAACTTTTTGGCGTTTAAAATAAAAAAAATACTATCTTTTACAAAAATAGTTCAAGCATAAAAAATCATATAATTTTTACATTGAAAAACTAAAACTTGAAAATAGAACTAATCTAATCCAGAGCATTCAAGGCATAAATAAACGCGATGTTTATCACACATCGGTCACGAGCACGAAGGGCATTTCATATGCGTTTCAAAGTCTTGTCCTCGTTTGCACAATGCGCACCTTACTCTTGATGCACATACAGGTCTTTCCTCATGATTAACAGGTTCATAAATTTTCAGTATGGTTTTTATGCCACTCCTGATTGACATTCGAATAGATGGATTGTTTAGGTGTCTTTGTAATTGAGGTGTCACTAAATGCAAATCTATTGTTGCAACTTTAGTTGTGATTCCAACATTAATGAATGCGCATTTAAGTAGAATTCTAGTGTTCACTGCTGTCTGATCTAACATGCCGAAAAAATATCGCATTGACCAGCGATTTGTTCGTTTTGTAACGGTATACGCGTGACAAAGCTGATCGAACGTATCCGTTCCACCTTTAGTTTTATTATAGTGTAAAATAATATCTGGTTTCCCGTCCGTGATATCAGCACTACCAGAAAAACGTTCGTTCTGACGAGCTTTAGCTTCCAGTAGCCGTTGCTCCAAAGACGCCGCATTTTCTATTTCATCGGCCGAATCTTCGTCAGCATCTTCCTCGCTTGAATCACTGGGAGGCTCAAAATCTTCATCATCGTCTTCTTCGACGTGGTCTTCTTCTCCCGAAGAAGCTACATCAGGAGCGTCTTCTTTTTCTTCATCTTCCCGCAATAGTGCGGTCACAGTTCAACGGCGTAAATTATAAGCCATAATTATAATTCTGAACAAAGTAAAAAAAATCATTAATTTTTCAAAATAAAAATTTTTTTACACCACACTGCTATTACGGTTAAAAACAGGAATTCAAACACAAAAAACAGGCCAAAATTTTTGCTCTGATTTGAATCGAAATCAACGTGTGTGTCACACGGGGTCAAATTGACCCCACGATTTTCTTGCTTTCTTTTCGACACGTTCTCTATGAGAGATGACGTACAACTTACCTACCTATTATGGACCAACGTCTTGTTTCAGGACTCAACTAATTCCAGGTGAGGTTGCAGAGTCAATTTTTGCGCGCATATTTTAAATAATTTCCATCAAAGACACCTGGGGTCAATTTAACCCCGAGTGACATTTAAGGGTTAATAAAAGTTTATGAATGATTATTATTAACTACTAAGATGTTTTATGCGGTGTATCATTATTGAAAAATGTGTAAATTTCATCAAAAAATCATGAGAAAGTGGTTTTAGTTTATTTAAATTTTTTAATCAATGTTAAACTTCTTATTTTGGTCAATAGTAAAATAATTTATATAAACTTATTATTATGAGAAGAGCTTCTCTTTGTTGAAATTTCATTAAGATTCCTTCATTTTTGTGGCCAGTAAAAATAAAAAACGAAATTACTTTTGTTTGCGTTTATTTCTTAAATTTTGAGGTTATTTCAAAAATGTACGGAACAAATGCTGTCGATTTTTTAAGTAACTACAACTTTTGCATTCAACTCTATTCGGTAGAACGTATACTTTTCCTAAAAATAGTGGAAAACCGTTTTCCACCCCTCAAAATCTACTCTCTTTCTCCACCAAAACTTGAAATGGCTTGATTTTTCCTTATTTTTTTCTCAGTTTTTACTCCCATTTCAATCGTGATTAGTTAACCAAATGATAAAAAATTAATAAAAAGTAAGCTATATATGGTCTGAATTAATTATTTTGCAATCTATAATCTAAATAACAGTGTTGAACAAAAATAATTCTAACCAATCAAATTATGAAAACGATATTTCAAACAATTTATTTTTTATCTTTTTATATAAATGATGACCAAAGTATAAAAAAGCTGGTTTTTCTCGTGCAACTGGAGCAGGGGGAAAATACAAGTATATTGGATCACTAAACAGCAGAAGAATTTTCGAAAATAAAAACAGACATTAAACAATCGTGAGGAAAACCTGCTCAGATGGACATTTGGCGTTTACAGAAAAGGCGCAACTATTAATAAATACTATCCACCCAACCCTTTCTGCAAAACTGCTTTGCAAGTTTCCCCATTTGTTTTTACTGTTAAATATTAACTATCGTTAAAAAATGATTCTGTTAGTCAAATCTATTACCGAAGCTTATTACTGTGCAATTAATATTTTTGGAATGGTTATTTATAAAGCAATCATTGAAGTAACGAAAGACGAAATTGAATCGGTACAAGATTATGTAGTGCAAAAATTTCATAATTTTTATGTGTACTGCAAATTGCGCAATTCAAAAACAATTTTATTTTGAAAAAAAGGTAGTAGATAACAAAGCGATATCTTCTATTGTATTCAAGACTTCGCAGCAGAGTTCATTAGATGAGTGATTTAAACAAAGGAAAATTAGAATTTCGGCTAGTACTGCTCATAAAGTTATTTCCTCTAGAGATCTTGAAAAAACTTAATTTGACTAAGAAACTAGCGCGCCTTCTACCCCTCTCGCTTTGCCCAAGAGGCCAAATAGCTTGCCTGATCCAATATTTTTGCCCAAATATATTTCAATGTATCGGACCTTGCTGCGCGAAATCCGATATTTTACAAAATATATGGGCAAAAACAACTTCGCCCTTGCATCGCTACGCTCCACTACCACTCTGCGCGATACATGCTCGACGGTCTAGTTTTAGTATTTATTAGACTCATTTTTACACCGAAGCACATTTTGTGTTTGCTGGTATTTAAAAATAATAAATAATAATTTTTTACTGCGAAAGATTATTACACTCCTCTATGATTTCATAACATAAATTTTATTAAACTTTTTTTATTTATAGTCGTATCGAAACCTGTAAGTTTGCAGCTGCATTATATATCATAGTAACGAATAAGTTAGTAATTTATCATAGTAACAAATAAGTTAGTATAGAACAACTTCATTTTATTGATTATACTAAGATAATAGAAAAAAAATTTGAATAAAATTTCTGCTTTTTGCCGTGTATAGGGCGTGCCATTTGTTAAGTAGTCGTGTCCCGATCAAATACCATCCGTCTTGTTGGGTCTGCATACGGCTTTCAAGGAAGACCTCCAAGCCTCACCGGCTCAAATGCTTTCTGGAACAACAATTAGATTCTCTGGCGACTTTTTTGTGCACATTGACCCGCCTTCATTCGTCGAAGGCCTTCGTTGGCCATCAAATCTATTCCTGCATCCAGACTTATCACCGAGAAGCCTTTCTTTTTCAGTAAGCTTTCCACCTGCTCACATGTTTTCAGGCGTATTGACTCCATCAGGAAACTACGGGGTTACCACTTTGGGAAATGTGTTTAATTGAACTTTCCCGAACTCAGAAACTTAATAAAATTAAAAGAGAAATTAAAAGATTTACAGTAATAAATTAACATTTATTCAACTAATTAACAATATGATAAATTTTATAATAAGTTTGATTGTAATGACAATGACTGGCGCGTGCAGAGGTTGGAAGGAGAATGACAACTTCTCGCTGTTGATGTCGTTGCCTCGTTGTGAAGCACAACGTCGTCGCTTAGCGCATAAAGACGAACGAAGATGTGAAATTCGAACAGAACGATCGCCATATGTTCAAACCACCACAGATTGAACGGTGGATTTACTGTATTGTTGTTGTTATTGTTGACATAGAAGCAGAGTTGGAGATTATTATCATTTTGGATGAAGACAGTTCTGGAGATCATAAGCTTTCAAAACTACGACTTTAGATGATAGAAGAAAATCTTAAAAGAGAATGGTATGAAGTCATCAAGAATATGGAGACATCATAAAAATTTGCAAAAATTTTTTTATTTCTAAAGTTATACTAAGATTTTAATTACTACAAGCTGAAAATTATTTTTAAAAATATTTTCTAAACCTTCAAGCTCTATCACGGAAACCCGTTTTCACTAAAGGTGATCATCACTTAAATTTCGGGTTAACAAGTCTCGAAAATTGGCTTTGGATATACCTAGCCTCACTTTTTAAGTACTTGTATCTTCGTATCAAATGAACAATAGCATTGAACCTTTGAAAAGCTCTACTAGTTATAATAAAAAAGTTTTGAAATAAAAATAAAATTTTCAAGACTTGGTTCAATCACCCGAAATCAGAGTGATCGTCACATCCAGGATAGTGAATCACTTGAAATTCAAGTGATCGTCACTTTTAGCTTATGTGGATCACCTGCATGCTTGTGAAAACGGGTTTCCGTATACAATGAAATTACAAAAAATAATTAATGATTATAGTTTTAAAATAAAATTTTAAAAAATAATTGCTACAATATTTTTACAGGGTCTGTACGAACTCAAAAAGCAAGAGTTGGTCAATATTATTATTTTAGTTAAAGACAGTTCTGGAGATGATCAGCTTTCAAACTTCTACTTAAGCTGATTGGAAAAATCTTTAAAGATAATGGTATGAAGTCATTCATCGAGTACATGGAAGCAGCATATAAATTTGCAAGATTTAATAATTATTTATATTAAGTTAAATTAATTTATGTTAAGAATTGAATTATTGTAAGCTGAAAATAATTTTTGAAATATTCTTTTATTTTTAAGCTTATGAAATAAATTTCAAAAATAGTTTATGTAATACGAATCAAAATTAAATAACTGCTCTTGATGAAAATCAGGAAAGATTTTCATTATTGAAAATGAATAGTTTAGTTTTCAGTCTGGTTAAAATTCAACTAAGTTAATAAAATCATGACGATTGAACTGTTTTGTTCAATTTTGTTCATTTGGTCACGAGTAGTCCTATGCACAATTTTGTAATAGCCCTGAAATCGAGTAAAAGGTGACTGTAAATAATTTTGATATGCGCCATTTGTACCAATGTGGTTCGATCATATTCAAAATGAAACTGGAGCTATTGGATACCAAAATGAACAATTTCCTGTCCACACCGTTTAATTTTGTCTACTTGGTCGCGAGAAATCCTGTGCACAATATTATTGTTTTGTTTAGCTCGTAAGAATACGTGAGCATGAAAAATAAGGACATTCTTAATATTGATCAGATCGACTTCGGAACATGTTTAAAAGTTGTTTGAATGTTCGATTTCCAGTGAATCGCATTTTTCATTCTATTGAACTCATACAGTCTTCCTGACCTTTTCGAGGTTGGTCGTGCCTAAAAATTAGATTCTTTTTGTAAAAATCGAAGTTTATGTATTTGAAGAAGTACAAATAATTCATGGATTATTTCATGTATCAGAAATTTCAAATCCTGTTAAGCATATAGTTTAAAGCGCGAATGAGTATTTACTCCATTATTTTCTGTGTGAATCTACATTGAAGTATGTATTAAAAAAGGGTCATATCATTGATACATTTTTTTATTACAGTGAAAGTTGCCTAAGCCGGCATCTGGATAAGATGAAACGTTCCCTTCCCGGAAAATTTTTTGTGGCCCCGACGGATTTCGTATGTAGAATACCTGCTACAAGACAGAAAATTGTCTCCCGGAAAGGATATTTTGGTCCCGAAATTATACATTGGTCAAGGCGGAAAAGTCTCCACCCACCTTTGGTAATTACTTAACTCGCTTACCCCGCCCACTAGAAATCAGTTTAAAGATCTTGCAGTGTATAAACCATTGTCAAAGCTTTAAATGTTATGTGAGTTTAGTTGAGTGAGTTTCATGTAGATAATTTAGCAAAAATGGGCTACAATAGTGAGAGTAAATCTATTGAAGCAACAAAATACCTTGTCACTAGCTAAAAAAGAAGCTGTCCTTGAAGATCATCAGAGGAAAAAAATGAGATACAAGGACCTAATGAAAAAATACAAATGTAGCGAAACACAAATATATTCTATTTTGCAAAACGAAAGTAAGATCATAACTGATTGAATGTCTGGAAGCCCTGGTTTGAAAAAAAAAACTTTTAATCGACAGGAAATGAAGAGATTAAAAAGCAACTTCGGGACTGGTATATTCGTATGAGAGCCAAAAAGTTTCCTCTCAGTGGACTATTTATAAAAAAACAAGCCCTCAAAATTTCTGAGGAGTTGGGTGTCCAATCATTCAAGGCTTCAAACGGCTGGGTAGCAAGTTTTAGAAAGCGACATTAAATAGCCTAGAACAGTGTAAGTAGAGAAGTTGCCTCAATTATATTAATTAATTATTTAATATTTTAATTATTTAATACTTTAATTATTTGATATTTTAATTATGTAATATTTTAATTATTTAATACTTTAATTATTTAATATTTTAATTATTTGATATTAATTAATTATTTAATTAATATAATTTCTATTGATAATCAATAAAATAAACAAAATCATTTATTAAACTACTATTTGGCACATTTTTATTCAACTTTCTTCAAAATGAAAAGTTGTCTTCCCAGGCATTATTTTCCGGTCCCTTCGCTTTCCGTCTTAGATAACTTTTACTGTATACATTTTTGAAAGTCAAAATATCCAATTACAGTGATTCTCATATTCGATCGGTCGGATATTATTATTCAATCCAGCAGAACCTTAAGATAATAAACGTTTAAATGCCATGCTTACGTAACCTTCGCATGCAAATTGATTGATCATACCGTTCCTTCGAAGCCAAAGAAGGCCAATTGACAGCTGATGTAACACGACTGACTTCTGAAATAAGAATGCATTCTGGGATAAAACTTTTATAATCTTGGGAAAATTGTTCTACACTGTTTTCAATTTCCGGTATCGAAATAGCAGGGATTATGTCAAGAATAGAGCCATTGAGTGGAAATTAATAAATCTGATCCATATCAATTATTATATCGCTATAAAATGGATTGTTATATTTAAAAAAAATTTAAAGCATCTAAAATTTTGTCTCTTCTGAAAAACGTAAAAGTCTCTAAGGCCGCTAATACTTTCTTTTCCAACAACCATACTACTTCCTGACGAGGGCGCACGTGGTAAAGATCGAAAGACTTTAGTAATATTGTTAAAACCGTTAAAATAATAAAACATAACTTCAAACAATTATAAACGCAAACTAATTAGATAAATTTTCATATTGACTGTTCTACAACAAATAATTACAGAATATTGATATTGATCTTACAGTCTGACCACATATGCGGATCATTAGATGATCCTTACTTAAAATCACCCTCGAAGAACCTAAAATATCGATCAGTAATGAATATTTCAAAACCCACAATATGTGCAACTTCTGGGTTTTGCAAGAAAGGAACATCTAATGATCCTTAGCACCACCACCTTCGAAGCAACCCCATTGTTATTGCAAAGCTACTGCAGGATTTATTTTTTCTGCATCCGTACACACATGGTAAGTTTAGGGTTGATATCCATGTGCCACTCACTTTTCCACTTGTACTTGGATTTTAGTATTTGTGTGTTCAAACATCCTGTTGATATATTCAACCGGAAACAAAACTTCCCACAGTTCTGCAATGGTCAAAAGACCAACAGCGGGACCAGCAATCACTCTTCGTGAGTTAAGACATAGTCTAATAAGATAAGTAAACTATAAAAAAAGTGATTTTATTGTGAGAAAAAGCAAAAATGAGGCAAGATGTGACTTTTGTGCCACTCAGCTTACTAAACCGAATAATGAAAGAGAAAGAGAGAAGCCGTTGAAAGAAAATTTTATGTGGGAGCTGGAGATGCTCAGAACATACAAATAACATTAGAAATTTGCTTACTTGAATGCTTTTGTGGAAGTTTTGTACTTAATTTGTAGTTATTTTTCCATGAAGAGTTGTAATTGGGCGTCCTCTACTGTGAGAAGCCTCGGATGTTGCCTGGATGCCTCGGGCTTCTTATTTAGCTCGAGCGTCCAAGAGACGCTACTCCAAAGTGGCATTTTCGAGATCGTTAATGGACTCGGTGCCTTGGGTTTCTCTACAGGATGTTTGAACACACTAATACTGAAATCCAAGTACAAGTGGAAAAGTGAGTGGCACATGGATATCAACCCCAAACTTACCATGTGTATATGGGTGCAGAAAAAATAAATCTTGCAGTAGCTTTGCAATAACAATGGGGTTGCTTCGAAGATGGTGGTGCTAAGGATCATTAGATGTTCCTTTCTTGCAAAACCCAGAAATTGCACATATTTTGGGTTTTGAAATATTGATGACTGATCGATATTTTAGGTTCTTCGGGGGTGATTTTGAGTAAGGATCATCTAATGATCCGCATATGTGGTCAGACTGTAAGACCGATATAAATATTCTGTAATTATTTGTTTTAGGACAGTCAATATAAAAATTTATCAAATTCGTCTTCTAGAGGTCTATAATTTATAGGCAGATGATTGACTTTAGGGAAATAATAAGGATTTACGGATTCTACATGAAGGATACATGTTCCACAGATGGATAAGAGAAAACATGAAAATCATGAGAACAACTGACATTTTTATTAAGATGCAAGAAGACAAGCATCTTTTCTGCTCATAAGGTAAAGATGCCAATTATGATTACAAAAATCGCTACTTTTAAGCATTTTGAATTTTATTGAAAAAACAAAGCATATTAGACTAAATCGTTTTTTTCCATGCTTAAATTTTAGGTTCTTAGGAACTTAAATAAATTTTTTTTGTATCATAATTGTATTTATTTATTGAATAATTAATGTTTAAAGTCAAGACCTTTTATGCTCCGTTTAAAGTCAAGGCCCCAGTTTATTAGACAACTTCAGCTCTGGCCCCAGTTTATGGAACACTTTTACACGTGAAATCCCGTCTGTGACTTAAGTGCCCCAGTTGATGGAACGGAATCGTCAAAATTCGAGGGTTTCATCACTCTCAAACACGAACAAATTAAAAATCTAACATGAAAATTAGATAAATTGTTCCATCAACTGGGGTATGTAAATCACAGACTGAATTTTACGTGTAAAAGTGTTTCATAAACTGGGGCCAAAGCTGAAGTTGTCTCATAAACTGGCGTCAAAAGGTCTTGTCTTTAAACATTAATTATTCAATAAATAAATACAATTTTCATATAAAAAAATTTATTTAAGTTCATAAGACCCTAAAATTTAAGTATTTAAAAAAAGATTTACTCTAACATGCTTTGTTTTTTCAATAAAATTCAAAATGCTGAAAAGTAGCGATTTTTGTGATCATAATTGGCATCTTTACCTTATTGAAGGAAGATTCAACGAAGGATTTTATAACAGCTTTGCAGATTCTACATACAAAGTCAGAAAAAGTGTGTTTTTTTTCAACAAGTGGATTTTGAACTTGGAAACCAATGATCTTAACTACAAAATCTCAAATTTGCGTGATAACCTTTATCATCAGGCATCCATAATGAAACAACACATGAGATGGTTGGACTACAGACTAAATTACATGGATGGACAGCTGTACTATAACATCAAGGTAACTAGAAAATTCATGAAAGACAACCTTAATATAATATTTCAGAAGGCAGATAAGGGAAACGTCAGCATAGGGTCAGATAGGAATGAATACATTGAGCATATCAAGCTTATATTGAAGAATGTTAACACCTACAGGAAAGTCAGAAACTCGTATGCTAGCACTCTGCAAACAAAGTTGAAGAAACTGTTGAATGACTGGATGATGAAGAGGATGAAAGATAAGGGAACCCTCAATAAACTGAAGAGTGAAAGCGGGACTATAGCCAAATGCTTCGGACTTCCGAAGAACTATAAGGAGACCCTATCATAATTAAATTAACTAAAAGATAAAAATTAACTAAAAGATTTTCATAAAATAAATCTGAATGATAAATAAATATCTAATACACTTATCTAAACCGGAATGAGCAATCAATGTCGGTCATGAGTTAGTTTAAAAAATCACAAGACACTAAAATCTACGGTCAGCTACCATATTTTACACGAGAGCAACAGAGATAGAGAGTGACGAAGAGCTCTGAAACCTCGTTTACTTAACGATTTATAAAATCTGTCAGAACTGTGTAGACTGAATAGGGAAGTTGCATGAGTTTGAAAATGAGTTTTTTCAAATAAACATCTAAAAAATGGGTCTGAAAAAATAAAATTAGTATAAAAATTTACAGTTTTTATACAATATTATAGGAGATATTTACTTATGGAATTTGAGTAATTTTCATAGCTATAGGTATACTTCCCAACGTTAAATATCCCTCAGTGACGTCACTAAGGGGTAAAATGCTCAAAATTCAATAATTAATATCTTCAGTAATTTTTATGTAAGAATTTAAAAAATTTTAAAATTTATTAAAAATCGAAAACTTTCAAAACAAGATGTTTTTGAAAAATATGCAAGTTCTCTATTGCAAAGCAAGAGAGTAATTACAGTTGTGGTTGTTAAAAAAATTTTGATATCAGAAACATCAAAGTGGAGAGAGATTTTTAATGAGGTTGGTTGATAAGAATATCAACTCTCAAGTTTTGGGATAATTCTTGAGCTAGAATTTCGGGATGTTCAGAGATTTAAAGCTAGGGAAATGATTTTATTTTTATTTTCTGAATTCACAGTAGACAGTTAGTTACAGATTTATTGAACTCAGCTCAAATTTTTGTTTTCTTGGGCGGCAAGTCCTGATTACTGCAGGGGCAAGGTGGGAACACTGCGGGGTCATTGTCCTCCAGCTTTGACCTCAAAAAGTGTCTGGATTAGAAACAAGAATTTTACAACATATTTATCAGAAGAGGTCACAGCTTTTAAAACACTAAACTTGAAAAAAAACATAAAAAATTGTTATCACACACTTAAAAAAAAAAAAAAAAAATTACTCACGACTGTGGTCCCTCTTACAGTTTTTACCATGTTAAACTCTTATTTTCTCTATTTATACTCAAATCAACTTTGATGTTTAGTTTCTCAACAGAAAATAAGAAGTCACCAGTTGTTTCCCAGTCTCGTGCAAAATAATCATAAAAAAATAATAATAATAATAACCTGGTGGGTACCGACAGTCTTTTTAAACGTGTAGTTCTTACTCTTAATGAGACTGGTGAATTTGCCGTTTCCTAGGCGGCACTGGTGTGATAAGATATTAATTTTTTTTTGTTTGCCTCTTTATTTCTAGAAAACGTTATGGGGTCGGGCAAGATAGTAAAATAAGGCGTATGTATAAAGAATGTCATCAAGCAATTGACCAGGTTGTTGAAATAAATCATGCATGTTTCCATAATAATCAAACAAAATATTCAATAAAAATAATGTTTATATAAGGATAATCAATTGCGTACTGACATTGCCTCTGCTAATTCTCGTGTTCACAAGAATGTATCTGATGCGCATGGACGAATGATTGCTCAAATTGGACTTTAGTCATGTATAGTCTTAATATAACAAAAATGTATGATGATGGCTAATTTATATTTTATTCTTTTGTTAACTATGTCATGGACCAACTTATTGAAATGCCATGAGTACAGAATTTTTGAAAGCGAAATGAAAAAAAAGTATAAATGAATAACAAAAAAGAAAATTATAGTTAACAATGTTCGGAGCTTTTCTCCTTGAACAGTAATTCAACCTCATGCAACTGAGTTCATATATCAAAAACGTATACTTGAATTCTTGTTATCACTTATATTTACTCTAAGAAGAAAAAAGAGAATTCTCATCAATAAGAGCGCGAATAAAATTAACATCCACTGAGTTAGACAGTTAATCAGCATTAAAGTTACCAAGAATAATCTTGGTGCTGTAACCCTGAAAAGAATCGCGTAAATCATCAATGAAACTCGTCCTCTCAAAAAATGGGGCATGTGAAGGCCTATACACCACGCCCACGAATATGGGAGTACCGCCACTGAAATTGACTTCACAAAACAAATACTCAGGAAGGCCAAGTTTGCCCTTCTATTCCGTAGAGAAAGAGCAGAGGTGCTTGACAGGTAGCGTCTTATGTATAAAAAGAGCAACTCCACCCCCAAGACTATTATGATCGTGCCTGAGTAAAGCGTAGTCTTCCAGAGTCACAAGAAATTTCTCAACAGCAGGCCCAAGTTTGGTCACACTAACTGCTTTGGGCATACATAAACACTTAGTAGAGTAGAATAATCCCATCAATCTGGTGCCATCTTAGGATTCTTTCATTACTCTCCTTCCAGCATGAAGAGACAATTTTTAAGACGTGATTTGAAGGTGTGAAGAGAAGGAGCGTTCTGGATGTGAAGGGGAAGGGAGTTCCGTAAGATCGTAGAGGATACATTAAAAGATTTTCTTAAGGAGTCCGAGTGACAGGCAGGTACAATGAGAGTTGCTGAGTTTACGTCTCGAGTAGGACGCGACTGAGAGATAAAAATAATGAAGCCAAATAATTCGGATTGCCAGTCCTTAAGATTTTAAAGAGAAGACAGGCCGTTAAGTAGTCACGTTGACTCTCCACACGTAGCCACCCGAGTTCCCGCCTGTATGCTGTAATATGTTCAGACTTTTGAATACCATAAATATAGCTGATCCCCCAGTTGAGAACTCGCTGTATTCTCAGATTTTGCTCAGCAGAAGTATTACAATACACTAGGGAGCAGTAGTCCACCAGAGGGGAGAGAAGGTTCTGTATAAGATGCTTCCTCAACTTGAAGGTGGGGGTACTTCGTCTGAAGCACCCCCAAGTTACGCTCTGAGGAAAAAATTAGAATGCTAGAGCACGCATAGTCAGAGAATTCACGCCAGCAGTAGCAACCCTTTCCATATGAAATCCAGTCCCAAAAATCATAGCCTTTGCTTTCCCATTCAATGACAAGCGATTTTCAGCAGCCCGATCCGCTATCCACTCCACATTACAACCAAGTTTTTCAAGCAATTGAGCAAGGTCCTCGACTCGGCCCTGCAAGTATATTTGCAGATCGTCCGCGAAAACAAATTGGAAAACACCAGAGTCAAGACCCTATGTCCTCCAGAGTCAGGCTATGTCCCTGATATAAAGAGCAAAAAGCAGAGGCTCTAATACCGAGCCTTGTTGCACGCCCTTGCTCAGGGGGCGAAAAAAAGTTAAGGAACCATCCTCTGCTTTAACAGCCTGCGAACGACCTGACAAATACGAGGCAACCCACCCAAGGACCTCAGATGAAACTCGACTGAAATTCATCCATGAATCCCCCAGATTCAAAGAATACGGACATCTGATTGAACACTAACCTCTCCAAAATCTTGGATAAAAAGCTAAGCAAGGAGATCGGTCAAAAGTCACCCAGGCACTCAAGTGAGGGAACTTTATTGAGAGCAACTACAATGGACTGTTTCCATTGGTCAGGAAAAGTTGAGGTTTTTAAGGATTTGTTAAAGATATTCTAAATAATAGGGCCTATAGATGGAAGGGCAGATTAAATAAAACTCTGTGGAAGTCCATCAACGCCCACAACATGAGAGGTTGACTGGTTAATAGCCGCTACGACGTCATCAAGTGTAACCTCTGAGAATACAAAACGGCTCATGCCCTCACTGTTACTTAGATTATCCAAGTATTCAGAGAGAGCAGGAGCAGCAGCATCAAATGAGATAGAGGCGAAGTGGGCGTTGAGCTCCTCCGCAGTGAAATTAGTAAGGTTTGTATCAGGTTTGAGTGAAATGTCTAAGTGCTTGAGTTCCTTTCAGATCTGTCGAGCGTCAGTGAGGTTTCGAAGCCGATGCCAGTAGAAATCAAGTCTGGCTGTCATGAGCAAAGTCGCGAGCAAGTATGTATTCATAAAGTTCTGTCTCAAGTTTAGAACGTTTGTGGTGTTTATAGAATCAATCTCTTTCTCTTATTGGGGATCTATGATAGTAAGTGAACCAGGGATTGCGTCCCTTTCTGTACCTAATTCGCCGAAGTGGTGCAAAGATGTCAAGGGCATCATAAAGCTTGCCGTGCAGATACCTCCGATTGTTGTTGAGGGAAGTTGAGCCATCCCTACTTGCTATCGGTCCCGTTGTGGTAAGTATCTATTGAGTGATGTCACATCCATAGACTTGTAGTCTCTATAGAAAAAATCAGATGGCGTCAGGTCAGGTACAAAAATGTCGAAAGTGGCAGTTAATAGGTCGTGGCTGGTAATGAAGTGGACATCGGTCTTCCAGAAGCTAGTCACAGTGTCAAAAGCATCAACGGGGCAGATATCAAGCCAGGTATCCGAGTAAGCAGTGTAATGTGTAGGCCCATACAGTACCTAGTAAAGCGAATGCTCTGCGATGAGAGCACGCACAAAGTTAGCATCTCTCAAGGACAACAGTTGATCCGCATTGAAATCACCTAGAATGACCTTGGTGCTGTAATCTCGTATATTTACACGAAGGTCCTCCACAAAATTGGTGCCATTAAGAAGCGGCGCGTGGGGAGGCCTGTACACCACGCCGGCAAAGATAGGATTACCCCCTTTAAAGCTTACTTCACAAAAAAAATATTCTGGAAGACCGGGTTTTCCCCTCCATTCCGTAGTGGATGAACAAAGATTCTTCGCGGGTAGCAACTTATGGATATAAAGTGCAACTCCTCCCCCCTGAGTGTTGCGATCACGTCTGAGCAATACATAATTATCCAAAGAGATAAGCAAGCTCTCAACAGAGGGTCCAAGCCAAGTCTCAGTGATGGCAAGCACATGTATCAAGGAGTGATTTAACAAGTAGTGCTTCATCTGGCCTATATGACTCCTCAGTGAATAGCATTCAACAGGAAAGCTTCCAGCTTGGTCCCTGACTGTCGCACGGAGGGATATGGTGATAAATTGGAAACTGAAAAAGAGTTATACTGCAGATGGTGTGAGTAAGATGATTAAGATGAATCCGATAAGTCGGTTGATTGAGATGAGTATGATAGATTATGATTATGGTGGAGAGTAAGTGTGGATGGAATGCTACCTTGGGAGAGCAATGGTCTCGCAGCACGTGAACGACGAAAGAGGTTTACGATGATAAAAACGTTCAAGTTTTGCCTCAAAATTGATGATGGTCGATTTGTCACCCTTCTTTCTTCTCACATGAATTTCACCGTCTCTAACAAAACAGACAAAACCAGAGTCCTGTTGGGAAACTCTGCGGCGAACAAAGTTGTACAGTTTGAACTTGGTACCAGGTAGAAATTTGTTGATGGTAATGAGCCCAGATGTTAAAGATTCCAGCTTGAAATTCTGTAGTAAAGCATCACGTAGACTCAAGATATGTAGCTTGCCAAATTTTACCTTGGATGAAATAATTGCTTTAAGCAACAGTCGAGACTGGAGAGTCACAAGTATTGACAGTGGACGTGGTACAGATGTTGTACTCACGTTTGGAGCTATAGATATTGAGGTAGGTGACTCATTAGAAGGAGCATCATGTGTTTCGGCCTGGTTGACAGGTTTATTGCTGGAACAAGGTGGAGCAGAGGTTTTATTGAACTTTCGTACTGCAGTAATGTCTCTCATTTCCGTGTCTGGGTGTTCAGTTTTTACTACAGAAAACGCAAGTGCTTTCAGGTTAGCACCCTCAGGAACAAATAGTCAACCAATCACGAGGTCCATGGTTGCATTATTCCGCACAGAGTTCAAGGTGGAGACATTTTGATTGAGATCAGCATTTTTTCTCTCGAGTTCCTGAACCCTTTGGAGGAGTTCAGGATCAGTTCCTGTAGCACCAACTAGTTCTTTGTCCCCGGAATCAAGTCTTTGCTTGATTTCTCGAATATCCCACTGACTACTTTAAGAAGGTCATCATGTTCCTTTACCTGCGAGGCAAGTTGAGGTAAGTCTTTCAGCTTACCTTCAAGAAAGAGAGGGAGAGATTTAATTTTTTGATTTTGATGTGTTTATTAATTGTACATTATGTTGTAAAAAATACATAAGTTTACAATAAAGTTCTACATTAGAATATTATTTCAATATAAAATAAAATAGAATAAAATAACAATAATATAAATAGTAATAAAAATAATAAAATGAATATAATGGTATACAATAGTAATCAAGGAACATGGGTATCATCATCAGTCTCATCAGTCTCATCGGTATTCACTCCACGAAATCACAAAATAACATTTTTACAGAACCGGAGTTCAACAGTTCAGAAAAAACTTAATCTTCTCCCTCGGTATAAAAGATGTGTGATTTGATGAGGTATTTAAATGTAGTGAGGGATATTCATTGGCGAATATATCGACAGCCCATGCGAAGAAAAACCATTGACCAAAATTTGGGGAGATAAACGTAACAAGGAGGGCTTGCCGCGATTAAAATATCTCCAAACCCACATTTTCCCCGATTTTAGCCTGCGGCGATAAAAATAATAGCTCGAAGGTACTAACGGAGATAAACGTAACAACCCCACCCTCAGCGGCGAATAGTAAATTCGTTAAGAATTAAATTTATTTTTTTTGCGACGAATAAAATCATCCTTTAGTTGCTGCCGGAGATAAAAGTAACCCCAACTACGCGATATAGTCCGAGAAAAATAACTAATTATTTTGGGCCGCGAAAATAATAACGCATGTTCGTTCCCTCAACACAAGGGCGGAGAAAAAAATAACCCGACAATGACTAGCGGCGAAAAAAATAACCCTTGCCTATCTCTCAACAGAATTTCAATCTCTCAAGCACCAGCGGCGAAAAAAATGACTCCTGCCGTAGTCTCGATAGAATTTCAGTCTCTGAAGCATCGGTGGCGAAAAAAATGACTCCTGCCGCTGTCTCGACAGAATTTCGGTGTCTCGAGCCGGGTCGCGAAAAAAATAACCCCTGCCATTCTAACGATATAATTTCGGTCTCTCAAATACAGGCCGCGAAAAAGTAACTCTTTCTCATTTCTTGACAGAATTTCGATCTTTCGACGACTGGCCGTGAAAAAATTACTCCACCCCTTAAATTGACAAAATCTTGGTCTCTTCACCACTGGTTGCGAAAAAAATGACCCTTGCCTTTTTATTGACGAAATTTTGGTTTCTGGAACACCAACTGCGAATAAAACTACCACCGCCTTTCTTTTGACAGACTTTCGGCCTCTTGAAGACTGACCGCAAAACAATGATCTTTGCCCTTCTCTTGATAAATTTTTACTCTCTTGTGCACCAGCCACGAAGAAAAGATGACTCTTGCTTTCTCAAAACAAAATTTCGATCTCTTGAGCATCGGCCGGAAAAAAAATCCCCTCGTGAAATCGAAATTATCTCAAGACTAAGGCAGTTTTCATTTATTTTGTGGCTGGTTCTAAAGAGACTAAAATTCTATCGAGAAAAGTTTAAGGGTAATTTTTCGCCGCCAGTCTTCTAGAGACCAAGATTTGTAAAGAAAAGGGCAATGGTCGTTTTTTTCGCGGCTTGTGCTTGAAGGACCAGAATTATATCGTTAAAATGGGAGGGGATATTTTTTTCGCCGCCTGTACTCGAGGGATCTAAATTTTATCATTAAGATGACAGGGGTTATTTTTTTTGCCGCCTGTAATCGAGAGAACGAAATTCTGTCAAGAGTTGGGCAGGGGTTACTTTTTTCGTGGCCTGTGCTCCAGAGACCGAAATTCCATCGAAAATTGGACAGGGGTTATTTTTTTCGCAGCCGGTGCTCAAGAGACCAAAATTATATCGTTAGAATGGCAGGGGTTACTTTTTCGCGGCCTGGCTCGAGACACTGAAATTCTGTTGAGACAGCGGCAGGAGTCATTTTTTTCGCCGCCGATGCTTCAGAGACTGAAATTCTATCGAGACTACGGCAGGAGTCATTTTTTTCGCTGCCAGTGCTTGAGAGACTGAAGACCTGTTGAGAGATAGGCAAGGGTTATTTTTTTCGTGGCCGGTGCTCAAGACACCGAAATTCTGTCGAGACAACAGCAGGAGTCATTTTTTTCGCCGCCAGTGCTTGAGAGACTGAAATTCTATCGAGAGTTGAGCATGGGTTACTTTTTTCACGGCCGGTTCTTGAGAGACTGAAGTTCTGTTGAGAGATAGGCAATGGTTATTTTTTTCGCCACTGGTAGTCAAGAGACCGAAATTCTACCGAGAGTTAGGCAGGGGTTACTTTTTTCACGGCCGGTGCTTGAGAGTCCAGAATTATATCGTTAGAATGGCAGGGGTTATTTTTTTCGCCTATTGTACTCGAGAGACCTAAATTCTGTCAAGAGATAGGCCGGGGTTATTTTTTTCGCCGCCGGTAGTCGAGAGACCGAAATTCTATCGAGAATTGAGCAAGGGCTACTTTTTTCATGGCCGGTGCTTGAGAGTCCAGAATTATATCGTTAGAAAGGCAAGGGTTATTTTTTTCGCCGCCTGTGCTCGAGACACTAAAATTCTGTCAAGATAACGGCAGGAGTCATTTTTTTCGCCGCCGTTGCTTGAGAGACTGAAATTCTGTTGAGAGATAGGCAAGGGTCATTTTTTTCGCCGCTAGTCATTGTCGGGTTATTTTTTCCTCCGCCCTTGTGTTGAGGGAACGAACATGCGTACGTTTTCCGTCGCTCACGCATTAAGGGGTTATTATTTTCGCGGCCCAAAATGATTAGTTATTTTTTGTCGGACTATATCGCGTAGTTGGGGTTACTTTTATCTCCGGCAGCAACTGAAGGATGATTTTATTCATCGCGACCTTAAAAAAAATGAATAAGGCTTTTTCATATCAGACGATTATCCATAACCTAATGTTTGCCGATTTAAAAAAATTCCCAATTCTGTCGGCTTTACAGCATTAATGTTAAAAAAAATTTTTTTCAATTCAATCTAAAAAATGTTAAAAACCTAAATTGTCTTGGTAAAAATGAATTAGAAAAGTTCATAAGTACAAAAGATGTGAATAACTTTTAACGCGGGGTGTATGACCCGGGGTGTACAACAACAATTTTTTTATTAGCTCTGTAGTAAAAACTACTTAAATTTCTCTACAATAAAGTTGTCAGAATAATAGAATAATTAATATAGTTTAAACCTAACTTTTACAAAAAGTGAAAAAATTCATAGAAAATTAAATAAAACTACAAAATATCGTTTTGGGTTCACTACGATAAATCTAAGTCGTCTGCTATGAAAAAGCCTTATTTAATTTTTAACGAATTTATTATTTGCTGCTGAGGATGGGGTTGTTACGTTTATCTCCGTTAGTACCTTCGAACTATTATTTTTATCGCCGCAGGCTAAAATCGGGGAAAATGTGGGTTTGGAGATATTTTAATCGTGGCAAGCCCTCCTTGTTACGTTTATCTCCCCAAATTTTGGCCAATGGTTTTTCTTCGCACGGGCTGTCGATATGGGGGTATGGTATTCCAGGAGTAAGTTGCTAATACATGAAAGGATCGCTTCAGAGACTCAGTGCGGAAAGAGGGGACAATCAAGGCATCAAGTGCATGCAGATTAATCTCAATGGACGTGAGCTGAGCTTTTCAGCAAAAAAATTCGCCAAATAAGACGGAGTACCTGTGTATAAGATGTAACGTGATCACTCTTTTTAATCCCAAAGATGTATCTGATTCCACGATTGAGCAGATGCTGTAGAATAAGATTGAGTTCATCCGAGATATTACAGTACACAAGCGAGCAATATAGTCAACGACAGGAAAGAGCAGGGTCTGCACAAGGTGCTTACGCAGTTCAAAGGTAGTGCTGCGTCTGCGCACGCATAAGAATATGAGTTCAGGATCAGCTGTCGGATTATAAGACACACTATTCACTATACTATATCCCCCGCACTTCTCTCACTCACTCTACCAACAAACCCTACTTACCTTATTCATTCTCAACACTAACTCATCTTACATCTCTAACTTAACCCATTAAGTCCCAGGAATTTGAAATTTTTTTTCTGCGTTTGAGTTGGAAAATCTTGAAGAAAACGCTAGAAAACCTATATGAAAATACCAAACCCCCCTATTTTCAAGTATGCCCTACAAGATGAGATAGTTTAAAAGACTCAAAAATTTGATTTTCAATTGTTTATTTACAAATAAAAACAAAAAATCAAGATTTTTCTACAATTTTTTTTTTAAATCAAGAAAAACCATGAGGAAATTTTTTTTTCCACACCTGAAATTATGATGAACGGTGAAAATTTTGTTTGAAGTTTACAAAACTTTTTGAATTTTTGATCTGCGATTTTTTTAAACAAAATGGCGGCACAAAAACTACGTCATAAATAACTGCACAGAAGCGTAAGGCGAAATCAACAACGAAAAATGAGTCTCATCTAAAACTACTTATCGCCGAGCCATAAAAAGTCCTTAATAAATACATTGTTTACATTTTTATCATAAAAATAGCGAAATTCCAAGTATTAGGCCCAATACCATGGGGGCCCAAAAGTAAAAATAAAGTTATTGAAAAAAAAAATACCACTATTTTTTACGCAAAATTTCAAGAATCCTAAAGTGCGGTAGCACTTTGACGGCGAGTAGGTTTTTTTAACCGACTGCCGTTAAAGCGTACGCTTTATATACATTGAAATTCGGTTTTAGGTTAGGTCGTTCATGAAAAAAACACTATTAGGATGATTATTTTTCCTTGACCATATATTCTACGCATAGCCTAAGATCCCCTGAGAAGATTAAGAAAAAAATCATCCTGAAAAATTTCTGCGTAAAGAAGTTATGACCGTCTCAAAATTCGAAACGGTGATTTCCTTTAGAAATTTTTTCGTTTCCAGTCCCTGAGCATCCGGTTTCTCTACATGCGCTGCATGTGGCTTAAATCGGATCTTACGTAACGCTGTCTCACTCTTGCAGCCTGCAGCAAGGCATGCGAGCAGGCTGCGCAGGTGAGGTGCGCGCACGCAAGAGGCCGAGCCGCCGAGACCCGAGCAGCTGAGCAAAAGACAGCGGTCATAATTATTATTATTTTATTACATGATTTAGAAATAATTAAGTAATTAAAAAAGTAGGATATAATAAAATATACAGCGGCATCACGCTAAATTCACTATTAACATAATTTAATTAATAAATATTATGACCGTTAACCATCAATAATTATAGAAAAATATTTGGCTATAATTTTTCAAAACAAAATATCTAAAGTCTCCCTATGATAATCATCTATGAGTTAGAGTGAGTTGAACTTGGGAAACCTTCTGCTGGTGCTGTAGAGATTTATTTATCCAGTGAAAATTGCTGCAACAAATGTCAATGACCAAGTTGAGGTAGTTTAAATGTGAATGGTGATCAATGTCTCATGGGGTTATTCAAATTGTCAGACAAGTAAATACATTTAAATCATCATTGGAATTTATAAATTCTGAGTCAATACACCAACATGGATAAGGTTTACTGCTCTCAGTTTATTTTCCAAGATGAATTTGTCTGACTATCAAGTTTAATTTTAGTTTTATCCGCTATATACCAACTACCTTAACTTGCTGCAGCAAATGTCAATGACCAAGTTGAGGTAGTTTAAGTGTGATCAATGTCTCATGGAATTATTCAAATTGTCAGGCAAGTAAAGACATTTAAATCATTACGGGAACTTATAAATTCTGAATCAATACACCAACACGGATAAGGTTTATTGTTCTCAGTTTATTTTCCAAGATAAATTTGTCTGACTATCATGACCAAGTTAAGGTAGTTTAAATGTGATCAATGTCTCATGAAATTATTCAAATTGTCAGACAAGTAAATACATTTAAATCATCATTGGAATTTATAAATTCTGAGTCAATACACCAACATGGATAAGGTTTACTGCTCTCAGTTTATTTTCCAAGATGAATTTGTCTGACTATCAAGTTTAATTTTAGTTTTATCCGCTATATACCAACTACCTTAACTTGCTGCAGCAAATGTCAATGACCAAGTTGAGGTAGTTTAAGTGTGATCAATGTCTCATGGAATTATTCAAATTGTCAGGCAAGTAAATACATTTAAAATTATTACTGGAACTTATAAATTCTGAATCAATACACCAACACGGATAAGGTTTATTGTTCTCAGTTTATTTTCCAAGATAAATTTGTCTGACTATCATGACCAAGTTAAGGTAGTTTAAATGTGATCAATGTCTCTTGAAATTATTCAAATTGTCAAACAAGTAAATACATTTAAATCATCACTGAAATTTATAAATTCTGAATCAATACACCAACATGGATAAGGTTTATTGTTCTCAGTTTATTTTCCAAGATGAATTTGTCTGACTATCAAGTTTAATTTTAGTTTTATCCGCTATATACCAACTACCTTAACTTGCTGCAGCAAATGTCAATGACCAAGTTGAGGTAGTTTAAGTGTGATCAATGTCTCATGGAACTATTCAAATTGTCAGGCAAGTAAATACATTTAAATCATCACTGGAACTTATAAATTCTGAGTCAATACACCAACACGGATAAGGTTTATTGTTCTCAGTTTATTTTCCAAGATGAATTTGTCTGACTATCAAGTTTAATTTCAGTTTTATCCACTGTGTAGTAACTACCTCAACTTGGTCATTGACATTTGCTGCATTCAAATGTGATGGTGATCAATGTCTCATGGAATTATTCAAATTGTCAGGCAAGTAAATACATTTAGATCATTACTGGAACTTATAAATTCTGAGTCAATACACCAACACGGATAAGGTTTATTGTTCTCAGTTTATTTTCCAAGATGAATTTGTCTGACTATCAAGTTTAATTTCAGTTTTATCCACTGTGTACTAACTACCTCAACTTGGTCATTGACATTTGCTGTATTCAAATGTGATGGTGATCAATGTCTCATGGAATTATTCAAATTGTCAGGCAAGTAAATACATTTAGATCATTACTGGAACTTATAAATTCTGAGTCAATACACCAACACGGATAAGGTTTATTGTTCTCAGTTTATTTTCCAAGATGAATTTGTCTGACTATCAAGTTTAATTTTAGTTTTATCCGCTATATACCAACTACCTTAACTTGCTGCAGCAAATGTCAATGACCAAGTTGGGGTAGTTTAAGTGGGATCAATGTCTCATGGAATTATTCAAATTGTCAGGCAAGTAAATACATTTAGATCATTACTGGAACTTATAAATTCTGAGTCAATACACCAACACGGATAAGATTTATTGTTCTCAGTTTATTTTCCAAGATGAATTTGTCTGACTATCAAGTTTAATTTTAGTTTTATCCGCTACATACCAACTACCTTAACTTGCTGCAGCAAATGTCAATGACCAAGTTGAGGTAGTTTAAGTGTGATCAATGTTTCATGGAATTATTCAAATTGTCAGGCAAGTAAATACATTTGAATCATTACTGGAACTTATAAATTCTGAGTCAATACACCAACACGGATAAGGTTTATTGTTCTCAGTTTATTTTCCAAGATGAATTTGTCTGACTATCAAGTTTCATTTCAGTTTTATCCGCTGTGTACCAACTACCTCAACTTGGTCATTGACATTTGCCGCATTCAAATGTGATGGTGATCATAAGTTGTTTGTTCTAGTCAGGAATCAATTGGTAAATTTTACCAATTTTTTAGTTTCACCTTATACCTAGTTATTAAATAGTTTGAAAAATAAAAAATTAATAGTTATTAAAATATCTTTTTTTTTGTAAAGCCTGGAGATAAATAAAATAAAAAAAAAAAAAAAAAACATTTAAAAATGTAAGATACCAACGGCAACTCAGGTTTTTACTGCTATAGTTGCTATAACAGAATTATCAAAATAAAAATTTTTTTTTATACTTGATGTTTAAAAATCAGTAAAAAAAGTTTACAATAAAATCAATTCATTTTAATTGTCCTTCAATATCGATAAAATCATTCATCTCAATGGAGTCATAAGTTTTTTGTTCTACTCAGGTATCAATTGGTAAATTTTACCATTTTTTTTTTAGTTTCACCTTATACCTAGCGAAAGAAATGAAATCTTTAAAAAGAAAGACCTTTAAAAAGGTAAGAATTTACGGCGAGTGGTTTTTTTTTGGACAGAACTAAAACAAAAGTATATATGTTGTTACTTTCAGATCTATGTTAATATTAATGAATTTATCCCGAAAGATACGAACAGATGAATAAAATAAAAAAATAAAATAAAAAACCATCTTTCAGTAGAGTTACAGTGAATTCTGTTCATTTTTTTAAACTTTAATTATAAATTAATTCGAGTATCTACTCTGATTTTGATATTATGTTTTCGGGGATACGAACAGATGAATGAAATGAAATCAAAAATCATTTTCCGGACGAGTTTTTAATAAATTTTTTTCAGTTTTATTTCTTTAATTAATTTTTACTCAAATTATTTAAAATTCCTACTCTGATTCTGTTGATATTTTTTTGGAATATGAACAGATGAAGGAGATGAAATCAAAGAATCATCTTCCGGACGAGTTTTAAGTAAATTTTTCTTTTCTTTTTACGCATCTTTTTTCTTTTTTTTTTTTTTAAACTTGAATTCAATTTTTTTTTAGTAAAAGTTTACTATCAATTTATTCAATTTAGGTGTCGTTCAATATCGTTAAAATCATTCGGACTCGACGGAGCCGCAGATTTATTAATTAGAATAATATTACTTTTCAAAGAATCAATTAAAAAAAAAAGCTCTTAGATTTTTAAGTCTTTTTATTTTTAGTTACCCTAATACAGTTTCTGCTTTTCGGTGATGCATGAATATCTTTGGTCGACTGTTAATCGTTAATCTGCGGCTCCGTCGAGTTCGAATGATTTTAACGATATTGAACGACACCTAAATTGAATAAATTGATAGTAAACTTTTACTAAAAAAAAATTGAATTCAAGTTTAAAAAAAAAAAAAAGAAAAAAGATGCGTAAAAAGAAAAGAAAAATTTACTTAAAACTCGTCCGGAAGATGATTCTTTGATTTCATCTCCTTCATCTGTTCATATTCCAAAAAAATATCAACAGAATCAGAGTAGGAATTTTAAATAATTTGAGTAAAAATTAATTAAAGAAATAAAACTGAAAAAAATTTATTAAAAACTCGTCCGGAAAATGATTTTTGATTTCATTTCATTCATCTGTTCGTATCCCCGAAAACATAATATCAAAATCAGAGTAGATACTCGAATTAATTTATAATTAAAGTTTAAAAAAATGAACAGAATTCACTGTAACTCTACTGAAAGATGGTTTTTTATTTTATTTTTTTATTTTATTCATCTGTTCGTATCTTTCGGGATAAATTCATTAATATTAACATAGATCTGAAAGTAACAACATATATACTTTTGTTTTAGTTCTGTCCAAAAAAAAACCACTCGCCGTAAATTCTTACCTTTTTAAAGGTCTTTCTTTTTAAAGATTTCATTTCTTTCGCTAGGTATAAGGTGAAACTAAAAAAAAAATGGTAAAATTTACCAATTGATACCTGAGTAGAACAAAAAACTTATGACTCCATTGAGATGAATGATTTTATCGATATTGAAGGACAATTAAAATGAATTGATTTTATTGTAAACTTTTTTTACTGATTTTTAAACATCAAGTATAAAAAAAAATTTTTATTTTGATAATTCTGTTATAGCAACTATAGCAGTAAAAACCTGAGTTGCCGTTGGTATCTTACATTTTTAAATGTTTTTTTTTTTTTTTTTAATTTTATTTATCTCCAGGCTTTAAAAAAAAAAATGATATTTTAATAACTATTAATTTTTTATTTTTCAAACTATTTAATAACTAGGTATAAGGTGAAACTAAAAAAATTGGTAAAATTTACCAATTGATTCCTGATAAATTATACTTTCAGTTTTTTCAATTGGATGCACCGTTTTTTCATAAAAATTCATTAAATTTGGGTCAACTGTGGTAGAACTATTGCGATTCATTTCTCCGTACCTGTAGCGAAGTTATCAAATATTTAGGATGGAAAATAGTACAAGTGGGATTTTTTTAATGATTGATGATCTTATTTTTATTTTAAAAAAAATTGCGATCCAATAGTTACAATATTGTTAGAATTTTCACGAAAAAGCGTTTGGTAAAAAAAAAAAGACTATATTCGTGTTCAAAGATCCCAAAACTCTACGTTGATATCGTTGTACAACATAAATGATTGTCGAGTTTTTTTCTAATACGAGAAAATGAATTGCAGTAGTTTTATTGTAATAGGCCCAACTTCAATGAATTTTTATTTGAAACCGATGCTTTCAATTAAAAAAACTAGAAGTATAATTTATTCTTAAAATTTTGCGCAAAACATAGTGGTATTTTTTATTTTTTCAATAACTCCATTTTTGTTTTTGGGTCCTCATGGTATTTGGTCCAATATTTCTAATATCGCAGCTGACCACAAATTCATGATAAACGACACAAAAAAAATCCTACTTGTACTATTTTCCATCCTAAATATTTGATAACTTCGCTACAGGTACGGAGAAATGAATCACAATAGTTCTACCACAGTTGACCCAAATTTAATGAATTTTTATGAAAAAATGGTGCATCCAATTGAAAAAACTGAGAGTATAATTTATTCTTGAAATTTTGCGTAAAAAAAGTGGTATTTTATTTTTCAATAACTCTATTTTTGCTTTTGGGCCCCCATGGTATTGGGCCTAATTATTTATCTATATTTTTTTAACCTATTTTATCTATATATATATATATATATATTTAAGTTAAAAAAATTCAAGCGCTTCCTGTTCCTTCGGTTTTTGTTTTTTCGAAAAAAGAGAAAACACGGGTCTCTATTTTTTGATTTTTTAACTAACTTAGAAATAAAATATTACAAATTTTGAAAAGTGGCCAATCCTATTTTGAGAATAAAAAGGGATCCAACTTAGGAGATCAAATACTTTTGACGAAGATCCATTTGAGGGGATCCAATGTGGGGGATGAAAAAAGTGCAGTATTGAACTGTATTTTGACCGTGTTTTTAAGAATTTTAGATTTTCGAAGATCCAATTTAGGGAATGAAAATAAAAAACGGAAATATAATATACGGAGATATATAGAAATTCTAACCGCCGGTAATTACCGAAGCAACGTATCATTATAACTCGTCGACAAAAGTCGTCTGATGAAGTCACAGTGTGCTGAAACACTACTGTAACGACAAAATTGTTAATAAAGTGTAGATTTTGAAATATTTAACGTATATTTCATTTGGTAATTATTATCACTATTGAGTAATTTAAAAACAAAAGTTCTTATATCGTTCTTATGTATTCGAAAAATGAGTCATGCGAAATAACTTTCTTTAATTATAAAGGATAATTGTATCTACTCACCCACATAATGGACACAAAACTTTACCATCTAGGTAGGGTCCACCTATGCAATGACTACAGAAGGAATGATAGCAAGTTAAAAGACAAGGATTTTTAAAGTATTGATGACAAATACTGCATATCAAAGGATTTTTTGACGTTGTTTCATTTTCGTTATCTTCGACATCAATATTATTTTTCAAGTACTCATCCATTGTTTCACACGCGGAAATCGCCATAGTATTATCTGAAAAAAAAATTTACATGGAAAATGAAAAAATTTTGGAATCTCTTAATACTCTAGAAAAAAAAATTTCTAACCAAATTTCCTCCAAACACTCCTTTCCTCTATTTCTGAGCTTCTCTTCTTTGCCTTTTTCACGTCACTTTTTCATACTATTGAGGAATACAAACATGGAAAAACTAAACAAAACAAAAGAAACAAAAAAAACAATAATAGGCCAAATCAATCAACTTTATAAAACAGTTTGTATACTTGTTATACAGTGGAGGCTGGAAGGGATTGAAGTGTTATTATAACTATTGATAACACTTTTAATGAAACTTTTGTAAACACGATTAACGAGTTGGGAATATTCTTTTTTTTAAATCATTTTCTGACCAGCTAAAAATTGTACACCCCTCCCCCACCCCTTTTTACTACCTTCAATATTTTTTAATATATGTGTATCCATACTGGGGGGGGGGGGGGTACCCCCGCTGCTCGCTTCGCTCACCAACCCTTCCAGAATTTTATGCTTAAATCTATGTACACTTGTACCTACACTTATACACATACCCTTGTGTCTACCTCTGTACCTACTGTGATACATACCATTGCTTCTACTCTTCTAGCTTGTGACTACACCTGCACCTTATTTCATGCCTGCCTTTGTTCCTACCTTTCATTTTATTCCAAACCCTTGTAACTACCCTTGTTCTTACCGTTGCAGTCACTGCTTTTTATAACTAAGCTCTTACTCAGGAATAGCTAATGTTTATATATCTGTTTCTATCATGGTGATAGCTGTAGTTTGAATTTTTTTCATGCTTTTATTTCTACCTCTAGGACTACTTTGTTCTTACCTTTATCATACTTTCATTTCTGTCCTTAGTTAAACATCTGTTTCTATGCTTTTACCGACTTATTTTCGTCTTTTTATTTATTAACCTTCCCTGCTTTATAACCTTGCTACTATCCACGTCTCTTGAGTATTTTTTTCCGACTCTCTTTACTACATCTGTTGACTTTTTATTCTTCCTACATATGTTAATAATCTTGTGTTTACTACCTATTTTTTACTCCAGCTTCTAACGCTGAACCTTCTACACATGCATTTGTTTCTACATCTTTTTCTACTCCTATGCTAACTCTAGTTCTTTATTTTTTTTTTTAATTAAATTTTTAACACGGAATCTGGCCATGTGCATAACCTTTTTTTATCCTCTTGTGCTTACTACTGTAAATACCCTTATAACAAACCTTGTTTATAACATTGTTTCAAACTTGATAACTACTCTTGTAACTACATTAAACCTACTCGCAAACCTACGCTTGTCATTACATTTGTAACTTTGAACCTACGCTTATATGTACACTTTTGCTTAATATTGTTTCTATCTCTTTCACATGAATCTACTTGCTTTGATTTTGGTGTTTGCTGTTGTTTTTTCTTTTTTTCATGCTTTGGTCTCTAACTCTGAATCTATGTTCTCATCTTTGTGAAAACTATCATTTCTATTGTTCATTCAAATTTTTTCGTAATTACAATCGTGAAACTAATCATCTTCATACGATTTTGTCCACACAGTTCTTTAACTTTTTTGACAAATATTTCCTACATCCTTTTATATTTGTTATGAACGCATTTTCTACCTAGGTTTCTCCCAATTAACCTATCCTGATTAATATCGAAATGTACCTTACGACACCAGTTTCCAGCCATGTGCAGCCTCTTTTCCTTTTTTATTATTTTCATACTTCAATTTGTAACTTTGAACGTATGTTGTTCTTTTTTTTTTTGTTAGAACATCTAACCCTGAAACTATCATCTTTTATACTATTGTTTTCGATCCTGTACAAACCTTTGTAGGTAAAAACTTATCCACTTTTGAATCTACCCATGTACCTACACTCAGAGAAGCCCGGTATGACAGTAAAGGCAGCGTGCATTAACTGTTAAGTCGTAGATGCAAATTGTAACAGTTAATGCATGCGTCTTAACAGTTAATGCGGGACGCATTAACTGTTAAGTATCAAGTCAACTTGATTTTCACGTTATGTTCGGGGTTATGTTCATCATATTAACTAGAATTAATAACTTTGAAAATTACTCATTTTATTTCAAATTATTTTGAATTCATACTCGAAGTTTTCAAAAATTAATTACTAAATTAATTTTACATTAAATCTATTCATCAAATTTTTATGAAAAATAATATTATTTGTAAGTAAACGCTACAATATTTTCGAACATTTTAAATTTAATAATAACATTAATACTCAACATTTTGTATGTGAATATAATAATCATCAGTAAATTTTTAAAATTGATCTATGATGAACATAACCCTGAAACCCGCATTAACTGTTAAGACGCATGCATAAACTGTTAAAGTTTACATCTACGACTTAACAGTTAATGCACGCTGCCTTTACTGTCATACCGGGCTTCTCTGAGTGTACCCTCTTGCCAAACCTTGAAGCTCTCTTAGTGAAGCGCACGCGCAATTGTATTATATTATTTAAAACAAATTTTGTCAAAGCTCCATCTAAATTAATCTACAATAAGTTATCTATACCCTTTACCTTTGCGCTACGTTCAGAGTTCATATTCATTTAAACTTTTGTGGTTATAGATTCATTGGTTTTGTTTCTGTTTGTATACTAATAATTATTATTTTCATAATTTTAATCGGATAATTTCGAACACTTGATTACATAATTATTTTTTTATCAAATCTATTCTCTAGATGTTTTAATTAAATTGTAATGTAAAAATTCAAAATAAAAATTCAAATTTTAAATTTTGTTCTTCAACCAATCACATCACGAATAAAATGCTGACATTCTTTTTGGGTTCTCTCTTTTATCTTAGGATATTAGTTAATTTTTTTAATGTTTCATAGTAACTTTTTAAATTTCTACAGTTACATAGCTGATAACTCGTATCAAAAATTTGCGGTGTGGGTAGAAACTGATAACATATATCAAAAATGGGGGGTGTGAGTAAAAAAAAGGGGGTGGAAAGGGGTGATTAGAAAAGGGTGTGATTTATTAGCACGGGAAAAAAAAGCAAACGCACGGGAAATTTTAGGTCAGTTTCACGGGAAAAAAGACATTTGCACGGAAAAATAAGTGATTAAACGGGAAAGAAAATAAATGCTCGGGAAAAAATACTTTAGCGGTAGTTAAATCTATTAAACAAGAAAAAAATATATTGAACGGGAGTAGAATTAACATTGCACGAGAAAAAATGTATTAAACGGCAAAAGAATTGATCTCGCACGGGAAAAAGAATTGCGAGCAAAACTCAACAAAAATCAAGCAAAAAATTTGGTTTATTGAACATTATACAACTGTAATTGAAATGAACGGTATTTATTATAAAAGATTAATGCATTAGTAAGGCATTTTTTTTATTTTGTAGATCAGGTTAGAGGTCGCATCTGTTGTGCACTAATCTCATGAATTTCCTGGCCAATGCTAACAATCTAAGTGCTGATAAAATTATTTTCAAATCCTGTTTTTCTAAATCAAAAGATTCTGCAAAAATGTGGAAATCAACCACGTATGGTACATCTTCATCATGCGGAACTTGAGTGCGCTCATCGCACCAAGCTCTAAGATCTGTGGCCAATACGAAAAGAGTGCCTTCATCACTTCGGATTGTTCTAAGAAATGCAACAAGTTTTTCTTTTGCAGGTTCTATCATCTGATTTTTACGAATAAGATTTAGTAGTGCATTTGGCTTTGTAATACCATCTCCATATTTATCTTATACAAAAGCCTTAATTTCTGATGATAAGCCTCGTGTAGAATCAATATTTTTATGTTCGTGCTCCTCTTCTGTTTCCTACAAGGACACGCAAGTATCTGAAGAATGATATTGTAGGTACAGGCACGCTGGACACTCAGACACTCTTTAAATTTCCTTTGTGCCCCGATATTCAAGTCGTTTTCCTTCTGTCACCATTTTTGTTGAAGATATTTTCCAAACTTCTTTTAACTTTAAAGCACTTTCTGCCTCTGTTGCTGATGGGTATTTGTGACGTAAAAGTGACACTCGTGTTGGTCGCCTGCATATTTTTTTAGTCTGCTGTTTTTTAGTCAGATGAATTTTCTTCTTCAGATGAGTCCCCAGAGGTTTCAAAATACGTTAACTCACCAGCCATCTTTTGGCTCTTTGCTTTACTCGTCGACTGAGGCGACACTGTGAGTTGAACTGAGCTCAATAATAAAATGGGTAGAGAGATGTTTAGTGAAAGAGCACGTGGTCTTTTGTTTCTAGGCTTGATAGGTTTTAAACACATTTTAATTAAACCGTGCAAAAGTATTTATTTTCCCGTGTAGAAGTATTTATTTTCCTGTGCGACCCACATCTCGTGCAAATGATTTTATTTCCCGTGCATTTTAATACTTCCTATTGGAAAATTATAGGAAAAATTAAAACACATAGAAATAAGCATATTTTGGTACACTTTTATGGTTAGTTAAGCACTTTTTGGGGGGCTTGGGGAGAGCGTGGGAGAAGAGTAGGGGGAGGGGGGTACCCCCCGCTCGCTCCGCTCGCCAACCCCCCCCCCCAGATTTTTATGCTAGTGCTTACCATTGTGTCTACAATTTTGGCTACCCTCGTAGCTACTATTGTTTTGTGCTTTTGTAGTTATCCTTGTATTTACTCTTGTGCATATCTTTGTTTTTATGTTTGTTAAACTCGTGTACGTACCCTCGTAACTCTAAGACTACCACTGTACCTACTCACGTGCATACAATTACTCATATCTTTGTACTTAGCCTAGTAGTACAAAACCCTTTTCGGCAGATTTTCAGCAACTTTTTGCGAATTTCGTCAAGAGGATGACGTTAAAACTAATCCACCGATTTTTATAAAACTTTGAATGGGAGAATGAGAGAACAGAGATGTATAAATTCTGGTAATATAACTATTGTTCTTATACTTGTGCCTACCTTATACTTGTTCATACTGTTGAACCTTCTATAGATGCACTGGTTTCTTTCCTTATAACTTCGCTTTTTTCTACTTAATTTTCTACTGATTCATTTTTTATTTTTTTTTATTTTTTTGTGCTACTGTGCTTACTCTGTTCTTAACTTTTTTTCTACTAAAAGTTCTAATCCTGAACCTACCAACGTGCTTAATTTTGTGTCTACTCCTGCGCATACTCTTGTACTTACTCCCTTCCCCGCCCTTGCGTATATCCGTGTACTCAGCCTTATTTCTACCACTGTGCCTATTCTTGTAAGTACTATCTCTACCTCTCTTTTACCAAATCCGTACCTACTCTCGCGTCCACTCCTGTGCTTAACCTTTTGCCTTAACTTGTATCAATCCGTGAGCGTATCCGTGAACTTATTAGTTCATACCTTTGTACGTATCATTGTGCGTACTGCAGGAGTGACGTATTGAATGCACTTTTTAAGTATTGTGCAATAATAGTGAATTTTTACTGACTTGAAAAAATTATAAAAATATTTTTTTTTACCTGTTTTATATATTTTGATTACTGCTATTATTTTGTTATTTTTATTTTATGAAATATAAGTTTTTTTTAGTATTTCAATAGTTTCTTTTTAAATTTCTATAATTACATAAGTAATAACATATATCAAAAATAGGAGGTATAGGTAAAAGTGATAACATATATCAAAAATGGGGGGCGTGGATAAAAAAAGGGCATGTGGGGGCGGGGGGGGGGCGTGATTAGACAATTATGGGAAAAATTAAAACACATAGAAATAAGCATATTTCGGTACACTTTTACGGTTAGTTAAGCACTTTTTTGAGGGGCCTGTGCGAGGCGTGGGAGAGGAAAAACAACTATATAATATAGTAAGATATTTTTTAATATATATATATTTTTTAACCTTACTATATTATATAGTCACTTTTTTCATTAATTCTCCACCCTCCCCCACCACCTCCCCATTTCTCCCCACCCTTAATTCTTTACTTTTTAACCGTAAAACATATCAATTTTATAAAATTCTTTTTAGTCAATACCTCCCCACCCCCTTCCCACCCGTATCCACCCCTGCCCTTTTTTAGCTGATCCATTGTAGCCCCCACCCTCCCAACCCTCTTAATATTGTTCTTTATTCCCATTTCACTAAACTATTCAAATATTTTTAAATTTTCATCTTCTTCTTATTCTTATTCTTATTCTTATTCTTTTATTTTAAAAATCATTTAATATTTGTTGTTAAGCAAAACAAAAAAAATCTTAAACGTAATCA
Organism: Encarsia formosa; assembly: GCA_038277355.1. NCBI lineage: Eukaryota > Metazoa > Arthropoda > Insecta > Hymenoptera > Aphelinidae > Encarsia > Encarsia formosa. Next base: position 97,172,606 of record CM076184.1, on the reverse strand, counting down.
TTTAATTGAATATTATAAAATTGAATTGAGGAAGAAAAATTTATAATCAAATAAAATCGTATTCTTAATTTTGAAAAAATGTGTCGATTATGCACTGAAGATTATTACAACAAAATTTGTGAAAATTGTAAACTGATTGTTGAGTAAGTAAACAATTTTTTTAACATACAATCATTTAATTTAATTTAAAAAATAAGAAATTAATAAAAAAATTCACTTTCTTTAAAAAAAAAAAAAAAAATTACTTATTTTTATATTATACTTACAAATTATTTATTTTTAGTTCTGATAGTGCTGGCTCCTCAAGAATTTGTGAAAATCATTTTAATGAATTGGTTCCTACTGGTATTGTTCAATATTGAAAATTTTTTATAAATAATAATGAATTTTATTTAAAAAGTTTTTGTTTAAATTTGAAATAAACTTTTTTTAATCCATACCTAATCTTTATACCAATGTTTACTTTTTGATGAAAAAAATTTACTCAGGAATCAAAATTTGTGCGGTACGAGAAATTTTTACGGGTAATCAAGGGACACTTAACTGAGCAGATTTGCAATCCCAAGCCAGCTGGTTAGTATAAGTAAGTAAGTACGTTAGTTTAGTGAGTAAGCAAGTAAGCAAAATACGTTAGTTTAGTGAGAGCTAATCATTTAAGTCGGTTCAGGTTGGTAAGGTAGATGAGGTTGGTCTGGCGGAGGTTATGGGGGGGAGGGTGAAAGGCGAGATGAGATGAGGAAAAGTTTGTTATTTTACTTAAAAATATTAATAGAGCTTTTTCAAAATTTGATGTACTTCAACAAAACTTTAAAGTTAATGACTGAGTTAATGAATAAGGTGAGTAGGATTCGTTGGTAGATTGGACGAGATAAGTTTGGGAGATAAAATACGGTATTTGAAGTGAATCAAATTAGTGAGGTCAGAAATATGGCTAAGATTAAGGTAGTTACCACAAAAAACGAGTTTCTTAAGAAATCTCTAAAAGTATGTAAAAAAAAAATTTATAGTTAGTAGGGTTCTTAAAATGGCCGAGAATAGTAAAGCGGCTTGGATATGGTGACTGATGGTTGTGGGCTGGTAGTGATATTAAAATTATAACTTCGGCTCTAATTAGAATTTTTGAATAAAATTACATATCATTAAAAAGGTCTTGAGCTCAGGTTTCGAATTATGTCATTCAAATTTTTATTAAATACTTGTTGTTGTCACGAGAGGGTGCTGAACAAAGCCATTTATCATTTTAAATTCAACCCCACCCCTAAAACTCATTCATCAGTTTAAGCGCAACTTAGCAAGCTGTTACTATACAGGAAATAAGTTCATCTCATAAAGAATCTGTAAAAAAATTTTGAAGAAAATCAAGGTTTGTTCGTACAAGTTTGCGAAATTTGAAAAAAATCGTAATTTTTTTACTATTTGGCTGATTAATAGAGTAGTTTTCAGGGTGGGCAGTTAAAGCTAGAGATCTAAGATGAGTCAGATCGAGAATGAATAAGGTGAGTAGGATTTGTTGTTAGAGTGAATTTGAATTGAATAGATATGTTTATTAATTGTACATTATGTTGTACAAAAACAATAATTACAGTAGAAATATCAGCAGAAATTAACAAAAATAAATAATTAATCATATAAGAGTATAAAAAATAAAGTAAAAAATAAAATAATAATAATAAAGTTAAAAGATATATGAAACTAATAACAGGTATACAATACTTCAATAGTTTTATTTCACTCATAACACAGACCTAGAAAATTAAGAGTCTATCACTTTGTTGGTTGGAAGAACTATACATATCACAGTTTGCCTTAAGGTATATCAACCATCAACTTCCAACATTGTGACTAGCGACGTCGACTGGTAAATGCTCAATGTCTAGGTAACTGATCTGCACTCTCTGTTGTATAAATGTGAGAGTTAATGAGGCGTTTGAAAGTAGAGAGTGTGGGGGCTGAACGGATATTGCGTGGTAGGTTACTCCATAGATAAGTCGTAGAGGCGTGAAAGGAATTCAGGAGCCAGTTGGTGCAGCAGCTGGGGACAATCAGAACTCTACGGGCTTTCCTATCTGGACGTGAGCTGACTCGAGCAATGAAGAAGTTGGCCAAGTATGAAGGGATTCCCGAGTGCAGTAGTTTATATAGAAGGCAAGTGGAAATATAGGCTCTCCAACCTTCTACTCGCAGCCAAACCAGTTTGCGTCTGAAAGGGGTAACATGATCACTTCTCTTGATCCCATAGATGTATCTTATTCCACGGTTCATGATGCGCTGAATGTGAAGAACCAGTTCACCCGAAATATCACAGTAAACGGGAGCAATAGTCCACAATAGGAAAGAGAAATGATTGGATAAGGTGTTTGCGAAGGTTGAGAGTGGTGCTGCGTCTGAAGTTGAAGAGTCTGTACATGAGGGAGTGAGCTCGCTTGCTAATATACTTCACATGTTCTTTCCAATCAAGTTTGGAGTCAAGAATTACACCAAGGCTACGTGCAGTTTAGACGAAGGGAACACATGACTTCTGGAAGTGCAGACAATCTATGCCCTGCCTGATGAGCTCATTCACATTGTACGCGGTGCCAAAGATCATGGCCTTCGCCTTACTGACAATCAGGTCTAGACTGTTCTTGGTAGCCCAGTCAGCCACCCGCTCTGCTGCTCTACTCAGCTTCAATAGGGTCTCACGAATATCCTCAAGTCAGCCTTGGACATAGATTTAGAGGTCATCAGCATAAATAATGTGGCGTACAGCAGGACCAAGGTCGAGGGCACTGTCTACGACAAATAGTAGGAAGAGTAGTGGCCCTAGTACAGAGCCTTGGGGAACACCTCGATTCAGAGGACGAAAAGAAGACTCACCTGCCGACTTTGTTCTCACAGCATGCAAGCAATCAGAAAGGTACGAAGAAATCCATTTAATAACACCAGTTGAAAAGCCAAGCAACGTGAGCTTTGAGAACAGAGTTACATGGCAGACCGAGTCGAAGGCTTTGCTAAAATCAAAAAGTAGCAAAGCAGTAATTTGCCTTTTGTCCATGCCCGTACGAATGTCATTTGTCAGTTTGAAAAGTGCTGTCTGGGTGCTATGGCCTGACGAAGCCTGCCTGGAAATTGTCCATCAGACCCTTCGTCTCCGTGAAAGCAGAGTTTCGGTCGAAGAAGAGTCTTTCAAGAATTTTAGACATAAAGCATAGAAGAGAGATAGGTCGAAAATCACCCGGACCAGTCGGAGTTGGAATTTTGTTGAGTGGCAGCACAAGAGACTTCTTCCATTGGTCCGGAAAACAGGATGTAGAGAGAGATTGGTTAAAAATAGAGCGGATAAAGGGAGCTATGGATGGCAGCGATAACTTAACAAAACTCTGCGGAAGGCATTCACAGCCCACCGCCTGCAAAGTCGATCGATCGACTACATTCACAACATCTCGGATAGTTACGGCAGAAAAAGCAGAACGACCATCATACTCCTCACTCTCAAGGCCCTGGAGAAACCCTGCAAGATCAGGAGCAGTCGGATCCAAGGATACTGACACAAAGTGAGCATTGAGCTCCTCTGCAGAGAAGCCTGTCAGATTGGTCACGGATTTCGGGGAAATGCCTAGATGACGGAGCTCTTTCCAGATCTGTTGAGGATCACTCAGGTCCTTGATCCGGTTCCAATAGAAGTCAAGCCTCGCTGTCTCAATCTGCTCGTGAGCAAAATTACGGGACAGTCTGTACAAGTATAGTTCAACATCAAGTTTCGAGAGCTTATAGCGTCTGTAGAGCCGGTCTCTCTCAGTTAGAAGGGAGCGAATATAAGGGGTAAACCATAGATGCTTATGTCTTCTATGGGAGACAGTCTGAAGGGGACGGTATGGTCTAGCGACCCAAAAAAAGCACTTTTTTGACGATTTTTAAAAAAGAACCAGAATAGTTCGGTTTATTAAAAAAAATAGTACAGTATTAAGCAATATTTGAACAATATTTTGTAAAATTTTGGTACAAAAATATTAATATTTGAGCCGATGGCAACGAATTTTCCACGACTTGTTAAAAAACAGTCGTGTTGCGGTGACCACTGTAACTCGTAACTGGCTTATCTGAAACACAAAAATAAAGGAGTTTTAGTTACAGTATGTGTTTTTCTCGAGCTTGACGAGGTACTTTTTGAATTTGTCAATTTTTGTTTTTTTAACAACAATTTTACGAAAAATCATCGATTTTACCGCAAAATTTCGCCATTTTTTTGCCGCCATTTTGTTTAAAATTGGAAAAAGAGAAAAAACGAGCCGTCAAGCTTCAGCTTTTAGTGCATAAAAAGTGTGTTTAAAATTTGAGAATGATCGGATGAATAGTTTTTGAGTTATTAGGGTCACCGTTTTTAAAAATATAGCTTCGAGAAAAACGCGTTTAAAGTTTTGAAGTATGGAAAAAATGGAAATTTTTTTTTTTTTTTTTACTAACACGGAATCATCTGAGCCTGCTCCATACAGTAAAGGGCCTGCTGCATTCGCGATTTCTAGAGCCTCTTTCTGTTTCATTCTGTGAAGTATCCGAGCCTCTTTAGTCTGAGCTTTCGCTGCTTTGTTCGCCTGACATACGCGTAATTAGTCCTCGATACGCGCATATTCATGTGCCGTCGGACCAAGGTTGATCCCCAACTCGTTCATGAACGCTAATAAAGCTACAGCACCTTCATTAAAGGTGCCTGCTGCAATATTAGCAGCTATTTCCACAATTTTTGAGGCAGCAGGAAGGATTTTTGGAGTGATTTTCCATATGAGCTCTGTTCAACTCGGAGACCCAGGCTATACTAATACTTATTTCTTTCAAACTGTACAAATATTATTATTATTTATTTATTTTCCGAGTATAGGGATGAAACCCTACCATACTCGTATGAGATATACATTATTCTACAAAATTCAATGATTTTTTCAAACAGTAATTAAAGATATAACATATTTCAACAAATTTTAAACAATAAGTTATAATTACAATGTTCAGCATGATTAAACTTATACATTCTAAGACTAGTTGTAATTCAGATTACATAACTTGTTTTTCATATTTCAGCAAATTTTAAACAATAAGTTACAATTACAATATTCAGTATGGTTAAACTTATACATTCTAAGACTAGTTGTAATTCAGATTACACAACTTGTTTTTCATACTCCAATATCATATTTGGTTCAATTTATCTGTGCAGTGATTAATAGTTATGGATTTGGCAGTCTAGCTAGGAGGTAAAGCATATCTTTGAAAGATGTTAGGCAAAATATTGACTAATTGGGGAGGGATCAGTTCAAGACCCTCAATGTGAGATTTCACTATCCATTTATCGCAATCACGTCGAAAAAGTTTTTGCTTGAGGGCAGGTTTGAAAGACGAAATCAGCGGGTTAGAATGGAAAAGTATCGGAAAACAATTCATGAAAATAGAAGACTGTATTATAAATGAGTAGCCATAATAATCTGTCCTGGGGGTTGAGTAGTCAAGGGGTGGACGAGGGCGACGTGCTGATCTCCACAAATTCTCCTCACGTGTCAGGTGCAGCATAATCAAACAAGGGTAAGACTAAGGATTCAACAAGGTTGATCCTTACTTTCCTAGTAAGAGATTTATGAAAGTGACGCAGCGTGTACAGTGAAAAATGAACTCTTTTGCTTGTCTCATTTATTTGTCTATCCCAGTTCAATTTAGATTCAACATAAATGCCTAAAATTTTTATGAGGTTTAAAAAATGTATGCGAGTACCATTCAGAATGAAAGGTGGTAAATGATTTGTATCAATGTGGTAACCAGTACCATGAAGGAGCATTATTTTTGTTTTCGATGGATTAAGGACAAGATCATTGTCTGCTGCCCATTGAGATACCACTTGTGCATCCTGCTGAATGAGTCCTAACGAGTGCAAAATATTTTGAAACAGAGTGTGAAGGTAGATGTTGGAATCATCAGCATAGATTGAGCGCTTAGAAAAACGAAGATATTTGTTCAAATCATTGATGAAAAGTAAAAATAAAAGAGGACCAAGCACACTGCCTTGCGGAACGCCAGCAAGTAACTCAAGCCATTCCTCATGCATATCGTTCTCGTGACGAACTGCTTGTTTTCTGGCTCTCAAATAACTAGAAAACCATCTGATGACACGATCGGAGCAACCGATCTCCCTCAGCTTTTTGAGAAGCTTTGGGTGCGAGACGGTATCAAAAGCTTTGGTAAAGTCAAATGAAATAAGAATGGTTAGGTTTTTATTATCCATGGCTTGCCGAGTATCATCTATGGTTCCCAGGAGAGTTGTCTGAGCAGAATGAAGTTTCCTGTAGCCGGATTGCTGGGGGTCGATCAAGTTATTTCCAGTGAGATATTCTGAGAGTTGGACATGGACAATACGTTCAAGCAATTTCGATATTTCACACAGTTGGGCTATAGGACGAGTATCAGATGGAGTTTGCGGGTGATTTATTTTGGCAAGGGGTATTAAAGAGGCGAGCTTCCACATTGTTGGGAAGGATCCAGTTGACAGTGAGTAATTGAAAATATCAGCAATTACTGGAAGTAAAGCAGGAAAAGCAAGTTTCAGCATGGTCGATGAGATATTGTCATGACCAATCCCTTTCGATGAAGTATTTGTGAAAATATTAAAGACATCTTGTTGACTGACAGGTTTGAAATCAAAAACAGAGGATACAAGAGGGTTCAAGGGTGTCATTAAAATATTTTCTATATCTAGATCAGTGAGAGGTTGTCGAGTATGTGAAACTGTTGCATAGAGAGTATTCAATAACTGGGGAGAGAAAATCTTCAGTGGTGATGGTTTAGTTTGGCTTGTGATTCCCAGTTTGCGGAATTCACGCCATAAAGTTGCAGGGTCTTTCTGACTCTATCGGGAGATGTATATATTTGTTTATTAATAATTTAAATTGTTTATCAAAAAATTCAACTAATGCAGTCCATTCTCTTGGTTATGATGGCTCAGGAGCTAAGAGATAATAAATTTTTAAGATTTTTACCTCTCAAATATATTGCTTTCAAGATATACGTATGTGTTTAATAATTATTGAAATTGTTAATTGATAAATTCAACTATTGCATTCCAGTCTCTTAGTTATGATGGCTCAGGAGCTTAGAGATAATAATTCATTAAATTTTGTACCGCTCAAATTTATTGAGTTTTACGATATGCGTATTTGTTTATTAATTATTTAAATTGTTTATCAATAAATTCAACTAATAAAGTCCATTCTCTTGGTTATGATGGCACAGGAGCTTCGAGATAATAAATTATTAAATTTTTTACCTCTCAAATTTAATTAGTTTTACGATCTGCGTATTTGTTTATTAATTATTTGAATTGTTTATTAATAAATTCAAGTACTGCAGTCCATTCTCTTAGTTATGATGGCTCAGGAGCTTAGAGTTAATAAGTTATTAAATTTTTTACCGCTCATATTTAATTAGTTCTACGATCTGCGTATTTGTTTATTAATTATTTAAGTTGTCTATCATTAAATTCATTTAATGCAGTCCATTCTCTTGATTTTCCCGGTTCTGTGAGATGAGAGGTGCCAACTGATGAAAACCAGGTGCCACTTGTTGAGAAAACCTGTTGATGATGGTTATGATGATGAGATTATTCAAGAACTAGCCCAGCCACACACCAGCATCCGGCTCGAAGGACCAAATGTTGCAGATTTACTGCTTTATTAATTTTATTTTGTTGCCGGATTGAAAGCTGGTAGGGGAGGGTTGTCAAATAAATGATGAGACAGACTTAATTTGATACAAACAGTGTTAATTTATTTATTTTAACACAGCACTCTATTTACAGCAATATTCAAATAATTCAAAATTACAATAAGTGAGTTTATACAGGTAAATAAAAATTATTTTAATGCAAAAAAACTGAGAGGTGAGAATATTATAGTTTGAGTGGAGAATTTCCACTCTTAGTTTTCATGTAAAGAAAATTAATTAATTAATTTGAGAAACACCTAGTCAAAACTCTTTATGGACTTGATTATATTAATTCAAGCCATAAACACAAGTTTTGTTTGAGTATAGTTGAGATAAACAAGGCAACAGAAATGGCCTTGAAAAGAGAGAGAGAGAGAGAGAGATGCCCAAGAGAAATTAAAGCAGCAGCAGAGAATGACCTTGAACGGAATAGAAAAGAAAATGGCTGCTTGTAAGACAGCACAAAGAAAGGAGAGAGAGAGCAAGAGACTGCACAGTAAATTTTATTGATTTTCTGGCTGCGAAATGACAATGAGAAGCACCGGTAAATTATTGTTACCGGTGCTGTGCAAAAATACCTGAGGATGCCTAGGATGATCTCCTTGCTGAGCTGCTAACCCAAGAATTGAAGTGAATCAAGCCGATCGAATTCAAGATGAGATGTCTCCAGAGTTGACTACCACCAGGTGAATTATTTGTTGAGATGACTGTGCAGATGAGACCACTGCGTTGATGATGAGAAAGAGTCAAGAAAAATGCCAAGTGAAAAGAACCCAAGAGATAACACAAAATGGCGAAAGAAACGTCTATTCACGAGCGTTGCCGAGAAGAAAACTGGAGAGACGCCGCAGGCACAGCAGCGTCAGCGAAAGCAGCAACAGCACGTAGCTTGAAGGCACGTGAGAGAGAGAGACAGAGCGAAAAATCAATACTCTGCGCAGGTGAGTCAGCGGTTTTGAACCGCTAACGATTAGCAGCGCTAATTTTCGAGAGACGCCGTGGCGACGACATCAACAGCGGACATGGGCGCGAATATTTAAATTTGATAAATTCCGCAACAATTCTCTTGGTTATGATGGCTCAGCAGCTTAGAGATACTAAATTAATAAATTTTCTACCACTTAATTTTATTGCTTTTTAAGATATACATATTTGTTTATTAATTATTTAAATTGTTTATTAATAAATTCAAGGACTGCAGTCCATTCTCTTAGTTATGATGACTCAGGAGCTTAGAGATAATAAATTATTAAATCTTTTTCCGCTCAAATTTATTGTGTCTAACGATCTGCGTATTTGTTTATTAATTTTTTAAATTGTTCATCAATAAATTCAACTAATGCAGTCCACTCTCTTAGTTATGATGGCTCAGGAGCTTAGAGATAATTAATTATTAAATTTTCTACCACTTAATTTTATTGCTTTTTAAGATATACATATTTGTTTATTAATTATTTAAATTGTTTATTAATAAATTCTAGGATTGCAGTCCATTTTCTTAGTGATGATGACTCAGGAGCTTAGAGTAAATAAGTTATTAAATTTTTTACCGCTCAATTTAATTAGTTTTACGATCCGCATATTTGTTTATTAATAATTTAAATTGTTAATCAAAAAATTCAACTAATGCAGTCCATTCTCTTGGTTATGATGGCTCGAGAGCTTAGAGATAATAAATAATTAAATTTTTTACCACTCTAATTTATTGAGTTTTACAATCTGCGTATTTGTTTATTAATTATTTAAATTTTTTATCAATAAATTCATCTAATGCAGTCCATTCTCTTAGTTATGATAAATCCGGAGCTTAGAGATAATAAATTATTAAAATTTTTTCCGCTCAAATTTATTGAGTCTTACGATCTGCGTATTTGTTTATTAAATTTTTAAATTGTTTATCAATAAATTCAACTAATGCAATCCATTCTCTTGGTTATGATGGCTAAGGAGTTTAGAGATAATTAATTATTAAATTTTTAACCACTTAATTTTATTGCTTTTTAAGATATACATATTTGTTTATAAATTATTTAAATTGTTTATTAATAAATTCAAGGACTGCAGTCCATTCTCTTAGTGATAATGACTCAGGAGCTTAGAGTTAATTAATTATTAAATTTTCTACCACTTAGTTTTATTGCTTTTTAAGATATACATATTTGTTTATTAATTATTTAAATTATTTATTCATAAATTCAAGGACTGCAGTCCATTCTCTTAGTGATGATGACTCAGGAGCTTCGAGTTAATAAGTTGTTAAATTTTTTACCGCTCAATTTAATTAGTTTTACGATCCGCATATTTGTTTATTAATTATTTAAATTGTTTATCCAAAAATTCAACTAATGCTGTCCATTCTCTTGGTTATGATGGCTCAGGAGCTTAGAGATAATTAATTATTAATTTTTCTACCACTTGATTTTATTGCTTTTTAAGATATACATATTTTTTTTTTAATTATTTAAATTGTTTATCAAAAAATTTAACTAATGCAGTCCAATCTCTTGGTTATGATGGCTCAGGAGGTTAGAGATAATAAATCATTAAATTTTTTACCGCCCAAATTTATTGAGTTTTACGATCCGCATTTTTGTTTATTAATTATTTAAATTGTTTATCAAAAAATTCAGTCCATTCTCTTGGTTATGATGGCTCGAGAGCTTAGAGATAATAAATAGTTAATTTTTTTTCCGCCTCAATTTATTGAGTTTTACGATCTGCGTATTTGTTTATTAATTTTTTAAATTGTTTATCAATAAATTCAACTAATGCAATCCGTTCTCTTGGTTATGATGGCTAAGGAGTGTAGAGATAATTGATTATTAAATTTTTAACCACTTAATTTTATTGCTTTTTATGAATACATATTTGTTTATTAATTATTTAAATTGTTTATTAATAAATTTAAGGATGCAGTCCATTCTCTTAGTGATGATGACTCAAGAGCTTAGAGTTATTAAGTTATTAAATTTTTTACCGCTCAATTTAATTAGTTTTACGATCCGCATATTTGTTTATTAATTATTTAAATTGTTTATCAAAAAATTCAACTAATGCTGTCCATTCTCTTGGTTATGATGGCTCAGGAGCTTAGAGATAATTAATTATTAAATTTTCTACCGCTTAATTTTATTGCTTTTTAAGATATACATATTTGTTTTTTAATTATTTAAATTGTTTATCAAAAAATTTAACTAATGCAGTCTATTCTCTTGGTTATGATGGCTCAGGAGGTTAGAGATAATAAATCATTAAATTTTTTACCGCCCAAATTTATTGAGTTTTACGATCCGCATTTTTGTTTATTAATTATTTAAATTGTTTATCAAAAAATTCAGTCCATTCTCTTGGTTATGATGGCTCGAGAGCATAGAGATAATAGATAATTAATTTTTTTACCGCTCAATTTAATTAGTTTTACGATCCGCATATTTGTTTATTAATTATTTGAATTGTTTATCAAAAAATTCAACTAATGCTGTCCATTCTCTTGGTTATGATGGCTCAGGAGCTTAGAGATAATTAATTATTAAATTTTCTACCGCTTAATTTTATTGCTTTTTAAGATATACATATTTGTTTTTTAATTATTTAAATTGTTTATCAAAAAATTTAACTAATGCAGTCTATTCTCTTAGTTATGATGGCTCAGGAGGTTAGAGATAATAAATCATTAAATTTTTTACCGCCCAAATTTATTGAGTTTTACGATCCGCATTTTTGTTTATTAATTATTTAAATTGTTCATCAAAAAATTCAGTCCATTCTCTTGGTTATGATGGCTCGAGAGCTTAGAGATAATAGATAATTAATTTTTTTACCACCCAAATTTATTGAGTTTTACGATCTGCGTATTTGTTTATTAATTATTTGAATTGTTTATCAAAAAATTCAACTAATGCTGTCCATTCTCTTGGTTATGATGGCTCAGGAGCTTAGAGATAATTAATTATTAAATTTTCTACCGCTTAATTTTATTGCTTTTTAAGATATACATATTTGTTTTTTAATTATTTAAATTGTTTATCAAAAAATTTAACTAATGCAGTCTATTCTCTTAGTTATGATGGCTCAGGAGGTTAGAGATAATAAATCATTAAATTTTTTACCGCCCAAATTTATTGAGTTTTACGATCCGCATTTTTGTTTATTAATTATTTAAATTGTTCATCAAAAAATTCAGTCCATTCTCTTGGTTATGATGGCTCGAGAGCTTAGAGATAATAGATAATTAATTTTTTTACCACCCAAATTTATTGAGTTTTACGATCTGCGTATTTGTTTATTAATTTTTTAAATTGTTTATCAATAAATTCAACTAATGCAATCCATTCTCTTGGTTATGATGGCTAAGGAGTGTAGAGATAATTAATTATTAAATTTTTAAGCACTTAATTTTATTGCTTTTTATGATATACATATTTGTTTATTAATTATTTAAATTGTTTATTAATAAATTTAAGGATGCAGTCCATTTTCTTAGTGATGATGACTCAGGAGCTTAGAGTTATTAAGTTATTAAATTTTTTACCGCTCAATTTAATTAGTTTTACGATCCGCATATTTGTTGATTAATTATTCAAATTGTTTATCAAAAAATTCAACTAATGCTGTCCATTCTCTTGGTTATGATGGCTCGGGAGCTTAGAGATAATTAATTATCAAATTTTCTACCGCTTAATTTTATTGCTTTTTAAGATATACATATTTGTTTTTTAATTATTTAAATTGTTTATCAAAAAATTTAACTAATGCAGTCTATTCTCTTGGTTATGATGGCTCAGGAGGTTAGAGATAATAAATCATTAAATTTTTTACCGCCCAAATTTATTGAGTTTTACGATCCGCATATTTGTTTATTAATTATTTAAATTGTTTATCAAAAAATTCAACTAATGCTGTCCATTCTCTTGGTTATGATGGCTCAGGAGCTTAGAGATAATTAATTATTAAATTATCTACCGCTTAATTTTATTGCTTTTTAAGATATACATATTTGTTTTTTAATTATTTAAATTGTTTATCAAAAAATTTAACTAATGCAGTCTATTCTCTTGGTTATGATGGCTCAGGAGGTTAGAGATAATAAATCATTAAATTTTTTACCGCCCAAATTTATTGAGTTTTACGATCCGCATTTTTGTTTATTAATTATTTAAATTGTTTATCAAAAAATTCAGTCCATTCTCTTGGTTATGATGGCTCGAGAGCTTAGAGATAATAGATAATTAATTTTTTTACCGTTCAATTTAATTAGATTACGATCCGCATATTTGTTTATTAATTATTTAAATTGTTTATCAAAAAATTCAACTAATGCTGTCCATTCTCTTGGTTATGTTGGCTCGAGAGCTTAGAGATAATAAAAAATTAATTTTTTTACCGTTCAACTTCATTGAGTTTTACGATCTGCGTATTGGTTTATTAATTATTTAAATATTTTATCAATAAATTCATCTAATGCAGTTCATTCTCTTCGTTATGATGTCTCAGGAGCTTAGAGATGATCAATTATTAAATTTTCTACCACTAGATTTTATTGCTTTTTAAGATATACATATTTGTTTATTAATTATTAAAATTGTTTATTAATAAATTCAAGGACTGCAGTCTATTCTCTTAGTTATGATGACTCAGGAGCTTAGAGTTAATAAGTTGTTAAATTTTTTACCGCTCAATTTAATTAGTTTTACGATCCGCATATTTGTTTATTAATTATTTAAATTTTTTTTCAATAAATTCATCTAATGCAGTCCATTCTCTTGGTTATGATGGCTCAGGAGCTTAGAGATAATTAATTATTAAATTTTCTACCGCTTAATTTTATTGCTTTTTAAGATATACATATTTGTTTTTTAATTATTTAAATTGTTTATCAAAAAATTTAACTAATGCAGTCTATTCTCTTAGTTATGATGGCTCAGGAGGTTAGAGATAATAAATCATTAAATTTTTTACCGCCCAAATTTATTGAGTTTTACGATCCGCATTTTTGTTTATTAATTATTTAAATTGTTTATCAAAAAATTCAGTCCATTCTCTTGGTTATGATGGCTCGAGAGCATAGAGATAATAGATAATTAATTTTTTTACCGCTCAATTTAATTAGTTTTACGATCTGCGTATTTGTTTATTAATTTTTTAAATTGTTTATCAATAAATTCAACTAATGCAATCCATTCTCTTGGTTATGATGGCTAAGGAGTGTAGAGATAATTAATTATTAAATTTTTAAGCACTTAATTTTATTGCTTTTTATGATATACATATTTGTTTATTAATTATTTAAATTGTTTATTAATAAATTTAAGGATGCAGTCCATTTTCTTAGTGATGATGACTCAGGAGCTTAGAGTTATTAAGTTATTAAATTTTTTACCGCTCAATTTAATTAGTTTTACGATCCGCATATTTGTTGATTAATTATTCAAATTGTTTATCAAAAAATTCAACTAATGCTGTCCATTCTCTTGGTTATGATGGCTCGGGAGCTTAGAGATAATTAATTATCAAATTTTCTACCGCTTAATTTTATTGCTTTTTAAGATATACATATTTGTTTTTTAATTATTTAAATTGTTTATCAAAAAATTTAACTAATGCAGTCTATTCTCTTGGTTATGATGGCTCAGGAGGTTAGAGATAATAAATCATTAAATTTTTTACCGCCCAAATTTATTGAGTTTTACGATCCGCATATTTGTTTATTAATTATTTAAATTGTTTATCAAAAAATTCAACTAATGCTGTCCATTCTCTTGGTTATGATGGCTCAGGAGCTTAGAGATAATTAATTATTAAATTATCTACCGCTTAATTTTATTGCTTTTTAAGATATACATATTTGTTTTTTAATTATTTAAATTGTTTATCAAAAAATTTAACTAATGCAGTCTATTCTCTTGGTTATGATGGCTCAGGAGGTTAGAGATAATAAATCATTAAATTTTTTACCGCCCAAATTTATTGAGTTTTACGATCCGCATTTTTGTTTATTAATTATTTAAATTGTTTATCAAAAAATTCAGTCCATTCTCTTGGTTATGATGGCTCGAGAGCTTAGAGATAATAGATAATTAATTTTTTTACCGTTCAATTTAATTAGATTACGATCCGCATATTTGTTTATTAATTATTTAAATTGTTTATCAAAAAATTCAACTAATGCTGTCCATTCTCTTGGTTATGTTGGCTCGAGAGCTTAGAGATAATAAAAAATTAATTTTTTTACCGTTCAACTTCATTGAGTTTTACGATCTGCGTATTGGTTTATTAATTATTTAAATATTTTATCAATAAATTCATCTAATGCAGTTCATTCTCTTCGTTATGATGTCTCAGGAGCTTAGAGATGATCAATTATTAAATTTTCTACCACTAGATTTTATTGCTTTTTAAGATATACATATTTGTTTATTAATTATTAAAATTGTTTATTAATAAATTCAAGGACTGCAGTCTATTCTCTTAGTTATGATGACTCAGGAGCTTAGAGTTAATAAGTTGTTAAATTTTTTACCGCTCAATTTAATTAGTTTTACGATCCGCATATTTGTTTATTAATTATTTAAATTTTTTTTCAATAAATTCATCTAATGCAGTCCATTCTCTTGGTTATGATGGCTCAGGAGCTTAGAGGTAATTAATTATTAAATTTTCTACCACTTAATTTTATTGCTTTTTAAGATATACATATTTGTTTATTAATTATTTAAATTGTTTATTAATAAATTCAAGAACTGCAGTCCATTCTCTTAGTGATGATAACTCAGGAGCTTGGAGTTAATTAATTATTAAATTTTCTACCACTTAATTTTATTGCTTTTTAAGATATACAAATTTGTTTTTTAATTATTTAAATTTTTTATTAATAAATTCAAGGACTGCAGTCCATTCTTTTAGTGATAATGGCTCAGGAGCTTAGAGTTAATAAGTTATCAAATTTTTTACCGCTCAATTTAATTAGTTTTTCGATCCGCATATTTGTTTATTAATTGTTTAATTTGTTTATCAAAAAATTCAACTAATGCAGTCCATTCTCTTGGTTATGATGGCTCCGAGAGCTTAGAGATAATAAAGAATTAAAATTTTTTTCGTTCAAATTTATTGAGTCTTACGATCTGCGTATTTGTTTATTAATTATTTACATTTTTTATCAATAAATTCATCGAATGCAGTCCATTCCCTTAGTTATGATAAATCAATTACTCAAATTTATTGAGTTTTACGATCTGCGTATTTGTTTATTAATTATTTAAATTTTTTATCAATAAATTCATCTAATGCAATCCATTCTCTTGGTTATGATGGCTCAGGAGTTTAGAGATAATTAATTATTAAATTTTTTACCACTTAATTTTATTGCTTTTTAAGATATACATATTTGTTTATTATTTATTTAAATTTTTTATTAATAAATTCAATGAGTGCAGTCCATTCTCTTAGTGATGATGACTCAGGAACTTAGAGTTAATAAGTTATTAAATTTTTTACCGATCAATTTAATTAGTTTTACGATCTGCATTTTTGTTTATTAATTCTTTAAATTGTTTATCAAAAAATTAAGTCCATTCTCTTGGTTATGTTGGCTCGAGGGCTTAGAGATAATAAAAAATTAATTTTTTTACCGTTCAACTTTATTGAGTTTTACGATCTGCGTATTTGTTTATTAATTATTTAAATTTTTTATCAATAAATTCATCTGATGCAGTCCATTCTCTTAGATATGATATAACCGGAGCTTAGAGATAATAAATTATTAAAATTTTCTACCGCTCAAATTTATTGAGTTTTACGATCTGCGTATTTGTTTATTAATTATTTAAATTTTTTATCAATAAATTCATCGTATGCAGTCCATTCTCTTAGTTATGATAAATCCGGAGCTTATAGATAATAAATTATTAAAATTTTTTCCGATCAAATTTATTGAGTCTTACGATCTGCGTATTTGTTTATTAATTATTTAAATTTTTTATCAATAAATTCATCTAATGCAATCCATTCTCTTGGTTATGATGGCTCAGGAGATTGGAGATAATTAATCATTAAATTTTTTACCTCTTACTTTCATTGCTTTTTAAGATATACGTATTTGTTTATTAATTATTTAAATTTTTTATTAATAAATTCAAGGACAGCAGTCCATTCTCTTAGTGATGATGACTCAGGAGCTTAGAGTTAATAAGTTTGTAACGGGGTATTTCTAATGAAAAGGGCCTCCCTTAAATAATTAACGGAGTTTCCCGGGCCCTCCCGTTACAAGGAAAATCTCTTTCAACACTCTAGGGGAAAACTCCTTAATCTGGGGTCAGGGTTTCCACGGAGAGAAAACCTCCGGGAACGGTCGGTGAGCTAGAGAGAGAGAAAATAAATTATTACAAAAAATTTTAGGTTACATTTGATTTTTATTCTTGTCTACAAAATTTAAAAGAATTAAGTCTACAATTACAAAAAAATAAAATTTTAATTTGAGAACAAAGGAATTAAACAAACTATAAATAGTCTACAAAATGGCGGGTAACGACGCCGCGCCAAGACAAAAAAAAAAAACTCTATCGAATTTAACAAACTTTTAATAATAGCCAAACAGAATTCTCATTTAGCGTGCCATATACACAATTTGCTTTATAAAGTTTTTCAATAATAAAAACAAAAACCTTACGTTACAAAAATTTCAACCAAAAATTCTCTGATGCCCCAAAATGGCTACTCTCTGGTTTTTCAACTCTCGGTATTGCAAGAAGGAAATAACCCAAGTCTTCGATTTCTTCTTGTACCTAGCTGTAAATAAAGAAAAAAAAAATGTCTACAACTCAACTAAAGAAAATTAGGAAAAGGGAACTTAGGAAAAAGTCTACTCAAAGAAACTAAAAAAATCACACTCTCAAACACTACCTCACGCTGTGGCTACTGAGAACAGAGTGACGCTCCCCGCGTCTCTCTGACTCGACTTCCTTCTTCACCATCCCCTCCAAGCACTCTCCGCCAAACAACACAAATCAATCCAATCAAGCCTCATTCATACTCGAGGAACAGTCATTTGTCCACCAATCAGACACATTCACGCCACAACACCCAATCACGCTCCCGTCTACAATCTTCCGGTGGCAATCGCCACGCCACCTATAGTACGCGCGAAAATCCAAAATAAAGAATAAAAATAATGCACACGAGGCACTCACTGCGTTAACCTATCCTTCGCGCACATACTCTCTCTCTCGCTCTCCCCCACACGCACACATTGTTCGCGCAACGTACACAATACAAAAAAAAAATAAAATCTCACTCACGCCCGTGTCTACTGTGGTGAGCGTGCGCACACGCGCTTGGCGACGCTGTTGCGTCGTCTGCCGACACGCGCCGCGCACCTCCTCCGTCGCCGAAAACTCCCCGACGGGGAATCGGAACCCATGTGTGGTGTATGTGTGTGTACGTGCGCGCCGGGTGCTCGTGCTGCTGCAAAAAGCAGCGTCCAGCCGACGGCGATCGTCACCACGTGGTCGGCTTTTGCTGCGCGAGAAAGTGGCATGGTTATCACCTGGGAAAGTAAACAAACAAATAAATAATTTCATTGTTTCCCAGGTGACCTGACACTGCCAGGTAAGAAAAAATAATTTACGAGGGATTCACTCCCTCGCAACTCCCCCCTGCCAAGCCGAAACATACCCGTTATGTTTCGCCTTACAAAACACCTGGCAATGTCCAGTCACCTCTGGAAACCACAAAGAACGAGATTGGTGGTATACTCACTGCTCAGTCTACCCAATTTTTCTCGCAATGGTCTACTCGTCTACAGCCCAGTCGTCTACATTTCGTCTACAAGTCAGTCGTCTACACAACAAAAAAAAATTTTTTTATTTGAGTCGCCGACGCTTCAGTCGCTCGTTCTCCCGCCATACCTGACGAATAACCTCGGGTCTGACATCGTCCGGGAGCCGTTGAGCCATGAGTAAAATCTCCATGGCACTCAGCACTCTCGGCTCCAACGAATTCATCGGCTCCAGGCGATGTCAGACCGAAGCGTCAACAAGGTTGGCCGAAGAAGGAGCGACCGGAACCTCGACGACCTCCGCAAGCTCGTTCCCACCGTTGTCCCGGGCGCGTTTCCCCGAGACCGTTCCTCCCACCGCTGGCCCCGAACCCAATGTGTCCCCCTCGGAGACAACCCCGGTCGCAGGATTTGGCGTGTCCCACCGAGTCCTTCTTCTGGCTCGGGACATGGCCGCAAACTGTTCGACGGGGAGGACCGCCTTCGCTTCGTTGCGTTCCCGATTACGCAGGCGCAATCGGTACGCTGAACTACAACGAGGGCACTCCTCCACTCGAACACCCCCGCGACCGCAGTTGTCACAGAAAGGCCTCACGAGGTAGCGGGGGCAATGGCGAGTCTCGTGGCTCAGAGACCAGCACCCGAAACAACAATTGGGGGGTGGGTCTATGCGGGGGTCTGTGGCTACTACAGCTAGGCCCCCAAACAATCGACCTTCGAGCTTGGTTGGAAGGCCTCGATTGTAAACTGGAAGGTATCCATGGGGGTTTGGGCCGTCGACGTCCGTCCGAGTAGGAGCTCTAGTCACCTCCGCGGTCTCCATGGCAGTCGAAACTGGCACGGAGGTCGCAGGAGCGACCGGACTCGAACCAAGAACGGTACGTTGGACGGCCCCCCGCCCCACGGGAACCCGGAGCTGTCCGTCCGTGATCGTCGTAGTCGTCGGGGTTGCCTCTACGGCTGGTACGATCACTGGGGGAGGAGCGCGAGTTGGAGAGCGGCGGGGAGAAGGGTAGGACCCCCCCGAGACGTAATCGTCTAGTGTGAGGTGTCGTTGGGGGTTGTTCTTCTTCTTCTTCTTCTTCCTTCGCGGCGCCGTCTCTTCCATAGCCGGTGACATTCTACGATGAGCATGATGTACCGGCACTGCTCCTTCCGTTAGTTCTATCTGATGTTGCGTGAGAGTAGTGAAACCCTGCAATTCTTCCGGCGGAGACAAAATTTCCTTAGCTAGATCTTCTATCCGCTGTTTCTCTTCTGGTGTTTCCTGCACCTCTGCACATTCTGCAATTAGAGTTTCACCACTCTCTCCATCAGCCTTCGTGAATTTGTGACAAATTCTACTAGAACCACTCTTCCATGTACCAGCCGCGTAATCACAACGAATCTCAAAGGCTTGAATGAAATCTTGGCCCAAGATGATGTCATTCGTGATACCTTTCACCGCTCTGGGTGAAATTTTCTCTATCCTGCCATCTATATTTATCTTCAGATCTAACTGACCCAACACTGTGAGGTAGTCACTACCCACCTGTTTGAGACTTGTAGCGCAAGGTTTTAGTTTAGCTTGCAAATGCTCGGCTACTGACTCCCCCACTATAAACACCGTGGCACCAGTGTCGTGTAAGGCTTGGAATGGTTTCCCATCCAACAAGATCTTGAAGAAAAACCTGTTATCTCTCACCAAACTACTTACTTCATCGTCTACTTCCTCAACTGGGCTTCGCACAGTTCCACCCCCCCCCCCTTGACGTGAACTAGTCTGAAAACCTTCAGCTTGTTCACTCACATTTTCAGTAGGGGCTTTGTAAAACCTTCGATTCGGAGACCAGTCGATTTGTTCCACGAATTTCTGCATGGCAACATTTATCTGTGTCAGTTGCTCATCACTTATATCATCTCCACTTGCCAAACTTTCAATCAATTGTCCTACCTCTTCCTCATTAACCTCTAAATCACCCTCTTTCCCTTTGTCTACCTTTTTCACCTCATCCAGTTGTCTACACTCAACGCCGATTTCACCATTAATTTCACTCGCTTTTTCACCTGTAGTTACTTTTGTCTTGTTTACTCGGTCGCTAATACTTTCGTCTACCTCCCTGTATACGATTTCTGTAGGCTTTTCACAAAACTTTTCACTTGTAGTTACTCCAGACCTCGTTACTCTACTGCTAATACTCATGTCTACATCCTTGTCTACATTTTCTTTGGCATTTTCACAGGTCCTTTCACTTTCGGTTACTCCTGCTTCTGCTACTTTATTCATATGGCTACTTTCTTTCTGCATTGGTCTTATTTCTTCCTCACTCCATTTTATCCCACTCTTACTCTTAGGAATTGCTCCTGTTTTCCTGGCCTTAAAATCATTCACAACTTTCCACACATCCCATTTTTCACTCTCCTCACTCTTACTTTCTGTCTCCCTAAACTCCTCTACCTCCTCACTTTCCTCCTCATCCGTCCAATCTTCTTCCCACATCTCTTCCACCTGTTGTTCCACACCCATCTCTCTGTCTACCTCATTACTGATGTCTACTGTTGTTGTGGCCCCTGTTTGTTGTTTGGGAGTGTTGGGCCACCCAACGCTCCCGCCTTGGCGTTTCCCAGCAAGGCTAAAAACTTTGAACAATTTCCACAGTTTCTCACTGTTACACCCTTTGCTCCACAAACTTGACATCTTGTTGCCTGGGCAATCAATGGGCAACTATTTGCAAAATGTCCAGTCTGTCTGCATTTATAGCAGCATAGATCTGGGCATTCCCAAATCCGATGACCAGGTTCTCCACAATTACGACAGTTGCCCATTGGTCTTCCTTCACCTTGAGTCTGTTGTTGTCGTAATTGTTTTTGTTGATTTGGTGGCCTCATTTGTTGTTGTCTATTTCCGTCTTGTTGGATAAAATGGTTGTTCGGCCAGCCATTTTGATTACCAACGTTGTTTTGTCTATTCATCCAGTTTTGTTGGTTACTTAACTGGTTGTTCTGCCAGCCATTTTGGTTGTTTCCGTTATTTTGTCTATTTTTCCAGTTTGGTTGACTTCCTAACTGGTTACTTTGCACCTGAATACTTGCTACTTCATTTCCCTGTCCTTGAATTGGGCTGTCTACGTTTTTGTTCTTTTTATTTTTCTTTTTCGCTTTCTTTTCCTCCCCACTAACCATCGCAACTTCATTTACTGCAGCTACTTTACTTTTCGTGTTCGTAAATGCTGCTATCGGTATCCGGCATTTGTCTTTGGTTGGTGGTCCTACAAATCTGTTACAATCCTCCTTCTGTCTTTCGTATTTTCTTCCGTAGTGCTCCAAATCGTCTACCGTGTCTACTCTTTTATTATCCAAGTACCACTTGTATTCAGGCTGCAACCCTCTTCTTATTATCTCTATTTGTTCGTCTTCTTCCAGAGGATGCTTTAAATATTTAAATAGGACTCCCAGACAAGTGATGTAGTTTGAGATCGTTTCTCCTTTTCCTTGAGTCCTATTCCTTATTTCATCCATAACCTCATACTGTGAGTATTGGCCAATAAAGTTCCTCTGGAACGACTTTTTAAACTCACGCCACGTTTCAATCTTCAAAATCACCGTATCGTACCACCTTAACGCACAATCTTCCATTACACTCGCTACTGCGTTTATTATTTGAGTGTCCGACATGTTGCTATTTCGTCTACACCTGTCTAGCTTGTTAAGGAATTGTTCTGGGTTTTCTTTCCCCTCATCCCCTGAGAATTTTAAATTCCAATCTTTCAAGATTCTCACACAATTGATATTGCCAGACTGTGTATACCCGTGTCTACGATGTCTTACTGGTGATCGGCTGTCTGATGATGAAATACTGCGATTTCGTATTGAGACATGTCTATACTCTCTCGAACCGGATCTACTACGATAATTTCGTCTACGTCTACTATGTTCTCTATCACCTTTATGGCCTCGGATCCACGACCCACGACCACGTTCCTCCGATGAAGAAGATGATCGGTGTCGATGGCCTCGTAGT
Source organism: Encarsia formosa (assembly GCA_038277355.1). Classification (NCBI taxonomy): domain Eukaryota; kingdom Metazoa; phylum Arthropoda; class Insecta; order Hymenoptera; family Aphelinidae; genus Encarsia; species Encarsia formosa. Next base: position 97,150,113 of record CM076184.1, on the reverse strand, counting down.
CTACTGTTGACTCTTCTATGACTCCTTTCTCGTGACGATGAATCCCTTCTCTTACGAGACGGGGATCCGTGACGATTGTGTCGAGTTATGGAAGTTCGTAGTTTACTACCATGTGAATTTCCATGATGTAGTTCTTTGGACCTCGATCTTCGATCTCTTCTTTCTAGAGAACTGTGATCGAGTTCCCGAGATTTAACGTTGACGTGACGTCTTTCCCGTGATGTAGATTTATATCTCTTATGACCTTGTTTCGATTTGTAGTGGTTTTCCCTCGATGAGGATCTATAACGTTCTTCACGATGATGTGACGGCTCATTTTTTTTACTGTAATGAACCTTACTACTCCTACGGTGTCTAGTTATCTCATCGTCGTTTGTATCGCTACCACTACTTGTGTATTGTCTGTTTTGTTCTCTTTCATTGTCCAGTTTTCTTTCTTTCTCCAGTCTTTTCATTTCTTCCTGCCTTCCTTCTACTTTTCTGTTCTTAGAACTTCTCTTGACTAGCCGTTTTCTTCGTTGCTCTATCCTACTATCACTTGCATCTCCACTCTCACGACTCTTTTCTCTTTTTCGGTCCATTAATCTTCCTATTTGTCTACTCGTGTCTACTTCTTGTTTTCTCAGACGTAAGTCTAATTGACTGTTTTCCCCTGCCGAGTGAACACCATGTAAAGGAGACATCAACAAGTTTTCCATTTCCAGAGGTGGTTGAATTATGTTTTTCCTCAAACCCGTCTCACTTATTTTCTTGCTTGCGCCATCGTTCTCTGGATTTGAATAACTTGTCTTTGATTCTTGTTCTTCATTGTAAGGTGTCTCATTTACTACTGACTGTTCCTGTGTCCTCACTACATACATTTTTCTTTCTTTCTTTCCTTTCACTGTCTACAATTAATCTTGAATCTGAGAAACCATAAAAAAAATATTTTATGTCTACACTTAATCTTGAACCTGAAAAGAGAAAAAAAATTCACTGTCTACTACTTTTGAACCTGAAAATAAATTTTCACTGACTCTAATTTTCTTTATTCACTAAAAACAATTTTCTGTCTACAATGTTCTTGAACCTGAAAGAAAATTTTCACTGACTCTAATTTTCTTAATTCACAAAAAAAAGAACTTTTCTGTCTACAATGTTCTTGAACCTGAAAGAAAATTTTCACTGACTCTAATTTTCTTAATTCACAAAAAAAAAACTTTTCTGTCTACAATGTTCTTGAACCTGAAAGAAAATTTTCACTGACTCTAATTTTCTCAATTCACAAAAAATAATTTCCTGTCTACAATGTTCTTGAACCTGTTTCTCAGTAGCTGTTATTTTTATTTTATTAGCTCTTCTCTTTTGTACTACAAATAAATCTTCCTAAAACCTGGTAAAATCCAAAAAATAAAATAAATATTTCAGTTGGACACTAGCCAACAATTAAATTATTATATTGGTTGGACACTAGCCAACAATAAAAATATAAAAATCACAAAAATATTCCCAAATATCCATCACCAATTGTTAATTTCCATAAATTTACACTCATCCGTTTAAAGTTCAACCTTTCGAAATTTTCCTATGTACCACCTTGGAAAATTCTATTAAGTCCAACTGTCGCGAAAGAAGAAAATTTTCTAATTTCTATCACCGAAAAATTTTCTAAGTCCAACTTTTCGAAATTTTTCAATGTTCCACCTATGAAAAATTCTACTAAGTCCAACTTTCATGAAAAAAAAAAAAAAAATTCTAATTTCTATCAACGAAAAATTTCCTAAGTCCAACTTTTCGAAATTTTTCAATGTTCCACCTATGAAAAATTCTACTAAGTCCAACTGCTAAGAAAAAAAAATTCTAAGTTCTCTCGCCGAAAATTTTTCTAAGTTCAACCCTTCCGAAATATTCTAAGTCCCTAGCCTGTCTACCAAAAATTTTCTAAGTCCCTAACCTGTCTACCAAAAATTTCCTAAGTCCCTTTGTTCTCGAAAAAAAACAAAAACACCTCTAGTCAAACTAAAAAAAAATAAAAAAATTGCAATAACCGAAAAAAAATAAAATATTTCCTCTCCTCTCACCAACTCTCCGTGGATTAATTTTTTTAAAAAAAATTAACAAAAAAATTATGTTCGGGCGCCATTTGTAACGGGGTATTTCTAATGAAAAGGGCCTCCCTTAAATAATTAACGGAGTTTCCCGGGCCCTCCCGTTACAAGGAAAATCTCTTTCAACACTCTAGGGGAAAACTCCTTAATCTGGGGTCAGGGTTTCCACGGAGAGAAAACCTCCGGGAACGGTCGGTGAGCTAGAGAGAGAGAAAATAAATTATTACAAAAAATTTTAGGTTATATTTGAGTTTTATTCTTGTCTACAAAATTTAAAAGAATCAAGTCTACAATTACAAAAAAATAAAATTTTAATTTGAGAACAAAGGAATTAAACAAACTATAAATAGTCTACAAAATGGCGGGTAACGACGCCGCGCCAAGACAAAAAAAAAAAACTCTATCGAATTTAACAAACTTTTAATAATAGCCAAACAGAATTCTCATTTAGCGTGCCATATACACAATTTGCTTTATAAAGTTTTTCAATAATTAAAACAAAAACCTTACGTTACAAAAATTTCAACCAAAAATTCTCTGATGCCCCAAAATGGCTACTCTCTGGTTTTTCAACTCTCGGTATTGCAAGAAGGAAATAACCCAAGTCTTCGATTTCTTCTTGTACCTAGCTGTAAATAAAGAAAAAAAAATGTCTACAACTCAACTAAAGAAAATTAGGAAAAGGGAACTTAGGAAAAAGTCTACTCAAAGAAACTAAAAAAATCACACTCTCAAACACTACCTCACGCTGTGGCTACTGAGAACAGAGTGACGCTCCCCGCGTCTCTCTGACTCGACTTCCTTCTTCACCATCCCCTCCAAGCACTCTCCGCCAAACAACACAAATCAATCCAATCAAGCCTCATTCATACTCGAGGAACAGTCATTTGTCCACCAATCAGACACATTCACGCCACAACACCCAATCACGCTCCCGTCTACAATCTTCCGGTGGCAATCGCCACGCCACCTATAGTACGCGCGAAAATCCAAAATAAAGAATAAAAATAATGCACACGAGGCACTCACTGCGTTAACCTATCCTTCGCGCACATACTCTCTCTCTCGCTCTCCCCCACACGCACACATTGTTCGCGCAACGTACACAATACAAAAAAAAAATAAAATCTCACTCACGCCCGTGTCTACTGTGGTGAGCGTGCGCACACGCGCTTGGCGACGCTGTTGCGTCGTCTGCCGACACGCGCCGCGCACCTCCTCCGTCGCCGAAAACTCCCCGACGGGGAATCGGAACCCATGTGTGGTGTATGTGTGTGTACGTGCGCGCCGGGTGCTCGTGCTGCTGCAAAAAGCAGCGTCCAGCCGACGGCGATCGTCACCACGTGGTCGGCTTTTGCTGCGCGAGAAAGTGGCATGGTTATCACCTGGGAAAGTAAACAAACAAATAAATAATTTCATTGTTTCCCAGGTGACCTGACACTGCCAGGTAAGAAAAAATAATTTACGAGGGATTCACTCCCTCGCAAGTTATTAAATTTTTTACCGCTCAATTGAATTAGTTTTACGATCCGCATTTTTGTTTATTAATTATTTAAATAGTTTATCAAAAAATTCAGTCCATTCTCTTGGTTATGATGGCTTGAGAGCTTATAGATAACAAAAAATTAATTTTTTTACCGTTCAAATTTATTGAGTTTTATGATCTGAGTATTGGTTTATTAATTATTTGAATTTTTTATCAATAAATTCATCTAATGCAGTTCATTCTCTCGGTTATGATGGCTCAGGAGCTTAGAGATAATTAATTATTAAATTTTCTACCACTAAATTTTATTGCTTTTTAAGATATACATATTTGTTTATTAATTATTTAAGATGTTTATTAATAAATTCAAGGACCTCAGTTCATTCTCTTAGTTATGATGACTCAGGAGCTTAGAGTTAATAAGTTATTCAATTTTTTACCGCTCAATTTAATTAGTTTTACGATCCGCATATTTGTTTATTAATTATTCAAATTTTTTATCAATGAATTCAACTAATGCAGTCCATTCTCTTGGTTATGATGGCTCAGGAGCTTAGAGATAATAAATAATTAAAATTTTTTCCGCTCAAATTTATTGAGTTTTACGATCTGCGGTTTTGTTTATTAATTATTTAAATTTTTTATTAATAAATTCATCTAATGCAGTCCATTCTCTTTGTTATGATAAATCCGGAGCTTAGAGATAATAAATTATTAAAATTTTTTCCGCTCAAATTTATTGAGTCTTACGATCTGCGTATTTGTTTAATAATTTTTTAAATTGTTTATCAATAAATTCAACTAATGCAATCCATTCTCTTGGTTATGATGGCTCAGGAGTTTAGAGATAATTAATCATTAAATTTTTTACCACTTAATTTTATTGCTTTTTAAGATATACATATTTGTTTATTAATTATTTAAATTGTTTATCAATAAATACAAGGACTGCAGTCCATTCTCTTAGTAATTGTTGGAGCAGTTTTTAGCGATGCCTGAATGATACTCGCGCGAGAGTGGCAAAGTCGCTACTCGTGTCACTGTAGGTGAGGGGGAGCCTGCCGCGGCGCCTTTTTACGCTGTGTGCGACTTCACTTCGCGCGCGCGTCTCTTCTACGGTGCCTCGTGGGTAGAATTTATTATTTGGTAGTTTTGTCTAAAGAGAAAGAATTTAAGATTCGTGACAGCTCTCGTCTTTTTGTAAATGCAAATAAAACAAAAGTTAAACAGTGTTACTCAACAAAAGAAAGTGTACTCGTGTTTTTCCTATTTCTATTTCCTTCCCGGCAACAACACATCCAACAGGTTATGGGCAGCAGCCGCTGAAGTTTTCCTTTGTGTTATTGAATTACCGGTGAAGTAAGAAAACTTGAAGGATTCAACACTGACATAAAGAGTAGAAAGAAAATCAAACAGTTGCTGCTAAATGGCAGAAAACAATCAGGTATGAAACAAAAGAAAATTTATGTGTCTTTCAAACAAAATAAAATCTACGTACAGCATGATGCTTTTTTTTAATCCAACTTTAAAAGTTGTGAAAAACAGTGGTAGATGAATAAGAAGAGAAGGATAGATTTAATTTTTTTTGTCCTGCCGTGGGAGTCTTTTCAGCTGTTCGGACAGCAAAAATTTTCAAACGCGATTGTCTCGGCCAGGCTGCAGCGCCGGAGAATTTAGATTCGGAGAATCGAAAGACGGTTGGGTCTCTCTATCTCTCTCTCTCTATCTCTCTCTCTCTCTATCTCTCTTTTATTTACCCTCGTTTTTTTTACTTCCTTTTCTCTTTATGGGGTCGAGTAAGGAACGGGGACTGGTAGCCTGACCGATAGCATGCAGGACAAGAAGAATTTTTTTCTGTTTTTTTTCTCTCGGCCGAGCGTCAAAACTCGGGTGGCAAATTAAAAAGCACACATGATCGCGACATGCTAGTGCGACGGTGCGTGAACTCTGTGTCGACCAACGGCGACGAGCCAGATAAGTAGCTGCGTGCCGTGTTTTTTTTTCTCATAAATTTTTTTTAAGAATTTAAACGACACAGAGACTTCACTGAACAATTATACCGTAAAAGTAACTGTGTTACGGTACTTTTACAAAGGCGGGTGTCCGGCACTCACTCTGAAACTCTCGGTAATAGACGCGCATGGCCACCTCAAAATTTTGAGGGTGCGGTTGCCGGAGGGAGAGCGAGTTGCGCCGGTCACTCGGATATCACGTCACTTAGTTCGCTCGACGAACGAGTAACGAGGTATCCAAAATCTCGCACGAAATTTGAGTGTATTGGTAAACTGAATTTAATGAATTATTTTTCAGTCACAATCAGGCGCCACGGGTGAGGAGGAAGGTTTCACCATGTTGACAAGATCGGCATCGGTTGATAATTTACACTTAGTGGATACCTACGGGTACAAACAGCTATTGAAGTACTGGAGGAGATGAGATATGGTAAGATTTAGAACAAACAGTCAATCAGTAAAATAACAAATATCAAATTTTTGAGAAATCTTTAAACAAGAAAAACCAAACACTCACCTAAATCCATTACCAGCATCAACTCAGTCAGTACAAAAATTTTTTTAATAAATATTATTTACAGAAAAACAAACAGAGGACAACGAAATGGGTGGATGCGACTGGCAGGTGATCGACGAGTGTAATGCAGCCGACGACCTAGACAGGTCAATAGGGTCCGATGAGGAACAAATATTACTAGAAGGTGGTGAACCCCAGGACAAGCAACCCTCAACGGAACCATCAAATGGTCTACCACCTCCACTTCGGCTAATGACCCAACAATGTCCTCTTCAACAAACAGAACCCAGTCAGACTGATAGTCGAACTAGGAACAAACGACAAGATCGATCCCCTGAGGCAGAGAAGTGGTATAAATTGGCAATGCAACGACATGAAGAAGCCGAAAAATGGAAAAGCGCCCTCAGCAATTATAAAAAATTGGCTGAAAAGCAGCAGCAGGTCCAACGATGTCGCATAAACAAACAGGTGGAATACATCAAACAGGTAAATAAAAATAATCACTCTGCCATCATTCAAACAGAAAATACATCATCACAAGCAAAAAGTTCAAGAACTCCCTTGACGACATCACCAACTGCATTAAGAAGTGAAATTTCGGGTTCAGAGTCAAGAAATTCATCCATGTGCAGCCAAAGGGCAAGAGTACATACAAACAGTCTGTCATCAATACATAACAGTCAGACAGAAAGCCGGCTAGATCAAACTCTCAAACAGCTAAAGAATACATTAGATCGCCAGAGCGGCCACGTTAAACATCAAGGCTGCAAACTAACAAGAAGTACAGAGTACCGACTATGGTTCGACAAACTGATGATAGACCTGACTTCATGTGGTTTGAGCGACGTCATTGACCCTACTCAGGGAATGGGTGAGGACTACACGGTAGAACAGCGAATAAACAGAGAAAATCAGGTCAGAGGAGCCATTATTCACCGTTTAGACGATGAACATCACAAAATGGTGTTGAAAATGACCGATCCAAGAAAAATTTTGATCCATCTAGAGAATCAACGAAAAATCAGAACCAACCTGACGAGCTACACAGTAAGAACCAGACTACAAAGATTGAAGATGAACAAAAATGAACCAGCTGGCGATTATATACTAAGGTTTGAGCAAGTCCTCCGGGAGTACGAAGCCATGGATGATTCTGACGAACTCTCCCCGAACGAGTTAACCACAATGTTTTTAAACAATGTTATCCAAGTCGTGCCATTAATTAAACATTATTGGCGGGGTCACAAAACATATGCAGGAAAATGTATGGATTACGAAAAACTAAAAACAACCATGTTACAGAATGAAGCAGACGACAAGGAAGCAAAGGAAGGTCACGATCAACCAAGAAAAAGCACAACACAACAAACAAACAGGACTGATCCAAATAAACCAAGACAGCAAAGACAGAAAGGAGTAGCTGCTTGGTTGGCTAACCCCCTGACAAGAGATATCAGATGGCCAAGAGAGCAAGGATACGAGGAACGGAGGTGCAGTCGCTGTCGAAAATCCGGACACCCACCCACTAAGTGCCCACTAATAAAATTAGGCCTTTGGTTCTGTGGTGCATGCAGCAAAATGGAACCACACATAGCGAGGAATTGTCCAAACCCGGGGCAAGTATATTTACATAATATTGAAAACAGATCGCATGAAAATTGTAAAAATGATGGTAGAGGTGACGGTAAAATGTCTTCAAGACACTCAAACAGATCAAAGAGAAGAAACAGAAACCCATACTCCTCGGATTCTTCGAGAGACAATAAGGTAACAAATATGCATGAAAATTATAATAATATAAATTTTATTGCAGATACTGGTGCCTCTGAGCACATAATAAGAAACGGTTTCATTTTAAATGATTTCAAGAAGATAAAAACAGGAATAATCAGAACTGCAAACAAGAATGGAAAGGCAAACATGAGAATCGACGGAGAAGGAAACCTAGTGGTCAAAGACAAATCCGGAAAAACGATAGAAATTAAAAATGTTCTGGTAGCCGGAAAAATTGCCGGAAACCTGCTATCACTACGAAAATTCGTAGACATTGGTTTCAGTGTACATCTGGACAACAAGATCATAAGAATTTTCGACAAACAGACAAACGTGGATTACATAGTTGGTAATTATGTAAAACCACATTGGCACATCAAGTTCGACATCCTGGAGTCTGAAAACTTAACAAAATGTCAACCATATGAATGCACAGCTCACATGATTTCCATAGAAGATTTCATAAATCAATCCCAAACAAATGTGCATGACTTCGAAAAATCAAACAGCAAGCAGAAGAACTGAAAGATGTTAAATTTGGTGAAGAAATACTAGACTGTAGAGTCTGTAAAATAACCAAGATGGTCAAGAAACCACATGATGAAAGTAGAGTCAAGGCAGCACGTCCGATGGAACGACTACACAGCGACATAATGGGACCAATCCAACCAGTGTCATTTCCAGGTTCAAACAGATATTTGATAACGTTCACCGACGATTTCTCGAGATATGCCAAGGTGTACTCTATCAAACAGAAAAGTCAAGCTGGAGACTGTCTGGAGGTCTTCTTACGTCAAGCGAGAAACCTCATTGGTGAAAATGCAAAGGTGTGTTACATCCGAGCAGACAACGCCAAAGAGAACTTAGGAGGAAAATTCAACTTGGTCATGGAGGAAGAAAAGATAGATGGAGATTTCTCACCTACATACACGCCTCAGCTTAATGGAACAGCTGAAAGACTAAATAGAACTCTAGAGTACAGAATTCGTTCCATGTTGGAAGACTCCGGGATACTTCCATCAATGTGGGTACTGGCAGCAGAAGCAGCCACAACAACCGTTCTCCACACAAAGCGAACGATTTCGAAATTCCACTCAGAAAATTTGCACCCAGAGTCAAACTACACTTAAACAGATTAAGAAGATTCGGGTGTAAGGCCTATCTGTACGAACCAAATCCACCAAGAAAATTTTCGGCGACAGCAATCGAGACCATCTTGGTAGGATACACAAAAACCGGATACCTGGTATGGCATCCTCCAACTGGAAAATTCTACAACTCAAGAAACGTTGACTTCAATGAGAAGGTAGTATATCGAGACGAATACACTACCAAGTCCGAAAACTTTGTGTCAGCAAACCCGGAGGAAGGAAAACTCGACCAAACAGATGTACCACTTATTGACTTCTCAGAGAAGACTTACCAATCAGAAATGAACGAGCCGAACAAACAGCCAGTTACACAACCACTGACAGATATCTTGGAACAACAACCAGTAAAGAAAAGAAAAATCCAATCAGCAAATCTATCGAAAACCCAAACAGAAGACGTGCCATTCAAACGCATTCAACCAAGCCGAGCTGCAAACAGTCGTTTGGACTACAAAGAGCTGGCTAAGACGGGTGAGAAAACAACTTTGGTAAGAGACAACACCTTTGCCAAGTTTGTAGCCGTTGAAACAGATGAACTGGATGTGTTCTTTGAATTCGAGGAGCAAAAACAACCGAATCGACACCCAGACGGATACCAACTTAAGTGTGCTTTCTTGGCTGAAGTAAACAGAGTCCCCACAACCTACAAGGAGGCAATGGCCTTCACAGATGCGAAACAATGGCAAGAGGCCATAAAACAGGAATTAGAGTCGATGGAACGTAACAATGTCTGGGACATAGTGAATCGACCCCTCAAAGAACAAGACGCACCCAAAGTCATCGATTTAAGATGGATTTTTAAAAGAAAAATTTCAAACAGAGGTGAACCTACCTATAAAGCCAGGCTAGTCGTGAGAGGTTTCAAGGATGACACACAGTACGAGCTCTATGAGATATATGCCCCGGTTTCCAGACTTCCTCTCATCAGGGCCTTTCTATCGGTGGTAAACAAATACGACCTGGAACTTTGCCAGATGGACGTCAAGACAGCATTCCTACACGGCGAGCTTGAAGAAGAAAAGTTCATGGAAATTCCAGATGGTTTGGAAGCCTTCATGAAAATCAAGAAAAGCAAAGTGCGCAAACTGAGAAAGGCAATCTACGGCTTGCAAGTTAGCTCCAAGCGGTGGCATGAGAAACTCACCTTGAAGATTCAGAAGCTTGGACTCAAAGACACGGTGAGTGAGCCTTGCCTATACACCAGGAGACACAAGGGAGAAGTCGATGTTATCCTTGTGTATGTCGATGACATGTTTGTGGCTTCAAACAGCAAACAGAGACTGGAAGAAATCAAAGCGAACCTCTGCCATGCATTCGAAATGAAGGACCTTGGAGAGCCTGGACATTTTCTGGGTTTGAGAATAAACAGAGACAGAGACAAGAAAACAGTCAAGATAGACCAAACAGAATACACGGAGAAAATCTTAGAACGCTTTGGTATGAAAATTTGTCACCCCAAGAGAACCCCGATGAAAACACGACAAGTACAAAAGCGGAAAAATTTACCAAAAAACAAAGATGAAGATCTAAACAAACAGAAACAACCAAGGAAGCCGGAGTTCCTTACAGGGGAGCTATTGGCTCCCTTTTGTATCTGGCGGGTGGTACTCGTCCAGATATAGCCTACCCAGTCAACGTATTAGCTAGAAGACAGGTCACTCCTACAGTGAAAGATTGGGAGGACGTAAACAGAATCTTTGAATACCTGCGAGGAACAAGCCAGTATGGTTTGACATACACAGGACAAACAGAAACCCTAGAAGCTGTGACCGACACAATTCACAACGATTGGACAGATTCAACGTCGACCGCCGGGTTTATGATCAACTTGCATGGGGATACAATAGCTTGGAAAAGTTACAAACAGAACTACGTCAGCAGATCGACTACGAAAGCCGAATACGGCGCGATGAGCGAAGCATGCCGTCATTTAATTTCCTTGGACAAAGCCATAAGAGACATAACTGGAAAGTGTTACTTTACTTTTACTGTCTGGTGCGACAACTCGGCCGCAGGTAAAAACACTCAGAAGGAAGGATGTCAGAAGCTCTGTGACTTCGATGATCCTGTGCCCAATGGCCATGCTAACCTTCGCTTCAGAGAAGAATATGGTGATCGTCCTGAGTTGTCTGATCTACATGGAGACTACATCAAACAGAACGTCAAGGAAGGAGTAGCTAAAGTGAGATGGCTTTCGACCAGAGAAAATCCTGCAGACATTTTGACCAAACCACTCGATTTTAAAAGCCATCAAAATCATACTGGGAAAATTTTTTAAACTGGGTTTATTTTAAAAATAAAATTACAAACAGATAAAACCAAAACAAAATTAAACAGAATCTACAAGGTAAGAATCATTTAACTATTTTTTTTGCTTCAGGGAGCTGTATCGCGGAAAAATGGGTCTTCTAAAACCGAGGGAGGAGTCAAACAGGATGGACTCGGAACCCGAGGAAGCAAATGACGATTTCAACTACGTCCCTTTACGTAAGCCAAGACGCGGACCAAATTCTCCTGAACCTCCGGAGGAAGATACTGAGCGAGACCTAATTATTTTTGACTAGATGTAATCTTAGAGAGCTTTTATTTTATATTTTTTTAAGTAGAGTCTTTTGGGGCTATTCCCCACAATTTATCACTCACTGAGTTTAACAGGGAATCTTGTACAAACAGAATACATATCAAACAGACAAATAGAAAAGGCTTCACCCCAAAAGAGGGAGTGTTGGAGCAGTTTTGAGCGAAGCCTGAATGATACTCGCGCGAGAGTGGCAAAGTCGCTACTCGCGTCACCGTAGGTGGGGGGAGCCTGCCGCGGCGCCTTTTTACGCTGTGTGCGACTTCACTTCGCGCGCGCGTCTCTTCTACGGTGCCTCGTGGGTAGAATTTACCTTTTGGTAGTTTTCTCTAAAGAGAAAGAATTCAAGATTTGCGACAGCTCTCGTCTTTTTGTAAATGCAAATAAAACAAAAGTTAAACAGTGTTACTCAACAAAAGAAAGTGTACTCGTGTTTTTCCTTTTTCTATTTCCTTCCCGGCAACAACACATCCAACACTAATGATGACTGAGGAGCTAAGAGTTAATAAGTTATTAAATTTTTTACCGCTCAATTTAATTAGTTTTACGATCCGCATATTTGTTTATTAATTATTTAAATTGTTTATCAAAAAATTCAACTAATGCAGTCCATTCTCTTGGTTATGATGGCTCAGGAGCTTAGAGATAATTAATTATTTAATTTTCTACCACTTAATTTTAATGCTTTTTAAGATGTACATATTTGTTTATTAATTATTTAAACTGTTAATTAATAAATTCAAGGAGTGTAGTCCATTCTCTTAGTGATGATGACTCAGGAGCTTAGAGTTAATAAGTTATTAAATTTTTTAGCGCTCAATTTAATTAGTTTTACGATCCACATTATTGTTTATTAATTATTTAAATTGTTTATCAAAAAATTCAGACCATTCTCTTGGTTATGATGGCTCGAGAGCTTAGAGATAATAAATGATTAATTTTTTTACCGTTCAAATTTATTGAGTTTTACGATCTGCGTATTGGTTTATTAGTTATTTAAATTTTTTATCAATAAATTAATCTAATGCAGTCCATTCTCTTGGTTATGATGGCTCAGGAGCTTAGAGATAATTGATTATCAAATTTTCTACCACTAAATTTTATTGCTTTTTAAGATATACATATTTGTTTATTGATTATTTAAATTGTTTATTAATAAATTCAAGGACTGCAGTCCATTCTCTTAGTGATGATGACTCAGGAGCTTAGAGTTCATAAGTTATTAAATTTTTTACCGCTCAATTTAATTAGTTTTACGATCCCCATTTTTGTTTATTAATTATTTAAATTGTTTCTCAAAAAATTCAACTAATGCAGTCCATTCTCTTGGTTATAATGGCTCGAGAGCTTAGAGATAATAAATAATTAAAATTTTTTCCGCTCAAATTTATTGAATCTTATGATCTGCGTTTTTGTTTATTAATTATTTAAATTTTTTATCAATAAATTCATCTAATGCAGTCCATTCTCTTAGTTATGATAAATCCGGAGCTAAGAGTTAATAAGGTATTAAATTTTTTACCGCTCAATTTAATTAGTTTTACAATCCGCATATTTGTTTATTAATTATTCAAATTGTTTATTAATAAATTCAAGGACTGCAGTCCATTCTCTTAGTGATGATGACTCAGGAGCTAAGAGTTAATAAGTTATTAAATTTTTTACCGCTCAATTTGATTAGTTTTACGATCCGCATATTTGTTTATTAATTATTTAAATTGTTTATCAAAAAATTTAACTAATGCAGTCCATTCTCTTGGTTATGATGGCTCAGGAGCTTAGAGATAATTAATTATTAAATTTTCTACCACTTAATTTTATTGCTTTTTAAGATATACATATTTGTTTATTAATTATTTAATATGTTTATTAATAAATTCAAGGACTGCAGTCTATTCTTTTAGTTATGATGACTCAGGAGCTTCGAGTTAATACGTTCTTAAATTTTTTACCGCTCAATTTAATTAGTTTTACGATCCCCATTTTTGTTTATTAATTATTTAAATTGTTTCTCAAAAAATTCAACTAATGCAGTCCATTCTCTTGGTTATGATGGCTCTAGAGCTTAGAGATAATAAATAATTAAAATTTTTTCCGCTCAAATTTATTGAGTCTTACGATCTGCGTATTTGTTTATTAATTATTTAAATTTTTTATCAATAAATTCATCTTATGCAGTCCATTCTCTTAGTTATGATAAATCCGGAGCTAAGAGTTAATAAGTTATTAAATTTTTTACCGCTCAATTTAATTAGTTTTACGATCCGCATATTTGTTTATTAATTATTTAAATTGTTTATTAATAAATTCAAGGACTGCAGTCTATTCTTTTAGTTATGATGAATCAGGAGCTAAGTGTTAATAAGTTATTAAATTTTTTACCGCTCAATTTAATTAGTTTTACGATCCCCATTTTTGTTTATTAATTATTTAAATTGTTTCTCAAAAAATTCAACTAATGCAGTCCATTCTCTTGGATATGATGGCTCGAGAGCTTAGAGATAATAAATAATTAAAATTTTTTCCGCTCAAATTTATTGAGTCTTACGATCTGCGTATTTGTTTATTAATTATTTAAATTTTTTATCAATAAATTTATCTAATGCAGTCCATTCTCTTAGTTATGATAAAGCCGGAGCTAAGAGTTAATAAGTTATTAAATTTTTTACCGCTCAATTTAATTAGTTTTACGATCCGCATATTTGTTTATTAATTATTTAAATTGTTTATTAATAAATTCAAGGACTGCAGTCCATTCTCTTAGTGATGATGACTCAGGAGCTAAGAGTTAATAAGTTATTAAATTTTTTACCGCTCAATTTAATTAGTTTTACGATCCACATATTTGTTTATTAATTATTTAAATTGTTTATCAAAAAATTCAACTAATGCAGTCCATTCTCTTGGTTATGATGGCTCAGGAGCTTAGAGATAATTAATTATTAAATTTTCTACTACTAAATTTTATTGCTTTTTAAGATATACATATTTGTTTATTAATTATTTAAATTGTTTATTAATAAATTCAAGGACTGCAGTCTATTCTCTTAGTTATGATGACTCAGGAGCTTCGAGTTAATAAGTTATTAAATTTTTCACCGCTCAATTTAATTAGTTTTACGATCCCCATTTTTGTTTATTAATTATTTAAATTGTTTATCAAAAAATTCAACTAATGCAGTCCATTCTCTTGGTTAAGATGGCTCGAGAGCTTAGAGATAATAAATAATTAAAATTTTTTCCGCTCAAATTTATTGAGTCTTATGATCTGCGTATTTGTTTATTAATTATCTAAATTTTTTATCAATAAATTAATCTAATGCAGTCCATTCTCTTGGTTATGATGGCTCAGGAGCTTAGAGATAATAAATGATTAATTTTTTTACCGTTCAAATTTATTGAGTTTTACGATCTGCGTATTGGTTTATTAATTATTTAAATTTTTTATCAATAAATTAATCTAATGCAGTCCATTCTCTTGGTTATGATGGCTCAGGAGCTTATAGATAATTAATTATTAAATTTTCTACCACTTAATTTTATTGCTTTTTAAGATATACATATTTGTTTATTAATTATTTAAATTGTTTATTCATAAATTCAAGGACTGCAGTCCTTTCTCTTAGTAATGATGACTCAGAAGTTAAGAGTTAATTAGTTATTAAATTTTTTACCGCTCAATTTAATTAGTTTTACGATCCCCATTTTTGTTTATTAATTATTTAAATTGTTTCTCAAAAAATTCAACTAATGCAGTCCATTCTCTTGGTTATAATGGCTCGAGAGCTTAGAGATAATAAATAATTAAAATTTTTTCCGCTTAAATTTATTGAATCTTACGATCTGCGTTTTTGTTTATTAATTATTTAAATTTTTTATCAATAAATTCATCTAATGCAGTCCATTCTCTTAGTGATGATGACTCAGGAGCTAAGAGTTAATAAGTTATTAAATTTTTTACCGCTCAATTTAATTAGTTTTACGATCCGCATATTTGTTTATTAATTATTTAAATTGTTTATCAAAAAATTCAACTAATGCAGTCCATTCTCTTGGTTATGATGGCTCAGGAGCTTAGAGATAATTAATTATTAAATTTTCTACCACTTAATTTTATTGCTTTTTAAGATATATATATTTGTTTATTAATTATTTAAAATGTTTGTTCATAAATTCAAGGACTGCAGTCCATTCTCTTAGTAATGATGACTCAGGAGCTAAGAGTCAATAAGTTATTAAATTTTTTACCGCTCAATTTAAACAGTTTTACGATCCGCATATTTGTTTATTAATTATTTAAATTGTTTATCAAAAAATTTAACTAATGCAGTCCATTCTCTTGGTTATGATGGCTCAGGAGCTTAGAGATAATTAATTATTAAATTTTCTACCACTTATTTTATTGCTTTTTAAGATATACATATTTGTTTATTAATTATTTAAATTGTTTATTAATAAATTCAAGGACTGCAGTCTATTCTTTTAGTTATGATGACTCAGGAGCTTCGAGTTAATACGTTCTTAAATTTTTTACCGCTCAATTTAATTAGTTTTACGATCCCCATTTTTGTTTATTAATTATTTAAATTGTTTCTCAAAAAATTCAACTAATGCAGTCCATTCTCTTGGTTATGATGGCTCGAGAGCTTAGAGATAATAAATAATTAAAATTTTTTCCGCTCAAATTTATTGAGTCTTACGATCTGCGTATTTGTTTATTAATTATTTAAATTTTTTATCAATAAATTCATCTTATGCAGTCCATTCTCTTAGTTATGATGACTCAGGAGCTTCGAGTTAATACGTTCTTAAATTTTTTACCACTCAATTTAATTAGTTTTACGATCCCCATTTTTGTTTATTAATTATTTAAATTGTTTCTCAAAAAATTCAACTAATGCAGTCCATTCTCTTGGTTATGATGGCTCTAGAGCTTAGAGATAATAAATAATTAAAATTTTTTCCGCTCAAATTTATTGAGTCTTACGATCTGCGTATTTGTTTATTAATTATTTAAATTTTTTATCAATAAATTCATCTTATGCAGTCCATTCTCTTAGTTATGATAAATCCGGAGCTAAGAGTTAATAAGTTATTAAATTTTTTACCGCTCAATTTAATTAGTTTTACGATCCGCATATTTGTTTATTAATTATTTAAATTGTTTATTAATAAATTCAAGGACTGCAGTCTATTCTTTTAGTTATGATGAATCAGGAGCTAAGTGTTAATAAGTTATTAAATTTTTTACCGCTCAATTTAATTAGTTTTACGATCCCCATTTTTGTTTATTAATTATTTAAATTGTTTCTCAAAAAATTCAACTAATGCAGTCCATTCTCTTGGATATGATGGCTCGAGAGCTTAGAGATAATAAATAATTAAAATTTTTTCCGCTCAAATTTATTGAGTCTTACGATCTGCGTATTTGTTTATTAATTATTTAAATTTTTTATCAATAAATTTATCTAATGCAGTCCATTCTCTTAGTTATGATAAAGCCGGAGCTAAGAGTTAATAAGTTATTAAATTTTTTACCGCTCAATTTAATTAGTTTTACGATCCGCATATTTGTTTATTAATTATTTAAATTGTTTATTAATAAATTCAAGGACTGCAGTCCATTCTCTTAGTGATGATGACTCAGGAGCTAAGAGTTAATAAGTTATTAAATTTTTTACCGCTCAATTTAATTAGTTTTACGATCCACATATTTGTTTATTAATTATTTAAATTGTTTATCAAAAAATTCAACTAATGCAGTCCATTCTCTTGGTTATGATGGCTCAGGAGCTTAGAGATAATTAATTATTAAATTTTCTACTACTAAATTTTATTGCTTTTTAAGATATACATATTTGTTTATTAATTATTTAAATTGTTTATTAATAAATTCAAGGACTGCAGTCTATTCTCTTAGTTATGATGACTCAGGAGCTTCGAGTTAATAAGTTATTAAATTTTTCACCGCTCAATTTAATTAGTTTTACGATCCCCATTTTTGTTTATTAATTATTTAAATTGTTTATCAAAAAATTCAACTAATGCAGTCCATTCTCTTGGTTAAGATGGCTCGAGAGCTTAGAGATAATAAATAATTAAAATTTTTTCCGCTCAAATTTATTGAGTCTTATGATCTGCGTATTTGTTTATTAATTATTTAAATTTTTTATCAATAAATTAATCTAATGCAGTCCATTCTCTTGGTTATGATGGCTCAGGAGCTTAGAGATAATAAATGATTAATTTTTTTACCGTTCAAATTTATTGAGTTTTACGATCTGCGTATTGGTTTATTAATTATTTAAATTTTTTATCAATAAATTAATCTAATGCAGTCCATTCTCTTGGTTATGATGGCTCAGGAGCTTATAGATAATTAATTATTAAATTTTCTACCACTTAATTTTATTGCTTTTTAAGATATACATATTTGTTTATTAATTATTTAAATTGTTTATTCATAAATTCAAGGACTGCAGTCCTTTCTCTTAGTAATGATGACTCAGAAGTTAAGAGTTAATTAGTTATTAAATTTTTTACCGCTCAATTTAATTAGTTTTACGATCCCCATTTTTGTTTATTAATTATTTAAATTGTTTCTCAAAAAATTCAACTAATGCAGTCCATTCTCTTGGTTATAATGGCTCGAGAGCTTAGAGATAATAAATAATTAAAATTTTTTCCGCTTAAATTTATTGAATCTTACGATCTGCGTTTTTGTTTATTAATTATTTAAATTTTTTATCAATAAATTCATCTAATGCAGTCCATTCTCTTAGTGATGATGACTCAGGAGCTAAGAGTTAATAAGTTATTAAATTTTTTACCGCTCAATTTAATTAGTTTTACGATCCGCATATTTGTTTATTAATTATTTAAATTGTTTATCAAAAAATTCAACTAATGCAGTCCATTCTCTTGGTTATGATGGCTCAGGAGCTTAGAGATAATTAATTATTAAATTTTCTACCACTTAATTTTATTGCTTTTTAAGATATATATATTTGTTTATTAATTATTTAAAATGTTTATTCATAAATTCAAGGACTGCAGTCCATTCTCTTAGTAATGATGACTCAGGAGCTAAGAGTCAATAAGTTATTAAATTTTTTACCGCTCAATTTAAACAGTTTTACGATCCGCATATTTGTTTATTAATTATTTAAATTGTTTATCAAAAAATTTAACTAATGCAGTCCATTCTCTTGGTTAAGATGGCTCGAGAGCTTAGAGATAATTAATTATTAAATTTTCTACCACTTATTTTATTGCTTTTTAAGATATACATATTTGTTTATTAATTATTTAAATTGTTTATTAATAAATTCAAGGACTGCAGTCTATTCTTTTAGTTATGATGACTCAGGAGCTTCGAGTTAATACGTTCTTAAATTTTTTACCGCTCAATTTAATTAGTTTTACGATCCCCATTTTTGTTTATTAATTATTTAAATTGTTTCTCAAAAAATTCAACTAATGCAGTCCATTCTCTTGGTTATGATGGCTCGAGAGCTTAGAGATAATAAATAATTAAAATTTTTTCCGCTCAAATTTATTGAGTCTTACGATCTGCGTATTTGTTTATTAATTATTTAAATTTTTTATCAATAAATTCATCTTATGCAGTCCATTCTCTTAGTTATGATAAATCTTGAGCTAAGAGTTAATAAGTTATTAAATTTTTTACCGCTCAATTTAATTAGTTTTACGATCCGCATATTTGTTTATTAATTATTTAAATTGTTTATTAATAAATTCAAGGACTGCAGTCTATTCTTTTAGTTATGATGACTCAGGAGCTAAGAGTTAATAAGTTATTAAATTTTTTACCGCTCAATTTAATCAGTTTTACGATCCGCATATTTGTTTATTAATTATTTAAATTGTTTATCAAAAAATTCAACTAATGCAGTCCATTCTCTTGGTTATGATGGCTCAGGAGCTTAGAGATAATGAATTATTAAATTTCTACCACTTAATTTTATTGCTTTTTAAGATATACATATTTGTTTATTAATTATTTAAATTGTTTATTAATAAATTCAAGGACTGCAGTCCATTCTCTTAGTAATGATGACTCAGGAGCTTAGAGTTCATAAGTTATTAAATTTTTTACCGCTCAATTTAATTAGTTTTACGATCCCCATTTTTGTTTATTAATTATTTAAATTGTTTCTCAAAAAATTCAATTAATGCAGTCCATTCTCTTGGTTATAATGGCTCGAGAGCTTAGAGATAATAAATAATTAAAATTTTTTCCGCTCAAATTTATTGAATCTTATGATCTGCGTTTTTGTTTATTAATTATTTAAATTTTTTATCAATAAATTCATCTAATGCAGTCCATTCTCTTAGTTATGATAAATCCGGAGCTAAGAGTTAATAAGGTATTAAATTTTTTACCGCTCAATTTAATTAGTTTTACAATCCGCATATTTGTTTATTAATTATTCAAATTGTTTATTAATAAATTCAAGGACTGCAGTCCATTCTCTTAGTGATGATGACTCAGGAGCTAAGAGTTAATAAGTTATTAAATTTTTTACCGCTCAATTTGATTAGTTTTACGATCCGCATATTTGTTTATTAATTATTTAAATTGTTTATCAAAAAATTCAACTAATGCAGTCCATTCTCTTGGTTATGATGGCTCAGGAGCTTAGAGATAATTAATTATTAAATTTTCTACCACTTAATTTTATTGCTTTTTAAGATATACATATTTGTTTATTAATTATTTAAATTGTTTATTCATAAATTCAAGGACTGCAGTCCATTCTCTTAGTAATGATGACTCAGGAGCTAAGAGTTAATAAGTTATTAAATTTTTTACCGCTCAATTTAAACAGTTTTACGATCCGCATATTTGTTTATTAATTATTTAAATTGTTTATCAAAAAATTCAACTAATGCAGTCCATTCTCTTGGTTATGATGGCTCAGGAGCTTAGAGATAATGAATTATTAAATTTCTACCACTTAATTTTATTGCTTTTTAAGATATACATATTTGTTTATTAATTATTTAATATGTTTATTAATAAATTCAAGGACTGCAGTCTATTCTTTTAGTTATGATGACTCAGGAGCTTCGAGTTAATACGTTCTTAAATTTTTTACCGCTCAATTTAATTAGTTTTACGATCCCCATTTTTGTTTATTAATTATTTAAATTGTTTCTCAAAAAATTCAACTAATGCAGTCCATTCTCTTGGTTATGATGGCTCTAGAGCTTAGAGATAATAAATAATTAAAATTTTTTCCGCTCAAATTTATTGAGTCTTACGATCTGCGTATTTGTTTATTAATTATTTAAATTTTTTATCAATAAATTCATCTTATGCAGTCCATTCTCTTAGTTATGATAAATCCGGAGCTAAGAGTTAATAAGTTATTAAATTTTTTACCGCTCAATTTAATTAGTTTTACGATCCGCATATTTGTTTATTAATTATTTAAATTGTTTATTAATAAATTCAAGGACTGCAGTCTATTCTTTTAGTTATGATGAATCAGGAGCTAAGTGTTAATAAGTTATTAAATTTTTTACCGCTCAATTTAATTAGTTTTACGATCCCCATTTTTGTTTATTAATTATTTAAATTGTTTCTCAAAAAATTCAACTAATGCAGTCCATTCTCTTGGATATGATGGCTCGAGAGCTTAGAGATAATAAATAATTAAAATTTTTTCCGCTCAAATTTATTGAGTCTTACGATCTGCGTATTTGTTTATTAATTATTTAAATTTTTTATCAATAAATTTATCTAATGCAGTCCATTCTCTTAGTTATGATAAAGCCGGAGCTAAGAGTTAATAAGTTATTAAATTTTTTACCGCTCAATTTAATTAGTTTTACGATCCGCATATTTGTTTATTAATTATTTAAATTGTTTATTAATAAATTCAAGGACTGCAGTCCATTCTCTTAGTGATGATGACTCAGGAGCTAAGAGTTAATAAGTTATTAAATTTTTTACCGCTCAATTTAATTAGTTTTACGATCCACATATTTGTTTATTAATTATTTAAATTGTTTATCAAAAAATTCAACTAATGCAGTCCATTCTCTTGGTTATGATGGCTCAGGAGCTTAGAGATAATTAATTATTAAATTTTCTACTACTAAATTTTATTGCTTTTTAAGATATACATATTTGTTTATTAATTATTTAAATTGTTTATTAATAAATTCAAGGACTGCAGTCTATTCTCTTAGTTATGATGACTCAGGAGCTTCGAGTTAATAAGTTATTAAATTTTTCACCGCTCAATTTAATTAGTTTTACGATCCCCATTTTTGTTTATTAATTATTTAAATTGTTTATCAAAAAATTCAACTAATGCAGTCCATTCTCTTGGTTAAGATGGCTCGAGAGCTTAGAGATAATAAATAATTAAAATTTTTTCCGCTCAAATTTATTGAGTCTTATGATCTGCGTATTTGTTTATTAATTATCTAAATTTTTTATCAATAAATTAATCTAATGCAGTCCATTCTCTTGGTTATGATGGCTCAGGAGCTTAGAGATAATAAATGATTAATTTTTTTACCGTTCAAATTTATTGAGTTTTACGATCTGCGTATTGGTTTATTAATTATTTAAATTTTTTATCAATAAATTAATCTAATGCAGTCCATTCTCTTGGTTATGATGGCTCAGGAGCTTATAGATAATTAATTATTAAATTTTCTACCACTTAATTTTATTGCTTTTTAAGATATACATATTTGTTTATTAATTATTTAAATTGTTTATTCATAAATTCAAGGACTGCAGTCCTTTCTCTTAGTAATGATGACTCAGAAGTTAAGAGTTAATTAGTTATTAAATTTTTTACCGCTCAATTTAATTAGTTTTACGATCCCCATTTTTGTTTATTAATTATTTAAATTGTTTCTCAAAAAATTCAACTAATGCAGTCCATTCTCTTGGTTATAATGGCTCGAGAGCTTAGAGATAATAAATAATTAAAATTTTTTCCGCTTAAATTTATTGAATCTTACGATCTGCGTTTTTGTTTATTAATTATTTAAATTTTTTATCAATAAATTCATCTAATGCAGTCCATTCTCTTAGTGATGATGACTCAGGAGCTAAGAGTTAATAAGTTATTAAATTTTTTACCGCTCAATTTAATTAGTTTTACGATCCGCATATTTGTTTATTAATTATTTAAATTGTTTATCAAAAAATTCAACTAATGCAGTCCATTCTCTTGGTTATGATGGCTCAGGAGCTTAGAGATAATTAATTATTAAATTTTCTACCACTTAATTTTATTGCTTTTTAAGATATATATATTTGTTTATTAATTATTTAAAATGTTTGTTCATAAATTCAAGGACTGCAGTCCATTCTCTTAGTAATGATGACTCAGGAGCTAAGAGTCAATAAGTTATTAAATTTTTTACCGCTCAATTTAAACAGTTTTACGATCCGCATATTTGTTTATTAATTATTTAAATTGTTTATCAAAAAATTTAACTAATGCAGTCCATTCTCTTGGTTATGATGGCTCAGGAGCTTAGAGATAATTAATTATTAAATTTTCTACCACTTATTTTATTGCTTTTTAAGATATACATATTTGTTTATTAATTATTTAAATTGTTTATTAATAAATTCAAGGACTGCAGTCTATTCTTTTAGTTATGATGACTCAGGAGCTTCGAGTTAATACGTTCTTAAATTTTTTACCGCTCAATTTAATTAGTTTTACGATCCCCATTTTTGTTTATTAATTATTTAAATTGTTTCTCAAAAAATTCAACTAATGCAGTCCATTCTCTTGGTTATGATGGCTCGAGAGCTTAGAGATAATAAATAATTAAAATTTTTTCCGCTCAAATTTATTGAGTCTTACGATCTGCGTATTTGTTTATTAATTATTTAAATTTTTTATCAATAAATTCATCTTATGCAGTCCATTCTCTTAGTTATGATGACTCAGGAGCTTCGAGTTAATACGTTCTTAAATTTTTTACCACTCAATTTAATTAGTTTTACGATCCCCATTTTTGTTTATTAATTATTTAAATTGTTTCTCAAAAAATTCAACTAATGCAGTCCATTCTCTTGGTTATGATGGCTCTAGAGCTTAGAGATAATAAATAATTAAAATTTTTTCCGCTCAAATTTATTGAGTCTTACGATCTGCGTATTTGTTTATTAATTATTTAAATTTTTTATCAATAAATTCATCTTATGCAGTCCATTCTCTTAGTTATGATAAATCCGGAGCTAAGAGTTAATAAGTTATTAAATTTTTTACCGCTCAATTTAATTAGTTTTACGATCCGCATATTTGTTTATTAATTATTTAAATTGTTTATTAATAAATTCAAGGACTGCAGTCTATTCTTTTAGTTATGATGAATCAGGAGCTAAGTGTTAATAAGTTATTAAATTTTTTACCGCTCAATTTAATTAGTTTTACGATCCCCATTTTTGTTTATTAATTATTTAAATTGTTTCTCAAAAAATTCAACTAATGCAGTCCATTCTCTTGGATATGATGGCTCGAGAGCTTAGAGATAATAAATAATTAAAATTTTTTCCGCTCAAATTTATTGAGTCTTACGATCTGCGTATTTGTTTATTAATTATTTAAATTTTTTATCAATAAATTTATCTAATGCAGTCCATTCTCTTAGTTATGATAAAGCCGGAGCTAAGAGTTAATAAGTTATTAAATTTTTTACCGCTCAATTTAATTAGTTTTACGATCCGCATATTTGTTTATTAATTATTTAAATTGTTTATTAATAAATTCAAGGACTGCAGTCCATTCTCTTAGTGATGATGACTCAGGAGCTAAGAGTTAATAAGTTATTAAATTTTTTACCGCTCAATTTAATTAGTTTTACGATCCACATATTTGTTTATTAATTATTTAAATTGTTTATCAAAAAATTCAACTAATGCAGTCCATTCTCTTGGTTATGATGGCTCAGGAGCTTAGAGATAATTAATTATTAAATTTTCTACTACTAAATTTTATTGCTTTTTAAGATATACATATTTGTTTATTAATTATTTAAATTGTTTATTAATAAATTCAAGGACTGCAGTCTATTCTCTTAGTTATGATGACTCAGGAGCTTCGAGTTAATAAGTTATTAAATTTTTCACCGCTCAATTTAATTAGTTTTACGATCCCCATTTTTGTTTATTAATTATTTAAATTGTTTATCAAAAAATTCAACTAATGCAGTCCATTCTCTTGGTTAAGATGGCTCGAGAGCTTAGAGATAATAAATAATTAAAATTTTTTCCGCTCAAATTTATTGAGTCTTATGATCTGCGTATTTGTTTATTAATTATTTAAATTTTTTATCAATAAATTAATCTAATGCAGTCCATTCTCTTGGTTATGATGGCTCAGGAGCTTAGAGATAATAAATGATTAATTTTTTTACCGTTCAAATTTATTGAGTTTTACGATCTGCGTATTGGTTTATTAATTATTTAAATTTTTTATCAATAAATTAATCTAATGCAGTCCATTCTCTTGGTTATGATGGCTCAGGAGCTTATAGATAATTAATTATTAAATTTTCTACCACTTAATTTTATTGCTTTTTAAGATATACATATTTGTTTATTAATTATTTAAATTGTTTATTCATAAATTCAAGGACTGCAGTCCTTTCTCTTAGTAATGATGACTCAGAAGTTAAGAGTTAATTAGTTATTAAATTTTTTACCGCTCAATTTAATTAGTTTTACGATCCCCATTTTTGTTTATTAATTATTTAAATTGTTTCTCAAAAAATTCAACTAATGCAGTCCATTCTCTTGGTTATAATGGCTCGAGAGCTTAGAGATAATAAATAATTAAAATTTTTTCCGCTTAAATTTATTGAATCTTACGATCTGCGTTTTTGTTTATTAATTATTTAAATTTTTTATCAATAAATTCATCTAATGCAGTCCATTCTCTTAGTGATGATGACTCAGGAGCTAAGAGTTAATAAGTTATTAAATTTTTTACCGCTCAATTTAATTAGTTTTACGATCCGCATATTTGTTTATTAATTATTTAAATTGTTTATCAAAAAATTCAACTAATGCAGTCCATTCTCTTGGTTATGATGGCTCAGGAGCTTAGAGATAATTAATTATTAAATTTTCTACCACTTAATTTTATTGCTTTTTAAGATATATATATTTGTTTATTAATTATTTAAAATGTTTATTCATAAATTCAAGGACTGCAGTCCATTCTCTTAGTAATGATGACTCAGGAGCTAAGAGTCAATAAGTTATTAAATTTTTTACCGCTCAATTTAAACAGTTTTACGATCCGCATATTTGTTTATTAATTATTTAAATTGTTTATCAAAAAATTTAACTAATGCAGTCCATTCTCTTGGTTAAGATGGCTCGAGAGCTTAGAGATAATTAATTATTAAATTTTCTACCACTTATTTTATTGCTTTTTAAGATATACATATTTGTTTATTAATTATTTAAATTGTTTATTAATAAATTCAAGGACTGCAGTCTATTCTTTTAGTTATGATGACTCAGGAGCTTCGAGTTAATACGTTCTTAAATTTTTTACCGCTCAATTTAATTAGTTTTACGATCCCCATTTTTGTTTATTAATTATTTAAATTGTTTCTCAAAAAATTCAACTAATGCAGTCCATTCTCTTGGTTATGATGGCTCGAGAGCTTAGAGATAATAAATAATTAAAATTTTTTCCGCTCAAATTTATTGAGTCTTACGATCTGCGTATTTGTTTATTAATTATTTAAATTTTTTATCAATAAATTCATCTTATGCAGTCCATTCTCTTAGTTATGATAAATCTTGAGCTAAGAGTTAATAAGTTATTAAATTTTTTACCGCTCAATTTAATTAGTTTTACGATCCGCATATTTGTTTATTAATTATTTAAATTGTTTATTAATAAATTCAAGGACTGCAGTCTATTCTTTTAGTTATGATGACTCAGGAGCTAAGAGTTAATAAGTTATTAAATTTTTTACCGCTCAATTTAATTAGTTTTACGATCCCCATTTTTGTTTATTAATTATTTAAATTGTTTATCAAAAAATTCAACTAATGCAGTCCATTCTCTTGGTTATGATGGCTCAGGAGCTTAGAGATAATAAATAATTAAAATTTTTTCCGCTCAAATTTATTGAGTCTTATGATCTGCGTATTTGTTTATTAATTATTTCAATTTTTTATCAATAAATTAATCTAATGCAGTCCATTCTCTAGGTTATGATGGCTCAGGAGCTTAGGGATAATAAATGATTAATTTTTTTACCGTTCAAATTTATTGAGTTTTACGATCTGCGTATTGGTTTATTAATTATTTAAATTTTTTATCAATAAATTAATCTAATGCAGTCCATTCTCTTGGTTATGATGGCTCAGGAGCTTATAGATAATTAATTATTAAATTTTCTACCACTTAATTTTATTGCTTTTTAAGATATACATATTTGTTTATTAATTATTTAAATTGTTTATTCATAAATTCAAGGACTGCAGTCCTTTCTCTTAGTAATGATGACTCAGAAGTTAAGAGTTAATTAGTTATTAAATTTTTTACCGCTCAATTTAATTAGTTTTACGATCCCCATTTTTGTTTATTAATTATTTAAATTGTTTCTCAAAAAATTCAACTAATGCAGTCCATTCTCTTGGTTATAATGGCTCGAGAGCTTAGAGATAATAAATAATTAAAATTTTTTCCGCTTAAATTTATTGAATCTTACGATCTGCGTTTTTGTTTATTAATTATTTAAATTTTTTATCAATAAATTCATCTAATGCAGTCCGTTCTCTTAGTGATGATGACTCAGGAGCTAAGAGTTAATAAGTTATTAAATTTTTTACCGCTCAATTTAATTAGTTTTACGATCCGCATATTTGTTTATTAATTATTTAAATTGTTTATCAAAAAATTCAACTAATGCAGTCCATTCTCTTGGTTATGATGGCTCAGGAGCTTAGAGATAATTAATTATTAAATTTTCTACCACTTAATTTTATTGCTTTTTAAGATATATATATTTGTTTATTAATTATTTAAATTGTTTATTCATAAATTCAAGGACTGCAGTCCATTCTCTTAGTAATGATGACTCAGGAGCTAAGAGTCAATAAGTTATTAAATTTTTTACCGCTCAATTTAAACAGTTTTACGATCCGCATATTTGTTTATTAATTATTTAAATTGTTTATCAAAAAATTTAACTAATGCAGTCTATTCTCTTGGTTATGATGGCTCAGGAGCTTAGAGATAATTAATTATTAAATTTTCTACCACTTATTTTATTGCTTTTTAAGATATACATATTTGTTTATTAATTATTTAAATTGTTTATTAATAAATTCAAGGACTGCAGTCTATTCTTTTAGTTATGATGACTCAGGAGCTTCGAGTTAATACGTTCTTAAATTTTTTACCGCTCAATTTAATTAGTTTTACGATCCCCATTTTTGTTTATTAATTATTTAAATTGTTTCTCAAAAAATTCAACTAATGCAGTCCATTCTCTTGGTTATGATGGCTCGAGAGCTTAGAGATAATAAATAATTAAAATTTTTTCCGCTCAAATTTATTGAGTCTTACGATCTGCGTATTTGTTTATTAATTATTTAAATTTTTTATCAATAAATTAATCTAATGCAGTCCATTCTCTTGGTTATGATGGCTCAGGAGCTTAGAGATAATAAATGATTAATTTTTTTACCGTTCAAATTTATTGAGTTTTACGATCTGCGTATTGGTTTATTAATTATTTAAATTTTTTATCAATAAATTAATCTAATGCAGTCCATTCTCTTGGTTATGATGGCTCAGGAGCTTATAGATAATTAATTATTAAATTTTCTACCACTTAATTTTATTGCTTTTTAAGATATACATATTTGTTTATTAATTATTTAAATTGTTTATTCATAAATTCAAGGACTGCAGTCCTTTCTCTTAGTAATGATGACTCAGAAGTTAAGAGTTAATTAGTTATTAAATTTTTTACCGCTCAATTTAATTAGTTTTACGATCCCCATTTTTGTTTATTAATTATTTAAATTGTTTCTCAAAAAATTCAACTAATGCAGTCCATTCTCTTGGTTATAATGGCTCGAGAGCTTAGAGATAATAAATAATTAAAATTTTTTCCGCTTAAATTTATTGAATCTTACGATCTGCGTTTTTGTTTATTAATTATTTAAATTTTTTATCAATAAATTCATCTAATGCAGTCCATTCTCTTAGTGATGATGACTCAGGAGCTAAGAGTTAATAAGTTATTAAATTTTTTACCGCTCAATTTAATTAGTTTTACGATCCGCATATTTGTTTATTAATTATTTAAATTGTTTATCAAAAAATTCAACTAATGCAGTCCATTCTCTTGGTTATGATGGCTCAGGAGCTTAGAGATAATTAATTATTAAATTTTCTACCACTTAATTTTATTGCTTTTTAAGATATATATATTTGTTTATTAATTATTTAAAATGTTTATTCATAAATTCAAGGACTGCAGTCCATTCTCTTAGTAATGATGACTCAGGAGCTAAGAGTCAATAAGTTATTAAATTTTTTACCGCTCAATTTAAACAGTTTTACGATCCGCATATTTGTTTATTAATTATTTAAATTGTTTATCAAAAAATTTAACTAATGCAGTCCATTCTCTTGGTTATGATGGCTCAGGAGCTTAGAGATAATTAATTATTAAATTTTCTACCACTTATTTTATTGCTTTTTAAGATATACATATTTGTTTATTAATTATTTAAATTGTTTATTAATAAATTCAAGGACTGCAGTCTATTCTTTTAGTTATGATGACTCAGGAGCTTCGAGTTAATACGTTCTTAAATTTTTTACCGCTCAATTTAATTAGTTTTACGATCCCCATTTTTGTTTATTAATTATTTAAATTGTTTCTCAAAAAATTCAACTAATGCAGTCCATTCTCTTGGTTATGATGGCTCGAGAGCTTAGAGATAATAAATAATTAAAATTTTTTCCGCTCAAATTTATTGAGTCTTACGATCTGCGTATTTGTTTATTAATTATTTAAATTTTTTATCAATAAATTCATCTTATGCAGTCCATTCTCTTAGTTATGATAAATCTTGAGCTAAGAGTTAATAAGTTATTAAATTTTTTACCGCTCAATTTAATTAGTTTTACGATCCGCATATTTGTTTATTAATTATTTAAATTGTTTATTAATAAATTCAAGGACTGCAGTCTATTCTTTTAGTTATGATGACTCAGGAGCTAAGAGTTAATAAGTTATTAAATTTTTTACCGCTCAATTTAATCAGTTTTACGATCCGCATATTTGTTTATTAATTATTTAAATTGTTTATCAAAAAATTCAACTAATGCAGTCCATTCTCTTGGTTATGATGGCTCAGGAGCTTAGAGATAATTAATTATTAAATTTCTACCACTTAATTTTATTGCTTTTTAAGATATACATATTTGTTTATTAATTATTTAAATTGTTTATTAATAAATTCAAGGACTGCAGTCCATTCTCTTAGTAATGATGACTCAGGAGCTTAGAGTTCATAAGTTATTAAATTTTTTACCGCTCAATTTAATTAGTTTTACGATCCCCATTTTTGTTTATTAATTATTTAAATTGTTTCTCAAAAAATTCAATTAATGCAGTCCATTCTCTTGGTTATAATGGCTCGAGAGCTTAGAGATAATAAATAATTAAAATTTTTTCCGCTCAAATTTATTGAATCTTATGATCTGCGTTTTTGTTTATTAATTATTTAAATTTTTTATCAATAAATTCATCTAATGCAGTCCATTCTCTTAGTTATGATAAATCCGGAGCTAAGAGTTAATAAGGTATTAAATTTTTTACCGCTCAATTTAATTAGTTTTACAATCCGCATATTTGTTTATTAATTATTCAAATTGTTTATTAATAAATTCAAGGACTGCAGTCCATTCTCTTAGTGATGATGACTCAGGAGCTAAGAGTTAATAAGTTATTAAATTTTTTACCGCTCAATTTGATTAGTTTTACGATCCGCATATTTGTTTATTAATTATTTAAATTGTTTATCAAAAAATTCAACTAATGCAGTCCATTCTCTTGGTTATGATGGCTCAGGAGCTTAGAGATAATTAATTATTAAATTTTCTACCACTTAATTTTATTGCTTTTTAAGATATACATATTTGTTTATTAATTATTTAAATTGTTTATTCATAAATTCAAGGACTGCAGTCCATTCTCTTAGTTATGATGACTCAGGAGCTTCGAGTTAATAAGTTATTAAATTTTTCACCGCTCAATTTAATTAGTTTTACGATCCCCATTTTTGTTTATTAATTATTTAAATTGTTTATCAAAAAATTCAACTAATGCAGTCCATTCTCTTGGTTATGATGGCTCGAGAGCTTAGAGATAATAAATAATTAAAATTTTTTCCGCTCAAATTTATTGAGTCTTATGATCTGCGTATTTGTTTATTAATTATTTCAATTTTTTATCAATAAATTAATCTAATGCAGTCCATTCTCTAGGTTATGATGGCTCAGGAGCTTAGGGATAATAAATGATTAATTTTTTTACCGTTCAAATTTATTGAGTTTTACGATCTGCGTATTGGTTTATTAATTATTTAAATTTTTTATCAATAAATTAATCTAATGCAGTCCATTCTCTTGGTTATGATGGCTCAGGAGCTTATAGATAATTAATTATTAAATTTTCTACCACTTAATTTTATTGCTTTTTAAGATATACATATTTGTTTATTAATTATTTAAATTGTTTATTCATAAATTCAAGGACTGCAGTCCTTTCTCTTAGTAATGATGACTCAGAAGTTAAGAGTTAATTAGTTATTAAATTTTTTACCGCTTAATTTAATTAGTTTTACGATCCCCATTTTTGTTTATTAATTATTTAAATTGTTTCTCAAAAAATTCAACTAATGCAGTCCATTCTCTTGGTTATAATGGCTCGAGAGCTTAGAGATAATAAATAATTAAAATTGTTTCCGCTTAAATTTATTGAATCTTACGATCTGCGTTTTTGTTTATTAATTATTTAAATTTTTTATCAATAAATTCATCTAATGCAGTCCATTCTCTTAGTGATGATGACTCAGGAGCTAAGAGTTAATAAGTTATTAAATTTTTTACCGCTCAATTTAATTAGTTTTACGATCCGCATATTTGTTTATTAATTATTTAAATTGTTTATCAAAAAATTCAACTAATGCAGTCCATTCTCTTGGTTATGATGGCTCAGGAGCTTAGAGATAATTAATTATTAAATTTTCTACCACTTAATTTTATTGCTTTTTAAGATATATATATTTGTTTATTAATTATTTAAATTGTTTATTCATAAATTCAAGGACTGCAGTCCATTCTCTTAGTAATGATGACTCAGGAGCTAAGAGTCAATAAGTTATTAAATTTTTTACCGCTCAATTTAAACAGTTTTACGATCCGCATATTTGTTTATTAATTATTTAAATTGTTTATCAAAAAATTTAACTAATGCAGTCTATTCTCTTGGTTATGATGGCTCAGGAGCTTAGAGATAATTAATTATTAAATTTTCTACCACTTATTTTATTGCTTTTTAAGATATACATATTTGTTTATTAATTATTTAAATTGTTTATTAATAAATTCAAGGACTGCAGTCTATTCTTTTAGTTATGATGACTCAGGAGCTTCGAGTTAATACGTTCTTAAATTTTTTACCGCTCAATTTAATTAGTTTTACGATCCCCATTTTTGTTTATTAATTATTTAAATTGTTTCTCAAAAAATTCAACTAATGCAGTCCATTCTCTTGGTTATGATGGCTCGAGAGCTTAGAGATAATAAATAATTAAAATTTTTTCCGCTCAAATTTATTGAGTCTTACGATCTGCGTATTTGTTTATTAATTATTTAAATTTTTTATCAATAAATTAATCTAATGCAGTCCATTCTCTTGGTTATGATGGCTCAGGAGCTTAGAGATAATAAATGATTAATTTTTTTACCGTTCAAATTTATTGAGTTTTACGATCTGCGTATTGGTTTATTAATTATTTAAATTTTTTATCAATAAATTAATCTAATGCAGTCCATTCTCTTGGTTATGATGGCTCAGGAGCTTATAGATAATTAATTATTAAATTTTCTACCACTTAATTTTATTGCTTTTTAAGATATACATATTTGTTTATTAATTATTTAAATTGTTTATTCATAAATTCAAGGACTGCAGTCCTTTCTCTTAGTAATGATGACTCAGAAGTTAAGAGTTAATTAGTTATTAAATTTTTTACCGCTCAATTTAATTAGTTTTACGATCCCCATTTTTGTTTATTAATTATTTAAATTGTTTCTCAAAAAATTCAACTAATGCAGTCCATTCTCTTGGTTATAATGGCTCGAGAGCTTAGAGATAGTAAATAATTAAAATTTTTTCCGCTTAAATTTATTGAATCTTACGATCTGCGTTTTTGTTTATTAATTATTTAAATTTTTTATCAATAAATTCATCTAACGCAGTCCATTCTCTTAGTGATGATGACTCAGGAGCTAAGAGTTAATAAGTTATTAAATTTTTTACCGCTCAATTTAATTAGTTTTACGATCCGCATATTTGTTTATTAATTATTTAAATTGTTTATCAAAAAATTCAACTAATGCAGTCCATTCTCTTGGTTATGATGGCTCAGGAGCTTAGAGATAATTAATTATTAAATTTTCTACCACTTAATTTTATTGCTTTTTAAGATATATATATTTGTTTATTAATTATTTAAAATGTTTATTCATAAATTCAAGGACTGCAGTCCATTCTCTTAGTAATGATGACTCAGGAGCTAAGAGTCAATAAGTTATTAAATTTTTTACCGCTCAATTTAAACAGTTTTACGATCCGCATATTTGTTTATTAATTATTTAAATTGTTTATCAAAAAATTTAACTAATGCAGTCCATTCTCTTGGTTATGATGGCTCAGGAGCTTAGAGATAATTAATTATTAAATTTTCTACCACTTATTTTATTGCTTTTTAAGATATACATATTTGTTTATTAATTATTTAAATTGTTTATTAATAAATTCAAGGACTGCAGTCTATTCTTTTAGTTATGATGACTCAGGAGCTTCGAGTTAATACGTTCTTAAATTTTTTACCGCTCAATTTAATTAGTTTTACGATCCCCATTTTTGTTTATTAATTATTTAAATTGTTTCTCAAAAAATTCAACTAATGCAGTCCATTCTCTTGGTTATGATGGCTCGAGAGCTTAGAGATAATAAATAATTAAAATTTTTTCCGCTCAAATTTATTGAGTCTTACGATCTGCGTATTTGTTTATTAATTATTTAAATTTTTTATCAATAAATTCATCTTATGCAGTCCATTCTCTTAGTTATGATAAATCTTGAGCTAAGAGTTAATAAGTTATTAAATTTTTTACCGCTCAATTTAATTAGTTTTACGATCCGCATATTTGTTTATTAATTATTTAAATTGTTTATTAATAAATTCAAGGACTGCAGTCTATTCTTTTAGTTATGATGACTCAGGAGCTAAGAGTTAATAAGTTATTAAATTTTTTACCGCTCAATTTAATCAGTTTTACGATCCGCATATTTGTTTATTAATTATTTAAATTGTTTATCAAAAAATTCAACTAATGCAGTCCATTCTCTTGGTTATGATGGCTCAGGAGCTTAGAGATAATTAATTATTAAATTTCTACCACTTAATTTTATTGCTTTTTAAGATATACATATTTGTTTATTAATTATTTAAATTGTTTATTAATAAATTCAAGGACTGCAGTCCATTCTCTTAGTAATGATGACTCAGGAGCTTAGAGTTCATAAGTTATTAAATTTTTCACCGCTCAATTTAATTAGTTTTACGATCCCCATTTTTGTTTAATAATTATTTAAATTGTTTCTCAAAAAATTCAATTAATGCAGTCCATTCTCTTGGTTATAATGGCTCGAGAGCTTAGAGATAATAAATAATTAAAATTTTTTCCGCTCAAATTTATTGAATCTTATGATCTGCGTTTTTGTTTATTAATTATTTAAATTTTTTATCAATAAATTCATCTAATGCAGTCCATTCTCTTAGTTATGATAAATCCGGAGCTAAGAGTTAATAAGGTATTAAATTTTTTACCGCTCAATTTAATTAGTTTTACAATCCGCATATTTGTTTATTAATTATTCAAATTGTTTATTAATAAATTCAAGGACTGCAGTCCATTCTCTTAGTGATGATGACTCAGGAGCTAAGAGTTAATAAGTTATTAAATTTTTTACCGCTCAATTTGATTAGTTTTACGATCCGCATATTTGTTTATTAATTATTTAAATTGTTTATCAAAAAATTCAACTAATGCAGTCCATTCTCTTGGTTATGATGGCTCAGGAGCTTAGAGATAATTAATTATTAAATTTTCTACCACTTAATTTTATTGCTTTTTAAGATATACATATTTGTTTATTAATTATTTAAATTGTTTATTCATAAATTCAAGGACTGCAGTCCATTCTCTTAGTTATGATGACTCAGGAGCTTCGAGTTAATAAGTTATTAAATTTTTCACCGCTCAATTTAATTAGTTTTACGATCCCCATTTTTGTTTATTAATTATTTAAATTGTTTATCAAAAAATTCAACTAATGCAGTCCATTCTCTTGGTTATGATGGCTCGAGAGCTTAGAGATAATAAATAATTAAAATTTTTTCCGCTCAAATTTATTGAGTCTTATGATCTGCGTATTTGTTTATTAATTATTTCAATTTTTTATCAATAAATTCATCTAATGCAGTCCATTCTCTTAGTTATGATAAATCCGGAGCTAAGAGTTAATAAGGTATTAAATTTTTTACCGCTCAATTTAATTAGTTTTACAATCCGCATATTTGTTTATTAATTATTCAAATTGTTTATTAATAAATTCAAGGACTGCAGTCCATTCTCTTAGTGATGATGACTCAGGAGCTAAGAGTTAATAAGTTATTAAATTTTTTACCGCTCAATTTGATTAGTTTTACGATCCGCATATTTGTTTATTAATTATTTAAATTGTTTATCAAAAAATTCAACTAATGCAGTCCATTCTCTTGGTTATGATGGCTCAGGAGCTTAGAGATAATTAATTATTAAATTTTCTACCACTTAATTTTATTGCTTTTTAAGATATACATATTTGTTTATTAATTATTTAAATTGTTTATTCATAAATTCAAGGACTGCAGTCCATTCTCTTAGTGATGATGACTCAGGAGCTAAGAGTTAATAAGTTATTAAATTTTTTACCGCTCAATTTAATTAGTTTTACGATCCGCATATTTGTTTATTAATTATTTAAATTGTTTATCAAAAAATTCAACTAATGCAGTCCATTCTCTTGGTTATGATGGCTCAGGAGCTTAGAGATAATTAATTATTAAATTTTCTACCACTTAATTTTATTGCTTTTTAAGATATATATATTTGTTTATTAATTATTTAAAATGTTTATTCATAAATTCAAGGACTGCAGTCCATTCTCTTAGTAATGATGACTCAGGAGCTAAGAGTCAATAAGTTATTAAATTTTTTACCGCTCAATTTAAACAGTTTTACGATCCGCATATTTGTTTATTAATTATTTAAATTGTTTATCAAAAAATTTAACTAATGCAGTCCATTCTCTTGGTTATGATGGCTCAGGAGCTTAGAGATAATTAATTATTAAATTTTCTACCACTTATTTTATTGCTTTTTAAGATATACATATTTGTTTATTAATTATTTAAATTGTTTATTAATAAATTCAAGGACTGCAGTCTATTCTTTTAGTTATGATGACTCAGGAGCTTCGAGTTAATACGTTCTTAAATTTTTTACCGCTCAATTTAATTAGTTTTACGATCCCCATTTTTGTTTATTAATTATTTAAATTGTTTCTCAAAAAATTCAACTAATGCAGTCCATTCTCTTGGTTATGATGGCTCGAGAGCTTAGAGATAATAAATAATTAAAATTTTTTCCGCTCAAATTTATTGAGTCTTACGATCTGCGTATTTGTTTATTAATTATTTAAATTTTTTATCAATAAATTCATCTTATGCAGTCCATTCTCTTAGTTATGATAAATCTTGAGCTAAGAGTTAATAAGTTATTAAATTTTTTACCGCTCAATTTAATTAGTTTTACGATCCGCATATTTGTTTATTAATTATTTAAATTGTTTATTAATAAATTCAAGGACTGCAGTCTATTCTTTTAGTTATGATGACTCAGGAGCTAAGAGTTAATAAGTTATTAAATTTTTTACCGCTCAATTTAATCAGTTTTACGATCCGCATATTTGTTTATTAATTATTTAAATTGTTTATCAAAAAATTCAACTAATGCAGTCCATTCTCTTGGTTATGATGGCTCAGGAGCTTAGAGATAATTAATTATTAAATTTCTACCACTTAATTTTATTGCTTTTTAAGATATACATATTTGTTTATTAATTATTTAAATTGTTTATTAATAAATTCAAGGACTGCAGTCCATTCTCTTAGTAATGATGACTCAGGAGCTTAGAGTTCATAAGTTATTAAATTTTTTACCGCTCAATTTAATTAGTTTTACGATCCCCATTTTTGTTTATTAATTATTTAAATTGTTTCTCAAAAAATTCAATTAATGCAGTCCATTCTCTTGGTTATAATGGCTCGAGAGCTTAGAGATAATAAATAATTAAAATTTTTTCCGCTCAAATTTATTGAATCTTATGATCTGCGTTTTTGTTTATTAATTATTTAAATTTTTTATCAATAAATTCATCTAATGCAGTCCATTCTCTTAGTTATGATAAATCCGGAGCTAAGAGTTAATAAGGTATTAAATTTTTTACCGCTCAATTTAATTAGTTTTACAATCCGCATATTTGTTTATTAATTATTCAAATTGTTTATTAATAAATTCAAGGACTGCAGTCCATTCTCTTAGTGATGATGACTCAGGAGCTAAGAGTTAATAAGTTATTAAATTTTTTACCGCTCAATTTGATTAGTTTTACGATCCGCATATTTGTTTATTAATTATTTAAATTGTTTATCAAAAAATTCAACTAATGCAGTCCATTCTCTTGGTTATGATGGCTCAGGAGCTTAGAGATAATTAATTATTAAATTTTCTACCACT
Organism: Encarsia formosa; assembly: GCA_038277355.1. NCBI lineage: Eukaryota > Metazoa > Arthropoda > Insecta > Hymenoptera > Aphelinidae > Encarsia > Encarsia formosa. The sequence goes on along the minus strand of CM076184.1, from coordinate 97,112,317 downwards.
TAATTTTATTGCTTTTTAAGATATACATATTTGTTTATTAATTATTTAAATTGTTTATTCATAAATTCAAGGACTGCAGTCCATTCTCTTAGTTATGATGACTCAGGAGCTTCGAGTTAATAAGTTATTAAATTTTTCACCGCTCAATTTAATTAGTTTTACGATCCCCATTTTTGTTTATTAATTATTTAAATTGTTTATCAAAAAATTCAACTAATGCAGTCCATTCTCTTGGTTATGATGGCTCGAGAGCTTAGAGATAATAAATAATTAAAATTTTTTCCGCTCAAATTTATTGAGTCTTATGATCTGCGTATTTGTTTATTAATTATTTCAATTTTTTATCAATAAATTAATCTAATGCAGTCCATTCTCTAGGTTATGATGGCTCAGGAGCTTAGGGATAATAAATGATTAATTTTTTTACCGTTCAAATTTATTGAGTTTTACGATCTGCGTATTGGTTTATTAATTATTTAAATTTTTTATCAATAAATTAATCTAATGCAGTCCATTCTCTTGGTTATGATGGCTCAGGAGCTTATAGATAATTAATTATTAAATTTTCTACCACTTAATTTTATTGCTTTTTAAGATATACATATTTGTTTATTAATTATTTAAATTGTTTATTCATAAATTCAAGGACTGCAGTCCTTTCTCTTAGTAATGATGACTCAGAAGTTAAGAGTTAATTAGTTATTAAATTTTTTACCGCTCAATTTAATTAGTTTTACGATCCCCATTTTTGTTTATTAATTATTTAAATTGTTTCTCAAAAAATTCAACTAATGCAGTCCATTCTCTTGGTTATAATGGCTCGAGAGCTTAGAGATAATAAATAATTAAAATTTTTTCCGCTTAAATTTATTGAATCTTACGATCTGCGTTTTTGTTTATTAATTATTTAAATTTTTTATCAATAAATTCATCTAATGCAGTCCATTCTCTTAGTGATGATGACTCAGGAGCTAAGAGTTAATAAGTTATTAAATTTTTTACCGCTCAATTTAATTAGTTTTACGATCCGCATATTTGTTTATTAATTATTTAAATTGTTTATCAAAAAATTCAACTAATGCAGTCCATTCTCTTGGTTATGATGGCTCAGGAGCTTAGAGATAATTAATTATTAAATTTTCTACCACTTAATTTTATTGCTTTTTAAGATATATATATTTGTTTATTAATTATTTAAATTGTTTATTCATAAATTCAAGGACTGCAGTCCATTCTCTTAGTAATGATGACTCAGGAGCTAAGAGTCAATAAGTTATTAAATTTTTTACCGCTCAATTTAAACAGTTTTACGATCCGCATATTTGTTTATTAATTATTTAAATTGTTTATCAAAAAATTTAACTAATGCAGTCTATTCTCTTGGTTATGATGGCTCAGGAGCTTAGAGATAATTAATTATTAAATTTTCTACCACTTATTTTATTGCTTTTTAAGATATACATATTTGTTTATTAATTATTTAAATTGTTTATTAATAAATTCAAGGACTGCAGTCTATTCTTTTAGTTATGATGACTCAGGAGCTTCGAGTTAATACGTTCTTAAATTTTTTACCGCTCAATTTAATTAGTTTTACGATCCCCATTTTTGTTTATTAATTATTTAAATTGTTTCTCAAAAAATTCAACTAATGCAGTCCATTCTCTTGGTTATGATGGCTCGAGAGCTTAGAGATAATAAATAATTAAAATTTTTTCCGCTCAAATTTATTGAGTCTTACGATCTGCGTATTTGTTTATTAATTATTTAAATTTTTTATCAATAAATTCATCTTATGCAGTCTATTCTCTTAGTTATGATAAATCCGGAGCTAAGAGTTAATAAGTTATTAAATTTTATACCGCTCAATTTAATTAGTTTTACGATCCGCATATTTGTTTATTAATTATTTAAATTGTTTATTAATAAATTCAAGGACTGCAGTCCATTCTCTTAGTGATGAGGACTCAAGAGCTAAGAGTTAATAAGTTATAAAATTTTTTACCGCTTAATTTAATTAGTTTTACGATCAGCATATTTGTTTATTAAGGGGATACATATACATATATATAAATTTACATTACATATTACATATATATAAATAAATAAATTTGTTGTACGTTGGAAATATTTTTGACCCTTAAAAGGACCGGGAATTAACTCATTAAATAACTTTCAAAATCTCTCATCTAATACTCTGATCAGGCTGCCGTAAGATAGGCGCTGGTTAGCGGCTGCAGCATGCTCGCGGCAGAAACTAGTAGGGGAACGAGGCGAGCGGCAGAATAGCTCGAGGGCGCAGTAGCCGTAGCGGCTGCAGCATGCTCGCGGCAGAAACTAGTAGGGGGACGAGGCGAGCGGCAGAATAGCTCGAGGGCGCAGTAACCGTAGTGCGCAGTACCCGCTGTGCGCAGTGCCCGCCGAGCGTAGGACCCGCTGAGCGCGGGGCCCGCCGAGCGTAGTACCCGCCGAGCGCGCGGCCTGCTCTGTTTTACCTACTGATGATTATAAGAAAAATAAAAAACAAAAAAATAAGCCTATTTTGGTACACTTTTACGGTTACTTAAGAATTTTTTTAAGGAAAAAAAGGTCATGGGGGGCATGAATAAAGAAAAATTACTATATAATATAGTTACTATATAATTACGAAAGATATCAACACACACTGGTTATTATCCAGACATGTCATACAGGTCTTTTTTCACAAAATTTAGGATCAGATGGGCCCGACAGAATAAAGCCTACACCCTACTGTGGGCCCTACAACCCCGAAATCCATTTTTTTAATTGTTAACAGCGTTGGTACGGTAAGAAACTGGGTAAGGAATAGGGTTGACAACTAGTACTTTAAAAATTTATTTTTTTTAAAATACTTGATTTTTAATGAATTTAAACATTTTTTTTTTGAATTTTTAAATCAAAATTGAGCTAGAAAAAAATTAAGAAAAGTTTTGAAACTACGGGCTGATGACGTCATTGACCCGAAATCCCATTAGAAGTATATCTGTATATATTGCATTTTAAAGCTCCTTTAATTTTAGTTCTTTTAAAAAAAGAAAAAATACGTGTCAAATATTTTTCGATATTTTAACTAAATGAGCAAAAAAATATTATAAATTTCAAAAAGTTGCCAACTCTATTGGGTAAGTCACCTTAGGGTTAGGAAAGAAATTAATGGTAAGAAATAACTTTTTTTTTCCAAGTTAAAAAACTGTCTGCACGATATACTAATGCTAAAAATTAACAACAAAGTCTTAATTTTCATTCTTAGCTCTCAAAACCAAATGTTTTTGTTAAATTAATTAATAAATAATTTTAATAATTACTAAACAAAGACGACAATCCTGAAATTTAATGAATTGACGGAAGTAAAAACATAATAATTTATTTGTAATTACACCTAAGCTCCTAAACCCTCCTAATCAAGTAAATCGATTAAAAAAATTGAATTTATGAATAAACAATTTGGATGATTAACAAACAAATACGTATATCGTGAAACTCAATAAATTTGAGCGTTAAAAAATTTAATAATTTATTATCCCCAAGCTCCGAAACCCTCATAACCAAGTGGACCGATTGCAATAATTAAATTTATTAGTAAACAATTTAAATAATTAATAAACAAATTCGAGGATCGTAAAACTCAATAGATTTGAGCGGTAAAAAATTTAATAATTTATTATCTCTAAGCTTCTGAGCCATCATAACTAAGAGAATGGACTGCAATAGTTGAATTTATTGATAGAACAATTTAAATAATTGATAAACAAATACACATATCTTGAAAGTCAATATATTTGAGCGGTAAAAAATTGAATAACTTATTATCTCTAAGCTCCTGAGCCATTATAACTAAGAGAATGGGCTGCAATGGTTGAATTTATTAATAAACAATTTAAATAATTAATAAAAAAATACACATATCTTGAAAGTCAATATATTTGAGTGGTAAAAAATTTAATAATTTACTATCTCTAAGCTCCTGAGCCGTCATAATCAAGAGAATGGACTGCAATAGTTGAATTTACTAATAAACAATTTAAATAATTAATAAAAAAATACACATATCTTGAAAGTCAATATATTTGAGTGGTAAAAAATTTAATAATTTACTATCTCTAAGCTCCTGAGCCGTCATAATCAAGAGAATGGACTGCAATAGTTGAATTTATTAATAAGCAATTTAAATAATGTAACGGTCTTTTTGCCTGCTACGGCTCCCCTGGAGGTTTTTCCCCATAATTATAAGTGAGTTTATAAGTCATTTTGTACCTGATAAAAATCAGGCCAATTTACAGCCAAAGGAACAGATGACAGGGCAGAAGAGCGAGAGAGTCGCGCCCGACGGAGCAGAGAAACAAAGACATGATGCGTGCCAGCCGCCAAATTGTCACCCCGGCCCGTGAGTGGGTTAGTCTTGCCCGAGCTGCCGAGCAAGCTACGCGCGCCGATATTTATTTTGTCATACGATTGTTGCGTTCATGGTTGTTGCTGTACACACCAGCAGATAAAAGTAAGTGTCTTTGGTTCTCTGCTGGGTCAAGGCCCCGACTACTGCTGCGGCAGCGTTATTGTGTTTTTTATAATAAAAGTGTGAGTTGCAAATAGCAACAGACCTGTTGTTCTTTTTGATCACTCTGAACCCACCTTTTATTTATGGATTGTTTATCAGTTTTGGTATAGAGCAAAAGCTCTTACAAATGGCATCCCTTTACCGATGGTGATTTAAAGGTTCAACAAAGGCAGAGTGTAATTTTTTTTTTTTTTTGAGTGGAATTTTTATTATTCAAGTGTGAAATTTCGTGTCGTGATTGATTTATAGTGTGTTTATTAGTGCAAGAAGCACGGAGGAGAAAATTCCTCGAGAGAGTGATGCACAGCTGAGGACGTGCGTGGCGCGGTAGGGACAACACGGAAAGAAGGACGCACTGCAAAGCGGTGGTTTCAGAGAGCTTTAAAAAACTGAGTAACCGTCACTACTTTCTGCATGACAAGCACTGAAATTGCTGTACCTTGCACCGATTTTTCGGTGCTTGGCACCGAAAATTCTAAAATCGACACTGTCGGTAAAGCAGTAATCCTTGTGGAGGTTATAAATTTTGAGAAACTGGTGCCTTGCACCGATTTTTCGGTGCACGACAGACTTTTTACAGTGCGCCTTTCTTTCCGTGAAGGTGTCCTTGAATCGGTAAGCTGATATTCTCGCGCGGGCGAGAGAGAGAGAGAAAGAGGGGGTGTAACGACCTTCGATCGGTTTTTGTTTTGATAACGTGCCTCTTCTCTCTCAACTGAAAATCGGCTGGGCTTCGTGTACTTGTGCGCGGCTGTATGTGTGCGTGTAGTGTGAAAGCGGCCGAGTGACAGAGATAGAGAGAGACGACCGCGATCGTCTTTGTTTTGATTTCGCACCGCAATGGTGAATATCTCTGTCTCTCTCGCTTTCATAGGATCGAGAATACCGAGAATTGAATTTATGAAAGTTACTGTTTACAAATAAGAATTTCAAGTATTATAACCAACTGAATTAGAGTCGGAGGGATTTTTCTTTGATTTATTTTTGATTTTGATTTTCAAGCAACTTGAATAAATTCAAGTTGTATATTTAACAAACTTGAAATTGTTTTTTGTAAATACGTGTGTGAGTATGCTGAGTGTGTGTTAGTGGTGGCGCTGCAAAAAATTTGCAGAATAACGAGAGATTTTTATCTTTTGCTTGTTTTTATTGTTGATTGTCGTTGACAATAATTCTCACGTTGTCCCACCCCACGCGGCAGCGGCTGGTAAAAAGGGGGCACCACACTGTCCGTTTTTGAGGTTTTTTTTTTTTAAAATAAAAATGCCTACCAACTGTTGGACCAATTGATACCGTTTTGGTCTCAAAATTTCTGTCTTGATTTTTACTATCGAAAATAATTAATTTTAAATTGAAATAAAAAAGTTTTTCGCTCGGAAAATCACGAAAAAGGAAAATTTTCAGCCAAAATGAATAATTTTTTTGTTTTTAAATAAAAATTCCTACCAACTACAGGTGTAAATGAGACTGTTTTGGTCTCAAAATTTCTGTCTTGATTTGTACTATCGAAAATAATTATTTTCAAATTGAAATAAAAAAGTTTTCCGCTCGGAAAATCGCAAAAAAGGAAAATTTCAGCCAAAATGAATAAATTTCAAATTAATTTAAAGAGTCATTGAAGAATAAAAGTGGTCATAAGTTTTTTTCCTCTTAAAGTCATGAAAGAAATATTGAAAGTATAAAAGGCCATCAAAATATTTTTATGAAAATCGAAAATTTTCACCCTTGAAGATTTCTCAATTTTTATTGGTATAAGTTGTATTGTTATTAGAAAAAAAAAATAAAGAACATGAATTTTAAAGTACATGAATTAAAGATATTAAAAAAGCGAACATTACTATATAAATAATTTGTTTATAAAATTTAAATAAACAAGTATTTGTTTATGGTGACTACTGAGCATGTTACATATGAATTCCAATAAACTCAAAGTCACTGAGCTCAAATCCGTTTCTTATTTTTGAAAATTAAGTTGTTTAAACAAATTAATTAAACAAATATGTGTGTCAATTAATTTTGACGTCTCGCTATGGAAATCTTTGCTTTTTGATCGATTCAATTCTCGATTAATTTTGAACAAATAGATCTATCGGAGTGGGATTTGCGGGAAAATGTTTGGAAGTTCTAGACTTTTAATCTGTCAATAAAATATTTTTGTCAGTAGCAATTAATTTTTTAAACTCATGAAATTAACATTAAACTTGTGTTCAATATTAACCCAAAAAAAATCGAGCTTTCTTCCGGTGAAAACCAATTTCCTTCTAAACTGTACTTTTTCCCACATTAAAATTGGTTTATTTTACCAGTTTTCGACCTTATCATATACTTTTAATGCGTTTTTATCGCGTTTCACCCTCACTCGTTTTTTTTTTATTCAAAAATTCTTTTATTGAAAAATTTGAGTTTTCCTCGCTTGGAAAATTATTTTTTGTGCGCACCACTATTTTAACTGTAATTAGTTACAATCAGAAACATTTTCCCGCAAATCCCACTCCGATAGATCTATTTGTTCAAAATTAATCGAGAATTGAATCGATCAAAAAGCAAAGATTTCCATAGCGAGACGTCAAAATTAATTGACACACATATTTGTTTATTTAATTTGTTTAAACAACTTAATTTTCAAAAATAAGAAACGGATTTGAGCTCAGTGACTTTGAGTTTATTGGAATTCATATGTAACATGCTCAGTAGTCACCATAAACAAATACTTGTTTATTTAAATTTTATAAACAAATTATTTATATAGTAATGTTCGCTTTTTTAATATCTTTAATTCATGTACTTTAAAATTCATGTTCTTTACTTTTTTTTTCTAATAACAATACAACTTATACCAATAAAAATTGAGAAATCTTCAAGGGTGAAAATTTTCGATTTTCATAAAAATATTTTGATGGCCTTTTATACTTTCAATATTTCTTTCATGACTTTAAGAGGAAAAAAACTTATGACCACTTTTATTCTTCAATGACTCTTTAAATTAATTTGAAATTTATTCATTTTGGCTGAAATTTTCCTTTTTTGCGATTTTCCGAGCGGAAAACTTTTTTATTTCAATTTGAAAATAATTATTTTCGATAGTACAAATCAAGACGGAAATTTTGAGACCAAAACGGTCTCATTTACACCTGTAGTTGGTAGGAATTTTTATTTAAAAACAAAAAAATTATTCATTTTGGCTGAAAATTTTCCTTTTTCGTGATTTTCCGAGCGAAAAACTTTTTTATTTCAATTTAAAATTATTTTCGATAGTAAAAATCAAGACAGAAATTTTGAGACCAAAACGGTATCAATTGGTCCAACAGTTGGTAGGCATTTTTATTTTTAAAAAAAAAACCTCAAAAACGGACAGTGTGGCGCCCCCTTTTTACCAGCCGCTGCCGCGTGGGGTGGGACAACGTGAGAATTATTGTCAACGACAATCAACAATAAAAACAAGCAAAAGATAAAAATCTCTCGTTATTCTGCAAATTTTTTGCAGCGCCACCACTAACACACACTCAGCATACTCACACACGTATTTACAAAAAACAATTTCAAGTTTGTTAAATATACAACTTGAATTTATTCAAGTTGCTTGAAAATCAAAATCAAAAATAAATCAAAGAAAAATCCCACCGACTCTAATTCAGTTGGTTATAATACTTGAAATTTTTATTTGTAAACGGTAGGGGGACAATTTTCTCAAATATTTTTTCTCAAAAACTATTTTTCTTAAAGACTATTTTTCTCAAAACAAATTGTTCTCAATACCAATTTTATCAAAAATTTTTTTCTTAAATCTCGTTTTTCTCAAAAATTTTTTTCTTACAACTTGTTTTTCTCAAAAAAGTTTTTATTTTGTAAAAACAATATTTATTCAAAATTTACATACTTCAAGAAAATATGTGCATACAAAACTTAACAGATTTAAAAAAAAAGATATATTCATATAAAACTTAACATTTTTACAAAAAAAACGTACAAAATATTACATATTATTACTTAAAATTTCACGTGGTACCCAAGAGTAGTCAGGTATTTTAAAATATCTCCATCTCTAACGTAGTCATGGTACGTACTCACTACGTTTAAAATGAGTTCTTCTAACTTGCGTCGTTTTTTCTCTGTGCCTTTCCGGATTCTCTGCCCTAGCTGCAACTGGCGCAGCATAATTTCTGTGTCGGCCTGTTCTTTTTGTAATTCGTCCAAGAAGGCGTACATGCTCGGGTGGTGCTTGCCAACTACCAGCTGAAAACGATTATGCCAACCCTCCGAGGCATTATTAGTTCGCGAAGTACCTTCCAAAACAGCTTCATATTGGCTCCACAAAGCTGGAGGAAACCTCGGAGGGTGGGCTACCATTCTTACTGTACCTGGTCGAGCACCTTTCCGTTTTCGCACCACCAACTTGCGAACGTAATTTTTTTCGAAGTAGTCGACAACTGGCTCCAACTCATCGGGCATTTCATCTCGTATTTGTCGGAAATGTGTTGCAGTCTCATCTGACGGGACAAAGGCTAGAGCACACAGTGCGTGGATACTTTGTTTGTACCTTCGATCTTCGCCGTTATAAAGCTCTTGAAGACCTTCAGCTTGTACGCGTTTGTAAATATTTTGGCACATGTGGAAATAGCAACAACGTACTTTATCCGCACCAAAGATGTCTCTCGCTGCGTTTATTATTCCGTACTCGAAGTCGCTCATTATCTTCAGATTTACGGGAACAACAAGTTTCAGCTCGCGGATTTTTTTTAAGACAACTTGTAAAACTTTCGTGTATGCTGCTTGCTGCTTATTTTGCAAGAGAGCATGCACGAACGGCAGTCCAACAAGCTGTGGCTTCCTGTTCACACCGACTTGATGCAAGGCTCCGAGGATGGAAAATAGTTGATAAAACAGTGACGGTGATGTTTTGAACGTACCGTCTACAAACCAAGTATTGCACCTGCACAACTGTGTTAAATTTTCCGCTGAAGCAAATACAAGGATTCTTCCCAAGTGGTCATCTTCCTGGAATTTATTATATGGGTCATGTTTTAAATATTCTTTTTGTACATTAGTTCTTAGGATTACTTGGAACGTACTTCGTCATCGTCACTGCTATCGTCGTCACTGTCTTCAGCCAGAGAATCATAAATAAGAAAGTTTGAACCGCTTAAAGTTTGCTGATAATTAGCTGGAATTTCAGGAAGATCTTCAATACGGATTGGATTAGGCGCCATATTTTTAAGTTTAGTTCGCGACAGCTGCTTTGCCAAGTTCACTCGATCAGGCATTTCAGCAAGCACATCTATGATGTATTCAAAAATGAAAAGTAAATAAAATTTTTAATAACAGGGGTTTTGAAATTTACCGTCTGGCATCCCTCTTATTTCTTTTCGAATAATTTGGGCAGCTGGCATTTGCGGATGATCTTCGGCGGTTCTTTTCATTGTTGCCACAGTTCTCTGAGCGGCTACTTCCTCATAATTGGGCGCATGATTCTCATGAGGAGATTGTCGTGGTCCTTTATGAACAATTAAATTTTCTCCATCGCCAGTAGTAATTGCTCGAGCTTTGCATTCGTCTTTTCTGCGGCACTGCCAATACCTTCGCCCCGATCCCAACGGCCCATAGTACAGACTGTAAACAGTAACTTTCATAAATTCAATTCTCGGTATTCTCGATCCTATGAAAGCGAGAGAGACAGAGATATTCACCATTGCGGTGCGAAATCAAAACAAAGACGATCGCGGTCGTCTCTCTCTATCTCTGTCACTCGGCCGCTTTCACACTACACGCACACATACAGCCGCGCACAAGTACACGAAGCCCAGCCGATTTTCAGTTGAGAGAGAAGAGGCACGTTATCAAAACAAAAACCGATCGAAGGTCGTTACACCCCCTCTTTCTCTCTCTCTCTCGCCCGCGCGAGAATATCAGCTTACCGATTCAAGGACACCTTCACGGAAAGAAAGGCGCACTGTAAAAAGTCTGTCGTGCACCGAAAAATCGGTGCAAGGCACCAGTTTCTCAAAATTTATAACCTCCACAAGGATTACGGCTTTACCGACAGTGTCGATTTTAGAATTTTCGGTGCCAAGCACCGAAAAATCGGTGCAAGATACAGCAATTTCAGTGCTTGTCATGCAGAAAGTAGTGACGGTTACTCAGTTTTTTAAAGCTCTCTGAAACCACCGCTTTGCAGTGCGTCCTTCTTTCCGTGTTGTCCCTACCGCGCCACGCACGTCCTAAGCTGTGCATCACTCTCTCGAGGAATTTTCTGCTCCGTGCTTCTTGCACTAATAAACACACTATAAATCAATCACGACACGAAATTTCACACTTAAATAATAAAAATTCCACTCAAAAAAAAAAAAATTACACTCTGCCTTTGTTAAACCTTTAAATCACCATCGGTAAAGGGATGCCATTTGTAAGAGCTTTTGCTCTATACCAAAACTGATAAAAAATCCATAAATAAAAGGTGGGTTCAGGGTGATCAAAAAGAACAACAGGTCTGTTGCTATTTGCAACTCACACTTTTATTATAAAAAACACAATAACGCTGCCGCAGCAGTAGTCGGGGCCTTGACCCAGCAGAGAACCAAAGACACTTACTTTTATCTGCTGGTGTGTACAGCAACAACCATGAACGCAACAATCGTATGACAAAATAAATATCGGCGCGCGTAGCTTGCTCGGCAGCTCGGGCAAGACTAACCCACTCACGGGCCGGGGTGACAATTTGGCGGCTGGCACGCATCATGTCTTTGTTTCTCTGCTCCGTCGGGCGCGACTCTCTCGCTCTTCTGCCCTGTCATCTGTTCCTTTGGCTGTAAATTGGCCTGATTTTTATCAGGTACAAAATGACTTATAAACTCACTTATAATTATGGGGAAAAACCTCCAGGGGAGCCGTAGCAGGCAAAAAGACCGTTACATTATTTAAATTGCTTATTAATAAATTCAACTATTGCAGTCCATTCTCTTGATTATGACGGCTCAGGAGCTTAGAGATAGTAAATTATTAAATTTTTTACCACTCAAATATATTGACTTTCAAGATATGTGTATTTTTTTATTAATTATTTAAATTGTTTATTAGTAAATTCAACTACTGCAGTCCATTCTCTTAGTTATGATGACTCAGGAGCTTAGATAAAATAAGATATTCAATTTTTTACCGCTAAAATATATTGACTTTCAAGATATGTGTATTTGTTTATTAATTATTTAAATTGTTTATTAATAAATTCAACCATTGCAGCCCATTCTCTTAGTTATAATGGCTCAGGAGCTTAGAGATAATAAGTTATTCAATTTTTTACCGCTCAAATATATTGACTTTCAAGATATGTGTATTTGTTTATCAATTATTCAAATTGTTCTATCAATAAATTCAACTATTGCAGTCCATTCTCTTAGTTATGATGGCTCAGGAGCTTAGAGATAATAAATTATTAAATTTTTTACCGCTCAAATCTATTGAGTTTTACGATCCTCGAATTTGTTTATTAATTATTTAAATTTTTTACTAATAAATTTAATTATTGCAATCGGTCCACTTGGTTATGAGGGTTTCGGAGCTTGGGGATAATAAATTATTAAATTTTTTAACGCTCAAATTTATTGAGTTTCACGATATACGTATTTGTTTGTTAATCATCCAAATTGTTTATTCATAAATTCAATTTTTTTAATCGATTTACTTGATTAGGAGGGTTTAGGAGCTTAGGTGTAATTACAAATAAATTATTATGTTTTTACTTCCGTCAATTCATTAAATTTCAGGATTGTCGTCTTTGTTTAGTAATTATTAAAATTATTTATTAATTAATTTAACAAAAACATTTGGTTTTGAGAGCTAAGAATGAAAATTAAGACTTTGTTGTTAATTTTTAGCATTAGTATATCGTGCAGACAGTTTTTTAACTTGGAAAAAAAAAGTTATTTCTTACCATTAATTTCTTTCCTAACCCTAAGGTGACTTACCCAATAGAGTTGGCAACTTTTTGAAATTTATAATATTTTTTTGCTCATTTAGTTAAAATATCGAAAAATATTTGACACGTATTTTTTCTTTTTTTAAAAGAACTAAAATTAAAGGAGCTTTAAAATGCAATATATACAGATATACTTCTAATGGGATTTCGGGTCAATGACGTCATCAGCCCGTAGTTTCAAAACTTTTCTTAATTTTTTTCTAGCTCAATTTTGATTTAAAAATTCAAAAAAAAAATGTTTAAATTCATTAAAAATCAAGTATTTTAAAAAAAATAAATTTTTAAAGTACTAGTTGTCAACCCTATTCCTTACCCAGTTTCTTACCGTACCAACGCTGTTAACAATTAAAAAAATGGATTTCGGGGTTGTAGGGCCCACAGTAGGGTGTAGGCTTTATTCTGTCGGGCCCATCTGATCCTAAATTTTGTGAAAAAAGACCTGTATGACATGTCTGGATAATAACCAGTGTGTGTTGATATCTTTCGTAATTATATAGTAACTATATTATATAGTAATTTTTCTTTATTCATGCCCCCCATGACCTTTTTTTCCTTAAAAAAATTCTTAAGTAACCGTAAAAGTGTACCAAAATAGGCTTATTTTTTTGTTTTTTATTTTTCTTATAATCATCAGTAGGTAAAACAGAGCAGGCCGCGCGCTCGGCGGGTACTGCGCTCGGCGGGCCCCGCGCTCAGCGGGTCCTACGCTCGGCGGGCACTGCGCTCAGCGGGTACTGCGCACTACGGTTACTGCGCCCTCGAGCTATTCTGCCGCTCGCCTCGTCCCCCTACTAGTTTCTGCCGCGAGCATGCTGCAGCCGCTACGGCTACTGCGCCCTCGAGCTATTCTGCCGCTCGCCTCGTTCCCCTACTAGTTTCTGCCGCGAGCATGCTGCAGCCGCTACGGCTACTGCGCCCTCGAGCTATTCTGCCGCTCGCATGCTGCAACCACTAACCAGCGCCTATCTTACGGCAGCCTGATCAGAGTATTGGATGAGAGATTTTGAAAGTTATTTAATGAGTTAATTCCCGGTCCTTTTAAGGGTCAAAAATATTTCCAACGTACAACAAATTTATTGAATTATTTTTAATGAAATAAATTAAGAAAAACAGTTTATTGTTAAAAAAATTATTTATTAAAAATTACTTAAAACTATGGTACATTATTAGTAACTTAAGACTATGGTACATTACAATTCAATTAATTTTTTTTCTTTTTTTTTAATTTTTTCAAATTCAATCTTTTTTCATTTTTCTTTTCATAAGCTTTTTGTTCTTCTTGAAGTTTTTGAAAGCTTTTATATTGATCATCTTGTCGATTTTTTTCCTCGGAATAACTTTTAAAACCTGAGGATTTTTCATCTTTCATTCTTTCGTAACCGGAGGAGCTCTGCTTTTGACCCATGTTGAATGTGAAGTGAATAAAATTGAGAAAACCAAATGTATTTATACCTACTCCATGGGTTTTTCTGATTCTTGCGCTTCTTTTTCTACAGTAAATTTTTTTAAAAGTCTCACGTTGGGCAGCGCGCAACACGTTTTGAACTTTCCATTATGATGTTCACAAATTGTCACTAATTTAATTTCATTCAACGGAGGATACGAGTACGCAGCCACATCCTTTACGTTATACCTGAAGTGCTCCAACCATTTTTTCTTCATCGAACCTGCAACGTAAATCTCAGTGGCGTCTTTGAACGAATCGCGAATAAGTTTTCCTATCGACGTGTAGGGAAGAGAACCCGTGTTCCAATCTAACCCGTGATAGTTACGCTGCAAGTCGGAATTAATATTTTTATAATTTTTTGTTAGATGATTCCACGAGTAGGGTGCATTGAAAAAAAGTACTACGGGGTCTGCATCTTCATTGAGTGGTACGAATGAAAACTCTTTGATTATGTACTCGTGTTCTCTCCGAATATTACGTCCTTCTTTTATGGTACTTCCAGGCTGCACGAAGCAAGTCATGTCTACCACGTAGCGCATCTTGAAGATTAATGCGTGTTGAAAAAAACTTGTGCCTTTCTTTTATACTAATTTTTTTACATCACCGCTATCCGAATTGTATTGTACGATTCGATCGTGTAAAATTAGACAGTAAGCAGCAGTCTGTGCAGGAAAATTTTCTCTCGAGTTGAGTTCTATTCGTACGTCGACCGGTGCACTTTTCAAAGATTCGTTTTGTTTGGAGCAATCGATTACAATGAGAGGAGTTTTTTCGATGAAGTCTGTTTTAGTTAACGTTGGTTCAGCATCTTTTCTATAATACGAGATTTGAAAGTTGGCGTACATATCGTAAAGTATCGCGTACTCATTCTGATTGATGTTGGGATTTAAATTATTGTAAGGATAGTATTGAGAGTTTAAAAAAAGTTTTACGCTACTTAAATTACAGTAATCGAAAAGAGAATAGTTTTCACTATTCACTGATTTTTTGTTGGTCTGTAAACCTACGATGACAAAACGAGGTTTTTCTAATTGATTTGAAGTTTTTACAGTCCAAACGTGTTTGGTTGTTGTGGGTAGCAATGGATACTCGAAAAATTCTTTAGACCTGAAACTCATGGTAATTGCACGATATTTTCCAAGAAATTTAAGCAAACTTATTCTGTGTGAATCTGATATTAAAACGTAAGGCATTAGCCATTCAATCTTTGAGATATTAATATCGACGACTTCAAATGCTTCGTTACCTGCTTTTGTTTGTATTATAGCATTCAAGTCATTTCTCGATCGAGTGATGATTAACTCGAGCTTCACGTTAACTACAATCTTACGATAATCTTCTGCAAAACCTAATATATAACTGAGAGGAATGAACACGTCAAAGTACCCATCCTCGTTGAGTATCTTTTTTTTCTTATCATCCGAAAGACCATCCTGAATTTTTAGCAATCAAACTTTGATTAGGATTAAAAGATAACCAATTTTTCATCAACGTAGTTAAACCCACGTTTTTACACCGATCTATTTCAATTCCATTTAACTCTAATCGAACATCGTCGAATAAATGACAAATACCGTTATTAACAAAAAATGTATTTTTCGGTGCTTTTTTCGTAGCGGTATCGGTGAGTTGACCGCAAGTATGAAGAATGCTCCGCGATGGTAAAAGGCACAGATCTTGATGTTGTATAGCGATACGAATTTCATCACTGTTGCCATAATTTGCTGCTGTATACGGTTGGTGAGCGTGTATCTCGTAATGAGAGATACTTTCATCAAACGCTACAGGATTTTGAATGCTTAGAATGTCTTCCATTTTTTTTAAAACAGCAAAAGAATATGCAAGTTACTTTCCACCAGGAACTACTTTTAAGCCTAGACTTTTGAGAAACTGGATATTCACTCGTGTTAACACTTTGAGAGTTCGTTGGCGACTAATCGAAGAAGTGCATTTTGTGTTATTTTTATATGTTTTGGTTTGGAATTCTCCACCGTGAAAGACAATACCCATTATGAAGCTTTTATATGAAGTCGAATCGTTATATTTTCTTCGAGAAAATTAACTAACTCACTGTCTTGATCGACCACGCGCAACTGAATGTAATCAATACAGGGTACTGTTATAGGTAAGTAAATTACTTGCGAAGGGATTTCGATTATTTTGAAACCAGGATCAGCCACTGGATAAAATTCGTGAATTGTGTGAACTTTTTTGTTATTAACGTACGCTCCGCTCGTGATGTTACACTCGACTCTTATTGAATTTATTGTAATTATATTTACGTGTGTGTCGGAAATGTGATGATTATTTGCGGAAAGCAGACGATGACTGAATCCTAATATTCTAGCGATTGAATCTCGCGGTCGGAAATCAATTTCTGCAGTGCATTTGATTCCACAGTGTAACGTGGTTTCGTTAGGTTTTAAAGAGAGTTCAGTATTTATTTTTCTCTATTTAAGAGTTTCTTCAATATGTTTTTCTATGTTATTGATTTCGTAACAACCGATTGGAAATTCAATCACTTGATCACCGATATAAAATTTGTTGCACCCAACGTCGATGTTTGGAGTAGAATTGAAAGTTAAAAATTCAACTAATCCCAAAGAGTAATTTTTATGTGGTGATAATTCAATCGGAGGGTAATACTGAGCTTCTAAAACTGAAGAAAATGCTGACGAAGTAAGCGTAAAAGAGTCCATGATAGTTTGACAGCGGGTAAGCTAAAGCAACTCTTTATATACCTTTTATCTGGCCGCTTAAAAATTTCAAACATAAATGTCCACAATTATACGTATTAAAATCTTGATATTTTTCAGGATTATATTTTATATTGTCTACATTTAAATAATTCATTAATTCAATCGGAGGGCTTAAATCACCAAAGCTATTGAAGTAAACGACATATTTTCCTCGCTTACGGTATGCACACCAATGTGTACCAGGTCCGCTATCGTTATCAAGGTTTATAATACCAGACTCGCGATAACGAGGACTTGATAAAGGTAATTTATTTTTCATAAACATGTCTCGAAAATGAGGAATTTTTAATTTATTAGCGTACTTGATTAAATCAAAATTTGTCAGCGGACGATCGGGTAATTTTATTTCTGGCTTTTTTTTTTAACCCCTTGCCGCTATATCGTTTTAAATACAAACCAAGACCGGTCTTGTATCGTTTCAGGTATAAACCTTTTCCCAAGGCTATTGCTTCCATGGTTTTATTATGTCTTTTAATTTCATCCAAATTTTGACGAGCTGATTTAGCTTCGTTAATCGCTTTGTAAACCCCTGCAGCTCCTCCTGCGAGAGCCCCGGTTGCACTAAGTCCTGCGAATAAAGGCACAAGAGGTAAAAAACCTCCTATTTTTGACGACACCGGGAGAATACGTGGAAATTTTATTTTGTTTTTACCTCCCGATTTTTTTACGGTGGTTCTAGCAGCTTAGAGTGCTGCAGTGATTACACTTTTCGGTGACTTACCTGAAACTCCTGACTTAGAAGCTGTTTTTATTATACTATTAAATGACGTCATTTTTTTACATCTTTTTTTACACTTCTTTTTAGATTTCTTTCTGGATTTTTTCAAACCCATACCCAATTTTGACTTTGCTTTCATGATATTGGTAACCGCGTACGCGAACGCTTTTTCTCCTAATGACGCGTCGTTGGAAATGACTCTTTCCCAAGCTTTATCAGCTAAAACTCCGTCTGCTGCGTTTCTGGCAGCGATACTTTCTTTATTTTTCGAGTAAGCGATGTCGTGCTCTTTACACGCAGAATCGAGTTGGTTAATCGGTTGATCACCGCGAGCTAGTCTAGCGCCTAATTTTGTGCCGGGTCCGCAATAATTATATCCAGGTTAGTGAAGTTCGAAGGGAAGTTTGTTAATAATTTTATTTATCAACCCGTATCCTCGCTTCTTTTTCTCTTTACCGTATATGATCAATCCTTTACGAAGGTCGATTTACGACTAAACTATAATCTATAAAAACAAAGTATTTATACCAATCACGTCATTCTCATTTACAATCTCGTACGATCAACATGGAATTTATTCAAAATAACGTTAAATTACCAGTGGGAAATTTTGACGTCCTCGCTGAACGGGAAAAAAAAGAAAATCGTCACGGTGATTTGCTTCCGAGCAGCATTAGAGCGGTCATTTCTGGTCCGTCGGGGTATGGAAAAACGAACAGCGTGCTAACGCTGCTGGTACATCCCAATGGATTAAAATTTGAAAACGTATACGTATATTCAAAGTCATTGAACCAACCAAAGTATCAATTTTTAAAGAAACTTTTGGAACCTATCGAAGGTCTTCAATATTTTCCGTTCTCGGATAGCGAACAAGTCATTGCACCATCCGAAGCTTTACCAAACTCAGTGTTTATTTTCGATGATATTTCTAGCTGTTCGCAAGCTAACGTAAAAGCTTTCTTTTGCATGGGACGTCACAAAAACGTAGACTGCTTTTATCTTTGTCAGTTTTACGCCGCTGTTCCAAAACATCTCGTGAGAGATAACGTAAACTTTTTAATTTTATTTCGTCAAGATGAAATGAACTTGAAGCACATTTACGACGATCACGTCAACAGCGATATGAAATTTGAAAAATTTAAAGAAATGAGTTCAAAGTGTTGGAGCGATAAACATAGTTTTTTAGTCATAGACAAAGAAAAAGATATTAATAAAGGACGTTACAGAAAAGGATTCGATTGTTTTATAATAAATATAACGTAACTTGAAATTCATCAGTCTGCAGCGAGACGTCATAGCGACAGCATGGCTGACTATATTCGCGAGAAAAATGTTCTCAAAGAGTTTGTAAAAGCTCGCGAAACAGTTAAACGAAAGTATGACTTGATTAAATTTCAAAAGGATAACACCGATCGTGTTTTACAGGAAACGTTTAAACCCATTACCGATCCGCTGTACGAATTAGTTGAAAACAAAAAACGTATAAAATTAGATGAAAGCTTTGATCGAAGCTCAGTATCGGATAAAAATTTTTCAACTGCAGATTCATCGGTAATTGAAAAATCAATTATTGATGAAAATGAAGATCACGACTCGATCAACTTTTTTAATCAGCCTGAAAATACGAATAGCGCTGGGGAATTAATAAAAATCAAAGCGGCCGAGCAAGATAATTTATATGGCTTGAAGAAAAGAATGAAAAATGGATATCAACTTGGAAATGCAATTGTGAAATTTGAAAAAGATAATATAATTGTTAATAACAAAACTTACCCCAGAACTCAAGGTCTGTTCGAACTCATTGTTTATAAAAATCCGCAAAATTATGACATTTCCGATACTATTTACTATAAACAAATTCTCGAGCAAACTAGCGCGCATAAAAAAGGAAACGAAGCAGGTGGTGAGTTAAAAAAGCATGCAGCTAGTAATAAATATAAAAATATAATTGCGGATCTCTTTCAAGCGAGTCCTATAAAATCACGATCGACTTTTAAAAAACATAAAACTGTAATGTTGACTCGAAAATCATCGACTCCAGTGAAAAGAGGAGGAGCTATAATACCCAGATTTAAAGTTGCCAAACGCTACAATAAATTTCTGCAATGTTTCTAGAGGAGGAAGAGTGAGAACAGAGTATTATTGAGGCACTTAATTTTAGTGAAAATGCGAACAGTCAAATGAGTTTTTGTTCGATGCTGATACATGTGCTACCAAGCACATTGTAAACGTAAACATTGCATTGTAAAACTTTGAGAAGTTCAGTGGCGAGTTTTTGCGAACAAAAACGAGGCAGCAATTTAAACTTGAATGCGGAAACAAGTTAATTGTTTGAGATTTTATATGCAAGGCATTTTAAAAAAAACATTTTGTGATTATCAGCTGTGCTGGTCACTAAATGATTTTCTATAGAAAAACTTTTTGAAAGTTTTGAGGTTTCAGATATTTTTGAGGATTTTGCTAAGGCAGAAACCTGTTTTTTAATGACATTTTTAGATGTCTACGATGGAGAGACGAGTATGCGAAGAAGGTAAATTTTTGCCACACTTGGTAATTTTCTCGATCAGTCACAGAATGGAGTTGAGGATCTTGATGCAAATTTCAGGAGGGAGCTTCACAGCTCATTAGCGAGTCGTAGAATTCTGAGACTGGGAGGGAAAATGGAGAGAAACCTTCACAAGGTGGGAAAATTGAAACATGCTTCGATTGAGAGTTAGGTAATTCGTTTCTTGGCATCTTGCTTTGAACACGAGTAACTTTCATATCATGAGTAAACTAGAAGAGTTAATTTGCAATTGAGTAAGCACATAATCCAAGCGAAGCCAGAAAACTAGATGTAATAATCTTAAGGCTAGCGAGGTTATGTCACTCGTTGTGAAAAGTCAAAATATTTAAATTGAGATGCTAGAGTATTTGAGGAAGTTGAAATTGAGGACGCTATCAGTGACTGTGAAACTTGCACGTTAACAAAGATAGATTGTTATTAGGCGAGGTTAGAATGAGAGACTGAAGGCATCAAAATTGATTTGCACGAACACTATGAGTTAGACAAAACCTGCTTTGTACCCTAGCAACACCTGTGCAGTCATGAGGTTTTAATGATTATTCCAAGTTTGCTAAAACTTATTCAGTAAAGTATAAGAGCGATTCCGGAATTGGTCTTGAGAGATTTTGAGGATTACGAGTAACTCTGTAGGTGAAAGAAGGAGTGCTTGTTTCATAAGAGCTGACAGAGAAACTGAATTTGAGGGTAAATTCAGAGAGTTGATGATGAGTGAGCAGATAGCGACTTTACACGTGAACACTAAACGCAAAGAACGGCATAGCCGAGAGTTTTATTCAGACTTTGCAGGACGAAAAGTGTTTTAAGGTTAGACTCTAATGACCTATGAGTATGTGGTTTCAGGCAGCTAAGGTAGCTGTTGATATAACAGAACATCACGAGACAGGTTTGAGTTTGAGTTTCCACCAAGAGCAATTAAAGTTGTTTTTGTCTGCTGCAGGACTAATTGCTGTGTTTAATGGCACCTATCCACACAACAATTCATTTTCTCCAGAAATGTGAGATTTAATGAAATATTAACATTTGGAGGTTTTAAAGGAAGAGTTGGATCTTGAAGAGGATGAGTTAAAGTTAGTATTGTTAGCCAGTACAAACAAAGATCTAACGTTTTACGATCAGAGAGGAAGTGAGTTCAATGAGCGAAAACAATGTGTGAGATTTGGTTGACAGATCTGAGATTGAGAGCGAGTTTCTGAGAAAGTACGAGTTGAGTGAGACATACGCTCCTGTCTCAATACTTGTCTAGGCCCAGGCTGCGCTGTTTGAATATAACAAACTGAATTACACGCTTGTCAGATGGATGTCAAGATAGCCTTATGAATGATGAGCTCGAGGACGAGGCTTCCTGATGGATGCTTGTGTGAAGACGTCCTGAGAGCTAACGTGGTGTGTGGACTGAGGAAATCTCTTTATGAGTTAAAAACAAGTCCCAGGAGGCAGAGTGAGAAAATTAACGCCGAGATATTGAAACTTGGTTTCAGTCACGACATTAATAAATCTTGTCTGTTTACTTGGGTTTATAAAATTATACTTGCTCTCATCGTACTTTATGTCGATGAAATGCTCATTGAGAGCAACATTGAGCAAAAACTGAGGTTGAGGTGAGTTTGAGTGCTATGTTTAGGATGAAGGACTCTGGAGAGCCAGATGTATTTCTGAAAAACTAAAATCACTCGAGTTTGTGAAAAGAGGTTAATGAGTACAACTCTAACAAACTGAATAGGCAAGAACCTTGAGAAGTTCAATCTGAGTGTTTGTACTTCTCATGACACACCAACAATAACGAGAAAATTGAGTAATCATGAGTTGAGGTCTCTTGAGTTAATACAATTTGACGAGTCTAGTAACTCTCAAGTTAAAATAATTCCATTCAGAGGAGCAATAAGCTGATCCAGCCTGAAGCTACTGATGCTGTATGCCCGACAACGCCGATACGGTCAATGTGCTTGCAAGATAGCAATTGAACCTAACAGAGAATGGCTGGAATTACGTAGAAAAGATTTTCCTTTATTAATCTGCGAGGTATCGAGATCAACCGAGGATTATCTGATTGAGTACTTTTGGAGACATCATTGCAGAGAGAAGCAAACCCTGGTAACAAGATCTTTGAGAAACGCCGAGTATAACGCTGCATCGAAAGGTTCATGCAGCTAAATCATCAGTTTGGACAAGGTACTTCGAGACACAATGATTAAGACATTCTACCCGGTAAAGATCAACAGTGATAATCTGTGCACGGTTGACAGCTCGCAAATAGAGTGATGTTAAACATCATGATAAGAGTATTGAGGTATTAAGGAAAAATCCGAGGTACTGGAAGTTGAAGGGCAACAGAAAAACTTCTGTTTGAGGCTCATGGGAACTTTGTAAAGCAATGCGTTGCTGAGGGTTAATTGATGTTAGTGGAATGAATTAAAAGTTCGACATGGCCAATAACCTTATCAAGCCACTTTACCGAGGCGATTTTAAAAGACTTAAATAAAGATTTTTGAATTGAGTGTGTATGAATGAGGATGTACATGAGATGTATACAATGAGTTCATGAAGAACATTTTGATTTATTATGTTACAGGTTCATCTAAGCAGTTAGTTGAGGCGAGACAATTACACCCACATTACAGATAGAAGATCAGCGAGAAAGATTATAAGTGAAATGAGAAAGAAAATCTCTGTTTTGTGATTTTATGGACTAATGTGATTTTTGATGTTTAATTCATTTACAATTTCAATTTCTAGCTCAAACATTGCATTGTATAATTTACAGCTATTTTGATTTTCCATTGAGAATTTTTGTTTATAATAATTGAGATTGTTTTATTTTGATTTGTGGTAATATAATTGAGGTTGACGGATTTATTATTGTTGAATAATAAATGGAGGGAGTTTTGGCAGTGGATTTATTATCCAACACCGTCAACAGCTCTTATGCTGCAGCAGCAGCAGGAGACTCAGAGTGCCTGCGCGGCAGGCGCTCGGTAAGTCCCCAGTCCGCATAGGGCAGTTCGAGTATGGCCACCAAGGCTAACGCGTGTGTAGGGATCGCTATCCCAGTGAAGAGGCTTTAATAATAGATATGAGTTTACCGAGACTACCGTAGCTTGATTGTGTTTCACGCTTACCTCCCTGTGCCTAAATTAATCTGCTGTCAACATATCTCTACGGTTTTTTTCTCAAAGTTATTAATATTTTTAAAAAAAATCGCATTTCAGCGATTTTCGGGTTACAACCACTACAAACAAAGAAAAAAAAGTATGAAATTTGTACTTGCGGAACAGTTTCCAAAATTTTTTTATGATGTTCTAATTTATAGAGGCTTAAACTACAACTAAAGAGCTTTATTTTCTTTTTTTATTCGCGTCTCTACGAATTTTTTTGGCAAAGTAATCTAGTATTGAAAAAAAACATGTTTTTTTAAATTAGCTCATTTTAAACAAATTTTACTAAAACTTCAAGGGCCTTGGGCAAACCTAAAATTTTTTTTTTTTTGCGTGTACAAAATTTTTTTTCTTATTTTCATGTTAAAAGACAACTTTTGAGACCTCAGGCTTGTCCAAATTCCAAAATTTTTCATTTTCGGCCCACCCTAGTATATACTGAACACGCAAGAATTTTTCGTCATTATCGCAATGCCTACCGACGTATTCGGAAGAAAAATTGAAAAAATAGCAAGCAGACAAGGTCCTCCTGGCAACGGATTCAAGCTTACTCGAGACGGAAATTACGACGTTGTAAATAAAAGAATTTGTAACTTGGCCGAGCCTGCTAACGCGGGTGACGCGGTTAATTTAAATAAGCTTCAACAATCCATAAAAGAAGATCATCTTCAGTTAAAAAAAGAAATATCCGACTGGTTGGTTACATTTAAAACGGAAATCAAGCAAATTTTAGAAAATGGAAAGAGTCGGGAATGAAATCCATCGCCCTGCACGCAGAAACTTTCTTCGTAGAAAAGTTAAAATGGTACGTCCTTTGGGCACGCTTCAAGCCGATTTGATAGAGATGCAACCATATTCCAGAGAAAATAAAGGTATGCGTTATTTACTTACAGTGATCGATTCGTTTTCAAAAATGGCGTGGGCGCGCGCGGTTAAAACCAAAAGTGGTTTGGATGTGTCAAACGCCATGGAATCGGTGTTGAAAGAAATTAATTCTCCGGTGCGTAATCTTCACGTTGACATGGGAAAAGAATTTTATAATAAACATTTTCAAGATCTTATGAATAAGTATAAAATAAATATGTACTCTACTTAGATGGGTCTGAAAGCATCGATCTGCGAAAGGTCAAAGCGAGATGTGGCGTCGTTTCAGTCTCAATGGTAATTACAAATATTTAGATATTCTACAGGATTTAATAGATTCTTATAATAATCGCAAGCATCGTACTATAGGTATGAAACCAAAAGAAGTTAACGCTAAAAATGTACCTTTAATTTTGAAAAGATTGAATAAAATAAAAGTTAAAAAAAGACCAAAGTTTAAAATCAACGATAAAGTTAGAATCAGCAAAGTAAAAAAAATTTTCGAAAAAGGATTCGTGCCCAACTGGAGTAATGAAATATATACCGTAACTGATGTAAATAAAACGTATCCTCCCCCCTACAAGTTGAAAGACGCCAGTGATCAACCTATCTTTGCCTGTTTTTACGAGAAAGAAATGATGAAAACCGATTGTCCTGATATTTATTTGATTAAAAAAGTTCTCAATACAAAAAATGATATGGTTTATGTAAAATGGCATGGTATTAATGAGAAAACTTGGATACATAGAAATGATTTGTTAAAATAAAAAGAATTATAGCTTTTGGATCAATAAAAATTTTTATTTTTAAATATACATACGTTTTACATTTTCTTATCTGTAAATTTAATTTTACCATCACCTAGATAGATTAAAAAAAGATTAGAACTTTCTGCAGCAGTTTTCATATCTTGCAGAACCTTCGGTTCTTGTTCGAAAAGGGTTTGAAATCTGGACGGAAGAAAAACTTGAAACTCTTTATCCAGCGATACGACCACTTTAGGTCCAAATCTTGTTTTTACTTCTCTAAAAGCGGTCACTTTGTACTGCGTTGAAACGTTCAAGTCCGTTAACTTTTTCTTGGGTAAAAAAGTCATTCCACCAATGAGATTTGCACGAGAGAAATCCATTTTTCTGTAACAAAAAAAATCAAACTTTTTTAAAAATAACTGCACACTATTCGATATATGATTCTTCAATATATAATTATCAATCTATTCGATAGATGATCATGAAATAGCTTACCTTTTAAGTTGATACTACGGGTATCTTACATACAACGTCTCTTCGGAAGAGGTTCGTATCTGTCGAGGTCTATGATGAGAATGGGGTCCGAGTCTGGGGTCTCCTGCTTAAATACATTAATTTGAGCTTCCCCCACCCTTTCAAAAATTATTCGTACATCGTCTTCTTCTTCCACTTGATGGATCTGAACGTCATCCTGTTGAGAGAACATTTCTACCTCCGGAAACATGTCAACATCGCTGTCTTCTTTTTGCAAAGTGCAACCATTTTCTTCCTCCAAAGCATTCTCCGGAATCATGTAATGCCCCCATGCAAGCGTGTGAGTTTTTTCACTCAAAATATACCGCTTGTCGTCCATTGGACAAATAGCCGTCTTTTCTTCTCTCTCGGATCGAACGATATGACGTCTCGACCTTATATTATTTTGAACGACTCTTTTTTGCGTTTCGTTGAAAAGACAGTACTCGTAATCCTCGAAAATTATTTGCTTTTTCACGACGCCATGTTTTACACCTTTCGCCTTTTTTAAAGGCTCTTGACCTTGTATTTTCAAACTGTATAATTTTGCGCGAACCCCAACGTAAGTTTTAATCAGTGCACCTAAGCATAAAAAAGTATATGAAGAGAAAAAGAATTTGATTTATGATTTTCTTATACCTTTTAGTTCATCTTTGAATAGTCCAAGCTCTTTTTTATTGACTATCGGTAAACCAAACACGTTATCCTCCGGGTAGTCGTACGTATAAAATTTATCTAGATTTTGTTTGGATCTTGACTTGGATCGTCTTGACTTGGATCGATTTTAGTGCAACTCTGGAGTGGATTCTCGTGGTGGATGAAACATTTAAAAAAGTGCCAGCTCAGAAAGTGCGCGATTTGATAAATGAAATCCCGGCGTTTTACGATCTGTCCGAGGAGATTGTGTTTATTCGAAAAAGAGTTAGAGAGCTCCAGCAGGAGCTACATTTTGAAAATTTCGAGGCAGAGTTTGATGAACAAAAAGAGTTCATTGGTGTGATTATGCAACTGAGACTGTACAAATCTGACGCCGATGTGCGTAAGATCTTATTATGTTTGGTTGACGAAAACATTGAGGTTATAAAATCAGTGCAAGAACAGCGAGACTACATATTGTCATATATTTCTCAGTAGTTTTTAACTTTTTTTTATATATCTTATAGACTTTTTTTACATTATTCACCTTTTACTTCTTTTTTTATTTTATTTTACAGTTATTTCGTATACTTTACAGTTTTTTCACCCCGGCCCTTTTCAGGGCCAACAATATTTTTAAACGGACGAGCAATCTAATCGTAAACCTGTCCTTTTAAGGACTAAATAAGATTATCCTACCTTACCCTAAATGAATAAATATTTGTTTTATTTCATTTTTATTTCAGTGAACGAAGGTAAGTTTAAAAATTTATTCCTGATGAGATCCAGAAATTTTTCATGTACCAGCATGGTTCTGCTAGCACCACGGAGCATTCTGATTGGTGCGCTGTAGCTCTCGCTCTGATTGGTGCGCTGTAGTCGTGGATGGTGACGTGAGGTTAGTTTCTCTCGTAGCCGATGCAGCAACTTTTTTTTTCAAGGACGGATGCAGCGCGCGACGACTCTTTTTTCCCCCGATGGTGACGTGAGGTTAGTTTCTCTCGTAGCCGATGCAGCAGCTTTTTTTTTCAAGGACGGGTGCAGTGCTCGACGACTCTTTTTTTCCTCGATGATGACGCGAGGTTAGTTGTACCCGTAGCCGATACAGCAGCTTTTTTCAAGGACGGATGCAGCGTGCGACGACTCTTTTAATCCTCGATGATGACGCGAGGTTAGTTGTACCCATAACCGATGCAGCAGCTTTTTTCAAGGATGGATGCAGTGCTATGACTCTTTTTTTTCCTCCCGATGATGAGGTGAGGTTAGTTGTACCCGTAAACGATGCTGCAGTTTTTCCAAGGTCTGGGGAGCAGTTTTTTGATATCACACATTTCTTTTTAAATTTAATATATTATTCATTCGTTTGAAATATTTTTAGCCTTGAAAAAAGGCTTTTTTTAACGTTAAACTTGTGAAAAGTGAAAGTTTGTTACGTTATAAAAATATGCAAATTACATTAAAAAAATTCATTCTTACGAATTAATTACAAACGGTCCTGATATGACCTTGATCATTTTCATGAAATAGTTTATTTTACGTTTGAAATTTTTGTTAGCCTTGAAAAAGGCTTTTTTTTATTTATTTTTTTAATTCATACATAAATGAAATTATTGTTTTTTAAAACAGTGATGCATAAATGTGCAATGATTCAGGAAGTTGCCTTCCTGCTCGAGACTTTCGAATCTCTCAGGGTGGTCTCTGATATGCAATATTAAATCCCTGAAGAGGTCCGATGGTAAGTTTTCTGCCACTTTTCGCAACGCATGCAGAAAGTGTGCGGTTCCAGGTATCTTCTGCTCATCAAGATCCTCCTCGTCGCTGCTCTCCTCTCGGCTGCCATCATGAACCTCGGTCGAGGCGTTTGAAAGAGCATCCTTCTCCGTGGTTGAAGTCACCTCGAAGTTGAAATTGTCTGTTTCACCGTTGTAATCGGAGTCATCTCCGATGTTAACCTCGATGACGTTTTCAGGGTTCGGTGAAGGTGGTGGCGTTATCAGGAGCGGTGGTGTCTCGACTCTGTTGAAACCTGGAGGAAGAATAAGTTCCACCTCAAAGTCGTTGACTTCCTCGGGGACGTCTAGCAAGACCTTAATCTTAAGGGAGCTCATGGTGACGGAGAGTTAATCAAAAGAATGATTAAAATTTGATGAAGAGCTTTCTTTTATTCCTTTAATCCTAGCACAGTGGGAGGAGGGTGGGGGGTTGCACAGTCTTCTCAACCTCATGCAGGGGGGGGGGGTAACACCTCAAGTTCAAGGAGTTATATAAGTCGCGCGATTAGGATTTTTGTATTTCAAATCAACCTTCGAGATGGAAGACGATGGACTCCTCGACTTTTTCCGACAAAACGGATTCATCTTCGCTGACGAGGCCGAGTTCATGGTGGCGCTGGAGAACACGGATGCCGCAGAACAACCACCAGCTGCACCTCCTCCCGCGGTCGAGCAGCAGCACGACTTCCTGATGCCGCTGCAGGGCGTTGATTTTTCTACGTTACTGTACGAGACGTACTATCACCTGCAACCAGCATCCAACTTCGTCGTGGTTGGTGTGGAAGGACAATTTTGGCTCACTCCTGAGGATGATGGAAAAGCTGCCACTACGAACGGAACTTGCTTAACCCCCAATGTGGAAGTTTTCGGTGAAAAAAACCTAGATCTTCAGGTCATCAAACCGGACGTCAACGAGGAGGAAGAGGACTCGAATGATGTTCTCCTAGATGACGTTATGGAGGTCATCAGCGCTGACCTGCAGGAGGACGAGGATGTGTTGGAGGCAACCTTCGACATGTCCGAGTTTGTACAATACTTGAATCCTTCAAAAGTAAGTTGTAAAGTTGTATAAAATTTAAAAAATTATTTTTTCATCTTTTCATAAATTATTTATCTTTTTTTTAGAATGAACGTGAGAAGACTCTCGAGAAGGAAGCGGTGACTGCGGGCGTGATGGAGGTTGCACCAGCTGCGGGGATCTCCGAGGATGCATCATCTGAATCATCTCCTGTACATATATTCATTATTATTTTTCATTATTATTTTTAAAATCTATCATAAAATTAAACAATGATTTTTTTCAGCGTTCTCCTGTCAAGCTAGCAAGGACATCAACACCGCGGGTGAGGAGAAAAATTCGTTCTCCAAAAAAGCATCCAAACTACTGCAGGATGGATGCACAACAAATTCCACGGGTGAATAATCGTCGGAGTGAAATTTTCCAACGCAACACCATACCGGGGAGACGTCGTCAAACATCGCCTTCGAACGAACGTCAACCAGTGGGGCAAGCTCTGGGTGTGCGACGTCAACGATCGCATTCAAACGATCGTCGGGTGCGTGCACGTTGGGAGGAAAGACGCAAGCACAGATCACACTCTGAGGATCGTCGATCAGGTCAACGTCATCACCGAGGCATGCACGGTCAACGAGAAAATCGTCATCGACGCACGCCTTCAGAAGAGCGACGTGAAGCTCGTTATCAAAGACGACGTCAGGAAGAGCAACGTAAACCATGGAGTCATGGTTATAAAAAATACAATAAAAGATATTAATCATTTTTATTTAAGATTGTATTTTTTTCTCTAAGTTGAATAAAAAAAAGTTATTAAAATAAAAAAATAAAAAAAAGCCTTTTTCAAGGCTAAAAATATTTCAATCGTAAAATAAACTATTTCATGAAAATGATCTTTTTTATTCAAAATATACCGCTTGTCGTCCATTGGGCAAATAGCCGTCTTTTCTTCTCAATTATCAAAAAGCATTGAATTTACTAATTGCATTAGTTTTCCATCTTAAATATGAAAAGTCATTATAACTATTTTATTTTTATTTTAAAGTTAATCATTCATCCGAAACAATTCAATAAAGAATTCAATAAATAAATTTGTTGTACGTTGAAAATATTGTTGGTCCTTAAAAGGACCGGGGATTAACTCATTAAATAACTTTCAAAATCTCTCATCTAATACTCTGATCAGGCTGCCGTAAGATAGGCGCTAGTTAGCGGCTGCAGCATGCGAGCGGCAGAAACTAGTAGGGGACCGAGGCGAGCGGCAGAATAGCTCGAGGGCGCAGTAACCGTAGCGGCTGCAGCATGCTCGCGGCAGAATAGCTCGAGGGCACAGTAACCGTAGTGCGCAGTACCCGCTGTGCATGGGACCCGCTGAGCGTGGGGCCCGCTCTGTTTTACCTACTATCATCCAACGATTATGCCTCCCCCCCCCCCTATGCCTTTTTTTCACCCATGCCCCCATTTTAATTTTTTCATATTTTTATTGAAGCAAAGCTTTTTATATGAGGAGTGAATCTGTAAAAAACGACACAAAAAACCGACCCAAAAAAGTGACCCAAAAATCCGACCCATAAAAGCGACCCAAAAATCCGACACCAAGATATATATATATATATATATATACTATACACATATGTGTATATATAGTATCTAATATGGTCTATACTAGATATATACATATCTATAGTAGAAGGGTTGCTAGGCCATATATAATATATACATATCTATAGAAAAAGAGTTGCTATCTTCTAAGCCATATTAGATATGTATATATACTATATAAATATGTGTATATAGTATCTCATAAGGCCGAGAATATAGCATCCTTTCTACTATATAGCCTTTAGACATTAGATATAAACATAAATATGTATATATCTAATATATACATATCTAATGAGCCAGATTATGGTAGATGTTATTTTACCAGTACAAAATTCTAAGTTGGAAAATTTTTTTTAAATTTTTTCTAAATTTTCAGTTTTATTTTATAATATATAAATTTAAATATATACGTAATTTTTATATTGTCAAAATTTCAAATTTTAAATTAAAATTTTCAATTAAAAAATAATCATGCTTCGCTTCTAACAGGCGTCCAAGACACTTTTTTTCATATTTTTTCTTAAAAATTAAATTTTAAAAATTATTAATTAAAATTCTAATCATTTTATTTTAAATGTTCATTTCAATGTAAGTAAATCTGTTTAAATTTTAAAAATCTAAAGCGATTTTTCAAGAAGCATCAGTATTTATTTAACTAATACTAGTTAAAATTAAACTTAATTGTCTGTTCAATAAATTTTATTATCATCATTTATATTACTTTATATAATAGTATAAAATAGTATTACTTCATTTACCTAAAATTTCATTCATAAAAAATTTAAACAAAAAAAATTTATTTAATTCATCATGTAATTTTTTAAAATTAAGTTTATCATGTGAGCCGTTCTCTGCAAGAACCCTTTAAGTCGAGAATCGTGATTTCGAGAAAACACGATTTAAAGTTTGAAAAGTGTGTTTACTAAAAATATAAAGATTAATATTAAAAATTAATTTCCTGACCAATAAGTAACACTATTGAACAATAAAATCTAATAATAAAAGTATTAAATTTTCCATTTTTTAATAACAAATAAACACGATAAACAAAAATTTACTTAAGGGTTTTTGCGGTGAACGACTAAAAATGAACGAGATTAGTATTTAATTTGAAAATTAATGAACGCAGAAGTAAATCATGAAAAAATTTTAATGTTTAATCACAAAATTAATACATTTATTGTGTTTTTTCAACAAGAAATAGTATTTCTTAAGTAATATAAATATGGAATAATAGAATTTTTTATGCGTTTCATAAATGACTTGGACAATAAATAAACTTTATTTTTTATCATTCAATAATTGAAAAGGATTTTAAATTAACAACAAATTATTAAAAACACATGGAATTTGAAATTAATTATTCATCACTTGCATCGAAGCTCTCAAAATCTTCATCGGATTCGAACTCTGACTCGGCTTCAGTGACTTCGCATTCTTCAAAAATTTTACTGTAAACAACGAGACTTGCTGGTTTGATAAATTTCATTAAATACTTAACGTCTTTTTTTTAGCATCAGCTACAGTAGGTTTTGAGGATTTTTGAAGATTTAACTTATCTTTTGATGGTTCAAACTTAACTGAAAATCCAGGACCATCATAATCTTTGTAAGCAACTAATATTCTACTTGGTTTGAATTCGAATTATACATATTTTTGAATAGTAAAAGAACTACCTTTGAATGTAGGTACTTTCATAAACAGTGGTTCCAAGCCAGTTTCCCAATCTTCTAGTAAAGAATTAGACATCTTAGCTTCAAATGAACTTGGATTAGTTCTTGATGATTTCATGATATTCAAATAATCATCCGGAGTTTCAATGGTCTCATGTCTTTTTAAAACGCGTCCGTAACAGCCAAAATTCCTGTCACATTGACAGTAATTGTGACCTTGCACAGGAAAAATGAGTGTAATAGTAATTTTTCTTGTCACAGAAACCAACAACAAAAACGTAACATCGTTTTATTTTTATTCTGTCTTGCACATGAATCAGACAAGAATACGAAATTTCTTGTATCAAGATTCTCTTTTAAGGTGGTTTTCTACCAGAGCTAGTCAAGTTCAAGACTAAAAAAAAATTATTACACCAAATTACTAACAATTGGTTATAAAAAAAATTTTTTCAACTTTTTATGTCTTCTGAAATTATTTTCTACCAAAAAAACATGACAATCACAACAAAACATTTTTTTTTAACTTTGAACCTTACCTTTGAATACCGCAGTTTTGGAGGTTATTCACGTGAAAATTATTTTTGTAAAATTATTGCAAAATTTGTAAAAGGTCAATTTTTTGCAGTTTCAAGAAATGAATCCTTCGATAGTGAAACTATACGTATGTGGCTTTTTTAAAGGATCTCTATTGTAAGAAGACGAATATCAATAATTCAGTACACTTTTTCAGCGTAGCGTCCATACGCGTAATGATAAAAATTCAATCTTTAACTTGCTGTAACTTTTAAACTATATGGTCAATTTTGATCAGTCTTCGGAAAAATGTTCATTAATATCTAATAAACGCCTCCAGAAAATTTGAGCTGATTCTCTATTGTCATGCATTTGGTAGAAAACCACCTTAATTTTTTATCAACATAATCGTTCATAAAACTGCAAACTGAATTGGCGTTTTTTTTTTTTCCACCACTTTCAAGAAAATAATAAAACTTGCTTGATTCATCTTTGAAAGAATAAGAATTAAACGTGTACATATTTAACTGACGTTTATAGTAAACAGAGTTAACGTTTAATTTTGGTAGAGCTAAATTTTGGTCATAATCAAACTCCATGACTAGCGTTTTGGACTCACTGTTTTTTGCAGTTTCTTTGACTTAAGTATTTCTCAAAAAAAGGGTGTTTTTTGTATTTGTTTTCGTGAATGTGATAATTTTGAGAGCAGGGATGGTTTGGATTGGAGTCTAATTTTACTTTAAATTCTGTGCAATAATCGCAAACATCTGCTTTTCGCTGTCGAATTGAATAATCTGAATTTTCACGAAAATACTTTTGATAAGTTTTATATTTTATACTTGCAGATCGACCTGTTTTTTCTTGAAAATATTCTAAAAATGACGCATGTAAAATTTTTATTGTAAGATTCGGATTTGTGAAAAACGTTCTTTCAGTTTTTTTGCTTCCGTAGTGAGATTTTTTGTGTGGTAAATAGAACCAATGATAGAACACTTCTGCTGGTATTTTTTTAGGATTCTTACCTCGCCTTTTTACAGCTTGCAAAATACCTTGCTTACGAAACAGTAGCGGATTTTTCATCCTATTATCGGAGACTTGTAACACACTAAAAAATCGTTTGCAAACGAATACGTCTTTTCCATTTTTCTTCAAACTATATTTCCAAGAACACTCTCTGTTTTTACTTGCAGGAGAAGGTCTCGAAACTTTAATTGTTTCACGATGCACACAAATAATTAAAAATGTATCTTGCTTTGCCTTTTCCCCTGAAGAGTAAAAATTCTGAAATAACTCTTTTTGAGAATCTCTATTGAAAGCAGAAAAACATTCGTCACGACAGCAGTTTCTTATATGTTTAAAATGTTTTCAAGGTACAGGATTGCCAGTATTATTTGTATGAGATTTTCCACTGTTGCGTTTATCTTTTTTTTCGTTGCGAGGCCATTGCTCCCTTCTAGACTTCCTTTTTAACCCAAGATTTTCACTAGCTGCTGACGTTGCAGTTGTGGTTGTAGATGTAGAGTCGTGTACGTTATCGGAAATGTTTATTTTTTCAAGTATTGTGGTAAAAAATGTTAATAAATATCTTAATGATATCTAACAACCAGCTTCTGTATGTCTGCTCAGCCAGCTGATGCGCGGGAATGCACCCTGCAGCTTGCACTGTAGTGTCATGGCCACAACTGCAGCCGCATTGCGCGTGACCCGTGGTTTGGGTGCTCCGAACTCCGATCAAAGTTACACGCGGCAAATTGAAATGCTCACCACAACTTCAATTTTCAATATTTTTTGATAAAATTTGGTGAGCATACTTTTGAGTATCTGCACTTTTGATTTTTGAGTTCTCCGCAAAAACACCTTAGGTCGACTTAAGAGGTTCTTGCAGAGAACGGCTCATGCAATCCACATAGAGGATTACGCGTAATTTGCGCTTAAAAAAAGTGTATTATTACTCTAGAAATTTTTCACGTGATAGGTGCAGTGGTGACTAGTATATATTTATAAACACATTTTCTTTTCTATATTTTATACGAAGAAAGGTATTGGTGTCGCTACAAAATTATTACATGAGTAGCTATAAGTTTAATAATAAAGGCAAATACAAGGATCAGCGCAAGAGTATCCACAATGGTTCGTATGAAACAAAGGTATGCTCGAATGTAGGTACATGGATACGCACAGGGGTAGATACGACTTTAGGCAAGAGGGTAGGCATTGGAGTGGACACGAGAGTAGGTACTGATTTAGTACAAGAGAGGATAAGATAGTAGTTACGAGAATAGGCACAGCAGTAGAAATGAGGGTAGGTACAGGGATATACACAAGGGTGGGTCAGAGTGTAAGTACAAGGGTATGCACGGAGTGCACACAAAATTAAGCTTGTGGGTAGGTTCAGGGTCAGAATTTTAAGTAGAAAAAAGTTAAGAACAGAGTAATTACAGTAGTAAAAAAGATATAAGAACAATAAAAAGTGAATCAGTTGAAACTTAAGTAGTAAAAGGGGAACTTATAAGGAAACAAACCAGTGCATGTACAGAAGTATCTTCAACATTACGAACGAGTATAAGGTAGGCAGAAGTATAGGAACAATAGTTATGGTACCAGGAAAAGCATACGAATACGAACGAAAAAAAGAACAAAGATAAAATCAAAGAGTAGTAACAAGTGTAGATACAAAATTAGTATAAAAGTAGGAATAAGTTTATTAACAAGGGTAAACACAAGGGTTGGCACGAGGATAGTTACAAAGGTTTGAACGAGGGTAGGCAGAGGAGTAGCTTCAAAAGTAGAAACAAGGTTAAGAACAACAGTAAGCACGATGATACGTAATAAGGTATGCACTAAACTAGGTAGACGGGTATGCACAGTGATAGACACAAGGTTAGGCAAGAGGTTAGGCACAGGAGCGGACACGAGGGTAGGTACAGAGAAGGTACAGGGGCAGACAAGATGGTCAATACCTGAAAAGACACAACATTAGACATGAGAGTAGGTACAAGGGTAAACATAAGGGTGTGTCAGAAGGTGGGTTTAGGGTTAGAAGTTTAAGTATAAAATGGTTATGAAGAGAGAAAGCACAAGAGTACCAACAGGCATGAGAACAAGAAAAAGTTAAGTAAAAACCCAAGTGGAAACAGGGTAAGGTATAAGGAAAGAAAGCAGGGCTTGCAGAGAGGTAGGTACAACAGTACGAATAAGTATAAAGTAGGCACAAGTATAGGAACAAAGGTTATGTCATGAGGATAATCACACGAGTAGACACGAAGATAGGTACAGGGTAGGTATGAGAGTTGTCTAGAGAATACGAGAATAGGCACAGCTGTAGACATGAGGGTAAGTTAAAGGGTAGGTTGATGGTTAGAAGTTTAAGTACAAAAAAGTTAAGAACATAGTAAGTACAAGAGTACAAACGGATATAAGAACAAGAAAAGAATAGTTACAATAGTAGGCACAAGTCTAGAGAATGCACAGTTATAGTAACAATAGTTTTTTTACGAGGGTAAGCACAAGAGTAGAAACGAAGATGATAGCAAAAGTAGTCACGAGAGTAGGTACAGGTGTAGCTGCAAGAATAGGTACAAGGGTGGAAAAAATGATAGGCACAAGGTAGGTGCAAGGATACCCACAAGGGTAGGTAAAAAATTGATTGCTGTTGGAAATCGAATTGAAATCGTTTAGGGCGCACCATAATGTAGAAGCAAGAGTAGAGATGATTAGAAAAAATGTAGAAGCATGCGTAGAACCCTAAGTAAATAAATGTGTACGTATTATGTCAACAACAAGCATAGGAACAATGATAGGCACGAGTGTCATTACAGGGGTAGCTAGAAAGTTACATTAGTAGTAACAAAAATAAGAACAAGGGTAGGCACGAGAGTACGTGCAGGAGTAACTACAAGTGTAGATATAAACATAGAATAAAGGTTAGGAACAAGAGTAGGCACGATTGTGTACGTGGGTACGCACGAGAGTGGGTACAGAAGTTAGGCACAGTGGTAGACTTAAGGTTGTGTAAGAGGGTAGGTACATGAGTAGATTCAAGAGTGGACAAGTAAGTAGGTACAAGGGTTGGTACAGGATCAGACACAATAGTCGAGAGTTGCTGGAAAAACTGGAGGAAAATTTTCTACAATTTTGAAGCACGAGGGGTATTCGGCTGGATTATTTTCCCCAGCTGAATTTCAACTCATAGAAATGCAGTATTTTACATTCATATGGAACAACAGACTTTTTATTTAATATTCTTTGAATTACTGAGGCTACTACTTGTTTACTAATAAACCTGTTTGATTCAATTTTTTCTGCTGGACCCGAGCTAACCCGAGTCAGTGTGGTGTATACCTTTATATGAGTATTCATAAGTATATATATGTAACACCGCAGTGACTCGGGTCCAACTCAATACAGAATCGAGTGGGTAATTGGAACTAACCGAAATATTATCGAAATAATTTCACCCAGACTCCTCCGCCAAATGTCAAATACTGCGTTTCTATTTGCTGAAATCCAGTTCGGGAAAATAATCATTATTATTCTCAATATCGTACCAGACTCGACTAGAAAAATAAAAAATTTTATCACATTTTATTGCAAAATTCTAAAAAAAATTTATATTTGTTAATTATTTTAATTTACGCACTATTTTTGAGAAAAAAGTTTGTCCCAGTTCTTTATTCAAAACATAGGCTGTTAATTAGCCGTTGGTTTCCCATAGATCTCTCTTTGCAGGTTAATTTTTTTTTTTATAAAAATGTGCGAGGGAGTTAATCCCTCGTAAATTATTTTTCTTACCTGGCAGTGTCAGGTCACCTGGGAAACCGTAAAATAATTAATTTGTTTGTTTACTTTCCCAGGTGATAACCAGGCCGCTTTCTCGCGCAGCAGAAGCCGACCACGTGGCGACGGTTGCCGTCGGCTGAACGCTGCTGTAGCAACACGAGCACACGGCGCGCGCACGACACATACACACACACACATCTTCACCACCCGGCAAGGCTCTCCCGGCCCAGGGCGCGCACGTACACACACATACACCACACACGGGTTCCGATTCTCCGTCAGGGAGTTTTCGGCGTCGGAGGAGGTGCGCGGCGCGTGTCAGCAGACGACGCAACTGCGTCGCCAAGCGCGTGCGCGCACGCTCACCACAGTAGACACGGGCGTGAGTGAGATTTTATTTTTTTTGTATTGTGTACATTGCGCGAACAATGTGTGCGTATGGGGGAGAGCGAGAGAGAGAGTATGTGCGCGAGGAAAAGGTTAACGCGGTGAGTGCCTCGTGTGCATTATTTTTATTCTTTATTTCGGATTTTCGCGCGTACTATAGGTGGCGTGGCGATCGCCACCGGAAGATTGTAGACGGGAGCGTGATTGGGTGTTGTGGCGTGAATGTGTCTGATTGGTGGACATATGACTGTTCCTCGAGTGTGAACGAGGTTTAATTAGATTAATTTGTGTTGATTGGCGGAGAGTGTTTGGAGGGGATGGTGAAGAAGGAAGTCGAGTCAGAGAGACGCGGGGAGCGTCACTCTGTTCTCAGTAGCCAAGGTGTGAGGTTGATTTTTTTGAGTGTGATTTTTTTTTTTAAGTTTCTCTTAAGTAGACTTTTTCTAAGTTTCTTTTTCCTATTTTTCTTTAGTCGAGTTTGTAGAAAACTTTTTTTTTGTGTTTTTCTTTATTTTACAGCTAGGTACAAGAAGGAATCGAAGCTTGGGTTATTTCTTATACCGAGAGTCGTAAAAACAAAGAGAGTAGCCATTTTGGGCATCAGAGAATTTGTTGAAATTTTTGTAAACGTAAGGTTTTTTGTATTATTTCATTAAAAATTTTATATAGCATGTTTTTCTGGAAATTTTGGGTATTGTACGCTGAATGAAAATTCTGTTTGGACATTATTGAAAGTTATATAAATTCAATCGAGATTTTCGTGGCGCGGCGTCGTTAGCCGCCATTTTGTAGATTACTTTATAGTTTCGTTTATTTCTTTTGTTCTCAAATTAAAATTTATTTTCTTGTAATTGTAGACTTGATTTTTATTTTTGTAGACAAGAATAAAAAATGAAATTAACCTAAATTTTTTTATATAATTTATTTCTTCTCTCTCTAGCTCACCAACCGTTCCCGGAGGTTTTCTCTCCGTGGAAACCCTGACCCCAGATTAAGGAGTAGTACCCCGTATTATTTTCAGAAAGATTTTCCTTGTAATGGGAGGGCCCGGGAAACTCTCTTAATTATCTAAGGGAGGCCCTTTTCTTAAGAAATACCCCGTTACAAATGTATAAAAAAGTAACATCAATTAGCTGTTAATATTCTTGAAACTTATCAAATTAATGAGTTGTTTTCAACTCAAGTTTTTAATTTTAACCTAATTTCATACAAAACCCACAATATGTGCAACTTCTGGGTTTTTCAACAAAGTAACAACTAATGATCTTTTGCAACATCACCTACGAAGCAACCCCAGAAATCTGCCAAGAAATCTGAAAAAAAATTATTAATATTCCCTATCGATCCTCAGCTTTCCAACGTTTCAAGCTTGCTTCGGCTCCTCACCAGGGACTCTCCCTATCGATCCTCAGCTGTCCAACGTTTCGAGCTCGCTTTGGCTCCTCATCAGGGACAACAGGGAGAGTCCCTGATGATTCATAAACTTTTTTTTCTTTCAAAAAATTTTGCACATTTTCCACAATGATATTTTTTTAGAACATAATTTTCTGTCAAGTATTTTATTAGATTTTGTTTAAAAAAAAAAGGTTTTTCACAAACCATTCAGCAGTAAAAATTTTTATCTTTTTCTGTTTCCTGAAAGAAATTTTTTAAATTAAGTTTAAATATTTTGAGATAATATTAAAAACTTAATAATTTCTTAGTAAAAAAATTAATTTTAAATAAAAATAATTATTTTTTTCACAATTTTTTAAAAATAAATTATAGGAATAAGCCCTTATTATTAAAAGAAAATATTTCTTAAACAATATTCTTAATATAATCATCACTCAAACAGTTTTCTACACATATATTACTAAAATTTTTACATTTAGATAGAGCTACATACAATTGTCCATGACTCAAAAGTGGTTTATTTATGTATGAACCTATATAATCAAGTTTTCGACCTTGAGCTTTATTAATATCATGGAAAAAGCTAAAATCAATGGAAATTGTTTCCTATTTAAAATAAAAGGTAATGAACTTGTTTTTGCTGTTCATGAAGTAATTCACGGATTAAGGAGGTTACTACCCAAAATGAATTACAATGGGGATTTTAATGAAACCTCACAGAAAGTTTCATAAATAAGATATAAGTTCACAGCTTAATTTTTGAAGCAATTATTCATGGGATATTTTACGAAATATGAATAAATCAATTTTTGGCTCTTTTTACACGGTGGCTTATGGGAAAATCACATTTTTTACACTTTGAAAAATGTTTTAAAACATTTCTATCAGGGAGTTTTTAATAAAAAAAATCACTAGTAGGAAGCAGTATTCCCTTCAGCTATTTCATTAAACCAACTTACTGTATGACTTTTGCCACAAATAAGAAAGTCTCCAAGCAGCTTCCATATAAATTAGTTTACATAAAAAAAATTAACTTATTACAAAATGATTATAAAAAAAAATTTTCTACAAAATAAAAATAATTTTAATAGAAAAAGAAAGGATTCTTCAAAAATTTAAATGTAGTTTTATTATGTAAACAAAAAGAAAAAGAATATATACAACCAAAAAAAAGCAATGTTTAAAATATAGAACAAAAAATTGTTTAAAAAAAAGAATTTTATTTTTATTTTTATGTTTGTTAAAAATATTACTAAAAATGTAAAAATTATAGAAAATACAATAAATGCTATACTTCTTGGCGACTTTTATTAAATGAAAACTTATAGTCATTTTTCTTAGGTTTTTTTTAAATCTATCAAAGGTATGATAGGAAAATTAATTTTAATTTTTTTACCAGCATGGTAAGATAATAAACAAAAGTGGTGTAGAGAAATTTTATTCGCCAAAAGTATTGTGTTATTTCTTTATTGATGGAAAATTTTTGTCCTAGGCTATTATTCGTACAGTCAAAGTATAACAATTAAAGAAGAAAAGAGACTTTTTATGAGAGTTTGGTGAAAAGGGAGGTAAAAAAAAGTAAAAAATATGTAAAATAATGAAATTTTTAATGGGTTATAGTGAGGAGGAGTACATAAAAACCGTAAATGTAAGATAAAAACTAATAATTTTACTACTCCTCATGAGGATTAGCAAATAGACGGGCGTAAGGAGGACGTTAGGAAGATTTCGTATCTCATAAACTAAAACGAATATCTTTATAATTTGGCTTCTAAACAAGAGTGAGAAGGAGTATGAGAAGGGAAAAACCGAGTAAGGAGCAGAAAATTATCTACTCCTCATGTTTAAATCATATAATATAGGGAGATATATCTTTTGATAAACATTAATTTTATGAAGCAAGGCTAGACCATCATATCTTCATTACGAAGGAGTTTTTTTTTGTAGGTACTTATTTCGATAATCAACTTTTTCATTGATCAACAGATTTATCTGTTATTTTTAATAGTTCAAATTAATGGGGGGGGGGGGGGCATATTCGGCACCCTAAGGTTGATGTTAAGTAAAAGTTTTAACTCAAGTGTAAAACGTAATAGAAAAGGCGTTGGATGATAAATAAAAAC
This sequence comes from Encarsia formosa, assembly GCA_038277355.1. Classification (NCBI taxonomy): domain Eukaryota; kingdom Metazoa; phylum Arthropoda; class Insecta; order Hymenoptera; family Aphelinidae; genus Encarsia; species Encarsia formosa. Next base: position 97,071,106 of record CM076184.1, on the reverse strand, counting down.
GGGTTTGAAAGGTCGAAGAATATGGAAACGATCCTATAGATTATTATTTTGGTTGGGTGGTTTCTGTTTTATTGCGGTAAAGCATTAAATGTAGGTTGAGACTAGGTACCAGTGCCATGTACCAAGCACGGTACACGGTACGCTATACATCGTACACGGTACACGATGATATATTTCTAATAACCTTATACGTTCAGGGTACATGGTACTCGAACAGAGCTTTTGTGTACACGGTACACGCTACAACATTTTTTGCGCTACAAACCAGAGCCTATGGTACACGGTACATCAACCTTTGCCTAATAAGAAAAAAGGCCCTAGCATGCTAAATAACCCTCTTAGATTTGCGTCGAAACTAGTTTTAACCTTAAATTCAATAACCCATCGTAAATAACATTTTTAGAGTTGCGTTGATACTCATTTTAACCTTAAATCCAATAACCCATCCAAAATAACCCTTCTAGACTTGCGTGGATAGTAGTTTTAACCTTAAATCCAATAATCCATCTTAAATAACCCTCCTAGGTTAGACACTAGGTGTAATTTAAATCCAAAAACCCATCTCAAATAACCCTCCTGCTTTAGTCTACGTGAACAGTATGACGTGTACCGAGTACGAAATGACGTGCACCCACGTATGCGGGTAAGGTATGAAGTGTACGGTATGGCGTGTACCGTGTACCGTGTACACACAGAAAAGTCTGATATAACAGTTAAGTCAGCCGTCTTAACTATTTAACAACATAGATAATATACCAAAATAAACGAAGATTTCATAGGTTACTTTACATGCCGATTACCAGTTAAGACGGATGATTTGACGGTTATATCAGACTTTTCTATGTGTAGAGTATGACGTGTACTGAAGTACGAAATGATGTGCACCGTGTACCTAATACGATATATGTGTCGTACCGTTTACTATGTACCTTGTACCGTGTACAGTATGACCTGTACTGTGTACCCAGTACGATATGACTTGCATCGTACACCGTGTACCTAGTACGATATGACGTGTATCGTGTGCCGTACGGTATGGCTTATGAGACTAATAATTGATGTAGCGTGTCCCATGTACACAAAAGATCTCAGCATGCACCATGTTCCGTGTACCGTGAACTTAAAATCCTATTAAAAACTTGTCATCGTGAACCATGCACTGTGCACCGTGTACCGTGCTTGGTACACGGCACTGGTACCTAGTCACTTCGTAATTCATATACGTACCCAGTTTATTTTAGCATTTCTTTACTGAAACATTAAAAAAAATTTTTAATAAATGAAAAATGTAATTAAATTACCTAAAAATGGCTCAGAGTTAACAAATAAAAAAAATAGAAAAAAAAAGTCTGGATCTGAACCAACAATGGCAAATTAAAGCGTGGAGATTATGAGGATGGTTAAGGTGAGCACATGAATAAAGCCGTGAGCTGTAAAAAAGTCCACGGCAGGCTTACGGCTCACTTTCGGCCGCTCACTGCTCGCTTGCGGCCACCCAACAGTGCAAAAACATAAGCTCCAAGAGCCATAGGGTTTCCGTAAGCAGCCGTAAGCAAGCCGTAAGCCTGTCATAGACTTTCTTACAGCTCACGGCTTTATTCATGTGGTCCCCTTGAGAAAAAATTGTCGTGGCGCTAATGGCAATACCCCTCTCATTAGGAGCATATCTATATTTTTTTATGTATTATAGTATTTTATGTATTATGTATTATACTTTGAATGAGGGGGCTCTTGCCACTATAGTGCCATGGCAATTTTTTCCAACCATCCTCATAGCCACTAGACTACAAAAGTGGAGAAGTACTCGAGTAGAGGATCGAGAAAGAAGGAGTGCGTGGACACTAACTGGCCAAGTCGCTTGGAGTGGAGCGAGAAGCGTAACGCGCATGCACTGAAAATACATAATGAATGTTTCAAACCCATTTAAAATTCAAGAAAAAGTCAGTTTTTCACGTGTTTCAGATCAATTTTGACATGTTAAGACTCATAATGAAGCTAAGATTAGTGGAAACAACGCTAATTAAAGAAAGTTTTTTTTCTTTTCAATTTTTATTTTATTATAATTTAATGCATCTGAGCTAAAGTCAGCTTTGAATGCGCCTTAAATCGCTTCATAGATAAAAGTATAATTCAAGCAGTGGATGCAATATAACCAGGTGAGCGCTGGTGAGCGCTCGGTGTCGGCTCAAGCAGCCCCACCAGCTATTTTGAAAATGCTTTAATTTTTGACCTATCAAGAATATCAATTTGAAACTTTACAAAAATATTCTTCAAAAATAAATGAAAAACTTTCTCTTGGATAGTTTTTTCAACTCTTAATTTTCATGCTTACTTTTTTAATCCAAAATTTGAGGTTTAAAACTGTTTTTTATTATTTTTAATTCGGCGTATTATAACTTTAAAAATATCTAAGTCGTTTTAATAGCAGCGGAAAGGGTTCAAAAATGTGGTCCAAAAATTTCATTTGAAGATATTGAGTAGTTTCCGAGTTTTTGCGAGTTAGAAAAAAATTCATCTAATGAAAAAAATTTCAGTTTTTGTTTAACTCGCAAGAACTAGGAAACTACTCAATATTTTCATATAAAAGTTTGACACTGCATTCGTGAACCCTTTCTGCTGCTAATGGAATGATCAAGATATTTTTAAAATGCTACGAATCCGAATAATTAACTATTAAAAAATCAAAAATAACAGATTTTAACCTCATACTTTAGATTTAAAAAATAAGCATTAAAATTAAGAGTGGAAAAAACTATCAGCGAGGAAGTTTTTTTTTATTTAAAAAAAAAATTTATTTAAAACTTTAAGTTAATATTTTTGATAAACCAAAAATCACAGAATTTACAAAATAGCTGGTTATAGGCTGCCTGAGCCGATCTCGAGCACTCACCTGGTTATTGCATATGCTACCTCAATAAAAAATTATTATATTTTAATTACCCTTTAATATCGATAAAACAATTCATCTTGATGGAGCCATACATTCATGACTAAAATTTAATTAATTGATTAAATTTTTTTTTGTAAATAATTGTGCGATTGTTAAAGATTAAGGTCCAATCGTGACAAAAGTGTTTAACTTTTTCTCAAAGCTTAACTCTGTCCACTAAAAATATTGTACAGGGTGTAGAAAAAGTAGCGGACCCCCTGATTTACTCGGGAACAGTACATTTTTTGCACAGCACATGTAATGTAAAAGATTCCTGAAATAAAATTTACGATTTAGTAGGCCCTATGAAAAAGGGCTCGAGCCTTTATCTTGGGCCCTAAGCACCGAAACTTCGTTTTTTCAAATAGGAACCCCCATTTTTGTCTCCGGATTCAAAAAGAATGGAAAATTTTACGATTTTCAGGTATTTTTTGAAAATTTTGTTAGCCCTTATTAGGGCCTTGCAGGAACCTTTCCCTTTAACCCCCATTATTTCCGAAAATACGCAATTTTCGTATAGCACATGTAATGTAAAAGTTTCCTAAAGTAAAATTTACGATTCCGTAGGCCCTATGAAAAAGGGCCCAGGACAAATGTGCTATTCGCTGTTTGCAAGTAAAAAGCGCCATCTGCGTATGAACTAAGTGAAGAACTTTTCGTAGGTAATCAGAAGAGTCTGTGATAGATAGAACCATAGAAGTTGGTTATATCATTAAAAATAAAAAAATAAAAAAGGCGGATGAAAAAGTACTTTAATTAATGATTATTGTGAATAAAGCTGAGACTAGTTTCAACTAAAAAAATTATAAGTTATTATTAAAATTTAAAAATTCATAATATAAAACATTTGTAAACTTTCAAAGTTACGCTACCGATATAACAAGTTTATTATGATAAATTTCAATGAAGTTGATTCCAAAATTGTAAAATACAAGTTGTTTTCTTAATTCATAATGTAGAAACAGTTTAAAAATATTGTTTAATTTAAGCAAAATGTTCTTCACTTAGTTCACTTTTTCGCCACCATGACTTACACGATCGAATGCGTTATCCCCTCCCTTGACATGAAAATAGCGAATACGAAAATTGCGTATTTTCAAAGATAATAGGGGCTAAAGGGAAAAGGCCCTGCAGGGCCCCCTAATAAGGGCCAAAAATTTTTTCAAAAAATACCTGAAGACCGTAAAATTTTCCGTTCTTTTCGAATCTGGGGTCAAAAATGGGGGTTCCTATTTGAAAAAACGAAGTTTGGGTTCGGAGGGCCCGGGCCCTTTTTCATAGGGCCCACTAAATCGTAAATTTTATTTTAGGAATCTTTTACATTACATGTGCTATACAAAAATTGCGTATTTTTGGAGATAATAGGGGCTCATGGGAAAGAGCCCTGCAAGGCCCTAATAAGGACCAAAAAAATTTTCAAAAAATATCTGAAAATCGTAAAATTTTCCGTTCTTTTCGAATCCGGGGTCAAAAATGGGAGTTCCCATTTGAAAAAACGAAGTTTTGGTCCTTAGGGCCCAAGATAAGGGCCCGGGCCCTTTTTCATAGGGCCCACTAAATCGTAAATTTTATTCCAGTGTTCTCCGTGATTAGTCATTAATTTTTTTATTTTTTTTTTTTCAAAAGATTTGAGCTGGACATATTTGAATAATTATTTTCAAAGTAGTGAAGTTAAACTGGCTCTGTCAAGATGACTCAGAATGGTCTTATCGATATTGAAAGGCAATTGAAATTTCAAAAATTAGTATCACACTTTTTATCTATGAAATTTTCTATGCAAAAGTTATCTGAAAAAAAATTATTAACAAAGAAAAGAATTGCGATGAATTTGTCGTTTTTTGTTTTAGATTTTATTTCTTTCAATGGGCTCAATTTTTTTTAGATGATAGGTACTTTTGTTTTAGGTGATATTCAGCCAAAAAACCAACTAACCGTTTATAAATTACATTTTTATATGTGTTTTTTTATATAATTATTTCCATAAATTATATGATCTACTATGAATAAAAAGGCAATCACTGCCTTCTTTTTTAAAATAAATACACTTTTTTGATTAAGTCAAGTTGTGAATAAAAATTTTGAAAAACTTTTTTAATGAAAGAGACAATTTAGTCCACACGATAGTTTTTTATAAAACTATGATCAATGTTGCAATTTTTCTAGTCTGAATAAATATAATATGTTTTTAGATTTTTCATTCGGTTGTCTTTCCTCAAACCTAAAATAGGACATTCACACTTCCTAAATCAATAAAAAAATATTTTTAGTCAATAAAAATTCTTATCATAAAAAAAATACTAATTTTTTGATACATTGATTGTAAAACTAAAACTGTATCATTTTTTAAGTGAAATATTAGTAACAAAACGTACAAAAATAGAAAATATAGTATACACAATTCACCAAAAAAAAAAAAAAAAAAAAAAATTGAAGACATGAAGTTTTTCTAAAATTTGAAAAATTAAATTATTATTAAAAAGGCTTACACTACTATCCAACAATTTTAGCGGTTGATAAGAAATAAGAAATTGGGCTGCGTTATAAACAATCTGAAAACTAATTAAAAATTAACTATTAATAATCACTGTAGTAAATTGAATTTTTTAGTATGAGCAGTTGGTTATCTACTACTTTGACAGTTTTTGTGATACATATGTATATATATATATATATACCTATCTATTTATATCTATATCTATATATTTGATTTTCAATCGTAGATTATGAGAATTTTATTTCACTTTTCAACACAGGCCAAACAGCAGTTTCAGAAGCATTGAGTCGTGCAATAAAATTCTTCTGGGCATGCGCAAAATTTCGTAAACTTTGATATTTTAATACATTATCAAGTTGGTAATTTGGATGTGATGAGCACAAAAGTGAGAAGTTTATATTATAAATCAAACTTCAGACTTGCTATGTCTTAGCATAAATATTTATTCCTGAGTAGGATATTCTAAGAGGTGGTGATACGTTGATATTAAATAAAATTTAGGAAACAACAATATCTTGTTTTTTTATTGCGCTCCCCATATCCAAGTTGCCAACTTAACAATTCAGGAAAATGTTGAACAAATTACTAACTTAGGAGCAATTTAATATTTGAACTGGGTTGCTCTTAAATTTAAAATTCTGTTAAGGAAATTATCTGTTATCATAATAAAAGTTTACAAAAAAAATTTCAAAAATAAAAATTTATTTTCATTGAAAAGTGATACATAAAATACTTACTAAGCCACTGACTAAAGATTCATGATTATATGAAAAAATATAAAAATTTTATCGAAATTAAATTTTATAAGAGCAAAACTGTTCAGTCGTCGATTTATAGTTTATTAAATTTTTATGGTTATTTTTGCCGTCATTCATTTGACAAGGTCAAAAGTTATTCTTACACATGGTATAAATATTTAATTCTCATTTAATATTAAAAAAAAATCTTTATGTTGATTTTAATCTAGTAACTTATTTTGATTAAAATCAAACTACGTAAGCAAGTAACTAACTGATTCGAATGTCAAATAAACGGGTCTCCCCCAGGAAAATATAATTCAAACCCCAACAAGATATTTAAAAAAAATCATTTTTTGAAAAAGAACACGCATTGGAAAAATTTCTTGTTATCAAATGTTCAATAATATTGGCCTTACCAAATCTAGGCCTCGAGTCTTATGTTGAGGTAATATGGGCCTAAGTTTGACTTTTGAAATGAAAACAATTATTTTTCACCTCAAATTGAGATAGAGCAGAAAATTTAATGATTAAAAAGAATTCTTGAAAATGCTTTTTTCGGAATAACGCAACTAAAAATAAGTTGGCCTTATGAGAGCTTACAGAGCCTTAACAGTAGTTCAAAACTAGTAAATTCAATTTCAAAAAACAAAATTGAGTCCGCCAAGCCTAATATAAAGCCCTATTTTATTGAGTCCATCTTGTTGGAAAGCAAGTGACTAAATATGCTTTTTTTTCGAAAATAATGCTACCAAAAATAAATGAGTTATGAGGGCGCTTGCACAGCCTTTAATGAGCGCTTGATATTTTCTTTTCAAAAAATACCTAAAAATTGTAAAATTTCTCTTATAAAAAAAATTTTGATCTGAAAAATTTTTTCGAATAAGGGTTTCAATTTCAAATAAGGTTTCAATTTGAAGATAAATGAATTGATAAATTAATTTGTACCATCCCGTATAGAATACTCAAAAAACTTTGAATCAATACAAACCAGTCCACTTATCCAAAGCTTAGTCAGGCTTTAACGCCGAGTGAGTTTTTAAACAACAGCCGTGAAAGCCTGCAGGCCTTTATAAACTTTAATTTTCGGTTTAAGGCTAGGGCAACTATGAAAAAAAAAACAATAAAGGGATGATTATTTATTTTATATTACAAATCTTCGTGTAGCTAATGATCCACTGATTAATTAAAAAAATTGTCTTGAAATAATTGCTCAATAAAAATTTATCAAAATTTCTATTTTTGAAGTGCTCATTTTCTTTCGTTCTTGGTAGTCAGATTCGTTCAGGACATTCGGTTTCAGTTTTGAGTATCCAGTCTATCTGCATGCTGCCTTGCACGAAGCTGCCACCAAAATCGGATGTGACATGTTTGGTGGGCGTGTTTAAAAAACACCATCACTTTCATATAACATCCACACGTATGCTATGGGTTTCCTATGTAGATAGTGCGGTTTTGCTCCTATATGGCAGTATAGTGTAACCCTAATGAATGGATTCGTTTTTTTTATATATTAGTAAATGTATACATGTACAATAAGTATATAATTAGTAATATATGCTGGTTTCAACGGGCCAAGCGAAAATGTGCGAGGGAAATAAACAAGCTGCCTAATAATGATCATTATGAAGTTTTTCCATGAAATTATGTGTTTTATCATTACATTATGTTTTACATTAAGTTTTTGGATGGATGTAGCTGGATTGCACATGCAGCTGGGGCGACGTTCAACAATTACATAACGCTTTGGGGACAGGGGGACTTTTTGAAAAACGTTATGTAAACAATGAAGTTGAAGCCTAACAGTTTACCCACCAATCATTTTCAGTCATATTACGTGACTAGCGTGATCACGAAAAAAAAATGACTCGATTGTTTTTTAAATGCGATGGAGAAAGAGGTTACGTTCTCGAAAAGAACGACGATGTTGGTTCTAGGATATCGATTAAAAATTCGAAAAGAAAAAATAATTAATTTTGAGATAAAATATTAAATTTGTAAATTTACAAAATTTTGATATTGTTAAGAAATTAAAAGATATTTAATAAAAAAAATTAAAAAAAATTAAAACTGCAATAATTATAAAAATAGGACTAAAAATGGTATTTTACTTGAATAAAAAGATATTTTTGTTAACTGAAAATTGAAAAAATTGAATTAAAGTTTTCTAAAAATATTCAAATACAACACTTCCAAATTTTTTTTATTTCATTCACTGTAAAAAAAAATCAGGGTAAATTTACCTCGCTCAGCGATGTAAATTTACTCTGCGTTCGTAAATTTACACCATTGAGCTATGTAATTTTACGAATATTTGTAAATATACGGCGCTCAGTTATGTAAAAAATGGGAACGTTTACCGCTCGAACGTAAAGTTACAAATTTTTGGTAAATCTACATCGCTCAGCTTCGTATTTTTTCGCCAGGATTATTTTAGTAGTTGAGAGTGAGGTTATGTTGGCGTTGATATCAGTCGACTCACAGGCATTACCGGTTCAATACGTATAGCAATGTAATATTTAAAAAAAGAAAGACCTTTAAAAAGGTAAGAATTTACGGCGAGTGGTTTTTTTTCGAGTCCGAATGATTTTAACGATATTGAACGACACCTAAATTGAATAAATTGATAGTTAACTTTTACTAAAAAATAATTGAATTCAAGTTTAAAAAGAAAAAAAGAAAAAAGATGCGTAAAAAAGAAAAGAAAAATTTACTTAAAACTCGTCCGGAAGATGATTCTTTGATTTCATCTCCTTCATCTGTTCATATTCCAAAAAAATATCAGCAGAATCAGAGTAGGAATTTTAAATAATTTGAGTAAAAATTAATTAAAGAAATAAGACTGAAAAAAATTTATTAAAAACTCGTCCGGGAAATGATTTTTGATTTCATTTCATTTATCTGTTCGTATCCCCGAAAACATAATATCAAAATCAGAGTAGATACTCGAATTAATTTATAATTAAAGTTAAAAAAAAAAAAACAGAATTCACTGTAACTCTACTGAAAGATGGTTTTTTATTTAATTTTTCATTTTATTCATCTGTTCGTATCTTTCGGGATAAAACATAGATGTGAAAGTAACAACATTATATACTTTTGTTTTAGTTCTGTCCAAAAAAAACCACTCGCCGTAAATTCTTACCTTTTTAAAGGTCTTTCTTTTCAAAGATTTCATTTCTTTCGCTAGGTATAAGGTGAAACTAAAAAAAAAATGGTAAAATTGACCAATTGATACCTGAGTAGAACAAACAACTTATGACTCCATTGAGATGAATGATATTATCGATATAGAAGGACAATTAAAATGAATTGATTTTATTGGATACTTTTTTTTCTGATTTTTAAACATCAAGTATAAAAAAAATTTTAATTTTGATAATTCTGTTATAGCAACTATAGCAGTAAAAACCCAAGTTGCCGTTGGTATCTTATATTTTTAAATGTTTTTTTTTTTTTTTTTAATTTTATTTATCTCCAGGCTTTAAAAAAAAAAATGATATTTTAATAACTATTAATTTTTTATTTTTCAAACTATTTAATAACTAGGTATAAGGTGAAACTAAAAAAATTGGTAAAATTTACCGATTGATTCCTGACTAGAACAAACAACTTATGACTCCGTTGAGATGAATGATTCTATCGATATTGAAGGACAATTAAAATGAACTAATTTTCTTGTATACTTTTTTTACTGATTTTTAAACATAGTATATATAGATTTTCAAACAAGTATAAAAATTTTTTTTATTTTGATAATTCTGTTATAGCAACTATACAGTAAAACCCAACTCGCCGTTGGTATCTTACATTTTTAAATGCTTTTTTTTTTAATTTTATCTATCTCGCAGGATTAAAAAAAAAATGATATTTCAATAATTATTAATTTTTCAGTTCTCAATTAAAATGAGGGTAAAATAAATTGGAAAGATTTTTTTTCTTAGTTATGTGTTGTTGTTGCTCTGCAAAAGAGGTTCTAGCGTAAGAACCAAACGATGCTTAAATGAATTTTTTGAGACGTATTTTTTTATCTTGCAGTCAAAAATATTTTCTCAAATCTCTGATCTTACTAAATTGTTTTATATTTTTTTCATCATTTTATTTACTTTAAATCTTAACTGTTCAGGCTTGAAGCATAATAGTTTTATTCAAAATTGTATCTATTTGTAAAAAAAAAAACAACTCAAAACACATCACTATGACTAAACTGACTTAAAACCCACACAATTTGAAGGTTTCACAAAAATATTGCGATCTGTAGTTATAACAGATATTGTACCGATAAAATTTTTGGTGATAAAATTTATTATGTTAACAATTTTTGCAACATGTCTGACAATTTGAATAACCCCATGAGACATTGATCGCCAACACATTTAAAGGCAGCAAATGTCAATGACCAAGTTGAGGTAGTTGGTATATAGTGGATAAAACTAAAATTAAACTTGATAGTCAGATAAATTCATCTTGGAAAATAAACTGAGAACAATAAATCTTATCCGTGTTGGTGTATTGACTCAGAATTTATAAATTTCAGTGATGATTTAAATGTATTTACTTGTCTGACAATTTGAATAATTCCATTGATTGACATTGATCACATTTAAACTACCTCAACTTGGTCATGATAGTCAGACAAATTCATCTTGGAAAATAAACTGAGAACAATAAACCTTATCCGTGTTGGTGTATTGACTCAGAATTTATAAATCCCAGTGATGATTTAAATGTATTTACTTGCATGACAGTTTGAATAATTCCATGATGATTTAAATGTATTTACTTGCATGACAATTTGAATAACCCAATGAAACATTGATCACCATCACATTTGAATGCAGCAAATGTCAATGACCAAGTTGGGGTAGTTGGTACACAGCGGATAAAACTAAAATTTAACTTGATAGTCAGACAAATTCATCTTGGAAAATAAACTGAGAACAATGAATCTTATGCGTGTTGGTGTATTGACTCAGAATTTATAAATTCCAGTGATGATTTAAATATATTTACTTGCCTGACAATTTGAATAACCCTATGAGACATTGATCACCATTCACATTTAAACTACCTCAACTTGGTCATTGACATTTGTTGCAGCAATTTTCACTGGATAAATAAACCTCTACAGCACCAGCAGAAGGTTTCACAAGTTCAACTCACTCTAACTCATAGATGATTATCATAGGGAGACTTTCTATATTTTGTTTTGAAAAATTATAGCCAATTATTTTTCTATAATTTTTTATGGTTAACAGTCATAATAGTTGACTCAAAATGTAATGGTTTATTTTGATTCTATGCATGGAAATCCAAATGAAATTGTGATTGACGCTATATGAATTGAAATTCTCGGAGATGATCCCCAGGTATTCCCGGGTATTCCCGTTGCCATAATCGTAGTAGTCCAGGTCTTAACCACCACATGAAACACCTTCAAATCATCTTCGAAGTCGTTAAGCTCTAAATCACTGAGATGTTCCACACACACACACACACACACACACATATACACATATATATATATATATATACTAGGGGGTACCCCCTGCTCGCTTTGCCCACAACCCCAGAAAAATTTTAAAAATATAAAAATAACAAAAAAATAAACAAAATTAAAAAATATATATATATGTAACATTTTCTCTCTGTGTTTGAAGGGCTTGAGACATAACTAAAGGAAAAAGTACTTTTTAAGGTGGATTTTTTGAAAATAAGGGAGAAGCGCCCTTGAACTAAATAACTGGAAACCTCAAAACGGTCAAAAAATCTTATATTTAACACTATTTGTAGCTCCTCCTGGAGGAGCTTTTGAAAAATAAGGCTCCTCCGGGAGGAGCACCTTAAAATTATTTGAAATATAAGGTTTTTGCCGCTTTTGAGGTGCTCCTCCCGGAGAAGCAATAATTTTAAAAAGCTCCTCTTGGAGGAGCACCTCAAAACGTTTAAAAAACCTTATATTTCATATGATTATAGGTTGCTCCTCCCAGCTCCTCCCAGAGGGGCAAATATTTTTTAACTGAAAAATTGATATTTTTTTGTAACAGGAAGGAGCAGCAGGAGGAGCTGATCTCAATGGGAGGAGCACCATTTAACTATGTTAAATATAAGGTTTTTTTAACGTTTTGAGGTGCTCCACCCGGAAGAGCAAGAAAATTTGCTCCTCCGGGAGGAGCAATGAATAATTTGGGAGGAGCACGGGAGGAGCGCCCTTGATTAACTAGAAGGAATTTCTTTATAATTATGCTCCATTAAGAAAAGAGGAGCAAAATGTCTTCAAAAACCCGTAAAAAATAGTGTTCCTCCTGGATATAACTATAAAATATAAGAAGAAATGTATATATATATATATATATATACTAGGTAGGGTACTCCCTTCTCGCTTTGCTCGTCAACCATCCTGTAAGGGATGACCCATTTTAAAAGACCCGCCCAAATAAATCAATTGGGAAGGCCCAAATCGAAAAAAATGTCGGGACCAAAGTTTCATTATTTTTTGGGGCTAATTTGATGGGCTCAAAAAATTTGGGCCCAGGGCCTTATTTTGGACCCCACGGAACTAAACTTTGTTTTTTTAAATCGGAACCCCTATTTTTGACCTCAGAATCGAAAAGAGCGGAAAATTTTACGATTTATAGGCATTTAAAAAAAAAAATTTTGGGCCCCCATGAGGCCCTGCAGGGCTCAAAAGACTTTTATAAGCCCCATTTCTTTTTAAGCCGAATGAACTCGAGATAACGCATATTTCCCGCTCTTTCCGAATCCGAGGTCAAAAATAGGGGTTCCCATTTGAAAAAATACACTTTCGGTCCAGGGGCCCAAAATAATGCCCTAAACACAAATTTTTTGGGGCCATTTTCTTGGAAATTTTGAACCATGAAACTTTCCCGATGCATATGCTACGCAAAAAATGCGTTATTTTCGAGTTCATTCGGGTTAAAAAGAAATGGGGCTTATAAAAGTCTTATAAGCCCTGCAGGGCCTCATGGGGGCCCAAAATTTTTTTTTTTTAAATAACTGAAAATCGAAAAATTTTCCGCTCTTTCCGAATCCAAGGTCAAAAATAGGGGTTTCCATCTAAAAAAAAGAAGTTTGGGTCTGTGGGGCCCGAAATAAGGACCTGGGCCCGAATTTTTTGGGCCAATAAATTTAGCCCCAAAAAATAATGAAACTTTGGTCTCTACATTTTTTCTATTTGGGCCTTCCCAATTGAATTATTTGGGCGGGTCTTTTAAAATGGGTCATCCCTTACAGGGGGGTTGACGAGCGAAGAGAGAAGGGAGTACCCCTCCTAGTATATATATATAGATATATATATATATACTTATATTATATAACTTTATCCAGGAGGAGTAATGGTGTATACTTGGTGCACTTGGTAATTGTTGGGCCTTGAAGATGATTACTTCGTGATGTTTTAACTCCGGAGGGGTGAGCACAGACAACTGATGCAATAGTAATTGTTACGCCTTGGTGATGATTTTCCCAGGAAGTTTAGACTCCATAGGAGTCAGGGTGTGTACCTGGTGCACTTGGTAACAGTAACGCCTTGGAGATGATTTTCCCAGGATGTTATGACTCGATAGAAGTCAGAATGTATACTTGTTGCACTTGGAAATAATAAGGGCTTGGTGATGAGTTTCCCAGGATGTTTTAACTCCAGAGGGGTGAGCACAGACAACTGGTGCACTTGGTAATAGTAACGCCTTGGAGATGATTTTCCCCGGAAGTCTAGACTCAATAGTAATCAGGGTGTGTACCTGGTGCTCTTGGTGACAGTAACGCCTTGGAGATGATTTTCCCAGGAAGTTATGACACCAGATAGGTCAGGAAAAACAACTGTTGCACTTGGTTACAGTAACGACTTGGAAATGATTTTCCCAGGATGTTTTGACTCCATAGGAGTCAAGGTGTGTACTTGGTACAATTGGTAATAGTAAAACCTTGGAGATGATTTCGTCAGGATGTTTTAACTCCAGAGGGGTTAGCACAGACAAGTGGTGCAATAGTAATTGCTACGCCTTGGAGATGATTTTCCCAGAAAGTTTTTACTCCATAGGAGTCAGAGTGTATATCTGGTGCACTTGGTGAGAGTGACGCCTTGGAGATGATTTTCCCAGGATGTTTTGACTCCAGAGAAGTCAGGAAAGACACCAGGTGCACTTAGTTTTAATAAGGCCTTGAAGATGATTTTCCCAGGATGTTTTGACTCAAAAGGAGTCAGAGTGTATACTTGGTGCACTAGGTAATAGTAACGCATTGGAGAGGATTTCCCCGGGATGTTTAAACACCAGAGGAGTCAGGACAGACAACTTGTGAACTTGGTAATAGTATTGCTTTAGAGATGATTATCTCGGGATGTTTTAACGCCAGAGAGGTGAGTACAGACAACTGGTGCAATAGTAATGAGTACGCCTTGGAGATGATTTTCCAAAGAAGTTTTGACTCCAAAGGAGTCAGGGTGTGAGTAAAACCTTGGAAATGATTTCCTCAGGATGTTTTAACTCCAGAGGGGTTAGCACAGACAAGTGGTGCAATAGTAATTGTTACGCCTTGGAGATGATTTTCCCAGGAAGTTTTTACTCCATAGGAGTCAGGGTGTATACCTGGTGCACTTCGTGACAGTAAAACCTTGGAGATGATTTCGTCAGGATGTTTTAACTCCAGAGGGGTAAGCACAGACAAGTGGTGCAATAGTGATTGCTAAGCCTTGGGGATGATTTTCCCAGAAAGTCTTTACTCCATAGGAACCAGGAGGTATATCTGGTGCACTTGGTAACAGTGACGCCTTGGAGATGATTTTCCCAGGAAGTTATGACACCAAAAAAGTCAGGAAAGACACCTGGTGCACTTGGTAGTAGTTACGCCTTGAAGATGATTTTCACAGAAATTTTTGATTTCGGAGAAATCAGAACACACACCTGGAACCATTGTTATAAGCAACATCTTGAATATGATTTCCCCAGGATGTTTTGACTCCAAAGGAGTCAAGGAGTATACTTGGTGCACTTGGTAATAGTTAAACCTTCGAGATGATTTCGTCAGGATGTTTTAACTCTAAAGGGGTTAGCACAGACAAGTGGTGCAATAGTAATCGCTACACCTTGGAGATGACTTTCCAAGAAAGTCTTTACTACATAGGAACCAGGGTGTATATCTGGTGCACTTGGTGACAGTGACGCCTTGGTGATGATTTACTCAGGAAGTTTAGACTCCATAGGAGTTAGGTTGTGTACCTGGTGCAATTGGTGACAGTTACGCCTTGGGGATGATTTTCCTAGGAAGTTATGACACAAGAGAGGTCAGGAAAAACAAATAGTTTACTTGATTACAGTACTGCCTTGGAGATGATTTTCCCAGGAAGTTTTGACTCCATAGGTGTCAAGGAGTATACTTGGTGCACTTGGTAATCGTAAAACCTTGGAGATGATTTCGTCAGGATGTTTTAACTCCAGAGGGGTTAGCACAGACAAGTGGTGCAATAGTAATCGCTACGCCTTGGAGATGATTTTCCCAGAAAGTCTTTACTCCATAGGAACCAGGGTGTATATCTGGTGCACTTGGTGACAGTGACGCCTTGGAGATGATTTTCCTAGGAAGTTATGACACCAGAGTAGTCGGGAAAGGCACCTGGTGCACTTGGTTATAATATCGCCTTGGAGATCATTTTCCCAGGATGTTTCGACTCCACAGGAGTCAGGCCGTATACTTGATGCACTTGGTAATAATAACGCATTGGAGATGATTTCCTCGGGATGTTTAAACACCAGAGGAGTCAAGACAGACAACTTTTAATCTTGGTAATAGTGTTGCTTTAGAGATGATTATCTCGGGATGTTTTAACGCCAGAGAGGTGAGTACAGACAACTGGTGCAATAGTAATTAGTACGCCTTGGAGATGATTTTCCAAAGAATTTTTGACTCCATAGGAGTCAGGGTGTATACCTGATGCACTTGGTGACTGTCATGCCTTGGAGATGATTTTCCCAGGAAGTTATGACACCAGAGAAATCAGGAAAGACACCTGGTGCACTTGGTAGTAGTTACGCCTTGAAGATGATTTTCACAGAAATTTTTGATTTCGGAGAAATCAGAATACACACCTGGTGCCCTTCTTAATAGCAACTTGAATATGATTTCTCTAGGATGTTTTGACTCCAGAGGAGTTAGGACAGACATCTGGTGCAAATGGTGGGAGTAACGCCTTGGAGACGATTTTCCTAGGAAGACTTGACTCCAGAGAGGTCAGGGTGTATACCTGGTGCCCTTGTTGACAGTTACGCCTTGAAGATAATTTTCCTAGGAAGTTTTCACTCCAGAGAGGTCAGGATAGACACCTGCTCCACTTTGAATTAGTAACGCCTCAGAGATGATTTTCCCAGGAAGTCTTGACTCAATAGGAGTCAGGATGTGTACTTGGTGCACTTGGTGACAGTTACGCCTTGGAGATGATTTTCCCATGAAGTTTTGACTCCATAAGAGACAGGGTGTATACCTGGTGCACTTGGTGACGGTTACGCCTTGGAGATGATTTTCCCAGGAAGTTATCATACCAGAAAAGTCAGGGAAGACACCTGGTGCACTCAATAATAGTAACGCCTTGGAGATGATTTTCCTAGAAAGATTTGACTCCAGAGTAGTCAGGGTGTGTACCTGGTGCACTTGGTGACAGTTACGCCTTGGAGATGACTTTCCCAGGAAGTTATCACACCAGAGAAGTCAGGAAAGACACCTGGTGCCCCTGGTAATAGTTACGCCTTGAAGATGACTTTCACCGAAGTTTTTGACTTCGGAGAAGTCAGAATAGTAACCTGGAACTCGTGTTAATAGCAACGCCTTGAATATGATCTCCCCAGGATGTTTTAACTCCAGAGGAGTTAGGACAAACGTCTGGTGCAATTGGTAGGAGTTATGCCTTGGTGATGATTTTCCCAGGAAGTTTAGACTACATAGGAGTCAGGGTGTGTACCTGATGCACTTGGTGACAGTTACGCCTTGGAGATGATTTTCCCAGGAAGTAATGACACCAGAGAAGTCAGGAAAGACACCTGGTGCACTTGGTAGTAGTTACGCCTTGAAGATGATGTTAACAGCAATTTTTGACTTCGAAGAAACCAGAATACACTGATGGGGCCCTTGTTTATAGCAACGCCTTGAATTTAATTTCCCAAGGATGTTTTGACTCCATTGGAGTTAGGACAGACACCTAATGCACTCAATACTAGTTACGTCTTGGAGAAGATATTCCTAGGAAGATTTGACTCCAGAGTAGTCAGGGTGTATACTTGGTCTTCTTGTAAACAGTTACGCCTTGAAGATAATTTTCCTAGGAAGTTTTGACTCCAGAAAGGTCAGGACAGAAACCTGCTCCACTTGGTATAAGTAACGCCTCGGAGATGATTTTACAAGAAAGTCTAGACTCAATAAAAGTCAGGCTGTGTATTCGGTGCACTTGGTGACAGTTACGCCTTGGAGATGATTTTCCCAGGAAGTTTTGACGCCAGAGAGGTCAGGACAGACACCTGCTGTACTTGGTATTGGTAAAGCCTCAGATATGATTTTTCCAGAATGTTTTGACTCCATAGGAGAAATGGTGTATACTTGGTGCACTTGGTAATTGTTGGACCATGAGGATGATAACCTCATGATGATTTCACTCCGGAGGGGTGAGCACAGACAACTGATGCAATTGTAAATTTTACGCCTTGGTGATGATTTTCCCAGGAAGTTTTGACTCCATAGGAGTCAGGTTTTATACCTGGTACAGTTGATGACTGTTACGCCTCGGAGATGATTTTCCCAGGAAGTTATGATACCAGAGAAGTCAGGAAAGACAACTGGTGCACTTGGTAGTAGTTACGTCTTGAAGATGATTTTCACAGAAATTTTTGACTTCGGAGAAATCAGAATACACACCTGGAGCCCTTATTAACAGCAACGCCTAGAATATGATTTCCCCAGGATGTTTTGATTCCAGAGGAGTCAAGGAGTATACTTGGTGCACTTGGTACTAGTAAAACCTTGGAGATGATTTCATCAGGATGTTTTAATTCCAGAGGGGTTAGCACAGGCGAGTGGTGCAATAGTAATCGCTACGCTTTGGAGATGATTTTCCCAGAAAGTCTTTACTCTATAGGAACCAGGGGGTATATCTGGTGCACTTGGTGACAGTGACGCCTTGGAGATGATTTTCCCAGGAAGTTTAGACTCCATAGGAGTCAGGGTGTATACCTGGTGCACTTGATGACTGTTACGCCTTGGAGATGATTTTCCCAGGAAGTTATGATACCGGTGAAGTCAGGAATGACACCTGGTGCACTTGGTAGTAGTTACGCCTTGAAGATGATTTTCACAGAAATCTTTAACTTCGGAGAAGTCAGAATAAACACCTGAAGCCCTTGTTAATAGCAACACCTTGAACATGATTTCCCCTAGATACCTGGTGCACTTGATGACTGTTACGCCTTGGAGATGATTTTCCCAGGAAGTTATGATACCGGTGAAGTCAGGACAGACACCTTGTGAACCTCAAAGTAGTCACGCCTTGGAGATGATTTTCACAGAAAGTTTCGACTTCGAAGAAGTCCGAATAGATACCTGGAGTTCTTGTTGATAGTGACAACTTTGAGAGGATTTCCCCAGGAGGTTTTGACTCCAGAGCAAAGACCACTGCTAAGATAGTTCTGGTTACGCCATGGAGATGATTTTCCCAGGTGTTTTTACTTCAGACGGGTCAGGGCAGACATCTGGTGCTCTTGATAAAAGTAACGCCTTGGAGATGATTTTCCCAGGATGTCTTGAGTCCAGAGGGGTCAGGGCAGACACCTTCTGCACTTGGTAATAGTAACCTCTTGGAGATGATTACCCCAGGTGTATTTACTTCAGACGAGTCAGGACAGACATCCGGTTCTCTTGATAAAAGTAACGCCTTTGAGATGATTTTCCCTGGATGTTTTGAGTCCAGAGGGTCGGGACAGACACCTGTAGCACTTGGTAATACTAACGCTTTAGAGATTTTATTCCTAGAATGTTTTGACTCTATAGGAGTCAGGGTGTATACTTGGTGCATATGGTTATTGTAAGGCCTTGGAGATTATTACCACAGGATGTTTTTACCCCAGAGGGGTGAGCACAGACAACTGGAGCGGTAGTGATTGTTACACCTTGCAGATGATTTTCCCAGGATGTCTTGAGTACATAGGAGTCAGTGTGTATACCTGTTGCCCTTGGTGACAGTTACGCCATGAAGATAATTTTCCCAGGAAGTTTGGACTCCAGACAGGTCAGGACAGACACCTGTTGCACTTGGTAATAGTAACGCCGTAAGGATGATTTTTTCAGGATGTTTTGACTCCATAGGATTCAGGGTAAATATACTTAGAGCTCTTGGTAATAGTAACGCCTAGGAAATGATTTTCCCAGGATATTTTTACTCCAAAGGAGTCAGGGTGTAAACTTGGTGCTCTTGGTAACAGTGACGACTTAGAGATGTTTTCACCAGGATGTTTCAAGTCCATAGGAGTCAGAGTGTATACTTGGTGCACTCGTTCATTGTTGGGCCTTGGAGATGATTACCACAGGATGTTTTAACTCCAGAGGGGTGAGCACAGACAACTGGTGCAATGGTGTTTGATACACCCTGGAGATGATTTTCTCAGGATGTTTTTACTTCATAGGGGTCAGGGTGTAAACCTTGTAAACTTGGTCACAGTTACGCCTTGGAGATGATTTTCCCAGGATGTTATGACACCAGAGAGGTCAGGAAAGACACCGGGTGAACTTGGTAGTAGTTACGCCTTGGAGATGATTTTCACAGAAATCTTTGACTTCGGAGAAGTCAGAATAGACACCTGGAGAGCTTGTTAATAGCAACGCCTTGAACATGATTTCCCCTGGATATTTTGACTCCAGAGGAGTCAGGACAGACACCTTGCGAACTTGATAGTAGTCAAACCTTGGAGATGATTGTTACAGATAGTTTTGACTTCAGAGAAGTCAGTGTAGTCAACTAGAATTCTTGTTAATAGTAACAACTTGGAGATGATTTCCCCAGGATGTTTTGACTCCAGAGTTGTCAGATCAGAAACCTGGTGCACTTGGTAGTAGTTATCCCCTGGGGATGATTTTTCTAGGAAGATAAGGCTTCAGGGTGTATACTTGATGCAATTCACAATAGTAAGGCCTTGGAGATGATCTCCCTAGAAAGATTTGACTCTAGAGGGGTCAGGACCGGCACCTGGTGCACTTGCTCATAATAATGCTTTAGAGATGTAATTCTCAGAATGTTCTTATTCCATAGGAGTCAGGGTGTATACTTGGTGCACTTGGTAATTGTGAGGCCTTGGAGATTATTACCGCAGGATGTTTCAACCCCAGAGGGGTGAGCACAGACAACTGCTGCGATAGTAATTGTTACGCCTTGGAGATGATTTCAACAGGATTTTTTGTTTCCAGAGGTGTCAGTACAGACACCTGGTGCACTCAGTAGTAGTTACGCCTTGGAGATGATTTCCCTATGAAGATTTGACTACAGAAGGGTCGGGGTGTATATGTGGTGCTTTTGGTAATAGTTACGCTTTGGAGATGATTTCCTTAGAAAGATTCGACTCCAGAGGTGTCGGGGTGTATAGTTAGTGCTTTTGGTAATAGTGAGGCCTTGAAGATGATTTTCTCAGGATGTTTTGAGTCCAAAGGGGTCGGGACAGGCACCTGCTGCACTTGGTCATAGTCACATCTTGGAGATGATTTCCCTAGGTTTTTTTGAATCCATAGGAGTCAGGGTGTATACTTGGTGCACTTGGTAATAGTAAGGCTTATGAGATGATTTCTCCAGGATATTTTAACTTCAGAGGGGTGAGCACAGACAATAGGTGCTCTTGGTAATAGTTACGCCTTGGAGATGATTTTCCAAGTATGTTTTGAGCCCAGAGGGGTCGGGACGAAATCCTGCTGCACTTGGTAATAGTAACGCCTTAGAGATGATTTTCCCAGGATGTTATGACTCGATAGAAGTCAGGGTGTATACTTGTTGCACTTGGAGATAATAAAGCCTTGGTGATGAGTTTCCCAGGATGTTTTAACTCCAGAGGGGTGAGCACAGACAACTAGTGCACTTGGTAATAGTTACGCCTTGGAGATGATTTTATCAGGATGTTTTGAGTGCATAGGGGTCGGGACAGACAACTTGTGCATTTGGTAATAGTAACGCCATGGAGATGATTTTCCCAGGAATTTTTGACTCCGGAGATTGAAGAATAGATAACTGGAGCCCTTGTTGATAGTTACACTTTGGAGATGATTTCCCCAGAATGTTTTGACTCTAGAGGGGTCAGGACAGACACATGGTGCACTTGCTCATAGTAACACCTTGGAGATCATTTCCCCAGGAGGTTTTATCTTTAGATTGATCACGAAAGACAACTGATGCACTAGGTAATAGTATTGCCTTGGAGACGATTTCCCTAGCAAGATTTGACTCCAGAGGCGTCAGCTCAGATACCTGGTGCACTTAGTAATAGTAATGCCTTGCAGATGATTTTCTCAGTATGTTTTGTGCTGAGGGGTCTGGACAGACACCTGCTACACTTGGTCATAGTCAAGCCTTAGAGATGATTTTCCCAGGATATTCTAACACCAGAGGGGTGTGCACAGACAATAGGTGCACTTGGTAATTAATACGCCTTGGAGATGATTTTCCCAGTATGTTTTGAGCCCAGAGGGGTCGGGACAGAATCCTGCAGCACTTGGTAATAGTAACGCCTTAGAGATAAATTTCCCAGGATGTTATGACTGGATAGAAGTCAGGGTGTATACTTGTTGCACTTGGTAATCCAAGGCGTAACTACTACCAAGTTGACCAAGTGTCTGTCCTGACTTCTCCGAAGTCAAAACTTTTTGTGAAAATCATCACCAAGGCGTAACTACTACCAAGTTCACCAGGTGTCTGTTCTGACCTCTCTGGAGTCATAACTTCCGTGGAAAATCATCTGCAAGGTGTAACTGTCACCGAGTGCACCAGGTATACACCCCGACTCCTATGGAGTCAAAAGTTCCTAGGACAATCATCTCTAAGGCGATTCTATTACCAAGTGCACCAAGTATATACCCTGACTCCTATGTAGTCAAAACATCCTGGAAAAATCATTCCCAAGACGTAACTGTCACCAAGTGCACCAGGTATACACCCCAGGTGTCTGTCCTGACCCCTCTGAGGCTAAACCTTCCTAGGGAAATAATCTCCAAGAAGTATTTTCTACCAAGTGCACCAGGTGTCTGTACTGACCCTTATAGAGTCGAAACATCCTGGGAAAATCATCTCCAAGGCGATACTATTACCAAGTGCACCGGGTGTCTATTCTGACCCTTCTTGAGTCAAGACTTTCTGGGGACATCATCTCCAACGTTTTACTATTACCAAGTGCACCAGGTATACACTTCGAGTCCTACGAAATCAAAACATCCTGGGAAAATCACCTCCAAGGCGTTACTAATACAAAGTGTACCAGGTGTCTGTCCTGACCCTTATAGAGTCAAAACTTACTGGGGAAATTATCTTCAAGGAGTAACTACTACCAAGTGCACTAGGTGTCCTTTCTGACACCTTTGGAATCAAAAAATCCTGGGGAAATCATTTCCAAGGTGCTTCTATCAACGAGGGATCCAGTTGTCTATTCTGATTTCTCTGGAGTCATAACTTCCTGAAAAAATTATCTCCAAGGCGTTACTATTACCAAGTGCACAAATTGTCTGTCCTGACCCCTCTGGTGTTAAAACATCCTAGAGAAATCATCTCCGAGGCCTTTTTATTACCAAGTGCACTAATTATACACCCTGACTCCTACAGAGTCAAAACATCGTGGGAAAATCATCTCCAAGGCGTTACTATCACCAAGTGTGCCAGGTATCTGTCCTGACCCCTCTGGAGTTAATTCTTCCTTGGGATATCATCTCCAAGGTGTTACTGTTAACAAGGGCTCCAGGTGTTTGTTCTGACCTCTCTTGAGTAAAGACTTCCTGGGGTCATCATCTCCAACGCCTTACTATTACCAAGTGCACCAGGTATACACTTTGAGTCTTATGAAATCAAAACATCCTGGGATAATCATCTCAAAGGCATTACTATTACCAAGTGTACTAGGTGTCTGTCCTGACACTTCTGGAGTCAAAACATCCTGGAGAAATCATCTCCAAGGTGCTTATATCAACGAGCTCTAGTTGTATATTCTGACTTCTCCGGAGTCAAAACTTCCTGGGGAAATCATCTCCAAGGCGTTACTATTACCAAGTGCACCAGGTATACACATCGACTCCTATGGAGTCAAATCTTCCTGGGAAAATCATTTCCAAGGCGTGACTATTACCAAGTGCACAAGTTGTCTGTCCTGACCCCTCTGGACTTAATACATCCTGGGAAAATCATCTTCAAGGCGTTACTATTACCAAGTGCACCAGGTATACACCCTGACTCCTATGGAGTCAAAACATCCTGGGGAAATCTGGAAGCTCCTGAATCTTAAAAATCTAGTAAATTAAAACGAGTATCAACTAAATACTCAATATAAATGGCATCCCTCGTAGAGAACTTCTAGCCATTTCTCTCTATTGCTTTTTTTGTTGAGAATTTAACTTAACATTCAGAATTTTACGAAGGAATTTTTTTTTTTTCACTCGCGCAAACGATCGCGTTACCCATCTTTCTTTTTTTTTTTTATACTTTCGC
Source organism: Encarsia formosa (assembly GCA_038277355.1). Lineage (NCBI taxonomy): Eukaryota > Metazoa > Arthropoda > Insecta > Hymenoptera > Aphelinidae > Encarsia > Encarsia formosa. The sequence continues at coordinate 97,047,227 of CM076184.1, read as the reverse complement.
TAAACTCGTTCATTTACCTCAATATTCTGCTTATAAAACACATTTCGCCAATTTCGAAATTGACCTACTTTAGTTATCCGCGTGTACACTACGATTTTCATCTTAATTTAGTGAAGATAAATTCTTCTTCTTTTGCTCGATCCCTACCACTGGCAGTAAATTCGACTTTTCAGACACCTTTTTTTTTCTCTTTCTGCCTCTTTTTATTTTCGAGTAGGAAGATATTGTCATCATTTCAAAATGTATCATTTCAATGTCTCATCTAGCAAATCTCACCCTGGATGAGATCGAAGCCCTTGCTGATAGTAATGAAAAGAAAGTGGCACATTTAAAAAAGCAATTTTTTGCATCGATTAATATAAGTTGTTATTAGGCAGATGTAAATTTAACTATTGTACCAATATTAATTCGTAATTGTATCCTCGTTCATGATGATATTGAATTGTTTTAATTTACCATTAACATTTGTAATAATAATTTAAATTTTATAGAAAATAATAAGATTTTGGAATTTTTCAAGTCAAACTGTAAAAACAAAGTCCCAGAAATCTCATTTATCCGGGATAATATAATTTATTCGGCAAACGATTCGAAATTAATTACAAGAGAAGAAATTGAAGGTAAAATAAGTCAAATAAGAGAACTAGATAATAGAGAGAGAAACGATTTATTTAACCTCATTTATGAATATCGAGATATCTTTAATGATAAGCCCGGGCTTTTTAAATCGTTTGTGTATGAATTTGAAGTTAATGATAAAATATCATAATTATATTAAGTTAATGGTAATATTACCTTATTTAAAAAAGTCTCATCCGGTACCTTTTCAGTACAGATACGCGGTTTCGAAAAAAATACAGTGGATGCTTGATTTTGGGGTAATCGAAAGATATATTTCGAAATAAGTAGTATAGCACCGCTGTGGCGAAAGTAAACAAACATGATTCATTTACTTAGCCAGGTGCAGTGCTCGGCGGTGGTTGCCTGGAGTGTCGCAAGTGCAGTGAGGTTAGGCGAATGAAAACAAAGATGATTCACCGCTGCGAGCAGCCTTGCGTGGTCGAGGCGGCGGCTCACGGTTGCTGCGGGAGGGGGTGCTCGGGGCCGCTCTGGAAGGAGGAGGAGGGCTTCCTGGTGTGGTGACGCGGTCGAGGCGGCGGCTCGTGGGTGCTGCGGGAGGTGGTGTTCGGGAAGGAGGAGGAGGGCTTCCTGGCGACGGCGACGAGGCTGACGCCGCGGAAGTGAAGGTCACTGAGGTGGCTGCGCTCGGACGTCGTAACTGCTGCTGACTCTGCAGGAGCTGCTGCTGCTGCGGCATCTGTATCTTATTCTATTCTTCAAGAGATTATTTAATTCTGGATCGGTCATTTTTAAATTAATAAAATAGTTTAAGAAATAAAAAAAAAACTAGAAATTAATAATAATAATATTTAATCCATTGAAAAAATACTTTGATTTTACTTTAATACTAATCAATCTTACTTTATAATAACTTTTTATCCTGATAAAAATGATTCAATTCCGGAGAAGGATATTTAAAAACAAGTGAAGTATATATTTTTTAACTTTTATTCCATTTATTGAATGTTTACATTATTTCATTACATTTACATTTCATTACAAAACTTTTACTTTTTCACACTTAGTCATTGAAAGTAAAATCGAACTGAAAATTGCCCATGTAGGTGGCATAAGATTTTTACTTTTCTACATTATCTGGAACTTTTTCCCAAAAGAAATTGTGCTTGGTCAGAGCATCCAAAATGTTTTGAGGCAGATAAATAGCAAATTCGTTATCAAAGGTAGCCAAAACTTTGCGTCCATATTTTGTTGTCGTCTTGTTTACAGATGTCACTTTATATTTGTGATTTATGTCCAGCTGCTTTAAGTTTTTACGGGGTAAATCAGGTGCTTGAGATATACTGTCAAGCCAGTCGATGCCTACTTCTTCTGCAGCCATATTTTTAAGCCTGGAACAAATTTTTTTTTGATTAATTTAAGAAAATTAATAAATAAAGTGTAAAAATAATAGAGGTCGCCAAATCTACTTACAAGTATTTTCAGGAAGATGACTTTCAAAAATCCGAGAGCTTTTTTATTGGCTTTTGTTCGGCAGGTAAAGAGTAGGTAGTCAGTTAAGTCGATGGCTGTACACTTTGTGACTGATGGAAAGACTGACTTTCGTCGTGCAATTTATAGGTATAAATGATTTAAAATAAATATTGCAAGCACCGCAAATGCAGCATTGGCGTTTTACAAAGTCCTGACAACGTGATTTTACAATAAAGACATTTTCGCACTACTACTTTGTAAGCAATGTATGACACAGCCGCCGTTACCCGTAAATTGATAATAATCACGTGATTTGTGTTTATTAAAAGATCTTGCATAAAAATCATTTTTTTTCAAGTCATCAGAAAAATTATTTAGAAAAGCTTCGAAACCCAATCCGTTAGTCATATAATGTAAAAACATTAAACAATATTGAACACATACGTCGGATGTCTCACTCTGAAGTTGTTTAACATTCCATGTTAAATGCTTACAATTTTTGCGCAAAGTTTTAATATAATTGGGTATGAACGGTGGTATACCGTAGCTATCTAGATAATGCCCAAAACCATGTGAATCTACATGTATAGCAACCCAATGCATACCAGGCTGAGTGTGATTATCAGTGTTAAATACAAAGGCCGTCGGTTTCATCCATACCCATGGAATCCGATCCGCAGGGAACACACCGATAGTATGTGAGGGCATCAGCGATCACATGTTTAGAATCTGCAGGCTGTTCATTGTAAAATATTACAGGTGAACTTAAAGGGAAATCGTTATTTAAGCTCTGACATTTAGATAGCAAGTATGCTTTAATTCGGTAGACGTTATTTAAAGCACAAGCAAATTTTAAATAATTATTTTTTACAGCGTGATTTATACAGTACTTGTCGCTCCACGATAGGTTATTAAATGACGGACAGTTCGTATCGTACTCTAAATTAATAACTTCTCTAGTAGTCATCTTATGAAACATTAACCACTTATCTTTATCCCTAACATAAGTTTTATCGACACTTTTAAAAATGTCGCTGAGCGTACAATTGAGCATTTTCAAAGTCACACTCCCTTCTAAATAATCTATGCCGTGTTGATTTCTTGTCAGCCAATTATTTTCTTTACAAACTTCACAAGGTAGCGAATCTACTCGATGCACAGCGCTAACAATCCAATGCGCGACAAATTCATTTTTTAAAGATAACAATCTATTTCTTTAGGCACGAACTTGTAATTTTTATCTTTGAAAAATTGAACATCTGCAATGAGCTCCATTGTAGGACTCTATTTCGTTAACTAACTCATTTTTTAACGAGACTAACTTTATATACTTAAAAAGCGACATCTAGTGATTCAGCCGCTAAAGTCTACAAGCACCTGCCTCGACGCATCAATTTCTAAAATATTTTCATATTCCGAATAAACTATACAATTTACTGTTTTGGTCAGAGGATCGTCAAATCTGACGTCTATTCTAACGCTACCCTGTTTAATTAAAATTCCAATGAGTACACTCGTTTGCAGATAAGTCAGGTGTTAAATCGAAAGCAAAAAGGCAGTAGCCATCAGGGTAAGACTCGCGAGGTATGTTATTGCCCTTGTTAAGAAAATGAACACCGGTACCCAAAAATAGAGAGTGATAACAATCTATATACGCGCCGTTTTTTTTTAAATCAGGCTGCAAAGGTTTCAACGGTACCTGTACACCGTCAACATACAGACATAGAAAATTAATGTTAAAATTTTTAAAGTTGAAGGGATTAAGGCGACGATCTCCTAAGGTTTCACTGTGAATACCGCTGTGCATCGTAATACATTTTGTTCCTACGCACGTAAGGGGATACTAACAAGTTGACTTTGAAAGCGCTCTAGCATGAGCTAACAAAACACTAGGACTGATTTTTACACGGCACACTAATAAAGACGCTTCTTCGATATGAACAGAGTAGCATCCTACAAGATCCATAAGATTAAAAGCATCTCTCGATTTTTCCAAGCGAACTCTCACTTCGACGCCATTTATTAATAATTTTTCTTGATTGAAGACATCCCCGTGTAAATGGCCAATTAGATCCACAGATTTGTTGTAGATGAAAAGTTTTCTACGAGCTTCGAGGCCACTGTTTGCTGTTCCTAGGTCATCCATATTGTTAGCTGTATCGTCGTACCAAAGAACGCTTGTCAAATGAGATTTTTTGGCAGCGGGGCCGTAGTTGAGTAAAGTTTCAATGTACGCTTTATAAGCGTAAGCATGATTGGGTGGCGAAACAGCTTTTTGATTGAAAAAGACATCCACTTGGTTAAACAGGGAGTGCATAAAATTGTTAACAGGTCCAACTTTTTTTGCTTCTTCCTCTGAAGATTCTTTCGGAACTGTACCTTTTAAAGCTACTCTTAAACTCAACATCGTGTGGGTTGAATCGAGATATTCGTCTCCTGTACCAGTGATAACAAACTCTATAGGTGAATCGTCAGTAAGCGAAGATATTGGTTTATATTGAACGTACTTTGAACTTTCTATAGCTGTTAAGGTTGGAGGAATATCGAATAACAAGAGCTCCGATTTTAAACACTCGCTCGATTGAGTATGTAGAAACGCCATTTTGCTGATTAATCAAAAATATCTCTTGCACTTCTTTTCACAATTTTTTTCTTTGTTTTCTTTGCTTTATTATTATTATTTTTTTTGTACTTCTCTTAAGTGCTTTTTTTTATTTTTTATTTTCTCTTGCGCTTGCAAACAGTCTCAGAGTCGGCTAACAACTGCAAAGCGCTCATGCCGCGAGGCCTTTTATAACCTGATCCTTCCATCATCATTGCATCCAATTTATCTTCGGCTTTACGCTTCAAGTTCATTCCAAACTCACGTATGCGATTGCGCAGTGACTCTTTTACCGGAGTATTTTGAGTCACGTCGGTCACAACGTTCATACCAGCACGAAAAGCTTCTTTGCCAACGGTTCGAGCACCACTCGATAGTAAAAGTAGAACTCGCCGAAAGATGCCCGCAAGAAAAGATCCTATGCCTCCATGACCTCTTGGATAGGGAGATCCGATAAAAATATGACCAACACCTTTTCCAGCACCTCCACCATTTTGAAGGATAAAAAATTCGTCGTAGCGCTCCATATCCATTTTTTTCCAATAGTTTAATCCGTACGCTTGAAATGTAGCGTCACTGCCAACTTACCAAAATCAAATGGTATTTGTTCACCATGTTCGTCTTTTATATCGATTTCGATAGTCTCAAAAGAATTAAATAGTAGATATAAATACATGGGTGGGGAGAAACTTTTGATTCGAAGACCCCCGTAAGTGTATTCATTGGTACCCAGCGAGACAACGCGTAGCAGTCGATTTTGCACGTCACCTGTAAAATACGGTTCACAAATGTCTGCGTAAACCATCAACATCGATGGAAGACAATTTGAAAGATTAGCAGGACGAATTCCAACAATCGCCTCGTTTGATTCAAATATATTGACAGTGTTGACGTCCAAGCCAAGAATAGTTTTTATTCGCGCAGAGAGATTGACTTTATGGTTGAAACCTGCACACTCTGCTTTAGTGCAGAGACGTTTAATAGATACATAATCACCACGTTCAATGCCAAACTCTAGATGATTTTTTGTACAAGTCAAATTATTGAGTTCGTGAATAAAAGTTTTTATATCTTTATAAACGCCCGGCGATACAGTTGAAGTCGAAGCCCTAGTTTCTTGATCTTCTTCACCTGTGTCAGAGGTTAAATTAGTTTCATAAGCAGCAGTCAAAGCCTGTGTTTTTTTTATGTGTCGAGTAACAAGTAATCTATCGTCGGTTTCTTTCGGTATCGTATTACAGAAATTAATCTCTCTTCGCGCTCAAGTGGAATGTGCTGAAAGGTCAATGGAATCCTTATCTCCGTTAAAGCGACTGCCCAGGTGCCGTGTAAGCGTATTTGCTGAGGTAGCTGCGTGACGAAGCGAGTTGTAGTATTGTCAGGGTAATAATGCATACTACTGTTACTGAGAAGAACAATATAAAATTGATCCTTCATTTTAGATTTTTCAATTGACTTGCTTTGATCCAAGAGCAAAATTTTTCTGGATAACCGGCCACCGAACAAAATATTCTTTCAAGCGACCACTGGTTCTAGTTTTCAAAATTTTTTTGACGTCAGAAAAAACCTTTTTTAAACCTTTTTTTACGTGGCTGAGCTCTTCCTCGTAGAAAAATCCATCGATTTCTTCATTGGCCAAGTCTTTTGGGTGATAAACAGGAGGAAAACTAGTCAAGGATATCCGAGAAATCTTGAATAACTCCAAGGTCCAACCACTCTCTAACCTTTCGCAAAAACGTTTCAAGCTCGACTGACGCGCACCAGGTCGTTCACGTTATATTTAGGAACTCTGACGATGGGGCGTTCGTAACGATGCTTGATGTTTCTACGAGCTTTGGCAGGGTTATCAAGGGTAACGTACGCCGGTGTCATTTTTGTAGCTGTGTGTTTAGTATGATTATAAGCTTCTACAGTGTTAAGCAAAACATCTTAATATCTATGTGTGTTTTTATGCGTTAAATATCTGTAAATTCGCTCTTTTATCGATCTTATAAATCTCTCTGGGATCGCGACTTTAACATCCGGACTCCGGACAACTCGGTACTATATTTTTGTTTTTCAGGTAAAGTTGAAACTCGCGACCTGTAGGTGGAGCGCGTTTTCTGTGTCTCAGAGCATCGCTAACCAAGTCAACGATGTTAGCCCTCACCACCGAATTCCCGTTTATAGTTACAGCGCCACTCGGGGACCATGTAACGTTACCGGCCCGTTTTAAATGACGCACTAGGTTAGTAGCAGCGCTTTTAAAAGTCTTGGGTACTCCTGCGATGATGAAGCTGTCTTCCAAAAAAGTTTTTCTTTTTTTCTCTTCACTTTCATCGGTCGAGCGATCTTGAGTTGAATTATCAGGGGCCAAGACAATTTTTTTTTCCGTCTTATCGTTAAAAAGAAGAAATCTCTGCAACGCACGATTGTAATCGAGCCACTTTTCTCGATCGTCTTTTCCTATTTTGGCTGAGTTTAAAATATCGTTCATATGCACGTCGAGCCTTTCACTTGGTGTGCCAGGAGTCTGGACTGTTTTGAGGAGGCCATCTTTACCTACCAGCTGTTGTATTCACTGAAGACTGTCGTACGGTAGTAAAACTAATTTTCGGGCGTGGTCCATTATTAAGCTATAAGAGTTGATAAAACGGTACCGAAAAGAGGTGCCAACAGCGCAGGTAAAAATCCGCCTCACCGCTGAACGATTAGTTTTTTTTTTCGAGCCAAACTAACCTTGGGCTTGGATAGCGTTCGTAGAGTAGACGCGTCTTGTGGTTTTTTCCCAGTGGTACGTTCCCCACTAAGATATTCAAGGTGCACTCGCAAATACGTTTAATCAATGAAGGATCAGCTTTGCGCAAAACTGCTTTTCTCTGCTCCTCGTTGAGGTGATACAAGGCTCGTAAAATATGTTTTTCTTTTTCGGAAAACGGCGCTCTATGTTTACGAGCCATCACCGTGACGCGACTGGTACGAGATTTGCTTTTTCACCACCTTTTATATTTTTACGCGGCACGTAAACGTACTGCCACTCGTCATCAGGGAAAATAGATGTCCAAGATCTGCAGTTTTCCAGAGTATTTTGTTTCAAATCCAGTAGCAGATTTCCAGTATGCTTCCTGCAAAAAACGCGGATCTTCGGGACACAGTTGATGCGAGAGATGCGTAATCTGAGCGTGATCGCGAAGATTTCTAAAAACAACGATGTACTGCTTGTTCAGTGATATGTCGCATTGACCTCGGGCTTGATGAAAAATATTCTGAGTAATGAATATTACTAACAAATTATTGTAGTGACTCCCTTTTGTAAATAAATCGACAACTGCACCCCCTGTTCTCGATTCGCGCATCAAGTCGTCAACAATTACGAGTTTTGGTCTAGGGTCGCTTGCGTAATCTCCTAAAAAAATATTATTAATTTCAAAAAGTTGCCAACCCTATTGATATCAAACTTTTGGTGTCGTCATTTGAGCCCAAAAAATAAAGTTTTATGAAAAAAAAACTGGCAGAACTTTATTTTTAATACAGGGGAATTTTTTATCGATTCCCTCCCCCTTAAAAATTCGCTCAGGGGTGGTTCCCAATGATGAATCGACACCAAACTTTTGGTGTCGTCATTTGAGCCCAAAAAATAATGTTTCATGAAAAAAAAACTGGCAGAACTTTATTTTTAATACTGAGGAATTTTTTATCGAATCTCTCCCCTATAAAAATTTGCTCTGGGGGTGGTTCCCGATGATGAATCGACACCAAACTTTTGGTGTCATCATTTGAGCCCAAAAAATAAAGTTTCGCGAAAAAAAAACTTGCAGAACTTTATTTTTAATAAAGTGCAATTTTTTATCGATTCCCTTCCTCATAAAAATTCGCTCAGGGGGTGCTTCTTGATGATGAATCGACACCAAACTTTTGGTGTCGTCATTGGAGCCCAAAAAATGAAGTTTCGCGAAAAAAAAACTGGCACAACTTTATTTTTAATAAAGGACAATTTTTTATCGATTCCTTCCCCTATAAATATTCGCTCAGGGGAAGTTCCCGATGATGAATCGACACCAAATTTTTGGTGTCGTCATTTGAGCCCAAAAAATAAAGTTTCATGAAAAAAAAATAGCAGAATGCTCTTTTTAATTAAAAATTTTTTACGAGCTTACTTTTCTCTTTCATCCCCTATTTTAGCTATTTTAGGGGTAGTTCCCGATGATAAAATGTTCTTCAATTTTTTTCTATTATTTCTGGAGCCAGAAGAAATATTTTCCTGTTAAGAAAATTTGCAGAACTTTATTTGAAACTTTTAAAATTTTTTTTTAAACTTTTTTTTAGAGTGCTTCCGTGCTTTCCGAAAATTTCGGCTTTTCACGGTTTTCCTGAATAGAAAAATAACTTTGACCACTACCTGACAATAAAGACCCTCAACAAATTCAAGATCTTTTTGATCTTGAACCTTACGAGACTGATGAAGAAGAAGATGCCCTGGCCGACCTGGATCGAGAAGCCCCGTTTATTGGCCGTTATAATTATGCGATACCTCAACTACAAAGCCTTTACAATGACTCGATCGTACTTGGCATACCCGAACCAGATGACTGTTTAGAAAAAGGAAACGAAACAATGCTGACCAAAAAATTCTTACAACCTTTGATAATTAGTTCTGTTGTACTTCGAGTAGTTAAGCAATTACTTAGCCTTTCTCTGTTGATCTCTGATCTTAGAACTTTACATAGATTGTTTCAGAATGAAACATCGCAATTGTTACTATTTTATGGAAAAAACTTACCCAACACAAGACGGAGACTTTTAAAAATGCATGTAATGCAAGTAAAAAAAATGTTTACATGATCGATTAAATTTTTAGATTCAACTTCTCCGCGACCTTACAAGGTTGTATTAAAAAAAATCTTTTTGGATTTGACCGAATATATGAATCCTTTTGCACCTTTGTATAGTATTCCTGTAAGACACTGTTGTGATCCTTTAACAAGTTTAGCTGACAGTATAAAATATTTTTACTGACTCTGTACATTCCTGTGAGACAAGCAAGATGTCTCACATGTAAAACAATCTCCGGCTGCTCTTATGGGACTGTTACTGTCTACATCAGAAGGAAAAAGTCTTTTAGAGTGTGAAAATCTCTGTTTTTCTTTTAAAAATGGCCTATACAATTGAAATTGTGAAGGTGTATCTTGACGAAACGGATGAAGCTATCGATATTGGAGGCCCTGAGGACTTACCAAACGAGGGTGACTCCCTTCAAATCGAAGTAGAAGAGGAAACACGCAAAGTCTACAAAGATACACAGCAGTTGTCAATATCCGTAGAGAGTTGCTCAGAAGATGATGCTTCATCATCCTCGTTGTATTCTGCAGTGCTTATAAAAGAAGAAGTTATAGTTAGTGATTTTGAGTCAGATCTTGACGATGAAGATTTTATCGGTTTTACAAAAGACGAAGTGTATTTTTCAGAAAATAAACGAGACAATTTTCACAATTCCCTTATTCGCATTTTAAGTAAAGAAGCATCAGAACTGTTACCAACGAAATTAAACTTGAACAACAGCACCAGAAAGAGCAGAAGGACATCAAAACCAATACAGTTAAATAAGAAGAAATCAAGCTTAAACAACCGTAGCATAATGGCTGCAAGATAAAGACTGATACCGGAAAAATTAAGATCAAGCTTAAACGCCCGTGACATAATGGCTACAAGACCAGGACTGGTAGTGGAGAAATTAAGATCAAGCTCAAACGACAGTAGCATAGTGGCTACAAGACCAAGACTGGCACTGGAAAAATTAAGATCAAGCTTAAACGTCCATGATTTTTTTGGCTAAAAGACCAGGACTGCTACTGGAGAAATTAAGATCAAGCTCAAACGACAGTAGCATAATGACTAGAAGTCCAAGACTGGTACCGGAAAAATTAAAATCAAACTTAAACGACCGTGACATAATGGCTACAAGACCAGGACTGGTACTGGAGAAATTAAAATCAAGCTCGAACGACAGTAGCAAAATGGCTGCAACACCAAGACTGGTACCAGAAAAATTAAGATCAAGCTTAAACGACCGTGACATAATGGCTACAAGCCCAAGAGGGGTACTGGAGAAATTAAGATCAAGCCCAAACGACAGTAGTAAAATGGCTACAAGACCAAGCCTGGTTCCAGAGAAACTAAGATCAAGCTTAAACGCCAGTGACATATTGGCTGCAAGCCCAAGAGTGGTACTGGAGAGATTAAGATTAAGCTCAAACGACAGAAGCAAAACGGCTACAAGACCAAGACTGGTACCGGAGAAATTAAGATAAATTAGTGAGACGTCGTGTGTTATGTGTAATGAAAATTATGTGGCTGGAGAAGAAGAAGAATGGTTTATGTGTCACCACGATTGGCGCGGGTGGCTGTGTCAATTATGTATTGCAGAGTGTGAGTGGTTATTTCCTCGTGGAAAAAAAGACCGTTCGTAAAAATCGTATTTTAAATAAATAATTCTGTTGAATTGTAAGAATATTAACGTAAAAAAAAAATTTTTATCTAAATCAACATTTTAATGTAATGAAATGTAAATGTAATGAAATAATGTAAACATTCAATAAATGGAATAAAAGTTAAAAAATATATACTTAACTTGTTTTTAAATATCCTTCTCCGGACTTGAATCATTTTTATCAGGATTAAAAGTTATTATAAAAGTAAGATTGATTAGTATTAAAGTAAAATCAAAGTATTTTTCAAAGGAATAAAAATTATTAAAAAGTAAAATTAATTTATATCAAAGTATATTCAAAGTATTTTTTCAATGGATTAAATATTATTATTATTAATTTCTAATTTTTTTTTATTTCTTAAACTATTTTATTAATTTAAAAATGACCGATCCAGAATTAAATAATCTCTTGAAGAATAGAACAAGATACAGATGCCGCAGCAGCAGCAGCTCCTGCAGAGTCAGCAGCAGTCGCGACGTCCGAGCGCAGCCGCCTCAGCGACCTTCGCTTCCACGGCGTCAGCCTCGTCACCGTCGCCAGGCAGCCCTCCTCCTCCTTCCCGAGCACCACCTCCCGCAGCACCCACAAGCCGCCGCCTCGACCGCGTCACCGCACCAGGAAGCCCTCCTCCTCCTTCCAGAGCGGCCCCGAGCACCCCCTCCCGCAGCAACCGCGAGCCGCCGCCTCGACCGCGCGAGGCTGTTCGCAGTGGTGAATCATCTTTGTTTTCATTCGCCTAACCCCACTGCACTTGCGACACTCGAGGCAACCGCCGCCGAGCACTGCGCCTGGCTAAGTAAATGAATCATGTTTGTTTACTTTCGCAACAGCGGTGCTATACTACTGAAATATATTAATCATTTAGTTGTAGTGATTAAGAAAAATGGTAGTATTAGGTTATGTTTAGATGCAATTAGGGAATTAAATAATCATTTAGGTCATGATCATGATAATCCTGAAGAGATGGATCAGATTTTGAAAAGATTGGAGAGATGTTAGTTAATGAGCTCAGTAGATTTAGTTTATTAATTTTAGCAAATCCCACTCCATAAAGATTCGCGTAAATCAAGGCTTTTTTATTTAATGGGTGGACTTATCAGTTCACAGTTACACCGTTAGGTACAAGTGTTAGCATGACTGCACTTACGCGAGCCGCGGAAAAAGTTTTAGATGGGATACAAGGAGTAATTGATTTTGTTGATGATTAGTTATGTCACTCAACAACGAAAGAAGAGCACTTTCGAAACCTTGAAGCTCTCTTCTCTAGAATAAGAGAGGAGGGTATTAAAGGCAAATTTTCAAGGGAAGATTTTTTTAAAGAAGAGATAAAGTTTCTAGGTCACATTTTGACTACGAAAGGGATTAGGATAGACCCTGATAAGGTCGATGCTATCAAAAATTTTTCAACCCCTAGAAGCGTAAGACAGTTAAGGGGATTTTTAGGTCTCATGAATTTGTGTTTAAAATACACCACCGAGATTGCATTTGTTACACGTCCTTTCAATGAACTTCTCTAGGCCGGAAAAAATGGGATTTTGATGAGACATGTAAGCAAAGTTTCCTTGAAGCGCGGGAGCTTTTCTGCAAAGAAGAAATTAAAAAGAAGTATCCGATTAAAAAAAGAATTATCCAATTGGTTGGTTACATTCAAAACGGGAATCAAAGTGAATTTTAGAAAATGGAGATTCGTGAATGAAATCCATCGCCCTGCACGCAGAAACTTTCTTCGTAGAAAAGTTGAAATGGTACACCAGCCGGACACCATATCGTTCCGAGGTTTGAATTAGGCACTCGAAATATGACCGTCATCCCAAAGTTTTTGCAAAAGTGCCAACCTTTGGGACGGCCCATCTACCGTGGGACGGGTAAAAAATAATTTTTCATAAAGTACGATTAGAGAGTCGATGTCAATGATCAATGTCAGAAAAAAATCAATGTTGATCATTGACATCAACTACCTAACCATACTTTTTTGTTGAATAACTATTATTACGTAATTAAATAATTGTTTTTAATATTTTATTTTCATTTTGAGAGAAAGTTTTTGTAAATGGATAAAATTTTAATAATAATTTATATTAGATTTTTTAAATATGGCACACATTCAAAACAGTAGACCGCAGCGATCAATCATTAATTTTTTCAATAAAAAGCTTGACAAGTCTGAAATAAATCAATGTTGATCATTGACATCGACTCTCTAACCCTACTTTATGAAAAATAATTTTTTACCCGTCCCAAAGGTTGGCACTTAAGCAAAAACTTTGAGTTGACGGTCAAATTTCGAGTGCCTAATTCAAACCTCGGAACGATATGGTGTCCGGCTGGTGTACATCTTTTGTACACGCTTCAAGCCGATTTGATAGAGATGCAACCATATTCGAGAGAAAATAAAGGGATACGTTATTTACTTACAGTGATCGATTCATTTTTAAAAACGGCGAGGGTGCGTGCAGTTAAAACCAAAAGTGGTTTGGACGTGTTAAACGCCATGGAATCGGTTTTGAAAAAAACTAATTCTCCTCTGCGTAACCTTTACGTTGACATCGGAAAAGAATTTTACAATAAACATATTCGATATTATGAATAACTATAAAATAAATATGTGCTCCACGTACACGGGTCTGAAAGCATCGATCTGCGAAAGGTTCAATCGCACGCTGAAAAGTGAGATGTGGCGTCGTTTCAGTCTCAATGATAGTTACAAATATTTAGATATTCTACAGGATTTAATACATTCTTATTATAATCGCAAGCATTGTACTATAGGTAAGAAATCAAAAGAAGTTAATGCTAAAAATGTACCTTTAATTTTCAAAAGATTGAATAAAATAAAAGTTAAAAAAAGATGCGACGGGATTTCCAGTTGCTTATTTATAAAAACATGTAGATAGTTATTTTTGTATTATAAATAATATGGACGACAAAACCGAGAGAAAAGCGTCAGAAGAAGAAAGAAGACGGTACCAGCAAGAACGAGAGCGCAAGGACGACAGAAGAAGAAAGAAGACAGCAGCAGCGGCGGAAGCGGGTTCGAAGCCAACGGAGCGTTGTGATTGGCTCAACCGCTGCCGCAGTTGTTGCTGCTATCAGCGAACGCGGGACTTCAGCCCGCGCGGCGCAGTTGCAGTTGAGTAACGAAGATGAGTGGTTGATGAGTTGCAGTTTGAAAGTAGATGACAACAGTTGATGGCAAATTGAAGTGTAGCGAAGAGAGAAGAAGTGGATTTTGAAGCAGCGTGACGTATCTTTCTGCATCCTGGTAGGACCAAGACGGCAGGACCACCAAGAGGTTTCGGACGGACGTTCTACGCGGACATCACCCCGGCAACTTGCACCTTGGCAGCCCAGGACGACAACTCGAGATTTTGTTGTATTTTTATATTTTTTGGACAGGTGAATAAATTACATTGAACTTAATTTTTTATGTTTCTTTATTTATTTCGCCCCGTCAAAAAGACCCATGTTTAAAATCAACGATAAAGTTAGAATTAGCAAAGTCAAAAAAATTTTCGAAAAAGGATTCGTTCCCAACTGGAGTAATGAAATATATACCGTATGTGATGTAAATAAAACGTGTAGGGGAGGGTGGGGTAAATAGAAATTTTTATGAGTACGCATTTTTTTTAATGTAATAAAAAATGTAGTTTAATATTTTTTGTAATAAAAATAATTTTATTCGATAAATAAAATTGTCTGGAGTGAATCTAAAAATTTATAGTTATAAAAAAACATGAGAAATCATTTAAAATTGAAAGAAACCTAACCAAAATGCAGTTTTCGAAAACGTGGGGTAAATAGAAAGTCCTAAGAATGAAATAAAAAAAAGTTCTCATCAAAAAACATATGCTTTTATTTTTTTTTCAACCTGTTTGATTACAAATAAACACAAATCATCTATAATTTTAAGCTAAATACTTATCACAATCTCTAGTTTTAAATTTTTGAGGTTAGGTAGTCACCGCGGAAGACTGTGGAATACTATGGTGGAACTCTTTCCATTTACCCCACAAAACCAATACATTTACCTCACGACTTTTTTTTTCAATTAGAGTTTATTGAAAGAAAAATGATGAAAACTTTCCGAATTTTGCGTAGAAAGAAAGATATAAACTTAAAGTCTTACCAAATTATTTTATTTTTAAAGATTTTAATCATTTTCAAACATTTTAACTAGAAAAAAAAACTCTTAAAAACCATTTTTGACGCGTACTTTGAAAGCTACAATTCTGTGATTTTTAATTTCAACTCAATTATTTATTACTATTATTTTTTTACAGTAAAATATGCTCTGGGCTCTTAACTTTATCCAAGTATTTTTTAAATATCATTTTAGAAATTTATTGCAACAATATAACAAAAATTTCTGTTTACCCTACTTTCTATTTACCCCACCTAAAAGTTAAAAGATAATAGCGATCAACCTATCGTTGGCTGTTTTTACGAGGAAGAAATGATGAAAACCAATTGTCCTCATACTTATTTGGTTGACAAAGTTCTCAAAAGAGAAAATGATATGGTTTATGTGAAATGGTATGGTATTAATAAGAAAACTTGGATACATAAAAATGATTTGTTAAAATAAAAAGATTTGTAGCTTTTAGGTTAATAAAAATTTTTATTTTTTAATATACATACATTTTACATTTTAATTGCCATCAGTAATTTAATTTTACCATCACCTAGATGAATTAAAAATAGTTTAGAGCTTTCAGCAGCAGTTTTCATATCTTGCAGGAGCTTTGATTCTTGCTTAAAAAGGATTTTAAATCTGTGTGGAAGAAAAACTTGAAACTCTTTATCCAGCGATACGACCACTTTAGGACCAATTTTTGTTTTTACTTCTCTCAAAGCTGTCACTTTGTACTGCATTGAAACGGATAAATCCGTTAACTTTTTCTTGGGTAAAAAAGTTATTACGCCAACGAGTATGCACGAGAGAAATCTATTTTTCTGTAACAAAAAATTAAAATCTTATTAAAATCAGCGCGTATTAAGCTATTTGATAGATGATACGCTTATAAAACTATATAATCTATGATTATAATATATTTTTAAAACTATTTGATATGCTTACTTTCGTTAGTTAATACAATAGGCAGCTTATAGACAGCGTCTCTTTGCAGGAGGTTCGTATCGGTCGTGGTCAATGATGAGAATGGGTTCCGACTCCGAGGACTCTTGCTTGAATACATTATTTTGAACTTTCCCCACCCTTTCGTAAATTATTTGTACAGTGTCTTCTTTTTCCACTTGCTCGATTTGGGTGTCGTCCTGTTGAGAGAACATTTCTACCTCCAGAAACATGTCAACATCGCTGTTTTATTTTTTTAAAGTGCAGCCATTTTCTTTTTCCAAATTCTGGAATCATGTGATGTCCCCATGCAAGTGTGTGAATTTTTTTTACTCAAAATATACCGCTTGTCGTCCATTGGGAAAATAGCCGTCTTTTCTTCTCTCTCGGATCGAACGATATGACGTATCGACCTTATATTATTTTGAACGACTCTTTTTTGCATTTCGTTGAAAAGACAGTACTCGGCATCCTCGAAAAGTATTAGCTTTTTCACGACGCCATGTTATACACCTTTTGCCTTTTTTAAAGGCTCTTGACCTTGTATTTTCAGACTGTATAATTTTGCACGAAGCCCGACGTATGTTTTGATCAGTGCACCTAACAGAAAAAAGTATATGAAAAAAATATTTTTGATTTATAATTTTTTTTATACCTTTTAGTTCATCTTTGAATAGTCCTAGCTCTTTTTTATTGACTCTCGGTGAACCAAACACGTTATCCTTTGGGCAGTTGTACATATTAAATTTATCTAGATTTTGTTTCATAAATTCATAAAAGTTCACTCCTCGAATATGATATATAAACGAATCAGTGTCAGAGTACATTATGGTAACCAGTGGACCTAATTTCTTTTTAATAAATGAAAAATGAAATTCATACATTATATTGCTTTAGAAATTTCAAGGATCGATAGACCCACGTAATGGGTTTTTTATTGTCACTTCGGTTGGAGCGAATTGAATTGCTACCAGATTTTCGTCAGTTATGGAAACGCTGTGGAAGTTTGGTCTGGCAATAAGAGCCATTGCACTGTATCTCCCAGTCCACTTGTGACACTGTTTAACGTACTGTCTGTTTCTCGGATTTTGTAATGATTTACCTATGGAAATTATTCGTTTAAACAAAATTTTTGTTTCAATTAAAACAATTAGTCCAGTCGTACTAAATTTTTGAAACAAAAAAATTCCTGACAGCGCTTTTATGATTGAAATGGGAAGAAAAGATCACAAAAAAAAGGAAAAATCAAGCGAACACTTTTCGAGTCCCTGGGGTGGAACAGGGTGGATTTTTAGGGGTTGAAAGCAGTTTTTCGCGATTTCCGAGAAAAGTATAAGTTTTATCGAAAAAAATTGAATACAAAAGTTGTAGATAATTGAAAGATCTACAACTTTTTTCATACATTTTTTTACATAACCTTAAAATTAACGAGATAAACGCAAAAAATTAGTTTTTTTATTTTTTATTTTTCCTGGCCACAAAAATGAATGTATCTTAATGAAACTTGGCCAAAAGAAAGCTTTTTTTATGTCAAATTGACCATAATTTTTTTGTATAAAAATATAAAGCCGTTCAAAAAATACGGGTGGCTAAAGTGAAAAAAGGTGTCTACTTCACGAGAAAAGTTTCTTAGTTTAAAACGCTCTACGATGTTCGTTCGGGTCTCATTCTTTTTGTTTTGACATGAAGTTTGAAAAAAAAAAAATTTGGTATGCTATTAGAGGAAAAGTTATAAAAAATTCAAACAAACCGATTTTTTCACGTTTTTTCCTTTATTTTTGTATATAAAGTTATAAATTTTAAATTATTTATTAAAATTTTTGGTTAAATTGTCTCATAACCATCACTACATTATTCCACAATAATATTTGATATTTTTAACTAATTTTTTATGATTAAAAAATCAAGTAATAATTAAAATTCATTAAATTATAAATTATGATAACTTAGAAACAGTATGAAAATAAACGTATAATTGGAGTATCTCTTATTTTATTGTTATTATATTTATTTTACAATCAAGATTATTGTAATTGTCATTGTTTAACTAATATTTTTTAATTTAAAACTACTACTTAAAATTATAAGCACTACAAAGTGTTCGCCCTAAAATCAATAATTTAGAAAAAATTTTGTTGCAATCTATAAAAGAATTTTAGTTACTTTATTTCATTGTAAAATAGACTTAAAATAGTTTAATTAAATTATAAAAAATTTCAATAAATGAAAGTCATGACAGTATATCGGTTAACAGCAGGGACTCGGTAATAACAAAAGTTTTGTTATGTTATGTTTTTTTTAAATAACATAACAAAAGTAATAACATTTTTTGTTATTTTAAAAATACCATAACAAAATTGACTTTTAGTATGGTGTTTTCAAATATAACATAACAAAAGTAAATTTTGTTATGTTATTTTTTTTAAGTAACAAAATTGCTGTAAGAATTAATACTTTTGGTATAACTTATACCGTATAAGACTTTTTTTTAGGTCAGAATGGTTTTCCTGCGCAATAATCTTTTGTTTATAGATAGGCTAAAAAAGTAAACTGAGTTTTTACAGCAATTTTGTTACTTAAAAAAAATAACATTACAAAATGGACATTTGTTATGGTATGTTGCTAGAAAAATAACATAACAAAAGTCCATTTTGTTATTTGTACTATATCAAAATTATAACATAACAAAAGTAACAAAACATTTTGTTATTACCGGGTCCGTGGTTAATAGTAAATAAAAAACAAAGTACGTAAGTAGCACATGGGCATCGTAAAATCAGATACTTGACGAAATTATAATTTTTACATGTCAAATTACAACACGATATAAAACTTGAATATTTACATTGAAATATTTTATAATTTTGTATTTTATGTGAATATAATGGTTACTCTAATCTGTTCTTATGTAAATATTCAAGACATGACTTTCATTTATTAAAATTTTTTATAATTTAATAAAACTATTTTAAGTCTATTTTACAATAAAACTAAAAATTTATGTAACTAAAATTCTTTTATAGATTGCAACAAAATTTTTTCTAAATTATTGATTTTAGGGCGAACACTTTGTAGTGCTCATAATTTTAAGTAATAATTTTATATTTAAAAATATTAATTAAACAATGACAATTACAATAATCTTGATTGTAAAATAAATATAATACCAATAAAATAAGAGATACTCCAATTATACGTATATTTTCATACTGTTTCTAAATTATCATAATTTATAATTTAATAAATTTTAATTATTGCATGATTTTTTAATCATAAAGAATTAGTCAAAAATATCGAATATTATTGTGGAATAATGTAGTAATGGTTATAATCAATTTAACCAAAAATTTTAATAAATAATTTATAACTTTATATACAAAAATAAAGGAAAAAAATTGAAAAAATTGGTTTTTTTGAATTTTTTATAACTTTTCCTCTAATAACATACCAAAATTTTTTTTTTTTTAAACTTCATGTCAAAACAAAAAGAATGAGACCCAAACGAACATCGTAGAGAGTTTTAAACTAAGAAACTTTTCTCGTGAAGTAGACACCTTTTTTCACTTTAGCCACCCGTATTTTTTAAACGGTTTTATATTTTTATACAAAAAATTTATGGTTCATTTGACATAAAAAAAGCTTCACTTTGGCCGAGTTTCATTAAGATACATTCATTTTTGTGGCCAGGCAAAATAAAAAAGGAAAAAACTCATTTTTTGCATTTATCTCGTTAATTTTGAGGTTATGTAAAAAAATGTACGAAAAAAAGTTGTAGATCATTCAATTATCTACAACTTTTGTATTTAACTTTTTTCGATAAAACTTATACTTTTCCCGGAAATCGCGAAAAACTGCTTTCAACCCCTAAAAATCCACCCTGTTCCACCCCAGGGACTCGAAAAGTGTTCGCTTGAATTTTCCTTTTTTTTGTGATCTTTTCTTCCCATTTCAACCATAAAATCACTGTCAGGAATTTTTTTCAAAATTACCCCATTTTTGACGTAGTATGACTGGACTAAATGAATTCTTACCGAAACAGCTGTTGACGAGCAGCTTGTAAAATTTTTTTTCAAACTCGTTTTTTGCATTTTTTCTTTTTTCATTATTATACAGAATGTAATCTCTCATCCAGGGCATTTATTTGAATTTTAAATCTCGATGTATTTCTTTTAAAACCAATCCATTTTGCAAGCCTTGCTTTAATACAGTGTCATGAAGGACGTAGCCGTCTTTGTCATAAAAAGTAGTCATGAGTTTTTTCTGTTTTGATGCCCCCGGTGGCACACGTAATTCGGGTAAAAATGGCAAATCATTGTGTTCGTCGTGAAGCTTTTCCGGGTATGTTATTGAAACTTCTAAAAACATACCCTTGGAAGAATCATTGGCTAAATTGTAAAGCTGCGGATCACTTACGTCCTCTACCCACTCGAATCTACTGTAGGGAAGCGGAGACATCATAACATAACCTGTTGAAGAAATTATAATGATATATGTAAGCTTTGTATACAGATGTGAGAGGGGCTTTACAAGTGCGAACGTCGCTTGATGACGGTGCACGGAGAGAGAGACAGAACTGGCAAGAGAATCATAACACACGCGACTGAGCTTGTTGTTCGAGAGCTACTATTATCCTAAAGCCCAATCGGGCTTTAACGGCAATTTGGTTTCTTTTAAACCGACTGCCGTGAAAGCCTGCAGGGCTTTATATACTTTGATTTTTGGTTTTAGGTTAGGACGCTTCAAAGAAAAACTATTTTAGGATGATTATTTCATTTATATTATACATCCCGTGCGTAGTTGATGATCCCCTGAGTAATTAAAAAAAAAAAATTTCCCGAACAAAGCCCGCATTGAAAAATTATGAACGTTTCATTTTTCGAAACGCTGATTTTCCTTTGGCTCACGGTAATCAGGGGAATTCGATTTCAGTTTCGAGCATCCGGTCTCTCTGCCTGCGCTCTCTGTAGACTTAACCGGACGTGACGTATGCGGTGGGCGTGTCTATTTTTGCTGTCTCACTCTTACTGCTTACCTACAGTGGCAGACGGGGGCATGTAGGCCCGGGCCTGTAGCCATGAGGTGACTGGTGGCGCTGTATCAATGAGCAACTCCCTACAGCTGACTACAGCTGACTGCGGAGCCGCTGAGCAGAGCAGCTTGTAATGTGTTATGAGCAATAACTTTTTTATAAATAATTGATTGTCCTAGAAAAAACAGTACTGAAGACCCTTATTTTCATTATATATTAAATAAGTGGTAGAATTTATAATTATTAATTTGTTTAATTTCAATAAAAGAATATGAAATAAATAATCTCTACAGTCTTTCTATGATCATCATCATCAAAGATTTTTCAATTATTGTGGTGTGCCCTGTGAGTTGATAATAATTGTGCTGTGGTTGTGTTGGAGACCTGATGGCTGGATGTGCATATTGGCAATATTAAAAATAAAGTTTTTTCTGAATGAGTGTGTTTGTGTGCGTGTGTGTGTCAGGTTGAACTTACAAATAACTTTTTTATAATCCACCCAACTTGCAAATTGCAATAGGTGCAATTGCAGCACAAAATGTCATTGTCATACGCATTATCGCTTAATTTTAATCATCATAGAAATGTATATGCTCTGAGCCAATACACTTGAACTGTTAAAGTTTTGTAATCCTACCCTTTTTCAAAAATAAACTTGACTTCTGAAAGTTTTGTAATCCCACTTTTTTTCTAAAATAAACTTGATGTCTGACAATGAATTTTAATTTTGATTGTAACTGTTACATTCACTCAGGGTGTTAATGATAAGTATATTTAAGTCAACATGAATCAATTATTAAAAATTTTTATCTTTTTTGTTGTCTGTATGCAAGCTTGAGTTATGCGGCCAAAGTGATTTGACATTTTAAAATTTGTTATATAAGAAGTACAAAAGAAGTAGATAGTTTTGGGTCTAGGTATCCAGTGGACCAGAAATTATGAATTCTATTTGGCATGAATTTTAAAGTACGGATGAGCATTTGCTTCATGATTTTGCAAGTGGATTTAGTTTGTCCATCAATTATATATGCAAAATGAATTCAAAAGTAGTTCATAACAATAAATTATGTCTATGATTTTTATGGGTTCTGGATAATGATAAAATTATATGAAAGTAATTTTAAACAGAAGAACTAGATATATCTAAGTTAACATGAACCAATCATTGAAAACTTTCATCTTTTTTTTAATCATTTTAAGGTAACAAATGAATATTTGCTACATTTCAATGTAAATTTACATTAAAATAAAGTTATGCCATGTACATTTAAAAAATAGGTAAATACTAAATTGAATATTATTTTTTTAAGTTTAAAATTGATTCACCTAGGACTTTTATAGGTTCTGGTTTATGTCGTAGTTTTACATCAGAATAATTGAATATATCTTAGTTATTGTTAAATTATGTAGAATTTGTTAAGATCGTGAAATCATTTATTAAGACATATTTCAACAATATTAATGATTTATTTATGGAGTTTTTTGAACTTGTGGACAAAAAAGAAATACATTTAAATATTTACCGAATTTACGCAATAAAATCTTTGAAAAATACTTTTAAAAAAGTAATATTTACGGCGATTGGTTTTTTAAAAAGGAATCTAAATAAAAAATTATACGCTAAGTATGATCTTTAAAAAATACTTTTAAAAAAGTAATATTTACGGAGATTGGTTTTTTTAAAAGGAGTCTAAATAAAAAGTTATACGCTAAATATAATAATCTTTTTTTGAAAATGAATTAATAAAAGAAGTGAAATCAAAAAATTTATTACGGATGACTTGAGGCCGAATTACTTATTATTTAAAATTAATTTCTCTTCTAAAAGATCATCATATTATGTGGAATCACCTTCAATATACGTAAAGTTAACAATTTTTCAATTATAGCACATACATGGGAAAACGCATGCAAATTGCACACAATTCAAACACTTTTTGAAATTAAAATATGTTGTAATTAAGTTAGAAATCAACTAAATCACAATGTATGGCTGTACTTGACCTGTAAAAATTTAATATTCTTTGAAATAAATTATCTCGAAAAAAATCATTGATACCTGTATGTTTTAAATTATATTTTGAATGCTCAGTGTGTTTCTTAACAACATATTTTAATTTTTAATTTTAAAAAGTGTTTGAGTTGTGTGCAATTTGCATGTGTTTTCCCATGTATGTGCTATAATTGAAAGATTGTTAACCTTACGTATATTGAAGGTGATTCAACATAATATGATCATCTTTTAGAAGGGAAATTATTTTTAAATAATAAGCAATTCGGCCTCAAGTCGTCCGTAATGAATTTTTTGATTTCACTTCTTTCATTAATTCATTTTCAATAAAAGATTATTATATGTAGCGTATAGCTTTTTATTTAGACTCTTTTTAAAAAAACCAATCGCCGTAAATATAACTTTTTTAAAAGTTAATATCACGTTTGTACAAAGTGAAAGGGATACGATTATAAGTTTATTTAATAATTACCAGATTAAATGTACAGTGTTGATCTACAGAAGTATTAGTAGTAAAAAACCTTTAATTGTTGATTTTTCTATTTCTAGGTTAGTCAACCATTTGCAATGATTTAATCTTAATTCAGTTCAATTAATTAATTATGATAATAAATATAAAATTAATATTTCTAGATAAATCTTATTGTGTGTTTATCACTCCTAATAAAACAACTTATTATATATTTGTCATAAAAAATGATAATAAATGAATACATAACATAAAGGTTGTTACAGTCCAGGTACAGCAAAAAACTCTCTTCTTTTTCAGGATCATAGTCGTCTAGATACCTGTTATTCAACTCTGCATATCGGTGAGAAGCTTGCGATAAAACTCCTCTAATTCCTTTTTAAACAAACATAAGCATGTCAATATCGGTTAAAAGCTCGAGCTCGAGATCTGGATCATTTTCGTTTTTCTTATATTTCAACAGTGCTTGCCAAGTCAGAGAAGGAGTGGAAACAAAATAGGCCGGGTTGAGCTGATAGCTTTCCATACTCATCGATCTGAAGCAGCACGTCCACTTTCAAGTACAAGTCCGAATATTCTCCTAGAGTTTTATATTCAAAAGTTTCCCACACTCTTTTCGCATGAGAGTAGTCTTCGTCGCTGATGTGTGTTTCATTGAGCTTGTTATAAAAACTTTCTTTGTCAGGCAATCTCGTGGTTTCCAAAGAGGCGAAATTTCCCGTAAAGTCGTAATTGTACACTCCTTATTTTAAATAACAATTCGATTTGATCAGCTCTGTATCCATCTTTGAATAATTATTTTTTTATGATGTCATGTTTAGATAATATTTTTGTAAGACAATCGAGGCTTGCAGGTAGGAATCGGAAACTATCTATGAAATCAAAACTGATGTTACTACCTTTGAAATGTTTCTTAAAGCTAAGAAAATTCTCCTTTGACTTGGAAAGAAGTTCAATTTTTCCTTCCAAAACCGTTGAAGTCGCAAGTTCTTTGATTAAAAAATGTAAGTCGTAGGACAAGCGGCGAAACGTAATAGGTAGACTTCTTTTCTCTCTGAACAACATATTACACGAGTTGTGGGCACTGCCACGGTATTCTCCAGAAAGATGCGAATGCTCCTTTACTCTAACCTCTCCAAACTTTAAGTTATGAATAAATTAATAAAAAAAATTACCTTAAACTTTTTTTTACAAATGCAGCACGTAGGGTAGAGCGGGGTAACGTGAGCAGGTTTAGTCCGACACTAATTTGCTAGTTAAATTCTATAAATATCATTACTATTATAGAGCTGGAAAAAATTTTAATAAACGCGTTGAAGTCTCTAGAATACGTCCAAAAAATTTCAAAATCCTAAATATAACTTAACATTTAAAAAAAAATCCTTAATCTAGAAAAAGTGACAAGGTTGGAAAAAAGGGGTAGTGTGGGCAGTAAAATTTCTTGTATTTAAACTGTAATTTCTTGTATTTAAGCTGATTAAATATGCTTTAGCATCACTTATTTACAATAAACAACTAATCCACTAAGTATCCGAGCTGTCTATTGTTTTTTGATGTCAGCAAATGAAATACACTAAGTTTAGTATCTCGCTTTCACTCGTCGCTTCTTTTCAACCAACATTTTTCACGTTCACGTTTAAATTTATCGGATTTTAGTAATTAATAATGCATTTATATGCTTATCGAAATGTTTTATTACCAGTTTCTGACGTAAATTGGTCTATAATATTTTAAAATTTGATAAAATTTGCTAATAACGCGGATTTTCGTGTGACTCCATGTGGTCGTATTTGAGGTTAGAGCAGACGACATGCAAGCAGTTTTGCACGCAGCATTTATACCCACCTTACCCCCAAAACTGCATGGTATTGCCCCGCTCAGTTTTTTTTTTTTTTAAATCATTAACATTTAAATGATAAACTAATGATTCCATATGATTTTTGCATGAAATTGAAGCTCATGACCTACACTTCAAATAAGTGTAATTTATTTTTGACTTTATGATAATTTTAGTATGTTTTTAACGACCTCAAAGTCAGTTGAAAAATCATTTTTTTTCTTGAAAGTAAAGCTTACACTTCTACGATCTTTCATGGAAAAAGTATAATAGGTTTTTTATTTCTGTTTTCACAGAAAAACGCGTGATTTTAAGTATTTAAAAAAAAATATTTTTTATTTATTAAGTTAATTATATTTTAAAAAAATATTAAGAATTCCCTACATTGCCCCGCTGCTCACGTTACCCCGCTCTACCCTATCGACGAGAAAATGAGCTCGCTGCTGCTCAGGTGTAAGCTCTAACGGTTCTATGTTTTTACAAATTTCTTATAACTGATTTTTTATATCAATTAATTTTAAAAATAAACCATTGAGCTGGATTTATGCACCTCTCATCATTCTGTCTATTCGCTATGGGCACGACTGTGCGCACCATGCGGTTTGAGGTCTAAGTATCGACTTTGAAGATTTTTGAAGGTTATGTTCGTTCAGCTCCCATGCAAATCAGACAGGAGTTTTCAAAGTCGATACTTACAAAAACCGCCACCCTGATCACTGAGGGTCACGTAAACATAGCGAAAAGGATTCATATCTGGAGTGAATTATCGTTGCTACAGTATAAATAAAAATCAATGCTGTGAGCTTGATGCAGCTGAAAAGCTTTTCCTTCGTTAACGGGTAGAAGTAGAGACTCAATATCGCAATACAATATGAAGGGGCACTCCAGTTGAGCGTTAAACATTGAAAATTTTAATTTATTGTTACTTTTATCGGGTAAACTAACTTAACATTTATTCACAAGTTCGCATAGGACCTCGTGAGAATCGAGTTTACTTTGAGCTTTAAACCAATTCATACATCTCGAATACGCGTAAACTTTTTTCTTACCCTTTGAAACTTGTACTGAAAGCCAATTGCCCGATATGGGTTACTTTTGCTTGTAACTGGATGCAAAGCAGCTAGAATTGACCAAAGAAAGCATTTCTGGTCACTATTTTGTATATTGATGCAAGCTCTCCTTTTTTTTATTTTTTCAGGCAGTTCATCTGTACCCATCGTGGGTATCTTGAGGCAGCTGTCGCTGCTGCTGTCGTTGACGCCGCCGGGTCAGCTGCTCTTTGTTCAGTTCTCGTTTTGGCGCTCTTGTAGTACATAGCAGAGAATTTTCTGTCTAACTTTAAGCTAGTTTTTTTTTTCTTTTGGTTTCTGTTCATCTCGTTACTTATTAAGTAAATCTTGTGAAGTTCTGGATTTTAATTCATTGGAGTGCTCCTAGTGAAGTGATTGTGGTCCAGCTCATCATCGTGACTTCAATCAATAATATTGAGGTCAGTACTTCAACTTCGTATCCAGCGCACTGGCAACGTTCTCTCAGGTGGATCAAAGAGCTCACAGGACGATTGCATAGGACATCTCCAGGTATTTTGGTTCAAGTAACAATAATTCACTTGAACCACTCAACATTGTATACATGCAGTAATTACTTTACTGTAAATTCTCTTTATTTCGTGCATGTGTCTTTATGCACGCGGCCATTTTCTCTTCTCTCTCTCTCTCTCAAGACCATTCTCTACTGTTATTTGAATTTCTATCGGTCATCGATCACTCTCTCTCTCTCTTTTTCAAGGCCGTACTCAGTGGTTTGTTTACCTCATTTCTATTCTAGCTAACTCATGTTTACGTTTTGAATTAATATAATCAAATCTGTAAGAGTTTTGAATAGATAGAGTGTTAATTTTCAAACTTATTGATTTTCTTTACACGGAAATTAATTTTGGAAAATTCTCAGTTCATAACATATGACATTTTCACCTTTCATTTTTTTCTCTTTGGAATAATTATTATTAAACTTGTATGAACTCACTGTTTACAGTTATATGATTATTTGAAGTTTTTTTTTGTTTGTAAAATTAAGTGCTGTGTTAAAATTAAAATAAATAATCACTGTTTTTATTAAATTGTGTCTTTCTCCAATTTAATTAACAACCCTCCCCTACCAGATTTATTCGGCAAATAACAAATAAATTTAATAGACCGATCAGTCCGGAACACAGATCGATGTAAGAGCTTGCGCGAAGTTGATTTAATTTAGCGATATTTATTGTCAATTGTAGAATCGAAGACAGCGAAAAACCACTCCTCCTCGATTTAAAGTCATCCATTTCATTTCTTATAGACGCTACGATGCTATTTTCAAATCATTCGTTTAAGTTCGTACTTAGATTAATCGACGCGTATGCAATACTAAAAAACTTAGTTTAAGGTTCCGATTCCTCGTCTGATTTTAATAAAACAAAGTCGGCAGCTAATTCAGCATTGCATTTAACCGAAGGAAATTCGTTTAAGACTAATTTTATTTTTGATTCAAAACCTTTTTTCGCCTCTTCGAAAAAAGATTAAAGGGTGATGTGAGACAGGTTAGAAATTACAGACCTTATTTTGTTTTCAAAAGCAGAGTTCAAAAAATCCTAGCTTACACCAGCTGTTGATTCTGCAGCTTGAAAATCGCCGATATTTTTTGCAGATACAGCTTGCAAATCGCCCTCAATTTTTAAATCGGGGTCTTGAATTTATTACATCTAGTCTCCGCCTTCGATTTTATCTTGCTGCACGTCGACGACCTCCTCATCAAGAAGATTGGCTCCTTCCTGCTGCATGTCTGTGGAGTGCTGCTGTTCGAGCGCTTTTTGACTTACCTGATCCGGCTCGTCTATGACGTCTTCTTTCTGCTCCTGACAATGTACGTCAACAGCATGCACCTATTGGTGTGCATCATGAGCGTGTGAAAGCTGCTGCGGTTTTTTTTTTATTAAAATATGCAGCTTTTGTTTAATGTACAATTATTGAGCAAAGCAAATATTAATTTTTTGCTTTGTAGGTCTTGAAAATTTATTATTTTCAAGCTCGTCTCCAATTGAGTTATGGCTGAAGAAACGATATTCAACCATCTTTCTAAGTCTTCAACATCCGCTGTGTCGGCAAATTCTCGAAGACTTGCCATGCAAAGCTTCACTATAGATTCGTGATAGTTGATATCCATGTTGAAAAAATATCAAAAGAATGATGGTCGAAAGATGATGCTGCTAGCTGAGCTAGGAGAAGAATGATTCTTCAACTTGAGCCCTGCCTGTTTTATACACTTCCTAACCACTCCTTCTTGGGTGGGAGGGGGGTGCATCGCTAGTGAAAAAAGTATATATTGAGGTCCAAATTTGACGAACAGCACATTCATCTTCAACTCATCTGACTGACAAGTCACCTGGTGCTACTTTTCTCCAAACACTCACGATGCAGTACGCCGTAGATTTCCAGGCCTTCATAAGCTTGAACATCCTGGTGCCCGAAGAGCTTGCAATTGTTCCCATCGGAGCTGAGGATAAAAAACTGGTGACGGTGCTCATCAAACCTGTAGTACCTTACAAGAAACTTCTGGCATCGAAAAAGAAAGTTAACGACTTTGCACGAAATCATCTGCATAAAATCGACTACAACAGCGGATCAACGCCAGCAACTGAGTTGATTAAAGTTTTGCGGAATAATTTGAAAAACTCATCTTGCATCTTCGTCAAGGACCATAAAAAAAAGACTGCTTGACGAATTATTACCTGATAAGTAAGTTAATTTGATTGATTTTTAGAAATTTGCAATTTCACATGTAATTTTTTATTCAAAAACTTCTCTTTTTTCTTCAGAATCATTCGAGACCTTGAGGAGCAAGAGTTCAACGCGCCGGCGCTGAAGATCATGTACAGCAAGTCAATGTAGCGTGTAACAACACGTGGGAAAAGAATATTTGCGCTTCGAGAAATGAGATTGTTGGTATCAAATAAAATAAAAAAAATTTAAATAAAAAAATATTGAAAAATATTCAAACCTATGAATATTACTGGTAAGGAATAATTTACACTGAAGTACAATTTAAATAAAAACAACTAAGCCGGGCAGGTGGCTGATTTTGGAAGAAAACCCTAACATAATTTCTAATGAAAATTTAAAAACAAAGAAAGTGAAAAAAAAAACAAAAAATAAAAGTAGACGAAAAAGGTAAATAAATAAACAAATAAATAGAGAGAAAAAAAAAGAAAATCCCTAAACAATTCTAATTTGTTTGAGTGGGGGCAAGGGTTAGTAGGCACTTGGATTGATCTTTTAAATAAAAAGATCAAAAGGTATTCAAACAAGCTGAACACCGCTTAGAGATGAAAACAAACGAAATGGGTTATTGTAGTTAGCAAGTATTAAAGTTGGGTAGGTAAGCAAAATGATTGTCTTGAGAAAATTGGTCTTGAAACCAACCTAAAATGGATAAAAAAAATTCAATCAGAATTTTTTGAAAATATATAATTGGAAAAAAGGACAATGAATAACGCTTCAGCAATAGAAATAATTAGAGATTATACTTTACTATAAAGATTGGCAACATTTTGCTCCAACGCTGACTATAACAACCATACAAAACAGTACTTTTGAACCCAAGGCCTTCGAAGAACTCTGGGAGTGCTGCTGTAGCTGTATGAGAACTCGAGGACTACCAGTTGGTGAAGAAAGTTACGCAACCTAAAACACCTCACTCAGCACACTGTATCATCTCACCTCGAATCCGCTCTGCTTAATCTCATCTCCACACATGCCCCTACCGCTGAAGCATTGCCACGCGCAGCTTTCCGCCCCGACCTCCCCCCCCCCCCTACTCGTTGATTACCATGCCTCTGCCATCTCCAATGCAATGAAACATCTGAACAAACCTTCACTCTATTCTTTCACACTATTTTCTTCCCTCCAGCCACTCACAACTCGCAATAACACCCCCTTATCTAAAATAAATTAATTAAGGCCCAATAATTTATCGGATGAGAAGCCAACAAGGTTAGGAAAACTAACAACTAAAAGTAAAAGAAAGATAAAACTTTTCAAAAAATTATTACCAGTTAACCGAATATTATGGGAGCTCGACACACTCACTTGCACTTCCTAACTTCGAATGGGCTCCTCACCTTTGAGCTCCCCAATAAATTCACCTTCTCGTAGGCCCTAATTAATATTGCTTCCTTGCAATATTTCCCAATCACACAAAGAAAATTTCCAAACACTTTCGCAAAAATTCAAAAACGCCCTTGCAAAAATTCATATTTTACTGAGCATCTGCTCAGCAAAAATATGAATTCTTTGAATTCGCTTCAGCAATTTCAGCAGAAAACAAAACGCCAACTCAGTGAGAGTAACCTCAATGCGCTTTCTCACCAAGTTGCTGACAGTGAATTTCGACACCGGATGTCAAAATTCAACCTCAATAATCTAAATTAAATAAACGCTAAGAATTTTTATGTTTTACCACGTATATGCTTAATTCTAAGTACAAAACGATTTAACTCCCGCACATTTCAAAATTATTTTTCCGATTTGACTAAATTAATCCGAACGATGGACATAATTAATTTCTCTTCCTCGTTCACGTTCTCTCTAAAACTTGAATTTAAATTTTACTTCTCAAACTACAATTATCTTAAATTAGCCCCTCTGAAGATACAACTTGATTCAATTAATTTTAAACTATCTTTTTCTTACTTTCCGATAAAATTGGGTATTTATACGTTATGATTTAAGAAATTATTTATTACCATCACCTGTCACTGGTTGCATACTGCGCATACACAGAAAATTTTATCACGCGATCGCCACGACCACTCGACGCACCCTGGAGGCTTCGCGAAAGAAAAATAGCATAAAATGTACAAATAAATGATAAAAAATATTTTCTTCCAAAACAATTTTCCATAGTTGATATCATAACTAGCTTAAATTTAAACCCTTAAAAGGCACCGAAAACAAATTTTCGTACAAACTCAATATTTTAGACGCGAATTACAATTTCGCCTTATTTTCAACGCACTTTATTTCAGATAAAAATTCAACGTAACATTTGGATTTAAGAAAAACATTTAAAAAAAATGGTAGTATAGTCCATAAACAAAATTATGAATAAATTCTGAACGTACACGATTGCGACGGCCACCCGTGCACCCGGAAGTTTCGCGCACGATTTTAGAACTCATCATAAAAATTATCTATAAAATTAGCAATCATACTCGAAAATAACAATCTTTTTTTTCTCTAAATTTTTCCTTTCTATAATTTATTATCATCTTATCCTTTTTCACGCGATTGCGACGGCCACCCGTCGCACCATCGAGGCTTCGCGTAGAAAAATGAAATCGCATCATTATATTGATTGAAGGTTCAAAAAAAAGTCGACATTAAATCGAAAACATGGTGGCGCGTACCTCCACCCGCGTAGGCTACAATAAATCTTTCCTTATAACTTTTCTACAACATTCCTCCTATTTTCTTCGATTATATTTTTTTTTCTAAAAAAAACACGGAATCATTCGATTATTATTTCATTTCTACTAATAATTTGACCTTCTTCTCATTTTATCATAATAAATTTAATCACGCGATCATGATCGTGTATGTAATATACCTATAAAGGGGTTACGATCCCCAATGCTCGCGCACTACCCAGAGTATAGGTCAATTTGGAGGTCCCATACCCTCCAAATTGCTTACAACAATACTACACGGAAATCCTAGATATCGGGAGCCGGCCTTTACGGCTCCCTTTACTCGTCCCCTTCGTCATTTTATAGACATTAACTTATTAATGGTTTAGTATCTTACCTTGTTCTGGATCGTTGAAGTGTGGGATACGAAATGACTGCTTTCCTTTCTTTCGATTGAATTCTTTTTTTATTTGTTGATTTTTGGTTTAACAAACGATTTATTACGTGTTCACATGCGTTAATTCTATTTACTAATAATAATGATTTACATGGAAGAAATACATTTAGTTTATAATAAATTTACGAGCCGGGGACAATTCGCACTTTCCCCGCTTACATAAAAAGATTCTATAAACCTGCATTACGGCAGAAAAATGGAACGGGGACGACTGTCACTCGTCCCCACCCAAGCGGAACTGAAAACTTCAAGACTGCACTCTAATTGTTGCAGCTAGGGCGCGGTCGCTCCCACCACGATTAATTAGGCAGAAGAGAGGTAATACGTCACACCTACCCAATCAAGCGAGACTGAAGTCGTGCTTGGAATATGCGCGGCTGCCACGTTTTATTCCTCTTATCCTAATCATCGCGGCGGAGGCAATCGAGCTTCTTTATGGTTATGCCACGTTATTTTTCGTTTTTTACAAAACTAAAAAAACGTAACGTAACATGTATACATTTTTTTCTTCTACCATGCCGAAAGTTCGTAACCACGAAATCATAAAACTATAATTTTAGTATGGATAAATTTTTCCATTGAATTTTCATTTTTCTTTTATTGTAGGTATAATCGTTATTGTAGAACGCTTTAGCTATGTGTAATCGTTATTGTAGAACGCCTTGACGTCATCCATCTTGTTTGGTTGCTCTCGCAGTAAAGTGCACCTTGTTTTGGTTCGATTGCCGCAATTTTAAGTGTACATTTTAATTAATTGCAATTATTCAACATGTCCGATTCAGACAATTCCATTTCTGATGATGAATTTGAAGAGCAGTTTGTCAGAAACTTTGATGCCAAGGCTTAGGATATTTCGGATAACCTTTTACCAGCAAAATCTTCAAAGCGGTACCTGTTAGCTTATGATGAGTTTTGTAAGTGGAAAAAAGAAAATGGAGCTAGAGTTGTTGACGAAAATGTCTTGTTAGTATATTTTCGTGAATTATCAGAAAAGTTGAAACCATCAACATTGTGGTCGCTTTGGTCCATGTTGAACAGCACAATAGATTTAACAGATAAAGTAAATTCAGACAATTTCAAGAAATTGAAAAAATTCCCTAGTTATAAAATTCAAGGCTACAAACCTGTTAAAGCAGCAGCTCTGACTGTACCTCAAATCAGACAGTTTTTAGAATTTGGTGATGATCATCTATATCTAGCTTTTAAGGTACATTTTAATACTTATTTTGTAAATAGTTATTGTAATAGTATTGTGTGGAAAAATTTTCCATAAATTTCAATGTATACTGTGCTTTTCAGGTTATTTTGATTTTTGGCATTTGCGGTGAGTTGAGAATCAAAGCATTTACCCAATTGACTCTCAACGATGTAGATGATAATGGGACCACTTTTTCAGTCTATGTTAAAGATAATAAAAACTATTATCCAAGAACTTTTTTAATTGGTCGACACTTATATCAGATTGTTAAAGATTACACTTTATTGAGACCTGCTGATACAGATACGAATAGGTTTTTTGTCCAATTTCATAATGGGAAATGTAAAAGACAAGTAATTGGAAAGAATACTTTCAGCTCCGTACCCAAAACAATTGCTTTGTTTTTAAATCTTGACAATATCGAGCGTTACACTGGACACTGCTTACGAAGGACTGCTGCTACTTTACTTTCAAATGCAGGTGGTAATACAGCACTATTGAAGCAAGCTTTTGGTTGGAATTCTGGTGCAGTAGCTGATGGTTATGTTGAACATTCAGTTGCCAACAGAAGTAGAATCTACGAAGGAATAGTGACTGGAACTGTGCCAGCAGCTTCATCTGCAGCTAGAGAAGATCCTAGTAATGCTTTTACAGTTAATAATTTGTCAGAACCAACTGTATCTAAAAATGGACATTTATTGGTAAAAGAAAAATTTTTTAGTTTGGCCTGCACATCAAAAAACACATCTGTAAATTCACCAAGTGTAGCAAAAAACAACACTCTTAATATACCAAGAGCATCTTGTTTTAAATTTAAAAAGCCTATTGTTGTCTCTAATGTAGTTAAATCTCCATTGATAAATCAAAATTGTAGTGTGGCAAAAATATCAGCTCCTCAAAAGTGTGTCTTATCTAGTGCTAATGTTTTAGCAGAAGAAACTAATAATCAACTCAGTGTAGCTAATCATCAGTTATCACCTATAAATCATCTTGACAATCATTGCACTGAAGTTTCTGAAAATGAGTTTGATGATACGGACGTCCATTTTAATTCACATACCAATCCAAATGATGAGCCACATATTGCACCAATAAATGAAGATAGTGTAGATTTCGATGAGGTACCTACTCATACTATACACAAATTTCTTGCAAGCATAAATAATTATAACAGTAAGCCAGCTCATCAATCTAGCAATGTACACTTACCTGTAAAAAGAATGCGGCTAGACAATTGTGTTGAAGATTGCTCCAGTCAACCATCTGTTCAATTTCATAATTGTACAATCAATGGATTAACTATTAATAATAATTATTTAACTGATAAAAAATAAAGTAATTATTATCAATAATATTAGTTAAGAACTTTTTTTTTACATTTAAGTTTCAAGGTGTATGAATTGGAAAAAATAAATTTTAAAAATTATACTTTTCTGAAATTTTTCATTTTGTTACCAGTTTACAATCAATTTTTGTTTATAAAATTTTATTTTATTCAATTTAAACATTTTAAAATAATTAATTAAATATTGGATTGGCACAACCCAATTTCCTAATTTTTGTATATCTGATAATGAACTGTTCGAATTAGCCATCCAAGTAGCTGCTGTCTTGCGAAAGGCCTCATGTTTATATTGGTGAGGGTTTGGTAAGTTTAAAAATTTTGCAACTTTCTTTGGTGTGGAATATAAGACAACCTGGTTTATTTTCTGAAATGAAAAATTAATTGAAATTTAAACTGATTAAAAAATTATTTTGTTTATTATTACCTTATTAAAACATGTGTTGAATTTAAACTCCAAAAAAAAGTTAGTAACTCTTGGATTCTGAGGGCGAATATGAATATACTTGTTTATCAAACTATGCTGTTGTTCATTAACGTGAACTGATAATCAGACATACAATCTTCAACTTGATTTCTCTATACTTTCCAAAGTTGACCTTGTTGAGTTGTATTAACATCCTTTATTAACATCATGTCTATAATTTTCAGTCCTCCAAAAACACCAAAAATTACTATGACCTACAAAAATATACAATCATACATATACATATATAAATACAAAATTATTTTTTTTAAATAAAATGAATAATGAATTTTACCTTTGCACACGCGTACTCATTATCTGGTGCATTATCTAAGAATGAATTTATTTGCTCCAGTGTAAAAGTCCTTGATTTTTGTGGTAGGTTATTTACATTCATTTTGAGTACTTTTTAATTTTTTTTTGCACAATTTTACTGTAAAATATTTTGCTAAAGAGCCGGGTAAATGAATAATTCTACAAAATTTTTGACTTTGATATCGCAAGCTTATTTTGTGTTGATTGAATATGTTAATGTTACTGAATTTGCTAATCCTAATCGCAATAGGACGAACGCTCATTGACTTTGTGGGGCATGCGCATCAAGCCGCAGGACTCAAAAACGCTTCAGTTCCCCGACACAGGCCACCAAATTGCGGGAGCCAATTTGGCCTTTTCGAGCCCGATTTGAGGGAATTTTCAACGAACTTTCGGCCAGGATACGAGAAAAAATTATACTTTAACTTCACGAAGAATCGAGGAAAAAGCTTTGAAAGATGAACGCTGAATTGTGGAAAAAAATATATTCAATTGGGGACTTGTAGAGTAGTTTCAAGATTTTTTTTGCAGTGACTCGCTAACAAAAGCGTTTTGGAGAGTCTTTTTCACAAAAAAGGAAATTAGCCTTCAAATATCCTAGGAACCCTAAAAACTTTAACAATATAAAATGTTAAAATTTCCTGACCGATTCAAAAAGAATTTTTGTAAATTATACCTCTAACTTCATGAAGCATTGGGGAAAGAGCTTTGAAAGATGTATGCTAAGTTGTGGATAAAAATGTATTTAATCGGGGCCTTGCAGAGTAATTTCAAACTTTTTTTCGCAATAACTAGCTAACAAATGCGTTTTAGAGGGTCTTTTTCGAACAAATGGATTAAGCCGTAAAATATTCTAGAAGCCTTTAAAACTCTAACAATATTAAATATCAACTTTTCCTGACAGATTTAGAAAGAAACAATGTAAATTATACCTCTAACTTAATGAAGAATCGAGGAAAAAGCTTTCAAAGAACTAAGCTGAGTTGTGAAGAAAGATATATTCGATTGGGGCCTTGCAGAGTAGGCTCGAACTGGTTTTCGCCATAACTCGCTTACAAATTTGTTTTAGAGGGTCTTTTTTGGACAAATGGATTGAGCCTTAAAATATAAAAGAAACCTTCAAATTTCTTACAATTTTAAATGTTAAATTTTCCTGACAGATTCAGAAAGAATTATTGTCAATTATACTTCTTACTTCA
Organism: Encarsia formosa; assembly: GCA_038277355.1. Classification (NCBI taxonomy): domain Eukaryota; kingdom Metazoa; phylum Arthropoda; class Insecta; order Hymenoptera; family Aphelinidae; genus Encarsia; species Encarsia formosa. The sequence continues at coordinate 97,010,267 of CM076184.1, read as the reverse complement.
TGGAGAATTGAGGAAAAGCTTTAAAAGATGCATGTTCAGTTGTGGAGAAAGATATATTCAATTAAGGCATTATAGAGTACATTCAAACTTTTTTTTGCCATAACGCGCTTACAAATGCGTTTTAGAGGGTCTTTTTCGGACAAATGGATTAAGCCGTAAAAAATTCTAGAAGCCTTTAAAACTCGAACAATATTAAATGTCAACTTTTCCTGACAGATTCAGAAAGAAATATTGTAAATTATACTTCTATCTTCATGAAGAATCGAGGTAAAAACTTTAAAAGATGAACGCTAAGTTGTGTTGGAAGATATATTTAATCGGGGCCTTGTAATGTAGTTTCAAACTTTTTTTCGCAATAACTTGCTCACAAATTCATTTTAGAGGCTCTTTTTCGGACAAATGGATTGAGCCTGCGAGGTACCCGCCTCCCATGGGACTTTCAGCCCAAGAGTTTAATTGTTCGAGCATCTATTCATTAATTAATTTACTTTATGTAGTTATATTTATACATGTATACTGCAATGAGCCTGGTAAATTCTTTCATCATGAAAATTTTGAAAAATGACTACGATCATTACACGTCTACCGGTAATGCGCGCAAAATATTTTGTCCCCCTTCCCCCCTCACGGTGTCGCATGGTGGGCTATTAGGGCCTCGCGCCTTTAAAAGCTGGAGCGCGCGATTGATCAGGACACTTAATCCTACTACTTCACTCTTGTTACACTAATAGATTTGAATCAACTATCTTTCGAAAGTGAAGTCGCGTCGGATTGATCCTTTTTGTTACGCGATCGCGAATAGTAAGTGCTCTCGTACGATCATCGTGAAGATTTAAGACGTTAGTGATCAACGCTGCGGTACGTCATCGTCTGGTCAACTTGGCGACCGAATTGCACTCCGTTAAAACAAGTTCAGGCCACCCTCAGAAAATTCGCTGTCAAGATCGTGAGGTACTCGCTGTCCAGTACGAGCATAAGGAATCTGATCCCGCAGTAGACGAAATTCCTGGTCTCACCGTAAGGACTTTCATTTTTGCCTTTGTTACGAATATATTCTTCCCTACCTCACAACCCAGCCATAAACTGCGGCTTGGCCGTGCAAGTTCAGGCGGGTGAACAATTACATTGTTCAGTGAGGTTGGAGGTGGAAATAAGACTTCATATATTGAGAGAGGTGAGTTTAAGGGATCCTTCGCGCCGTTTATTCATATCGCATGCGTTGAAACTATTTCTCCTTTAAAATACTATTTATTACGCGTTGAAACTACTTCTTCTTTAAAATACACCTTTATTACGCGGGCTCATTCGCTTAAGTGATCGAATAATTTATTTTTATTTTTTTCTTTCGTAAAAGGAATTAACAATAATAACGTTGTATCCGTGATAAGACGGAATTTGATTATTTTCTGAATATAATTTTGTTTCATACTGACTAAATGAATATTTTGTGTGATCAAAAATCCCTTCCAATATATACATTTAATTAAAACTACCTAGCTTTCCATGAATATTTTGCTATTTTATTTAGTTTTTTTTCAATCAAAAGTAAATTTTAGTGAGATACACAATTATCTTTTTTTTCGGTTGTGATGTTAACATCACAAGGCAAGCTGACCTGCGCTTCTGGAAGTTGTGTATGAGTCTGTTTGTTTTTTTTTGTGGAGAAGACTAGTCAGCGATTGCATTTGGCTAATCGCCATAAGTGCTATTGAGCTTTCAAAACTCCTACTGTCGTGGTTGGGACTGTTCTTTTTCTTTACTTGGGTTGCTTTGTTATTTATATACAACACCTGATTGCGGGGGTTCAAGTCCCACCTGAGGAAATTCGGTAACTTGAAACTTTTTTTTTCACGGAACTAGTTTACTTAAAAAATTTTTTTTCATAACTCTGCTATTTTATGTGAGTCGTTTCCTTCCCTTTTTCTTTTTTTTGTTTTGTTGGTTTAAATTTCCGCAATGACGACCAAAAGGAAACCGCCCCCTAAAAAAAAGATGGTGCAAGCGCGAAAGGAAGCTTCACCGGAACGCGTCGTTTCGTCTAGTGAAGATAGTGAAGGCACGGCGGCAGCGGTTGATGACTCGTCGAGGCACATACTGCCAAGCCACAGGGATATAAGTGGTGTGGGTGAGTTGAACACCGGCGAGATTGCTTCATGGGTCGCTCGTATCGTAGACAGAGCTTTTGAATTCCCACCACCCACGGACTCATTGAATTCCCAATATCCCGGATGAAAATCCTGAATCAAGAGTACCTGGTGCCTCCAAACCACCAAGGGCGATGACTTTTGAAGAGATGCGGCGCGAGATTAGGAGCTTGCAGGCCGAGATAGCTGTGTCGCGTGAGGCTACGAATCAAGCTCTGGCTGAACAAGACAGGCGCATTACTGAGGTTTCGGACCGGACCAATCTCCTGTTAAGCTACGAGGTGCAAACACGTGAGAGGAACGGAAGAGAAACCACCCGCATAAATTTACTGGGAGAACGGGTCGGGGAGCTTGAGCGGAACCGTGGCACTTTGAGCCAGGATTTGAATGTAGTTCGCGGACATGGTGAGTTACAGAGAGAGCGTCTCAATCGAGTTCTTGAAGTGCAAACAAACCTCGTTAATAAAGGGGAGGCTCGAGCGGATGATATCGCGAGAGAGGTGGCAAAACAGCTGCACGGACGCGAGTTTATGCGGAACCTGAACTCAAATCCTCCACCTAATCCGGGTTCGCCTGACATACAGAATAATCCCTCAAATTTTCACAGCCACAGTTTTTATGAGGCTCGCGGCGCCCTACCAAGACATGAACTACAATGCAACCTAAGAAACCCGCCGAGAGACACACCGATAGAAAGTAACACGGCTCACGCTACGGCCACGCAATCGGACGGGCGTGAATCTCGCGGTGCGCAAGAGGTCACGCGAACCTATAATTACGCGACCGGGCTGCAGTTGGTTACAATAATAACATGGCTGCTAACGTCTGCCCCAACTTGAAGTTGGATTTTCCCATCTTCGAGGGTCTACCTCGTGAACGTCCCGCGCGTTATTTGAAATTATTGACAGCCTTTCTCGAAGGGATGAACGTGCCACCAGGTAAACTGAAACTTGTGCTAGAACAGTCTGTCAGGGGCCTTGCACTCGAATGGTATATTTACGCGAGCAAAGATTTCGAAAGTTGGAACAATTTTAAATATATATTCACGCAGAGGTTCTGGATCGAGGGCATTCAACTCGCGATAAAACGCAGGCTTGAGTTCGGGCACTACACCGTGGAAAAGAACTTAAGCTGATTGGAGTACGCGATCAAATTAATCAATGACGTCAAGTCACTCGATAACCCACCGGTGGAAGGGTACATGATACAATGCTTGTCGCGTCACTTTGACGACCAGGTGCAGGCTGCCACAGTAACGCGTAGTATAGTCTCCATGAACCCGTTTTTGTCACTGTTAGATAAACTCGAAAACGCGAGTACGCTAAATTCTACTTTTGAGAACGGTCGGTGGGAGAGCTTCGATAATGTGTCGTATGCGCGTCCACCTGCCACGTGGAACTTATGGAACCCCACGAATAATAATTCAAGTTTTCGCACATCAACACCGTCTCGTAATTTTAATAGCAACCCTGGCAGGCCTCAAAACCAAAATAATCCAACCCACCCAAATCCAACCCAAGGTAACTTTCCCAATCCTAGGATTCATCCACCGAGAAATCCTCAAGTGAACGAGGTTGCGATCCAGAAGGTTGCTGAGGATAAGGAAGAGAGGCAAGATGAAATTGAGGGTGGGGAAAACTAGTATGTGTTGTAGCAGAAAGCTCGGATCGGGACGCAAGCTTTAATTGCAGATCCCCGTCTGCTACAACAGACACGTCTTCTGAATCATGTTTTTTTGATTGTTTGGTTTTTGATGATCTGGTCAAGAAATTAAATGCTGATTTTGGGCCGGACCCAATTGCTGCCCAGCTCCTCCGCAATACTGACGCGAACGTAATCTCGATTTTTGACTGTCCTCGCCAGTTCTTGCTCGACGAGGAGCCTGAGCCCAACTTACGGACGCCAGATACCGAGCCGGTCGTGCCGATAATGATTAATTGAGTAAACGTGGAGGCGTTCATAGACTCGGGCAGTGGCATTTCCTGTGTTTCTGAATATTTGTATAATGCACATCGCAAGGAGTGGAAAAATTTACCGACTTTTCCAATTGTTGGTCTCCAAGCCACGGGTTTTGTTGGAGAGAAGTCGATCCGTTCAAAAAAACAGTTTTACGCGACGGTAAAATTGGGGTCGTCGGAGTGCGACGGAACGTTAATTGTCATACCTAAGCTTATCCGTCCCTGTATTATGGGTCGCGATATTATACGATTGTTAGATTTTAGCGTAAATATTAGAGATAATTGTTTGTTTTTCAGTAATGATGAATATAGATTAAGCTGTTTTGATAAAATTGAGCACGACGAAAATACGTTCGAAATTCCGCGAAGATTATGGCAGCTCCGTGAATAGGCCGACACACGCTCATCCATCTGACGATGAAATCTGGAAAAAAATTCACCCGATCGATGAGTTAAGTAAGGCTGAAAAATTGTGTCTATTTAATTTGGCGTCTGAATATCGTGATATTTTTAGCGACGCACCGGGGATGTTCAAATTTACGTGTACGAATTTAAAATTAGAATTGACACGCCGTACTTCCAAAAATCCTTTCCCATCCCATTACACCAGAGGGAGTTGGTCCAGAAGGAGATAGACTGCATATTGGAATTTGGGGTTATTGAACCCTGTAAAAGCCCGCATGTTAACCCACTGGTACCAGTCATTAAAAAATCCGGGGACGTTAAGGTGTGTTTAGACGCACGAATTTTGAACGACCGCATCGACCCCGACTACAAAAACCCGGAAGGAACAGAGGTTATTCTTAGTAAGTGTGGGGGCATGAGCGTTATGAGTAGCATTGATTTAAGCGCGAGCTTTTGGCAAGTTCGACTGCACCCCAAGTCGCGCGACATAACCACTTTCATGTTCAATGGGAGGGTATATCGAATCACAGTAACGCTCTTTGGCACGAAATGTTCAATGGCAGCGTTATTTGAGGCTGTTCGCAGAATGTTGGATGGTTTGAAAAACGTCCTTGATTTCATGGATGACTTCCTTATATTTTCGCGGACAGTTAAGGAACATTTTTTTTCTCTTGAGAGAGCTTTTCCAGAGAATTCGCGATTCAGGGGTGACGGTTAAGTTTGCAAAGGTGGAACTCTTTCCTAAAGAGATTACATTTGTGGAGCATATTCTTACCCTGCAAGGTGTTAAGATTGATCCCGAAAAAGTCGACGGGATTTGGAATTTTGAAAAACCACGTAACATTAAAATGGTACAGGGTTATTTGGGTTCAAGCAATTATGTTTCAAAATACACGGACCAGTTAGCCCATGAATCACTACCCCTGTACGAGTTGCTAAAATCCAGGAGAAAATGGGTGTGGAAAAAAGAGCAGCAGACCGTGTTCGAACGTACAAGAGAGCTTTTCTGCAAGGAAGCTTGTCTCTACTATCTGGTACGTGATCGTGAGTTTGTCCTATTTACTGACTGCTCTGATTTTTGTATGGGATCGTTGCTTTGTCAATATGACGAGGACAATAAATTGAGAATTGTTGCGTGTGCAAGTAAAACCCTGAATCTTGCCGAACAGGCTTATTTTACGACTGAACGCGAGCTTTTGGCCGTCAAGTGGGCCCTTTTCAAATTTCGGACCTACATAATGGGTGGTAAAATTACGGTGAAATGCGATCACAAAAAATTGCAGTTCTTATTTATTTGCCAACACCTCTCAGGTCGTTTATATCGATGGGCGATCGCGATAATGGACTTCGCGCCGCGAATAGAATTCATCAAGGGAAAGGATAATATTGTAAAGGATTGCTTAAGCAGGATGGGACACACGGAGTCGGATAGGACTACTAAAGCTTTAATAGCAGCCGCTTTTCTCAAAGAACCTAATGCCACGATGAAAAAACTTATACACGACTTCCAAAAAGCCCAGAAAGTCGACGGGGAGTTGAGAGAGATTCGCCAGCAGCTTGAGGGTGGGAATGAGTTCCCGGGCTACGTGCTCAATGAGGCATTGTTATGTAAAACCTTCAGGGGAATGAACCCAAAAGTCGTGGTACCCAAGTCCTCAATTTTTGATCTTGTGCGCAGCACACACGAGGCTTACTGCCACCCCGGCACCAAGAAGATGACTGAGCTTATTAGCCCAGATTTTTTTTACCCTGGCTTGAAAAAATATATCACAAACTTTGTCCGTTGCTGCGACTCATGTCAACGCAACAAAATTTACACAAAAAGTACCGCCGCTAGATCATGACCAATTTTACCTAAAAACAT